>CADCXB010000007.1:0-1295616 GCA_902806585.1 Xylaria hypoxylon | reverse complement strand
ATAGTATTTTCGTCAGCAACATGACTTTCGATGCGACCGACACACACCTGCATGAGGCGTTCGGCAAGTATGGCGATATTTTGAGCGTCAGCATCGGACGGGATGGCCGAGGATTAAGCAGAGGGTATGTGTTGTGAATTTTCCTTGTTAATAGGGTCGAGTCGGCATACGACGAGGACTGGATGTCCCCCCCGCTAATGCACTTCCTGCTGACCATTCACCTATAGATTTGGCTTCGTCACATTTGGGGAAAAGGAGGCTGCAGATCGCGCCGTCATTGAAGCGCATAACTCATTCTGGCACGGACGCCGCATTTCGGTAGACCACCGCAAGGAGAGTTCCGCGGGATCCAAAAGACAACCACGGGCCGATTCAACTCCCACGAACTCCCTATATATCGGCAACATTCCATACGAGGCATCAGATGCGGATCTCAACAAAGTGTTCCGCAGTCTCGACGGGATCAAGGATGTTCGCGTGGCTGTCGACCGTAACACGGGCTGGCCTCGAGGCTTTGCCCATGCTGACTTCCACGATGTCGAGAGCGCTACGAAGGCCTTCGAATACCTCTCACAGCATAACCTGGCTGGCCGGCAGCTACGCGTTGATTATGCGGAAACTCGTCGCATTACCAATAAACCAGAATCAGATTAGGAGTTGCCCTGTACTATCAGTTATGGGATGTGTGGTATCCGCCGCGCCTGATGATTGCGGCCGTTGTATGAGTTGTTTGCTTTAGACCTGTGACTGCATTCGCATGTCAAAGGCGTTGCTGGAAGCACATAACACGGCCAAAAAGGGGTATCAAACTACAAGAATGGTAGCCGACGAGGCTGTGTTGGGTGTCTAGAAGCTGTCTTAACTGGTTGTATACATAGCAATAGTAACTTCCAGTAATGTGTGTAAAACAATCATGTATTTGAGTTTAGCGTTGCGATGTACTACATAGTGACACCATCTCCCTTCAACCAGTCAGTTATCCTCTTCTTTGAGTGCACCTAGAGCTAGAGCCACAGCCAGTAGTACATCTTCTACGGTTGTTCACGAAAGGATAAGAGGTAGACAGGATAAATATCCTTTATCAGATGTCTCTGCCTAGGTAGGTAGGTATTACCATAGGTACTAAGTAAGGATATGGCGGAACCACCTCGGTGATCGGGGTTAGAGTCACACCATCCCTCGGCAATTCAGAGACCCCACTGCCGCCGCATTTGTAAGGTACCTTAGGAGCTACATGGGCAACATAGCCTACCAACGACCACACCATCAATTTTTATGCTGAGATCACTATACATAATTAGGCATCGTTAATTTACTCGTCCGGCCTAACCACTTTATTATCTGTGATAATTACAACTTTCGTATCGCCTTTACGGATCATCTAGCGCCTTACGACTACCACTACAACGAGTACGGCTAACCGACCTCTCATGTGATATTATCGCCACTCTCCACGACTCGATGCTCGACTCGTAGCTTTGCCCTCCAATCAGCCTGGTCCCCCTTAACGCGATTTCCGCTTCGCGTTATATCTATCTATCTATCTATCTACCTATCTATTAAGCCCGTGCAGCACGCGAGATACCGAAATGTCCTTCCTCGGCGGTGGACCGGAATGCTCCACGGCTGGCAATCCGCTCAGTCAGTTCGCTAAGCACACTCAAGAAGACAACAGCCTACAGCGAGATCGTATTCGAAATGGCGGCGCTCAGGGAGGTATGGGCGGTTTCCGCAGCACTGCTCAGCACGGCGCCCAAAACGAGGTATGGAACATTCTATACCGTATCGAAATATATATCCAACAGAAAAACCAAAAAAAAAACCTCCACTAACGCTCTATCCGCAGCAGATGATGAACGGCTTCTTACAACATACCGGCCACTTACCCGACATGCCCCTCGAAGGTATGGGCCAGATACGAATGGACCCTCCATCCCATGGTGTGCACCTCCGTGCCAACTCGACATCCCCTTCTTGGGCCAACGAATTCCAGCATAATCCCCAAACCGCTATGGAGGCTGCTTTCAAGATGCCCCAGGGAACCCAGTTCAGCCCCGAGGAGTTCGCCAAGTTTCAACAGATGACCAACCAGCCCAGTGCCTCCCGGTCAAGTCCTATGCCTTCAAGCATGGCTTATCAGCGTCCGATGATGGGGGGCGGAATGATGAACAATATGGGCATGAACTACGGCATGATGTACAATCGCCCCGGCGGCTTTTCGGCAGAGTCTGTGGTTGAAGGCAAAGGGAAGGGGAAGCTTGTGGAACTCGATGATCAGCAGTGGGAAGAGCAGTTCAAGCAGCTTGAGCTTCAAGATAAGGAGGCTCAAGAGCAAGATGAAGCTGCCGCACTAGAGCCAGAATTGAATGAGTTAGACGAACAGATCTTGGAATCAGAAACAAACTTTGGCGACTTCGAATCAATATGGAAAGGCATCCAAGCGGAGCGAGCTGCCGCCAAAGAGGTCGTCGATGAAGAGGAATGGGTCGACCAGCTGGGTAATCCTGATTGGAACGATCGGTTTGGGGACTGGGATGGCCTCGCTGCAAATAGTAGGCTTCTTGGTGACCCTCAGGTAGAGGACTACCTCTTCGAGGACGACAATCTCTTCAAAGACACGACGAATCCCTTCGAAGAGGGTATGCGAATTCTAGATGAGGGTGGCAATCTCTCGTTGGCTGCACTAGCATTCGAAGCGGCCATCCAAAAAAACCCTACCCATGCAGAGGCTTGGGTGCAGCTTGGGATCGCCCAGGCACAGAATGAGAAAGAGACAGCAGCTATCCGGGCATTAGAACAAGCTAAGAAGCTAGATCCGAACAACGCAACAGCACTCATGACGCTCGCGGTTTCGTATACCAATGAAGGTTACGATAGCACTGCTTACCGGACCCTAGAGCGCTGGCTGTCAGTTCGCTACCCTTCTATTATAGCACCAGCCGAGCTATCACCAGCGACGGAACTAGGCTTCACCGACCGCCAGCAGCTTCATGACAAGATTACCGGCTTGTTTATCCAAGCCGCCCGACTCAGCCCAGACGGGGAGCATATGGATCCCGACGTCCAAGTGGGCCTGGGGGTTCTTTTCTATGGTGCCGAAGAATACGAAAAGGCAGTTGACTGCTTCTCATCAGCTCTGGCATCCTCGGAGCTAGGCTCGTCCAACGAACAAAATCAAATCCACCTCCTCTGGAATCGACTTGGCGCTACTCTCGCCAATAGCGGTAAGAGCGAAGATGCTATAGCGGCTTATGAGAAGGCCCTCACGCTTCGCTCCAACTTTGTACGAGCACGGTACAACCTAGGAGTCAGCTGCATCAACATGGGATGTCACAGTGAAGCTGCAGGACACCTGTTAGCGGCGCTTAATATGCACAAGGCGGTGGAGAAGGAAGGCCGTGAGAAGGCGAGAGAACTCCTAGGGGGAGACGTCAGTGACGCGCAGATCGATGCAATGACGACGCAAAACCGTAGTACGAATCTATACGACACACTACGTCGTGTGTTCACGTCAATGGGACGGCGAGACCTCGCCGAGAAGGTGGTAAACGGGGTGGACCCAGAGATATTCAAAAGCGACATTGACTTTTAGGAGAGTGCCATCTGGAGGATCATTGGCCGCCGTTGGGTTATCGGCGGTCCTATCAACGGCCCTCACCATCTCGAAATTCTAAGGACCGACATTTACGACTATGGTAATGGAAAGGTCTTCCTCAAAAGAGGCGGATGGGAAAGGCTTTTCCAGCGACACCTGCATTTCTTGGGCTCTACGAACCGGGGGGCTAGAGAATTGAGTAGGTGACACAAGGACAGAAGTGTGTAAAGTCATAAGTCTAGTCTAACTACAGGTATACCATTATTACTCTTGTTTATTGTAGATCTACAGTTGGAACTAACAAGATGCATCAAAAATGCCACCAGCAAGCAGGTGTCCGGTACTTGACATTTTAGCCTAGTAGCATGTCTTCTTCTATCTAGGACCTTGTGTGATTCAGTACCGTACCCTGTTGACGGCAACCCCTTTCTTTGGGCTGCACATTTATCTCTACCCTTTCTCCTCTCGTAGATCACGGGAGTCATCGTAATGTCTGTTTGAGCTTCTACTTTAGCTCTGTTCCCTGTCTCCCTCTTCGGATTCGTCTAGTTCTTAAATAGCCTCTGTAATTATGAAGCCTATTCCGACCCGTATCATCTTCCTAGCCGCCGCCTCCGTCCTTGTGAACGCCTCTTCTCATCTGCAACGGCCGGTAGAGAGTCGGCGCGACAAATAAGAACTAGGAGGCTGGTGAAGGTGATGATGGCCCGGTAAATATCCGGCCGCTGCAGGCTGGGAGTGGCGCGTGCATCATACCTCCTCTGGCACCGCTTCCTCGTCGGCGACTTGGGTCGCGACTGAAGCCGGAGTCGAAACTGGAGTCGCAGCTTATCAGGGAATGGGTTGGGAGGTATGTTGACTCTACGCTAGGCTCGCTGATGAAGAGGGATATGGGAGACATGACTTATTCCTTTTCGTTGGGGATAAGGGATGTGTTTTTGAAGTCGAGGTTTTTGTTGATGTTGAGAATGCGCAGATGGGTGGGCGAGTAGATGGGATGGGATGGGATGGATGGATGGAGAAGGTGTGTGAAGCAGGTTTATGATGGCTGATTATTGATTGAAACCGAGTTGATGATGATGATGGCACATATATATATATATATATACTTCAATCGGACAAAGAAAGAGGAAAAGAGACGAGTGGACTGTGTGCTATGGCAAGATTGCGTTGCGTCACTTCGGGTTGTCATTGTGGCTTATATATAAGTTGAGGCCACCCACCCTACGATTCTCTGCCTATCTGTATACATACATACTAAGCAGGCAGGCACTTATTAGCCGTGAGGCGAAGACTCACATCTCGTACGTACCGTAGTTGGGATGGACATTTCCCAAAATTTGATCATCTCCCCTCCTAACAAGCATCCAATCCCGCCCCGTAAACGACGAAATAACTAGAAATGCTGTCTTGGAAGTCCGTACGTATCATGGGCAATGAAACTGCCAAAACCGTACGTTGGTTGGTGGGAGATTCCCTCTTCCCTCTTCCCTCTCTACTGTTGGTTTGGCGCTTGTGCAGTGCACTGCACTGCGTTGCGTTGCGTTGCGTTGCGTTGCGTTGCGTTGCGTTGTTGGTTGTTTGTTTGTAGTGTAGGGAAGTAAGCCGTCTATCTGTTGGTCCGGTTTCATTCAGCCTGGCTCTACGCCCGTCTAAGCTCGCCTTACCGTTGGTTGCTGGATACGTAGACTAACGGACCGCAGCGCGCCTAACGCACCCGCACCGCCTCTTCACCAACCTTATTCTCACGCCCAATCTAGGCTACCGGCTTACTACGGTGCGTGTAAATTGTCGTGTGATCGATCGTATGCAACGCCAATGACTCTTGTCAAGAAAGACGTATTAGCTTACTTCATTCACTATGAAGATAACGCAACGTGACCTCTCACGTCGTGAGAAAGTGTAAAAAAATAAATAAAACACACGCCACCCTCTGCCGGTGTTCGATCAGTCGATTGATTCACTTGCGCAAAGCCCAGCCCAGTCCGTGCACATGGCTTCCGGCTAAGGCGGAAGACACGGGAGTCAACCGCAGCACGGAAAAGAAGATAGAAGCCGAGATGAGATTCATGTACCCTCCAATATATTTTCTACCAACCGGTTGTCCAGGAAAATGGTCCTGAAACGTTCGCTCAGATCGGTCGTATCATCTCCCATCATGTGTTAGTAAATTCACTTACATGTAGATTTTTCATCACACGATGACCCCCAGCCAGGTAGATGAATGGGGTCGAAAGCTAGCTTGTGTCAATTTGGGGGCAGCATTGCAACTTTCCTAAAGGAACTATCGCTGTTGGTAATGTTCGTAAAAGTTCATCATCGCTGAAAGAGAAAAATAGCTGGCGAGCTACCAACGGCGACAGATGGGAAGGAGTAGGTGGCGAAATAGGACCTTTTTTGGCTATTTACGTCGTCATCCAGTCGATCCTTTGTTAGCACTATGTGAATGTTTGCGATGTCACCGTTCCCAGTCCGAAATCTGGTTTCGAAGCTAAGGCCGAGCGCCCCGAGATTACTACTCATTGCATGCCTCTCTCGTTATAGCGGGAAGTAATCTTTCTCGTAGCAATGGAGGTGGGTCAAAGTAAAGCAACAAAGATGTAACAGCTAACAACAGGAGGGAAGATACCCTCATGAAATCCTTTTTTTGTTGAGTGCATTTAATTCTTTGCCATGTTCCTATAAGTACTATATACCGACGAAAGCCTCATGAAGCTGGGTATCTCGATATCCCCGTTGCCACTACAGTCGCAAACAATGCGGCTCATATATTCTCCTGCCTAGTCCTTGAGGCGCCTAAAAATAAAAATGCTTGAAACTCGTAGACATCGAACCGTTGTTCTGAATGCTTTTGTATAACCCCCTTAGTACTCGTACACGGTAGGCGAGATCATGTGGAAGCAAACTTCCAAGTTGTATGTGCATTATTTGACTCCAATAAAGCCAATTCCATTGCGCGCAATTCCGACGGCCTTCTTCAGCGCCTGCTCCTCCACATCCGTCCACTTGACGGTCAATTCGTCCCAATCAACGCCGGGATTGTACTGCTTCTTGAACTGGGATTGCATTGCTTGCAGGCGGCTCATCTCCCGGGGGTCACCGGAACCGCTGAATACTACAAAACCAGTGCACTTAGGTAGAGCGTCGTGTATACGCTTAATCCTCTGCGCAAGGTTTGAAACGCACGTCTCGAGGCACATGCTGGACATGTCTGGAAGTTGCAGGGTGTCCGTATTCCTGTTCTGATTCCACCAGCCCTGCAATGCCTCGAGCTCTCGGAATCGTGCAAAGACGAAATCCACGCCGTCGGCGGGGATTTCTTCGCCAACTGGATCGCCCTGTACCGCACGAAGGATATTCTCGGTCACTTCTTCGTCTGACTTGCAGCCGATCGGGAAAGTGGAAGCTGCACCTGCACCTTTCATTGGGTCTCCCCAGTCAATCATGGCGCTGGTCTTACCCACGCGAACACCACCTGTGGCTGCAGTCCCACCGTTGGCACGATATGACGTGCCGGCACGGTTTAGACGTCGAAATAGGTTTTCACCTTGTGACTCATGGTGTCCCCATGATTTGCCCTTTTCGCATTTCTGCTTAACAAGATCTAGGCATGCCTTTGCATCCTCGATTGAATCGTGTCCGCCAGTACGGTTCTGGATCTCGCGTTTAAGAAATCGCTGAGATAGAAATTTCAAGCTGTTCTTCAACGGTGGCCCCCGGACATGTGGAAATATGAGTGAGGTGTCAACGATAAATGGATGAGTGAGTCGCAACGCTTTCAGATCCGACTCCAGGGAGTGTCCGATCAGGATGGAGCGAGGGGTTAGGATGTGCAGGAGTTTGGTTTGGATGTCGGTTAGTGTTGTAGTAACAGGAGCAAGCATTTCCTCGGTAATGCCAGAAAAGCGAGTAACGTAATCAATGATGGGCTTGTCAGGTTTGACTAGCTCATCTACTATAACAGTACCATCCCAACTAATAAGGCTTATTCTTGTTAGTGAGTATTCGTCTGGGCCAGTCACACACATCTCACAATCGAGAGCATAGACATCACGACCAGCCGTAATGCTCCCTTGCTGAATCTCTTCTTCCGGGACCTCCCCGTCCTCGAAATTCTCGACGTACGTATGAACCCAGCTTTCGGAATATTGGTAGTTCTTGCGTCGTTCAGCTGATATATGGGCAGGATGTAGCACATAGCCATTAGGCTGGAGGTCTTCAGGCATCGCAAGAAATTCAGTGATTCTTGTGCGCTCGTCTCTCCAACCTTTTGGCTCCTTGGCCGGCTGTATGCCTTTTCCAGTCTTATCTTCCTTAGTCTTCTCGGTTGGTGCGGTCAGCATGGTTCCCAGAGGCGATCGCATATAGCCGTATTTCTCATTTCCAGGTGTCTTGACAGGCCACAGGTGGGGGAACATGTCGGCGAAGTCTTTTAGAATCTCTGGCAACTCATCACGCTTCAGCAGCCGGGGGTAGTAATCGTCAGGTGAGGTCAGGACGCGGGATTTCTGGTCCAAATCAAAGCACTGTTCGTTATACGTAGAAAAGTTGACGTCAGGCTTGAACATAGCTTCCTCCAACCCAGGTACCATGATTGCGACAATCTTTCTGAATTGTGGTCTGTTCGCGATGGCAACCCATTGAGGAGACACCCCTTCAGCGAAAATGTAGAGGACGAGGTTCCGCAACTGCTCTAACGAAATCTTGGATTGGAGTTTGGCATTGTAATTAAAGCTTATAGAAGGGTAGTTGGACGATGCGGGCTGAGGAACCTTTTTGGCCTTTTTTGCCTTTTTGGATTGCCGGTCGACGGTTTCCCATCCCTCGGTATCGTCATCGTCGTGGGGCTTGGGGCGCTTCAAGCTACTAGCATCACTAATGGTGGTGTCGCTCGAAACCGAATCTTTGGGTAATTCGAGCGAGAGCTGGGTATCTATAACCTCAGCCAAGGTCGGCGCATCACCGTCGAGGACAGACATGGCGCCGTTGGTTGTGATGAGGAAGTCGTCGGGATTGAAGATGTCATGTGACGTCGAATTGAGGTCCTCCATGATCGCCCGGTTGTAAATTGGATGCGCATACGATAACGTACAACGGCGACCTCGTATAGACCAGAGGAGAAGCGCCGGTACAGAAGTTGCTGAGCTTTGCTCTCTGGCTTGGATAGGAAGAATTGTCTCGGAGAATGAGAATACAGGGTGTCTTTGCAGCCCCACCTCAGTACGGATAAGCATTTCGGTGTGGGGGAATTGAGAGCCTAGAGAGCCGATCGCAGTGCCGTTCTCGCCTGTAACAGCACTATAGGAACTGTGAGACAGGTCCCTTATCGCCTATTAGCTAGCTACCGAGGACCACGCTAAAACTCACCTATCCTAGGTACCTAAAGAGGTACCTACCAGGTAGGTACATAGGTACTTCTTATGGAAGTGTATAATACGTTGGTTGAGGTAGAACTGCCACCTCTCTTGCCCATTCCGTCTTCAACTCACGCGACAACGCAGGAACCCGGCCGTCGACTCCAACATGCCCCGCCTAATGCGACCTTACCATTGTTTCTTCCATCGTATTAACGATCTTACGGGTCTCACTTGGGCCTCGATAGGTGGCTGACCGTGATATCTGGTGCAGACAAATAAATGTTCAACGACGACCTCATCATAGACATATCAGTGACCCCGGGATTCTCACCTCCTTATTTTCGGCTATGGAGACCATAACGATCTGCTGCTGCCAATGCAGCCATCACTTGGGCACACTTCTAAACATGTGGACAAAGATAGGCAAAAACTATATTAGCCCTGTCATCGAAGCTGAAGTTGCCATGGATGTAAGCCCAGGGGGCGCGATACACCAGGGAGAGAAGGGGACCATAATACATAATTGGTATGATCTCAATCGCTACTCGTATTAGGGGTGACTACTAACAGAGCCACACCAAAGCCGTGTTCAGAAAATAAATTGTAATCAATGTCGTTCACTACTGGGATCCAAGTGTCTAAGCTCTGCTGTTAACCACGTTCTTCACGAGTGAGTTCTCTTTATGGCTCCATTGTGACATAGCTGATCCGATCGTCTCAGGGGTCAACTCTTGCTGCGGATATCCTCTATTCAAATCAAGGATCTCAACAGCCACGTTACAGTCAAACCTATCGTTCAAAGGGTGCTGAACCTAAAGAATAATCCGCCTGTAGACGACTCTGAAGAGGACTCTGCGGACGGCGATCATGGGTCCACATTCTCTGAGGACTACAACCCAAGACAAGCGACGAATGAAAATCCCGAGCTAAGACGTATATTAAAGAAGATCAATGTGCAAAGAGAAACACTAGAGCGACTTGATACAGCTGGCCATCAGGTAGTCGCTTCTTTCAACCACGCTATGCAACATATGGATGGTGAAGTCAAACTTTTGAAAAATGAGATGGCCCAGGTGACATGCGATTTGTCAGTTAACAGCACGAACACCAGAAGCTTGACCGATGATATCTTGTCTACTAAGATAGAGATTGAAGAAATCAAGAGAGCGCTACAACCGTTGGCGGCCCATAGCCACACCGAGCAAGAGGCGTTATCTGTTACAAACGCTGTCGCCGAAGGTAACACATCTTTGAGGGTTGAATTTAGTGGTACGTGGGAAAAGTGTCAACAAAGACTCATTCTACTTGAGTCGGGACTTAAGAACGCGCAACGAGACCTACAGGGTTTTCAAGCATTGCTCGAAGATGTCCAGACGGCAGCAAAAGCGGCCTCGTCAACTTCCGGTCCAAACAATAAAGAAATCATTGCTTTACAAGCCGAGCTAGAGAATTTAAGACAGGAGTTAGCGCTCGAACGATCTTACAAGTCCTCTTCCACTAATCCCGTCTTTGCATCACGCGAATTGGATATCCTCACCAGTAGCATTACGAAGATTGGACACAGAGCAAGTCAAGTTGAGACGCTCCAAATGGAATTCGAGTTGCTGAAGGGTCGCGTGCAAAGGATGGAGGCACCATCCCTTACCTGGCAAAGGGATTCCACTACCGACCTTCAACGGCAAGAGCCCCGGCATTCTCAGTCGATAAATCCGAAGCACAAGGCTTCCCCTGGTTTTTCCGCGGAAGACAGTAATAGACCTAATATCCCTTCATCTACGGTCTCGAACGTAAAAGATAACCATATCAGCTGGTCGGGCTCGCCGACTGCCTACCAATCTGCTGTAAGCTCACTACCGTCAGCGACAGCGCATAGCGACGCAGCAAGAATTAGTGTCCCGAAACTTACAAAATCCGGGGCTGTGGATAAACGGACGATAAAAAAAAGTATTTCGAAGCGAATGGGAACCATTCGGAAGGCTAAACGCTAATCAGGTAAAGAACCCATCTCGACAGCTCTGCGGTTTCACATATCTCGTGGAAATAATTTCGAGATATGCAGCAATATTGTTAGAGGAAACATCATCCATTAACACTGCTTAAAGCTTCCATCATATCTGATAGGCATCCAGATGCTTGATCAGCTTTTACCAGGCATACATAGAGCAAGCCAGTGATCAACAATATACGAGATACCGTCATCGAACGTGTAACTCCACTGCTGATCTAGTAACTTGTTTATGGGTAATTGTTCGCTCGAGTCATTCTAGGCTCATACGACTAGGTCAGGCCATTCGCAACTACTCACGGACCATCATTGAAATCACCCTCAACCGACCTGCTACTTGCACATGTTTGACCAAACACAGCCCTAAAACTAGGACAATGGTACTTGGAGAATATGCCGGGTTCATGCGGAAGCGGAGATTTCGCCTCAAGAGAAGTATCTCCTTAGCCCGCAAGGCTGTCTGGCAATACAGTAAGCATGAAGCCCATAAGACATGGTTGAGCGTTCCTCTAAGCTAATAATTATAATTTTAAGCATGATTGCTGCTGGTTCTAGAGCAGGAAATCGGGTGCATCCTGCCCGTATATCATGCGAGCCTCATTTCAAGGTTTGTTTTTCGTAATGATTCGCATGAATCTAAGAAAGGTATTGCGGGTTTTCGATAGCCCACACGAGTGGGTGTTATAGCGGAAGGTATCTACCAAAATTGGGGCATCATGACCCAGGACTCATCTAACCTACTTGGATTTACATAGAGAAACTGCAAAGCGCTGACGCGCGAGATGGACGTTGACATGAGCCAGGAACAGGTGCTATTATTATCCTGTATACCGTTACCCTTATTCTGCTTTTTACTTCCAATGCTACATCCTGGCTTATGCGCTCAGGAGGATTATCCCGTGATAACTAGATCAATAATATAGGTTCATGTATGATCATGATCCAAACTCGCTGTCCATGATATCGAAACAAAAGGCAGACAACTCCCGAAGGGGGCGGAGTACACAGTGTTCGAAGAACCGTCTCTCCTCGGCTCCATTCGAATTCCGCATCAACGCCTTGACGAACGCTTCTTCCATCTCCCGGCCCTGCAGGGTCTGGATATCAACCAACAAGCCCTCCGCCTCCAGAAACACGGCCCATTCCTTCGAGTGTGCCGCGGGGGCGTATAATACGACGAGTTCGAGGAGGATTTGGCACGTGGTTGCTTGGTCCATCTTTCCCAATACCTTGGAGATCCCTCCCCACAAACTCTTACCCGATGTTAACGTCTTCGTCCCACCGGAAGAAGAATCTAGATCCGCTGGCGTGATGTACTTGAGCAGTTTTGCTACCATTAACAGCCCTTTTACTCGCTGCGGCGCGAAGGGTGCGGCTGCTTTGTATGGGTTCACCCGCGTCGCTAGGAAACTAGATATTGATAGGCTATATGCAAAGTTACCATGTTCACCAAAGTAATTGCTCGCTTCCGCGAGGATGTGCGGCAGTGGCTCGATAGCATTGGCGGGGGCGCGGGAATCACGGAGCGGTTTACAGGCCGTCCAGCGTCGGCGTAATTGTTTCTGTTTGTCGGGTTCGCTGAGGCCTAGTAGGGGTTTTGAGCACCAGGGGTATATATCCTCTATCGTGGTGCTCAATAATTCTTTCGTGCTAAGACTGGGACCCTGAGAGTCTTGCAGGTTTTGGACTTCTGGTGCTAGACTGAGAACGTTCAAACGCAAATGCGGATACCGTCGACAGACTTGATATACGTCCAAATCATGCTTACAACGCGGACAGTTACATGTGAAGTGGTAGCGTGTCTTGAGCTCCTCCTGGCGCTGGGAAAGATGGAGATTGCAATCTAGAGCATATATATTAGATCTGCACTTAGGGTATTGTATATGGCATTCGTCACGTACCGATGTACGAGATCTCCACCTCTTCATCCTTCTTGATCTCTTGATAGGCGTGAAGCACAGCTTGTCGGCCAATGAACTGCACGAAAGCATTTGGTGTGCATGAGTGGTTGACCATGGCGAGAGATGGATTCATGAAGAGGCCGGTTTGCTCAACGTCTTCGTCTAATCTGTTGAACGAGTTTACCTGTGACTATATTTCGAAGTCAGAAAACAGGTCGTGCCGAGGCTGAAACTTTTCATAGAAAAAGCTCCCTTCACTCTCTTCTCTACGCGAATCACACACCTTACACAAGATCTCAATCGCCTCCGGGAGACTCTTAACATTCGCCTCGCGCCCGAGGTAATGTAGTGCCGCTATAGCCTGAAGCTCCATGTCGGCCCATAGCTTGCTCGACTCACGACGGAATCTATCAACATGTCCCTCCATCTCTGTCATAGCTTCACCCATATCAGGCCGCAAGAGAACCTGCACGAGCGCGCGCACGGGAGTAGGTAAGAAGTCGTGGCCCTCGGCTCGTACGCGCTTGAAGACCTTGCATTCGGCCTTGTGACACCCTACCGTCCAGTCCAGTTTCTGGCACGCCGGGGAGCAGTAGGCTACGGTTCGACAGCCTGTACATGCTCGCACTGCCCTCGGGGGCTGTGACGAAGAAGGAGGATCCGAGCCTGGGGTCGAGGGTAATAGACAGCCGCTACACGTCTTTGATAGGTGCGGGCTATCCGGGATCGCGATGCTTGGTGATTTGAACGTCGCGATTACATCGCCTGCCTGGAAGACACGCGCGGTCACGATACCTCGACCGCGTGGTGCGGCAGATGCGCCTTTGAGGGCGAGTCCTTCTGGCAGTACGAGCATCGTTGCTAAGACCTGAAACGAGGTCTGATAGATTAATTTGCTACAGGGACTCAATGAGTGTGGGGTGATCTAGGTGTTTCTGGCAAGCTTGCCGTTTGAAATCCTTTTTTTTATTCATTCATCTCGTTGTCGAACCCCATCAAAACGAAGCTCTCGAAACCTGCCATCTATTTGCGACTCGGACAAGAATGATGTGGGGAGAAGTATAGTGCCCTATAGCCTATAAGAGTACTTACTTTACATGCCTGTAGTATACTAAGTTAGTGGTCTTGATCCACATACAGCGAACTTAGGGATCTTAGTAGCCCTCATCAGCCTGTGAGGTGTAGGTAGGCATCAAGGTGGTACTCAACACCATGCATCTCAACATCGTGTTTCATAATGCATAAATTCTTCAAGTTACTATAGCGCTGACACTGGGTGAGATTCAATCACTACAAATAATTATATAGTATGTTTCCTCTGATAATTAGGTAGGGAAGTGTCTAGAAACGGCAACCCGCGTATATCTAGGCCCCAGCACATGCCATGTCTAGCACCCATCCGACGAGACCGAACACACCAATGAGAGATAGATAGTAGTACGCTTATGACTCACGCCTACTGTACCCCTCGTCTACATCACGACATAATGTTATTAGGATATAGTACAACAGGCCTCGGTGCTATAGCTCAGCCTTCAAGGAATGTAAGTGAGAATGTGAGCACGGATAGTAGCAACCTACCTGTTGGATATATAAATAAGCTAGGTGTCTTGAAATGATAGCAATCAGGATGCACTTCCTGATATTTAACGTAAATATACAATTGCAACCTGTATTGCCCGGTTTTTGTGCTTCTCTCCCAATACAGCGCCGTCTATCTATCCATCCATACATCATATTCATCGTAACCAAGAATGCCACTTGTACTCCAGCTCGCTACGGAGGCTGACGCAGAGCGCTCGGCGCAAATCGAGAAGGAAGCATATGCACCAAATGTGTTCAACTCAATCCTATTCCCGGGGCCGTTTCCTGAGCCAACGCCCGGAGAGAACCCCCGCGTGACAGAGCTAGCGAAGCAACTCCGTGAAGACTCCTCGACGCGCTGGCTCAAGATCATCGACACGGACCTCGACCCGACCGAAGACAACAAACAGATGATCGGCTTCGCCCAGTGGAACATCAACGACGGCTCGGAGCTTCCGGCGGGACCACGGAGTTTCGGCCCCGGATGCAACGTGGAAGCCTGCGAGGCGGTGTTCGGTGGCCTGCACGGAGCGCGTCTGAAGTATTTCGGGGATAGGAAACACGTTCGTAAGTTGACCTTCGGTTCATTCCCTTGAATCGGACGGCTTCGCTCACTTGAAATTTGCTCGCCTGCGCTACTACTACCATCTCACCCATCTGGGAAGCTCGGGAGCTGACGGGGAAGATGGTAGAACTAAGATTACTCCATGTCGACCCCAAACACCAGCGGAGAGGCGTTGGCAAGATGCTCGTCATGTGGGGTGTAGAGGAGGCCAAGAAACTCGGTCTGCCTGTATTCCTGCAATCGTCAGAGGACGGCCACTCGCTCTATCTGAGCTGCGGATTCCGTGATATCGGCATACATTCCGGTAAGTAATCCTCCGGAATAATCTCCCTCTCGTTCTAGTCATTTTCCCGTTCAAGTTAGAATCACATTTAAGAAGTTTTCTATGTTATGAAACAACCGTAGATCATGATCAAACGATGATTGCTGACGCTGACTTTACAGTCGACTGTACGAAATGGGGCAAGCCTCAGAATCACATCAGCTATATAATGGCCCTAGAGCTATAGAGTATCCGGTACGAAGACGGCGCTTTACTTGGTAAAGTGAAGAATCATATTGCGTGTTGGGCGACTTCGTTTAGACGTGGGGTTGTTATCATAACTGTCCTTAGAACGTGGTGCTAGCTAGAGGATCCCGCATGTATGTACGTACGACTTTCGAGCGAGTTTATGACGCATAGAAGGGGAATTTAAATGTCTCAATTATTATTTGTGAATGAAATAACATATATAAATACACTTGATCGATATCGATCGTTGTTGTAGGTGAGATGTAGAAAAGCTTCCAGTGGGCGAGAAAGAGGTGGGGCAAATCAGCTCTGGCGGGGGGGGGGGGCTGTGGTGACCTCACTTTTGCTTGCCTTGAATTCAGTACTTGAAAGAAAACTTCAGAAGTATTCCGCAGTACAGGTGTTAGCAATCGATACGGTGTATCAAACAGGCTTATAGCTGAATTTGAACCAGCATAAGAAATTCAGGAACAGTATTGTAAAGCCACAATCTACGCTCGTCCTCGCAGCCCCGCCTTCGGATTCATTATCATTATCAACCAGATTTCACCACCACCACACTAAATCTCCATTATCAAACAGCCGAGAACAAACGAAATAGGGGAAAACCACATATACGAAGAAACACAACATACAGTGCAGGATAATTCCACCCGCTCAGCAATGCTCTCGTCCCTGTGGAAATCCCCGCCCGGCGCAAAAGGCGTAGATCCGGATCCGGACCCCGCAGCACCACTCGTCAGCGCATGGCAGGTCCGCGCCGACGCCGGCGAGCCGCAGGCCATCGTGCGCGTGCGCAACCTACAGAGCGTCATGACCGCAGGCCAGGACGCCTGGGGACGCGCCGCGAAGCCGCAGCCCGTGCTCCTCTCGTCCGAGGTGTCGTTCGCGCGACCCTTCGAGACGGCATCCGCGCGCGACGCCGTCAACGCCGAGACCGTGCACTACGGGAACCTGAGCAAGACGCTCCTAGGAGGCATGAAACTCTTCTCGGTCCCTTCTTCTTCATCTGAGAAAGCCAAGACGGCTAGTGATAAGGAGGGAGATAGCGGAGTCCCCCACACAGCAGACGTCTTTGAGATTCTATGGGTGAAGATGACGGGCCGCGTCGTGGACGGGAGTCGCGTGGCGCTGCCGTTGGATCAAGTCCCCTTCCTCGACGCCACGAGGCTGCGCTCCCTTGCCCTCACGATCCACCTGCCCAAGGCGTCGCTGCTCGGCTCCGGCGTCAGCCTAACTACCACAGCCTGTTTTGCAGACGCGGGCGACCTCGCAGGCGAGGAGAAGAGGAACCCGCTGCGCTCGTACGCACGCAGTCTCCGCTTGCACGGCTTGCACGTGCCCACGCTCATCGGCGTCAATTCCAACGAGCGCACCGCGAAGCAGATGGTTGTCGTCGACGTCGAGATCGATCGCTTCGATGTCCGCGAGGACATCCATCCCGAGCTTGAGAGGGTTGTTGTGGAGGTATGTGATGTGCCATTATACTAATTCCACTTCCATCTTGGTATTATTTTCTTGCCTCTGTTCTTCTGCATGCGTCGGCTCGTATTTTTCAATCATATTTTCTTGTGTATTGTGTTCACTATGACGCAAGTTCGGGTATCGCACGATTACATGTGGTTAATGATCTAAAACAGACTTTGGAATCATCTTCCTTCGAAACACTCGAGGCGCTAGGCACACATATCGCCAACCAGATCCTCGATGAGTTCCGGATCGGCGACAGCCCGCAGACCATGAGAGAAAGGGGTTGGCAGGTCAGAGTATGCCTTGAGAAACCTATTGCCGTGCCGTTTGCGGATTGTCCGTCAGTAGAGGTTCGGGCGGGCTCATAGTAAAGGAGCCTTTGAATTGAGCATAGGGTTGGTAGGTTGGTAGGTTGGTAGGTTGATCACAATATGGATATGTACAGCTAAGAAAAGTGTATACAGGACCAGGAATAGATAGCGTATTGGTTTTAGGGATATTGCAAGGAAATGAATCTCTATCACAAACCTGGGGTTTACTATAGAGTATGTTGTCCTGCCTAGTACTACTCACATGAGGCTGCTCTGGGATGAGAAAAAAGACTGGAAGCTCGGTTCATTTTCTCGTGTCTGGTATCATTGTATGCTCTAAATCTCCCTTATGAGTGTAACGACATACTATATATACACAGCAGGATTCTTGACCTACGAACTGACTCGACGATAGTCGCTTCGTCCACTAACGTATTCGAACAAAACAACATCATATCAATAGTACCAACTTAATCGTACCGCGTCACTATTCCTCTCTAGTAGCCCAAATTTGAACAAGGGATACGTAACGTATTCCAAAAGAAATGTAACTAAATCGATGGCATTAGTGTTTTCGTAATGTGCAATCGATAATTTAGACCAGCTTGTCTGTGTTCCTCCATAAGACTGGGAGTCACACGTGTCTAGTTGCTTGAGAGGTCGATGCATTCGGTGGGGAGACCAAGCTTTTTCGCGGCTTCGCTCAGATCGATCGTAATGCTCTGATTACTTGCTGCGAGCGCGTCTCGAAAGTATGGGATGACTTGGCCATTATTCACGACATCCTTGCCGGATAGTTGGAAGGGGAGCTTGCCCTTCAGTTCGCAGAAGGGCTCTTGTGTCAGGGCGTTAATGATTGGCAGTTGCTTAATGTCCGCAGTCGCAAAAAATGTGTTGTTGCCAGGATAGAGTATGAGGTTGTTGATGTATGTTTGGCCGACCTCTTCGCCGTTGAAGTAGTTGGTAAAGGTAGTATTACCCTGTTGTTTCATTTTGTCAGTCTCGCAAATCGTATAGCTTTAGATATATACAGGCCCAGGCTGCGAATAGTATAGCCAAGCAGTAACTCACAATGTCCAAGGTCAATACCGAGGGATTCGGAATGTAGACAGTTCCGTTGAAGTTATTCGTAGAGGACCTAGCGCTAATGCTGGGGTCCAAGATAGAAATTCCGTCGAAATTGTTAAGACCTTTTAGAATCACCGTCTTGTCGAATGTGACTGGGTAGGAGCGAGAGATTCCCCGGACATGGATGTGCGTGTTCCCCTTCACCTGCACCTGGACGGACATACTTGATAGCAAGGCCTTGTTGAATGCCGTCAAAGCGCTCTGATCCGAGATCTGGATCTCTTGACTGATATTGACAGCCTGCGTCGCGGAGGAGGTCGTTTGAGGGAAGTCAATCTGTGCGAAGGCTAACGGGGGGTCGACATCCGCCAAGTATAGCGTGCCGGCAAACGCATCGACAGTGGCGTGGACCGAATCATCTGCTTCGATAGTAGAGTTGATGGCCATTACAAGAAAGTCTGTCTGCGTATTCGTGACAGAAATTCCGTCTATCGTCAATTTGGCCTTGTTTAGCTTTTGCTGCGCTATCTTCGGTACTGCTACGAGCAATCTAGATATCCAGTTAGTTGGAGTCCAAAAAGGCTGCCTACAGACCGTGAGTGGAGGCCATGAGCTTACACCGAAGGTACTATAATAACAGTAGCGACGACGAGGAAGGCGAGCAAGTAAGCCCACCAGAAGCGCTTGAAGTGACTCTTCTTTCCAGACGCATCTACAGGCGCCGTCTGGGTCTTAGCTGCATCTGGATTTATGTTCAACATCTTGATTAGATTTCAAGTTCCTGGGATGAAAAGGGTTTGGTATAGTAAGGAGCGTGAAAAAAAAGAAGTACGCCGACTTCCAAGAACTCAGGTGAAGGTGGGCGAGCAAGTATAGCCTATGGTGGCTGCTACCTCGACGTAAAAAGGAGACGAAGTCAAATGGACAACACCTATAGAATATCGTGGGACTTAACAGCCCGACGCACCTACTCGTTCCCTTTTTTATTATTACACATGTACAACAACGGAGTAATACCGTGGACCTAGATATAGAAGTATAGGCAATAGCAAAGATCATCATGGTAGTGCAAGTGCTTTGCTATACCTACTTCTATAGGTTGCTACAAGTAGTATAGCCCAATATACTGGTATGTAGTATTTGCCCCTAGCCCCGTCTAGACTGACACCTGGTGAAATTATTGGATTCTCTATCAAATATCCCTATGAAACAAACAGGTTAACCGGTAGTTGAAGATTCAATTGGTAGCTTGGCTCGCCACATTGAGTAGAAACTACTCAGTACTATAGTGTGCACATACGTATGATCACAAGAAGAAGGAGAGCCAGGCCGAGGGAAGTAATAGAACGACGCTTTGAGATATTCATGTGTCAGTGTCATGATGCCTGTAGCCAATGAGGAATTATATTCCGGGGTAAGAGAGAGCATGGTTTATGGGGCAGAAGGCATCCGGACTGCTTAGGTTAGGGACCCCATAGTAAAAGTCATGTAGGTACCGCCGTACCGGTGCTGCTTTTCGGTACGTATTGGGAAGTGTTTGGGCAGTGAGCTTTGGTGTAAGTATACATAGGTAACGGCCCTACTCCCTACTTGAGAACGCATGCCCAAGTACTACGTACATAACTTGTATACTGCTCGTGTTCAGTCGTAACTTGTATCTCGTCCCGCAAACGTGCAGGATGGGACTACTTTCAAAAAAAAAAACACCAGATTTGGGGTCAAGCAGTTTTGTTTCCTCAGCTGAACGACATACAAAAAGGACGCTCGAGGGCATGTGAAAGGGGATTGCACCGGTATCAGTTTGCGTGAGCATCTTTGCTTGGCATACGTCTTGTAAACATGTGTGCGGGGAAATCCGGGGTAACCCTCAACCATTGTTGACATTCCATCCCAGAGACAAACCCCAGAGACAAACCCCAGAGACAAACCGGTGTAAATAGTAACTAGGAATGTCTTGTCGCAAAGGTTTTTTCGCAATGGATTGTTCTAGTTTTACTTGAATTTACACGACCTACCAAGCACAGCTGAGTATTAAATGTAATCAGTTAATTACTTGATGCAACCCAACCATCTCGACCTGCTAGCGACCTGCTAGCGACCTGCTAGCGACCTGCTATAGCGTGTTAGCACAATCTATAGAGCTTCAACAAGATAGGTACCACTAAATGCCTAGAACATTGCACGATAGGGGCTGATGTTCAAATTGCCCAGATCAAAGTCAGTACCCAGCGCTAACGACTGCAGATATATATCTGACTCTACGTACATCAATTATATGTCTAAAAGCATGTCGCTTCTATTCTATACTTAGATTGTAGCTCACAACTTTGACTTGACCTTCTCCCACAACCCAGACGTCTCCAAGTTCGCATCACCATCAAATATATCCCTCTCGACCTTCCTCGTGTTGACCTGTAAAGACGTGTTATTAGTCCGATTGGGATCAGCCGGCTTCAAGTCGCTGGTTTTGCACTCACATGTTTCGGGCTAAGCTCTGAGACGTTCTTCACGCCAAGTAACTTCATGCAGGTTACGGTCTCGGCTTGGAGGACTATCCGGGTTGAGATATGAGTTAGCATCGTCCATCTAAGCATAACGGTCGAGGTCCCATGAACTGATTGAGGCGCAAAAGAGGTAAGGAGGAAATCGGAGATAGAAAGGAGAGAGAATGAGGGTAAGGGAGGATGAAGCCGGAAGCAGACATACTCTCTAATGTACGTTCAACACCCTCCTGGCCACCGGCACCCAAGCCAAATAATGCGGCCCGTCCGATACCAACGGCCGTGGCCCCGAGCGCAAGCGCTTTCACGACGTCCGTACCGCGCTTAATGCCGCCATCAACCCATACATCGATGTGGTTGAAGACCTCGGGGCAATACTTCCGAATCTCAAGCAGCGTATGTATAGCCGGGGGCGCGGTGTCTAACGCCCGTCCTCCATGGTTCGATAGGATCACAGCCTTAACCTGGGGCGCGTACTTAGCCGCTAAGTACGCATCCTCATGTGTCTGGACGCCCTTGAGCACGATCGGCAGGTTCGTGTGTTTTGCGAGCCAGGGGAGCGTGATCTTCCACGTGAGGTCGGCAGCAGTGCCCCAGAAGAGCTGCTGGCCGACGCCGCCACCGCCGGGCCGCTCGGACTCGTCCTTGGTCTTGACGCCCGACGCGACCTTGAAGGTGTTCTTGAAGTTCTGCTTCTCGTCTAGTTCGCGCTTGCCCGGTACGGGCGCGTCGAGTGTAAGGCAGATGAACTTGAAGTGATCGGGCATATTGTTGATGCGCGCGAGTATCGCCTCGCTCTTGGTTCGGTCGGTCTGCACGTACAGCTGCCACCCGAACGTCTGTCCCGGCTTCGCGTCCGACACGATCTGCTCGGGCGTCATGGAAGCGTTGTTGGAGATGATTTGCATGGCTCGAAGCGCGCACACGCCCGTGCGATCCCCTGCTCGCCGTCCGGGTGCGCGAGGCGCGCCATCGCTGCCGGCGCTACGAAAATAGGCACTCCCACCTTATGCTTGCCTAGCAGTGTCGTCGTGAGGTCGCATCCTGTGCAGTCCGTGAAGACACGCGGGCGTAGCAGGATATCCCGATACACTGTGTTATTATTCGTCTTGCTCCATAGGTTGTCGCTCGCGGACCAATAATAGGCCCATGCCTTTTCCGATATTTTCTTCTTGGCTACCTGCTCGATCTCGTCGAGATTCAGTAACGTCTCCATGGGCGGCGAGCTATCGTCTTCCAAGTCAAGCTTCTTCTCCTCCTTAGCTGCCGGCTCGGCCTGGACCAGCGTCGCCGGGTCGATTCGCCCAAGCTTGGCTTCGGGTTTCAAGTTCTCTTCCAGTGTTCCCGGCGGGTGGATGGGGTCATATTCCTCGGTGGCGTCGCGGCCTGCGAGCTGGAGGATAATTCTAGAGCCGCCGGGATGTGACGGCAAGAACTCTGTTATATCGTAAACATTACCATACAACGTCACCCAGCAGCTTTCGGGTGTGGTGTGCTTTGCAACTAACTCAATCCATTAGCTATTTATCATGACATCCGCTAACAGAGGATATTCCCAAGGAGACAGAGCACACCGATGTGCCCACGATCTTGAGTTGTTTGTTGTTTGTTGTTTTCTTACCTTCTGCTGCACTGATGAGTTTCTCCGCCATTTGCCTCGCTGTCCCCGATTACCGTGCTAGTGAAGACGAATTACGAGTGATTCAATTCAGCGCTATGTCTCAATTGGAAGTTTTTAAGAGAATATCATTAAATGAAAATAACTAAAAGAACATACAAGACCTAGTCTGCTATGTAGGGAATAAAGATGACAAGAAAAAAGGTGGGCGAGGTTGAAGCTATTGTAGTTTCGGTTGTATTTGTCCCGTTTCTCGGATGCAAGCTGAGATGGAGACAAGTTGGGGTAGTGGAGAGGCGGGTATCGTGGTGGATGTCAACAACCCACCAGTCAACAAGCTTCTATTACCTCACATTGGCTAGGCAGAGTTGTGGTCCCCCACGTACTAGGTAGTACGGTATAGTGTAGCCGTTGCGGTCCCTGTCCCATCAAAATAGGCAATTCTCGCCGGTAGTAGCTTAATGCTACCTGGCTTACACACAAACGCTCCAGTAATCCAACTACCTATTGTTCTTAAACAACGCTACAGTATAAAGTATCACCACCACCTTATACGTTAATCAACTAAAACAACGCCAGTACTAACTCGGGCTTGTTCAATCTGGTGGCCCAAATAGAAAGCTCAGAACAAGGGGGAAAGAAATCGACGAGAGACAAGCCGGCAAAGACACTACCAACACGCATCATCTCCTTCGCGAACAACCCATTGCCGCCGAGGACGTGCAGTCAGCGAGCCGGGCTGGTTTTAGTGACCAAACCAGTATTGTCTCAAATTTGGTCGCCGGGGCTTTGCCGCCCATGAAGGGCAAAAATATTATCCCTAACGCTGCGGACTACGCGACGGAACCATCTACTAAAATGTGACGTGTTAGCTGGTTCTTCTGTTTTGAGGCAATATATCCATCAATCTCGAAGCTTTATAATAGACAAGGATAGGTATCTAACCTAGGGGGGCCATGAAGATGAAATGAGCAGCTTACGGTCGCCTTCTAATTCGTGCGCTGGGGACTATTTGCCTATTATCGCCCAAGTTGCCATCATCATAGTTTTGATAGAAACGTCTTCTCGAAGCCAGAAGTTAGCTGACACCTGAACCCACGTCCATGGAAATAATGGGCAACGGAATCTCACCTGAATTCCAACTGGCGCTGGGCTGAACTTGAGGCACTGGAATTTGCAAAGGTACCCATGACTGTATCACTACTGGCTCGGCGGTTTGTGGTGTCTGCACCGTTGATGTGCTCTCTAGTCTCGGTGGCGTTGTCGATCTCATCATCCCGATTCCAGGATGCCTCAGTATGCCCTCCAGTCGCAATGCCTGTGTTGCTATCACTATCCTGCATGGTTGCAAAATTGAGACCACGGGCGGCAAATTCAGTCTCGGTGACCACGTGCATTCTGCTACTTTGGCCGACCACACTCTCATAAAATCTACCCCAATTTGAAGCCATAAACTCGCCTAGTGGATGGATTTCCGTGTCTCTGGGGTATTCTATCCGATCCAGGAAAAATTCAGAATATCCAGAAGGCCTGACGCATCGCGTTCCGGAGTCTCGCGGCATCATTGGAGACTCTCTCGGATCCAAATTATCTGACCATGGAGCCGCAGGGGGGGAAAGCGTTTGCATCTCATGATCATTAGGAGGGTCTCGCGGCAACATTAGAAAGTTTTGGATAATAAAATCATCCGACCATGGTTCTTGAGGAGAGGAATTTTCTCTCCCAATACCACTACGGGAACCTGGCTGCAAACTGAACGATTGTTGACGACTCGGAAATGAGGCCTCATGCCCGAAGGCTGTAGGGAACTCAGTACAGGTCCGATCAGGTTCTGGACTCTGCTCAGGTTCTAGACTCTCCCCAGATTCTCGCCTCTCCTCGGGATCCGGACTCTTCTTAGGCTCATTTTTGGGGGCGGGGCCAAGCTGTCGGGCTAAGTCTACGATATGGCTGAAGAGAGCGCTCATTACGGGATCGACACTGAATTGTCTTTCCCATGCAAGCAATCGACGCCGTGGTGATTGTTTCGGTACCGGTGGAGGTTTCGTCCAATCATAGGAAGGAAAGGGTCCCTCTCGACGCTTGGTGTGATCGGGATTATCGGGGTCGAGAGTATCGAGCCATACTTGTTCTTCTCGGCATTGTTCGTCGGCGTAACTGCCCAATGATGGTACTTCGAAAGAGGCAGGCCTCGGGGCATCGTCCTCTGATGAAGATTCTTCAGCCTCGTCTTCGCCCTCGTCCGTAGATGCCTGGGGAGCTCCTGTTATAGAGCAGAGTATCGCGCGGAATCTTTCTAGGCCTTGGAATTGGTCCATAAATTCTTGGGGTGTGCATGTTTCAAGATTTGGTATCTCATCGTCTGGCACAGAATTCGCCATCTTGTCTAGCAGGTAAGGGGGAAGCTGATGAAGTAAAATGTGTGATAGATAAATAATATAGCCTTGATATTATCATTAAGACTTGCTACAAAATACCTGAACCGGACGAGATATGTTGTGAAGAGAAGGGGAAGGGGAAGGGGAAGAGGTAAAGAGGACTGTCCGTTTGACGGACGCGTAGTAAGGTTCCAACGTAGTCGTATTTATAAAAGCGTAGAAAGAAGGATAGCATGTGATTCCATTAGCTGTGGTAAATGCACCGGCCTTCGGGTGGTGAAAATATGGTCTTGTAAGTTCGGATAAGGCAAGATCAACGAATATAGATGCCTATCTGGGTGAGTACATACACGTTGCGTACTCATGTCCACATATAAATATGTAATCGCAAAGTATCGTAATTTATAGTATCAAATCATATCTACTGCTAGGGCGTTCATGTGATATCGTGTGTCAGTCCGGCTAAACGATATGTATATAGAAACCCCTTAATCACAGAGTCTCATATCCGATCGAAGATGCACGTCATCTCCTAAAGCGAACCTTTATATACACTTGCTGCTAGAGGCTAAATATGGTAAAGATTCTTGTGACATTAGACATGGTCCAAACTCTCACTCGGTATAGGTAGGGAACTTATGTCCTTCAGCCCATGGACGAGACACATAGACAGCACTATGAAGAGTTTCTCATACTAGAGGCGCGTCGGCGCTTGCCTCCAAGTACCATGTAGAGTCAAATGTAGGGTCGAGCTCCTTTGTCGAGAAGCCATTGCCGAGGTAGCCGAAACGGTTGGCGGAAGGGTGGTCGTAAACATATTCCCAGTCCTCGCCGCGAAAGTTCTCGAGCATATGGAAAAAGTGGATGCGGCTTCCCGGATGGAGAGCAGTAACGGGCCCATCAACCTTGCCACCCTTGAACCATGACGAGCATGAGGCTGCCCAGGACGTGCGGGGCATGAAGTTGGTAATGTGCGCACTGAAGTCGGCCACTGCCGCCTCCGAAGGACATATTGCTTTGATGCCTTCCACCTGGGATTTATGAATGACGCGTGTTATATACCGTGCAATGTGTTCGGTTAGTGTGAATACACTGCCGTGTCCGATGGGGGCATTTGGGCCCATGATGGCTATTGAGAAAATAGGAGGTTAGCAATACGATCGACGGGTTTCTTGTGCCAACACAAAACTATGCAATGATTTGCTTACTAAAGTAATTTGGTACCCCGGAGAGCGCACATGACATGTAGCTCCGTGGTGTCTCCTCTTTGAATATGTCTTGGACATTGCCCCCTCTACCTACGAGTGGGAATCGTGGGGTGAACGAGGTATCGAAGCCGGTCGCGCAGATGATAGCATCAAGCTTGATAATCTCTCCAGACTCAAGCTGGATCCCTTCAGGGACGATACCTGCAATCCCTTCTGTGATTACAGCAGTGTTAGGTGACCGTATGGCCTCAAGATAACCGGGGGCCGGGGTCATCCGCCGACAACCTAAGGGATATGTAGGAATTAAAGCTTTACAAAGCTTCTCGTCGCCGCCTAGACATGCTGTCATCCACTCTATGACCTTGCTCGTGGCAAATTGCTGAACTGGGCCTCCATTCAGAAGCTAGAATGGATGTTAGTCATCTAGTGGCTGACTGGGAAAAGCATATGACACCTACAACCGCAAATGCACCATTAATGTCCAGCTCAATAGTCTTAATAAATTTCTTGTACAACTCTGGGTCGTTCTTGAACTTCTCAATTTGCGCTTTGCTGAAGTTCTCCTTCTTATCGAGCTCGAGCTGACTTAGTATGGATTTGGCTGGGCCATCCATCATCATCATAGCCATTATCCGCGGAGGTAAAATCCATGTGGGCGTGCGAACAAAGTGGTAGAGCTTCTTGATAGCTAAGATGAAGGTCAGCCAGCAAATCATTCAAATAACACGATATTATTAAGTCGAACCTGGATGTATTGCTGGCACAACCTGAATACCGGATGAACCATTGCCAATGACAGCTATCGTCTTATTCGCGTAGTCAAAATCCTTTGGCCAGTTCGCGGTATGAATTAGTTCACCTTGAAAGGTGTTTAGGTTCGGAATTTCGGGCCATTTCCAGTTACTAGACGACCTAGTCAGCACCAGGGGAGATCAATCGGTCGGCGTTTGCAAAGTTCTTTCTTTGGCCTTACTTGAGAATGCCAGAGGCGTCGATGATGAAATTGGCATGATCCCGGAATTCCTCGCCAGTTTCTAAATTCTGAACGCTCAAATCCCAGAGGCCTCGAGATTCGTCCCACCATGCTCCCACCACTTTATGTTGAGTCTTGATTACATCCATCATGTGCTCTTCCTCGCACACGCAATCCAAGTATTTTTCTATCTCCTCAGCTGGCGAGAAAAAGTTCGACCACTCAGGATTCGGCCGCCAGGAGAACTGATAGTTGTGGCTTGGCACATCGCATTTGCAGCCGGGGTATCGGTTTTCGAACCATGTTCCTCCAATCTTGCTATTCTTCTCGTAAACGACATGCTCGTAGTTTTTCAAGTTCCTTCGAAGAGTCCGTATCATGTTGAGGCCGCTGGCACCAGCTCCAATGCCCACGACGCGAACATGTTTAGCGGTGCCTAGGGGCTGCTCTAATACGGAGTACGGCTCCCTTACTATGTGGGTTGTTTTCGTATTAGTGACTTTGGACCCCGCGAGGATGTGGTTCGACGCAATTGGCGTGACTTTGCGGCGGGTCATGCTTGTGATGTTCTGGGAATTGAGAGACTCAACCTTCTGTGCTTGTTATTTGGGTCATTTTGAGCTTGTGTACTCTCTCGTTTTTATAAGTGAATTGGTAACGCAAGCAATGCAAATACGGTGAGCACGATTGGGGGCGACTTCAAAGCTCAGCTGAAAACAACAAGATGTGAGGGCCAACCAGAGCTGAGGTGTAGTCACTTAACAATAGACGAAGGGGATGATTACGTATATCAACCTACCAACTTAAGGGATACAACACAGCGGTCACGAGGATCATTCCAGGAATCCTACTCAGCGTCTTCCTTCATCGTATCTGTGTCAACAGCACACTGCTTTGTCACCAGGGAGCGTGGGTTTGCGGGTCATCTCGTCGACTCCGAATCCTTGCACAGTCTACAACATGACCCCTGGCCGGGAGAGTTAATGGCTGGAAAGCTGAACAAAGAGTCTAGGTAGGAACTATCGCCCTCCGGTTGGGGGCCAATGGTAATTTGCATGATCGTTGTTTAGTTTGTACGTCTGATGGAGACGGGGATGGGGTCGGCGTTTTTAAGTCGTAAATCGTCCAACCACAATCCTCAACGCCCCGTATAGCGAATGCGAGTTGAAGACGGATACCTACACTATACTACACTACTACCTACACCACAAGGTCGCTTCTGGTATCATAGTATGTACCTAGGTAGACTGTGTGGTGCGCTGAGCAATTGGAATCGAGAACTTGAATCCCTCGTGCGCCTAGTGTGAGGTCCGTTAGAAATACTGTAGATACTATGTACACTACAGCAGTTCGACGACTTATAAATGAAGGACCAAGCTAGAGTTTACATAATCGTAGTAATTTCTAGATTGGTTGGCCGTTGAGGTTCTGTTGGTATGGGCATTGATTGCATTGATTACACTAACCTAGTCTACACGCCAATCCTGATGGGATTCAGGGAGGATTTGAGGCGGGCCCGCCGGTGGACACCGCACCGCACCGCACCCGCACTGCACCGTGCTTTGAAACCGAATATTTGCCGTCAATCCACTGGTTTGGTACCACTGTACGTATAGTCTAGAATTTGGCTAAGGTCAGGGGGTTTAATTGGTACCTTAGACGTTGCCAATCACATGCTTTGACAACGAGAATTCTCGGCGGCGAAACGTCATTGATTTTGACCCTTGCAACGGAACTGACTCTTCGAATCCAAGTTCTCTTCCTGTCGCCGCCATGTCTGGTCAATTTTCATTCTCCTTTTCCGGCGAAGACATAGAAGCCGATAGCCAAGTCGACGCAAAGCCCGACGGCCATTCGGGCCCGCAGCCTTCGACCTCAACAAGCGCATTCCCTGTGGCTGGCAAGCCTCTACTCCCAGCAACATGCCACGATTTGAAGGAAATGATTTCTAAGCTGCCATCCAAGGTTGCCTTCAGCCTTTTAGATGTTGATCTCGACGGGCAAGGAAACATACAGCTGCCCCGTCGCGAGCTGTGGGATGTTCGTGTGCAGCTTATGGCAGAGGAGGATGAGGCCGAAACCGAACCGGGTCTGGGTAACCATGATGTGAAGACCGGAGTCTACGAAGGAGGTTTCAAATCCTGGGAGAGCAGCGTGGATCTCGTCAAAGTTCTCGCATCCTCACAGCCCTTCACACCAGAGGCGAAGAAATATTCAAAGATTGTTGAGGTAAGGCTAAGTTGTGCATACCCATTATTGCATGGTTCGGCGTGATACCTGGTAGATCCTGACTGCAACTTCACAGCTGGGGTGTGGTACAGCATTGCCTTCATTAGCTCTTTTCCAATGGGCCATGGGTTCGACGGCTTCTTCAGTCTCTTTTATCCTCACCGACTACAACCCGACTGTTCTACAGCTTGTCACGCTGCCTAACTTCATACTAGCTTGGGCCATACACCACCGAGAAGGATTGCCGCTATTAAGCGAAGCATTCTCTCTAGAAGGGGAACTTGACTTGACACCAGAAATATTGGAAGCGTTCCAGGAATTCCTCTTAACCCGTGAAATATCTCTGCTCTTCTTTTCTGGTGCATGGTCGCCGGAGTTTGTCAAGATGATCGCTAACGTTCCAAGCTCTGCGGATGATTCAGGTACAGAAAAAGCAACAGTCATTATGGGTGCCGAAACCATCTACTCGCCCTTCGCCCTAAGTTCATTTCTCGAGGCTATTCTCGCTTTAATTCATCACGAGAAAGCTCATAGCAAGGTAGCTGAGGTTCTTGTAGGCGCGAAAAGGCTCTATTTCGGCGTAGGCGGCTCCTTGGACGACTTTGTCATTCAAGCCCGAGAGCGAGGGGCTCTTGTTGAGAAATTACGAGAAGAAATAGAAGGAGTCCGAAGAGGGGTCGTTCGCTGCGCTCTACCATGAGGGGATGGCTATCAAGGCTATCCTGTATGTGTCTATTAGGACGACGGAACCTTCGCGCTAGGTGTTGAAATTGTGGCTTGCTTTGCCACCTGCAATGGCCGAAGCCTGATCTTTTCCTGAGAGGGCGAACATCAAAGATCTTCGCCTTCGATCTAGTAGGGATCGGTAGCACAACGCCACAAGGATAGATGTCGATTCGAGGCCAGCACGATGAAGCTTTTAAATTGCCACGAGCCATAACCACAACCCGCGATACTGAGTCTTGGCAATGTGAATCTGGGAGTGCCCATATATCGTATGGCGATGAATTCATAGAAAGAGCGCATCGCCGAAATGTACCAGACAATCAAGATGATCCATTCCAAGCCACGGATTCTAGTCTCAGTAAATAAATACGATACGCTGGAATGACTTCCTTCCAACACCGAAACTTGCCTCCGGTTTGAGACTTGTCTCGTGATCGGAATTATATTTTTGGGAATTTGGGGGTAACTGGAGAGGCCAATCTGAACAAAAGTTTAAGGCACGCCTTGGCTATCCACCTCGTGTTAGAAACAGATTACCACCTTGTCAATACATACTAAGTACCTGTGTACTGAGATGAGTTGGTCGTGTTGGCTAGAATCTTGTTCAAGTGCCCAGTGCCGTGCCCAGCAGTGCCTAGCAGTGCCCAGTGCTATGTTAAGTGGAGTAGGCTAGGTAGCTGAAAGGCCCTACTTACCATGGGCTACCTAAATAGTGAGTTGGGTTCGATTCCTAACAGCGCTATTGGTATTCGCTTTTAGCTCATTTGCCCTACCTTGTGGTTAAGGTTGTATATATCCAGTGCAAGCTTGCCTACAGTACACGTGCCACTAAATGCAATGTGCCGTGGAGAGGCGAATCGTGGCTTTGCGCAACCCCGACCAGAGTCCCGACTCCCAATGGCGGCCTGCGCCGCTCAAGCAGGATTGCGGCGGCTTGTTGTGTTTCGCATGAAAGGGCATGTCGGTCCATCGAAGCGGCCGCAGTTTCGAGTCGTCAGCTATGAATGCACCACACATCATGCCGACCTTTCCCTCCCCCTCTCGCCATCCGTTCTGCCGTCTTACCATCCTGCGATGCCCGCGGTCTGCCCGGTGCATGGGAATCATTGTACCCTTTGGACAAAACAGCTCAGATATTCGCCACCCAACTCGCAATTACCGGTTTATTCAGCTGGCATTGAATATTCACCGACGGGGCTTAGCTCTCAATGTTTTCGAAGTAACCTCATTGCGTCACCATATAAAGTTCTCGTTCCTAAAACGGCCCAAGGACAAGTTCGGGATCGGATCGTATCGAGGTATTGCATGGCAGATCAGGAGGCAAGGAGGTTGCGACAACCATCGTGCGTCAGAAGCGCGGTACCTTACCTACAGGCTATAATCACGACAAACAGTACATTAGACCCTGTTCTGCTTCAGATTACGTGTGCCGTTTTAGCGATAGCGGGCTACCGCAACAGAAGAGACGGCCGGTGTTACGTCAAGCTCTTGGCCTGTAGTGTAGTCGGTACATACTTGGTAGTAAGCCTCAGTGTGCTATTGCGAGTGACAACGACGCCATATACTCTTTGCTTTGTTCATTGGACACCTAGCAGACAGTCATCTGGCACTGACCTAGGTTAAGGTAGGTAAATTGTATACGACAAGATACCTAAATCCTTACGCGAAACTTGGATAAATGTGGGCGAAATGAGCTAAAAGCGAATACCAAGCTGTTAGGAATCGAACCCAACTCACTATTTAGCCCATGGTAAGTGGGCGATCTTTATTAACGTCAGCCTCTTATCGAAGAGACATGACACAGCAGTGGGGGGCAGATGAGGAGTTGTAGCGTACAATTGATGTCACGATCTATGTTTGTTTGCTGTCTGATCTCTCTCGCTTGCTACAGCCTGCTAGACTACCTACCTCCTACACTAGACTACTCGGTACTTACTGGCAGGAGCAGCGATGAAGACAAATTCTAGATGGGAGCAAACAGCAACCTGACCCGAGCAACCCGAAGTGCATGAACTACCTACATGTAGTGTAGTGTACCTACCTATTCAATGTACCTATAACCTGTTACCTAAGTGTTACCTACTATAGTAGTACATACTTAGTAGGGCAAAAAGGGGCAATCGCATTCCCCCCCGGCAGTAGCCCTGAGCGGTTGCCTGCGTATAGCCAGCTAGCCCTGACTCGGCCCTGCAAGAACAGGGTAGAGAATATGTAGGGAATGTGCAGAGGCCAGTGATCCCCTGCGGGGTGGACTAATGTGGTGTAGGCATCGACGACCCTAGGTGCACTAGGCAATAGCTAGCGATATTATAGCTCAGCTTACATACTACCTATATGTGCATGCCTCGTAATGTTGGCGGTTGCAATATTCTACAGAATCCTGGCGCCGCTCTTGACTGTCAAAATGGGATTAGCTCTGGGGAAGACGCGATTCAAGATAATAGAGCAATTTCCTGCACTGCCCTCATTTCCCGCCTTTTGTTCACCATACTTAGCAGGCATCCTCCGGCTCTCCTGGTCGTGTTTCTTACATCCTAACATACCATCACGATCGTTATTATCTTGCTCTTGATCTTTATACTTGTCTATTAATTAATTACTGTTTTCTGTTACTAGTAAGTACAACCTCTCTTACACTAGCTTGTTTACATTCGTGTGAATTCCTGGCACATTCTACTTCCGCGGCGCATTTCGGTTCAAATCAACGAGCCACCTGTTAGCAAGAGGTGATGGTAGTTGGATAAGGTAACGTCGAGTGTCCAATGATTGCCATTAATTATTGTCTACATATCTCCTGCTTTCCCCCCTGAGCAATCTAGAAGCACTTGATGTTACATCTCAGCTACTAATTGCATTGCGCCATAGCTTTCTCGCCGCTCCTTTCAACACGATCCAAGATGAAGGTTTCCATCGTCCTCGCTGCCCTCCTCGGGCTCGTCAATGCCAAGGTCCATCTTACCAACAGCAACTTTGATGACATTGAGGCTGGGTCCACCTTCCAGATTACCTGGGATGACGCTGAAGGCCCCGTCACCTTGACCCTGAAGAACGGCGCCGAGGATGATCTCGATGATGTCGAGACCATCACCAGTACGTGCACAACCCAATTGTTGCTAGCTATCCAAGTCTAATGTAAATGTACAGCCAATGCCTCTGGCGGCAGCTTTGTGTGGGCTGTTGACCCTTCTCTGGCCGCTGGCGATTACGCCCTTGAGATTGATGATGGAACCGATATCAACTACTCTCAGATGTTCCCTGTAGAGTCAACAGTTGAACCGACCTCTTCCTCGTCCAGTTCTTCAGTGTCTATCACGAGATCGACCGCCTCTCCCTCTTCTACTTCAACTAGCGAGTCTAGCTCTGCGGAGTCTACATCTTCCGAGTCTAGCTCTGCAGAGTCTACTACAAGCTCCGAGTCTTCCACCGTTACCAGCTCCGCTGAAAGCACCAGCACAACTGCTTCTAGCAGCGTGACCCGTACGACTTGTATGACATTCCATTCCTGTGTGTCGAGCTGTTTCGCAAGACTTGAAACTAATTCAATGCAGCTTCCGGCCCTACCTCAACTGAATCAAATGCCGCCCAGACGAGTGTCCCCAACAGCAACGACGCCCGCAGCATGACTGCTCCTCTTGTCCCAGGCCTTCTCGCTCTTCTCGGGGCTGCCCTTATTTAGGTGCAACAAGGAGATACAATTCTATGATTTTCGTTGCACAGATACTTCATTTTTACCTCATGTATACTGATAAAACCTAATAATTTTTATTCCCTAATAGGGTAACGTGCGTATATGGAGAACGAATTCACGGACAGAAAAGCGTCATTGTGTCGGATATCGGTCGGTCGGGGGGAATACCCCTGTGCGAGCTTAGTATGGTTGTGGTGATGGATTTCCAAGACAATATGATGCTGTACGGAAATTTCGAGTTTTTCTTTGTGAGACTGTCTCTGCATATGTGCCTCGTCGCGTCTGTTGTGTTTCAGTAGATCCCTTAGGCGTATGCAGGTGACAAGGCGACATGTCATGTCGGATTGACACAAGTAGTGTCACGATTGTTGGGATGCCACAGAAACCTGCAGACTCTAAGAGCACGAACTATAATCAATCACAGTCACAGCATCATCCCAGAACACTGATGGTGTATGTACTTGAGTGGCACATGGATAAGCTAAAGCTTCCCCCAGACGCCAGATTATTCAACTCAACTACTTCGTAGTGTATCCCAATGAAGGTAATGAATGCGCGTAAGATGTCTATACATACCAATTACAGCATACAACATACTGGTATGTGCGATGAGTGGGTTTTACCAAAGGTATGTTCGGGACACTAGTGATTTGTGGTTGAGTCTTTTGAATAGGTTTGTGCTACAGCACATGCTGTGTGCTTGTTCTCGTGCTCGTGTTCGTGCTAGGGTACATATGCATGTGAGAAAAGAGCAAATCAGTGACCTCACTGAATACAAACAAATTAGCATCGGATTCAGAAGACTGCTTGAGGGTACTATACATAATGTTTGTTACTTGCCTGCTTTCATGGGCGCCGGTTTGCATCGGCGTCTACTGATGATTGCGCGTGATGTATCACAGCTCTTCGCTATCGTATTATGATATTTGGCGTAGTACACTTCTCGTTTGCTTTTGTAGTAGGTATATTGGAAGCGTGAGCAATCATCTCTATAAACGATGATGGGTACATATCTATCTATACGATAATCAGCACCCACGTGCCCCCGTGGAGATAGCCCCCTACATATTAGGTACAGAATCGGTACTATACTATGCTGGTTAAACTATATAGATGTGGTGTACAGCGACCTGCTCCTCGTCGTGCGCAGTACGAGTCCCCCGTCATCGCGTCTCTTGCTTTCTTGCTCTGGATTTGCCTTGGCCCCCCTTTTAATGCTCGCAAAAAGCAAATTCGCAGCCTTGCCCCCGCCTCAAAAACGCCTGATAATGCATGCGGAATACATAGGTAGGTAGGTAGGTATGTAGTTGGGGTTTTTTCTATTATCTTCTCCTCGCCTTCTCTTCGCCCGGCTCTCTGGTGTGAGCTACAGCATTCTACAACTTGCTTTGCACTTCGGGCGATTTGTTGTTATCGGACACGACGAGTACGATGACGCAGATGTCGTCAATTTTGCCCCCGTGCCAGTTCTCCTGCGGGTAGTATTTCTGGACTTCCTTAGCGAAAGGTCCATCGAGGCGTTGGTTTATGCTGGCTGCTTTAGCTGTCGCCGCAATCTCGATCGCGAGGGCGCTCTGCAACGTGACGAGTCGCTGGGCAGAGTCCTCGGGCTGGGTGAACCGTCCTAAATTATCCACCACCCGGATACCGCCGTCGCTCGTCTTCCAGGCCCCTATGCCCGTCATCGTGCGGCTCACAACTCGCAGTATATCCTGGTTGAAAAGATTATCCCACACCCCATCGCTTGCGAATACTAAGATGTCGCCGTGTTTAAGGTTATGTTGTGTTACGTCCGCATCCTTTGGGTAGTCGCAAAGCTGTGCCCCGCCGAACGCGGCTGCGCGTGCCAGCATACTCGCAGGGACGATCGAGAGCTGGTAGGGGGTGTTGAAGGCGTGTGTCTGCGGCTCGGAGTAAGTATGGACAGCGTTCAGTCGCAGATGAACGAAGCCAGAATCACCCAGATTCGCTACTTCCAGCTTGCCATCCTCGCTTGCAACCGCCACAGTCGCTGTACTGCCTCCAGCATATATGCTTCTGTCTTTTGTAACATCGTCGTAGCCGCGCTGCATGAGTGCCCTGGGTGCCAATGAATTCGATTTATGCTCATGCGCGGCGGAGGCCATATAGTCGCAAAAGCCATGTGCGAAGTCTGCTGGATCAACACCACTCTCTTCCCAACCCCCTACCCCATCAGCCACGCCAAATGCGACAGCATTGGTATCGCCAACCCGACTTATGAAGAAGGCATCTTGACCACTAGCGGGGCGTTTTGATTTGGGTCGCTTCTTCTCGGTCTGGATCCGGTTGTATGGGTTGAAGTGAAAGACGTTTGTGAGTGGATCGAACTTCTTATATTTAGCGGAGAAGGAGGCAGCGACGTGGTAGGTAAATTTGCGCGTGGGCTGCGCTCCCTGGTCGTGAAGGGATGGTTGGGCATGGAAGGCCTCGGTTTGGTTGGTTTGGTTGGTTTGGTTGGTTCGGTTGGTTCGCGATAGTTGCAACGGTACTCGAAGTCGTGCGGTGGCCAGTCGAGACCGGGCGCTGGCTATTATGAAGGGTGAGTGAGATGCCAGCGAAACCCTACGACACGCGACTGAAGCCATGGCTGCTCACTCGAATAGGGAAGTTTTCCAAAGTTCACGACGAATCGTGGTGCCAATGTTGCCATCCTTCACCCACGCGGTCACGGGTAATACCGGAAGCAATCGCAGGGTCTAATTTGGCCCGCCGAGACTACACTACTGCTGTACAGTACCGGGGAATGAACAAAATTCTCGACAGTCTAATCTGCCATTCATGCCTGTGGAAAAAGTTGGATTCGCATGGTGAACAAGTCGAAGGCGGAATTCACCCTCCTGTCCTCTCCGCGAAGGTTCTAACTACGGGTTTCGTGGTGTTACACACACGCAATAAACCTAACTATAGATTAGTCCGTTGAGTGCAGGGAGACCTTGCCAGCCGGATCCCTAAAAATAAAATGTTGGGACCCTCTCGGCGCTGCGCGATGACGATTGCTCGGCTGCTATAGGCATTAAAAATGTGGCTAGATATGTGCTCCACTAAATATGCGCCACCGCGATATGCTACTACGCATGTACGACCTATCTACTAGCCACATGCCCAGCCACAGTCGCGGGACATCTGGAGTAAAGGTAGAAAGTGGGCCCGACTCATACCACCCGGTGATGAGTGAATAATTGGATGCGTATCATTGGCCACACAGCTCAAGACTATAGCCGAGGGAGCAAATCGGATCGGGAACCTGTCTTGTGAACTAACTCATCTTTGAAAGTCGATGATGAAGACATTCTGAACCCATCCTGAACCCATTGCCACACCTCTTTCTTTGCGTGCTGACACGACTAGCCTTGATTGGGTGTCTCTTTTACTATCCTCTCGCCGCGTATCAGGTGTTGGACTTCTCTCCTACTTAATTTCTCCAATTGTAGTTCAATCAAAAAAGAGATCCAAACTATTCATAGCCAACAATGGCAGCTCTCCGCTCTTCCTCGTCCCGGCTCCTTGCCGCCGCCTCGCGATCGTCGGCTGGTCCCTCCATGTTCGTACGGTCCATGGCTTCAGTCGGCGATGCGACAGTCAATGCCGTTCCCAAGAGCAGCTCTTCCGCGCGCAACAAGACTTTCCAAATTTACCGATGGAATCCCGAAGAGCCCAACGAGAAGCCCAAGATGCAGTCATACACCCTCGACCTCAACAAGACTGGCCCCATGATACTAGATGCGCTGGTGAGGATTAAGAACGAGGTGGACCCGACCTTGACCTTCCGTCGGAGTTGCAGAGAGGGTATCTGCGGCAGCTGTGCCATGAACATCAACGGACAAAACACCCTCGCGTGCTTATGTATGTCGCCAGATGTGTCATATCTGTTTAGTGATACCACGGGTCTAACAACAATGTCTCATAGGCCGTATTCCCACCGACACAAGCGCTGATACGAAGGTCTACCCGCTACCTCACACATACGTCGTCAAGGATCTGGTACCCGATTTGACGCACTTCTACAAACAATACAAGTCTATCCAGCCCTACCTACAAAGAGATACACCTGCTCCAGATGTATGAACCAATTTTGCCATTCCAAGTACATTTTCACCCAACTAGGACGCTAATTTACTGCTTACAGGGCCGAGAATACCGACAGAGCAAGGCTGACCGAAAAAAGCTTGATGGTTTGTATGAGTGCATTCTGTGCGCCTGCTGCTCAACCTCGTGCCCGTCATACTGGTGGAACGCCGAGGAGTACCTAGGACCCGCCATCCTACTACAGTCCTACCGTTGGATTATCGACTCTCGTGATGAGAGAACCGAGGCCCGAAAGGCTGCTCTCGACAACTCGATGAGCTTATACCGATGCCACACTATCCTCAACTGCACCCGAACCTGCCCCAAGGGCTTGAACCCCGGTCTGGCTATCGCTGAGATCAAGAAGGAGATGGCCTTTTAAAAAAAAAAAAAAAAGATATCTGATTACGCCGTAATCATGATGGTCTAGCATTATGGGTGGCATGAAAGTACGGCGATTCGAATAGAACGCGTTGGTCGAAGGAGTGGGATGGTTGGCTGGAGGAGTGAACCAACCTTTGTACAAAGTTCCCCCCAACACACGAAGTTACGTCCGCCACCGGAAGGAAGTCTATATTGGGATGGTTCCTGTGTAGTCTTAGCCGTGTTCCTATGTTCTGAGCATGGTTGGAGTTTTTATGCTGTTTACTATTAAACAAAAACGAAAGCACAGCTGTGAATTCAAATACAATATTCACTTTGTTTATAATCAAGTCTGGCGATCCATGTGTTGTATCGTTTTTTTGTGTTTTTATTATTTTTTTCCGGTGGTTTTACTCCTATCCTTATCATTGCGCACTATTTCCATTCCGATGTTGGCCAATTGGCTCAGACGATATATCAATGAGCTGGAAGACGGGATCTTGTTATCTCGGCTCCGACCCCCATACTCATTCAGTTAACCGTACCGAGTATGTGTATCTTTTTCCGAGCTACGCCACAAAAACCGGTATGTGTCATCGAGATATGTACCGGGTAGGTTCTCATTAGAAAGAAATCAGGTCTTCGATCTCGTCTCCGTCCTTATGTGCTTCAGTTCTCTGGCCCTCGTGGGAGCCATCCATCTTTCCATCCTCGCCTGCCGACGTCGACGTCTCTGTAGGGACCGTTCTTCCCTCCGCCTTAGCTTCTGTCTTCACCTTCGCCTTCCACTTCTCTTCTTCTACAGCCTCGGCCAGCGCGATCTCCTGCTCTAAAATATCCGGCGAGTACGAGACGTGCCTGAGTCGCGGTGGATCGCGGGTTTGGCTACGTGGCTGATGGTCGGATTCCTCGGGATATTGGCCGGCTGCTGTTGTTTTCGATGTGGGATCCTGGTTCCTGTCCTTGTCGCGAGCCTCGGAAGGGAAGCGGGAAGAGTGTGATTGGTGCCTCTTTTTATGTGTGCTTGGTGAGGAGGCTCGCTCAGTTGCTAGGGTGTCATCGGCGTTTTCGCTACTGTCTGCGCTGAGACTGGCGCTTGGTCTTCGGCTTAGATCGCGCGTGGTGGCATTATGGCTGGGATCCGGCGATGCCAATGTGCTCATCGAACTGCCCCGGCGCTCCCGGTTCTTGCCTGCTTTAGCCTTCGCTTTCTTAGTGGTGGTGCGGCTTGCGCGATGCTGATGATACTTGTCGCCTGCTATTGGTGTGCCGGTGTCGCTATTATCGTCGCTGCCATCACTGCCATGACTGGCGGTGTTCTTGTCCTCCACGTCTCTAGATTTATCCTGGTGCTGCTTCTGCTGTTGCTGGGGAGGGAGGGCCGGTTTGCCCTTTTTTTTCTCCCTTCTGCTAGAAGGTTGAGAACTAGGAGAGTCATGTCCGAATGCACTCGTATAGCTTGAAGAATTGATTGAAAGAGCGTTGTCGTGGAATTGTTGAGCTTGGACTTGAGTATGTAGATGCTGCCTTCCTAGGTATCCAGAGGGTATGCCTTGCATGCTCGCTCCCGCCGCCGCCGCAGCAGCTGTGTTCATGTGCATAGGGTACGTATACAAGCCAGGTATATCTCCCATTATGCCAACATCACTGCCGATGACAGCACCGGAGCGGGTATGTTGGCGGACGGCGTTAGGGTTCGAATCGGCGTTATTCTGAACGTGCTGCGACATAAGCTGCGCCCGCCAAGGCGGATGACTCTCTGAGCCGACCTCCTGCAGTCCTTGGGTTGTTTCCGGCATTTCGTGATGGTACCGGCATAATTCGCCGAATCTGCATGTCCCAGAGCGATACCAGTGACAGCAGCGTGGTTTCGACTTTTTAGCCGTGATTGTCGCCGTCGAAGACGACGAGACCGACGATGTCGAAGAACAAGACGAGAAAGGGAACAGTGGAGCGTGTTCAGCTGCTCCGGCATGCCTGAAGCCCGATCTATAGGATGCATGGAGAAGCCGCTCGGCCGGGTGCTCCTCCGAATCTCTCTGTCGTTGGATGGCACCTCCCGTTCCGTACGGCGCTGTTGCGTACATCACGGGGTAAGGATTCCCCGGTGGTGGCTCAAGGGGCGCTGGCGAGGGAAGTCGTTCGTGAAGGCCTATCAAAGGACGGTCACCGACAATATTTCTAGCTCTACCAGCACTGATGATGTCGTGCTTCATCTGCGGGCTACCATTGCCACTCAGTACGGTAAGCTCACTAGCTAACCGGCCCTTCTGACTGGTAAATGGCTGCGCGGTCGGATCCATCTGTGAGCTTGGGACCTTGGACACGTGAGCCGGGGTGGTATATACCTCGTATGGTTTGCCCCTTGGGACAACGCCCAGGCTAGATAGGTTCGCCGCCTGCTCGCGGCCCAGCTCGCAAGGGACGCCGAGCACGTTTACCCACGGGGGCAACTGGTCCACAGCGATCAAGGGAACGTTAGGTCCCGGCTGCATTATAGTGCCGGAAGCCATGTGGTGAGTGACACCCTGTCGCTCGATGTAATACAAAGGCAGCGTGATCTGCGGGAGCGATTGAGAGGCTGGAGCCGTAAATTGGACGGCTTCGTTGCCTCGTTTGCTCTGTTTCTCTTTTTTTCTGCCATTACCATATGAAAAAACCATTTTGTACCGACGATGTGCAAAACAAGTGCTGAAAATTAATAATTTTAAGTGAGCCTGTCCGGGCAACGCTTATCCCAGGGCCGGTTTAGAACGAAGAACTTGAAGCGGATGATTATCTGAACAAAGGAAGAAATCTAGGAGGAGAAGTGGTGTATCTCATTAAGCACATAAACAAGTCTTGCGGTTAGAGTGCTTTGGGAGCAGGACAATCTCCAGTAGGCTGTTTGAGTTGTGTCTTCCGTTTGTATATGCTTGCCAGGATTTGCCTGCTGCCTAATGTAGTTGGCCGTCAACATGAAATGCTAGCAACCAAACAATCGAAACGGAGAGGTGATAGATCAATCTACAATGTTGGCAGGTGAATGAATTGCCAAAGAACTAGGATATCGTTCGTTTAAGTGAGGTAGAATTTCAAAGCTTGAGAAACACAAGATCGAACTGATAATGACATGCCATCGTGATAGTCTACTTACGCCAGATTTAAATAAACAGACTGTTTGTCGTGTCACCGCCTCTCGACCCTGACTTTTACCTCCAAACCGTCAACACAGAAGCCTAGCTGCCGGGGTCCGTCTAGCAACTCAACCTCACGTTTAGCCCACTTACCGGCCTCTTTCCCCGGGTGTGAGTTGTCCCCCGATGCAGTCATTTCTCTCTCCTCGACCGGTGGCAGCTCCTCTTCATCCCCGCTACTGTCTTCCACTTCATCATCAAATCCTCCCACGGGGTCCCACTCTCCAGTTTCCCATATCAGTCGTATAGACAGTGGTTTGATACCGAAAAGCTTGCCTGCTATGCCCTTAACAGCATAGATGTCAAAGCCCTTGGGAATCTTTGTAGCTCTTTGGACAGTATCTCCTCCTTCGAGATGAAACACGAATTGGATGTTGACTAGCCTAGCCTCGAGGAAGGCTGGGTTGACCTCTTTTCTCCGATTTACCGTTGGTGGACCATACAGCTCACATAGTTCGGCATATCGCTTGTGATGTTTGAGGATCTCGGCTTCTTGCGTCTCGGGCACGGTCGCAAGATGTTTGCCAATGTGGCCCAGATAGAACATTTCGGCATCCTGCCGGTCTGCTGTAGAAATGGTACCAAAGTTCAGAGATTTAAGACTCGCAAGCCGCCCAAGAGTGAACATATACGCCTCCTCTGTGAAATTCTTTGGGTTTGTAGAAAGCTCGGGGTCTGGATTGTCATAAATGGGATTGTGAGCGAAACGTAGCGATGTTAAGCCTGGAAAGCAAGTTGGTAACTCATCCACGAATGCCCATGACGAGACCTGGTTGTATGACAGGTCTAGATACTGTAGGGTTGCGGAAAACACGGGTGGTGATTCATCTGAGCCAGCTAATCGAATCGCAGAGATGTTGTTTCCCTTGATATGGAGATGACGGAGAGCAGTCAAAGTCACAAGGCTCCCTAATTGAGAAATGGTATCGAAATCATTAAATTCGAGATTGAGAGACGTTAGGGTAAACGTGAGGGATGAGAATGGTATCGGCGGCAAGGCAGATAGCTGATTTGTGCCCGCAGAGAGTGCAGATAGAGCCTCGAATCTTGTCGCGACATGTCCAACTTCTTCCCAACTCATAAGGGTCTCATCAAGTGCAAGCTCTCGAATACCCTGCAGACTCGTGTTGGCCTCATGAAGTCCTTCGTCTTCGAGTACGTCCTGGAAGCGGTTGCCACTAGAATGAATGATCAGCTTACCACTCACACAAGAGATGCTCAACTCACTTTAACCGCAGTTCTCGAAGACGTGGTAATTCGGAGCAGATTTCCACAACTATCCCGATCTTCTTGAATAGGTTCCGAGCAAGGTCCAGTTCAACCACTTTTGGACATGTCTCGGTAATAGACGGGTCGCCTTCCTTGTAGACAGTATCAATGCATGTGCCGTCCAGGACAGCATATCGAAGCTCTGAGAGTTGGGCCTGCTTGCTGCGGATCTTCTCAAAGCCGACCTCCTCTGCTACCTTGCCTGAGAACTGAACAGCGGCCGTGTTCGCCAATTCAGCAGTGTATTTATCGTGCAGAGCAGCGACGAAGCTGAATGGTACCGCAGCAGGCCTTGTAGGCCGTATGAAGGACGCGGGGGTTGCAGAGCGTGAGCGACCTAGCTTAGCACTTAGTATATCGCCGCCCTCTCCGTCGAGTAGGAAAAGAAAGGAAAATCAAAAATAACATGACGTTAGAAAGTAAGACTCACAAGTAAAATACCTCACTCCTTTATGAGAGCCGTCGTGTTTACCTCGAGCGGCGTCATCCCATTCGACGCCAAGCCAGGAGCCCGAAGTGCCAGTAACTTCGCCCAGATATCGGACAATGCATGTCGCCCCATCATAGGACAGCCGGTCCCCAACTTGAGGGCTTGGAGACATGGCTATACTATTCTGAATCTCCGGTTCATTGATAGATATCTGCGTGCATATAAGTCGGAACTAACAAGGACCTAGTCTTGTTGTTTTAGCTTTTTTGGGGGTCAAGTCAAGTGTACCTACAAGTGTATTTATGTGGGCAGATTACTGGTTGAACACCAGCTTAGGCAGCCGAATTGGCGCCCATCACGAACCCCTGAATATTAAAAGTTACCACGTCACAGAACATAAAATCGCTTCAAATGCTTTGATTTGATGCTTTGCTACCACAAAATATTTCTTAGACTGACACACCAAAATCTTGTCGCTTCCATTTGTATACTTATATGTCGGGAAACCCCGCCGATAAAATGTCATAGGTTTGCTCGTTCATACATCATTTCGTAACAACGCTCACAATTTGCTCTTGGCCTCTCCTACAACCTTCATCAGGGCGCGGCCGTTGCTCAAGACAACCTTGCCACCAGCGACCTTGACAATGAAACGGATCTCTTCCCATTCGCCCTTCTGCTCACCGGTTCTCCAAACCGAAGCCACAAGCTTGTCACCGGGCTTGACTGGGCTCGCGAATCGAGCCTGGAACTCCTTCATATTGGCCGGGTCGCTGCCTCCCAGCTTCTGCAGCAGGCCGTGAGCAGCCCAGTTCCACGAGTATAGGCCGTGGATGATGATACCACCAAAGCCCATCTTTTTGCCCGGCTCGGGGTGGATGTGGAGGGGGTTGTAATCGCCATTGAGGCGATAGAGGACGGGTGTCTGCGTGGTAGTCTGGTTCTCGAACTCGACATCGGGGGCCTTTCCCTTTGGTGGAGGGAAGTTCTCGGTCGCGGGACCCTTGGGGCCACCCCAGTTGCCTTGACCGACATAGAAGCCGCTGCCAATGGCGCGGGTGTAGATCTCGCCGGTACCGGCGTCCACTAGGTCGGTCTGAGTCTCAACAACTGTGCCGGGCTTGCCCTTGTCATAGACGCCGAGCACCTTGGTCCGGACCTCGAACTTCTTGCCTTCAGAGGTGGTGGGGAGGGGCTTGAGGAGCTGGATCAGTCGCTGGCCGTCGACCGTTCGTCGTGCGTCGAATTCTGGTACGCCGGGAATCTTGATAGCCTTCTGAGAGGCATAGAAATCGATGACGTCCTTATGGTTTTGCTTGAAAGCTGCGGAAGTGTCAGCAGTTGAGTAGGGGAACCTTGCTGGTCGCATGCTTGCTTACGCAGTATAACTGGATAGGTAGGGAAGACTGCAAACTTAGGATCGAGCTCCTATGGAAGTTGTGAGTACAGGTAGGCCAATTGACAGTATACGAAGAACCTACATAAAGAAAGTGAAGCTCATCGGGTGTGCAGCCTATCGAGTTGGCGAAGAGCAAGGCATCGCGCTTCAACCACGACACCTCGACGGGAGGATATTCAAAACCAGCTCCGGGACCGCTCATGGTTGGATGTGTTTCTGATGTAATGAATTTAAGTTAAGAATCAACTCCCTACCTAGCCCAAAAATGAATACGTCAGGATACAAATTGCGATTACGTGTTGTTTTTACTTTGTTCGAGGATTGAATTCACTTCAAAAAGACTCAGGGTACAGCTCTGTACAGCTCCTCGGGTGAACAGGCCCCTCGGCCATCATACCGAGGTCTATTATATGCGGCAAGGTGCAGGAGTGGGTACCTAGGTAAAGCAAGTACGGTCTACAACTGTACACTGTACCTCCCCTATAGTAAATTGTACCTCCGTGTAGGTACCATACATGTACGTTTGTAGATACATGCCTACCATGACACGACGCTGGGTACAACATTGCTACCTGGACTACCTGCGTAAAGTAGTTGAGCAGGATAGGTAGCTCCAAAGTATGTGGGTACCTAGTGTAGAGTACTACATGTACCTAGGAGGTAGGTACGCTAGGTACTACCTATAGTAGACAGACCCCGGTTTCCGTGCTCGCCGCCTGTAGTTTACAGCATCCTTGGCACTGACACCCCACCATAGTTGGGGTTCTGCCAGTACGCCTAGAAAGAGATGCGGTGCAATCACCATCATCAATTTTGTCGATATTTCGAAATTGAATCAGAGCCTGTTCGTGTAATTTTGGCGTATCGGCGTCCGGTTTCTGATGATACCTTGCTCTTGTTTTTCTTTTTTATCCGTTCTCTTTTGACGGGCACTCGCGCCCAATTTCACCTACTTTTGGTCGCATGTTCCCTGCTACTACCTATCAGGCTTCAGACAAAGTTGGAAGTTTAAGGTTAACTTAGTAGAGATGCCCGGCATCGTTGCGCCCACTTCCGCCGTCGTGGGCCACGAATCCTCTACTAACAAAAATACAACTGCTTTATTTTCACCTATATCACACCTCTCAAGAAGCGATACGCACAATGTCTCTAAGAGGAAGCAACACGGCCCAAACCTGACGCCTGGCGGAGCCCAAAAGAACTCCAAACTCAAGCTGGGAAAACCGCTCTCCAAGAAGGCACGACGCATTATCACGGAGAAGACGACGAAACTAATCAAACGACGCAATACCCTCGACCGAGAAGTCCTCGCCGCTGTCGAAAAGAAGACCCCCGACGTCAGCGACTGGCTGCCGCGAGACAAGCTACTGCGAAACCGAGAGCGCTTGGAAAGGCAGGAGCAACACCATCTCCGGAAGTGTACGAAAAAGCTAGATGAGCTCAAAAAACTCTACCTGCGGGACCCCTCTTCTGCTCGGGCCTACGACTACGACCTAGCGCGTACACTTTTCTGGAGGTTCAAAAGAAATCTCGGACCCCTCCTTGATGAGTATACCAATCGGCTTAGCGAGGGGAATAACGACAGCGATGAAACTAGCCCTTCTGGTTCTGATTCCGACTCGGACTTGAGTGACACCCCTGATGACGAAGATGAAGAGCTGCGCCTAAATGTCATAACTGCGAAGTCACCTTCAAATCACGGACAGAAAACTGCTAAGAAAGCGGATCGCCACTCGCAGAATACAACCATAACCGAAGATTATACTAGAGAGACACCAGCCAGCATCCAGGCGAACAGAGGAAAAAGGAACTGTGAAGGAGAACTTCCTGAAGCCACCCCGTCCAAGAAAGTCAGGTTTACACTTGACGGAAACATTGATGATCTAAAATCCAGCCAGGAAAATAGAAACAAGGAAAGAAAGACGAAGAAAGGCAAGAAGGAAAAGCACGCACCGGTCCAAGAAGCTCAGATCAATGACAAATAGGATATGACATTGGATCAAGACACCGAGAGCGAAATGCTATCAAGTCGAGATACCCTCAAGAACTATGAGTCCCTGACGATGTTTTACACTTGCACACCCGAGGAACACAGGCTGATTGAAGGTCAGCGCCGTTTGGACCATATCGTCAGCCAATGCTTTGAAACACTCGATACTCTTGTCTATTATTCGCCGGAGCCCCCCGTCGGCTTCGATTTCGGTAGAAAGAGGCATATTGATAGCGGAGATCCATATGATATGTCTGGAGCCTTGTTGACCAATTCAAGCGTCGAAGAGAACCCATTCGCAGCCAAATCAGCAGATTATGTAGGAGAAGATCTAGTCAATCCTCGCCTTCTACTCATCGAACCAAGCTTCTCGTTGCATGAGCCTAGAAAACCCAAAGACCTGTCTCCTCTGCCTGCTGTCCATCACAAGCTAAAGAGCACGGACAAGAGTCCCAAAGAAGGCCGAAATGAAAGCTCCGGCCTAAGCCAGCTTGAGTCGGATAACCAACAGTCCCAAGCAGACCAGAATCTGAATTTCTCTACGTCGCCGTATGTCGATTGGAATCACCCAAACCTCTTGGCACCAACCGGCTTTTCTTCGTGGGGTTTATCGGGCGAAACAGGCGGCAAATTCAATGAGTTTGTTGAGAATAGTGCTCAGCCACCCTCGCACCAAGCTCAGTCGAGCATTAACCGGCGCGTGACACCAGTTCCTGCTCCACAGCCTTGGATACGACTGGGCATTGTAAACCCTTTCGGTGACGACCTACCGCGCACTCCGACTAAGAAAAGTCGCTCTCATCGTCCTCGAGCCACTAGTACCCCCCAGACGCAGGAAACAACACTTAGCCCATCCAAGCCTGAGGTAAATGGGCTGTCAGAGCCCAAGCCATTATCTCTTAACGGCTTTCTTCACTTGAGATTGGATGATAAGAAGCACAGGAATAAGCTTAAGAGACGTAAAACAAACATAGAATGACGGCTTTCTGTTATGAGTCAAGGGTGAACCTCCATTGGCGGACGTTAAGCACTGCTCGGACGATATCTAGATCAGAAGGAGGGTAATAATTAGGACTTGTTACGCCCTCCCTTTGAAAATCTGTTGAGGGTGAAGTGGTTTCTGTAGCATATTCCAAACCGGAAAGTTGTAATTGAGATTCGGTCTTGTCCCTAATTACTGGCCGATCCTTTCATGATTCTCTTCCTCTATATTGCCCAGAGTATGCTGCCATGTAAAGCAATCAGGATAAAATGAGAAAAATTAATCACAAGGAGTTCTCTAATTACTAGTCTCGCTCCCAACAGCCCTGGTAGATGTTATTTTGACTGAGTGATGTACCCAAGATCTCGAAGTAGTAAGAAGAGAAAAAGCTAATGGATTGATATATTTACACTAGTGTCTTACAACTCAGTAGCTTCTAGCACCAGTCTGATGACACGATGCTAGAGCACTTCCTTATTCTAGAGGGGGGAACAAACCTTTTTTTCCTATTTCATTTCTCCCCATGTCAGTATTGAGCTCCCAATCTTTAAGGAGCTCGGCCCCTCCTAACTCCCAGACAAAGGTCACGAACTTCGGTGGTTGTCTTATTGGCTTTGAAACGGGACCATAATTTTCCTATCTTCGTTTGGGGAGAGGGGGTGTTCAGAACATTCCTCCTTTTTGTAGTGGCTGCTGCCTCGCGGGTGGGATTGAATGTGTCACTGAGCGTGCCGCATGGGGTGAGACGAGGTTGTCCCCGACGAAGAGGATGGGCAAGTGAGATGAGCATTGCTCAACAGGTTACCAAGGCAAGGTTTGCCGCACGAGATCATGACTCTGCATTATTCTGTCTTTGTATCACAATAGACAGTATCGCGAACAGGTGAAGTTTCTCTATTATTGTTAAAATTGTTCTATATACAGCCCATTACGTCTAGTGCACCCGATCATCGGTCAAGAAACAGCCGCGCCTCCCATGGCCTCAACAATCCAGTCGGCGCGGATGGAGCTGACCTTCTTGGCGTAGTTCTTCTGCGTGAAGACGTGCTCCAGGAACATGATGGCCTCCTTCTTCTGCCCGTGCAGCACGCTCGACGGGTGGATGGCGACGACGTGCTTGCCTTGCACGGTGACGTAGCTGGAGTCAGGAGCGAGCAGCGCCGTCTTGGTCGCAAAGCCGCGCATGAAGCACCGCAGCAGCACGTCGGCCCGCTCGGGCGACAGCGGGTAGAAGGGCTGCGGATCAGGGGGTGGCGTCTCGGGTAATAACTTCTCCTTGACGCAGATCCCGCGCAGCTGCCGGCGGATGTTGAGGGCTTGTCGCATGTTGCGCGCGCTGACGCGGCGAGTGCGGCACCACGCTATGCGGTCTGAGTTCTCGGCCGCGTAGCGCTGCATCGTGGTGAGGAAGGTGAGGATGTCGCCCTCGCGACGCTGCAGCTCCTTGCGCGCTTCTTCGATCGTGTCGCGCTCGCTGTCGTCTTCTGTCTGTATCTGGTGGAATATAGTCTCGCCAGACGTTATTACGGCGATGACGTCGATGACTTCAAGCAGACAGTCGGATTCAGGGGAGGCGGCGGCGAGCAGCACACGCCCGTACGGGGCAGATACGGGGAACAAAGCCAATTTGCGCCCGATCTCCGTTATGCTGCCGTCATCGGCAAGAGCGCCTAAGCCATAGAGATGTATCAGCGCCTTTTCGACAGCCTCGATGTCTGGGAAGTCCATTAGAGGGAACGAGAGAATGTCGTTGATGCCGCGTGCCTTCATCGTGAGCACGGCACCTAGGACGTCGTTGCGGAGAATCTCAGGTAGATCGGCGTCCTGTAGTTCTTCGTATGTTTCGGACGTGTACAGTCTAAAACTTTTCCCCGGCCCTTCACGGCCTGCTCGTCCCGTTCGCTGGATCGCTGAAGATTTGGATATTGCTTTGGCTAGGAGAGACTCCATTCCGAGTCGCGCGCGGAATTGTTTCACTTTTGCTTTGCCGCAGTCAACAACGTAGCGCACGCCAGGAACAGTGACTGATGTTTCTGCGATGTTGGTGGCCAACACCACCTTTCGAGTGTACCTGGTTTTTGCCGGCTGAAACGCATCCTGTTGCGCCTGGAGTGAGAGTTGCCCATACAGCGGGCACACAAGCAGTTTCGGTACGTTCGAAGCTAACGTGGCACAGTGCTCTTCGATGAGACGCTGGGCAGCTTCAATCTCCTCCTGGCCGGTTAGGAATGCTAGTATATCACCGGGCAATGGTTCGTGTTGATGAATATCAAAGATTTTCTTCACCAGTGCCTCTTGTATGTCGGGAACGGGCTTATCCGAATGCTTGATTTCTACCGGGTACTGTCTCCCCTTGATTCGGAGTAGCTTTAAAGGGGATGGCGCATCATCCGGTTTGAAGAAATCTTGTATTTTCTCGACGTCTGCGGTTGCACTCATGATAACGACTTTTAGCGGTATCCCTCCTCGTCCGGCTTTGTCGCTCGACAGGATTTGTTTCAGGAAGCCGGTAATCAAATCAACGTCAACACTCCTCTCGTGGATTTCATCAACAATGATGGCGCTGTATTGTCGCAAATTTGGATCTCGTAGGAGCTCTTGTAAGAGCATACCCTCGGTAAGGAACTTGATCTTGGTACCCTTCGGAACCTTGTGGTCAAATCGCACCGAGTAACCGACTGAGCCCTCGCCCGCGGCGCCTAGTGGTGTGCCCATCTCCCGCGCTACTCTGCCTGCCAGCGTTGTGGCGGCGACTCGACGTGGCTGCGTAATAGCAATCATCCCGCCAACTCCTACAATGTCTGACTGCACGCGCACTTTCTTCTTACAACACCAGGACTCTTCGCAGAGGAACTGCGGCGTTTGCGTACTCTTTCCCGAACCAGTCTCACCGACGATAAGGACGATATCATTATCCCCCTGTAAACTCGCCTTGATGTCGTCGCGGTATGCCCATATCGGCAATGCCTTTCTGGCTTTGAGCATGGGCGTGTCCTGTACCTCCCTTGTCCTCTTTGCCGGCCTGTTGCCATCATTTCGAGGTTTCCCCTTCGATGCCTGATTCTCTATCCCATCTGTAGGCTTTTGCTGCCCCTCTTCCTCGCCATTTGAAGTAGGGCCATTTTCCACAGGCACAGATGACGGTTTCTCTTCAGTCTTTTTCGGTGGTGGCGCAAGGAATGCACTCAAAGATATAATCTTGTCGCCGATTTTGACAACAGAGGGGTCATTCCCCTTGGTCTTTCGCCGCTTAGGCCTGTGCTGGTCCATTTCGTCGTGAATGTGAATGTGGTTTGGGATGATGAAAGAAAAAAAAAGTGGTAGAATCCACACTGTGCCACCTACCCCGGAGGTTTGGTAATGATCACGTGCTTGTACAGTGTCGGGGAATCTTAATAGTGCTTATTAGCCAAACGCAATACAGTTGATAAAATGATTCTCCTCACGATTTTGTAAAGCTGGTTTTAGTTAGTTTGTAAACGAGTAGTAAGGAGTCATAGTTTTATGCTGGATGCCCCGAATAAATTAGAGCGACTTACACTTGGTTCGTAAGACCTAGAAACGTTCAACAGAGACACCTTGATTCATCTATATCATGTGAAGGATCATCTTCGCAGAGGCATAACATTTCTATGGCAAAGAAACTTGAATTTTACTCCGTGGTGTTCTTAAATTAGCAGCGACGATTTGCGGTATCGACACCTTCTAAGGTCGTCGTCTTGTCTACCTCTAATCTAGGTGATGCCATGTACAAATAATACTACATATTATAAGACCAGCCTCATTCATTCAATTATGGCCATCTCCCTCCTCGCGGCTTTTCTTGATAGCCTGCATGAGCTCGTACATCTGTCCAATTTGTTGATCTATCCGGTGAAAAGTCAATATCCCATTTAAGAAGCGCATAAAACTGACGCGTGTATGGTCGCTAGATTAAATAACATACCGCTCATCTTCTCAACCTTGGCAGGATCGAGCTTTTCACCTTTCCAGGCGTCACCCTCGATTTTCTGAGCATACAGCTGCCACTCCGTGAGGAAGCCAATCTAGAGCAATGATTATTAGCGATGACCGACAGGAAGAATGGTGATGCAACTTCAAGAGAAAGTATATGAGGTTAGGACTTACTAGGTGCGCAGGGTTGTCGATATTCCTGTGTAGGCGGAACTCGGTTTTGATGTACTCATCACCGAGGACGCGCATTTGCGAAGGTAAATGATTCCGATGCGCCCTCAGTAGCCGCCGGTATAGTGGGATAGGCGGGAGGATGGCTAAAGGCGCGGGCCTGAGGCCATGACCTGTCGATGCCGCCGTGGCTAACAATCTCGACGTTGCTCTCATCATGTGTGACGTATATCATGAAAAATGCCCTGATAAAGCTGTTGTGGATTCAGTATCAGTATCAGACTCGATGTGACATTTACGCTTGGAGCCGGATTGAGCACAGTAACCGCAATTCGTTTATGTTTAGTTCGCACTGTATTTGCTACCCACATCTCAGGCTACATACACTGTAGGTACCTCGGGATATAGCGTAGACTGTGTAGCAGCGTAGGCATCACCGAAACACTTACTTAACCTAGGTAGTATAAAATAAGATGCTTTAGTAAAACTAGGGGTGGCGGTTCTCTCCTAATCGGAGAGGTTAATTAGTGTAAGTAAGGATAATATCCAACTTGTGTAATGGTACCATTGACTTAACAACACAGCAACGGCTAGGCTGGAATCCCTAGATATCCATGGTTTAAACCCTTTTTATTGGCCATCTGTTGCTGTGTGTTTTTGGAGAGAGATCTCGACTTTTAATATCCCCAACAAAAAACGTTGAGTTGGATCTCAGTGATGCTTGTTAGTTTGGTATCTACTAAGTACTTAAGGACGACGGGAATCAACATGGGATTGTCGACTTTGACCTATACTCATAGGGTACCTTGATATTTAAGTTGGTGTCTGTCTACAGGTGGATGAATAAGGGAGAGATTCTGCACTCTAAGCCCTTATAACCAACTGTGCAATTCATCTATCGTTCTGGATACTCAAAACAACCATAAATACTATGATATTTGCCACCTCAAGGCGATCCCTTAAAAACTAGTCTACACCGTGCCTGGTACGAAAAGTCCCGCTACGGGAGCTAAAACGGTCCTCGATTGGTTCCACAGTCACCAACAATGATACCTAAACAGCCTCTCATCTCCAAATAACTAAGAACGTAGTCTTCTACTCCGAGGCTGGCGTTTACAGGGTAACAAATACGTACAAGTAGCATTCGAACTCGCTGGCTCAGGCTAGTGCATCCCCGGCGCGGAAGCTGGAGTCTAAGTCTGTCTGTGCTCACCTGGTCGTACGTGTTAGAGCACATCCATACAAGGTACTGGCGTATGAAGTTTATAAACTTGAGGATATATGACAACAACAATATTAAAGGTTTTATGTTTATAAATTGACTTAGAGTTAGACTTAGAGAGGGTTTGTACAATAAACGTGGTAGAATCCATTACGCTACAGACATTGATCCAGGATACCGCCACATCACCTCTTTTTGAGCAGGTTAAACGCATTCTCGGTACTACACCCTTAGTCCTTCCCTAGTCATTCATTACACGCCAGATTTCGTAACTTTGTAATAAAGGGGACATGTTCGAGCAGAACTTGTATTATTGTGCAGTCTATCCATTCGAGACAACCCTGTCAATCCAGCAGACAAAATCGTCCTCCGATAAACCTAACAGGTAGCCCTTGCCTTGCCCTGCCCGCCCGGATTGGTACCGAAATGGCTATGCGACAACCTTGTACCACTTCAGCGAATGCGGTTCATTCTGGCGTTCGTCACTCTAATCTGATCGTCGAGAGGATCCGTCTATATGAACAGTCAGTCTGAATCTCTGCAACTGCTCATCTCGCTTCACTTACCTTCGAGCCAATCCTATCAATCAGTTTGTTACCATGGTCCAATTCGTCGCCCATGGCCTTTCCGACAGCTTTGAGCCTAGCGACACCTATACTCATCTGCTCCATGTCTTTATAAAGCACAAGTCAGTAATTGACCCACAGATTGAATTTTCGGGGATTTCAGGAACACGAAGGTCATAGAGGTTTGAATCTCTATAAGTAACCCTTGATTCGTAATATTCACTTGCCTTTCTCGATTTGTTCGTTCGCGGCATCTAGTTGCGCCTGGCCCTCCTCATCAGAGTCATCCTCGAGCACTGCCAAGTGTTAGAAATTACCTCTTATAATAAAGATCAGCTCATTCTTGGGGATTTAAGATCATGTAGTAATCCAAGAGCAAAAGCTGTGCTACCCCAAGAAACAAACGGCTCTGGAATACATACTATACTTCTTTCTGTCTCCACGGTTCGACGATGAGGACGCCGCGGGCATGTCGGGGTTGTCAAAGCCAGCGAAGGTCCTCTCCATTCGCGAGTGTTGCGCAACTGTATCACTTCATGTTAGTATTCATCATTTACAGACAACCCCAGAAACCACAAGCCCCAAGATACTCGGGATTGTGTGCTTACATTTGTCTCTTCGGCTCGACTCGCGTACTTCGCGGTCATCTTGATTCTGTCGCAAGATCTTTGCCTCCTCTGCCTTTGAGTTAGCATTTTAGTTCACACCAACGGGTCCACTATTGTTCTGCTTTACCTTCTGCTGTCCGTCGCGTCTCCGTAAATGGATTCTTGACGTGCACCGCAAACATACTCCGACTATACATGGTCAGCAGTTGGAAGTTGTCAGGGTGTCCGCATTGTGAACTGACTTTAAGGATTTTAGCTTCTTAGTTTGGGCCTCTGCGTGACGGTGACTTTCCGTGGCTGTGTCAAGAAGCTGATCGGCTATTAAGAGTCAGTAAATGGCGCGCTTTCAAGACTGGCTGTAAAATTCCTCGCGAAATTTCCAGAAAAGGAGACGATCACAGGATAATCTGGTTTACTCACTGTGGTGCAAACGTTCATTTTGGGCTAATGAATGATTAGTCTTCAAACTCCCAGTTGTGGACATTCTCACTCTACTCACCGCCAAGCCTCGCGTATGTCGACAGTCCAGACTCTAGTGCCTGATTCATGTACCGCAAGGAGTTCTGGTTGGTCGCTAAACTATCTTGGGTAGTGCTATGAATTTGATCCTTCAAGCTGCGATACTCCTCCGCTTCACGCTCTTCCTGGTTTCAGGTTAGGCTTGTCTCTGAATATTGTCTTTTATTGGGGGTGGCTTTACCTCAGTCAATTCTCGCTGTGAGCCATAACCGTCATATTTGCTGCCGCTTGCAGCAGTACCTGATCCATAGCTGCCACTGCCACTGCCACTGCCACTGTTATCCGTTGCGGTCGCCTGTTGTTGCTGACGGTCTCGAGCGCCAGAGAAAAGAGCATCGCGTTTGGCATCCTATCCCGTGTTAGAATACTGAGTTTATCTTCATCCACGACGGACATCACGGCTTCCTTACAGTATCGTTACTGTCAGTCCGCCCAAGACCACCGTATCCACCTTGTCGGGGAGCATTGGAATAGCTAGACCCCGAATACTTGTTGTTGCTAGCATACCCGCCTGATGCACCGTAACGATTATTGCCATAGCCAGTAGGTGCTGCTTGATCCGAGTATGGTGGAGGGGCTGTTGCTGAAGAGGCCACGCTATCGTTACGACCTAGCCCTGGTGGCCCAGACCCGTCTTTGACTCCTTGCTGAGCTTGCTGGTACCGTGTCATACCTAGTGAGTCTACAATCAGTACCAGCCGCGGTCGTCTGTATTGAGTGAGCTAATAAGTATTAACTAACCGGCGAATTTCGTGTTATCCTCGGTGTACTGGTCGGAAGCAGTCTGTGCATAAGGGTTGTCAGATCGTGACCCTTTGGAAGAGCCCTTGGAGCCGAAAAGCGCATTGCGATTGGGGTCCTCGTCACGGTCGCTCGACTTCTTTCCTAGAAACTTCTTCATTGTTGATGATGTCGATCGGATCGATCAAACCGACTCGTCGTGAGAAAGATCGTGGTGCAGAGCACTGTAATGAGTGTTGTTGATAATGAATGATTTGGTTGTCGGTGGGGAGTTGGTTGGTCGGTTACAAGGAGGCAGTTTAAGGTGTCTTAGGTTAGTGGGGACAGGTATGCAGTCTTGAGGGGTCGCCTGCTCATTCATGCATTGGTAGGTGCCTAGCACAGCACTCTTAGGTACGGATGTTCTAACGGGGGCGATTTCAGGGTTCGGATTAAGTGGGGTGACTCGTCAGTTATCCAAGCCGCAGCATCGGCACGTAGTGCTGGCGGTGTTTCTCGTGGTGTTACTAACAGTCACTTTATAGTGTCGTGGTACCTTCACACTGTCAGAACTAAATTGGTACCTACATCAACTGTTTATCAGGCAGGCACCTGCCCAGTGGTGTCTGCCTACCAGGTAGTATCATACAGCACACAACCTTAAATACCTAGGTCCTAGGAGGTACTTAGGTAGTGTACAGCAGGTAATCTGGAGAGCTACATACAAGGTAGCTAGTAGATACCTAGTAGGTAGATGGGATAACCCGAAATAAACTAGAGGTCCTACTCTACTACCTATAGGTAGTATGTACTGAGTATAGGAGGTAAGAAATTTACGCATTTAAGTAGTGGTAGGTGGGAAGCAGCTGAGCGGCAGTAGGGATTACGCAGGTATCGACCCATGACGTCCTTGTTGAGAATCTTGATTGGCTGAATTTTTAATCACCGCCTTGACAAGCATCTACCCGGGATCTACTCGATATTCATGTCTTTTGTATACTATGACTCTTCCACAATCTTCATACTGTACCGTGTTTCCATACAAGGTATACTTCTCAACTACCTCCAATATCTATACCTCTGATCACTTGATAGCATTGTTCTTAACACAATTTGTACCTACAATGGCTTCACTGAAGTTCTACTGAGAGCGTATTTCCTGATCAATTTACGTCCCACCAACAACTCACGCGAGTATCTACTAAAGCGCTGAAAAATGATAATACGAAACCGACTTTTGTATTTTCAACAAATGGCTTATTACCGTGCAATAACAATAACAGCGGGAGCAGTACGTATAAAAAGAAAATTATAAGCAAGGCATCCGGTCCGTATCATATACAGCTCTCCTTATTATTCTGGAGCTCTCGATCAAGAAAACGACAAAGCCCGCAGACGGCTCTAGCTTGTTGCTGAGCAATACATACATATACCTTCAGACTACCCTCCGTGGACGAGCCTTGATTTTACCATGGCCTCAGTATTCACATTTCCCGATGAGCCACCGCGGGTCAGCTCTCCGTGGAGATCGGGCCAGGATCCAGGGAAGCGGTCCAACAATGAGCGATGTTTGTCAACTGGTGCCATCGCCGACTCGGAGCAGACATCTGACTCCGAGGTCGAAAGGCTAGAGGCTGAGCCGCAAGATGGGCCGATTGAGTACAAACTCCATCTTTTGCTACGTTCACGAAGAACTTATAAGACAATGAGCACCACTCTCACCCCGATGGGGTCTCGGGCCAACAGGAAACTAAGAGAAGCTCGGCTAGCGAAGCAATCAGTACTGCTTGCATTTTCCAACCATACCAGGCAGAATCGGCTACACCATCTGACCACACAATTACTTTGGCGACTGAAGCAGTCTTCGCCGGAACATGCGACTGCAAGGGGAGACCTAGTCGTACCTAAACTGCCCGAAGACAGTGCCGAACTCGCCATCTTGCAAGAGCCCGGTCAACTACTCCCAGGCTTAGAGGAGTCAAATGGAGCCTTATACGAAATAGGGGTTGCTGATGATGGCACGTTCGTTGGTCTAACCAAGGAAGAAATGGACGAGTCCATGACGACTTTGAAAGTGATGGCTGCTAGTCTAGGCTGTAGAGTGGAAGTACAACGAATGAAAGCTGTTGGTACTTGTGACTGGCTTGAAGACCCCGAACAGCCGCATTCCCGACTTCACCATGAAGATCTCTGGGTTGCAGAAGCCTTGATCGTCCCTATATTGGACGGGCAGGACAGAATCACAGTAGATGATGATAATTTCGCCGCCAGCGGTGCTCTTCGCAGGGGTGCTTCAACTACAGAACAACTTCGTGTCTCGTTAACAGGGCCAACTAATTCGGGGAAGACAACTATCTTAGGCACGCTTGCGAACGGCACTCTGGATGACGGCCGAGGCCGAAGTAGGAGTTACTTATTGAAGCATCGTCATGAAGTCGCTTCTGGACGAACTAGCTCCGTTGCTCAGGAACTTATTGGCTATGAAGGCCAAAGTATCTTGAACTACACTTGCATGGATATCAAAGCTTGGCCTGATATTCACGATCGCGCTCAGGACGGCCGATTGGTCTTCCTGTTGGATTCGGCTGGGCACCCTCGATATCAACGGACGACTCTTCGAGCTTTGGTCGGATGGGCGCCGCATTGGACGCTGCTTTGCATTGCCGCAAGCGATGAGAACGGCATCTCAACTGGCACGCACTCAATGACCGGTGCAGATGGAGCACTGGGTATCGGTATTGCGGAAATGGATCTTGCAATGGCGCATCTTGACTTGTGTTTAAAGCTTGAAATCCCCCTTGCAATCTTGATAACGAAATTTGAGAAAGCACAACGTGATCTGTTGAAAGACAAACTAAATAGCATTCTGACAAAAGTAAAAGCTGCAGGTCGGACACCAAAAATACTTATGAGGTCTGAACCTCAAGCAGCGGACTTTTCTGAAGTGCCAGACCAAGACCAAGCGAAAGTTCAGACTGAGATTATCGATGCTATTGCGCAAGCAGGTGACCCGCTTACGGTAGTTCCAATTATCCTCACGAGTGCCGTTACGGGAGCCGGCATAGGATTGACACATGCGCTGTTGGGAAGCTTACCAGTACCGCCTGTGCCAACTGCCCTGGATTTCACCGGCCAAGCGCTCAACCCCGAACAACCCTTGGCTCTGTTCCATATTGATGAGGTATTCGAATTGTCTCGCATTCGCGCGCAGACTACGTTAGACCACACATCTAACGAGAGCGCTCCTGTTGTCACTGGATATTTGCGTTTTGGAAGACTATCAATTGGGGACAAAATAATTGTAGGCCCTTTCCCAGCGGAGGACGAGGATCCAAGAGCACTCATGCCAAATGACCATCCTTCTCCAGGGTATGGCGCGTCTCTACCTCATCCCTCGTCTGCGGAGTATGCACGCCTGAGCGCAAGGGCTGCTTTGTCAGCTTCCAATATTGATGGCGAATGGCGAAATGCTACAATAGTCAATATCCGTGAGCTTCGACTGCCAGTACAATCCATCGAGGCCGGTCAGGCTGGCTCTATCCAAGTGGTGTTCGACGGGCTTCATGAAGAACCATCTGACATTGAACAGGCGACGGAGGAGCGCAATAATTCGGCACCTAAGATTCGCAAAGGGCAGGTTTTAGCCATACCTAGTCGGCACATGGTTAAAACTGGCTTGACGCTTCAAGCTTCAACGAGATTCATAGCACGTTTTATGACATCCAAGAAAGATCACCTCTCTGTCGGCAGCTTACTCAACGCATATGTAGGCATGGTGCGATCAGCAGTCCGAGTTTTAAAAGTCACGGAAGTTAAGGAAGAAGAATCCCAACTTGACCAGCGAAAAACAACAAGCGAAGAAGATGATGACATTTTTGGTATGAGCGATCACCTCGAGCTTAAGCGTACGAGGTCTGAAGCGGACTTGGACATTAAGAAAGCCAAAAATTACGATGTTTCATTGGAGCTATTGTCAAATCGGGAGTGGATTGAGCTAGGCGCTCGCGTCGTTCTGCTTGAAGGGAGCATCAAAGATAAGTCTAGAGGACTGGATGGTTTCGTAGGTAAAGTTGAGGAGGTTTCTGAATAGCAGTCTGATGAGTGTAAGCCCTTGGGTATTGAGAAATTCTCAGTTTATGAAAGGGTGGATTGGTATGTGGGTATCATGATTTAGCGAAGCTAGCGGTTCTGGTTACAACACATGTTCATATCATAGAAGAAGCAGTAGAAAATCAAATGTGGTTTTTGTCATGCCCTGAACGCCAAATGATTGCCGAGAGACGTAATCGCCTTGCTCGCCTGCTATGCTCGAACCAACCCGTAAAATAACGTCCAAGTCAATATATACCCCGCTAGCCCGCCGAATAGCCCCCCCGACCAAAACTCGTATGATGACCTAAAGTACCGACTCGTATCGAACGTGGTGTGACCAGCCTTCAGCGATGTGGGCGCAACTCGGATGGTGTAGAACAGGGCGGTGGTGAGGATGGTGAAGACGATGTAAAAAAGGAAGCCACTGTAGGACTCGAGGCCTAGGATTCCGGCCGCAGCGCCGAATATAGAGGCCGTGAGATTCTGAAGGTTCAATAATGCCTGTGAAAAGAGAACACGGGATGTTAGTGTTGTGATTCGTCTTGATAGACATAGACTGCTGTGTAGAATATGGACAGGAATAGAGCACACGGCATCTAAGCTCTCTCCATGTTCGACCCGACTCAATTGCTATCCTTGCCAATTCCGCCGGTCCCTTTTTTTTTTCTTTTTTTCTTTCTTCTTTGGTTGTACCCCTTTGTTTCCTATTGTTGTATACCCATGGTTTCTTTCATTTCTGGTATGGCAGGCCAAGACAGGAATACGCGGATGGGAATACGCGGATAGATGGATTCACCTTTGTGTTGTGCATGACCGACTCCGGCACAATCGGGGCGATCTGGAACTCCTTTTCGGTCGGCATGACTGCGCGCGGACGGGTTTGTTTACACAATGGGATAGTTTCGACGAGGGCGCGCTTTGTTTAGAGGTTGCAGAGAGTTGGGAGTGCTTCGATGGGATGTCGGATGCTGCTCGGTTTCTGTAGGAACGTCGTTGTGGCTGGAATAAGTTGCACCGCCAACCTGGAATCGCTTAAGCACTGACGTACTTAAGCTAGTAGGTACATTGGGGCACTTAGCCAATCACCTCCTATGAAGCTTGTACCTAGGTATGCTAAAGTGACCTGAAGCTCAGTTTAAATTTCTGCTGAGCAATACCTACCTAGTGTACCTACCTAACCCTTTGCCACCTACCTTACCTGCTAGCAATCATCGGGTACTTCTAGGGAGAGAGGAGAGGCGGCGCGGCCGTGTTTTCTTATTGTGCCTCTAATCTAAGTTAGGTGCCTTGTGTACAAGTTAACCATACCATGACTTATACCTACAGCAATCATAAATCGGATCTATACTACACTACTCAGTATACTCAAGCAATTACGGTGAAATCTCACATCTCGCTGGGCCAGAACAAGAAGCCAGGAGGAGAGAGGTAGGGGTCAGTCTGCGTTAGTAGGGGGTGAATGCCCTACTGCCCTGGCGCCGGTCATTGCATCAATGCATCCACGCGTGACATCCTTGTTGCCAATCTCCAAACACAAATGAACAAAAGCACTTGCAAAGTTGCAAGTAGTTTTGACGCTTAACGGCTTCCTTTCACCTCCGACCCGGACCTCTGGTCCAAATCCACTCCTTTCCAGTATTGTGGCCTGTCGTCGTCGTGGTCTGCTATCTATCAGTGTAGTGTACTTGTATTCATCATACTTTACACTACTCTCCCACGCCACGTCGTCATTGTCCTAGCCGTTGTGGCAAATATTGACCATCGCATTTCCCGCTGTCCGATCGCTGCAACATCGACCGTCTCCCTAGGTGCCACGTCAAGCTAAGCAAACCACAACAACCTCGCGCAGATGGGCGCAATCTGTCGTACAATACTGTGATTATATGGAGACTCACGTCGATGAGGGTTCGCCTTTGAGCAACTATCTCGAGGGTATGTTCTAACCGGCCCACGGTCGTCTTGCTCCTAGTAGACAGTTCAAACCCCTGGCGCATCTTGAACATGGAGGTAAGCTTATATCAAAACGTGCTAACCACTGCTAAAACAGCTGCTGGAGAGCGGGAGGAGGAGTGGGATTGGCAGGTACCGGAGAATAGGGAACACGACGTCTCGCCGCCGTTGACACCCCCACGAGACTTTGCGCCTCGGGGCCTTGCGAAAGTTCGACGGAAGTTCAGGGATAGGCTAGCTAAGCCGATGCAACTCGATCTTCCTAATCTACCCTCCTATAGCGATTTCGACAATAATCCCTCCCCATTTTAGAAGTGTTCCGACTCTTGCTGGAGACAGTAACATCCTCCATCGACCATGCCCGTTCTATTGGGTTTCTCGAGCGCCTCCGTCTTGCCATCGTACAATCCCAGCTTCTGGACAATCCCCTTACGTTGGGCTATCAGCCGTTGACAGAAACTACCGTGTCACAGCCGTCTGCCGAGTTGAACTTTCATGGCCTCACAACGTCGGGCGTCACGGCTGCGGCAGTCTTTGGCTTTTGCTTAGCCTCACTCATTCGCTGGTATTCACTCGGTGGTTTTCTACCAACATGGAAACGACTGTTAATCTCAGTTGCTTTTACAGTCGTTCTACTGCATGTTGTCAGAGCTTATATCCGTAGGGAGATTCTGAGAAACATTCAGCGGCAGGGACTGGTCGAATCTGCATCTTTCTTCGCCATCTCCCGCGATTATGATTGTGCCAACAGTGCAGCTTTGAACTTCATCATGGAGGTGGAGCTGGTGGCCCGCGGATATCGACTGTAAGAGTACTCCTCCTACTTACCAAGAGGAAAGAGCTGAATTTATAAACAGAAGTACACCCATACCACCTATCAGCCGACTAGAGAAAAACGGCCAGAACGTCAAGTGTGTTCAGCTCAGGCATGCCGTTCGAACTAGCCTTGCAGAAGTGATAGCAACGTACTATCAGACTGCCTTTACGATCTGGGGCTTTGCAGAGCAAACCGAATTACTCCAACTGCAATCACAATACCAGTTTACGGTTGCAGATGTGGTGGAGCGATTTCACCTCTTTTCGAATAGTGATACTGAGAACAGTGAGAAATTACAATCGCTAAAAGATGCTGCGTATCTTTTTCATGATATCCGCAAGGTTTTCCTCAGTGGCTTGCTTGCGCTACACAGTTCGGGCAAAGATTCCGATCGCCTACGTTTTACAACTGTGTTGGAGGCCTTTAAGGAACTCAACGCTGTGACGAGGCAAGCCTATACAAGAGTGAAAGATACATTGACCGAAAACGACTGTAAGTTGAAGTTACTAATTAATGGTTACACGTCTAACCAATCTCGTAGATCAAATCAACCAGCTCCCTAAGGTGCCAAAATCACCATTATCGCCTAACCACGATCGATGGCAGCATCAAGTCCGGCGACTTGGTTCCATGACTATGAATATCCGCAGTGTGCAGGCCAAGTTGCACCTGTTGCAGGAGGAGTCTAGCAAGGCACTGAACGAAGCTAATGATATCACCGAAATGGGGCCCTTGTTTATGGCTCAGTACGACTCGATAGGACAAGACTTACGTGATCTCATGGAGGCCTGGCAGTCTGGCAAAAAGGCATTGCAATCCGGTATCAACAAAAACGAGAAGCGAATCTCGTCCATCGGGTCGGTCATGACATCCCCAATAAGTACAATGAGCGGTCAAACGATCGCTGGAGACGAAAGTAGCACAGACGAACATGAATCAGGCGTGGAAGATGCCTTGAGGAAGCTTACCGGGGAAATTCTACCAACACTAGGGAATCTGGATCTGCCGGCTGAACCTGAAATATTCGAAGCGATATCCGTGCCGCGACCGAGAAGCATGCTGACAAGAGAAGAAAGAATTGTTCGCATGAGGGAAGATCGCAAAACCAAGGAGGTTGCCAGGGCGAAAGCCGATGCATATAGGGGCATGGTGCGGGAACTAGAAGGTGTTCTCGGCAAGAAAGGATCTAGAGGTCGGGTGTCTTTATAAGACCCGCATGCTGATTGATCCCGGCCTCTAACCATGACACATGTGATGAATATGTAATGACTCGATCACGTTGGGCGCATTTGGGTATAAATTGGCTCATTCGTATGAGGATGATATTCCTCGTCGCTTTGGCGCAATGGGTACCGGGAGTTTTGGGAAAACCAGCCACGGAAAATGATAGATTTGGCTGGACTGCATGACCATTTAAAGTATAATGTTTCTTCTATATATTATATGTAGGCTGTATATATATAGCATAGTACATAAATAGCAGCGTAAATACCTATATTTCAAGCTATTATAAGCGCCTGTCTTAGAAATTTTGCTAAAGGACAGCTAGAACGACCATTTGAAGTATGTCTTGGGCCAGCTTTTTCATCAGCAGAAAAAAAAAATAAAGTATCGGGTACAATGAAAATGGTTAGATGCCTCCTGGTAGTCGACTGAAGGCTGAAGCCATAGAATCTAATCCTAGGTAGGAAATCTGCACCTGGATGCAGGTGCTAGGCAAGAGGTCGCGCGACTTTCGCGACTCGTCATTAAACCCCTGGTAATAACGCGTCGGCCCACGCGCAGTACTAGTCTAGTAGCACCTGCCTAGTGCTACCTAATAATTCTCGTTGCATCCCACCTGTCTACCTGTATGTAGCCTGTAGCTTCGACATATGCACAATCATACTCTACCACACACACATCTCATCCCAACAGAAGCACGAAGAACAAACAAGTCTCGTCTTGCGCTTATAATTCATCTGTGCTCGATACTATTCACATCTAATCTCAGGAGTCAACTTCTTTTCATCGTCACCACTAGATTAGTCTCACCCCACCGTCAAGATGTTGGAAGCCAGACTCAGCCAGTCGATGGTCCTCAAAAAGGTAGGTAACCCAACTCACTCTACATAATGCATTGCTATGCGCTCATATGAAACTGACCATCGCAGGTGGTGGATGCCATCAAAGATCTGGTGCAGGACTGCAACTTCGACTGCAATGACTCGGGCATCGCCCTACAAGCCATGGATAACTCCCACGTCGCCCTCGTGTCCATGATGCTAAAGGCTGAATCATTCGAACCCTACCGATGCGATCGAAACATTGCCTTAGGTGTCAACCTCGTCTCCCTTACCAAGGTTCTGCGTGCCCTCCAGAACGATGATCTCGTGACTCTCAAGGCCGAAGACGCGCCCGACTCATTAAATATCACCTTCGAGAGCAGCACAGCCGACCGCATTAGCGAATATGACCTCAAGCTTATGGACATCGACCAGGACCACCTGGGCATTCCTGATACTGAGTACGCCGCCACGGTGACCATGCCTTCATCTGAGTTCAAGCGCATTTGCACAGATTTACAGGCCATGTCGGAATCTGGTAAGTAGTTATAGCTGTCACTGGGCCCATTTCATACGCGATTTTAACCATAGGCAGTCACAATCGAGGCCACCAAGGATGGTGTCAAGTTCTCTTGCGCCGGTGATATTGGCAACGGTGCCGTCACTCTGCGAAACTACCAAAATGTCGAGAAGGAGCACACGAACGTGGACATTGAACTCACTGAGCCCGTTTCCCTGACCTTCTCCCTGAAGTACCTCGTCAACTTCTGCAAAGCGCAACCCCTGTCAGATAGAGTCAAGATATGCCTATCTAATGAAGTGCCTCTCTTGGTGGAATACCTGGTAACAGGTACCAGTTACTTGCGTTTCTATCTGGCACCGAAGGTTCGTCACATAACATTTCCAGTGTGCTATTATATGCTAACTAGTGACTGTAGATCGGAGACGAGGAGTAAAGAATGTTTAGATGACAATACGCAATGACGACCTTGACGAAAGATACTATACCAATCGGAACCGTAAACGAAAAGGGGAGGGCTACGTGAGGATAGGATACTACAGCACAGCCACGGAGTAAGAGAGTTTAGTACCTAGTGACCCTTGCTAGCAGACCTTGGTGGTTTTCAGTGGCGCAACAGACAAGCCCCGAAAGAATCAATTGTTGTAGTTGAGCAAATTGGTGTACCTAAATTAATACGAGAAAACACAGCTGTCTCGCTACTAAGGTGCAACATCATCGGGTAGCATTTTCCATTTCCATTTCCATTCCGTCTAATCCCTAAGTGCTGATTGATTGGTAAGGCTTAATTAATGGAAGAGGTTCTATTGTGGGATGGAACCTTCGTTTGAAGATCAGGTCCCATTGTGCACAATGGAACGGTTTATGCATGTATTATAAAAAGGGTTTAGTGCGGGGCAAGCAAAGACCTCGGAGTAGTGGAATGAGGGGCATTCATTGTTTAAGTTCCGGTTACAACGCCGTTAGCTCGCCGATGCAGGCCGCTTCCATGAAAGACAAGTCACGAGTCACGAGTCACTCACCTCTGGCAGATAATCTTTTAATAGCTACATAGTAGCAGGGTTATAGGACGTCGTGTTGAATTGTTTGGTTTGTCATCCGGTATATTTGTGTTACAGTGTCTGTCCGTACATAAATGGGTACGGAAAATACGAGGCAGCCAGTCTTTTAACCCTATTTCTACATACTTTTTTTTAGAGCCTCCGGGGCCTTCATATCTAGGGGAGTCCTATTCAGAGCCGCGAGACCGGTACTTTCCCCCTTTCCGATGAATTCACAGCCACCGGTGCCAGAGACGAGCGTCCTGGCCGTTGCCAGTCATGTAGGAAAACTAATCTCCAGCACCTATTTCGACCCACGACTAACTCTCCCGTGAAGGTTGTCTCGGGGTGAGTCTCGTGTCGCCAGCTCTGCTTCTGCGCTCTGTCACGCTGACCAGGTTTCCTGGATAGACACGTAGGAAACAAGATCGCAATATTCGTACTGCAATCACTAGGCTGTGATGCCGCCGCCCTAAATACAGTGCAGTTCAGTACGTTCCTCCTACTTAACGGTATTCGGAGCAGCGCAAACCTGACATGGCGCACAGGCAACCACACAGGGTATAGACGGGTCAAGGGCACAAAACTTGCGGCGCAAGAGATCACGGATCTCTGGGATGGGCTCAAGCAATCCCACCTGGACAGCTTCGACATGATGCTGTCGGGCTACGTGCCCGGTGCCGCGGGTGTCGAGGCTGTCGGCCGGATAGCTAAGGAGCTCAAGGCGGGTGCTGCCTCGAAACCGGGAAGCTTCTTCTGGGTGCTCGATCCCGTTATGGGCGACAATGGGAAGATATACGTTGCGGAGGACGTAGTCCCTGCGTACCAAAGCCTCATCCACCACGCAGATCTAATCTTGCCCAATCAATTTGAGGCCGAGTATGTCTGTCCATTTCCATTCCGTCTTCGCCATCCTTCCTAGCCCTTTGTATCAAAGACTAGGTGCTAACCGGGATATCCGCGCTGTATATAGGCTTCTTTCGGGTGTCGGTATCACAGACTCCGCGTCCCTCGAGCGCGCCATCGAAGTACTGCACGACACATACAACATACCGCATATCGTCATAACGTCCGTCTCGCTACCTATACGGAGTGCTTCCCAGACGCCATCCTCGACACGCCCAACGTCGCCCACACAGTCGCAACTTCCCACCATGCCCACCATGTCCGTCGTAGGCTCGACGCGCACCTCGGACCACAAGCCCCGCCTCTTTACGATCCAATTCCCCGTTTTCGACGCCTACTTCAGCGGCACGGGCGATATGTTCGCGGCGCTGATGGTGGTGCGCATGCGAGAGGCCGTCGCGTACTCTGACATCGACAGTACACAGCACACGGCCTCATGGCTTAGCCCTGACGACGTCGCGCCCACAGACCTGCCGCTCGCCCGCGCCGCCGAGAAAGTTCTGGCGAGCATGCACGAAATCTTGGCGCGGACGTGCGAACAGATGCCCTCAGCCCTCTCGGCCGCCATCACACGACTTGCGACGCGCAGGGGCGTGGGCGAGGATGTCGTGCGCGCAGAGAGCGAGACGATACATCTCCTCAAGTCCCAGGCCGCTGAGCTCAAGCTCGCGCGGAATCTGGGGTGTCTGAGGGAACCAACTATAGAATATCGTGCCGAGAAGATGTGAACATGCAAAGATAATATTGATTAACGCCAAATCTTCACTTGCGTTTTGAGATCAGTTGTATATATGTTGAACGGTTGTTGTAATGTTCATCCGTCTAAATTCATATATCTAGGGACAGGAAGAAGGCTGGAAGAATATTGGGGAGCGGCAAGCGCCGTGGTCTAAGCATTCTGCGTAACATCATGTGGGCGGGAAAGGTAAAGACGCATTTTTAGATTTTTCGCAAGCGCTATAGAAATATCACATATGGGGCATGATGATATTTGAAGAAAATAACAGATTAGATCACGATGAAAGAAACCTAAGTTTGAATACACATACCTAAGTGTAGTAGTACTCTTCTATTCATGTCTTAACTCATGTTTTGTGATATATTTTGGTAGTGGTCTTGCTCTATTGTACGCCAAAAGTAGCTCGCTCAGCATTTTGCTCGCCGCCTTCCTAGGAACCGAATACGAAAGTCTCTCTCGCAATGCAACCATCCCGGGATGGACCTGTAACACACTAATATCGACACGGTCAATGGGCAATGTACAATGCTCCTTCTGCTCTGCCGATGACTCTAAAATGGGATATCCCAGATACCGCCACGAGACGTCTAGTTAATGTATCCTCGCGTGATGTCTGCCGTAGAACGGATTTTCTCTAACAGGGGTGATCGGAATAATCGTCTAGGACTCCTTATTGGATTCTATACTCTCCTTTTCGTTTCGCCGCCCGAGTCTTAGAAGCCCGTGTTGAACACCATGACCGTCTCGTCATCCAAGTCGAGCGCCATAGCCCCCACAAACTCGTCTGAGCCGAAAGCGTCCTTAGAAAAGATACCCATTGGGGCATCGCCCGCATCTTCGTCTGTATTCCCATTGTCGTAATCCATATCATTATCATCACTGTTTGCTTCCGAAATCTTCCGTTTCTTTTTGTTGTGGTAGTGGGGTAGACGCCGCTCCTAGTTCGTCCCCGTGCTGCCGAAGCCGCCGGCGCCGCGCACGCTCTCCTCTAGCTCGGCGACCTCGAGTACCTCCGGCGTGTAGATGCGCTCGATGATCAGCTGCGCGATACGGTCGCCTTCCGCGATGCTGAAGTCTGCGTCGCTGTGGTTGAATAGGAGGATCCTCACTTGGCCGCGGTAGTCGGCGTCGATGACGCCTGCGCCCGTTTGGATAGAGTGTTTGGATGCGAGGCCGGAACGAGGCGCGATGCGACCGTCTGTTTGGTCTCGCGTTAGTCTGGGTCTGGAGTTCGTGGCTGGATGGGTTCCCTAATGGACTGGGAAAGATCAGGACGTACATGTACCTGCTGGTACCGCAATGGCGATGTCGGTGTCGACGAGCGCCTTGCCGCGAGCCGGCACTGTCGCCGCTTGTGATGAGTACATGTCATACCCTGCGGCAAAGGCGCTGCCGCGAGTGGGCAGACGAGCCTTGTCAGACAGCTTCTTGATCAGCAGCGGCGGGGCCTGCTCAAGTTGGGGGACAGGGACGCTGGCGCTGTTGTTCTCGGTCATTGTGCTTGTGATGGAGTTGTCGTTGTTGGTCTTGACTCTTTTCGGTGGGGGTGAGTTCGGAGGGGAGGTGACAGAGGCGGTGGTCATGTTATGGGTAATACTAGGTACCTAGCTTCAAGAGTACTAATACTCCTGGTTAAATATGGTCGGGGGGGTTTTTTTGGGGGGGTATGTATGTGGATTGGGTGGGAATGTGATAGAAAGTACTTGCGGTGTCGGGGAATTGGCGGTGGGACTGCGCGTCTGAGACGCGTTGATGAGGGCGGGCAGGGTAGGTGGGGACGCAAACAGGAATTGGCGAATAGACTTCACGACAGACAACCTACGGTGTACTAGTAACCATCCTATTTACGGAAGGGCCTAGACTAGTCTAGGCGATAGGTTACCTTCACGTATTCGTGCCGCTCTTTTGTTCTACATATGTAGATCTATAACAGCAAACTTAGGTAATTACTCTTAATTGTTTGACCATAGCAACCCACGACATTTAGATCGAAAATATGTAGAGCAATAATAATGCAAAATAAATATTCGCTCAACAACGTACAGGGTTTGCTATTTTGCCTTGCCCAAGAACATTTATTGTATAAAGTTGCACATCCATATGAAACCATGGGTGGTTAAGTATCTCATTGACTGTTGGCCGCCTCCTCGGATCGTAGAGAAAAATATTGGACAACAAATCGTAGAGCATGGCAGCCTCGCACTTCGCGATGTTAGGCATCGCCTCTAGCAGCGCGTCTAACTCGTCATCATAACGGCAGAGACGGACATTCTCCATCTTGACGGGCGTGTTTCCATCATCATCCCACTCTTTGCACTTCCGCAGAGTCGCCCCCTCTGGATGATATTATCCTCCGGCTGGTCCCATATTTGGTAAACTAGGTCCTTGAGAGACCGCTGGTCTTCATACTTGTCGGTTGTCTCTCGTAACCCCAGGGGGGTATCCTGCCACTCAAGAGGTACATTTCCTGTAGTTTGCACAACAATCCTTATCAAATCCGCCGGAGAATTGACCTCCTAATTTGTAAACCCATCCCTACCGAAGTCGAGATATAAAACAGCCCAGAGCCCCGGTTGTTTCGCCAGACTCGATTTCAAGAACGAGAAATTAGAATAAAACAGGTGAAAGGCGCATCATATGGACTGATTACGGTACGGTTCGGCTTCGGCTTCGGCTTAGAGGCTATCGTCTTTAGGTGCTGTATATGTGCCCAGTCATATAGTCAGATGCACTGAGATACATGGCGCGCACCTAAGGAGGTAATTATGAGGGGGGTGCCACCTTGGAGCTGATCAAGAGCATATTCCTCTTTGATAGATATCTATCAAGGCTCTTTTAGTCGTCCAATTCTCTACCAAAATCTATCAGTCGTAGCCTGTTCGAGTCTTTCGGATGAAATTGCGCGGCTTTCGCTCGCACAAGAAATCTTGCTGCCGCAGATTCCTTCAGGAGATGGACATAGGCTACTGAGTTGTCGCCCTCAGAGTGCGAGAGGCTATTGAGTAATTCTTCTGTTAGATCTCGCATTTCCTGGCCTGCCGCAGTGATCTCATCCCTGTTGTGGTTCTCACTGCGGCCGTCCTCGCTGTCACGGGGACCCCATATCTCATCAATGCGTCTTTGCCGTTTGTCGTCCCCTGGTTTTGCTTTGACTGTTTTAACCCGGCCCTGGGAATTGAATCCTGCAACTAAATCCTGCTCGTCGATGTCCATCATATCACCGACAACAGGACCGCCGAGTTCCTCAGCAGCAAGCATCCCAGCTAGGTGGTTATTAATAAATCTTCCGAGCGATTTAAGTAGCTTAGACCTCTCCTTATCATATGTTTTCTTCTTCTGTTTCAGCTCGTCAATCCTTTCGCGTGCAATATCCTCGGGCTCCATGTCCATACGATTCGCTAAGCCATCCTGCAGTGACTGGATGCGACCTCGAAGGCTGTGGGCAAGAGCCTGTTGGTTACTGAAATCTGCCTTTGCAAGCTCTAGTTTCTTTTTCGTATCTTGAATAGACCCGTTGTGAGTTGATAAATACGCCTTCGTCTCTTCGACAGTTTTATGAGTTCTGCGAAGTGCGACTAGGGCGGGCAGAACAGAATCGGGGAATGGCAGGTATGGCGTCGAGGATGCTAGCTCATCATACGCCGTCTTCATAATATCAAATGGCGCTGTTGCAGAGGGACTTTGACCCTCGCGTCCCGTAGGAGGAGAAGCACGTAACTGTGTTCCTGTCAGTTTATAATGTGATGCAAATTACAAGGGGAATGGCTCTTACTTTGTTTAATACGTCCTCATGCTCTTTGACTATATCTTGAAGTTCTTGCAGGGTCTGTTCAAGATTCCCAGCATGAAACTCGTCGTGATTGTTGACCTGAGGCGCCTCATGTGTTGAACCAGCCATGGTTGTCTTATAAAAGTTTTAATAGGGTTTCAAAGTTTTGTAATGGTATCGACCAAAAATGAACGCGACAATGACGATAGTAAATGCTGCGGCACCTCGTTAGTTTGATTGGCCTTAGGAGGTACAAGTGCTAACACAGCTTGCGCAAGCCTTTCTTGCTGATATCCAGTATGAACATACAAGTTACGGTACGCTATAGGTAGGGTAGGTTCTAGGTTTTACCAAATGCCAAGTATGCACCGAACTTGGCTTAGCGCAGTTGCTGCTTTTTCTCAGGCTCGGCTCAGCCAGCTATCAGTCAGGTCACTGACTGTGAAACGGCCATTGTGCATTTATGCATTGCTTTATGCAGCAATGAAGCACACCTGAAAACGGTTCCAACCCTCAAAACGGTTCCAGTCCTTAAAACCGTTACAGCCGATTTTAACGAACAGGGCCCACTGATGACCTATGGGCACGGCTTTTACACGACTAGACAATATGTCAACGCCTTACCGCCTGTCATCTATATGCCTGGGAGCGTATCTTCGGGATACAAGCTATTTCACAGAAGGCGACGACGAGATTAGCGGTGTGCCCGTCTCGAAAAAGACCATGCTGCTCTTTCCTCGATGAGTTGAGATGACGGATGACGGAATTAGCGACGTGCCCATCTTGAAAGATCTAAAAGAGACAGTACCTACTATTGTGCATCGAGCGTGTCGGTGCCGTCCCGTATAAGCTTGTCTCGGGAGAGGGCGTTATGAGCGGGACAGTTTGGGACAATGGGGTACAGAGCTCGGCGGTAGCGGTGACAAGACTGATGCGAGAGACGGTTATAGTGACAGTTTGGGTGAACAGTTCAGCAGTCGTTGTCCCCCCAGCATCAGACGTGGCGTATAAGGAATCTGGACTACTTAATAGTTGTCTGGGTGATGGCAGTTGGGGATGACGAGAGCCAATGATCAGTGTGTGAGCTCTGGGCGATGATGATGGTAGTGGGCGATGTTGGGGGCCAATGGCCAAGTTGGGAATTGAGAGTATGTAGACTAGCAGGACTAGTACTAGTCCCGATCTCAATGTCAAGATCCAGGGTCCCTCCTACCGAGAGATCCAAATACTGGACTCCTATGGCTAAGAGCGCGAAGATGAAGAGCGGCATATCTGTTCTGAATGAGAAATAGCTGCAGTAGTGTTATGTCGCCTTGCGAATGATTTTACTTGGATTACGACGGCGACGAGGCTTTTTAATGTTCATGTGGACGATGGCGGCTAGTTCCGGATATCTGGTATCCGTTTCTGATCATTCTAAAAATAGCACATAGGTTTGGTTGCAGTTAATCTTGTGCAGAATTGAAGTTGACGTTGTTATTTTCGAAGGCTGATTAACAAGATTCCCTTTATCGATTTTATAATAATGACTAATCGCATTGGTGTCCTCCCTGCACTCAGCCAGGCCGTAAATGGGAAGATTTGACTCTTGGGGGTGCGACTGGACATTGGTTAGCCGTATTCAGGGAGAGAATAAAGTAGATATGCTATTAGTAAAGGGGAAAACTCTGAATTCAAGTAGAGCCTCGTAGTATAGCGATCGAAAACTGGTACAGAACGTACCAGCACAAAGAGAAGTTTGGACCAGTACGGCTAGGACCAGCACGGCGTTCGCAGATGGCTGTCGGCGTGGTACCAGTCCGAGGCCGTGCTGGTACGGGCTTGGAAAAGTCAGCACCGAGGACGCCGTGCTGGTACAATATCTGGACCCAGGCCAGTACGGCCTGGACCGGTACGGGTTTGGTCGACGGATTGGTACGATACGCGTACCGGCACGCGTTCAGACCACGGACCAGTACGACATTCGAACCAGTACAGCTGCGTGCGCCGTACCAGTACAATCTCGGACTGGCACGGGCTTGGAACAGCACGGATGGGACCCCCGTACCAGTACGACCGTACCAGTACAGAGCCCAGGGCCGTACTAGCACGACCCTGGACTGGTACGGCCTTAGATGGCTGTGAAGGTTCACGTGTGAATGGTTTAACAGTGAGGCTTAATAAGTATTTAAAATATAAGTTAAAACTAGATATAAAATATAATATAAAAAAGCAAAAAGTATAAAATTAAAGCCTTTTTATTATATAATTATAAGTTTTATAATTTTTTTTTTTTATAAACTTAAAAGCTTTATTTGAAACGAAAGAGAGCTGTCTGACCATTGAAGCAATGTGACATGAGATCCCGTTTTTGCGGTTATCCGTCATCCATCTCATAATCCTCCACGTCTCGTCCACTCCGGCTCTGTGACCGCAACCATCCCTCCCTCACTAGAAGCCCAGAGCTCCTTTGCCTCTACGCAGTCCCAAAAATGACGCATGAACCCGTCTCGTGAATAGAGACGCTCTCGGCGAGAAAAGTTGGCATCGCTGAAGTTGGCCTCCATAGCGATCTGACAGCCCTTGCAAGATATCCCCAACTGCAAGTCGCCAGTCGCCAAATTGAAATATGGCAGCCGACAGGCCGCCATACATCTCAGGACTGGAGAATCGGGTAGCTTGCCTAGAATGGCCCGGGGGTCTTCGTCGTGGTCTGCTCGAGGGAACTGCAGAGCATGATGTCCGGATACGAGTTTTCGTCGACTCGTGTACTCCTTTTCGTTTGACGAATATGACCTAGGGATGGAGTGTATCACCGGATGAGATCTTTTGAGCCACGTCGCTAGTCTGCGTGATTCTTTTTGAAGCGAATGAAATGAGATGATCCGGAAATCTGGTGCAGACTCGATACAGGCGAAACAACAGCGAGTTGCGCTGGGAAGGAAAAGGAACCCGCCAAACGAGCCACAAATAACGCAGAGCTCGGTCAGAAGAGCTGCATGTAAGTCTGAGATGCTAGTGTGGTGCGAAAGACCTGTCCGAGACAGAGCCCATATGCATTCAAGGGAATGTTCGCGGAGTCGGTGATATTGTGGAATGCTCCCAATTGTCTCCCGAGCGCTCCGGCTGGCCTGGCTGAAGTTCAGGGCAGACTGAAGGTCGAGCAAAAGGCAAATGGATGAAAGAAGCTCAAACGGGAGACGTTGAAGTCGGCCCAGGCCTGAGCTTGCGGATTCGCCAAAACTCTTGAACAGGGACGAACGAGCGTGATCGTGTTGTCCAGGTTCTGCTGTGACAACCTTGGCGTCAAAGTCTCTCCTATGATATGATGTGATGCGCAGAATAGCTTCGGATTCGAGGCTTTCGCAGGACTTTTGGTCGAGCTCATGTGGCAACATGGCTAATATGGTGTTGTAAATGCTAAGTTTGTGATTTGGTGAAGATGCATTCAAAAGCTGCGCGCGGCCTCAATTCTGACAACTCAATCTTAATGCTGATAGATGTGGAAATGAGGTCAAGTTATGAGGGATAGCATGGCATTCGGTTGTATTTTCTTGTCTGAAGGTTGAGTATTCCAGGAACATGATTGTGGGAATGACTAGGCTATATGTATTTGGTTGGGGTCAGGCTAGTGTAGCTTGGACACCAGCCACAGGATCTTTCCGTATGGCGTTCATCTCAACAATAGAATGCGAGGTCAGTCGTGATGGGATTTATTCGTATGTACTATGGTTGGAAGAGAAGAAACATGGCGTGGTGTCTTGTTTGCTTTCCCAAGCTTCTCCCCATTTTTATTTCTATTAATCAGAGGGGGCTTTACTTGGACAGAAGATGAAAGAGTATATATAACGAGAACTTCTTTGTTAGGGGTAAGATGGAATACCCCCCTTACGCCCTACTACGTCGCGCCCTACCGAGGTCGCGTCAACGCGTCAACTTCACACATAACTCAGTCCACACATAACTTTATCGCTAGGCATCAAAAATCCTACCTGCTTATATCACCCGAATCGCTATTCTTTGCTTTTTTTAACTATGTTAATATATTTTTATAAAAAAACGCGCCGAAGCCGCTGTTCGCGATGTTGTACTTGGTACGCCTGTTTGCGCCGCAGTCACCAAGTGGGATGTTGAACGTACATATGTACGACGCCGCATCGCCGGAATCCCTACTCGAAAAGAAGCCAATCAGCAGCAGCAACGCCTATCACCTTATAGTACCGAATAAGAGTATTCTGCTTACCTTTATTATATGTGATATCGTACTATAGCCTATTTAACAGTAACTAAACTATTATTATAGGAACTATAGCTGTAGCTGTAGATTTAACTAAGAAAGCTGTTTGAGTATCGTCGGTAACCTAATTATATCCTTACATGTTTTCTACCGGGTTGGTAAGCTTGATCTTAACCATCTTTATATGCTGCTAGAGGTAAGGCCGCCCTGGCGAGAGGGTCTGAGTCCATAATAAGTGGCGAGGCCAACATCACGAGACTTGCAATCTACGATGAGGAGGGGGGTACGCAAGGATACTATCACAGCACTTCCAGTGTAAAAAAGAAAAAAAAAAAAAGGGACTAAATAATCTAATCGCCTTCATCAATCCTCCTCACCCGGCAGATGGCAAGCCAGAAAACATAACGGAAGGAGATATAACGGGCAACAAAAGCGCAATAGCTTAGGTGAATTAAGCGACTTCCTAAGAAGTCGCTTAAACGGATCACTTAAACGGATCTCATAATGCATACTGAGATCTGTTTTACAATTTTGTTTTTGTGTAATTACGGTATTAGAAATTATGCAAGAAAGAGCGGGTCTTGCTCAGGATAGGGCTCAGGCTCAGGCTAAAAGCGGCGTGGCTCAGGTTGGCTTCCCATTCCGGTTCAGGATGGTAAAACCTATCTCGGGGGTACCAGTACGCCTAATGAGTGTGTATAACGTGTAGTGTATAACAACTTGCAAGAGGTATCCAATTGCGGCAAATGCCGTCCTGATATATGCACTGTGCAAACAGCTTCTGAGTTCAACGCACAGTAAAGCTTGGCTATCTACCTAAAGTTGGGTACTTTTAGGGACGCGTTTACGGGCAATGAATACCTACCGTCAGGTTGAACTCTTTAAACCAGGCTGGGAGACAGTATAAATAATATTATGTATACGGTGTTAATTAATACTGGAACACCGCTCGGACTCTTGACCTAGACAGTGGGTACAGTGTCTCTACTTAGTAGATTACCGTACTCACCTGTACTTTGGGAGCATTTATTGTCCGACCGTGCGTACTGTCCTATACTGTCGATCTTCCCTTACAATTAATCTGTATCAGCCCTCCATTTTCTTCTTCTGATTAACAAAATTACAGTAGGTTAGGACCTTCTCCTTCCGAGTAATCTACATATTTTCTCGTGTTCCTCTGAAATAAACTAGTGAAGTAGTGTAATCTCTCATCTCTATCTACCTAGTTCCAACCCTTCTTTTCCGAGGCTCGTGGTAGGTCACAGCTGGTATTAGTGTCCCTACAGTACTACGTCTGTACACATACAGTACAGGTCCATTCCGTGACAGAGGTACTACAAGTACTCAGTAGGCAGACCTCAGCAAGCTAGGTACTAGGCATCCCTACACTAGCTTTCGGCAGAACTCTGTTTGGACAACCTTCCAATCTCATTCAACAAAACTCCAGAAGGTCAACTCCGCCACGACATTCGTCATCTCTGATTGATTCCATACTAGGAATCACTTGTCGCAACTGCCATCATCCATCACCACGACCGTCGGGAAAGTCGGGACAAGATCCCAACTGCTGTTGTGAGGAAGGAAGAAACATAGAAAAAGAAAGGACAATCGGCAGCTTGCAGTTGCTTGCGGCTGTTCTGTTCGGGTCTGTTCTGTCTGACGGAGCAAAGGTTTGAGGACAACTTCACCTCGTCAAGTTCTACTGTTGCTCGCAATCATCGTTCACTTCCTCATTACCTAAGTACCTCAACTATCCCTTCTCACCACAACCACAACCACAACACATACACACGGCAAGACTTGTGGCCTCACCACCATTCATATCTCTACCTACCTACCTACCTACCTGTCTGTCTGTCTGGTCGCCTCTCTTCTCACTCACCAGCATCGCTTGTGTTTCACTTGTGTCCTACGCCTCGCGCACCTACTCTACTCTACTCTACTCTAATATACCTACTATAATCTACTCCGCTTCTCACTCACTCAAACCACCGCAACGCCTCCAGTCTTGCCGCTTGCCAGGCATCCAACACCACTCCTCAACCCTCATCGCTTACCTCTGCGAACGGCTGAATCCAGCGAGAGTTGCACGTCTCCTAATCTCCGTCGTCATTACCCGACCTGACCTGACCTGACCTTACCTGACGGTATCGACTTTACCGCATCCATCTCGACCCGACCCTCAGATCACGTACAAAAGCCTTTACCTGCCTACTGTGCCTTATTGCTTGCATTCCGCCCCGAGCCCTTACACCTGCACGTTTTCCTACGAAAAACTTCAAGGTGTAGATAAGCAAGATTCGATAATCAAATTTCAATCAATATTTCGGCAATCTAAAGGCTTATTTCACATTGAACCTTCGTGTGACAATCTCAGCGATTTTAGGACAAAATGTCTGCCTCTCCGACTCAACCGACCAACCCAGCGAAACGTCCGCTTGAGGATGCATCTTCGCCCTCTCGATCCAATGACCAACCTGAGGCTAAACGACCGGCGCTCGACAAGGTTATTCATGCCGACCATGACGAAGAGCAACCCAAACTTCCCGACAGTAATGGCGATAGTGTGCCAGCCCCAGTGGAAGCCAACGGCATATCCAAAACAAACCCTCAGGATAAGCCCGGAGCCAAGGACGAGCAGGGCGATACTATCGTTGGTGATGCCAATGACTCCAAGACTGGTGTAGCCGCTCCCGCCCTCGTGACCGGTACAGCAGCAGTACCCACCGCAACTCCGGCCAACGTTGCAGATGAGACCGCCTGGATTCATGTGAGAGCTGTGATCTCAAGCCCAGAGGCTGCCACTATTATTGGGAAGGGCGGTGAGAACGTTTCCAATATCCGAAAATTATCAGGTGCGAAATGCACTGTCAGTGACTACCAGAAGGGTGCTGTAGAGCGAATTCTGACCGTTAGCGGTGTTGTTGATGCTGTTGCCAAGGTAGGCCTGTACAATAACTTTATTTCTATTACTATACAACTGACACATATAGGCGTTTGGCTTGATTATCCGCACGTTGAACAACGAGCCTCTGGATGAACCATCGAGTGCCCAGTCGAAGACGTATCCACTACGCCTCTTGATTCCACATGTGCTAATCGGATCAATTATTGGCAAAGGTGGTGTACGTATCCGTGAGATTCAAGATGCCTCAGGTGCTCGACTTAATGCCTCAGATTCTTGCCTTCCCTTGTCCAGTGAACGCTCCCTTGTCGTTATGGGAGTAGCGGATGCTGTGCATATTGCGACTTACTACGTGGGTAGCACGCTCCTCGAGCAACTCAACGAACGTTTTGGGGGTCCGGCTGCCTCAGCTTACGCAACTCGAAGCGGTGGCCCGGCTGGTGCCGTGCCCGGGGGGATGCAAGTAATCCCATACAGTCCACAACCAGCGGGAGGTAACTATGGCCAGCGCGAAAACTATGGCAGACGTCCAGACCCTCGATCCCAACACTACCCTCCTGCACCGTATGCTCAGCCATACAATCCACATGCGCCCGCTCCTCATCCCAACCCCAACGTTCCCATGCACTATCAACCTCAGGCCGGAGCATATGGCGCCGCCCCACACATGCCACCCCACCAAGCTGGTCATGTTGCTGGTCCTCAACATCATGGTGGTCCACCAGCTCAGCCTATGCACGGTGGTATGGCAGGTGCACCGCTGACACAACAGATTTTTATTCCAAACGACATGGTCGGCGCCATAATTGGCAAGGGCGGTCAGAAGATTAATGAAATCCGACAAATCAGTGGTAGTGTTATCAAAATCAACGAGCCTCAAGATAATAGTAACGAGCGACTCGTCACCATCACAGGAACGGAAGAGTGCAATCGCATGGCACTCTACATGCTGTATTCTCGACTCGGTGAGCTGAAGAACCAAAAACCGGCCAACTAATGCCAACTTCATACTACATTCATTGCCAGGTCAAGGCTAATTCCTCGCTACTAAATCCAGAAAGCGAGAAACACCGTATCTAAAATGTTACAGCCCCTTCATTGCCTTCCGATTTTTCGGTTCGATTCGCGTTCACGGTCCGATTTGCAGGAAGCCTTTCCCCCAGTGCTCGCCTTCGTCTTTGTCGCAACCGGCGATCTGCGGCTCTTCAGCTTTTCGTCTTGGAAGGGAGGTAATGGTGGCTGGTGGCGTCAAGGTTTGGCCATGGGTTGTTTCCATGTTTCACAAGGTTATTTATCACAAAAGGTTCGGTTTGACTGGGACAGGAGAAGTTGCCAGCTATTTGGTATGAAGACAGGTTGATACTTCGAGGGCGCTATCATATCATAGCCCTTTAATATCTTTTAGATGACACTTCATCACATCCCACTCGCACTTCGTTTTCTGACTTCACAATCCACCCTGTGTTCCCCTCGTGTCTTAATCATTCAGCTTTCTTTGCCAGCCCGGCATTTTTATTTTGATATACCCATCACTACCATCCGCTTGAGAAGAGATGATACATTTTCGAGATGTCAATGCTAACTAGTTCACAGATGTAATAATCAAAACTAACAGCAAATATAAGCCCGATTTTCTTCTGGATGCAAGTTCTTTTCGCCATTCATTCCCTCAGTGCCTATAGCACACCAAACAAGTATTGACGGAATCCATGCATTTTACTAATGACAGCCTTAGCAGTACAGCCAATAAAGCCAATTCGGTACCAAGCAGCCGATTATTTCGACCTACCAAACCCTATATAGGCCCTAGCTGAGGTTTATTTTTGCTTCGCCATGCTTAGTCAACTGAAATCGATATGAAAGATGGAGCAATGAAAATTATCATTTCAAAACGCGACTACTAAATACAACTGAATAGCACTTAATACTGATTCTTTATTTTATGAATTTATCTGTTAACCTTGGAAACTCGCGTAGAGTTCACGATCACTCTTCTAGCACTCCACTTTGACATTAGTTATAACAAGTTCGATGGACGAGAGGTTCTAGTAGAGGCCGTTGACAAGCTAATATAATCCTAGGAGATTTGTTTTGTTCGATAATTGCACGTGGCGGCAACACGGGCGGTGAACATATCGCACCAGTTGTCAGCCCCGTCTTCGGCGATATCCAAATACAAGCGCCGGTAGAAGCAAACACGGCTAGAGAGCACCTCCTAGGTTGCATCGTGAAATACCTAAATCAAGATGTGAGGTCGCGCAGGAGACTTCGATGATTATTTTGAAATTCTGGTATACTGCTAATAACTTTTTATCCTAATACGTGCACCTAAATAACCACGTTAATGTCTCTCACAGTGGAGATATGAGGCTGTATATAAGTTCATTCGTTATAGATTGTGCTGAAGCTTATGAAGGAATGTATAATCCCTACGCCAACATAGGCAGGTAATATATCTGTATAGGGTTAAGTAAAGCACCAGTGCCTACTCATATTAGGTAGTCCTACGCAGCTAGGCAGTCTTGCTCCAGTCTCGCCAGACTCGAACCCAAAAACACACGCCTACGTGATGGCAACAGGTTCGCCTTAGGATAACTCCTACGCATATTGAGATCTTTTGGATATAGTCCAGTAATACCTGTTGTGATATCTGAGTGGTTTTTATCGTCACCAGTCAGGTCCCGTAGAAAGCGAAGATCCTGCTGTGTAGTTAGTGTAGTCTGGACTTCCAGTTTCTCATGCCCAGTCTCTCCCTATGTATTCGGGCTGGTACAGGTTGGTGTGTTGTGTCAAAAGATGAGCTTGGAGATCCTCTATGGGGTGGGAGAAAGGACACGGTGGGAGCGCAGCTGCCTGTCCGAATAGTTTCTTCCAGCCCCAATACCATTTCTTGTCCACAGGTAACCTCATCCTCGGGAACTCGGGCATGTCGTCAACAGAAACACCGCCCGTTTGTATGCAATACCGGGTGTGATTGATCAGCATATCGGTGGTCTCAAAATTACGCCAGCATGATTTGCAGTGGTTCCTTTTGAGCTTGTGGTGTTGTTTTAAGTGCTGTCCCATATGGCCGATTGTCTTGAAGCTCTTGAACATACAGCCAGAGTGTAGTTGCGGTTCGTATTTATAGAATGGGCAAGCGAGGCGCTGCTTCTCGCTATATTTACAGCACTCGTAATTTCTAGATATGCTTGTTGTGGTTCTGTTCCCTTGGGACGATTGGGGGGTATTTAGCGACTTGGCGCTTAAGGGGGGGTCGCAATCTACTAGATGTAATTGAGGTCGTGAGAGAGTGGTATAGTAGTCCTCGTCGGAACCCCATGTTTGGGGACTAAATTGTATCGAGACATCAATTAGGGAATTCGACCACCCTGATGACATTATGTCGGAGGCCATTCCACTAGGCCATATCGGAATGGCGCATGTCCGGGCAGAGCCGTCTGCAGAATTTGGTGCACTTTCGACAGCGACATGCTTGCGCTTGGCTCGGGTTGCAGGCTCCTCTTGTTGGCGCTGGGTATTCTGCAATGTCCCGGCGGCAGAAGCCGTGGTTTCACTAGAGTATTGTATAGAGTAGTCAACACCGGGGCCAGAGTCGAACTGGGGGGTAAGCTGGTAATGGGAGGAGTCATTGGGTAAACCAGATCTCGTATCATTATAGCCAGTGGCCTCGGCTGATGACGACGAGCAGTGCACAGGCTCATGAATAGGTACCGGTACAAGGTCGCTTTCACCTCTGTCCACATTCCACTGTTCCGATGCAGGTTCATTGCTCGGCTGTGCAGATGTTTCGGATTCGGTGTTGGTACTGATACCGGTACCGGTACCGCCACTAATACCTTGAGTTTGGTGCAGCAAATAAGGTAGTAGCAAGGGCGAGCTCGTGAGTCCAATATTAGATATTACACTCCCGGTGTTATCGAATGGTGTTGCGGCTCCGCTGGTGTAATTACGGGGTGCATGGGTAGGTAGAGCCTCAAGATGAGGCTCCTGGTCGTGTGGAGGCAGTATATCAAGGGATGACCCTCGCACCCATTCCCCAACGCAAAAGCTCGACCGCCGCTGTGCGCAATACGCACAGTTGTCGTCGAGCTCGATATTCAAAGGCCCTATTCCGCATTTGTCCTATGAAAAGACCTCATTAATAATTTGGTCATTTCTTATGTCTTCGGGATGCTGATTTCTTGCTCACACAATACCAAACTTGCTGACAAGGTGGTGATTTCTCACGAAGCGTAGTGCTATTATAGCGTCGGCTTACTTGTTTCTTCTGATCCATTGGTGTTTCTGATAAACTTAAGTTGCTCTTAAAGGGGACATGTACTGGTTATTCACAACAACAACACAATCACAAGGACTCTTTCTCGTTCATAATTAGAGATAGCTGAGAATCGGAATGTCTAAGATCTATACTACCAGCTCTCATCTTGCTCCTTGAAGCTTTCTTGTTCGTCTACCAATGAGGCCGGGTTAATCTAGTCATTCTTTCAAATACTCTGTTCTAATAATATGTAATGCTCATTATAGTGATCAAACTCGACTTGCAGCATGTTCCTCTTGATCTAGGCTGTGATCAAAAGACACTTATACGATGTATCTTACGATCAAGACTATGTTGGCAGCGGCACAGCATACTTGTTAAAAGTATCTTTTGATCAAATACATGATCACTGCCTACAGTAGGGTTACATTATAAGCACATATAACAGTATCATTAGCTTGGCTTGGCTAGTCTCATGCATGTATTTCATGCATGCAGCGATTTGAAATGTAGCCGGGGAGGGGTATACAGGCCATTCACTCACAGGTATTGAGCCACATAGGCGTATACTACACCGAATACCAAGGGAACGCAGCCTGGAATTTCAAGAATGCTGTCAAACTTAACGAAAGTCAAGTGATCTTAGAATTTGGGGCTTTTGGTTAAATATTAGACCTTAGGTCGGAACCTAGTGGTATTAATCCTGCGGAATAGAGAAGAATGGGAAACCTGCATTTGAAGGCAACAATACAAGTAAAATAACGAGCCTACATACCTAGGACTATAGGGCTAACTACGAATCTAGCACCACTTATACAGCATACATGTCATCTGAAGATATATAATGCTAGGTCGCAACTATGCTATTCTATGAGAATGTTAGAATATACTGGTATAAGACACCATAACCTCCACTGAACTTTGAACAGGACATTTGCAATAAACAATAAATTCAAAGTTTTGCTTGAAGCTAACGAGATTGACAATTTGAGGTTTCCTAATGCTTCATTTGCGTTGTCGGTGAGCGTGTGAAGATGTAATATATGGTTGGTCTGGATCGGGTTGGATATAATCGGAGATACATATGAAATCTGCGGTCATTCTAGATCACCCCGACTTATTAATTTCTGCTCAGCAGGTTCAGACGGTTAGTCAAAAGCAATAGAACCTATTGCGAGCCGCCCCTTATATTAAATACTCAACTATTTATCCATGCCAATAATATTTCATGTCGCGCTAGACTACGTCCTCTAGGACTTCAATCTCTTCAGTTTTGGTCAAGTACTGTTTATGTTGTCTAACACCCCATACTCTTGTTGTACTTTCAAACTCTACATACAGGGTGTCGAGTTTACGGATTGCTTCAATAGAGCAGTCGCTGCGCGCGAGACTCAAGGACTTGATAATTGCTTGTAGAATCCGATCACAAATTAAAATATTCTTACTATGCGGATTATGAACTCGTTGATATTTCTATATTGTATGCAATGTTGTGAAATATATAATACTTTTATGTTGAATCGCCGGCCATCAAGCTTGTGCCAGATTGAAACTAAGTCGAGATCAACTGCGGAGAAGACTACTAAGGTATGTTTAACGCAACTTAAAGGCTAGCTTGGTGGCGGTAGAATCTAGAGACCTATGGAAGGAGCTAAAAATAGACTTCTAATAGATTTCATGTAGAACATAAAGTATATCTAAAATCCTTACTTTATTTTCGGTAGATATTAAAGATAAGATTTCGACGAGAAGTTTGACAAGTTTGACAAGTTTGACAAGTTTGACAAGTTTGACAAGTTTGACAAGTTTGACAAGTTTGACGAGTTAGTGACTAACTACGCCCTTTAGTCATGAGATGTAACTGCCTAAGTCGGTTAAGTGGTCTGCCGGAATGGAATTCCGCACCTACATCGGCCCGCATTCTAGTCCTTCGCTGCCCGTCCAACTCCATCGATGTAATACACGATACAATATCCCATTCTCTATATTTATGGCCTGATTACATCGTCATTTCACTTGCTGGAGTTTCACAAGGACGGGAAGATAAATATATCTACTTTAGAATTTTATGCTTTCAGAATTCCCAGCAAAATCCACAACGTACCCCGTAAAAAAATCATGGACTCTCAGCAGTTCCGAGAAGCGGCCATCTCATCCATTGACGAAAGTGAGTTCCAAGTACACGACTGATTGCCCGAGCCGGCATATTTTATAAAGCCCACGCGTAACTCACATAATCCTTTCAATTTTTAAAGTCGTCAAATACTATGACACGATCGAGGATCGCCGGGTCGTGTCCAGCGTGGAGCCGGGGTATCTAAGAAAACTGTTGCCGGAAGAGGCACCGCAGAACGGCGAGACATGGGCCGATATCCAGAAAGACATTGAGACGAAGGTGCTTCCGGGGATTACTCACTGGTATGTTGGGAACTACGGTCACAATTTCGAGTTTTCGTCTATGCATACTCGTGGCTGACCACATCATGGCACCAACAGGCAATCCCCCAACTTCTTAGCCTGGTTTCCTTCCTCCAGCAGCTACCCAGCGATGCTGGGCGAGATGTATTCCACAGCCTTCACGGGCGCGGCATTCAACTGGGTCTGCTCCCCCGTGGTAACTGAGCTAGAGACCATCGTGCTAGACTGGCTGGCACGGGCTTTTGCGCTGCCGCCATGCTACCTCTCGACGGGGCCCACGCATGGCGGCGGCGTGATCCACGGTACGGCGTCGGAAGCCATTGCGACGGTCATGGTCGCGGCGCGGGACAAGTACCTGCGAGAGGCCACGGCGCACATTACCGACGATGAGGAGCGCGAAGACGCCATCGCGCTGCGGCGCACAAAACTCGTTGCACTCGGCAGCGTGGCGACGCACTCGGCGACGAAGAAGGCGGCGCAGATCGCGGGTGTCCGGTTTCGCGCCGTTCCCGTGCATGCGGGAGACGGGTACAAGATGACAGGCGCCGAGCTGCGCAACACCATCGCCGCACTGCACGCCAAGGGGCTCGAGGTGTTCTACTTGACAGCGACGCTCGGAACGACGGATACTTGCGCCATAGACGACTTCGACAGCATTGCCGATGTACTGGACGAGATCGCGCCCGCGGCAACCCTGACGTCTGAGCAGAAGCGGGACGGCCAGGGCGAGATCTGGGTGCACGTAGACGCAGCCTACGCGGGCGCCGCCCTCGTGTGTCCCGAGTACCAGCACCTGACGCCCGTGCTGGCGCGCTTCCACAGCTACAACACGAACCTGCACAAGTGGTTGCTCGTCAACTTCGACTGCAGCGTGCTGTACGTGGGCGACCGCACCTGGCTGACCGACGCACTCAGCGTGAGCCTCGCCATCCTCAAGAACGACCACACGGACAGCGGGCTCGTCACCGACTACCGAGACTGGCAGATCCCCTTCGGCCGGCGGTTCCGGAGTCTGAAGGTCTGGTTCGTGATCCGCATGTACGGCATCAGCGGGCTGCAGGCACACATCCGCAAGCACGTCAAGCTCGCCGAGGACTTCGCTAACATGCTGCGTACCCGGCCGGATCTGTTTGAGATCGTCACGGGCCCGCGGTTCGCGCTTACCGTGTTCAAGCTCAAGGGCAAGAGCCAGGCGGCGACGGTTCAGGAAGTCAACGCGCTTACTAAGAAATCGTATGACGATGTACTTACCGATGGCCAGATTTTCATGTCGAGTACCGTTGTCGGAGGCGTGTTCGCTATAAGGCATTGTCCTGCGACGCCATTTGTGGAGGGGCATCATGTCAAGAAGCACTTCGAGATCTTAGTTTCTATCGCCGAGAAGACGCTCGCTGAAGCTTAAGGGCTGAATGGGGAAGATAAGGACCATGATTAATGAGAGAAATATCGACCATAGATAGATATACGTAGATAGATCTTTATTTCTTGACCTTTCTTTTCTATGCTCTTTTATATTAGTTATAGATGTAGTCTACCCCTTTCGTATGCGGTAAATCTGCGAATTCATCCCATTCATAAATCATCATTGTGTGCCTAATTTCTTTTTGTTGCCCTTGTGCTGCTGATGTGTATAACGGCTCATTGTAAATGCTTCCCAACTTCCCAAATTACAAAATTCATGAAAATTGCAGATTGATGGTTTTCCCCCGTAAAACAACCGCCGTACTCCAATGCATTTTAGTTTTCGTAAATGATCTCATGAATCGCTGTGACGGTCGTGTGGCGACCGCTGTAAAATGGCATTCATTCCCACCATCGCCGAGATAGTTAACATGAATCGCGACGGCTTCTGCCACGACCTGCTAGATCTAGATCTCTCGGGTCGTGGTATTGGGATTGGCTGCCATATCGGTGATTGTCTCGGGGCTCATATCGTCGTGTTTGACTACGATATCGGTCGTCGCGCCTAGATTCAGCACGATGATCTACAGACTGGCGGCGTCGTGGGTCACGAGTATAGCTCTCTGACGCATCCCGGTCGCCTCTGTTGCTTGATCGGCTGCTTTCGGGGCTCCTCTGATTCCGGCGAAGATCGGCCGTCCTGTCATGGTATCCGTTTTCACGCCGATGATTCTCTCGGTCTTCTCGCTTCTTCTGTCCCTCTTCTTCTTTGTCTTTTCTCTCTTCACATTTCCGCACTTGATTCTCGATATTCCATGCGAGCGTCAGCCCAATCAAGCTCAGCACACCGACTTCCGCGAACCCGATTTGATGCTCTTTCTCAAGATCTTTTCGAGTTTTGCGATGTTCGGGGTGAGCCCGTGACGGGAGTAAACCTCGTGGATCGGCGGAATGCGGCAATCGCATTGTGGCTACGCGACGATATAGCAAGCTAATTCAATGGATGTGATGTATTCGTGCCAAGAAGACAATGGGTGACAAACACTGGCTGGTGTACCAAGATGATATCTCGATAATAAAAAGGGTTTGGGTTTTTATGTCTTGGCTGTTCTTATGTTGTTCTTATGTTGAAAACATCAATTTGGTCATTGAAACCCCACCCATCGTGAGGAGACCATCCTCTCCTTAAATAGGGCATCTAGTGTACACTAGACTAGTCTAGACGGTATCATGATAGTAAGACAAGGACATGGGTCCTCGGCCGTAAGTAAAGTTGGCAATGATTCAATGGGGGGAATGCGTGGGCGTGCAGTGTGGGCGTGCAGTGTGGGCGTGCAGTGTGGGCGTGCAGTGTGGGCGTGTACGATCAAACAGATTGAGAACTGTCTGCAATTCGACGGCTAGAACCGTAACACCGGGCCCTAGCCGCATCAAGAATGCTTGTAGTACTGAGTAGTGTCTTCTAACAAAGCCGATGCCATGATGTCATGATGTCATCGCTCAGCGAGAACTAATACGCCACCCTGATTGGATCATTGACCGTGAAACAAGGGTTTCGTGGGTCCTAAAAGTCCGTCACTGCAGGTCCTGTGACACTACTGCTGGGGGTTCACCTCCGGTGGCATTGCCGATCCCCCTTATCCCGTCGTCGCCCATCGTCATTGTTCACCTTAGAGCGGTTCGCTAAACGGCAGGATCCAAATTTGTCTTCCTGCGTAATTAGGATCAGTAGTGAAAGCTGATATGGTTAAAAGGGGAGTAGTGGGCCAAGGGATCGGAGTGTTATCTCTAGACAGCTTGCCTCAACTCGATCTCCTGAGCGCTGCTGTCCTCCGAAAAGGTGAGTTTCCCAGACCTATCATTACGACATCTTTTCGTACAAGAATTTATAAAAGGGGCAAATTATGTGTCATGAATATACTGCGTAGAGACACTTGCAAAAAGACCCCACCCTTATTACACAGCGTCCATGTGGCTTGCAAATGACGCTGCTTGTAGTACCAATCCATAGAGCCTATCACGAGCATCGAGCATACCTACCTAGTGTACATACAATGAAGCAAGAATAAATGGTATTGGTTGTAGTTCTGAAATAGACAAATAAATATGATAGGTTAAGAATGAAAACAACAATAAAACCAGTAGTAAACAAAGAACTGGGAAATCTTAGGAAATCAGGTGTGTTTTATAATAGGAAGGCAACTGCAGTAGAGTCGGGGAGATGGTGCGAAGCCTGAACCCGCAGTATTTGGAAAGAGGTAGAATTATATTATTGGACAGAAGGTTTAAGGCCTAGAGCCAATCTGTATCTAGGTATAGCACTATTGACTTTTGAAAGTGGTTGCATGGGCCGCGGACAAAAACACGCGATGTCACATGTAGCGTAAGCCGGTATCACGTACCATGAGCCACGGCCAAAACAATCGTGGCCTTGGTTGGTATGTATCTACTTATCTCTTAAAACCAGGGAATATTCGGACCGGAATCATTTGGCGTGTGGCTTGATAGCATGGAAGAACCCTATTACACTGTAATTGAACTATAACTTCTTATACATAATCAGCATAATTTGAGCGATGATCATTTCATAAGCTTCGCACCTGCTCTTCAATATTTTAGATAGACTGCGATAATAATAACAACCATAGTTCAGGAACTGGGCTATTCAGGCCTTTGTGTAGAGATTGTTCCGTCGCTAGGATGATTAGAGGCTTGTGATAAAGGGGCGAAAGTATGGATTTACGTAACTAGGGCTGCTAGGAAGCTCACAGGAAAGGTATTATATTTTACTATCATAAGGGAAAAAATACGTGCGGTTTTCGTAATGTTCCAGTTTGGGTTTTCTATGAGTTTATTATTTCAAAGCTATTCCATTCAAACCCTTCCCTCAAAAATCTCCCCATTTGAGAATAGATGAGCTAGCTATACCTGTGTACCCCACGAAACCCAACCCAATACTCATCGCGAGAAGACACCAAAACTGTTCCTCTGTTAGGGGCCTGCGGAAGTGCGGTTGAACACTCTTTGGGCTGAAGACTGAGGTCTTTATCAAGATGAGAAAAATGGCATTCGCGGTACATATGAAGAAAAGACTGGTTTCTATCAACCATGCTACTGCATAGAGTAATTCCACGATGAGGCCTGCCATTGGGAGTTTGTAGAAGGTGATATTAAGGGAGAGTTTTACTTGATGGATTGGCTTTTCTGAAGTTCAAGTGCGTATGGGGTTTGGTTGGGTGTAGAAAATATTGAATCTGAAGAGAGATACGGCCTGAGACTTTATACTAATAGCAATCAATTAAAGAGGTCGTTAAGGTACATTGTACTTGTTGTACTACAACATAGGACCGGTGAACAGAGTGGTTGTGCGATTAACTCTACGCTCTCAAAGAGCTCCTTTGTTGTGCCGTGGTATTTCTATGTCGATGAGAACATCATTGTAGGAACAGGGTCTTTGACACTGGTCTGATTCTCGACGAGACAAATCAGTCCCAGCAGGATGCCAAGCATTGCTGCTATTTTCCCTCTTCTTACCTTGTCCCCCCTCGATTCCTACGTATACAACTACTTAGCATTGTGGCGAGCTCGGTTGCCGTGCGTTTCCACGTATCGATATTTTCGAACTGCTAACAGCTTTTCGGTACATGCACGAAGGCGCTTCAAGACGAGATTCAGGGGGTGCAACCAAGAGTACTCGCATTATGAAAGGCGTCGTATCTAGGCTGAAATAGACCAATATAATTCTGGCATGGTAAATCTACTAATATTCTCAATGCACATAACGGAATGTTACGGCCTTGTCGCCCTGCTCGGACAGCTCTTCTGGCGTAAACTCGTTATGCCCGTCTTCCCTGACAATCTTCGCCCTCTTCTTATTGATACGCGAATAACTCAGAATTAGTATAGCGGCCGCAATAAGGCCAACGCTCGTGAAACCCAACTCCAAGGCATGTCCAAGGATATATCTCGGGGAATCCTTCTGTCTATAAAAATTCGACGCGAACGCTCCGCCTAGGTTCCCTACGCCGATTTGTATTGCCATTCCGGCACTTCTCTTATAACCCCCAGCGAGGTTGTTGGAAAGCCATGCTATGTTCCCTGCGAATGCCGGGTAGAGTCCAGCAGCGGCTATAAAGACACCGGCGTATACGACGCCGGGTTTGCTAGTGGAGATGCACCTTGAATTAGTTAGTCGCGTTACACTAAGGGGTTGAGAACCTGGGCTTACAAGATGAACCCGAGAAGTATCGCACACATGCATGTAACCACGAACGGACTTCTCTTGCCCACGCGGTCTGAAAAGTATGCCACAACTATGGCTAGAATAGCTCCCGTTACATATATCGGAACAGTTAAAAGTTGCGCCGTAGAAGATACGTAGCCTAGGTTTTTGACGATACTTGGTAGGAAAAGACTGACGCCGTAGAGCGGACAAACGATCTAAAGATATGGTTAGACCTTTGGCGTGTATCGTTGACGTGAATCGGGATGATGCCTTACCCCCCAGTAAACAAAGATATTAACCCATATTTGCCAGTCCTTGAATGCTGCCCATACATATTTCCACGCAAACTCGTCGGCTTGGGCGACCTGTACGCCTCCTTCATCTTTAGTTTCCGTGTGGCCTTGGTACTTAAGCCGGTAAATGACGAAGGCTCGTTCTTCTTCAGTGAGAAACGTCGCTGTCTCGGGGAAATCATAGAGAAGAAAGTATGCGGAAATAGCAACGACAACCTGAATCGGTTTGTTTAGCGATAAGACTAGAATTAACTGAGATTTACTCACCGTAGCAAGGCCCTCTAGAATAAAAATCCAGCGCCAGCCCTCAAGACCCCCCAACCCGTCTAACTTTGCGATAGCGAAAGCTAGTAGCCCACTGAATGCTCCCGCAATTGATCCAGCCGAGAAGAACATGGCCTGACGAAGCTGAATCTCACGTCGGCAATACCTGCGCCACCTAGTTAGCCCTAGGGTCCCAGCGCTCGGGGTCTGTCACACATACCACATTGTTAGGTAATACTTGAGATTATGTTAGCCTTCGAAGTAAAACAGGTCTCAGAGCAAGGCTTACAGCACACCCGGGATACAATCCCGCTTCTGTAACGCCGAGAAACAGCCGCGCACTGAGAAGACCTCGGAAATTCTGAACAAGCCCCATCAGCGTCATGACTATCCCCCACGCGACCATGATTGTAGGTAGCCATCTGCTAGGGCGAAGCCGTTTGAGGAGGAGATTGCTTGGCACTTCAAAGGCTGCATAAGCAAGGAAGAAAACCGTAAGACATAAATTGTATTGATCATCTGTCATCTTCAGGTCTTCCTGTAGGCCTTCGATTTTGGCGTTGCCAATATTGCCACGGTCGAGGAAGGAAAGCAGGTACAGCAAAGCGAGCATGGGAATCAGACGGATGTCCATCTAGGGTGAAACATGCGTGAGTAATTGTAAGCAGCTGGCAGGCATCCCTTGTATCAACACACCTTTCTCAAAATCTTCTTTTCATCTAGATGAGCGAATGACTCGTAGCTAGTCCCAGGCGCCATAGCCATGGCGTCAATGTGGCTGATTACATCTTTCTGTGTAAGGTGACCTGCTTCATCGACCTCAACGACGGCCGGCTTCTCAAAAGTGGCACTCATCGTGGCGCAACCAAACTTTATAAAGACCTGGACTACTGGTTGTAGGTTGGGTAACTAGGAAAGATTGACGCCGGATGAGGTTCTACGAGAGCCAGCTTTATCATTTTGTCTCAGTACCCCCATGACGATCTCAATCACACCTCTTATCTAGGGCCAGTCATTACTCGGTGACCGTGAAATGTGGTGATTCCCGCATGGAGATCATCTCGGCGCTTCCCCGCATTCTCTAGTGGAATATCTGCCGGATCAGTACCGCATTCACTTGGTAGATGCGGGGAGAATTGTACCGACACCTGATAGGTAGTTAAGTAACCTGTTCTAGCCTTTCCTTGCACTCCCGAATACCCCAGACAGGCCCCGGATAACCCAATATAGTTAATGGGTTCCAGAACTTACTGAGTATAAGAGAAACCCTGCAGTCCATTACGTAGGTTATCGCTTTTAGGTTGGCATAGGGAAGCATTTAGGTTAGCGACAATGGTTTTCGGCACAGTTGGTCACTATGCTCTATAATTTGAAGGAGAAAAGGAGAAATGGAGCTGGTACGAGAAATCGTGTCACCCGAGTAGATCTGTTTACTGAGTAAACTAAATCTCCAAATTTTCCATATGTGCCCCTGTCGATGACTCTGGGAGTGATTAGTAGGTGCAACATACTGTATTTGAATGTTGACAAATATAAGCCAGTAGTAATACATGAATAAGGGATTGAGGGCTGCAGGACGTATTTTATTGTCACATGGCACGCCCTCGCTTAAGGGGTCCTGTTGCATCTTTAACACCCTAGATAGGTGCTGATTGGATCCTTGCATCCTATATATATCATTTGGCTTATATAAACCTGACAACTTCTTTATTCCAACCTCAGGACGCTTAAGCTTTTCCGGTCCTTGGTGCAATGATAGAATTCGTCGTCTACCCTTCGAGCTGATAGTCTAACAGGGAAGCCTGACACTCCTTATCCTCCCGACTTCCCTTCCTAAGTCATCGTTAAGAAGAGCGTTTTCCGTCAATGGTATTCCCAAGTCAATAGTTGATTACTGCGATAAGTCTGTTCGAAGACTTGGTTTAGAGTGATGTTTCAGATCGAGGAAGGTTGGATACTCAGACTGGCGCTGCTGATCAAACGAGACTCCAGGATATGAATTGTGTAGCACGCGAAAAACAGGCGCTGTCTTGGTTAGTAAGACCTGCGATGCATTGACTCCAATGGCACTATTGGGTTGTGGACATACCGAGATCATCAATAGGATGAGAGCGCAGATTTTCCTGTCGCCATGGTGTCCTTTACATTACAATCTACAAAGCCCCAGGTTCAGAACTCCAGAATGAAGGATGGGACGAAGGCAAACACAACATGTCCAATTCACCAGTCGTTTTCCTCAAACAATACACCGTTCGCTGCGATTTCATAAGTTGTCAAGCACATCTGGAATATAATCTTGTCACAGTGTTAAAACAATATAAGAACTAGAATGAGACAAGATAAATGAACTGCGTATCCTATCTCCAAATGTTACTTAGAGGATCTCTCACATACCTGAGAACGACCTTGCTAGTGATTTTGCACCTGTTTCTCAAGGTAGTCTGGGCACCTTGATGGGTAGAGCTCGGGGTGAGGTGCGGATTGTTTACTCACAGTTGAGTTCCACTTGTCGTTCGTTTGTTCCAAGATTCTTGACAGGTATAGTCTAGTGTCGGGAGTTGGCGGGAGTCGACGGGAGTCGGTGGGGTTGTTGTGGGTTGGGGCGGTAGCGTATACGCTATAGTGAGTGTAGGTACATACATAATAGTAGATAATACACTAGATAGGCACAATCAACATTGGGGAATCTCTTGGCACATGAACACTAGAAGACATATATACCTACCTTAGGTACCTATTTTGTGCGAGAATTGCAATAATTCATAATCCAGACCTTGGCTATTCGCTCTACTCGCGGATGAGTTCATGAATACCCCGTCGAACATCGGTCAGTCGGCATTTTAATACCGATCGCAGCTAGTCTGACTCACTCCTGGGAGATTCCAATGTAGTACATATCCGTCATATCCTTACGGTGGCCAATCTCTGCTCCTAGTTCACGACCTCGGAATCCTTCCTTATTGGCGCCCTCTATGAGGCCAACATCGTCCCCGAACTGGATGACATTATTATTTGACAATAGGTATTTAATTTTGATATCGTAACGAAAAAGCGCAGTGCCATGAGCCAAGCGAACCGTTATCAACAACATTAGCGAGTTACAGACCGATATTTTTAGGACCAACCCGGAGCCTGAGCAGTCCCTGAGGTCAGTAGACAGACAGGACGGCCCTCGGATGTAATACAGTCCGTATTAATAATAGGATCGATTTCTGCTAGTAATAGGTATTGACACCATCTCACAGACGAGAATCGATAGCGTCGCCACCTCCTGCAGGCTACTGTTGCCCAACCTATGTAGGATCCTAAGACATAGTGTAAGACATGCTACTGTCCAATGCCGATGGCACGGTTTCTGTGTGTGATATTGGCATTGGTGATCATCATGTTCATAGCAATGATCTGATATTGGTGAGTTAGAACTGAAGCTTGTCCGTGACCGGAACGCATTGCATAGCCTAACCTAAGTATAGAAATAGGTGACTACTAACTACCAAATACTCCGTGGGCCAAGTTTCTACAAGTGCATTGTAGATACGATCGGACTTCAGCCTTCGGGCCCAGGTCCGGCGTAAGGGACACTTCGGTCGGCGCCAATCGCACTAGGCTGCCTGAATTAGACGGTAGCGGTGAGTCTCATTCGATAATCATCTCAACATTCTTCATTCCTGGCCCTCGTTTCTGCGAGTCGTGCATTAGAAACGTGCTCGCGTCTGTTGGTTTCCCGTAGTATAGCCCGCAGCTGTGATGATCTCCGGACGAATCTAGAACCTGTCAGAAAACGGTTGCTTACCCCGAGACATGCGTTTCCTGTTCCACTGATCTAGCCCTTTTCGTGTTCAGCACTGCCAAAAAGCTACAAGCTTAGCTGAGCAGTGGATGAGATTGAGGGCGCCAGGCTGACGCCGCTAAAACGCCACAACATCGTTTGAGCTTCACGCATTGTTCTTGAGCTGCGATGTAATCAGCATGACATCACATCACGGGACATGTCTTGTATAGTATTTTCCATCAACTATTCAACTGCCCGGTACCTGTCAGGTTCACATGGTAGTAGTACAGCGATAGCACCCGAACACCAAGACCCTTTTCCCAACAAGCCAATGGAAATAGCAGAAATTCCCGATCGTAGCACACAGCGAGTCGGCAGACGCTCGTAAAGTCCTATGCATTGGACACGTGAAGCCATTCACATTCCCCCGGAGATCCCCACCAACCTCGATTTCCGTACTTCCCTCAGTCGTGCGAGGCCAACACTTGCGAGCTAGGATCGTTAACGCCACGTTGCACCACAGGACGATGAGCCGCAAGAGGAAAACTTGCCATGCATGTTTTGTCTTACATCGAGGGTCATAGATCTTTACTCCTTCTCGAGAATCAAAATGTCACCAACGTCGGAAGTAGGCTCTTAGTTTCACTGGTATTCCGTGAATAAGGATGCGTGGATTTCAAGAAAGAGGCTAGTGTCGGTCATCTGACCACCATCGGCACGCCGTTGGGGAACTTCAAACGCCCAAGTCAAACCGGCAGCTATAGAAAATACGAATGATTGTAGGGCAATGACTATAGGGAGCATCGGGCTAACTAGTCAGCTGGAGACATCATGTCCGAAACAAGGGAGAAATCACTATCAGTAAGGCTATTGCTACCTGAGTGCTTTTTGGAAACCAGGCTTGAGACGTTATATTAACAGGCATGTGATAAGTAAGACTGGTCTGCATACTTGGCACCGAGCTGGACACAACTTCCCCATAGGACTCACGGTTTGAGACTGTGGTATTGCCCGAGTAGGTCCCCGTAGGCCTTTGTTGAGCTCAGGGGGTATAACATTTATACCAAGGCCTTCTGCCCACCGTCTCAGTTCATGATGCTCTGCTTTTAATCATCCACGCGGCGGTTCCTTGCATAGTCCCTCCGCCACACATTCTGAACATGGAGAGCATACGTCTCCTCATACTGTACCTAGCGGTACCAAGCTTTTTAATATCTGTGTTTCGGCAATTGCTTTCATGGAGGAAAAATGCTGGGAGTTCTGGCAAGGGATTCCCTGGACCACAACAGTTCCCAGTCGTTGGCCGAGTACATGACTTGAACAGATTCGGCATGTGGAAAAAGTTCAAGGAATGGGCCGACATACACGGACCCATCTACCGCACGAGCATGTTGGGCCAGCAGTTCATCATCGTCTCTGATGAGAAGATCGCCGAAGAACTTCTTGTGAAGCGGGGAAATAAATATTCTGGCAGACCGCAAATCAGGGCTCTCTTTGACCATAAGACTAGCCCCGGCTACGTTGCACTGATGGACCGTCAGGGTAAGTGATGTGTTACATGGCATGCTTAGCTGGCTGACTGACCAAATTTGTAAGACTACTGGAAGGAACAGCGAAAATGGGTACACGCCGCCATGGCAGATTTCCACAGACACCACTTCTACGGAGTGATAGAATCAGAAGTCCGAAGATTCCTTGCAGTTCTCTTGATCAACCCAGCCAATTTTCACGCTTATACGAGAGAGCACTGCGGGCGTATCATGAGCCGTCTGGCTTGGGATGATGCTACCCAAGGTAAAGAAAACGGAGAGAGTGCTGACTGCACATTGGGCCGCATGTCAGTCTCTGGTCCAATTGTCAATACAATGACCCCTCTATGGTACCTACCGTGGGCCTTCAACCCCTGGAAAAAGTTCGAACGGGCAAGAGAAGACTATCAGAGAACATGGTGGCTCGACTCTTTCCAGCTCGCGAAACAGAGATTCTTACGAGGTAATCTGCCCGAGAATACCTGGTCTTATCGATATTTCACGGGTCTCCAACAAGCCGGCAACTCTACTCTCGAGCAAACCGCGAAAGATGAAGAATTCGCTAGCTGCATGCTCGGTTTCCAGAACTTAGTAGGGGTCATCACCATCGCCGGTCCCCTAGAGTTCTTCATCATGGCGATGTCTCTGAATACCAAGTGGCAGAAGAAAGCACAAGAGGAGATTGACAGGGTTTGTGGCGATAGACTACCGACAACCGCAGACATTCCAGAACTCCCCACGGTCCGAGCATGTCTCAAAGAGACGCTTCGGTGGCGGTCTGGCGTCCCTCTTGGTGAGTGTTTGAGCCCAATTCAATTGCGTTTAATTTTGAAGCTAATTAGTCTTGAGGCGTTCCCCATCAATGTGAGGCCGACGACGAGTTCCGTGGCGAGAAGATCGCGAAGGGTACCATTATCCTAGCGTGTGAATGGTAAGTGATCGCCATTCCTACTATTTACTCGTCAAGCTAACGAACGATGCAGGGCTATGAATCGCGTCCCGGAGAAATACCCGGATCCTGAGAACTATCGTCCGGAGCGTTACCTCGAGAAAGGCTGGCCTACCTACCAAGAGCCGCTATCGAGATATCCGAACATGCGTGAGGGAGTCGGCATGCACACTTTCGGCTGGGGTCGCCGGACATGTTTAGGCCAGCATATCGTCGACGACGAGATGTTCGTCTCCGGCGCCGGTGTGCTCTGGGGCTTCAGTCTCGACAGAAAGCGGTGCCCTAAAACCGGGGAGGTCATCGACTTCGACACCGAGGCGACCAATGCCCACGTCATTCTAGAGCCGCTGCCCTTCCCCTGCGATATAAAGCCTCGAAGCCCTGAGCGCGCTGCCCAGATCCTCAAGTCCTATCAAGACATCAGGGGCGAGCTACGAGTCTAAACCAAATGACACAAATGATGAATTAAGGGCATCGCGAGTCTGTTATATATATTAGTAACGAGCCCAATTGCGGGTGGATGGGGGAGGCTGTACTTACTATATCGCTATGATGCACCCGCTCGTTTGGAGAAACAGTCGTGTCGCATAAATTGGGATGGAGCACGAGTTTGTTAGAGATAGAATCACAGCATCATAGCGGGTTATTATTTTATTTGATACATAGTGTACTGATATAAGCCGGCTCTACGCGTATTTGCGTATTCACCTCATGATATCGCCAAAGCGTTTGGCGGTGATGCTATCCCTGAGACCACACTAAGATTCTGAATGGTCACGAAAAAAGTCCATCTGTTACATGCGTGCAGCGCCTCCGCTAGCTCTTCCAGGTAGAGGAACTCGACGATGTTCTGTCCCCAGCCCAGCCTCCGATGAATACCTGATGCAGCGAACGTATGTAATCATCGATTTTGAGGCTGAAGGAACTCTACCAATAGCACGTTCAGTCAAGTGCGAAACTGCGCATACGGTCTATACCTACTCCCTGCCTCGAACACAGGGTTATCCGCGCCCACCAATGAAAGTTTCTTTTCCCACAGCCATCGCAACGAGCGATCGCTAGCCTCCATACCAACGTAGGGTCATCCTTCTAGCGCGAGAAGCGCTCGCTCGGTGGCGTTGAGGGTATTATACTGTCTCACCCACCCAGTACAGATGACGATCATGTCTCTGGGCTTCGACCAAGCCGGCGGCATCTTCTGCCACGCAAGCCACTTTCATCAGGCGTGATTTTCCGCTCGGTGAACGCGTCAAATGTCTGATTGGTCGCGTCCATCCCATCCCTCAAAATCAAACATTACGGGGCGCACCGCTATAGCCTTTCGAGGGTTTCTGTGGGATTTGGCCCTATCACGTCCTCGTAGTCGGCGATCAGGTCGTTATGTACATACCCCATGGCTGATTGATGAGGGCTAATTTCTCATAATTTATATTTATCGGATATCTATTTATGCCAATACGCCGTCCTTATTGATAGTTTAAAAGTACCCAACCTATTGCCGGCTGGTTCGCTAGAAGTTGCCGCTATATACTCCCTAGTGCGTGGGGTTAGCTTCAATCCTACTTGACCCCAGGTTAAGCTACTAGGGTGTATCGTGCAAGAAGCAGTGAATTATAGTTTGATCTAAGGTCATAAGAGCCGCGGAGTCATTTAGCAAGTAAAATTCCTAGTAAGAATGTGAATTTTGGTATTCTGTAAAGGCCTAAGTACTTTATGTTTAATCAGCGAACCGCTCCCTCGGGTCGCCTCGATCTGCATTGTTCTTTAGGGGTACGCACACCACCACTTATATATAGATCCAGGGGAAGTACTTTAGGTACCTATATGTCTGCCTACCTAGGCATATCATGGATTAATCTACTTAGCTAAGTGCTCGTATAAAGTTGACTAACGTACCCCGCGTATGTAATGATCTGTACCCCAACCTACATAGGTACCTACTATGTAGTCTACTTTAGTAGTGAATGTACCATCACTACCTACACGTACCCCCACTCATACTTACATGTACTCTACATGGGTAGCTTCATACGTAATGTAATGTAGATGAGTATTTCTGGTATACTATAATCATTTGTTGATATAGCAAAAGGAGACTTCTGTAAATGCAAAATAGACAAAGTTATGAGGAGGAGTACTAGTGCTATCGAGAAACTTGTTATCACCATTAATAAATAAACAGACGAACCTAAATATTACCAAGACCAAGACCACAACGAAAAGATTAAGTGTCTATACAAGTTTCCGACGTTTCCTTGGTTTGCTCGAGCTTTCCGGAGTGATGTGATCTTGTTGGATATTACCCACAATGACATCGTCGTCGTCGACCATCTCTCTATTCATATGTGCGAGAAAGTTCTCCTGTTCTCCAATGAAACTCTTGAGCTTCTTTGTTGTCACTCTTCTGCCCGCTGCGGAGAGGTCCCGGATCTCTCTGAGTTGCAGACGAATTCGCTCTTCCAAAATCTGAAGACGGTACTCGGCGAATTGATTGTATAGATCATTGATGTTGGAGATTGGTCGCACAGTGGTCAGTACCGTACTACGGGCACTCGGAATTAGTTATCGCCATTTTGAGCGTGATCTGGGTGGGCATTACTCACTCGTCCTTCTGAAGGGGGTCGCGAGGCCTAAATGAAGTCACCATTGTGATACGCTCCGTCGTACCAAGAGTTCGAAGAGCCTGATGCTCGATATATCGGCCTTGTAACACTACGGCGCAACCCTATACAATAAGTTTTAACCTTCAATATCCGGAAACATAACGTAATGGGAGGTGGCTTACCATTTGTGGTCCTCGCACTTTCATGATATCGCCGTTGCCGGTGCGCAGTGCTGTCTCTCCCCAATCATATCTATGCAGTCGCTGAGCATTGTCACACAGACGAATGGATAGCTGTCGGTATGCCAACCGACAATGGGCTTGTCATCCTCCCATGGGCAGCCCGCTATTCCCTCATCAGCTTCGTAATTCGCCCTTTCAGCGGCAGCTTCCAGTTCTTCCTTCTTCTCCTCTTCCGATTTGACCGAGATGTTGATGTGTGCTATCTCCAAGTCCATCTCTGGAACAATATCGATCCCTGCGATTTTGGATACGATTGCAAGAGTCTCTGGATTCTTCCACACATCGTAGACGAAAGGGGCATATCTACATTCTTGATCATTAGTATTGAGTTGATAACTAAGGTCAACCCCCGGATAGGTATTCCTACTTATTAGCAAAACCTCTCAGGTAACATTGAGCCAGGTTACTGGAATACTGGCAATTCTCGAATACCTCCGGTGACAAGACTTCTTGCCTCATCCGCATCACGGCTTCTTCTGTGAAAAGCCGAAAGGGCTCCGAGACAGCAATAGGTGAGACACCTGCGGTTTCCGAGAATCCTAGCTCCTTCATTGTATGCACGTTTGGCATGTCCTTGAACGCTAGGTGCTTGGCGGGCGTGAAGACATCCTTACTGTTATTAGATACATGGATTTGTGAAATTATAGGAGTAAAGTTCGGCTTTGTTTGAGACACTACTGACCGGGACATAGCTGTACCGGTTGCCATGTAGGTAATAACGATAGTTACCGAACGGGACCAGCAAGTGTTTGTAGGAAGCTCCGCCAAAACATGTCCAAGAGAGACGAGACACCGGTGGTTATAAGAAGTATACTTCGGTGCTTGATGAAAAAGACTACCCGCCAGTGCCGGTCAAATGTTTACGAATACCCATAAAGCCATGGTATATATTTGAATAGTTGTCCGCCAGACCCGCGTTTCGTAATGACAGCGCCGCAACGACCGTCTATCGCCAATATGGGGCTTCCTTGGAATGCCAACATACGGTTGAAGCATAGTACTATTGCAATCTCGGCCAGGCATAGTGACACTCGATAAAGCGGCATCGATGCTCAAAGCGAACGGCTCGTGGTGCACCTAGCTGACTGTGATTAGTTCACCCGCCCCTCTATCTCTATCTCTATCTCCAGCAGTGCCGTGGGTACCAGGCAGATGTGGACATTGAAGCCGGCCAAGAGGTGCGGAGGCATAACAAGCAGCGTTGTCGGACCACAGTCTCATGAGGCGACATCCACAATATATTCGTCTCTAAATCAAACGAAGTGGTTCACGCTCGATCACAAGCTGCTAATCGTCTACTGCATACCCCCTAGAGACCATGAGCGGCTCCGAGCAGCTGCACACACCCTGTCAGACATAAATTGTGACGTAAATATTAGGGGCTCCTCGAATAAGACATACGAAGGCAATAATATAATTCAGAACACCGAGGCGCCAAAAAAACGTATGAACTAAAGTTCCGATTCACGAGACAGTCCACTATGTATTGCCCCCAGAATACCCAGGTTCCGAGCATTGCATATCAGGAATGGACTAGGATGTTTGGTGGCCTGTTTGGTGTAGGTATCTACGTCACAGATCGCTGCATGTCGTTATCTCGCGTCTACGAGTAGTACAGGTTGGCGAACCACGGAATGCCCGATAGCGGAGATAAAAGACATATTGAAGTACCAGACACCGACGACATGCCGGAACTAGTCCAACTAGACCCTAGACTAGACCTTAGAATAGAAGTTTAAGCTTATCATATATCTACGTGATATTGCTATTGATCGCTCATTTGCATGGAATTTCACAGCTAAGATATTCGAACAGATACAATAGTGCTGTGATTCTAGATAGGAGAAGCGTCATTTTAAACACGTTCCCGGGCCCGCTGGCAACCCTTGTGTATGGTGATAGAAATAGGTATAGTGTAGGAAGAAGCCCCGGTCGTGATAATATAATAAAATCAAGGGAGGGGATTAAGCACTTACCGGCTTTGCCCTGGTAGGTCGTATGGAGATGTGCTATCTCGCAGAGCATGGCCCGGCCAGTCTTTGACTCAGGAACTCATGTAGCTCTCGTTAACTTTGCATATTCCATAGCCCAACACCCGAACATCGCATACGAACCCCTATACTACTGTAATATATAGCCTTGTGTGCACAAATTTGCTCGGGATGCAACATCCAAAACGCATGTTCATCATGCATCTCGGCTAACAATGCTACGCATATCTATCAAGGTGTATGGAGTAGCATTACATAGCTATGACCTCAACCGCGATCGGTATCACTGCTCGGATACAGAACGTAAAATTTACTAAATCAAGTTAAGGAAGATAAGAGGAATCCACTCCCTACTTCTGTGAGCAAAGAACTAAGGCACATGCCGGCCCCCTATGCTTTTTCGACAGATCAGCTGGAGTATTAAGGTATCCACGTCTTGTAGCGGCGTGATGGCCTCTCTTTTTATGGTTCGTGCTACGATATCGCTTATCCATCGTATCAAATACCGAGCCACATATTTGAGAGCCCGCCATAGCTTGCGCATGAACACTATCATGAACTACGGCAATGCATCATGTTGTGGAACTCGGCTACGCGGGCCTTGGCCCCTCGTTATAGTATATGGTTCCTGTGAGTACCTAAATACATCATATTGTGACATATAAACATGAATGACCAAGGAGGTCTCAAGGAATTGGTCTCCGGTTTCGGCCACAGTACTCTAGAGCCAGTTGGACGAGACTGGTAAGGATTCAGGTATCCCTAAGCTCTAAATAAGGTCGGAACGATACTTTACCACGAGGAAATCGTAGCATAGAACGCGCCTTCTTAACATTGAACGAGAGTTCTGTTGAAATACTGCTACATCAAGGGGACTGGTGTCGGGGGTTTTGTCTCCAGAGTGAAGGTAGGTCACAGGTAGGTCGCAACTAGGTAATTAATTCCTGAACCTCTCCCTAATAACTGGGAGGGTTCTGGTCTTTATATACACAAGTGATACGCTATAACCACCTAAGTGGGTAGCTTCTAACCCCATGTTACATTGTCCCCTGACAACTGGTAGAGAGTTATAGTTTTTGTTTTCATCAAGTTCAAGCTTAGAAAGGCCCATACAAACCAAAGGGAGTTTATCAATTATCGGCAAAGGGTAGTTTCCAAGAGAAAGCAGCATCACATAAACAAAACATCATGGTTCAAGTGCAATTAGAAGTATGGCTAAGGGTCTTTCTAGTCCACAAGGAGCAATACCGATCTTGCCAGGCAAATAACATGATCCATCCCGTCTAGCCTAGACATCAACCCTCATGTCTCTGGCAACGGACTAAACTACAGTGTAACGCCTGCAAATATCTCTGAAAGGAGAATGTGAGGTCCTAATGTTCCCCCAACGCCACCAACGCCGCCTTTTTTTACACCATACGTAACACGGTATGTCTCATGATACCTGTAGAACCGTGCTCAACGAACAGTCCACTGTGAATCTCCACGATATTCACAGCTTCTTCCTGCCGCAGTTCAAGTTGTTCTCAATCTCGCCGCTGGATAGAGTTCCTTATTGTTTTTTTGGAAGCTTCATGCTCGTGAGACGGCTTCTCCTTCTCCTTCTCCTTCCCCTTATCCTTCTTTTCAACGGTTTCTTTCGCCAGGTTCTCTCTGATCTTGGTATCAAATCGTTCCGCCCAGACCTTTCGCATGTCTTCTCCGCTGGCCTTGAGCCGATCATACTCCTTTGTACTCATCCAGACTATAATATGGCACAGAAGTTAGCATCTTCGTGTGTGAGTTGTTGCTCAACCATTTCGAGAGAGGTCATGGAGATAAGAATGAACCGATTTACGCACGTTTCTTGAGAGTTTTGGACTGGTTTTTGGCGAGATAGATTCCGAATCTTGAATCGCATCCTAGCCAAAGGCGATATGGGTCCTTGTAGAATTCATTGGTTATCACCATGTAAACCTTTTGGCGAACCATCTCCATGATACTGAATTCGACTCTCTTGTAGTCCTCGGTATCAGACTTCAGCAGCTCATCGAATGAGCGATGATTGGTGTTTGTACGCAGCGTGTTAATCAAGCCCTCAGCTATGGACTTTGTCAGCACTGCCCGGGCTTCGTGTTGCTGCGATTCTAGAGCGCTATTTAGAAATGCGGCCTTTATATTGCCGCTTGCGCGCTTGAAGACCTGGCTGTCGGTTCTGGCGCTTCGCAAGCTGGTCCACGTAAGCCTATTTACGTGTCTGGAGTCAGTAATTGCCTTTTTGTAAAAAGAAGGAAAGGGGTTTAGGGGCTTGCAGGAGTAGCAAGAGTATAAAACCCCTCATTTCAGCTTGGACTCCTGAGACACGGCAAAAGGGGGGATAAGAGACTCCAGCGAACTAACCATGGGGCGAGAATCTCCTTCCAGCCAAACTGGGCACCAGTGAGATCAATGACGTACTTCTCGCCCGACCGCAAAGTGAGTCTCAAAACCGTGTGTCTGTAGAGACAAATGCTAAGGGCTCTTTCTTCTGACAAATAGCAGATTGGAGTGAGTACATTCCTCGGATGGACAAATACCTGCTCTATCGATTTGCAGAACGCTATTGTAAATCATGATCAGCAACGACCCATATAGTTATCTAGAGGCGAGCACGTACGTTTGAATATGTAGTTAATCAAGTCGAATAAGGAAAGACCAATCTCCTCCGATTGACCCCATAAAAGAACTTTAATATCAAGAGTTAGTAACATTTCTATTGGAGCGATAAATGGGAGAAAGAAAGAAAGCATGAGAGGCTCCCAGGGAAGTTACTCACGAGCGCGTCGGAGATCTGGAGAGTCGGTTAGGCTTTTTGGGAAAGGAACAAAGATACGTCGTCCCGTCATGCCAACTCGGTCCCAATCCTCATCAAGAAGATAAACTACGCCATGCTTCGTTTGGAGATCCCCAAGCGGATAGACGTATGTTGATTCCTCCATCGCCATGAAGATGAATTCAAGCAACAACACGGCTCGATAGACCATTATACGGCCGTTGCAGATTGGTTTATGAGTGTCGTGATGGTCTGTGAGGCACTGCTTATTACAGTATGCTGTCTTCTCCACAATATGTCTGTCATCCTGAAAGGTGCAATCGGGACATCTCATGTTTGCGTTCGCTTTGCCACAAGCGGTACAGCTTGTGGGACTTATCAGTGCAGCAATCCGCGCCGTTGACGGGTGACCTGGAGGCTTTCTCACTGTGAAAGGATATGCCTCCTTCTTCATCCCAAACCCAAACCATCTGTAGTACTTGAGGTGGCGGGCCTTGGCACTTTTATCCTTGCGGTTCAAAGGCTTCTGAACGGCCAAATAACACAGTTGCTGGCAGAAGTAATTGATTGTAGGCTCACCTTTCGCAAAGGCTTGTTTGGCATGAGTTAGGAGGTATTCGTAGTCGGGGTCCTCGGATGGAGGATCCTTCAGGAACTGTGCCAGTGCCTTGTTAAACAAAACGGCGGATTCTTTGGCACCAGCTACGTTCTCAACCTCCGGGTCTGCAAAGCCCTGGAACATCTTCTCAACCGAGTCCATTGCTTAAGTCTTTATTGTTTTAGAGATGTCGACGTAGGTTATGCTGTATCATACAGAGATTCTAAGACTGTCTGATCCTCTAGTGAGCATTCTGTACAGAGAGATGTGATTCAGACGATTGAAAGATGGAAGTAGCATACCGGAGTTCTGGTGCAGGACCAAAACTGGGTGGACTTCCCAATAGTAAGTCAGCTATTATCTGGTATCATCGCCGATTTCGATGGGACAATATACCTAGTTAAGGATGGTGATACTTGCTTTTACTTCAATGTTGTTACCTAAAATCGTTAGATTTTGGCATGTTTTAATGGGCTGAACCGTGTGCACACAAATACTTACCAGAAATGAAGGAAAGTGCAGAAATTGCATTAAATATGCTATAGAAGACAAGTGAGGACCTCGGGGAGTAACAGGTAGCGACGACTTGTGGCGGGGAGCCTGTCAACTAATTCCTGAGAGCTCAAGGCGTAGGGTACCTAGGAGACTGTTTATCAACCAGTTACAGCCGTGAAGGGGCCCTATAATTACATGGTAGTGCTCTTGTACCAGTCCTGTATTCAAAGCTAAAGCTATTGTTACTGATTGCAATTGGTACAAGAACGCGACGCGTAGTTGCCGGTAGGAGACGCGTTGGTTTTGTCACAATGTAGATGTTCAAATATATAAAAACTAACTGTGAAATAAGGTTTTCCTAAATTCTTTTAGGTAGCTTCCATATGTATTATAATATCTAGCTTGGAGTAACTGCAAGATGTTTATTTAACATATTTTCACGCCAAACACCGCCCATTTAACATGAACAGGCAGCAAACTAACTTCTCAAACAACCAATTAAGTCACAGATAGTTACATATACTCTTTGGATTGGAGGGTACATCTAGCAGAAGCTAAGTAGGGTGTAAGAAGTATTTGTAACTGTTTTCAGGGCTTGACTAGTATAAAATATATTTGTATACCCAGCACAGAAAAGGAGAGAGAGGTGGCCGGTATTTCAAAGCACTGTAGATGATTATTTGGTCAAATAATACATACACTAGACTGCACTATGTACATCACCAAAACACTATGGAATGATTTACCGTTCTATCTTGTCTCTTAGGCTACGTTTAGGGCCTGGTACAAAATTATTTGTGACTTGTACATGATGGCATGCTAATGCTTGTGTATTCCTAATGTGGCCCCCTCAATTCAACAATATGAACAAACAATGTGTGAATTGGTCAGATTTTCATTCCTGTGGTGTTGTGAAAAACCATTGTCCTTGTTCTTAGAACATCTGTCACCTTTAAAGGCAAGGTTGATGTAGTCGTGCTGTAGTCCATCGGACATCGTGGATGTGTGTATATACAGTATATTGTATTGATGTTAGTGGTTCTTAGTCATGATATTGAATCTTTATAAGTGGCTCGGATGGTCGGACCGTCCCACAAAAACTGCTCACACCATCTTGCCATCATCTCACGGCTCCAAGTCCACTTTGGCTCTCTGTCTCGGCATCACCCTCCAGTTCATCCTTTGTTACCAACGAGTGGCTTCAATGACCTATTCATTAGCCTGGCTCAATGCAGACAGGGGTGTGTTAGGGTTTGCCGTGCATTTGAGCCTTACTCAGGTACCAATTACCAATGTGCCATCATGTCTACACACAAAGAGCCCCAACCAATTTCTGGTCATGCAGGCATCAACCCTGCCACACGCCCGCGCCCACCACCAAACAGACGTCGCGATAAACCACAGTTGAGCTGCAATTTATGTCGACGTCGGAAGTATGTTTATTTCAATTTTCACTATATAGCAATCAATACTAAATCAGCCCGCAGTCGCTGACCAGTCTGATAGATTGAGGTGTGACCGTAATCATCCATGTTCAACTTGTGAGGTATGCAGTGGCGCCACATGATTCTCCCACGGTATTGACAGAACATAGAAACGTGGGATTGGGTCATCTTGTACCTATGTTGCGAGCGATGCTCCCTCCCCCCCGGCTGGTGTTCAGGATAGGTTGAGACAGCTAGAAAGCCTCGTGGTCTCGTATATGAACCAGAATGAAGGGGCAGACATTTCTGCGTTGGCGCAATCTCCGCCAAGCATTCAGGAGCCTGATACTTCCCTCGCCCTAGCCGACGTCGGCAGCTTAAAATCCAGCAGCACAGAAACAAAGTACCGGGATCAAACCCACTGGGATACCATCTTGGACGCAATTACAGAACTCAAGGAGGATCTCGGCGAGTCTGATGGCCCCGAACCTGCTCTAGTTCCGCCCGAGCTTCCATCAGTCAATTCTCTAGATTCTCCCCTATTGTATGGTTGCAAGCGTTGCACCAAGGCCGAGATTTTAGCTGCCGTGCCTTCAAAAGAATTCGCAGATTGCCTCGTCTCTGAGTGCTTTGAAATACTTGAAATCTCATCATGTTAGTATAGTCTTGCAACGGTGTAAAAGTTGCTGTCCCTAACCTATTCAATAGGTGCCATCAACAAACGCGAATTCCTAAAACAGGTATTGTAGCCAGGTTTACTAAATGAGAAATACGCTTACCATCGGTAGTATGCCTCGTTCTGGGAACACCCCCAAGACGTTCCTATTATGTGGCTAGGATTTCTTTTCAGTATCCTTTCAATATCAATCAACTTTCGGGAATTTGACGCTGAGAATATTCAGTCTGGTTCTCAGCTAGACTACGTCTCACTCAGTGCTAGCTATCGTGAAAAGACTGTACAATGTTTGGTGCTTGGACAGTACACAAGGTGTGGTCCCTACGTAATCGAGACCCTGCTCCATCATTTTGCGGCAGAGTTCATGCGGCGACGTGACGTCAACAACGAAGCATGGCTTATTCTGAGCACGACAGTGCATCTCGCAAGTAAGTCGGTTTTGCCTCTTGGTAACGATATCGGGATTCAAATCCGCATGTCTCTGTTTGAAACTAGCAAATTAATCCGTGGTCGAATAGTGCGCATGGGGTATCATAGAGACCCTGACCATTTTAAATCTATCTCACCATTTGGTATGGTTGCCACAGTTCCCGTACTTACTCCAGGGCTAATGAGGACAGAGGGAGAGTCAAGGCGTCGCTTATGGGCAATGCTTTATCATATAGGGTTTGTATATAACATTATTATGCCATACCGTACCCCGTGGAATGGCTCTGTGGTGATATCGCTGACAACACTACAGTGAGTTGCCGCATGCACGTAACTATATATTTCGCAGGAGGACGATCTCAAGCCACTTCGGTTTAGGTAAACAGAATATGCTAATAAGCAACAGATATTGCAACGTCTGGACAGTTGGGATTGCCGCGCCTAATCAACGATTCATTCGTTGACACAGCTGAGCCGCGGAACCTCCTCGATGATGATTTTGACGTCAACTCAACCGAGCTGCCGCCGTCGCGTCCAGATAGCGACCCGACCCCAATGTTAGTCGTGTTGTCAAAGCTTCGTACCGCCCGTATGTACACAGCAGTGGCTAGCGTTGTCACAAGCACGCAGCCGCCCACATACGCTCAAGTTCTACAAGTCGACCGACAACTTGAAGATATGTTCTCGAGAATCCCAGAGTATTGCACACTAAAAACCCATACGAATTCCATTATAGATCCACCGCAAATAGTCCTTCAGCGAGTCTTCATCCAGATGAATCATCACAAGGCGCAGGTAATTCTTCATTGGCGATATCTGGCTCTGGCGCATAAGGATGATCGATATTCGTATTCAACCAAGACGACTGTTTCAGCCGCACTCAAGATTTTGAAGCTGCACCGAACTATCTACGAAGGACTCAAAACTGGCGGACGTTTTTACTCAGTCAGGTGGCGAGTTACTTGCTTCTTCAACCACGATTATATTCTGGCTATGAGCATTCTATGTTTCTACCTGAAGCAGAATGGTGACAAAATAAGCCGCCCCGAGCTCAACGAGATTCAACAAACCTTGCGTCAATCGAAAGCCATATTACTTCGAACACAAATGTCCACTGAAGTAGAACGAGCCGCTGCTGCCATTGAATCTGCCTTGCCTGGGATTCTTGGGCACGACTCCGATGAAAGTTCGAGTGAAAGTCAAGTATTGACGCCAGCTGGGAGCTCCGAGCTTAACGAGTTTTCTCACGACCAAGGTATTTGTTCTTATGATCTAGTCAGGGCGGGCTCGGACCATAGCTAATGACGGCTAATGAATCAAAATGCTAGATCCCTTCGTGGGCTCAATGTTACCTTTCTTCGACCCGATGTTCGAAGGAGCTCCTATGTTACAAGGGGCCCCGATGTTCCCTTCACATATTAATGATGTGGGGGTATTCGTTAACTCGGTCCTCGCCGGCTCAATTGACCCCTGGTTTGAGGTAAATACAGACACCAAGAACGCAAAGTTTCTGTTTACTAAACAGTAATGAAGACTCCCAACTCGGCATCATTCTACTGATCTCCTCGCGATCCCACCTCGCAAAAGTTATCAATAAATCCACGAGATCGTGTGCAGGTGAGAATAAAGAGGACCATTAACATTATATCTGGCTAATATGTTCCATCTGAAAGACAGCTCGTGATAGCGCTCTTAGAGATCGGGCTCTTAAGCCTCGGCGCCTTGCACCTGCCTGCTCTACTTGTTGTTGGCTCGAGGTAGTTAGAATATGCTGGGTAACGGAGTAAGAGTATGAAGACCATCTCGCACAAGAGTTATGGCTTCAATGTTATAATGTGGTTAGCGTATCGCATATCACCATAACCGTGTGTATCTTAGCTTTGGTGGAGTTAATTAGGCGTGTATTATGAGATGAGATGAGATGGATGATATGTATTAGGAATTAAAAGAGAACGAAAGGGAAATGCGGAATAAGAGTTAAGGAGTGGGATAAAAATGAAACGGATAAACAAAGCAATATAAAGTTTGGACTACCTAGGTACCTACCTAGGTAGGTAGTGTATCAATGTTGGGACGGACCCCCGCATGGCTTGATGAGTTTACACTACGAATCAACATTCACAACTCACAAAGTAAATTTCTCTCCTTCAGTGAGAGTTATTCGCCGTAGGATAGAGATGACTCGTTACGAAGAGAGTATCAGGCTTGCCGCCTACCACAGCTCTACGCCGCCCATGGCAAAGCAAAGCCGACCGACGAATTCGCCTCGGATTGAGCCAACAGAGATATGCAACGGCGTGGGAGAACTCACTGAGGCAGTTAGTTGCAATGATGCTCTCCGCGCGCCCTCTTGCGAAGTCACCTCTTGGCTCTTGGACATACATCCCGCTTCTCATTAGAGTGATGCATATATTTTTTAGTTATGGGCGACAGCTAGAATCTTGGCATCATTCCAGCACGTCACCGGCTGTAAGCAAGCCCATCATCTACCATATATTGTGCTGGTGCTTTGTGTGGTAATCTCACTGTTAGCTGAATGTGTTTCCATTTGTGAAACCGGGACTCTTCCACGACGTGCGGCTGAGTGTTGGGTCTGTTCAGGAGTAGACATTCAATACTATCGATCTATGTGGCTAGTCTGCCTCGGTAGATCAAGCAAGGAACTGCAGTAGTATACAAATGCTAGGTTAGATGATATTGGTGGTGTAACCCGAGGCTCGATGGTGTTTCTCGACTTCCCCTCCTTGCCTTGGGCACTACCTGTAGCAAAACGCCGCCGCCACAATTGCCTATCTGGGCGACGGATTCCAAGACATTGCAGGTAACAACTATACTCGTACGTATTAGACTACCATCATAGCCCCACCAGCTTATAGGGTACCGATCTCACGTTCCTCCATGTACTACAATGAAGCCGCGTTTCGCATTTCTCACTTCGAAAGGCTACAGAAACCCTAGGCCAGGCCTTGTGCACAGCATCCAATCCCACCACCATCAGCTCAACAGTAAAGGACGAAGATGGGCGATGCGCCAATCGTGCCGGTGCCTGGCCCCTGGAAGCTGAAGGGTACTATGTATATAGTGAGCTTCTTCTCTAAAGCGGGAAAGCTACCCGATCATGCATACTCTCCGCTAGAAAGAGACTCGACGTATGCATCGCCGGCCGCGTCCGGAGAGCATCGAGGGGGCATCGGCCAGTTTCAAGTCATCAGATACACTGAGAGCCCGGTCGGGCCATACGACGAATTCATCATCTGCCCCGGAGACTTTGACTACGAAGTAGATGAAGACGGCAAACGGAAGAAGAGAAAGAATGTGCGCATCAGCCGCACCTACGTCTCACAGAAATATACCTGCTGGAATGGTCGGACCAGTTTGTCATCACTCTCCAGCTCAATGAACAAGCTTGGGCTGTGCTGTGCTCGGTCGTCTTAAACACTAACTCAGAAGCTAGATTGGAATATCCCGAAACACTTAGCGCGCTTCGAGTGGGATGACCTCGGCGGAGGCGCAACTAGAGTACGGATCTACCCATATGATACAACGGGAGACTCATCGGAGTCTAGACCGTGTAACGTACCTCTATTCCAGGCGACACTCAAGCCGATACGTTGGGCGCCCGCCTTCCCATTTTCTTTCTCTTGGCTACGGTATCTCGGCCTAGAGCCGTGCTTAGTGCAACCCCCCTTGCCCGTAGGTAAAGGATCGCAAGACGAGCTACCGGGTACCGATCAATGGTGCAGGATCGCACCCGCCATCTCTACAAAGCGCGCCAGCCTGGCTTGGGCTGACCTATCTCAGCGAAATGAGCAAGGCGAATTGACGAGTAGTGTGGCACATGAGAACTTCTGGCCAAACTTGGGACGGTGGCAACTCGCTCTCAAGCTAGAAGACGCTGACATTGAATTTCCAGAAGGGACACACTGGGATGTGCCCAGGACTATGCTCTAATACTCGTTCCAAGATGAAGGTTCAGCAAAGAATCTACGCGATCATATACTATTGGGACAGGGCCTGTTTTCTGCACAGCAGCTTCTCTATTAATACAAACTCAAGCCTGCCGCCCTTTGCGATAAAGAAAGTGATGAGTTCTTGTCAAGTAGCTATCTATCAAACGCTCTAACGTACGGAACAATGGAAACATCGTAATACTAGTACGCAACCTCCCACATGCTCGTACGCTAAAATGGAGATTAAAACAATGTGTTGGTTGGCTTTGCTAGGGCGTGGCACCTGCAATTCTTGTAGAACTCCGTGTACGAACTTGGTTGAACTGCGTAGGCTTACTTAGACATAGTCATGCTGATATTGAACACAAAGGTACAGTACCTACCAACACTTATCTAAGATTAGGCAGCTCGCAATCAGCACGTGACACTTTCCTCACTACCCGCTATAGTATACCCCTCATTAAGTTTATGGCCTCAAGAGCCCACTACTTACCTTCAGTAGGTACTTAGCTTAGGAGGTAGGTAGCGCCTAGTACCCCACTATCTGGATAGTGGTAACCCCGGTGTTGTACACAAATGGAATAGCGTGGTTGACATTGTTTACTTGATTACTTGCGATACCTCTGTCAAGTCTGCAGGACGCACCCGACGCGACCAACTTCGACCTGCATCAGAGTTATCGTAACAGAAGTCAAATCGCTTTATTCAAATATGCCTCGTGTCGCCCAGGTGCCTCGTGCGAGCGCCGGTACTCGAATACCTTCTGGCTCATCCGGCTCTCCATTTAAGTCACCGCTAAAGTAAGTGCACCCTTTATTTACATGCGCATATGCATGCGCTGGCTGGCTGGCTTTTCCAAAAGGCCGCCGAGCAACCCAGCCAGAAGCACCCGAAACCTAATCTCTCTCACTCACTCACCGCTGCTAGGATCCCCCTGAACGACGACGCCCAAGAGAAGAAAGGTCGATTTCACTCCCGCAAGGCCCGCCACGAGAAACAGATCAACGAGCTACAGCAGGCGGCCGCTGCTACGCCTGCGAAGAAAGCCGGCTTCAGGCTGGCCGACCTGGATAGTGCGTCTCCCCGCTCGAATCCGCGGACACCGCGACGTGGCGGGGACGACTATGACGACGACGATGACGATGTCGTGGTGCTCGGCAGTGGCGTCACGCCTATGAAGCGCGTGCCCATCCTGGCCAACTTCGAGGAGTGGATGAAGATGGCCACCGACAACAAGATCAACGCCGCCAACTCATGGAACTTCGCGCTTATCGATTACTTCCATGACATGTCCCTACTAAAAGATGGAGACGGAGTCAACTTCCAACGAGCTAGTTGTACCCTCGACGGCTGCGTCAAGATTTACACGAGCAGAGTTGACAGTGTCGCGACAGAGACGGGCAAGCTGTTGAGCGGCTTGACAGACAGCAATTCGAAAAAGAAAGGCAATGATGGCGAAGGAGACGGCGAAGAGAGCGAGGAGGAAGTTGATGAAGACGGGAATGTCGTCAGAAAGAAAACTAAGAAGCGGGTACGTTCAATTCTTGTCCACAATCACAGATGACCTTGCTGATAGCAGGATAGCAACGATCATCGGAAGCGACTTTGGCACCATCCTTTACTTCCTTGCAGCTCAAGAAGTTCGATGCGGAGTTTGCAGTAGACCCCTTATTCAAAAAGGCGTCTGCAGATTTCGATGAGGGTGGAGCTAAAGGTCTACTGTTGAATCACCTTATGATTGACGGTCAAGGCCGCATTGTCTTTGACAGCAGTGATGATGCAAATGACAAGTCAGCAGACGGCATCAAGCCTCGACGAAGAGAGGACGTGACTGCTGACGAGGAGGATGAACTAGAAGAAGATGACGATACAATCACAGACCAGACGGCTAAAGCAGAAAATGACGAGGATGTAGAGATTGACATCAGCGCCCTTGGAGTTCAATTTTTCCCTGACCTAGGCCGACTAGATGAGCAGGATATCTGTCCCTCGTTGAAAACCTTCGACCTCGGAAATCCTTCCGGATCACTAGATATCCCGTTCCTACGTGCTCCGGAAGGTGATGAGGAGAACGATGACGAAGATGGTCTCGGCGGAGCTGGTAATAAATCTGGAATGTTCATTGACGAGGACAACCCAGTGGGCTTCGACGACATGACCGCCATGGGTGGATTTGACGTTGCCGAGGTCGCATTTGGCGAGGGTGGTGAGGCTTGGGCACGAGAAGCTGCCTTAGAGCCCCAAACACGCCCGTATAATATTGGGCTTGACGATGGAGTTGCCGGAGGCGAAGTTGAGGGTTTGGACGACGAGAACGCCGATTACATCGTATCCATGAGTCACGCTAAGAACAGCGACAAAACCCACGAAGATATTCTTGGCTACTTCGATCAAGCTCTTCAAAAGAACTGGGCTGGACCAGAACACTGGCGGATACGGAAGATCAAGGATGCCAATAAGCCAGAAACAGCCACTCGACATCGGAAAGAAAAGGAGCCATTCGAGATTGACTTTTCCTCGTCACTTGATGGCAAACTCGCCGAGACGATTTACACACAGGCATCAAGTAATTCCGCCATTTCTCTAGCTAAGAAGGACTGGAAGTCTAAGACTCGCAATCTGTTACCCGATGACAAGCACTTTAATTCGAAACAACTTCTTAGCCTCTTCCTTAAGCCCAAGGCTCGAATGAGCAGCCGGCGAAACCGGTTCAATAGCAAGATAGGCACTTCTGGCCATGGCGGCCAGTCGGGGAATGTACACCCAGGCGACATGGATGAAGCCTTTTGGGCGCAGAAAGAGCCTCTTCACAGCCGGGAGGAGGATACTGTCCTGCCCCAGGGCGACTACGACGCCAACTTCTTCGACGACGAGATGCCACTTCCTGGCGGTGGTATGCTAGATGATGATAACGACGAGTTCGCCGACGCTAGAGACCACTTTTCTCCCAGTGCGGAGGCACCGCCTACAGAGGCACTCGGCATCACAGCAATGCTTGATGCTGGTATGACCATGGGTGGGTTTGGTACACAATTAGTTACATCCACGCGCCGGTTGCGACCGGAATATGTGCAATACGCTCGCGTCGCCAAGAAAGTGGATGTCCGCCGACTCAAGGAAGAACTCTGGAAAGGCCTGGGATACCCCGAGACCCAAGAAGTGAGTTGCATATTAGCTTTCCCCTAATGGCCGGTTTACAATCGCTATCGTTACTAACACCCTCTGAACAGGATCCCAACCGGTCAAGACTGCCAACACCACCAGTAGACGAGGATGTTGGGCGTAAGCAAAAAGAAGAGCCTCCGCTCAAATTCACCGATGTTATGAACGACCTGAAGTCTGTCTATCCCAAGACTGTCATGGACGACATCTCGACGAGTTTCTGTTTTATCTGCTTGTTGCATCTGGCCAATGAAAAAGGCCTCTCTATTGAGAAGACGCCCGAGCTCCTCGAACTCGAAATTCGAAAGGACTGGTCTGCAGAAATTGAGGCAGCCTAATTGGTTAGCTTCTCGTATGTAGACATGGGTTCCATGGCGTATCAAAAACGCTACGGCGTCCCGTGACGAACCGATAGTTTTATGTCTGGAACTTTTGCAACTACTAAAATACGATTTTATGGGTATGGGATATGCTTTGTTACGATAACCACGGAGGCAAGCGAATTACTAGAGGACGGGACTGTCTGTTAGCACGAGTGCACACGAAGGGGGAAGGTTGACTTATGAAATGCATCATGGACAACATAAGTCACGAAGCGATTGTTCAATGCTAATAGCTCTATACTACTTACTACTATATGTCTGTCGATCTTTGCCCTAGTGAGCCATCGGCAACATCCCGACACACGTTGTTCCTACTCCCACTGCGTACTAGCTCTCAGCCTCGATCGTCGATGACTTTTCTTTTATTGTCACAAGCAGGTATACACTACAGACGCGTCCGAACTCCGAACCTCGAAATGGATTGGTTAGGTGTCCACTTAGTATATGCCTAACATGGTTGGGTGTCGGTGTATTGTTTTCTTTTTGAGTCTCAACACGTTTGTATGCAAAGAATCGTCGATGGCTTCTAAACTACCTAGTCAGTATCTAACATACCTGCCTCAGTTATTATCGACGGCCCCTCTTTTCGTAAGCATGCGTAATTTGCCGTGCGCTGCATCTCGATGCGTTTTTTTAAACTAACTCACTTACATGCTTACATCGTGCATACCTAGTGTACATACATACATGAGAGATGCTGTTTACCTGGTACTCGCTTCTCGCTTCTTTTTCCCCCATGGCATTATGTACCTACTCTATACATACAGTACTGAGTACATACATACATACTCGCCCGTGCTGCCCCCTACCCTACCTTAGCCTAGCCTACCCTATCCCACCCGACTGCGTGCATGCATGGCGTAACTACTACGTACCAAATACGCACTTTTTACGTTTTTGACCACCTGAGCGGCCCGGATTGACACATCCCCTCCCCACTTTCAAAGGACCCTGAAATCGACGCTACTTACCTTTCAGCTATGGGGGGGGGGGAACGCCCTGACGGAGACTTCTGCCTCCCAGCCGACGAAGATCGCTTGATTACTTGATTTTCCCATCTTGTTGTCGACTATCCTACCAACTAGTCGGATATCGCGTCCTTTCATCTCTTTTCCGTGCCCCTTTCTCGCGCTACCGCGACTAAGGGCGGTAGGGAAAACTGACAGTGAAACTATAGCGCCTCGTGACTCTCCGTCTCGATATACATTGGGTATTTTGAATGAGGGGTGGAGCAGCGGTAGATAAGCAGTGATGCAATGTGCATACGGACGCGGTCTAAGGGTACACTGCATCTCACTAGGTTAGGTTTCTCTGGGTTTTTGTGTCAGTTGGAATTATATAGTGGCAGGTAGCATATGTTATAGACTAGATTTTAAAGTCGCGTGTCGCGATTATATCTCATGGTTGTGCATGTACATGATCGTAAGCATTGTTCTTAATCCATTGCGTTCTCGACACTTCCTATAGTGTACTGGTAAACCACTACACTAATAATAACTTTATTTTTTATTTATTGTTTACTAGCTAGGATTCAGGTAGCGTAGTCATGTTGAACACTCCGCCATGCAGTGGTACACCGTTATATCAGCTAGTGTTGTTCCGTCTGTTCACCCAAGCCACCCAAGCAGCCATGCCCGACTGTGTTGGTTTTCAACCTAGGCTGGTACCAGAGGATATCCCAAACCGAACGCTGAATCGAGTAACACCCTAAAAATATGCTGCCACATGCCAAAACTTGTACATGCTAAAGAATAGGGGAGGGAGAAAGGCAATTGACCAGCCCTGTGGTTGAATTTCCTAAATCGACGCTCCAAGAGTGCATGCCTGCGCGACATATCATCCCGTGAAGTGCCGATTTCCCTGAATTGCTTTTTATAGCTTCTATTTCCAAACATATTGGCGCAATATCCAGCTGGTAATATTCTCTCAGACTCTTAGACTAAAGGCTGAAGAACCAAGGCCCTCATTACAACAAAAACCTAAACAGGTTTGTTGTATCTTATCGGCGCCGAATATGGGCCACGGATTGCTATTGCTAGGTTGGTGAGGAGCAACCGTTCTTCGATCCTTACATAGCTGTAACCGTAAGTTTCCATAATGTTCGACCGCATCCGACTCAAATGAATTCTGGTGTTTGATGTAAGCGAATCGAGACTGTGATGGGAGCTACCCGCTGTACCATCATAACGTGATCAAGCGACTAGACGTGGAGTGTAGACGCCAATTACAAAGATGAGATTTTTTCGGATAGCTCGTCAATGTAACGGTTCGCCTAATCTTCTGTGCACTAAACGCTCATTCTAGCGTGAGACAACTTGAAGATACTAGAGCCGAAAGGACACTGTGTTTCCGGCTTGTCGAAATCACGAGCGGCGGTCAACAATTTCTCGAGCTCTTAGAAGCGCTGAGATGCCGTCAAGTCCGTTTTCGCCATTGTCTGTATGTCTCATATTTGCTGCTGAGCTCCACTCGTATGGTGAATTGACCGTAGCCTCATGCACTAATCCGGGTTTGGGACCAGGGTGATTGGCTCGCGTTCCTGATACAAAGCTTGGAATAACGTTGCTATAATGTGGAGAGTTATGAAAACCGCCCTGGATTCCCTCAGCCTGTGTCGGCTGCAACGGTAGTGATGCATGAGGCATTTGTCCATTCGTGATAGGAGGCTGGGGTGTCTGTACGTACGAAGAAACCGGCGACTCTGGCTTCGACGATAGTAGCGCATGGATTGGTAAAGATGCGTCACTAGGTGTTCTCGGTGGATAAGGAGATGCCGATGAAGTGCTCCCGTAGGAGGATTGTTCATGTTTCAGTGATGGGGGTTGTGAAATGGCCGTGGATGCAGACGACCTAGATCCTCTCGATATCTGATTGGTGTGGGAATTTTGTCCGGGGTGTATACCGAGCACACCGGCTTCGGGCGACTGAATAATGTTTTGAGATGCAGCTCTCGAGTCTAACCAAGGTACACCGCTGCTAGTAACATCTGGGAAATACTGGCCATCTGTCCAACCAATGCGGTGATTGACAGCATTTACTGAGCCATCACGGGAGTGAGGACTGGATAGCCCGCGTTGCCGCTTATGATTGGATTCTTCCGGGGTCAATAGTAAGGGCGAAGTCAATGAAGAATCATCTAAATGGCCTGTTCCGGTTGACAATGAGACTGTTGAACCCAGTCTCTGCCGTCGTGACGGAGGAGGTTCACTTCCGTGTTGGCTTTCGGTACCACTACCAGTGCCGCTGGTCGTCCCACCAGGACCGATCGAAGCACCACTGGTGCTGCTGCCGCGGGTACTCTCGGCATCGGTCTTCAACCGTTTCGCAACGTCCTTTTCTGGCCCCGAGTTAGTAGGAGTTAATATATAATTGCGGTAGATGTAGCTGGATACCTTGTGACTGAGCGGCTTGCCGCTTCCGGAATTCATGTAAGTATTCATTGTACGTTCTGCAATCGGCCGTCTTCTTATACTCCGCCAGGCTGTTACTATATTTCTCTTTTGCCTCGTTTGCTTGTTTCTCAAACGGCTCCTTCTCGAGACGACCTAGATTCTGCCAATTCTCGCCTACCAACTTGGCAATCTCTGTAAAAGTGAGGTTTTGCCCCTTAAGATCCTCTCGCATTTCTAAAAGCTGTCAGGCTTCGTTCGCAGCGCGCGGGGCTTGAACCACAGGACAATATTGACTTACTATTAGAGAACAGAACATAGGCTGAAGGCGGCCGCTCTGGAGCATGTTCGTCGGCCTAATATTCCAGTCAGATTATTTGGTCCTTCATGATTGATTTATTGCAAGACGAAGGCGGGGAAATAGAACAAACCTTTGGATGTCTCCTGTATTTTCTTTTCGCAACGATCGGTTCAGTTTTGACGTCTGTTCTCCCGACATCGGTACGATTCAAATCGTGCCTGGCATCCTCAATGCTTGTGCGGGCTTGCGAAACTAAAGAGACGTCTGGGGCAAGACCTCTGTAGTTGGCGATGCGTCGCTGGAGTTTCTTTATCGGGTTAGAAATACTAGAGCGATGAATGAAGAATGCCGCGCTACTCACTCTCCGGTGTCCGAGCTTCACGCCTAATGCGTCACTGGAAGTTGAATTAGTATCGAAAGGATAATGGGCCACAGAACACGACTAGTGCATACAGATCAGATTCGGTGATGTCCAATATTGTCTCCCAAGAGTCAAATCCTTGGCCAACAAAGACACCGAGATATTGAGAGATACCCAACTCGCCGAAGACCGATTCGAGGAAATTCATATAGCTGACTGGTCCGTGTTTTCACGGTAGCCTACTAGCATTGGGATGCGACCACCAGATTGCAAGCACGACGAGACTGGAGGTCGTGGCGACGATGGCGGCGGCAGATGCTGTGATTACTGCACGTTCGGGACGCTCTTGAGTTTCGGTGGTGACTCGTTCGGACGGCGTTCGACAGGTTGATTTGATCAATTGCTTGCTATGACACAGGCAAAATTGTCGGGCCCCTTCTCACCAAAGCGACGGTCTAATAACCTATCAGCCGGGGGGGCGAAGCTGTTATGTAGCTGAGCTGAAGATGGTGTTTATGGTGGCGGCGCAGTGGCGGGTCTTTGATGTGACTTTCGCGAATGGGCTTTACAAGGCGCGCAGATCAGATCGGTTAATGGGGACAGCGCGCGTTGAGACTTGTCTCCGAAAGCAACGTCTGAAGTGTGGGGACTGGTTATAGCGAATCTCAACAAGCTCTCGAAGTTCGTTCATGTGGTCAGTAGTTTCAAGTCGGGTGGAATCGCAGCTTGGCGACGGTGGATATTGGATTGGTGTGGTGTTGCATTTGAGGATATGAGAGAAATCGATATGGTATGTATGGGTTTGCCGTGCAGACGTCTTATGGCAATGTTTAAGGGGATTCTATCTAGAAATTTAGCATTGTATGGGGCCCGGGCAACGTGATACTGTTCGATCCGCCAGCGTAACTGAGATCCCCAAATGTGTGGGTGCAACGCCTGAGCTGACAGGGGTGGATCGCGCTAGATCGGGCCATCGGTTCGTCAAGTATATGTACTTGTATACACGACTGTAGCAGCGCAAGCGGCGTGGGCATTGTACCTAGGTAGTTACTGTAAGTAGTACTAGGTAAGTAGTACTAGGTAAGTAGGTACAGTAGAGATGGAAGACGAGGAGAAGGGACTCAGATACTGCCCAGATGCACCTCTATACACTAGCGTCGTCTTAGTACTGAAAGAAAATTACCATTACACTACATATTGCTCAACTAGCAAAGACTGCATGCCCTATACTACATGTACTTACCTTAGAATGTGGGACCAGGCCAACAAGTCAATGACAAGTACTCGATACATACCTTCAGCATTTATATACTATAGTACATGCTAGGTATGTACATGGTATTCATTGAAAGCCTTAGGATAATTGTTAGCGCGGCGCTAAGCTTTAGTACAGCAGACGCCTGCCATATGGTAAACTATGCCAAGCATCGATAGAAATATCCATAGGTAAAACAACTGTACTGAGTATGATGTACTTTTGTTCCTTGAAATTCAATCCTGGTGACCGAAAGAAAAAAAAAAAAAAAACAAAACACCTAAGTCCACTAATATCATCAGAATAGCGGATGATCTTTCTATACAGACACCCCCTGGAGTATTTATCGGGCTACCTAGCACTGCACTAGCAATTCCCATCTTGCTAGCTCACATTGTGCTCCTTACTATGTAGTCCTACTTTATTTAGAGAACACTTGAAAATCACAAGCTTCTGTGTCTGCCTAGATATAGTACAGGTGCTTTTCCCGCTAACACCGACGTCCACTGTGTAACTTGCTTAAGTACGAGATTGGCATCTCGCGGCGATAGGTATACGGTCGTACGTCCATAAGGTCCACAGGTAGTCAGTCTCTTGCCCACAATCCTAGGACGCAATGCAAGGCACTTGCTTGCTCTAAGCATACCTACAATCTTTCTCTCAAGTCGAGCCCAGGTTCGCATGATATGTACAGAGATGTAGAATAGCGTGAAGAGTACGTTTGCTATCGATGAGTATGACGAGCATAGTAGATCAAATAAGTCTAGAGGTTGAGATTGGCTGGGAACCAATGGAAAGACTAGTTACAACATCTGCTATTACATGCTATCCGAGGGCCATCTACTAGTAAGTTATAATCTATATTATAGTGGTGTAGAAAGGAATGATGATGAGGACAATAAACATTGACCCTCGTATAAAAACTCGTACACTGCACTACCATACACATACATACATAGGTGCATTTAATTCCCGATGTACACTAGGTACCTACCTACATCAAATATGGATTAGCATAGCAAAGTACCAGTACCTCAGAACGCCAAGACATAAGAAGTATTGTAAGTGACTGTACAGTAGCTGCCAGCCTCGAAGGTAACAGTCGTGGGTCTCAAGCTAATCAAGTGCGAGCCGTCATGAGCCTGCGGGGAGTGGCCTGATGTACGGGGTCAACGACAGAGACGGCAGCGAATGAGAGCGACGGTCCAAAGGCTGGCTGGGGTACCGCCATCGACTTTTCAGCCTGGGATCGAAAGGCTTGGCAGGGCAACGGCGTCTGGCCACCATCCCCCTCGCACCGCAGTTTGCAATGGCTTCGATGAACAGAATGGCCATCTGAAAAGTTGGATTCTGAATCCCCTGTCGTCATCACGGTACATCATCGAGATCTAGGATGGAAATGGGACAAAAATCGATTCACCTGTTGTACTACCACGAGGTGGCTTGACTGAGAATACGCTCAGGGGGTGCGGGTGGGCGGATGGGGAGACTTGCTCGCCTTTCCGAGTCTTCTCCTCGGAATTGGAAGACGAGACTAAGTGGGGGACCGTCTTGTACACATACCTACTCTCATCAGTAGCCCTCGCAAGAGAACATGTAGATAGTACAAGCTGATAGTGAGTAAAACATATGTACGCTCAAGTACCTATAGTATACTTTATTTTATACTTCAAGTTGACATGTACTATGAAGGACATAACCCATACAAAGCAGCACACATGTACATATAGGGTATGCAGGGCTCTAGCCGTCGTCGCCTATTTTGGCTCTTTGAGCATTCGCCGAGATTATACTGCAAGGTACAGCTATAAACTGTGGTAGACTTGTTACCAACTTACCAAGATGAAGAGACTGAGGCGGATCTGTCAAGCATGTAATCGATACCAAGGAGATACAGTGTGCGCGATATCGCAATCTGTGCTTTACTCAGTACTCATAGAAACCCGGGCAGGGCAGTGCTGGCAGACTGTGCCGGGTAGCTAAGTCAGTCAGTCTGCTAAGTTACCAGGTGCAAACTGCAGGTGTACACTACCTACATACACTAAAGTTAGCCATAAGCGGGAGGTATACAGCCTTGAACTTACTTACATAGTACCTAAGCAGACTGCCTAAGGCTCACAACAATCTGCAGCACATCATCGAAAATACCAACTGCAGTGTGCCGCCTCAACTTCACTCATCTCGATCGCATACCTCGCCTCCCGGCACCTGTCTCTTCTCCTCCCCGTACTAACCCCGTTGTCACAGGGCTATAATTATTCATTAACAGATTACCATTTTACCATTCATTCGCCCCCCATTACTGCCCCCATCTCATCAGCATTGATTATCTCCTACTACTACCTACCTACTGAGTAGTATTTGATTCACCCTTACTACTAGAAGTAGTTGCCACGGTTCCTTACTACACGACAACTTTGCGATGTCTCAGTCCCAGCAGTCCCGGACCAACAGGAATGGATCCGACTCCCCTTCGTCTGCGGACCATTCGCATTCGCCCAGCGCCGCGACCGCTCAATCAGAGATGGCTCAGGTAAGTTCAGACAATATTTATTGGAATCTTAGAGATGACTTGGCGTGCAATCCCAATCCCCAATAAACCGCGTGATTAGCACTGTAGGCTAACGCAATTCCAAAACCTGTTCTAGGCCTTCAAAGACCTCGTAAGGTATATTATCTTATCACTGCCTACTGTGGTAGTGTTCCTTTGTTGTCTTCCCATCGTCATCATCCTGCACTACGCATTGTTGGGGCGGCCTAGGCTTAGGCCTTCTTTTTCTTTAATCCGTTTCGCCACCCATAATCGAAAAGTTCCCTGTCACATTTTCCGCATAGCCCATGAATGCCAATTGCGCTCAAATATGGATCATCGGCCGATGCGAATTCTAATCGGCGTCCATGATGAAAGCGCCACATATCTCATACCCACCCCAGCTAAGGTGTTTGAGACCTTGTGGCCCGTCCCCCGGCACCCGTCTATGCAGATTAAACCCTGCCCATGGCATTTGTTCATTTCCATTATTATTCCCCTTTCGTTACCACCCCAATTGAGAATACCACCCCTTACTTGACCTGCTCATGAGTGGTCTTCAGTAGTAATCTAGCCGAGCTGCAAGCTGACTGCGTCGGTCTGAGGGTCAGTACCCTATGCGCATTGGCATCTTCCAAGTTGCTAGACCAGCTGTGGATACTTCTAGGCTGCGTAAGACAAATATCCACTGCAGAGACACATGCAACAGCTCATGTCATCACAGTCTCGTCACATCCTATTCCATCTATCCATTGCAAATTCCCATGACACCGACTTTTATCCGACGGCTCGTTCATATGTAGTTGTGAGCCTGCTAACAGACTCTTCACCTCCTAGGGGCGAGCAACAAGCAGCCGCCATTGAAGCCAATCTCGCTAGCATCGAGAGCAAGCTAGACGCGCTCCTAGCGTCTGTCGAGGCTGGTGCCGGCGCAGTCAAGGTAGATGGAATCGAAGACGACTCAAAAAAGGAGCAGCCGCCTCAGGAGAAGTAGACATCAGCATTGCAAGCGCTAGGCCACTCTCACCTGTAGCTATCGTTCATGTTGCCTCGGGACAATTAGGAGGATAATCTTCATCGACTTATAGTATACTACATAGATTCGCTCACCGTGTGAATGTATGCTTTGTCGCAAGATCTTTTATCGGGAACGACGACCTACTATCTAGTCTCTTTTCAATATCCAAGTCTAACCGCACGTTTTAGCCAATATTAGAGTGTAATGGTAAGTAGGCAAATACATGAATCTGCTCCCAGATATGATAGACACCACTATCTTTGAAAACATGTTGGCTCCAAAAGTCTAGGTCCGGTCGAAGATTATACATATTGTCTTACAAGTGTATAAATCTAGGCTATTGCAACTAGACTACCTAGCATGGAAGAAATATCAACAGCAGATAAAAAATAAGACAATTAACCGCTTGAGCACATCGAGATTAACTAGTACTACAAGTTGATCTCAATATCTTTAATACTGCTACAGTAAAGCTTATTAGGTAGTGGTAGTGAAGTCTTAAAGTCTAAGAGTAAACAGTGGACGAGTTTCCAGTATACTAGTACAATGACTAAGTAATGTAGATGGGGCTCTACTTCGTGGAGCCACCCTGGTCTGTGTGTGTCATGCTAGCAGAAATCAGACCAGGGAGTGGTATTGGACGAGCCCCTATGACTTGACAACGAATCAGACATTAACAGCAATAAAGGCATTCAATTCACTCAGTCACTAAGCGACAGATGCAGGCTCAAGATGCACAAGGTCATCCTACAAAATGCAAGACTAGGTAGACGGAAGGTGGGCGGGCTTTTGAAAGGCCGCGATACATTTTGCTAATGTAAAAATACGACAACCTAAAACCTCCCTTTAGGGAAACCGTCACCGATGTTCTCGCATCTTGAACGGAGACTCTTAAGGTCGTGGGATACCCATGTGAACGTCCGTGATCCATAAATAAGAGAACAGTTACAGGAAACTCCAAAGTGACCCAGGAGAATAAATGCTAACGTCAAGACCATGATGATATATCCCCTAAAAGGGATTATGACAAAGCCATGCACCACCAGCAATAGGCTATAGCGGAAAAAACAAAACTACGCACACAGTCCTCTTTGATAAGTCCAAAACGCCAAACAAACTCCGGCTGTTGTGATGACTGCCCTAATGTGGGTATACATGCGTTCAAAGTCGTGGAAGAGCTCTGTTACAGAGCTCTGTTACAGCAATGCATAGAAGCCTAATGGTGAGTGAGATGCCAAAGTACAACAACTTCTCTTAGAACGATGAGTGTAACAAATCAAGACTTGCTAGAAGCAAGAGTGAGAAGTCGGCTCTCTTGGGGTATCGAGAACTGGCGAGGGTACATGAAATAATCGACGTGGTACCGATGCCCATTGGAATATTCTGTACAGGTGATGGGCAGCGCGCGTCCCAACAGCTCGTAATTAATTTATACTGTTAGCTCTTAGCACGAGCTATATGAACAACACTAGTTAGTGGCTTCAGATAGAAGGTTCAGAGAGGGTTGAACGTGCCCTTTGCAATGGGTCACCCTGGCTTGTAGCTACCAGAGATGGGCTTGGAGCACCAGGCGCACTAGAAGTCATTGCGCGAGCCTCGAGAGTAGGACGCGCGATTTGAGGCGACTTCTCGTCACCATTAATGTTGCTACGAGAAGCAAGCTCTCTCTCTCGGTTCTTTTCGAGCAATGCACCCCCAAGAGTTGCACATTTGAGGATGGTCTGTATCAGATGGTTTTGTTGTAAAGGTTTTGACAGGTACTCGTCCATCTGGGCTTGAATGCATCGTTCTCGATCTCCCATCATAGCGTGGGCCGTGAGTGCAATGATGGGAGTCCGTACTGCTCCGTCGTTCCGTTCGTACTCGCGAATTTTGCCAGTCGCTTCGAATCCGCCCTATTATTGTGGTTAGCAGAGGAAAGCGAATGGCTTTGAGAAGTCATACCATTATAGGCATCTGGACATCCATGAGAATGACATCAAACTTTTTCCTTTGTACAGCTTCGACAGCTTCCAAACCATTCCCAACAACAGTTACTACATGATGGTATTTCTCGAGGATTTTCACTGCCAAACGCTGGTTGACACGATTATCTTCAGCGAGTAAAATCTCGAACGACCGCGTGTTATCGGAAAATGATGGAGTTGCTCGATTTTCAAGGGCAGGGACCATGCCATTTCCAAGGTCAATTGTCTCGCATGGTGTTGTCATATAGGATGTAATGCCAAGGTCCAGGCAAGACTTTAACGTGATATGGACAACAGGCGCAAGGAGAACGATGGGCAGGTATCTGAAATCCTCAATAGAACGCAATTTCCGAGCCGTCTCGATAGACTCGACTATGATCACGTCGTATGGTGGGTTGTCAGAGCCTGTTGTTGTTGTTGTTGTTGCTGTCGCCGTCGTCGTTGTCGTCGTTGCTGTTGTTGTTGCTGCTGTTGTTGGTGGTGGTGTTGTTGTTGCCGTTGTTGTGGCTGGGTTCCTTTCTGAATTCACCACCACAGGCACAAGGCTCAATCTCCGCAACATCTCGGTAATTTCTTTCCCGTATCTGGATAGACCCTTGTCAATGAAGAGCACCTGGTGCCCTTTGTATGGCTTAAGCATCTTCTCGATTGATCCAAGTCCACCACCAGCCAGTTTCACGACACAAGTGAAGTAAAATGAGCTTCCCTTGCCAAACTCGCTCCTTACCCAGAGGTCGCCACCCATGAGAGTTACCAGTCTCTTCGAGATAGATAGACCAAGTCCAGTACCACCAAATTTGCGGGTCATAGAACCATCGGCCTGTTGGAAAGTGTCGAAGATCAGATCTAGCTTGTCTTGCGGTATTCCTATACCAGTATCTGACACAACGAACTCTATAGCATATTCGTTTGGATTTTTCGGCTTAGGGCCCTTGGACTCTCGAATAGTCAAGCTTACTTCACCGTGTTCTGTAAACTTTATGGCGTTGCCTACTAGATTTAGAATGATCTGCCGTAGGCGGAAGGAGTCCCCGACAACGTAGTCAGGAACAGGACTGTCAACTCGGTATGTGAGATCCAGGAACTTCTCATTAGCTTTGACAGCAAGCGTCTTCAGAGCGCCGAAGACGGTTCCTCGTAACGTATATGGAATCTCCTCTATGACCATTCTGCGAGCCTCAATCTTCGACAAGTCTAAAATATCATCGATGATGGTTAATAAACTGTTGGCCAGCTGATTCACAATGTTCAGCATCTCTCGCTGGTATTGCGTCAAATCTGTATCGAGAGTCAATTGCGTCATTCCGATGATACCGTTCATAGGTGTGCGGATTTCGTGAGACATGTTAGCCAGGAACTCGGATTTTGTCTTGTTCGCCTGTTCTGCTGCCTCTCGTGCTTGGGTGTTCCTCTGGATACTGTCTCGCAAATTGTAGACCATCTGGTTGATTTTACGTTTGAGCTCATCCATCTCGCCCGAAGCCTCCACATCGACAAGCTTCGTGAAATTGCCGTCGGTAGCTGCATTGGTGATGTCACCAAAAGCGCGAACTTGCGTAGTCTGTACAACTGATTAATAAGATATCTTCAACAAAATCAGAACTTCAAAGGAAATCGCTAACCAAATTAGTTGCCATGGTATTCACGTCTGCGGTGATTTCCTTCCAGCGTCCCTTGAGGCCACCAACATCGGCCTGGCCGCCCATCTTGCCATCTACACCGACATCTCTAGCCACTCGCTGCACTTCATTACAAAATACAGAGAGACGATCAACCATGTTGTTTATCGTCTCTTTCAAGACAAGTATCTCGCCCTTGGCTTGGACGTCGATTTTCTGGCTCATGTTGCCATCGGCAATGGCTTGGGTGACGGTTGAGATACCTCGTACTTGTGAAGTTAAATTCAAGGCCATTGTGTTGACGTTCTCTGTGAGGTCTCTCCATTTACCCTCGACTCCATCAACTCGGGCTTGCCCGCCAAGAGTTCCATCTGTGCCAACTTCTCGGGCGACCTTGCTCACCTCAAAAGCGAATGTTCCAAGCCGATCGACCATAGAGTTGATAGTGAGCTTGAGTTCCAAAATCTCGCCCCTGACTTCGACACCAATCTTTTTAGTCAAATCTCCGCGGGCGACAGCTGCAGTGACCCTAGATATCTCTCTGACTTGGGTTGTCAAATTCATAGCCATGCCATTGACATTATCGGTCAAATCGCGCCAAGTACCCTGGACATCATTGACTGTAGCTTGTCCACCTAAGCGCCCTTCTGTACCGACCTCTCGGGCAATCTTGCTGACCTCTCGTGCGAACTGTTGTAGTTGCTCAACCATAGAGTTGATAGTCGACTTGAGCTCAAAGATCTCACCCTTGCACTCAGCTTGAACCTTTTGCGTTAGATCACCTTTAGCGACTGCAGTAGTAACCTTCGCAATGTCGCGGACTTGAGTCGTAAGGTTATTCGCCATTGCATTCACGTTAACTGTCAACTCATTCCACATGCCTTGAACTCCCATGACATCTGCTTGACCACCGAGCATACCCTCGGTACCAACGTCTCGAGCCACCCGCGTGACTTCGGACGCAAACGTGCGCAATTGTCCCACCATTGTATTAATTGTCTGTTGAAGCTGAAGAATCTCGCCCTTAGCGGGTCTCTCGATCTTCTTCGTCAAATCGCCATGAGCGACAGCTGTGGTGACGGAAGCAATTTCGCGCACTTTTGGTTGTCAGTTAAGAGTAGTGCTATTAAGCGCAAATGAGTAGCATGAACTTACCTTGGTCTGTTAGGTTCTGCGCCATTACATTTACTGCGACGAGGGTCAGTAATACTTCTCTCTTACACCAGCGTGGAGGGTAATACCATTGTCAGTAAGTTCTTTCCAGGTACCATCGACACCTTCAATCTTAGCTTGGCCACCAAGTATTCCGTCTGTGCCAACTTCACGGGCAACACGGGATACTTCGCTAGCGAATACCTGAAGCTGGTCCATCATGGTATTGATCGTTCTTTTGAATGTAGTGATTTCCGGGTCCATTTCAACAGTATTCATCCTAACTTTCTTACTAAGATCACCCCGCGCGACGGCGGTAACGATCTCACCAATTTCGCGTAGAGCTTTCTGGAAAGCTTCATTGGCCTTTTGGTGCTTCCAAAGTTCACGTTCTAGTGTTGCTACGCGTTCTTGCTCGATCATCTGAAGCGCCTTTTCTTGCAATTTTTTCTGCTCTACTAATTGAGCATTTACATTGGTCAGCTCCTGGCGCTGGTTGTCGAGTAATTTGGATTGGTCATTGATATGTTCTTGTAAGCCCGACAGAGCTTCATCTGTAAGCGGAATAGACTTGACCATACGCTCGTCTGATAGGCCATTCCGGCTAGATGAACATTTCGTGCGAATCGACGATTTTGAATCGTCCTCGAATGGAGATTCGGTAGTCTCGTTGGGAGTATCGGGGTAATTTGGAGCGTTCGCCGCATTGGCCTTGGCTTCGAGTTGTTGGACTCTCACGACAAGGGCCGAGAGTTCGCGCTCCAGTTCTTCCTTGGCAGCATTATCGCGGCCTGGCAAACTAATATCTGAGTTGGTGCCAATAGGAACAGGGCATGGGTCATTCGATGAGACAGCTAAGTCTTTGATGATGGCAGCTATCGCTGCCAAGGTCTGGTCATCAGCCATCTTTGCAGCACGTCAAGGATCACGCGCCGTCTTCGAATGGTGGGAGCAGCGAGATCAAATGTGAGGAATCAATAATAAGAGCGGGAGCAGCGATCGATAAGACGCTGAGGGAACCCTATGACAACCGCATAGATCCGGGCGATAGCGCTCTGAGTGTCGATAAAATATCTGAGTATCGATCAAAGAGAAGGCAATACTAAAGTATGCCTATAGACGAAGACTGGGCCTAATTCATAGGGTGTTGCTGCATATCCGCACTGGCGAGCGAGTTGATGGAAAATGCAGCGGCTGGCAGATATCGATCGGTATAAGCAGATGACAAGGGGAGGTCAACGAGGGGAACACTACAATATTTCTTCGATGCGAGACCGGTCGTGATTGAACAGAGCGAAGGAAGAAATCGTGTCGGCTAGAGGGGGTGATACCGCTAGTTGTGAACAGGCTGAGAATTGTTCAGGCTCCCGTGGGGTCTTTGTCAGAGAGGAAGAGTATGCTGGACAATGAGCAATGCAGACAGACTGCTGGTACGATCTCTTAACCAGACCCTGGAGTGGCCTTGGCGGTGGCTAGAAACCCTAAATACACCTCGACAGTCGAGATGAGTTCTTTGTAAACAAGCGGCGATGATGATAACGGGCGTGCGGCAACGGCAACCTTGAAAAGTAGTACAATGGGTAGGTAGGTAAAGGTAAACCCAGCAAGCAGGTGCAGCAGCAACGACAAGTAGGCAGACAAGGCGGAGATGGAAGGGATGGATGGGACTTGTCCAGGTCCAAGTGGGAGAAGAAAGGTGGATTGCTGATCACCGGCCGTGTCTGTCTTCAGTGGGCTACCACTGACCAGGGAGGTAGTGCAACCACTGACCAGCCAATTCAGATGCCAGTGGGACAGTATAGCGCGAAGAGTGTTTTATGATTGGCTACATGCAGTCAGGGGGGAGAGGCAGGCCAACCGGGGGAGACCAACCGGGGGAGGGATAGGCTTGGGCGGATGATTAGATTCGGCCACTTAGGGTCGAGCATGCCGACGGTGCCTGGTTTCTTTTCACTGTGCAGTGTTTTCTCTGCTATGGGCACAGTCGCAATCTACCAGTAGAGAGGGTCATTCTGTCTCTTCAAGTTACTTTTTTTTTTTTTTTTTTTGGCATTGATGATACCTACCTCCTATGTATCTAACCTACATATTAAGTACCTAGTAGGTCATCCACCCGTTTACCGATACAGCTGTTCGGGTTATCTGATGGTATTCTCGCCGACCCCTAACACAGGTCCTACCAAGTACATCCCAGATGCACACGCAATGGTGTACAATCCAGAGTATACTTACCTAGGTAATTGTGTAATAGATCTTGCCAAGATAGGTAGGAGTTGATGTGAGTCCTGTCTCCAAACCACTCCTTTCGCTCTAACACTCTAGGTGGCAAGATCTCCAATATCAATTAAATGGTGGGGGCCACCGATGCACAGCCTTGAAGTATTAACTATGCATACTGGCTCATACAACACGAAATAGTGTACTTAGTATAGGTACTCCTTAGTAGACCACTCAAAAGCTCTTATACTATATAGTAGAGCCTACATATAATCCAACAAGCCAAAAGCTATACTATATCTTTAGTAAGCTTCCCTATGCCTACCCGTTAATTCTGGGGAAAAAGAAAAAGAGAAAGGAAAAAGGAAAAAACGACTCAGGTCGCGAAAATACCGTGACACCTGGCTCCAAGTTACCTAGAAGACGTCATTTGTTAGTTAGTGAAAACAACAATAAACACAAGAGGTACCCCTTTTTCCCTCTCCTCTTCCCCCTTAAACCTTAGATGAGAGAAAAGAAAAATAAATGGCTAGTTATGTTAAGTCTATTAAATCTACTTGTATTTAGCTACCTAAAGATACCTGGTTAATCGGCTAGGCTACTTAGCAAGTCGGCATTTAACCAATTTTTATAATATATAAAACCGGTGTAGGTATTTACAGCAAAACCTAAACAAACTCATGAGTATTTGCTTTAATACCTGTTTAAACCAAGCATTAATGTAGCTACTAAGTAAAAACAAGGCAACAAACAACTTATGTTCCTACTGTAAATTTTATACATAAAGATATATTGTATTACATACTAAAATGCTTATTACATCTCATAAAGTCTCTTTCTTCGTACTTTTTTTTGCTGTAGCTTATTGCTTGGTTTTGATTGTCTTTCCCCCTATTAGTTTAAGGCCACACCTGTCTGTGTCCTGGTCTCCCTTCATTATTACAACAAAGTGAAACGCTGTCCTATGAGGAACCATCAAGATCAGTATCTCGGAGGACAAGAGTAGAAATAAAAATAAAAATAGCGTCAGGCGGGCAGAGGTTCGGAAAGTGTGGCGTCACATCATGATTGGGGGTCACCAGATCTCGTACCAATTCCCTGTCCCTGTATTACCGCGTACGAAGAGGCTAGATACCCAACTACATGGCCAAAAAAGTTATGTTGCGCCTTGATCTGGGCAAATCGCCATTAGAGGTTTACCTACATAGGCCTTTTACCTAATCCCGCATGATCTACTACGTATCTGTACACTTGTGACCCAAAGATTTGTTGTCACATTCTTCACTCTACGTCAAAGGACAAAACTCAGTCCGCGACAGTATCGTCGTTGGGTAGCGTGGGTGACTGACCCCCAGGGGCGAAAAGGCGTAGGCACTATTACTGCCATACTAGGACGGGGCCAAAAAAGAGGAGTATTATTTTTGTTAGTACCTAGCAATCCGTGTTCTTGTGTCGCTGCTTGTCACTAGCCAGCACTAGAAAGTCTTGAAGAAATTTCGCAAAGTTTTTCCTTTTATAAACACCAAAGTACGATAAATTAGGTACCTAGGTATTTATCTAGCTGCGCAAAAAACCCAAGGATGAAACAAGTTTTTCTTTTAACTGAAAACGAAGCATTTTCTCTTGCGATGTTGTATACCTTTAAATACCCGCTACTGTAAGTATTCCCTTTACTCCATCTAACCGTCCCTATTTGCTTCATGACGTCATGTTAAGCGAGCTGAATACCATGCTCTAAGTGGAGCGTTGGCTTACATTTAGGCAGTTTCACATCCTATTACTACCTATAATAGGTTTAGTTCTCCTACCAGGCGATCGACTTCTAGCTCCTTAAACCTCCCTTGTCCCTTGGCATGCATTACTTGCTAGTCTGAGGAGGGCTTAACCATACCTACTAGTAGGTATCTCGCTAAAGGTTCTGTTATAACATGTGAACCTTCCCCTCACCGTCACACAAAATCAAAGCCATGGCAAAAGTCGATGTTGGTCTGTGTAGCGTATAGCAAGACGTTAAAGCAAAAGAATTAGTTAGTTAAAGACTGAGTTAGCTCTATACTAATATTACATTAACAGAACGTATTACCGACTTGTTTTTAATGTCACTGTCGTCGCGGGCCGACATAATAGTGTACTTACATAGTAGGCGGCGCTGCCAGGCTGTCTAGGCAGTAGTAAACAGGAAACGGGGATCCATTCCTATAGGCATCCCTACATATTGAGCCGTACACTAGGTACACTACTATACTATACATGGCACATCCTAGTGTTCGTCTAAACACTATGACCCTAAATAGGCGGGGCTCGGGACCTCGGGGAGGGGCAGTGGAAGTGGGAAAGTGGCAGTCATACTGCTACAGACCCTCCATCTCCAATACAACTACACCTTTCAATTCCAATTATCCCATTTTCTGGGGCAAGAGCAGACGCAGTAGGGCATGCAGATGCTGAGGTTGACGATAATGGCCAATAGCGTCGGCCCATTCGACTTGCTCGTATAGTGTACTGCTCGTATACCTGCGCACTGCCCGCGGGCAACTAAGGGGTCACTAACCCACTAACCTATGTTTTACGTTGGTCTATCTTCATCAAGTGCGATAACAACTTTTCTGCAGGCCTCCACCTTTGCTCCCACCTCTCCGATTCAAGGTGGAGTTGTTACATGAGATTGCCCGAGTACGGATAAGACGATCATTGACAAGCACGAGTCAGTAATAATAATCCTCAAATAAGATGCGGTTCCTAGTGCACTGCTAGTGCTACTTGCTACGTACGGCATACCCATACACTGCCCATATTCAACTTTTCGAGGACCCCTAATTTTTTAGCCCGCGGCTTGGTTTCTTTAGGCCGGCCAGTAGCCGGCCAGAAGGGTCGGTGCACCACTCTAATAAGCGCCAACCAATATGAGATATGCGGAAACTTTGCTACGCAGGCCGGTACGCAAAACAGGATGTGCTCAATGAAGACTCGATGAAGACAGTTCCAGTACGACAACTCTACTAGCTCCATATAAATTGTCCATCGCTTAAGCCTGTACACTACCGTTATCAATACTAGATATACTAGTTTAGCCAGAACCACTCCTCCATTTATTAGTATACTGCACGGTGTTACAATTAGTTGCTACAAAGGGACACTGATCCATTAACAGACCAAGGCTAGACCAAGGCTGGACCACGCCGCATTGTCGAGGCTGAGAGAAGATGACTGGTTACCAGTCAGAAGGACCGCCATCGATACAGCCGAATATGATTAAGTACTGAAGAAATGCAAGCCAGGGGATCAAGAGTTGCTTTCCAGTAGGATGGATGAGCCTCACTCCAGTGGGCTTGGCCGGCTGACCGCCACCGATCTGCGGTCTCGTCACAATTCATGCGTGACGAGACCATACACTATGTTACTATCCACATCGGTAACCTTCCAATTGTGTACGCATAGGCACAGACTTAAGAGGTTAGTACTCTAGGTACTGCTCTAGATAGGTAAAACAAGGCCTCGATAAAGAGGAAAAGATGTACAACTGATGTGCAGTCCAAGGAACACCAGTCCGGGTCCCAACTCTGCCGATCTGTTTCAGGATTATACTGTAAACCCTTTCGGAAAAACGGCCGCTATTAATCAACTCCCATAGCATTTGCTGTTGACCTGTCATATTTGGGGAAGCCTAGTCTAAAAGTCTCGAACAGTCTGTTTTCGCCACATCTATTGAGTCTACAGTACACATGCAGGTAACTTGGTTATTCAGCACTATTACCTAAGGTACATACATGCATTAAGCATATAACATCCCATAATAACCTGGTAATTAGGTTCAAGGCGCTCCTTACGGGCTGCACGAGGCTTAACCTCGTACCAACAGAGTTGGAGACCCGGTGGTTATTAAAACACGTTTCTTGCTTAAATATACATTGAGCTCCGAGTTTATCCGTGCAGCTCGCTGTCTGTATTCGTGCATTGTAGGGATATTACACCATACTATGTACCACGAATCATGATTAAGAGCTTCGTGATACAAAGCATATCCCGGATATATGATGATCATCTTAGCTTGATATTATGGGTTTGAAGCAAATACCTATCACACCTCCACAAACTGACGTAGAGTATGGGTCTTAGCTGCGGGTAGCTAAAACCAGTTTAGTCTGCAGAATGTGGTGATAGAAGGCTGATAAAGACAAATCCCGGGCAATACCAAAATACTACCCCAAATTTGAAGGCAAATATGACCTGTCCTATTGAACTAGTCACAATACGACTGAAAACTACAGTTTCACAAATCACACTATCTATATTAGTAGCATATAGTGACTAGCTGAGTAGTTGATCTGCATCTCCAAGTAGCAACGATAAGAAATCCTAAACTATGCGGGGGTATTTTCCGGCAAGTTACTCTATCAACTAATAATAGAAACGATCAAATATATTGGTAGTGCACAAAGCTGTAACCTGAGTTAGAATATACAGCGGGATAGTAGTAGAGTTGACTGAGAGGACGTGAAAACATGTCCATATTGTCTGGTACATTGGTGTGTATGCAAGTAGGTTTTCGTTTACGGGCAGAATACATGAACACTGTCCAATATAACGAGTTGTTACTGTAATTATTGTAGGAGATGGTGAGAAAAGTAGAAGGACGATGTACCCGTAATACATCATGAAAGACCTGTATCGTCGACTAGAGTTATCTTGAGCAATGACCTTTTGCTGCTAGCATTGCACACAAGATATCCTCAGCCTCTCCAACCTCCTGTTTCCCAGTCCCACTATATCGCTTATTTCGTATGACAACATTTACGACATTATCAAGATCGAAATGCACAAGACACAACACCTCCCAAGACAGAGCTTGAAAAAAATACTAAATTCATACCGCTCATAAATATACCACACAAGAGTTTAAGACTCAGAAGCCCATAACACATAACATTCGCCTAAGAGATTCCCACCTAGATATGATTTGATGACGAGCGGGGGTATCAGACAATCAACGGAAAGGTAGAATAAAAGAAACTGCCCGCATGACCATCGCGCCGTGAGAAATAGATGAATACCAACGCATGCTTCGTAGAGTAGAGGCCTTGTAGGTGAAGATGCCGACTACAGAAAATAAATAAATGCAGATTGTTGAGCCGCATGATTTTCCAGTTGAACCTTGCTCTTCGATGCCGAGATCCCAAAAATCGAGCTCAGATACTCACTTACCACTTACGCAACTTCGATGGATTGATTGGCTATTAACGTCGTGGTACACCGCCTCGACCGAAGCCTGCGCCAGCGCTATTCCAGCCCTGGCTAACACTCTGCTTTACAATCATTGCCGCGGCCGCCGCTGCAGCCATTCGTTCCTTCTGGCGATGTCTCTCCTTCAGATAGCCGGCAGCTTCGGGGCGCATACGTAGGATTCGTAGTATCATGTCATCAGATGGATCAGCCTGAGCTTCCTTCCGCTTCTCTTCCTTGGCCCGGCGCATTGTACCGAGATTTCGGCTCATCATGATGCTCTTGCCTCTACGGATGGTACCCATACTTGCAAAAGCCGGCCCCGCGGCAGCGCCACCAAAGGCGGAGGGCGCCGACAGGCGGTTCGAATTCATCTGGCCTTGGAGCTGCTGCTGTTGTCGCTGGGCAGTAGCGGCTGCTATACGCTCCGATGTACGGGTAAGGTTCTCGGTGGGATCAAAGTAAAAGAAGTTAAGTGAGTTGAGGTCGTGATACTTAGGCGACTTGAGGACTTCGGCGGGGACGCCCAAGACCTCCCCATTCTCGTCTTGCACGTTGAAGAACCTGTAGAGCAGTTCTAACCATTTAAAAACAACATCGAGTTCTCGCTGGCCAAGCGGACGTTGACTGGAGGGCTTGTCAGACAAGGGCGGCACAACGAGAGCTTCAATAGCCATAAGAACTTCTTTCCACAGGCGCGTCATTACGGCGACCATTGTCGCCTCGGTCAAAGTTTGCTTCATCGTAGAGAAATTGTCATCGAAATATGCGAAGAGAGATTGAAGGGCGTTCTCGATATCAGCATCAGTGAGCGTGGGGAGAGTTGAGTTTCGTTTAAAGAACGAGTTAACTTGGGAAGCTAGGTTGCGACCTAGGAGACCACGTAACGCTTCGTACGAGAGTGATGCGTTGATCTGTCTTGACAGCTGCAAGTTGTTAGTCAGGTGACGTGCCAAGAGTTCTGCGACGGGCACCTTACCTTGTCTGTGATTTTGCGAACCATATCGCGCTCCGTCCGCTTCAGATGTCGAAAGGCCTTGCCGAAATAAAACTGGATATCATCGCGTTCTCCTTCCATGCTCACCCGAAGGAGGATCCTACCTTGCGTGTCAAGGTCAAGCCAGAATTCTCTTGGCAGATAGTCACTGAAATGTAATGGGTCCAGCTTGAGCGAAGTTCTGCCTACAAAGTCGTGGTCGCCGAAGGTATCGTAATCCCAGATTGTTGCAACAATATTGAGGGCGCCAGATACTGTTACATCAACAGATTCATCCCATCGAGGGCTTAGAGTTCTCATGATGATTCGCGTCTTATGCAGGCGCTTCTGGTACTCATCCACGAGAACAACGTAAGGATCACTAGTCCCGTTTGGATCACATGCTTTGATCTCTTCAGCTTCGACTACCTTGATGGTGAAAACATATTTCGCTGGTCGTCGGACCTGTTTCTTGGGCCCGTCTACCTTCTCCAGTATCGCAGCGCAGGCATCGACATTCATGGTCCTCTCAAGCTTGTCCAGCTCCTGCATGGCCCATTCGATGTTGTTCAGCTTGACCAAAGACTATAATGGATTAGAATATTACTCGTCAGCGGAGTATAAGTACTATACCTCTGGGTAAAATTGAAAAGGCTCCATCTTCTCTTTGTTATTCCATGTGTCTTTGGCATATTGCATAAACCTGCCCTGGGCCGTGTGAGATGATGTAGATGCTTCCTGTTCGTTGGGTCTTGGTGTGTCCATTTCCTTGACAAAGCGTTGATCCACAATCTCGCAGTAACGAGCAATGCTGTTAGCAAAAATCTTGGACAAAGCCGTCATGAAACGAGCGTGGTGAACATCATTATCCCATTCAAGCTGAAATACCTGGTCTGCTGTTTGATGGAACAGCTGAAACATATCGATCACGGAATGGCTGTGGCGGTCAGCATCTCTAGAAGCTTGTTCAGGCCCATCGCTGCGAATTTGGAACTGATCGTGCTTCATTGCCTGCTCTACGAAATCTTTAGCTCGCTCCTCTGCATTCTGGATCCACCGCCAGACGAATTCTACGAGAAGCTCTTCAATGTCAAACGTGAAGGGTTGGCTGGGAAGTGATGTTCGGTGGATGCGCCGGATTTCAACAAGGTCCTTGTATAGATCGAAACCATCTTGGAGAGGAAGCTCGTCTCCTTTGTCTCGGGCGACCTGCACGATTCGCTTGACCAGCTCATGAGCATCATTTTCAAAGCTTGGAAAGATAGTCTCAGCAAGGACGGTCAATGGATTAACCCCCACGATTACCGGGTTGCTTCTGTAGCGCTTTTGTATCTTTTCGCAAAGCTTGACGACCGAGTTCCCTAGGTTCTTCACATGACTGAAGTTCCAATCCTGCTGATCTGGAGGTATCTCAGTATCAAGGAACCCACGGTAAGCATTTGCAGCTTGCTCCGCCATGCCGTCCTGAAGCATTTTAGTGTACTCCATTGCCTCCTCTTCTTTCCGAGAGAAACTGGGATCATTAAGGATGTGATTCTGCAATACGTGAACTGAAGGGCCTGCTGAAGGGGGTTTGGGCTGATAACAATGCATGAGAATATCATAGAGCTCTCGTAAAAGCGCATCATGCAGAGTATGCAACGTTTGTTTATATGTTGCAAAGTCGGTAAGAGTCCACCTACCTCGATCTATGGTTGCGAGGCTTTCACTATAGAGATAGATGTGTGGAGGTTTTTTAAGCTCCTTTTCTGGGGGAGGGCTCTTGACTAATTCAAATGCGGAATCCAGATCTATAGCTGTAAAAAGTGAGTCTGTGAATCTGCGGGCGGCCACTTCCATGTACACGACGAGTCGGGTGAACTGGGGTATTCGCCAGCGAACACAAAGTTCTATTAGAAGCTCCATCGACTGCTTTGAGAATGGGCCGTTCTGCTCGTCCCCATTTCCGTGCATGGCATCAAACTCCAAAGTATAATTTGCAATGACTTTTAGGAACTCTCGAGGATCGGAAGGGATGAAGGTATAATGCGCCTCGTCGACAGCCCTAATACTGCTAGTATCTTCAAGTGTCATGGAACTTAGGCTGAGCCTATGATCCATGCCGTACATAGAGTTCCTGTTTGGGCTGGATACTACTCGACCCAAATCTGCGTACGACTGATCCTCCCCGTATCCTCCGCCGGGATTCGCTGGTAATGGCTTCTCGGAAGCCGCACTAGCACCCGAAGATGTTTTGGCGAGCTCTGGCTTAGCCGTCAGGATTTCCATCATCATACTCGACAGAAAGGGGCCCTCGGACTTCTTCCAGTCTTGATATGATTCCTCGACATCGAAATCGTGGCTTTGTAAGACGCCGGACATGTTGGCGTTTAAGCGGTGCTGGTATGCTTTCAAATCCCTGAGCCCAGCTTCTTCGGTCCAATTCGGCCGCTGGGTGTCTATGTGACTCTGAACATCGGAGTTCGAAAGCCCGAATATTTTAGCAACAGCTTGGACCATGGGCATATCCTTGACGTCGTAGGATAGAGGGACGATTACTTCGATATGCTTTCCCGCATCTTGACTCGTATCGATAAAGAGGTTCTGGTCGTTTGTGAGAAGCTTTTTTTCAAGAGTACTCAATCTGCTCATGAGCTCGGGCTTGTCCTTGTCATTTCCCTGAGCACACAGAATCTGAGTGACGAGCCTCAAAAAAAGAGCCACGTGCCTGTCGACTAGCAGCTTCCACGAATCATCACCTGGGGTATGTCCAAGGCTGCAAGCCTTGGTGGCGGCAGAGTAGAAAATCAAGACCAAGGGTTCGACCTTGCGCTCCTTATCGATGCTCTTCTTGAAACCAGTCTCGGTAAAAGCGGTATAGGCCTGGGCAAAAGTCTTCTTTACAGCAGCATCATTGTATCCAGGGAGAGTCTCGGAGCCCCTTATCACACCCTCCATCCGCTTCAGCAGAGGGGAGTGGAACGAGTGAGGAAGCTTGACACTCGTCGAGTTCCCTGGCACGAATTCCTTTACCAAGTCGCCGATATTGGAGGTATGAGATCGAGTCGGAGGTTTTGGCGCGGGTACCCATTGTTTTCGTTTCGTCCTGGGTTGGACGAGGTAGTGGAGGTAGGCGACGCGAAGAGCGTAGGAAAAGGCATCGTCGTGGCTCACGGGGACGGGCCGCGCAGACGAAGCGGCGCGGCTCCTCCTCCCGCTGTTGCTCCGGACACTCTGGATACTGTCGATGCGTCGGTTGATATAGGATTTCCTAGCCGCGGACGACATAGTGTGGCGCTCAGAGAATATGGTCAGGTACCAATGCTGGGTGCAGAGTGTGTGTATGCACAACAAGCATAGCAGCCAGCTTGAACGGCCTGATTTGGGTAGGGAGGGACCTCGAGCGCAGGGAGGAACTAAGTAAGTAATCAAGATGAGAAATGAAAAATGACTAATCGCTGGAAGGACGATGGGGTTAGCTGTCGTGTCCCGTTTATTTAGCTGTTCGATAGTCTTTGAGTAGCCTTTATGGCAACATTAACTTTAGACTGGATACCTGAATTGTGGAAAGAAAGGACGATGGTAGCGTGGTTCAAACCCGATAAACACTGGGCATATCTGGCGACAGCAGGTGGGCGCTTGGAGGTTATGGCGCCCACGTATCGTATCACTGATGCGGCAAACCCCACCTGCTTTTGGACGTCATCGCCTGTTACTTGGTTCAAGGGGCAGAGGGCGGCTACCGTATTTGTGGGGCGCCGGGCATTTCTGCTATACATTAGGTACTTACTTAAGGTAGGAGGTATGTAAGGGGGCTTCAATTGAATCACACAATTACACATTCATTCCACATGCAGCAGTACAGTTACGATGAGTGATACTACCTGGCTAAGGGACCTAGTAGGTAGTACCTAGCAGGCTGGGAATTGAATTTACACTGCATATGATACTTCATATATTGCACTACTATGTTCGTTGCATCAGAATATAGACCTGACTGCATTGGGCTAGAAGTTCTATGCATCATCACCTGACGCCAATGTGAATCTACTTGTCTTATCCTCAATGATTATCTCGCGTATATCGTTTGACAAGTGCAGCCTACCTACCTTAGCCTAGATGGCCGGTTGAATATTGAGTATTGCGAACAAAATTGAAAGGCATAATGAAAAAGGGAAATGCGTGGGTAGTACAGGTGTAACAGGTGGGCTATGCTCATTGTTGGCTCCTCTTCTTGTTTATAGATAGATCTGACCCATGTGATTCAATATACGAACAATCAGAAATGCTCATCAGTGGATTGCGCCACGGAAGGTTGTTTGATCATTCGTAAGAATTTCCCGTGACAGGGGGAAAGTACAATAGTTTCTGTACGTTGATTGTGGAAACATGAAAACTTGGATAATACCTGCATGTACGAGTAGGTAACCATCATGGGCTTCAAGGACAGGTGACCAAACTCAAAGAGCAATACCAGAATCAGAATGCATGTGGGTTGCTCTTTAATAGGTACCTATTTAGGCAGGCTTTGTCTATAGTAGACTACATGGGTAGACTAGTGTAGACGTCCCCACGCATACCGACATGCCTCTAGCACCGCCAAGACCCCGCCTCAACCTTCAAACTGCCTACTGTACATAATCTAGGTTCATACATACATGTACCTAGGTAGGTTACCTGAGTAACCATCTGGCAGTCTAAGATCAGATACATAAGGCATATTAGTTAGTACCTACCTTAGGGTACCTACTAGGATGTAGGCTGCCACACTACATAGTACCTCTACACTAGAGGCTACAGCATACATACCTAAGGTGCACGTAGTAGTAGTAGTAGTAGTAGTAGTAACCTTAGGTGGTGGTAGGCATAGATGTACATCGAACAATAAACGTGAGATCAGGCTGGGGCACTTAAATCTTAATGCTACCTACGTCTAACAATAACAACATTGCCATAATCTACACAAAAGCTAAGGTTCTTTCTTTCTTTTATTAGTTCAGGACTGCCCCAAAGTGTCAAGTGGGCAATCTCGCGGCCATTTCAACCTAGCCTACTTTAGCTTTGAGTTTCGAGTCGGTTATAGTTCGTCTAGCAAAGGCTTGGCTTCATATTTAGCTTGGGTGCCCGCACCAATCGCGAAAGCCACATCCTCCCCGTCCCCTCAAGTGATCGATCCCGCATGCATACAATAATGGTACATACATCTCTCAACTCCCCCGACGCCGTCATATCTTCGTCTACCTTCGTATACACTACATACGCATACCTTAATCATCTCTACGCCTGCCGCTGAACTACGCCGAGACCGCTTGATCTTGCATACTCTCCTGTCACGGCCTTGGGTCTGTGACCACGCCGTCGCTGCCATGGGCATCGTGAGCAGCCGTCTCGAAGATGGCGCCCCCATCTATTTGAGGGATCCAAATCGCTGTATGTCCATCTGTCTCTTGCCGCCCGCGCTCACGCCCACCTGCGCAAAAACGCGCGTACTTCGTGCTTGATGGTCTCTAGTATTATGGTTCTTCTTCTTCTAACTGCTATTAGTATCTATATCCTCCCTCGTAATAACATGCCCTCGCAAGCGCACTTCGACCATCATCACCCCTAACGCATTTCCCGCTACTCGCGCCGCCGTAACACGCATGTCCAACGACACAGGTCCTATCGAGTTTGTGCAGGTTCGTCGCAAGCCCAAAAACTCGTTAGTAAAGCGATGCAGTAACCTAATCATGCGTGATTCTAGGATCCTGAGCCTTCGTCTGCGCCGAATTTCCTCCTCAAACTGAATAACGACGATGAATTGATCTTCAACTTCACGTTCATAGTTCGTCAAGATGAAGGCGGCACCAACAACGACACACAGATTAATGGCCTGACATATGTCTACGCCTCGACGAGCAGAGACGTTGATAATTTGGTCACGCGGGAGTTCCATGCAGATCCAAATCTTCACAAGAATGCCAACGTCGAGCTCGTTGGCGACTACACCACCGGTGGTAGTTCCTCTATATCTTTCGAGTGGTCATGGAAATGGAAACCCCCTAGGCCGGTAGAAGATAGGGGCGGTGGTTGGAGGAACGTCTGCAGCGTGCGTTTTGCCCCTAGGCCGTTTAACATCCTGTGCATGTGCATATACTCACCCTTTGACAGTTTTTAGAGTACGATGCGAGAGCACACCGGCTACACCCGCTCGCGACCTTTTCTTTCTGGGTTGCTAGTGAGTCACTATCAACTTTCTGTTCTCTCTGACATCGAGTTGACTTTACTACTAGATACATCATTTTTTGGAAGCCAGCCTACCTCCCCATCTCCCTTCCAACTCGCAGTCCCTCCAAAAATCCGAGCGCCATCGGCGCAATCGGCCGATTCCCGTATTAGCGAACAGGACGAGCCAATATCTTCACCCAATCTTCCATATGATTCGCAGAATGCTTTCCCCGCGGTGTCCCAAGCCCGAAGAGAGTCAGTTAAGCTCGATATTGCTTGTCCTCGACCGGGCGAAGACATGACCGTCGGCGACGATGGCCCAGTGTTCAGAGCAACCATCAAAGCATTAGAACAGAAAACCGGCAATATGAGAACGCATATGAAGAAAGTGTTGAAGAAGGCTGAGCAGGCGCATGCGGCTCAGATTGAAGCTAACGATGCCTATGTCGGTTTTGTGGACGCACTCCGAGAAGCATCTGCTAGCAACGCTAACGCAGTGCAACCGGCCATTGAGCATTACTTTGACAAGATAGCACAGGAAATTCTTCTCTACGAAAAACGGAACACAAATAACTTGCAAAAAATTATAATCGAACCAATTAGCAAATTGTATACCTACGATATCAAACAGGCGGAATCCAAGAAGCGCGATTTTGAAGAGGAGAGTAAGGATTACTATGCCTATGTCTCTCGGTATCTCGGTCAGCGACAAGACTCAGTGAAAACTAAGAAGCTTGCTGAGAGCGATACTAAGTACCAGACAAAACGGAAAAATTTCGAGCTCAAACGGTTCGACTATTCTTCATTTGTGCAGGATCTGCATGGTGGTCGAAAGGAACAAGAAGTGCTGTCTCACCTCACCAAATATGCTGACACACAGGCGAGGAGTTTTATGTCGACAGCAAAAAAACTCGACGGTATGATGCCGCATTTGAAGGCTCTTACTTCTGAGGTTCAGGATACAGATAAGGAATACCAATATCAGAAACGTGAAAGGGAAGAGAAGAGACGCGGCTTAGAGAAGAGCAATCTCCAGTATAACGAACCAGAGAATGCAGTCTCGGGTCCAAACGCATTGGCGTTGAGTAGCACCAACGGTATTCAGCATACCTCGGATTCCGAGCTCGGCCGCGCAGATAGTACTGGTTCTCAACTTAAACCTACATCGACAGCCAATTCAGCGTCAATTACGGCAACAGCAGTGGCGGTCGAGCTTTCAAGATCACCAGGCAGTCTCGGTCACCCTCTCTTGAATAGCCCCGTGCAAAACTCCAAGTTTAAAGGCATACGAGACTTGGAAGAAAGAGATCTCTCTCAGCTGGCCATCGCTGAGAAGAACTCAACACAACGTAAAGAAGGTCTGTTATGGGCTTCGAATCGCACTCACGTCGACTTGTCATTAAACAAGCAAGGTTGGCACAAGTAAGTCTTGCTCGTGATCTAGTCATCGCATTAACTAATTATAACAGGTTTTGGGTGGTTCTGGACCAGGGCAAGTTGTCTGAGTATAGCAATTGGAAGCAGAAGCTCGATTTACACATGGAGCCCATCGACCTACGTATGGCGTCCGTGCGAGAAGCCCGTAATGCTGAACGCCGGTTTTGTTTCGAGGTAATTACACCTAAGTACAAGAGGGTATATCAAGCTACTTCCGGAGAAGATATGAATAGCTGGATTTCCTCTATCAATAATGCCCTCCAAAGCGCAATGGAGGGACATATGCTTGAAGAAAAACCGGCATCTTCGAGTGATACTAATAGTCTCAAACGCGATATCGGGTCTATCTTGACGGGAAAGAGTTCTTCTCTAAACCACGGCTCGTACGGACCTCATAGTTCCGGGAGCTCCGCGCCTCCATCCCGCCGCACTACAGTTGGGGCCCGACCCCTCGCAACAAGGCCAGCAGGCAGCAGCTATGATGAGAGTCCTGACAAACTGCTTCAAGCTATTCGCGAGAGCGACCAGGGTAATTGTTGGTGCGCGGATTGTGGCAGTGGCTCTAAGGTTGAGTGGGTTTCTATTAACCTCGGTATCACCCTTTGCATTGAGTGCAGCGGCATTCATCGCTCACTTGGAACACACATCAGCAAAATCCGTTCATTGACGCTTGACAATATGTCTTTCACTCTTGATGTTATCGAGCTGTTATTAATTGTTGGAAATCGAGTTTCAAACATGGTTTGGGAGGCCAAACTCGATCCAAACCTGAAGCCTAGTCCCCAGACTACGCGCGAGCAACGTCTCAAATTCATCACAGCCAAATACGTCGACCGAGTGTATGTTGAGCCTATTTCGACAACCTTGTCGCGATATGCAACAGCTGACGAAACACTGCTCGCCGCTATCAAGCGCAACGAAATTCAACAAGTCATCCACGCACTGGCCCTGAGGGCCAATCCAAACGTTCCGGATAAGGTCCGAAACACCCATCCAGTTTTCTTGGCCTTAGCAGCAGCAGACCCAGCTCCCCCGTCGCCTGGCGCGACCCCTAGTACACGGCCCGAATCCGAGTCACGTACCATTGCTTTCGCCGTGGCTGAGATGCTGGTCCAAAACGGTGCTCAAATCCCTGCACAACTGCCAGAATTCCCCCTCGGTCGCAACGCACAACTGTACGTCAATGAAAAGCGTGGTCGCACTGCTGCTATCGGAGCTTCAGGTCTATCGATATCAAACAACCTCGGCCCAAACCCTAATGAGCGTCTTCAGCGCGATAAGGACGCGCGACTACAGAAGCGTATCAGTGCAGGTGGGCGCTTGGCCAAATCACCGATTCCCGAACGATAGAAACGGCGGAAGTCGAATAGTTCTTCTCTTTCGTCTTCGCCGCCTAGGACAACGCAATTTTCTCTGCGAAAACCACATAACTCTAGCTCCAATTCCTCTTCATCCACCTCCGAGCGATAGAAACGGCGGTCGGATCGCATCCTTTTTCAGATACCCCTCTTCTTGAATATTTCAGCGCCTTTGTGCCTCCCGATGTTGTGCCCCTTTGGGCAGCACGTCGCGTCGTCTGTGTCGAACTCTACAATAGAGTGATTAGCACTTGTCGTTTCTTGAACTGATTGATGACAACATATATTACATGATGGGTGGGATTGTTCTTTTCTTTTGGAACCAGGTCATGATCGAAGGCGCTTCTGGATTTTCATCCATCATATAGCATTGCGCATCTTTGGTGTTGGCTGCGTAAGCATGTGGCGTGTGGCGTAGCTGTGATAGTGATACGCTCGCACGCATCATCGGGTCTATTGCTGAAGCCACGGGGGTTTTCGCTGGTTTCTTTTTACAGAGCTAACACATTTTACTTATATCGACTTGGGAAGTACACTTTGAGTGAAGAGCAAGAGAACGCTCTTGGTGATGAGACGAGAGTCTGGGAAAAGGCACTTCATGTGATGGTGGATGTATACATTGTATGAGTAGACTCGGATAATCGATGTATAACGGAACCCAGCCAGGGGACTTGAAGGTAGACCATTTGGCCTACTATGATCTGAAATGTAACCATGACCAAGAGAAGATCTTGCCCCGTAGCCTCCCGTCTAGCAGATTAGATGTGCATGTGTTTATATGACAAGAGTATCTCTTAGCCGATTCTATCCCATTAAAGACAGGCGTAGACATGAATACAGGTACAGCATCCATAGGGCCAGTCACCTTTTGTCATGCAAGCTCAAGACCAAGACGGCGTAGAGTGGTAATTAATGTCACAGCATACATTCGTCTCTGTAAGTAGGCGTTACGTTACGCCTGTCCCCGTTTAGACGCTCAGTTTCCACAAGGACAAATCCAATGCATTGCCAGCAACGTCTATATGTCTTTCTAATGGTTGTACCCCCGTTTCTTATGCAAGTTTATTGCGCATAATCTCCTCCCACAAGGACATAGCAAATCCATCCATCAAACCTTATTCTGAAGGCCCCCCGTGTCTCTACTCAGCAGGTGCAGCAGCAGAGTCCGCCGTCGCCTTATCCCCCGCCTCGGCCTCGGCGTCCTTGACGAGCTTATCGATGATCTGTTTATGGATACCCTTCCAATTATTCTCGACCTGGCCCTTGACGATGCCGATGACGAGTCTAGAGCAATTAATCAAGACGTCTTCAACGAGTTCCAGTGCGCCGCTGTTCTCGCGCACGCTCCAGCGCGTTTCCATGACTACGCCCAGCGGGCTGCGGATCCGCACCCATATCCCCTCGTCGTGATCCACGAACTCCTCTCGGCTGACGACATTGCTGCTCCACACCGGATTCGGCATGTGGTCGACGACCTCGTAGATCTTGACGACGGGCCCCGGGCCTTGATGTGTCCCCGTCGCAGTCAGCGGCGTGAGAGTCTCCGGTAGCTTGAAGTGCTTGCGCGCCACGTCCACCGACGCCGGCTCATTCTCCGTCTCCGGGGGCTGGGGCAGCGTCTTATGCGCTGAATGGTGCGGGTCGCACAATAGGAAGAACTCGTCTTCAACAGATCAGGGTTCTCGTCCTGCTCGCGGTTGATAGCGAGGGGCACTTACGGTCATGCAGCAGCGCCACCGCGTCTTCCTTGCGCACGCTCGGCGGGATCGGACTTGCGTTCACCGAACTGCTCGTGCTGGATAAGACTACGTGTACGAGAAAGATTAGCTACCTGTAGTTAGACTAGTCATTTGTTGTCTTTTTTTTGCTTCTCATGTCGCGTGGAATTCGTCGGCTTGGATGAGTATAGCCCTCCGGCCACTTTCGGCGTCTTCCTGAACGGGACTAAGAGGAGAGGAGAGAGGAGAGGGGTTATGGACTTGAAGCCAACTTACATGACATTTCGGCGGTTCAGTTCCTCTCTAGTCTTAGACAACCGAAAGGATTATCCGAATATTACAACCTTTAGGTCTCGCCTTTTTACTCGTTGTTTTCTCACTAAATCGCTTTTCTTTCTCACCTCTACAACGTCCTTATGCATTGAAATCCTGGGGTGTTTCAGTAGAGCTGTGGACCATGTCCTGCAAATGCTGACATAAGGATTTGCAAGCTACTGTCTAGGTTAGGTGTAGCTTACTGTGCGGTACCAAAATGTGACCTTTGCGCCACAGCCTCAGTGTCCCCCAATCTATACATGTAAATTCCAATTATCATGACAATTACTACTAACTGAGGCGGGTGCTCGATTATCATACGCGTCACAAATCTCGATAACTAACACGGTCATAATGTTTTGTTTCGTATTTTAATTTTCATGGCTAGACTGCTGCTTCGGTCCCCCCTGTGAGGTGAAGCCGTGCAACATGGCTTTCTGTAAAGGGGTATATTTATTTGAAGTGCACCCAAATATTCATATTTCGTTGCATTCTTTATACAAGTCCAGCGGCCACCCCTTGTGTCGTCTAATCGTCTAGTGAAATTACCACGTGTCCGACTGGTCCTGTCTGCTGTGGTCGGGGTTTGCTTGCTCCGGCACTCTTATTCTGACTTACGTTCTTCGCTGTCGCTGCTTTAGGTTGGGACTGTTTCGACACAGACGGTGACTTTACGACTGCCAAAGGTCGAATCGCTTCATCGATAGCTTTGATGAGGATTTCTGCTCCGTTCGCAGCATCTGCCGCCACGCTGGCTCCCAGGTAACGCCATACCCTCTTATCTGACATCCATAGTTTCTGAAGGACCTTCTGAAACTCATCCTCCGGTTGTTTGTTAGTGCCTATCTCCTCGCGGTAGATGTGCCACTCAGGTTTGACATTGTGATTTTGCAGCTTGATATACAGAGTCAAGCGTCGACTCATATCCTTAGCTGGGCCTAACATATACTGAACAGTGTAACAGTCAAGTGAGATAACGGATACGTTGACATGGCATTGGTTGGTCATCGTTAGAGGTTCCCAAGCCTGTTCCACTGAATTGAGGGCCCGGTGTATCGGCAATGTAATCGATAGGAACCACGGCACACCTTTGAATGCTTCCTTCGAATTGATGAGCTTATTAAACTGTTCTGTGGCTCGAATTTGGGGATTGCCTCGGCCGAGAATTAATTTCATGTTGTCGGTTTGAAGGTCCAGAGAGGCCGTCCAACGTTGAACGTTCTGCTGTGCTTCAATACTTGCAGGTCGTGTCTGGCCTGTGTAGCTGAATTTCACGTTGTTAAGCGTGATTTCTTCACATTGGACGTCCCGCCGGCTTTGGCGAATAGTATCGATGCTGCTAGCCAATCTACCTAGGGCTTGGAGGCGGTGAGCGAGCGTATCCAAAATCGAACTTCCAACCTTTGCTTCGATGATGAAAGCAAATACACCCAGGCGTTCATTAAATGCCACGTCACGCTCGACATTGCCCTTGAGGGGGCCGAACCTGGAGGGATCTGCAACCTTGACACGAGCATCCACCACAATGTTGTAGTGGTGTTGCTCTAAGGCCAACGGTGCAGTTTTCTCGTCGTTGCTTCCGGATCCCGGGCCTACGGTTGGCCCCGGTAGCTTCTCAAGCCGGTGTTCAATATTCTTGACATTGATCTCAACAAAGTCGAAAGCCCATGATGATATATTCTTGCTTACGTGGGCATGATGCCGACCAAGTATCTCGGATAATTTCACATGAATAGAAGGTACTTTCATATTAGGTGGGAGCATGGGATTAATCCGATCTTGTATGCCGTATTTGATCCTTTCTTTATGCATCGCTCCAAGAATGCCGATCTGTGACATGATGGCGCTGCTGAAGAAAGTCAACTCCGCAAAAAATTTGTCCGAATACCGAGGCGTGCTGGGACTAAGTGGTAAGCGGGCATGGGTTGTGATCTTAGCGCTGCCTGAAGGTTTGACACTTTGGATCTTAAGTTAGCACTGGTGATCCATGTAAACAGTAACAGAACAATAACTCACACTTCGGTCAACCACCATTGGTCTCCGCCTAGACTCTGGCTCACCATGATGTACCAATTGTCAGGTAGTCCACGCCGCCTTAGCCATATGAGTTGATAACCTCCCCTTGTGCCTAGGAATTGCCTTGTCTCCTCAGGTTTGACCGGGTGGGGATTGCAAACACTCCACCCCCTACTCTTTCCGCGCCGGTTGAGTTCATCTTCCATAAAGTAGCACCTAAATCTTTCAAGTAGGGCAACCTGCTCTGTGATTGGTCTTCTGGTTTCCTTATTGAGTTGACTTTGCAGATCAATATGGCCTCTTGACTGGGGTATGGCCAACAATGTACCCGTGATCGGGGCAACTTTGATATTCAAGTACTGTTCGTGACTAAGCTGCATTGTAAACGCAGACTCCCCAGGGTTATCGTGCACAATGTTGATTCCGAGTCCAGCTTCACGTCTCAAGAACCGTCCTTGGGACTTCATCGCATCATGGAAGTTCTTCAATATATGTTCGATGTGCTTTCCGATGACTCGATTTAACAATATCTCGGTAGAGATTGTTTTATCGTCAAGTGGAAATTGGACATCCTTGACTTCGATTCCATCTCTAAACCAGCGTAAGGTCAAGCGGCTGCGAATACTTCGACTAGGTGTCGAGCCGGAGATTTTCCCACTTGAAACCCCCATAATAATGTAACTTTGGGGTCCATCGAGAGGTTGGCGGCCAGACCAATAATGTATTGCCATAGCACGCCTGAGTCTCTCGACTTCCAACATATCTGCCCATCGACCTTTGCTTAGATCCATAGCTTGACGTACATACTCTGTAATCTTGTGGGTCAAAACAAATTCGTGGAGGAACTTGTAGCATCCAATCAAACCATCCTTCTGCAAAGCTTCATTGACTTTCCACTCGAGAAAATCTCTCAGACGATCGGTTAGTTCACTGGGTGCCGGTTGAAAAGCAAATCGGAAGTCGATAAACCAGAACTGTTTTTCGGGGTCCTCGTCTGCTATTGTGAGGTCGACTTCAAATTCACCAGGAACTTTGAACGTTACACGCCCAGAGGCAATCTCAAAGTCTTGGAATTGCTCTGGTATATTCTCGTGGTCCTCAAGATTCAGACGAATAGAGAGTAGGGTATTGAGGTTTTCAATCCACCGCATTTGCTCTTCGGGAGTAATCTGGGGAGGTTGGATATAGTTGAGCTCGGGCATCCAAGGAGCTTGACCGGTAGAAAGGACCTGAAGGGCGGTGCGAAGGTCTGGGTTTGGTATTCGGGCATAAGTGAGATCTCGTTTAATGTTGATCATGTAGTCGAGCGACCCCTGGTATATCGCTCGCGTCTTGTTGATATGATGCATCAAGTCGATTAGCTTGCTAACTGGTTCTGCCTTTCGGCTCCAGTTGGCAATTACAAGGGCTTTCACCCATTCTCCATGCCTTTCCTGCACAAAGTTTAGTATCCTAACCTTCTTATTTATATTATCTGGGGAGTTGTCGTCCGAAGAAACGTCGGCGCCAACAATGTTGCCGTTCATAGCAGATAATGGCATGGGCATTTTCGCTAGGGCCATAATCTCATCGCCAAGTTGATTGTGGGTCTGCTGCGCAAGGCGGGAAATAAGAAGGCTCAGCGGTACAAAGCCCTGCGTGATGTGTTGGATTTCGTCGGGCAGATCGTTCATACGGGAGGTGAAAGGCGCCGGGGATTGAGAGCCATCGGTATTGGTAGTATTCCCATTCAGCACGGCGTTAGTGCCGGTGGCGGTGGTGGTTTGATTCCCGGCAGGGCTGACGAGGCCGTTGGGAGAATCCCGAGCGCCGTTGGTGAGTGTGCCATTGTTGCGGTGGTGGTTTGTAGATTGAAAATGTGAAGCGCCGCTCTCCATCATGACAACACCGGGCATCCTAGACTTAGTTCCCCCTTCCGCCAACGCGGCGCGTAAACTCACGGGCCGACCACGAGCACAGACAAGATGCGGTGAAAAAGGTGTTGGCAAGCAATATAAGGTTGGCGCTCCGAGGCATGTGTGTTCGTGTGTAATTGCGCGCAATGAAAGGTCCCTTAGTGCAGGATAAGGGACATCAAAAATTCAGCTGCCCAGACGCGACCAAAGACGGCGTGGCTGACGGGGTGAGTATCGGAGCGTTCGTGATAAATTACTCGTGCAGTATAAAAAGGCCCGAAATGGAATGTCAGAATGTCGGACGACAAGATCGTAAATAGGATAAGTCGATAAGTCGATAATTGGTGCAGGTGACGGAAATCTGACGATGTCGATCAAGCCTCTCTAGAAAGAAGCGGCTGTGATGCGACTCGGGTAATTGTGCATCCTAGTCGAGCAAACAGGTCAATGCTGGAAACACAAAGTAGTCGCGATCAACAAGAACTTGGAAGTTCTTGTTTTGGCGGTCAACGAAGGGGAGAGGTATGGTTGAGATGTGCGTCTGGTAGATGAAAGAATGGTTGAATAGGTGGAACAAATGACCAAACCTGACACGGAGAGCAGAAAAGGTCAAAGGCAGGCAGGCCACAAGGCAGGGACGCTATGCTACAGCGCGAGGCCTGACAAGGCAAGGCATTGGAAGAAGAAGCGATGCATGTACCACAAGGCCGGAGGGGCCCGCTTTGCCTAAATGCGGTTTGCTACCTAACCGCACTGGGTATATGTATGTACAATAGGTAACATGTGTGTTCAGCAGGTCAGCAGGTGCTGCAGGTGGGCTACGGTTGATTTTAGTGGGTAGATTGATACCTCTTTAGGTACCTAAATACCTAACCTAGGTACAGGCCGTCAGGGGGCAGCGGGGTACTTAAATGGATACATACATATTATTACTTTAGTAGGTAGGTAGGTAGACGTACATAGCCATGTATATAGATCCGCGTATACCTACCTATGCGCACTCATGATCTGCCTACATATGCAGCTTGGTATACCTACTTGTATAAGAGAGTGCATGTAGGTAGAGGCTTTCATGGAAGTAAGGCACCTAGGTATAAAACACCTGAGGTAAGGGGTACAAAAATATATATATAATTTGTGCTACCTAGGTTAGGTACCTTAGTATCAAGGTACGTATTAGGTAGGTAGTGACTTCCCATTTGCCCTGATATACTAATTTGAAGGCTATTTGCGGCAATGACGTTGTATACATTCTACCATTTCTATTTCATTAGGTACCATTTGGCGATCTGCCGCTGTAATCCCTGCTTAGTTACAATGAATCATTGTCGATCTTAACATCTAACAACCGAGTATAGAGAGAGAGAGAGAGAGAAGTTACTACTAAAGTATCATGGCCTAACCTAAATGACGTTAAATTTATCTAAGTTGTATCACTGTTTTCGCATAAAAATAGTGCAACGTGTTGTGCTCCCAGCTTGTAAGTTCGCTCTCATTCTCGGGTTTAAGTGTGCCCCAAAAAGGGGATCACCATCCTTGAGACATTTCATGTGATTGATGCTTGTCCGCCGGATAATGCTGGATCATGGGCAATTGCAACCGCGATTAGATAAGCCCAAGCACGGTTGATCATGACGGGTGAGCGCAGCTGCCTGCATGATAATTCAAGGTTTGTAGTATGACCTTAGGTAAGATACCCTTATTGGGAGTTCTTGGTGTGTAGGTTAGGTAATGGGTAGGATAGTTCTACACTTTTGTATATTCATCAACCTACCCTTTAAAAGCTGGAAAATCGTTTGAATCGACGCACGCTTTCACCCCATTCGTCAGTCTGATTTTATTAATATACACGTCTAATAGTCAGAATAGTTTTCTCTGCCTGGAAATAAAAGGATACCAAAATTATGTTATACTATACTACGATGATCTAACATTTACTTCCATTGACAACGTTACTGTCCTTGCAGGCCTTTAAGGAACGTTCAGCTTCGTATTGGTGTCTTTAACATCAATGGCTAGGTCATTCACTTACCCAAATGGCTCCGAGATTCTCATAGACTTCTAGGTTTTGTTATATCGCTCGTAGTCGCCCGTGATTTCAACCAGAATAAAACCCAATAAATCTAATTCGGGCAATCTATTTCTAACTTCTATGCGTCAACTCTCGTGATTCCTACCTAGCAAGGTGGTGAAGATATTATACTTGGAAGCAATACTGATAGGAACACTATGGGACGCGGAACCGAATCGATCCTCAGTGACACCTGGTAGCTCCGTTGAAGATAGGGGTTCTTGAGTGCTTTAGATAGCACATTGAATATTTATAAATTGGAAAAGGTGCAGATCCGCCCCCCAACTTTCCACGTTCAAGACAGGTAACCCGCACCAAATGGGAGATGCTGCAATCCAGATTTGGAACTTCAACATAGACTCCCATGAAGCGGAACGTCTAGATTAACAATAGTTATCGAGCATTATATCCTGCTAGAATGCACGCCAGCCCGTACGCCTGCGCGAATGATATGGAGGACCTTCAAACCCTTCTTGACCATATCCTAGGTTGTTATCTAAGACCAACACGTATGGCAAGCTACCAGCACAATGCTTATGCCAACTTGATCACATCGGTATAAGCCACGGAAGAAGACCTAACGCCCATAAAGATACGTCGTGGATGATTCGGGGGTCGTCATAATCTTTCACCCAACCATCCCCGGAGGCTCGCTCATATGGAAAGCGAAAAATCTAAGGTCGAGCTATGAGCAAGGCTTTTGAGGGACGGCAATGCTCCCTAGTTAGTTTTCGTGTCAGATACTATAAGGCCGTTTCGATTGACGGGTGGTGATTGGTGTATTCAGAGATATTCCGTCAAACCCTATTGATGGCTTCTCTTCCATATGTTTCTCTCTCTCTCATAAGTGAAAACAAAGCGGACGCCAGGATTATTACGTAGCGATTAGAAGTTCAGACTCCATATCGTAGTTAGGAATATGATCCTCCTGATATAGTGTGACGAGGACAAAGCACTTACATAAAACAGGGAATCACTCTCCAACGTCTAAATGTAGGGAAAAAGAGGTCACAAGAGCATATAATTTCGACGATCTCATAAAGCCAATTGGGAAAGCACATGGCGATAGGGATCATCTAGCTCTATTCCCCGTCTCTTGACCAGACGGAAAGGGGAAGAGACGTTGAGCATCCCTGCAACACACGGACTACAGTATATACTAGTACCAGCCATTTCCGCCTCTGGTTCCCACTAATGTGATGCAACATGAACCTTGCCTTCGGAAGAAAACGTGAGGCTAGGCGGCATAACATTTTGCTATCCTTACAACGCTAACTAACTGCCTTGCAGTTTTCATCCAAAAAGGAGTCTTAGTGTAGACTTTCCCCAACCCGAAGTGGAGGCACTGGTGATGACCTGCTCCTAAATCGCGCTACGACTACTCCGAATCTGGACGTCATGTTACTCTCCCTAGTGTAGTGTCTGTGCACCGTATTTATCCATCCATCAACACCAGTGCTGCATTCTGCATTCTGCATTCTTCCCAGTCCAGTGATCAAGGACTCTACTAGTAACAAATCAGGCCTGTAAGGGAGTCTCTCGCGACTACACTACAGTAGGTTATAGTGACCAGCCAGGCCCTTGAGGGAAACAGTAATGTACATTATCTTTGATGAGGTTGTACACATCCTTACTACGTAGATTCGCTTTGACTAACCGGGTCATGGATCATTGGTAGCGTGTATTTTTCAGGCATACTGGCGTGCTTTCGCTATGTTATCATTGATCAAGGTCCTGAATCCTGGATAACTCTCACCGTGTGTATTAACTATTATTCGACTCTCCGGGGCCTAGATTCTGATACCGCTGTGGAGAAGGTCCTCTACTCTCTTACAAAGCGTATTTGTGGATATCATAGTAGGATTAATATTTATTGCGGCGGGAAAGAGGTCCCTCTTGATTTTCACTGGCTCTGGCCTACTGCAATGCTACACAAGAGATAGTCCTAGTACGGTCCGAAAAAGGATCGAGTATTTCATCTCCCAATGAGAAGAGGAAATAGTTATGTGCCTGGCCGTTTCCGTACGTGATGCGTGAGCAACATTGCTTCGCGCGGCTTCATACTCTCATAGTCGTCGTCATAGCGGAATACCAGAGCTAATACACTTGACTTCCCCTCAACTTTGATGTTGCTGGGGCCGCGGCGAGAGGTCTTGAAAAAAAAGGTAAAAGTTAACTAGCTCCCTGAACCAAATGATGTTGTGATAACTAAAAGGGGGATATCAGTCATCCTGGTCAATAATATGGAATGCTACTACTTAACTCTCCGATAGCCCTGACCTACTCAAATATCCTATTCTTTCTCGAAGGGCATTCAGTTAATGGCAATCAAAAGAGCGAAGAGGTCGCATTCATACTTTTCGAATCTTCATACCTAGCTAAATCCAAAGTTTGACTCTGTTCCCAAATCTACCGACTCATTCGCTACCAATCGTCTCACACCTTTGGTTCAATATCGCTGCCGTGTGCAAGGACTTGCTTTTCCAGCCGCTGTGGAGGATACCGTACCCATCCCGTCATACCCCATTCGATCCCGCCTCGAGTTGTCTTCACCTTCTGTATAGTCAAAGCTCAAGGGTGTAAGTGCGGCCCGTCGACTCTTGCTTGGCTTAAACATCAAGTCAGGTGGGAATAGCTGTACAGTATCATATAGTCCGATGATAAAATGATCTGCTGCGGTCCGGCATTCCCCCAGTCTGTTCATCTTGCCAACCCGAGATCCCAAGAATCTAAGACCTCCCCTGAATCACATTGACGACATTTCGGTGATAATTCGAGACAACCGGTATACCGAATTCCATTGTATCTTGGTATTTCAGGGTTACTCACGTGTCCGCCCAACATAGTGGAATGGTTGGATCGACCAAAGGGCAAACGACAAGCCAAACCCGAGACATTGCGACTGCTCGTGTTTCACCAAGGTGTCGGTCGTTCATCATTCGTCATTCCAATTCACGTCATCCCACAATCTTCGAATCGTCACCGTTCAGACGGTTCGGGCTGAATAAATATCCATCCGCATAATATCAACTAGTAGCACAAGCTACAAGTCACATCTCCCCCAACTTCAACGATAAAAGATTGCAACTAGTTGGTTTAAACAGCCCGTCTGTACTTTTAGACCGTTGTAACGTATTGGCTCTTATATCCGGGGTAAATGGCAGGCCTACCTATGCCGTCTCTATTATATATAGAACAGGATAGCCGATTAGGCAATAGACCATCATCAACAGGGTTCTTTCGGCCTGCACCTTCATCGGCGCACCAAACCCACCGTCGACAACAGTCACTACCTTTATTAAGGAAAGCCGCGCTGGCAGCCCCTCTCGCTCTTGTGGCAATTCCCACAAACGCTTTAGAGTGGAAAAAAGCTATCGATGAGGTGAAGCAGAAATACTCCGCCCGCAAATATCGATCATGCTCAGTGCAATGCTGTGAGATTTTGGATAACCTGAAAGACACATCAGTCATCGAACCCCTGCATCTGATATATTTACACTTTTATGCCGCGTCTTCTTTGGAATGGTGCGCGCGACCTCTTTCGTCATCGTCCACCTACCGCGCTGAGTTACTATGCGGTGCGCAAGCACACTATGCTGAGGCAGAGGTCCTGATCGCGACCGCAGAGTGGAATGTGTCTGAGAAGGCGAGGTCGTTGTCGTGGGCCTCGGCGACAAGCCTGGGCTCTCCTAGCCTCTCGACTAGGTCGAGGACACCGGAATCAAGCAGTACAGTGTCGTCACCACGGACGAGCGTATTATTCCTTGATGACGAAGGTCCAGCAAAATCGACCCGGCGAGCTCGCGTGAAGCCTAAGAAAAAGGTGTCTTTTTCCAGCTTACCGGAATTCTTTGAGTTTCAGGCAGAGCCGTATATCCGTCCGGACAGTCCAACACTCGGTTGGGAGGAGCATGTCTCCATATCAACACATGAGATGGACGCCCCCTTTCCACTATCGCCGAAGAAGTATAGTCCAACCTCAATAATCAAATTACCACTTGAAGAGAAAATAAGCCCCAGCCGGTTTAAGACCGCCGCAGAAGTCGAATCTAGAGTGTTTAAGACTGGCGCTAGAACAGTAACACCGGGCACACCGCAATTAGCCAACAGAAGCACCGCCGCTGACCAAGAATACAATCGAGAGAGAAGCAGTACTCCCAGCAACCACACCTTCGACCTTGAGTCCTTCCTCCAGACACGCACCCTAAACCGCTTCCGCGAACAACTCTCAGCATTGAGAGACCAAGTCTGCCGCCACCGCGCCGCCGTCGACGAACTCTGCACCACATCAAACGATACCCCAATAACACCAAAGCCGGTGAACGAACTAGATATGTTCCCCGAGGTCCAGCAGCCTCGTCTCCCGTACCCAACAGGCCATATGCGTCATCAATCTACCCCCAACCCCATTGGCCAGGTGAGTAACTCACCACGGCCAGTCCTCCGTGTCCAGACCGACATAGCAAACGACGCCCCCAGCAGACACCGCCACTTCCGAGACTATAGCTTAGCTTCGGCCGGTCTTAGTCAGGCGCGGTGCAGTACTCCTGTTTATGCTCATAGCCCAATCACACCAACGAGCGCAATGCTATCACCCCTATCTGCCGGGGGCGATGAGAAGAACCTTCAGGACCGGATCGAACGACTACGCGCGAGCGGATGGCGGAGGAAGCGCTTCGACGGCCGGCGGTACGAGGCGCTCAGGGTGCAGGTGTTGGGGGAGCTTCAGCCTTGCTATTAAGGCATTTGTTTCTGTTCCCAGCGAGCCTCATGGAGGAAGGGAGAGAGAAAAGTGATAAGCAGATATGAGGCAGTTCATGATAGGAGACTGTATAAATTGGAATATAGTCATGGCGCGAGGAAAAGGCCGCTATTGCGCAATGATACCCTTATGTAGCGGCGATATTTATAGTATAGCAAACACGAATTAATCACGATCTGAGCCTGAACAATGTATATATGATTGGTTATCTTGCTTAATAGTCTTTGACCTAGTGTTTTAGGTGAGTATAGGTAAGTATTTGCCTCTCACAGAACTTATTCAGGCCTATGTAGTATCAAACTTCCCAAACCCAATCCGATTCAGACGGCTTCATTCAGCGCATTGTTATCGTCCTTCTCATGTACTCACACTTACGTGTTTTGCATGTCACTATTGCCCATGACATAGACAGGATGAACTTCAAGCTGTTGGTTTCTACGAGTTTGGAAACATAAGGAGAATAGGAAAGTATCTAGGCGAGAAGTGTTAAGACGTAGTAAAGAGGAAACTAGGTAGGTATGGGGCCATGCCGTGCAGGTAAGTGACATAATCACTCTGCTCTGACACCGATGTTCTGTAGCCTGTTTTTTACTGGCTCACTGTATAATAAAACCTATACTGACAAATCTGTGTAGGAGAAGCATGAGAGTCTCAACTAGAAACATCCCGAGAGGCGGACGTATTTGGATGCTTTAAGTAAGTAAGAAATAAACAGCCACGTCTTACTTGTTATATCTACCTATGAACCTAGGTAATGTGCGGCAACCCGGCTCTTTTAATCGCATGCCACACATCATACTAGTAAACATGAGCTGCTATTCTTGCCTATTCAGCACATAAAAGTAGACACAGGGTCGGAACGGGCAGGTTTGTTTCAGGTGTTTGCGATTGGCAAGCTCCTCTTTTATTGACAACCAGCTTCAAAGTTTCAAAGCTTGGGGGAATACATACACCGGTTGAATGAACTAACGAACATCCTGTGAACGCCAGAAGATAACGCAAGGTCACCAGCTAAGAATCGCAAGAAAGAATAAGCAAGCAGGGCAGTTAATAAAACCGTATGGTAGGTGCTGTGATAAGTACTGTGTTGTTAGTGATTACTTCCGCCGCCGAAACTATAATCATCCAATTCCTCCCAGGCGTCTCTCGACCATTGATACATGAATACATCCATCTCAGTGTATCTTGTAGGCCGAAGGGTATTGATCGCGTTGGTCGGGCAAATTGTAACGCCCTTTGCAATCTCTTCCGCTTCGAAGCAATGGTATATTAAGCATTAAAGCTCTTGCGCCGTGCTTCCTTTTCCGCTTCTTCCTTGACTTTCTCTGTCTGCTCCTGTTCTCTCATTTCTCTGACCTTGGCTAGTACGACCTCGCGGAATATGGCACCTTTCACAGTACGACTGAGTCTACCTTTGCCCCCAGTAGATTGCTCTGCCTGGGGATAATGGGGACCCTGGGCCTCGCTTGCTGCAGCCGTCGAGTCCTCAGGGAAATCAGGGTTCTCGGGATCATCTTCTTGAATCCTGAGGGCTTCAATGCGATTGGCCAGTTTCACAAGTTCGATACCACGACGGAGTCGTGCCTTGGCCATATAGGCCTTGATCTCGGGCAGCAAGTTGTGTTCGGTAGCGTTCTCGCCGCTGAGCCATGAGTGTTTAAGTGCTTGCTAACAGACTAGTTAGTACCAATCTACTCCTGATTATCCAGGGTCTGATTAGAACATACCGAGCTAGTCCACCTATCTTCAGGGTCTGGGCGTAAGAGACGCAGAATGAAGTCCTTTGCGTCATTACTGACGTCTCTCCAGTAGCGCTCATGGAACACCACATTTGCGTTACTACACTCATCGATCAAGTCCTGGAGGTTTTCCGAGCGGAAAGGCGAGTAACCACATAAAAGCGTGTATGTGATAACCCCCATGGACCACATATCAACGGGTTTACCATGGCCTTTTTTCAACATGACTTCTGGAGCGGCATAGCCAAAGGAGCCAGCCATGGTTGTGAGGACCTCGTCTTTAGTGTCCAGCATCTTTGCAATACCGAAATCGGCTAGAATAAGATTGGATTGGGGATCTTTCGTTTGGTACAGGAGATTTTCGGGCTTGAGATCTGCAACACGGGTGAGATTTTTGTGTACACTTCGTATAATAACGGCAACGAAGTACTGTACCTCTGTGAACAACGTTCTTCCCGTGTAGATAGTCAACAGCCCCGAGGACTTGCTTGATCGTCTGCGAAGCATCCTTCTCTGTAAACTTCCCTTTCTCACAAATACGATCAAACAGTTCTCCACCCGTGGCGAGCTCGGTCACGATGTAGTACTTGTCCTGCAGGAAACGATGGCGAATTAGCGGGACGTGAGACTAACAAGTTGGTTGGATAGGACACACCCTTGACTCGAACCAGTCGACAAACTTGACAATATGCGGGTGCTTGAGACGCTGGAGCATATCGAGTTCGTCGAGGACCATGCCTTCATTGCCCTTGACATTCTTCTTCAGGATAATCTTGATTGCTACCTTGCCATTCGGGCTGTCTGCTTCGCGGACAATGCCGTAGGTGCCCGCACCCAGCGTTCGACCAAACCTATACTTTGCCTTCCTCTCGTAGCTTTCAGGTTGGCCTTGAAGGCGATTGAACATAGCATTGACTACTTCGGGAAACTGGTTAGTGGCACCCGAAGAGAATATCGGTATCATGGGAAATGGGGCTTGGGGTATTGATGGTGGAATATTGCGACAAGAAAGAGTGAGGGGTTTGCGAAGGCCATGTCAATGAGACTTGTATTGGGGGCTGAGAAGATGACGGGTACGTCCTCGACTTACGGCTCATTGCGACGTAGGATGCGCTCCAGCGCAGTGTGAAGACGGTGGGTGGTACGGGAGGAGGCAGAGGCGCGCGTAGTGCAACGCGTTGAATAGTTGGTAAGGAACAGAGAGAGAAGCCGATGAGATCTAGATAGGCGAGGGTGTCGGGCTGTCGTTGAAAGTCGATGATAGGAGACGAAATTTAGAGACGTAAAGATGCTGTTAGGCTGATGATATACTGTTGATGAGCTTGCTATTATTAGCTTTCCAAGAAATAGCACAGTGCTGAGGTGCGAGCCCCTCAGCCGTTTATCAGGAGGAATAAGGAGAGATGGTATGGTACGTAAGGTAGGTATGGTAGGTATACACTAGATATGGTGGGACACTCTGAAGGAGGGGGAGGGGTTCCTCGCATCTCATCTCGTCTAGGTCACTTTCAGCACACTTTCGGGTACGTACCTCTCTTTTCAGCACCCAACGTAGCAATTACCTAAAGTAGACAGTGGAGGAGGTACCTAGGTATAAACGCTGCTTATTCGGGTTCTCGATGTTGTCTAACACAGGGTATATACTATACAGTCTATACTTGATTGACAAGGTATAGGTAATGGTTAGAGAATGGAGAACAAAAAGATGAACAAGATCTGAGACAGAGGTTCTGTAGTGGTTCAACGGTCGCTTTTATCAACAAAGAAACCCCTTCTGTCCCTCCCCCTCCCTCCCTCCCTCCCTTCTGTGCAAGGCTGAGCGAGAGGACAGGTATTTTCCCTGTCGCATCCGCACCTGGCGGCACTACTGAGTACTAGCAGATACAGCACTACGGCACTCCGGCACAGCATTGTACCTAGAAGAAAGCCTTGTCAAAAGCGAGAGGGAACACGATTCAAAGCAGTGGGGTGGTAGGAGACAGCTCAGCCGCGATGTGGAGCAGTCTCTCTACCCCACTGTTGGCTCTTTAAGTCAGCCAGATACCATCATTGGCTGAATACCGGTGGCTTATACAGTGCCCCCCTAGTAGCTGTACTACGCTTCTGCCAAACCTGGTAATTAGCCCAATGCAGCTGGCTCCCTCAGCAATCTCCAGCTGCCTACCAGCGACTTCATTATCGGATACCTACTTAGAGATGGGAGAAAGGGAGAGAGAAAGAGGTTAAATATAAAATAAAATATGGAAACATAAAGTGTAGAACATGATGTGGTGTCTTGAACAAATATAACCTTTTTCTACAAAAGAGGTATAGGGATATGAGAACATCTATTGAAGTTTAGGTACTTTCATACATATTTTTATCCATACTTATGTACCTAGGTAGGATTGTTCTTACGCGCTGGATACTACCACCTGGCAAGCATGTGAAAAGTACCTATATTAAGATCTGTGTTGTGCCTAAACTATATCTGTTAACTAACTACGTACCCAGGTACATATATGATATAAGACAGGAATGATTGCGATCATCCAAGCTCTGCTGAGGTGCTCAGTGCTAAGCAAGTCCAGCTTGAACCCATTCCCCCCCTTTGATCAGCTTTACATTAATATTTTGTTGCCGGATTTGGTAATCCCCAGGTACTATCTAGATGTAAGTACCTGGTAGGTAAGTATTAAACTCTCTTGTGACCTACCTAGAGTACATCTATCTACCATATCTGCTACCTACCTATGTAGGCACATAAGGAAGCCTAAACACTGCACGAGTAGTAGCAATACACCATGTATGTACCTGGATGGTTTATGTACCTACCTCTCTGCCTCTTTCATCCTTCCACCTTACCCATTGATGTTACCTTCAGTACTCAGACACATGTACCTAAGCTATAGGTACCAAATCCGAGTCTGTATGCTAGCTGTGCGGGGTACAGGTATCCCCCGATTACCTAGACGCCTTATCGATAGCCGCAAGCTGGGTACAGCTCCCCTCAGCGCGGGGATGATCAACTACCTAATGCATCTCGCAGTCTGCCTCTTAACATTTCCGTTCCTCGCTGCTGCTGCAGTTGGTATCACACCTCATACCTCTAGGCACTTACTGACAACCTGTTTTACCTATCAAGCAAGCCTGGATGAACCCCTCTCCCTGCGCAGTTTCAATACGCATCTGCATTTCCATCACATTTATTTGCTCATGTGAACCCTCTTCACCCTGACTGACTCATTAGTACCCATTTCAACACGTCCTCGGCACATCCATACATGGATCTTGATCGCAGACACTTGTGCTGCCTATAGGCGCTTGCCTCCGTCGTTGTGAAGTCTGAGCGCCGATTTAAGTGTATTCTGGTCGCAAGCCACGCATATACCTTTGTTTGCAGACATCCTACCATCGCATATTTGTGGGTATAGTGTTTGACTTTCGCAAATAATGGCTGGACTTGGACCTAAAAGACTAGGCAAGGAGCTGACCAAGGCATGTTTGGCAATATACTCTCTAGAGCTGATTGCGCCACTCTATTATCGTTACTAACGTCGCATTTCCCATATTCTAGATCACGAACAGCCTCCCGCCAGGCATAACTCTAGTCTCCGCTGATAACCTTGAAGAATGGCTTCTCGATATCCAGGTGTTAGATCAGAATCCATTATATGCCGGGCAGACATACCGCCTAAAGTTCAAGTTTAGCAATAGCTATCCTATTGGTATGCCCATCCTCGTTACACTGCCAGCTAGTGTAGGGTATTGAACTAATACGTGGTTCCGAAATAGAGGCCCCCGAGGTCACTTTTGTCAAGCTGGATAATAGACCAATACCCATGCATCCTCACATTTATTCGAACGGCATCATATGCTTGGACCTTTTAGGCTCTCAGGGTTGGAGTCCAGTTCAGAGTGTCGAGAGTGTCTGTATGAGCATCCAGAGCATGTTAACAGGCAACACCAAGAACGAGCGCCCGCCTGGTGATGAAGAGTTCGTGCGTGGTAACCGCCAGCGACCGAGAGATATCGCCTTCTATTACCATGATAATACTGTATGAAAGTAGAGCACGTTATTTGGCGTGTGCGCATCAGTTACGCGTACAGGTTGCATCATGAGTCACAGTGTCTGCATATTTGGCATTGCGCACCACGAAGAAGACATGTCATTATTTCATTATTAGGCATCGGCATTCAAGGAAGGCCAAGCATCATTGACGACCCCTTACAATTTTGCAATTAACCCAGCGGCAATAGTGTCTCGCTATCTGGAACCTGGGATATTGTAGGGGCGGCATGGGCGTTTGAGGGCAGCTTTGGTAACCGTCATGGCCTTTAGCTTGCACAAGGCAGAACTTGTGTTGTATGGAAAAGAAAGATCGGGCGCGTAATGGACGAAGGGACCTACAGCGTTACTAAATGCAAACCTCCAATGCATCAGATGACGCCCATTTGTAAGACCTTGAATTTCGTAAACGATAATACAAAACAATGATCTAATAACGAACACCCTTCACAGTGGCGCAACCTCACTTCTCAGATGGTGATTGTCCATAGTACCTTAAAGTGTGAGGTGCAACTGTAGAGGCTCTAATGATTTAGTGTACCTAGATAACCTTCTACACTTTCAAATGACGTCGGAGTCAATCCACTCCGTCCCGCCGAAAGTGGAGGGTCCCACTGGCAGCTACCTAGGTACCACCTAGGCTCTAGTACCCAAGGCGGAGAGCCCTGTTCAGTTCATCTACCAATTTGGTCAAACATCAGCTCTTTTGCAGCTTCAAGTTGGGTACCTCTCTCAATTTCCAGAAGCACAAGCAGCACCCCTCATGAAGAGCTCATAATGGCTCCTTATGTGGGGTTCGACACCGAACACATAAGAGACAAGGCTCGTAAGGATCTTCTTCATCTTTTAGAGGGCGTAAGTAAGGCTGCCTCAACTCCTTAGCGATAGCCTAGGTCACACATTGTATACTCACCCATCTCGCCGACAGGTTCGTGGCAAGAAGAATCTTGTCATCGAGCGTAGCCTCGCCGGGCCGGTTGGCGTTATCGTCAACGTCTCTACATTGCACGACTATGGCGTTGATAAGTTCTTCGTTCTAGAAAACGCCAATGCCGATACCAGTCAACGCAATGTCGTTTTCATGGCACGAGGCGAGTGTGCTCGTCACGCTCAAGCTATCGCCGGTGAGTTACTTTCTAGTGTCGCAACCCCTTCATTTACATTGTTGAATACGATATTATACAGTAGTGGCTCTCAGTAGGCTTCGTGGATGTCCTCTCCCGCTCTGAGTTGCCAGCCAATGTTGCCCAAGATAAACCAACTCGGCATAGCACACCCTCTTAGCGTCTCTTTCATCCATCTCATCTTCAAGATGCCATCGTATTAGTGCTAACATTGCTTGTAAGACCAGATCAAACGACTACAGCGGGAGAGCCAGACTGGCCACGAATTCCACATCTTTTGGGTCCCTCGGCGAACCCTTGTGTCCGATAGGCTACTGGAAGAAGCCGGGGTTCTCGGTGACGTGAATATATCAGAACTACCAATCTATTTCTTCCCACTTGAGCGTGACGTATTATCCCTCGAACTCGATGATTCCTTTCGGGACCTTTATCTCTTCAAAGATACAACACCAGCATTCCTCATGGCGAAAGCACTGATGGGGATACAATCAAAACATGGCCTGTTTCCTCGGGTCGTCGGAAAAGGGGACCACGCAAAACGGGTGGCAGAGCTACTGACCCGGATGCGGCAAGAAATTATTGCTGGGGAAACTACCGACGAAGCGAATCAAACTGGACTCACACCAAGCAACTCAATCGAAAGTGTAGTGATTATTGACCGTGAGGTGGACTTTGTTACACCTCTACTTACGCAACTAACATATGAGGGGTTGATCGATGAAGTCTGGGGAATTCAGAATAACCAAACCGATGTCGACTCGACTATTGTTGGAGCTCCACCGCAACCACCCTCACAGAGCGCGTCGACAACCCCGAACCCCAGCCTAGCTTCTAGAAAACGAAAGATTCAGCTAGACTCGTCCGATAAACTCTACGACGGGCTTCGGGACACCAATTTCGCTATTGTCGGTACTTTGCTGAATAAAGTGGCGCGACGACTACAAAGCGATTACGAGAGCCGGCATGGATCAAAAACGACAGCGGAACTCAAGGACTTTGTACAAAAATTGCCTAGTTATCAAGCAGAACATCAGAGCCTGAAGATCCACACGGGTTTAGCAGAAGACATCATGAAACACACCCGAACCGATCAGTTCAGCCGGCTGCTGGAAGCTCAACAAAACCTTGCCGCTGGTGCCGATCCAAGCTCGCAGCACGACGCGATTGAGGAGTTAATTGCGAGGGACACGTCGCTCGCTGAAGTTCTTCGACTCTTGTGCATTTATTCTTGTGTATCTGGTGGCATTAAATCAAAAGATTTTGATCATTTTCGACGCTTGGTGCTCGAGGGTTACGGGTATCAGCATTTGACGACTTTACATAATCTAGAGAAGCTACAGCTCTTCCTATCGCGAAGCTCGCCCATGGCTAATATGATTCCTATGCCGGGGGCGGGCCCTGCCACAGGAACGAAAACAAACTATACTTATCTCCGGAAGCAGCTCCGGCTTATTGTGGATGAAGTAAACGAGCATGATCCAGACGATATTGCTTACGTATATAGTGGGTATGCACCGCTTTCCATCCGCCTAGTTCAATGTGTCCTACAGAAGCAATACCTCTTTTCTATCACCCGTAGCAATGTTGCTGGTGCGGGCACGGTAGCTGGAAGCGGCGCGCAAGGCTGGCGAGGTTTTGACGACGTCGTGAAACACGCGCGTGGCCCGGCTTTCGACGACATCCAGAAGGGCGAGGACAAGGCAGTCAAAGCCAGGGCACTCTTATCTGGAGGTGGTGATAAGAAGACGGTGTTTGTAGTGTTCGTGGGTGGTATCACTTTCACGGAAATTGCGGCTCTGAGATTCATCGCAAAGAAGGAAGAAGGTAATCAACTCTACTCCCCTCTGTTATTTTTGTTTGTTTAGGCATCTCGCCGCGGAATGAGGTTGCTAACTTATGCGCGCAGCACGAAGGAATATTGTCATCTGTACAACCTCGATCATTAGCGGGAATAAAATGATGGAAGCAGTAATTGAAAGGAGTTCATTTGCGCAGGATGGATCGCAGCCCGTAGTCTCTACCTGAATAGACTTTTCTCTACTGCTGGAATCGGAGGTTTGGGGTGACTCTAGGAAAGTTGACTGTGTCACTGATCTCTGTGATATCATGCCCATGGCGAGCGTGGTCGCAATCAGCAGTAGTAATGATGATGTTGTTGTTGTAGTAGGCTTATGCGGGGAAACAATCGGCACAGATCTCGACCTGGGAAATATTCAGTCGCAAAGATACTAATATCAATGCTCATTGTAGAACCAAATTGACAATAGTACTTGTGGCTGAGCTGGTCAAAGCTGATGTATCTTGTGTAGATAGGCCGCGATGGTCGAGTGAACCACGATGGTGGTGTTAGTCCGCACAGTATAAGTGGGAAGTTACAGGTTGATAGGCTATCGGCTTCAGGTTAGTCTGATCTGGGAGGTTGCTACAAAATATGTACCCATGTCACGTGGCTCGGAGCACGGAGCGCCCCTTACCCTGACCCAATCTGATGATTGGGAAGTTTAGCATTAGCGGATTATAAGCGATCTAGCAGGTCTTGACTCTTGACTCTTGAGTGCATTCTTTGCCGATCCGAGTTAAGTTAACCATATACCTACCTCGCCAACAGTCTCCTCTTAAGTGAGTAGACTTATAGTACTGAGAAGGCATATATTTCTTGTTGTTGATTCCAGCAACGTTTTTGTGCTACAAGTCACTTGATCCATCCGCATCATTCTAAAGTCGTTGCAGATTTGGATCTATTTAATTAGTTGACGAACTGCTCTGCAGTACAGTGTAGTACAGTACAGACTCCGTGCAAGGTACAGTATAAACCCGGCCCCTTGACTTGGATGATGGTTCGATGATTTCGCTGCTCCATCCGTAACTCTCACATTCGGAGGACCTATCCTTTCTCTCAAACAATTAACTTTTACCAACAGGCCCGCTACCCTCCTAGTCGATAGACATGTTCTCGTGACATCGTCGAATGGATTGAGATAGATTTCGGTATCTTATTCAATGGGAGGCTTCTTAGCCCACGGAAAAGCTCCGCACCCCGCGAAAATTAGACGACCTCCCTTCATATACGTATATCGATGCTGAATCCCAAGTACGCCGAAACGTGATCTCACGAAGTTATGACAACCTTCCAGCGGCTCTTGGTAGAGGACAGGACTGGTCCATTGATGTCATCTGAAGAGTTATATCTAAACTTGGGAGCAAAGCCAGCATTAGCGGATGACATCCCCGCCATATCCTCAATATTCCTCACCGACAACCCTGATTCTCACAATAGGCACATTTCCCCTTCAAGAGAGATGTCAAGGCCAGCATCTGAGATCGTTGTCAAAGTGGAGGACGTAGATATGGGAGCTGATGCTTCTACACCGGCATCAGACATACTGGAGAGAACCACGTAAGTCTCTCATATGTCTATATTGAGCTCCCCGCTCACCCATACGAAATCTAAACCTAGTAATAGGGGTTATCATAATGAGACACAAACCGACAATTCTCGTCCATTCGCTCATCGAGGAAATATGGGGAATTCCTTTGAGTCGTCAACATCGCTCTTGTCTGATAACTCAAATCCGTCCTCACCGCCTTCGTCGATACCATTTTCTAGTAAGGCGACTACACCAATTGACATAGGGCAAGTAAAGGAATTGGTAGCAACACCTACCACCTACGCTGCTCCCTCCACAAGACGACAGTCATTTGACGTCCGACCGCGCGTATCGATACCAACCGATATCGCCTTACAAAATTACGCCCATCAGTGCATTACAGCAGCTGAATCATCAAGATTGAACCCATATGCATTACATCCGGACGAGTACGCCATACTCAGAGAGCATATTAGTCACACTCAGGTGACTACATATCTGAATATCCGCAACGGGATTCTTCGCCTATGGATCAACAACCCGCGTATAGGTGTCTCGCGTGATGAGGCAGTTGGATGTGCTAAAGATGAAAGATGGTATGATGTTGCTAGCGTGTGCTACGACTGGCTAGTCCGCTCAGGGCACATTAACTTCGGTGCTGCCGAAATCCCAGCGGGCAGAAAGCCGCATAAAGAGACGAAGCCGCTGAGACGCCGGAAAACAGTTGCTGTTATCGGCGCTGGTATGAGCGGACTTGGCTGCGCTAGACAACTTGACAGTTTGTTCAAGCAGTATGCTAACGAATTCAATGATATGGAACAAGAGCCTCCTCGAATTATTGTTCTCGAGGGCCGAGATCGCCTTGGCGGCCGTGTTTATTCGCGAGCGCTGGACAGCAGCAAAAGTCCTCGTATCCTAGGATTCAGGGGTCACCGTCACAGTGTCGAGTGCGGGGGAATGATCATCACGGGGTTCGAGCGAGGAAATCCTTTAAATATACTAGTGCGTGGACAGATGGCTCTACCTTACCATGCTTTGAGGCCCGACGCTATTCTTTACGATACGAATGGGAAGGCAGTGGATGAAGAACGAGATCGGATGGTTGAAAAACTTTTCAACGATTGCCTAGAACGAGTTTCGGACTACAAGTTTAAGAGCGCGCCATCGAAGCTCATCGAAGGTAATAAAGACCTAATAGACGAAGGTCGTGACAGTGCATCAGAAGGTCACAAGTCGATCGCTGATGTGGAAGAAGCCACGGCTGCCCTTCCACAAGCACCACCGATCTCAAAACAAAGTCTAGGGCCACAGGTCAGTCTGGTACCCGTTTCTACAGATCGCGCGACCGGACGAGCCCATGTCGAACCCGGCACTCCAGCTGCTTTCAAAGCAGCATACAAAGCCCGATCAATGGGGTGGACATTAAAAGAAGACATCAATGAAGATAATGACTTGGAACTAGGCACTGCTGCCAAAGCAACAGCCGCTACCCTTGGGTCTGTTGTGGATGAAGCAATTAACCAATACAAGAACTTGGTGGACCTGACAGCACAAGATTTCAGGCTCATGAATTGGCATGTTGCCAATCTCGAATATAGTAACGCAACAAACTATCACCAGCTCAGCATCGGAGGCTGGGATCTCGATGCAGGTAATGAATGGGAAGGCAAGCATACCATGGTAATTGGTGGCTTTCAAAACGTTCCTCTTGGCCTCGCCATAGCGCCATCACGTCTTGATATTCGAAAAGACACTGCAGTCAAAAAGATTTTATACGATCCTGAAGGGATGGCCGGTAGCCGTATCGAATGTGAGGATGGCTCAGTAATTGAAGCCGACTATGTCGTCTCAACTATTCCACTGGGTGTCTTGAAACATGGGAGCGTCGAGTTTCAACCTGCTCTTCCAATAGAGAAGACAGAGGCTATTGATCGTCTTGGGTTTGGTATATTAAACAAAATCATCCTTGTTTATGACCATGCTTTCTGGGATCCAGATGCAGACATCTTTGGCTGCTTGCGAACACCTCTTTCTCGCCATAGCCTTAAACAGAGTGAATATGCCTCCCAGCGTGGCCGTTGCTTTCAGTGGTTCAACGTCTCAAATACAAGTGGGATTCCCGTGCTTCTCGCTCTTATGGCGGGAGATGCTGGTTTTGACACTGAGCATTCCAAAAATGATGAACTCGTTGCCGAAGCGACAGAGGTCTTACGTCGTGTCTTCGGTATTAAAGTTCCTCAACCTGTGCACTCTATTGTCACGCGCTGGGGTTCAGATAAGTTTGCTCGGGGTTCCTATTCATCTGCTGGCCCAACTATGCGTATTGATGATTATCAGACGATGGCCAAGCCAGTTGGGAACCTGTTCTTTGCAGGAGAACACACATCTAGCACACACCCTGCAACTGTGCATGGTGCATATCTCACCGGATTGCGTGTAGCATCAGAGGTCCTTGGCACCATGCTTGGGCCTATCCAAGTACCAACACCACTTATTCTTCCAAAAGAGTCACTGTCTCTTTCAAGTAGTCTGAAACGTAAAGAGCGACAACAAAGTTTATCCCCCAAGGCTGCTAAGCAAGCTCGAATCGATGCCTACGAGCTTGCCCTCTGGCAACATGTTGTCTCGCAGATTGGTGAGCGCCCATGGCGGCCGCCAAAAGTTGCGAGCAACGCCTACTTTCTTTACAGTAAAGTGAACTACGAAGCTGCACGTAGACGATGCCAAGAAGGTCGACGTGCTGGAAAAGGAAAACCATCCCCCAATGAAGTCCGTGTAATGGCGAGTAAAATGTGGAAAGAGGCAACTCCCGAAGAACGGAAGCCATTTGAAGAGCAAGCGGCCGAGCAGAAGAGAAACTATAATGAGGCGGTCAAGATGTGGGCAGAGAAAGCTAACGATTGGGATCGCCGATATCTAGAAGTGAAAGCAGAATATGAAAAGAACCACAAGCTGGTTCTTGACGAGGATGAGACGGAGAGTGGGCGAGAAAGAAGACGTGCCAAGGTGAATAGCTACGCAGAAAGCGAAAACAGTGATGTCGAGATGGAGCAATGAGGTCTGGTCTCCAATTCTCTGCTACTGGTTTATCCACCAGATATTATGCCCAACTTTTATTCTGCCCACACAACATTAGCGGGACCACCCTATCTTGTGGCTTCTCTTCGGACTGGCATTTACACGGGCGTATTGGTTGCTTTGCTTGGGTTCTGGGGCCCTCTTTATCGGTGAACAAAGGCGTACAAGGTCGTCTGAACTCATTTACATCTGCATGGGTACGGTGAATAGTACTGGGTGCATCACTAAGAGAAGGGAGTTTATGGGTGCTAACTCCTTTTACTCTTTGTACTATTGCTTTATATCCCCGTCTTATATTTTGCGCTGTTTTTATCAACTGAAACCACGGCTCCTCAGAAGCCCACTACTTTATCTGCCCTGTATTCCTACCTTGGGGTAAATGATGGAGTGCCAAAAGGGGCGGTGTGTTAGAGACTCGATGGGTGATAGAACGCTTGATAGACAGGGTATGGTTCGTTAGGCCACTTACCACATGAGCGTACATAATACAGCACTTTATGCAAGTAAATGCAGTTCATAATATTAGTGTGAATGATTGTGTTTTTCCGAGCACGATTTTCTGTCTATTGTGAGGATTACCTCAGAGCTATCCTGAGAGAAATAAGAAAATGCCACCATACAGAAACTTAAAGAGCCTTAGTATGTGGTCTAGTAAGGTAACTGGGCAAGAAGTCAGTCAGCCTTGAGTCTCTTATATAATATGACAAAGGGCTACGACATTTATGACTGTTCTAAGTTTGAAAGCAGGTGAAGAAAAAAATAAGGCTGGCATTATATATTCGCAGCTGCTAAGGAGTCTACATGTTGTTTCGGTCATATGGGCAAATGTCCCAGGGTCTACAATGCGAGAGATGTATATGTTCCTATCATTGCTTTTTCTTAACACGGCGAGGCGTGGACATGTGCATTTATACATTTGGATATATCAGCGTGGTGTAAGTAATGTTACTTCGGCTCTTATAGAACTGGGACTAACTAACAAACCTGGTTATATACTAGTTATATACAGGAGACAGCTTTTAAAAGGGGAGGGTAGCGGTAGGCTTAGGAACAGGATTTAGTGTTTAGGAGGGACGACTATACAGAGTCCTTGCTTTAATAGCCCGAATGACCTGACAAATGCTGTAGGGAGAATACTGCCATGTCGCCCTCATCCAGCATTGTTAGACAGACTTGGATTTAAAGGCAGGGACGAATACAACAGTGTTCTATTGCCCGTTGTACAGGGTAGCACAAAGGATATCCTGTCTGACATATCGTAGAGGTAGCTGGTGTCCAATTCACCGTTTTTGCTCCCCTGCACTTTCTATAATAGTTGGCCTGTTTGTTTATTTGTTTGTTTGTGTTAGCCATTAGACAGTTTACAGGAGCGGATATTCATCCGAATTTCTGGTGAAGTTTTCAGGTTCTTTCATGTTCTTGAGATAAGGTAATTTACTGTTACAGTGATTACTTAAGCCACCAGCTTGAACTGTGAGCTTATGTGCTCAACCTTAAGAGGTCGAGTTTCGGAGACTTAGCTTCGTCCCATCATGCCCTTGATTCCTATACTCATATAGCAGCCATCCATTATTGTGAAACACTAAAAGTTGGAGACTATCCAGTCTAAACTCTCAGATAGATCGAGGTAATATGCAGTGTAAAGCGTCTCAGCAAAAATCAAACAACAAATGGTTGTCAAACAAAGTAATAGAAGTTATGGAACTTGTTTATTGAGGCTTTGGTACACAGAGGGCTCGCATAGGGTAGCTTTGATACAAAGGGAAGATGCGATATTGATGGATCACCATGCGGCCCCCTTTCCCCACGGGTTTTCCCACTCGTCTATAGATGAACCACTTTACATCTCTGCTGAGGCCATAGCACCAGTGATAATTTCGACCAGCTCGCCAGTAATGACGGCTTGACGAGTTCGGTTGAACAGAATCTGGTACTTGCTGATCATCTCACCGGCGTTCTTAGAGGCGTTCTGCATTGGAATTAGTATAGGTAAACGGGTCACGGAATAAACAAGTTTGGTCAAAACTATCACGTACATCCATAGCATTCCGACGGGCCGAAATCTCGCAGGCGTGGCCCTCAGCCAGAGCCCAGTAGAGAGAGTTGGCAAGGGCATATTCCCGCAGGTTGGGGAGAAGCTCCTCGTCGACCTCGAAAGCCGAGAAGTTGGGTGAGTTAGCGATAGCCTCCGCGGAGAAAGCTTCAATAATGGTGGCCTCGTAAGAGGTGGCGTTGAGGAACTTGTTGTACACAATCTTGATGTCGGAATATTCGGTAGGGAGCTGGACGACCTGGTCGGCAATAGCCTGGGCATCAGCGAAGGTTGGGACGTCCTTGCCAATGCCAGCAAAGGTCAAGGCGATGTCCCTGGCGTTAGTTCGGCTGAGCTGGGCACGGGACTTCTCGCCGATGAGAACAAGGTCGGCAGATTGGTGGTCGGGGCCAATGCGGCGACGCATGAAACGCGTGAGACCAGAGTGAATACCACCACAGAGGCCCTTGTCGGAGCTGCAGACGATGTACAGAGTCTTCTTGCCCTCGGCCTCAAGCGGTTTCGTCTCGGCGGACTCGAAGACCTCATGAGAGGTCTCACCGTACGAGCGGGACTCGGTCATGGCTCGTTGGGCGCGGGTCAGCTTGGTGGAGGCAACGATCTTCATGGTCTTGGTGATCTTCTCGATGTTGCGAATCGACTTCAGACGGCCTTCGATCTCTCGCAGGGTGGCATAGGTAGCGGCATTTTGGACGGTGCTGTGGACGCGGAGTAATTAGAATACGATGCACTTATCACAAGCATAGATATCGGGCGTGGCAAAGGCGTGTGGATGGCTGGCTGCGAATTGCCTCATCCTGGGCCTCGCAGCAAAATGCATCATGGGACTCCGACACGTACCGAGCAGGAATAGCCGCAGCCGCAGAGCCAGCTCGAAGAGCCGGTCGGGCTACTCTCGAAAGCATATTGAAAAGGACTGAAGGAATGCGGAATGCGGAATGCGGAATGAGCCTCAAACACCAAATGGCTCCTTGACTGCGATGCGCTGCGCAATCAATTGGTCGACTATTTGATCTAAAGATCGTGCTTAGTTGGGAGGTTCGATAGGTATTATTACACTCTTTCTCTCTCCTCTGCAAAGCTGGTTACTTGCTTGCCTGCTAGTCTAACTGCTGGTCTAACCAATCTTTCCGGACAACGGCAAATTGTCGGGTTATAGTGGATATAATCCTCCATCACAGGTAGGTGGGCCTTTGCATTACGTATAGTACCTACTCAGTAGACTACCTACATACCTAGTAGAGGTACCTAGCAATTATGAACATATCACGACTACCGCTTTATACCTCTGTAGGAAGGTAGGTAGGTAGGTACAGATTAAGTATAGGCTATGTCCTGTAATAGGTAGATAAAAAAACATAAAAGAATGCAAAAAAAAAAACTATTCGACCCATCAATGCATTGGCCACCTGTTGATCTTTTCTCAAGTTTATATGCAGGTAGGTAGATGCAAATACAGAATCATCATGATCACCTACATCTACTACCTAACGTACACCAAGAGGAATCCCGAGTCTGCAGCCCAATCAATCATATGATCTCAATACCACCAAAAAAAAGCATTACCTACCTACTTTTTACACTGCTGCTGCTACCAAGTGAGCACTAATAAAAAATTAGCAACTGGGCATGGAGCCAGTCTGCCAGTCAGCCAGTCAGCCAGCCCGGCTCAGCCCAAGTCAGTCAGTAACCTAGTCAGTCCCCCACATCCCTGTCCAAGACTCGTTGACAGGTATGGTACCACTCACTGCACGTACCTCTGCGCGCACCCATCCACCTACCTAGCCTACCTAGGTACCTACCTACCTATCTCCTCCAAGCAGTAGCTACCACTGTAGGTACGAGCCACCTATCGTACGGAGGTAAGCTTAACGCTGTAATCCGTACCAGCTATCCAGTTCATATGATCCTGTCATCCCGAGTCCCCCCTAACCCAGCACCACTCATTTGCACCAGAACTCAGAACAAGAGCCTACCGACGACCACCAGCTGGCAAAAGACTTTTCTCATCACCTTACCAGTTCAATAAACAAGTGACAGGCTGCGTGACAACTGTGGCATTCTTTAATTGTCCCTAGTCATCCCCACTACTAACAACACCCAGCCAATAGCACCTGCTCCGGTCCTTTGCAGCGTGGCGGCTACTCAGTACATGCACACTATCTAGTATGGCTTGTGGGCCAGTCCAGACTGAGTCTTGACTTGTGAAGGCTTCAAGAGACCTTGCTCGCCTCCGTATACCTACTTCACCAAGGCCTGCCCACCCGGTGCTGTTTTTTCTCCTTCCCAAATCTGACACCTGCTCCCTTCTCCCTCTCCCTCTTCTCCTGCTTCTCCCCCGGGCTTTCCTTCCGCTCTTCCCTTTTTCTTTTAGATTGTCTGTCACCTCCCAGCTCTATAGACTGGGGTGGTGCACCACGGTGTCGACCACCCTTCGCAATCTTGTGCCGTTCCTGCCTTCATTCAGAGCCCGGCATTTCTCCAGCCGACTCAGACGCATCTCAGCCGCTTTGTGCTTTCCACCCACGGCTGGAATTCACCATTGCACCATCCCCATCCAACAACGCATCTCACAGCCACGTTATCCACTTCATCAAATATTTCCTCACGCGCCCATCATGTCGTCAGACGATGATATGCCCCTGGCGCGCACCAATGGCCATTGTAAGTACCCAACACTTATTTTCTCAGAACATAACAAACCGCCCCGCCCCTTGAGTTCGCTCCCACTGCAGTGTCCTCGTGTTGCAGGTCACAGCCCTCTTACGTTGACTTGGTTCGATACAATACCTGCATCCTTTGGAGAGAGAAAAAAAATATTCACTAACTCTTCCTTTTTCTGCTTTAGTATCTGCCGAAAAGATCTCGAAGGCTGAAGACAGAGCTATGGACATCGACTCCAATGTTCGCATGAGGCCTGCCCCATTATCGATTCGATATGGTCCTATCGACGATGATGATGCTCCCCTCGTAAACGGAAACGGCAAGCGCAAATCGCGATCTTCCGCTGGCAATGTCAACTACCATGAGTCAGACGGCGAGAATAGTCGATCTGTAGGTCTTTCCCGGCGCGATTTTGAACCCGCAACCTCGGGCACTAACTAGGTGCTAGACAAAGCGACATAAAAAAGCTGTCGTAGACGACTCCGACTCCGATGTTCCCATTAAAAGTAGGACAAGGCTCCCTCCAGCTGCCAACGAGACAGCCGTTGCCGAGGATTCAGACGATGATATCCCTCTGAACAAGAAACTTGCGGACAAGCGCAAGTCTATCGACAAGGCTGCCGAGAAAGAAGCCAAAACCATACGGGCGAACGAGGCGAAAGCGAAGAAGCAAGCATTAAAGAAGGTTGTCAAGGATGAGTCCGATGACGATACGCCCTTATCAGGGGTAAAGAGCCGAAAGCGCGCCGTCAATGGAACGAATGGAAAGGCCAAATCAACTAGTGTGAAACAAGCAGATTCCGATTCCGATACCCCTATGCGAAAGAAGGCAAAGACCGCTACCCCGAGGGCCAAAGTCAAAACGGAACAAACGTCTTCGGGCAAAAAGCCTCCAGCGAAAAAGGCGAAAAAGGAACTAAGCGAGGATCCCGCCGATGCAGAAGACGATGAAGAAGAATACCGTTGGTGGGATCAGGCCAAAGCAGATGACAGTATTAAATGGCAGTCGCTGGAACATAACGGCGTTCTCTTCCCCCCCGAGTACGAACCTCTACCGAAGAATGTGAAGCTCATATACAATGGAACCCCTGTTAACCTACATGTTGAAGCCGAAGAGGTTGCAGGCTTCTTTGGCGCCATGTTGAACTCAGCACACAACGTTGAAAACCCCGTCTTTCAGAAGAACTTTTTCAACGACTTCAAGGACGTATTGAAGCGTACAGGCGGAGCCAAGGACCGACAAGGTGCCAAGGTTGACATCAAGGAATTCTCGAAGCTCGACTTCCAACAAATTTTTGATTATTATCAGGGTAAAAGCGAAAGTAAAAAGGCTCGTTCCAAGGAGGAGAAGGCTGCCGAGAAAGCCGAGAAAGACCAGCTCGAGACCCCATTTATGTACTGCAAGTGGGACGGCCGCAAAGAGAAAGTCGGTAATTTTAGAGTCGAACCACCTGGGCTATTCCGCGGTCGTGGTGAGCACCCGAAAACCGGTAAGGTTAAGTCACGGGTCATGCCTGAGCAAATTACAATCAACATCGGCAAAGAAGCCCAGGTCCCTCGTCCTCCGGAAGGCCACAAATGGAAGGCCGTACAGCACGACAATAAGGCTACCTGGCTGGCTATGTGGCAAGAAAATATCAACGGCGCTTACAAGTATGTCATGCTTGGTGCTCAAAGTACTGTCAAGGGTCAGGCCGATCTCAAAAAGTTTGAGAAGTCCCGCGAGCTGAAGAAACATATCGCCAAGATACGAAAAGATTATGAACGAGATCTCAAAGCTGATTCTATGGCCGACCGGCAGCGCGCTACAGCCGTCTATCTTATTGACAGGTTCGCACTGAGAGCGGGTAATGAGAAGGATGCCGAGAACGAAGCGGAGACGGTTGGCTGTTGTTCATTGAAATTTGAGCACGTCACTCTCCGAGAACCTAACACCGTCATCTTTGATTTCTTGGGTAAAGACAGCATTAGGTTCTATGATGAAGTCACCGTTGATCGCCAAGTGTTCAAAAACCTTCGGGTATTCAAGAAGTCGCCCAAGAAGGAGGGCGATGATATCTTTGACCGCCTGACGACTTCTCAGTTAAACAAGCATCTTTCGAACTACATGGCAGGACTGACTGCTAAAGTCTTCCGTACTTACAATGCTTCGTTCACGATGCAAAAGTTGCTAAACGAAGTGAAGGATGAAGAGAGAACCGTGGCCGAGAAAATCAAACTCTACAATGACTGCAATCGCGAAGTGGCAATACTGTGTAACCACAAGCGAACAGTCGGCGCATCGCACGAAGCCCAGATGGAGAAACTCGCCGACCGAATAAAAGCACTTAAATACCAAGTGTGGCGTAATAAGCAGATGATGCTAGATCTGGATTCGAAGTTGAAGAAGAAGAGAGGCGCAGCTTTCTTTGAATTGGACCCAGACCTTGACGAAGCGTGGATTCTTGAGCATCAGAATTTCTTAGTCGAGGAGCTGCGCACCAAGATCCAGAAAAAGTTCGAAAAAGACAACCAGAAACTTCAAGAAGCGGGCGAGAAGATTATGCCCGATAAGGAGCTCAAGGAGCGGCTTAAAGATGCTGACGAGCTGGCAAAGAAGCACAAGAAAGAGAACAAGTCAAAGAAGATCGAGGCTGAAGGAAAAGCTCCCACTATCGAGAAGATTGAGGCCAATGCCAAGAAAATTGAGGAGCGCATTCGGACTATAGAGCTTCAAGCTGCCGACAGGGATGGCAATAAGGAGGTAGCTCTTGGAACCTCTAAGATTGTAAGTTTGTCTTGGTCACGGAGAATTTAGTGGCGTGATTGCTAATATGCTCTAGAATTATATCGATCCTCGTCTCACCGTTGTCTTTGCTACCAAATTCAATGTTCCTATCGAGAAAATTTTCTCGAAGACTCTTCGTGAAAAGTTCAACTGGGCTATCAAGTCGGTCGGTGACGACGACTCATGGCAGTTTTAGGCAGGTCACGACAGCTTTCATCACCACCACAACCAGCGAGATATATTCGCATGTACTATACAAATCGCTTTGCTCAATGGCTCACCTTACCGGTGCATCTGCGAACATCACTACATTGATCGCCGTTCATCGCCGTTCATCGCAGCTCGGAGATTATGAGTATCACCGCACGTGAAAGTCAATATCGTTACCACTGAATAGGCGCCCTTGCGTCTAGTTCTGCTGAGGAGATGTCAAGCATGAGTAACTCTTGCATAGCGATTCCATATGAGTTGTAAAAAACAGGCCACCTATTGGTCAAGACTTGTAGTCACATACACCAGTAGAGACGCCGATCAGTCCATAGATACAGTTGTAATATACAATATATGCACGATTTCGCAAACTATCAGTTTCCTATTCATCCATATCATCTACTGCAGCCAGGTGCTTGGCTTCAAGCCGAATGATGTAGATGAACAGTATTATATGTGAACTTACACTCATTGAATAGCGCAAGGCGGGCTTACAAAATGTAATGACACTACCTAGCTACCTGCTGTAGGCATCTACCTACAGCACCGTACCTGGTATGTGTATGTAACGTAGGGCAGGGGATTTGAAGTAGTTTTAGCTCACACAAGTATAAGCATACTTTTATGTGATACTTTGTCCAGAGCATCAACTAAACGTCGGCCCATCCTCCACCAGGGTCGCAACATCGATCTTACGCCTCAACATTAGCCATTGTCCACTCGTGTGCCCAAAGTAGCTGCTCAGCATCGCCGCTATGAGAGCCCAGGGCATCAAGCCCACAACGACAGTGTCAATTTCAAAGCCAGCCCCTACACCGACCGAACCAACCCACGCGATCCAAATGAGAAAGAGAATCCCCTGATATGGTTCCCGTCCTCGCATTCGGTGTATGTACGAGGACACACAGCACCCTAAGGCCAGACAAGACACGAGTAACAGGCCATGACTTATACCGGGAAGTAATAGGGAAATGGTCCTAAATACTGTGCGAAATTCGTGGTTTGATACCACTCGCTGTGCTCGGATTAGCTGGTTTGTCCGAATTAATTGGTTATGCGAAAGCGCTGCTTACCGCTACCTCTTCTTGGACGGTGTAATAAGTCGTAACAAGCGAGCATGCAGCTGCAGCAATAGTTTCGGCCGGCACCGAAACCCCCGTCGTTGCCAGAGCATGTGGCTTTTGGTGAGATTTGTACGTGTGAAGGTGGAAAAACATCTGCTCCCTGTTGAATTGAGCACGCATGATACAGCATTGGACGCAGTACAAGGCAGTTCGATGCTCCCAAAGGGCACAGTAGATTGCAAAGAAGTCACCTTATACCTTATACCCTCTAGCGATCAGGCTCTGTAGACTCATCCCATGGCTACAAATTGGAGGAGAACAACAAATGCTTACCTTTGGGCGCGATAGCTTAGTTGGGCTTACCTTCTCAGCTCCGGGATTGCGCATTTGTCTGACATACATTGCCTCCGATATATCACGCGGCCTGGGAATATCAGTCCTAGAAGCAAGCGTTGGGCTGCGCATGTTGCAGGGGGTCTTGGAATCGGCGGTTGGGCACCCGCGAGGCACATCATAGAAAGCTCACCTTTCCAACATGGGCAAACACCAAGGGCGCTGCCTCAATCTCTCGCCAATCACATTACCATACCTCAAGGGCGAACCACGAGGCTACCAAGCTGCCTGAAAATATAGGGCGAGGCAACTAAAGTTACCTAGTATGCTATGCATGTCGGCTATTTTTAGGCTGGTTGGAGGCTTATCGCCAGGATGCCTCACCGTAATAAAAGGTGTCGATCGGGCAGCAACACAGGCAAATTTCACGGGTTTACTGCCCATTATTAGCGAGCGTGATTGATTGCTTGGTGTGCATGCATGGGCGGTGCAACTATGGACGATGAGTTCGCCCGTAGGTTCTCCTCGCGTTTTGCGGTGCTGTACAAGAAGCTGGACTTGGAACTATACACCGTGCCTCTCAAAGTTTCCAAATTCCCATTCGCCCGGTATATCATTGAATTCCAATGCGTCAGTCCCTATTCCGGTGTCTTATGTAGTTTCATCAGAGCATAGCCATGAACAACAGCCCGGCCCCCTTCACCATGGAGGGTTCAATCAAAATTGTCTCGAAAGGGATTATGATGGGCGCCGCGATCATGTTCACTGCCATACATGGTGAACATACACTCTATAACTGCGTGTGAGTATTTCTCTCGTCGGTTGGTTGAAGTAGAGGCTAAGTTGACAATCATGAGCAGAACTCTCGGCCTCTTTAGCCTTGGCGCAGTGGCACACGTTGTGCTGAGTTTGAGCGTGACAACTCTGTAGGCAAGATCGTTACGTTACGTTGCTTTGTCATTGTCAACGGGCTAACAGTTGCAGTCTCTTATATGTATTACTCGCAACAATACCGTCTATATTCATGGCCATTGTGGTGTATCAGCCGCAATTCATCCCCGTACTGGAGTATGCACCGGTTGTTATCGCCTTTATGCTGTGGATGATCGAAGATTTCTCTCGTTTATACCCGGGGGCTTCATGGCTTCTGCCATGGTGGACGAATAACATACATGGCGAAACTTGCACCCCGAGCGCTTTGCCCCCTATGGCACATGAAAGCATGTCGCGTTTCCGTGGCTCGGTAGTTCCAGACTACGGAGTCGATGATGACGGGTCTATAATGTCCGCCCAGGACAGCCTCTTGTTGAGGTATATGTGGAGTCCCAGTCAAAGTCGTGTTCCAAGTTCCCGACTATCGGACATTTCATTGACATCCAGTGGACCCGAGAGCCTGCCGTCCTCTTGGGGGACGTTAACCAGAATCTGGTTTCCCGACTTTTCAGCCCGAGGACTGAATTTGGATGAACCAAGCCATACCGGCTGCCGGAGAGAACGAACCGTTTAGGATATTTCCCGAGGAGATGGTCTGCCCAAAGCAATCCTGCTTGCCATCATGGATGAACCGCAGGAGTCCGGGATACGTTTATAGCCAGGCACTTTTCATTTATCGTCATCACAGTGTATAGATGATATTTGCCGATCGAGATGCCACCACGGCTATCCTGTTTATTAGCAACCCTTTCATATTTTTGCCGGTTCCTATTTCCTTTACTTTCCTTCTACTCTATAATCAGATCCCGGTTTTCATGGATAGTTACGAGGTCAATGTTCAAGTCGGACAAGCTTCCAACCTCTGTACCACCTGAGGAAAACACCGACCAAGGAATCGACCCATAAACCACTTGGTCCACCTTTAGGAGTTAGACACCAGCAATTGAATTCGGTTATTTGGTTTGGGACATTGAAATACCAGACTTCTGAGAGATCCCCTTTATTGTATTAATCACCCTGTTGATACCCATTTTGACCCGATGTCCCGGTTCGCTTTGTTACTAGACAGAGCGACTCCTTATACCAGAGGCGAGGCAATGATGCTCCTATCTCACACGAGCAGGAGCCTAGATACAGTTGACTGACTTGAATATATGCATGGGATTACTACCCGAGACATATCCTGTTGGATATATGAGATGTCTGAGTTTGACATCCCAAAACAGGGGACTAGCTAGTGCAGCACCTAAGCAGACAAATTTGAACAATCATTGTGTATCGAACAAATAGGTCAAACATACTCGAGATGATCCAAGCGGTACACGACGTAGTCTAGTTATGTCTTTGCAGTTTAGGTGACTAGACCTAATTAGCTAAGGTTAGTTGTTCTTAAACATGCTGCCTATGCTTCGTTATCGATCTTAGTTCAACACTCTTAAAAGAATAGCAAACACTGCAGTCTACATAGATGGATGACCCAGAGACCCTTGTATAAGGAACGTCCCAACGCCTGGGTGTCGTGGCTGAATCATGTTCTCTTGGGATATCGCATGAGTTGGCTTTGGAACGAATGCCCCGGATTGGATAGAGCGAAAAATCCCGGATCTCGCCAATAGTAGCCATACATCGTACACAGTAAGGTTGTCGTCGTTAGTTCGAGATCTCGGAGCTGTGATGGCGTTTTGGGGCTAAGTTGGGACCATTAAATGTAAAATCTTCAAATGTTACAGAACTTATATGTTGGCGAGGGTACGGTAATGGTTTGATTTGGTGTATGTAAGGGAGATTCGTTTGACGTATAGCCTTTCTTATACCACCGTATACGCAGTATATGATTTTTCAAGGTCCTGCAGATGGCCCTGACATCCCACCGCGTCTCATTACCAAACCACCAGCCACCGAAATATCATCTGAGACCCAGCCACGCTAATCCGCGACTGCGCTAAACTAGAAATGGCTGGGAGTGAAAACGCTAGCGATTCCAGCCACTCTCAACGTCATTCGAGGGTGATTGAAAACAAGGATCCCCAGCAGCCTGAGTGGTTCCGATGATCCCGTTGCTCCACACCGACAAGATCAGGTCGCAATGAGCCGAAAGACTTGCACTCTGACCGTAGTTTGGCCAACACATCACAAATCCTTTGGCTTGACTTGGTCCAACGCCAATAAGCTGTCGAAGAACCTTCCATGCATTTACTACGAAGGAACAATCAAATCAAGATCCCTGAGAAGAGCCCTGAGATTGCAGTCGAGTCTTAACAAGACTGGCTTGACATGTGGGTATCACAAGAAATGATGACGAGGTATCGGCCATTAGACTAGGTAGACCGTGGATCCCTTGGACACTGCCTTGGATCCCTCATTGGTAGCTCTGTAAATATCAGGTGGTTGGAGTAGGTAGCTCCTTACGCTCTCATCTATAATATGTATGCTCCAAGCTCCGTCTCACCTGCCTTGTTGAATATGACTGCCTCGATGTATTCTTCCCCTTCTAGCCATACATATTCTAACAATCGTATTGTGCATTGACTCTCCTCGTAGTGCTCCATCTTATTGGACTACCCAGCACGGTGTATATAGCATTTATCTCTTATACCCTCCTTCTCCCGCCAAGCGTCTCGTCTCTGTTGCGTTTGTCAAGCCTCTCTCTCTCTGAGACGAGTTTCTTCTCTGTCTACATCCTCCTCTCCTACCCATCTTCGACCCGGCAAAGTAATCGAGAGCTTTCACACAAAATGTTGTTTCTGAACCGCCCGTTTGCGGCGGCAACCTCGGCTGCTGCTGTTGTCGCATTGCTCTCTGGCTCGGCCACAGCTCAGACTTACACATCCTGCAACCCCCTACAATCCAGTACGTTTAGCCCGTGTTATACCCATCAATCACGATCGCCTTGCTGCAAACATTCTAACTGGAAACTCAGCCTGCCCTTCTGATCCCGCCCTCGGTACAACCATCGATATCGACTTCACTCAAGGTAGTTCAGACCAATTCACAGCCTCCGGTGGTACCCCGACATACGATTCAAATGGAGTATCATTTACGGTTGCAAAAGTGGCGACTCCCCCCAGCTCATTTCCCTCTTCTATATCATGTTCGGTCGGGTCGAAATCACCATGAAGGCCGCTCCTGGTGCCGGCATAGTCTCATCACTGGTGCTCGAGTCGGATTGTCTTGACGAAATCGATAACGAGTGGCTCGGCGCTGATGATACTGAAGTGCAAACCAACTACTTCGGAAAGGGTATCACAGGCTCATACAACCGCGGTCAATTTAACCCTGCAGCCAACAGCCAGGGAGAGTTCATCACGTACACGGTGGACTGGACGAGCGATCGGATTGTATGGACGGTGGGCGAGACCGTCGTGCGCACACTGAACGCTAACGAAGCCGAGTCCAACCAATACCCCCAGACTCCTATGCAGATTAAATTTGGTGCCTGGGCCGGTGGCGACTCGAGCAACTCCCAGGGCACCATCGAGTGGGCACGTGGTCCGACTGACTACACCCAAGGACCGTTCTCCATGGTAGTACAGAGTATAAAAGTGACGGATTACAGCACGGGTTCAAAGTATACCTATGGCGATACATCTGGGTCCTGGCAAACGATCCAGGCCGAGGGCGGATCTGTGAATGGCAACCTTGGTGGTGCGGGCGACTTGAGCACAACCGCTGTCACTACTGCCGCTTCCTCGACTTCGACTGCCAGCGTGCCCGTTGGGGGTATCGGCTCGGGCACGTCTAGTTCGAGTTCTTCGAGTCTGCCGGCCGGCTGGGTGATGACGTCGGATGGAAAGGTTGTCCCGTCAAGCTCGGCCACCGTACGTATGTTCTTAACCCAAGTTCTCCTTGATTTGGCTGAGTTCTATGCTTCATAATGGGGTAGTTGACGGTCAATTGAAGAACGTAGCACTAACAGTTTGGATAGGAGTCCCCTTCTCCCTCGTCTTCTCCGTCCTCTTCACAATCTTCTGCGGAAGCTGGAGGTTCTGGCCTTGAAAGCACAACGATTGCGATGTCCGATAGCGGGGAAATTCCAACAACGATCACCACATTACTGAAGCCGACAGTAACAGATCTTGTAACAGCTACTAGTGTACCCGCTGCGACCGCGGCGACCAACACGGATGGAACAATCCAAAATAAGCCCGAGGCTCCAAACAGTGGAGCCTTGCGACAACTGAGCATTTACCCTTGGCTCATCATTGTCGCGACGACGATAACATCGGCAATTTGTGTCATACTATGATCTGAGTGCATTGCGAGTCGAGCACACGGAGATTGCATGGCGTAGGCGTTTATGATATTTTAAGGAATGCGCTTCAGAGAGCATGGTCAGGCGAATAATATTCGATATGGATGGGAATAAGCCCAGGAACGTCAAGACATATTCAGTCCAAAGACGGGGCGAATAATTGTGGTAACGTGAGCAAGATATACGAATTTAGGCCGGTGGCACGAATATGGGCAATTACATATACGGCCGGCAAATGATGCAATGGAACGGGGATGATTGGAGCATATTAGAAATGATAGATCGCAAGACTACACTGTGTTAGACTTGAAAGACTGAGGAATGCGACAGAGATACCCAGATAATGCATAATAAATACCCTTACTCGTATCTATTTTCATTGCCTTGGTAAAGCGACTTCGATGTCATAATGAAGTATCTCTTACCTAAGGCGTTCAACCTTGACGTGGTCTTGATTAGATATGAGACATGTCACGGGAGATACTATATGACGATAGTTACGAGATGGCAAGTCGACACCCGGATACAGGCGCTTATAATCGGAGATAGTAAGCGGAACCCTTGGCGGGCTTGACGCCGTGTTCGGGGTGAGCCAACCGGGACTCCACCAACCGGCATGTACCCGGAATACAATTGGAAGAACTTATCACATGATGCTCACCTCTGACAAACTAGACTATCTATCCAAGTAAAGAGCTGCATTTATCTATCTACAGACTACACCACGTCGGTGTCTCAATTTAAGAGTACCAAGCTAGAGCAGCCCCACCCTACGCCGCATCCCGGTGGGCGATCTACAGGCTGCGATAACGTGTACTACCTAGGTAGTTGTATCTATAACGTGTATATTCCCGCTTACCCATGGATGTTTCGGCTTAACTTGATTGCCCGCCTCGGATTGTAAGTTTGACTATCTAACAAATATTCTTTGTTCTCGTTACCTAAGAAGCCGCGGTTTCGGAACCCATTGAAGGACCAACCCAGCCATGACATGAAAGGCGTGAACTAGACTCTAGTCAGGTGGCCCAGGTGCCTGAAAGCCGGGTCGCCCCATACATTGATTTAAGTTTCTGGCGCACGTAATTGGCTTAGGGTTGTTGAAGATTCGTAGAACATACCTGGCACTACATCTACTATCTAGATACCTAGACCGCCTACGTAGGCATGTACTAAAGGGCGTATGAAGCACCACAAATGAATACCTCCTTCCGTTCCCGCCCTGACTCACCTATTTACATACTCACTCAGTCGACTCGCTCACTCACTATCACCACCACCACCACCACCACCACTTCTGAGGTCCTGTCATACATCTATCTACTGCTTCTGTCTCCTGACTTCTAAACGACAGGAGGGTTGCTATCTCTATCACGTCACCCATATTCGCCGTTGATACTACTAAAACCCTTGCCTCAAAGCTCAAGCGGAAGTGCAAGTAGATGCACTATGGCGACGACAAACGGCGGTAACGTTGAGGTGGTGGCGGCACTACCCGCAATAACCCGCCAGGATAACCCTCCGCCCAAGCAGCCAGCCTTGGAACCCCTTACCTTGGCTGGCATCGCGGCTCGCAGGGCCAAAGCCGGTAAGCTGATTGCCGGCACAGCGGCGTATTCGGATAGTGATATGTTTAAGAGCCCGGTATGTGTATCTTCTTCTCATTCGTGGGGCCGGTGGGTCAGAGTAGAATGAAACAAGGGGTCGGAGAGAACGATGGCGTGAGAGGGGGGGGATCATGTCGGGATAATTTACATCATTATGTGTTTGGGGGATTAGAAGGATGAGACACACAAAAGAGAGGTACATATGAGTTATTGGAGCAAGTCGATGGTGTCACGTGCGAGTATACCGCATAAGGGGTGCTTCTTCGGATGGCTGACATATTGGGTTCGCATAGCAAGCATATAACCAGCTCAAAGCGAGGCGATGGGATCGTGAGTTAATACCAGAATGACTTGAGATGGGCATACGACTAATAGAGAACAAGATCTTCTGAGCCCCGAGGTTATGGCGCGGGAAGCTTGTGCATTGAAGAAAGCAGCCTTGAACCTCAAGAAACCTGGCCTATTGTCACTTGGTGGTGGACTGCCGTCGTCTGACAACTTTCCCATCGAGTCTTTAAGCAGTGAGCACATGCATTTCATATACTCTCTGTTTCCATAGCCTTAGGGGCCGAGAACGTGACATAATGACACCGAGTATCGGTACGAGTGCCCGCTGATGCCTCTTTACGATGTAGTGCAGGTACCATACCCACCATTCTTGGGCAAAACTTCTACGGAGGCACTGAGGCGTGATACCACCATGGGTAAGCACGATATTCGGGACAAGGATGGTGTCTACGATATTTCCATTGCCCTCAATTATGGCCAGGCCATTGGATCAGCGCAGATGTTACGTTGGGTAACCGAGCACACGGAACTCGTCTTCTGCCCCCCTTATGCCGACTGGCGATGTGCGTTGTCTATCGGCAGCACGGGTGCCCTGGATTCCGCACTGCGCATGTTCTGTGACCGCAACCGGCGCGACTCCGTCCTCACCGAGGAGTATAGCTTCGCAACTGCGCTAGAGACCATGACTCCATTGGGTATCAAGGTCTTCGGTGTACATATAGATGAACAGGGTCTGCTACCTAACAGCCTAGACGAGATCCTAAGAAACTGGGACGAAAGTGCCAGGGGTGCGAGGAAGCCTACGGTGCTCTACACAGTGCCCTCTGGCCAGAACCCGACTGGTACGACAATGGGTGTGCAGAGACGGAAGGATGTTTACGACGTATGCAGCAAGCACGACGTATTCATTTTCGAGGACGAGCCATACTACTACCTTCAAATGCCGCCATACGACAAGGCGAACTCCGCCGCCCATCCCGGGGCTGTTGATGTCTACTCGAACCAAAGTACCGAGGACTTCTTGAAAAATCTCATTCCGACTCTTCTGAGTATTGATGTCGACGGGCGTGTATTGCGCATGGATTCCTTCAGTAAAGTTGTGGTCCCGGGTTCGCGGATGGGCTGGGTCACGGGGAGCGAACAGGTCATCGAGCGCTATATCAGGCTTCAGGAATGCTGCACCCAGGGCCCGGCCGGCTTCTCTCAGGCCCTGATGTATAAACTTCTCGACGAGACATGGGGCCACGAGGGATACTTGCGATGGTTGATACATATGAGAAGCGAGTACACGCAGCGAAGAGATGCGCTGCTCGACGCTTGTGAGAAGCATTTGCCCAAGGACGTGATGAGCTGGACACCGCCGGCCACAGGCATGTTTGTGAGTTGCCCCCCTTTTCCCATGTTTAGATGTCTTGATGGATACTGGTTTCCGGTATCCGTGGTCTTGGCTATTCCACACATGAAACCCTTCTAACGACCGAAATTACAGCTTTGGCTGCGCGTAGACCACACTCGCCATCCACACGCGGGACAAAAGACTATCCTCGAGCTCGAGGAGGAAATCTTCGACTCGTGCATCGAGCGCGGCGTGCTCGCGTGCCGCGGATCCTGGTTCTGCGCCGAGAGGGACGCAGAACTCACTGGTCTCTTCTTCCGCACTACGTTCGCATCATCGTCGCCGACCGATATGGATGTTGCCATTCAGAGGCTCGGAGAAGCCGTCAGGGGGAGCTTTGGGATCTAAAAGGGCAGAGGATAGTGGGAATGGGATTCTCTATGGATTTATTAACAGGCGATGACATTTGACCGTGTCGTTGGAACTATCTATATCTTGGTTTATTAGTGTTTTTGGACATGTCTAGGTAATCAGGAAATACATTGTTGGTTTAACTTAAGCATAGTATTGGTGTCCGAATTCATGGATTGGTAGATAAATAGGATAAGGTTCGGAATCATATGATCTAACTCTACCTCTTCTTCCTAGGGTTCAGAATCATATGGTCTCACTCTGCCTCTTCTTCCTGGGGTTCGGAATCATATGATCTCACCCTGCTTCTTCTTCCTGGTATCGATATATTTTGATCAATTGGTGTATTTCGTTGAACGGTTTTATTACCTATAGTGTTTGGCTTTGTAGGTAGGTTCATATGATCTCACTCTGCCTCTTATTCCTGGGGTTCGGAATCATATGATCTCACTCTGCTCTTCCTGGTATCGATACATTTTGATCAATTAGTGTCTTGTGTTAAACGTTCATATGATCTTACTCTGCCTCTTCTTCTTGGTATCGACATATTTTGATCAATTCTTTTGTTGAACGGTTTTATTAGTTTGACCCCGTAGTCAGGTTCATATGATCTCATTTCGCCCTTCACTTTGAATATCCGAGTTCCGATCGGAAATATCACGCTCCTTTACATGATGAGTTTGTGTAATCGCCGATGTCGCCGGCTAGCAAGCTACAGTACATAGTATATACATGTGGGGCCTTTGAGAACACGCCTCAAATGAGCTAAAAGCGAATACCAATAGCGCTGTTAGGAATCGAACTCAACCTCACTATTTAGCTCAGATGGTAAGTGCCTCGTCTTCTTACGTCATTAGTAGAATAGAGCCAGCTACGATATGTCATATACGTATAATAATTCCACATTTCGCTTGGGTGGCAATTATACTGGTAACACTACTAGCTAGGTGTGATACGCTCGCAGCCCCCACTCAATGTCATGAGGGGTGGACCTTAGATTACCTACCTAGTACCTCGGTCCCTAAGACATCTGTTATCTACCTGCAGCTAACCTATCTCTCGAGCTCAAGGAACTTATCCACGGTATCTATATCAAGAAAGTGTATGCGAATTGTATGATAAGGACGAGTGACATACTGTACACAGGTACTATTTGGAGACGAAGCTAAACCTTGTATAGTAATTAGGCTTAGCCTCGTCTCCGCATGGTAAAGCACTGTCTCCCAATAACCGAACCAACAAGCAAGGTCCCAATTCTGGTTCTGATTTGCAACACATAACCTGAGTGTGGTAACACATCATATATAAACTACGCAATTGCGAGAAAGTGCACTTACTTGCTTGTAACGCTGACTGTTTCTTTTTTTCGGTAATCGTAGGCAATACTATAGGGCGTTGTCGGCATGAGGTTATGTTCAAGACCCTCATCCCAACCCCTCTTCTAACCCCGCGAGTTCGAGTACGTCTACCTCGCGCCATCATCAATTGTAGCTGCAATAGGAATAGGAACGCATTCGTCAGACTCGTGTACAGTATGGCGGATCTCAAAATCGACCTCACGGCCCCGAACGGGAAGAAGTTCACCTTGCCTACGGGCCTCTTCATTAACAACGAGTTTGTGAAGGCGAGCGGGGGTGAGAAGATTACGAGCATCAACCCCTCGTAAGTCGCCACCCGAGTTATTTACTCGCTTAACTTGTCTACATCGCCTTATATACCTACCGCCTGGATTTCTTACAGCTTCTGGTAGCATATGACCATGCTGCTGACACAAGCGGGATATTTAGTAATGAACAGGAAATCTGCTCAGTAGAAGCCGCATCGCCAGAGGACGTCGACAAGGCAGTGGCTGCGGCGCGAGCCGCGCTGCACCACGAGTCCTGGCGCGATATCCCGGCCACCCAGCGCGGAGAGTTGATGTTCAAATTAGCGGATCTTGCGGAGCAAGAGAAAGAGGTCCTGGCCACAATTGAGACCTGGGACAATGGTAAGACGTACGGCGACTCTCTTGGCGACCTCGGAGAGGTCGTCAACTGCCTCCGCTACTACGCCGGCTGGGCCGACAAGATATTCGGACAGACGATCCCTACCACAGCGCAGAAGTTCGCTTATACGCTCAAGCAACCGATTGGCGTCTGTGGACAGATCATTCCAGTGAGTTGGCTTTCTTTTACGTCTTTTATTTCCTATTTCCCCTAGGCGATTAACGGGGCTGGGATGGAGTGATAATTGCACTTTGAAGCTGACGGTGGCAATAGTGGAACTATCCTCTTGCTATGGCGGCGTGGAAATTGGGACCGGCGCTTGCCTGCGGAAACACCGTAGTCCTCAAGCCCGCCGAGCAAACTCCCCTGTCTATCCTTTACTTCGCGACCCTCATCGCTAAGGCAGGCTTCCCCCCTGGCGTGGTCAATGTCACTAATGGGTACGGCAGGGTGGCCGGACAAGCACTAGCCAGCCATCTTGACGTCGACAAGATCGCGTTCACGGGATCGACGACAACAGGGAAGCATATCATGAAAACGGCGAGCGTCAACATGAAGAACATCACCCTCGAGACGGGTGGAAAGTCACCACTGATCGTGTTCGCTGACGCGGACCTCGAGCAGGCTGCCAAGTGGGCGCACATTGGTATCATGAGTAACCAAGGCCAGATTTGCACAGCAACGAGCCGCATCCTGGTACACGAGAGCGTGCACGACACTTTCGTGGCGCACTTCCGCGAGGCGGTCAAGAGCACGAGCAAAGTTGGCGACCCATTCGCGGAGGACACGTTCCAAGGCCCGCAGGTGACGAAGGAACAGTACGAGAGGGTCCTTGGTTTCGTCGAATCCGGGCAGTCTGAGGGCGCTACGTTAACCTCAGGGGGAAAACCCTGCCCGCTCAACGGAAAGGGATACTTCATCGAGCCCACCGTCTTCACTAACGTCAAGGACACCATGAAGATCTACCGCGAAGAGGTATTTGGGCCGTTCGTCGTTATCGCGTCCTTCAAGACCGAGGACGAGGCTATTCTCATGGCTAACAGCACCACGTACGGTCTGGGAGCGGCACTCTTCAGCCAGAACATCGAGCTCGCACATCGCGTTGCGGCTCGGATCGAGGCGGGAATGGTGTGGATCAACTCGTCCAACGATTCGGATTTCAGGGTCCCCTTTGGCGGAGTCAAGCAGAGTGGTATCGGCCGTGAGCTCGGCGAGGCGGGTCTCGCGGCTTATTCGCAGACCAAGGCTATTCATGTGAACATGGGACAAAAACTATAGGGATAAGTCGGTACCTGGGTAAAAAAAAAAGGGGGGGGGGGCCAACCTACGCAAGAAGAGTGGACAGGTTAGGCCGAAGAATGTACTTATCATTCAAATCCTCACTCATATACATGCTATTCTTATCATTGTCGCTGGTGCACGCCACAATGTGTTATAAGACTCGCCTACTTAGGATACGACGCAGCTGATGTCGACTAGATAACCTAGTAACTACTGGGACACTGGGCTACTGGTAGGTTGTCGGAGACCGAGTGAGTGGGTGTCTATATCTGCAGCTTACGTTGCTTTCAGATCGCGTGTCACAGATAGGGGAGTCTAGATTACAGAGCCCCGAGAAGATGATTGGGTTGGCCCCTTCAACCGAGTCCCTAGGTAGGTATCCCGTACACCCACTGCCATGGTAAGGCTAATGTACGATACTATATAGTGGATAGGGAAAAGCGGGAAGTTTTCTGGAGGCTGTGGAAGGGGAACATGCCCGTTGCATTGGCACCTAATTCATTTACCAAGCCGCACATCCATAATGCGGCGATTCTGGCCCGACGTTCACGATACTAGCAAGCAAGCAAGCAAGCACCTTGTGTTGTTGGTTTTATGTGCCTCGAAATATAGTCTTGGCGAACATGGAGTACAGCGTTCATAGATTGCTATATAAGTAATGGTGCGGCATCCTGCCAATATTGCCTACCCGCTGGACATGATGGTATGGATTCCTTCAGAATTAAAAATAATATGTAGAGGATGATCTTAAGGGTTTTTCTTTTGGGGGAGGTCGGATACTGAATAAAGGTCACAGCTACATGTAAGTAGGTAAGTACCTAAGTGCGTGGGCCTGGTGAAACAACTTCTAGTCTTGCCTTGATAACATTGTCATTGTGTGTACTTGGTAGTGGTGGGTAGATGCATGGTAGGTATCTAGATAGGTACTACTAGATCATCTGTCCATTGTAACACCAGCATCTTTATAGACTCCAAATCCGGCAGGTACTGATGGATAATATTGTACTGTACAGCCCCCAAGCCGCCGAGATGGCTCTGTGGCTGGCTGCTCGCCCGTGCGGAGAAGTTCGCCTTTGGTGGGGACGCCCCTTTATACGGGGTGACCCACCCATCACCTGTACTACGTACTAGGTAGGTACAGTATGTAGGTACATGTGGAAACTAACTTGATATCTGTACATACTACATACATACGTACGTAGGGGTGTGTTAGTATTTGATGTAAGGAAGTATCTAAGGTACATGTAACATGACCATTCCTCTGTTTAACCTCTCAATCATTACACAACTCAACTGTTTGTTAGAGCTAAAACTCGCGGCGAAAGAAAAACCCCCCAGTTCAACTTGTACCGGTTTGTTCATCTGAACTTCAGGCATCTTGATTCGACAAGTATTGTTGGGACGGATAATTAAGCGATCCCTCTCCAACAGAGCAGCATTTTATGCTTCGATGATCACTTCTCAATAGATTATATGCTAACCCAAAAAGAGCAGCAGCCAACCGCATGAAGCTATTCTTCCCAAATTAACTATAAGCAGTTCGTGCGGCACATTATAAAGGTACTGTGATGTACAGGTGGTCGGGAGATGGTTAGCACAAGAGAAAAATGCAAAAGGCAAGGGGGAAATATTCAGTCGGACTGTAAGGGAAACACAGGCTGTCTCATTATCGCGAGACATTCCCCATCAACTAACTAACAGGCTGGGCTGAGGTCACACTCGACTAGCGGTATTCATTGATAACCCAGAATATACCCTCACAGAACGCTTCGGGAACTCTCCTTAGATCTACCATACTACGTGATATATCATACTTAGTACACTTTTCGAATATACTGTACAGGAGTGCAAGGATTCGAGGTACTATGTAGGTAGTCTGCATAAGCGAACCCGCAAATCGACTCTCTTTCTGGCTTTCCTGCTCCTAACAAGAAGAACGACTCCACGATACCCAACGCCACAATTTGTCAACTGCCTGATTGATTCAAGGGCCAGATACAGGCGGGCTGCACCAACTACCGGAATTTTATCACCAGTCCAGAACCGGTCCACTAGTGTACCTTGTCATCGTCGTCGGCCCACACCAGTACCGACATCATCAGTGTGTACACACTAGTCTAGCTACAGAATATTTGTAGCTAATAAGTAACGTTGCGGTGCTACTGCAGCCACGTCGGTACCGTACCGGTCGTCTGTTAGGAGCCAATCCTTACGCGCTCTATTAAGCTCGAATAAACTCGCCACGCGACAAGCCGTTGACAGCGACATATTTACTGTGCGCTGCCCGTCTGTACCTTTGCTCTGTCCCGAGTTGTCGGTCTAGATTCGAGCCCCAGTCGACCTCGACAAGCACATCTGCAGTAATAGAGGGCTTACACACCTCCAATTGAAGTGTGGTAATTTACTGTACGAACCCTCTTGCATCGGACTCGGGTGCTTCTGTTCCTTCACTTGCCTGCGCTCACCTTGATGTCGTAAAACCCTGCCTAGGGGACGGATTATCACCATGTTGCTACCAAATTGCCGTGGCGTCTTCGGCTTGCTTCTCTCGCTTCTTCTTGCTTCGACGCCTGTGCTCGCCATATGGCCCGCCCCCTCATCCATAAGCACCGGAGAGTCGACGTTATGGATCGGATCCGGGCTTTCCGTCACTTACAATGGAAAGATAGTATGTTCGGCCCCTGCAGAGACCCCTGCCATCCCTAATGAATGTCAGTTGCTGACCATGACGCTTTGTGAACCAGCTTCCCTGGACTTTCGGTTATGAGCCGAAGGGCTCAAAGTTTTCTAGTAGTGAGATTGTCAAGGGCGGCGTGGCTCGGGCCATGAAGAGCATTGTGCAGACCAACTTTGTGCCATGGATGCTGTACAATCGCATGGAGCTTGAGACGACTGAACCAAGCCTTTTAAAGTACAAGACTTACATCACCCATCTCGATATTACCCAGAGCGGGACTGATACCTCCAAGACATTCAAACCTCTAGCCGGCGAGGTTGATGAGTCGTACACCTTAAATGTGGACAAAAGTGGAAAGGCTTCCATTAAGGCAGTGTCTTCTACAGGTGTGCTGCGAGCGTTAGAGTCGTTCTCCCAGTTGTTCTTCCAGCATTCGAAAGGTCCGTTTTTCTACACGAAGTCGGCCCCGGTTAGTATCACAGACAAGCCTGAATATGACCACCGTGGTGTTTTGTTCGACGTCTCGCGGAGCTTCTTCCCCGTGGATTCCATCTTGCGTACCATCGACGCTATGGCCTACAACAAGATGAACCGCATCCACATTCATGCTACCGACTCCCAATCCTGGCCACTGGAAATCCCCGCCTTGCCAGAGCTTCACCAAAAAGGCGCATATGCCCAAGGCAAGTCGTACAGCCCGGCAGACCTAGCCAAGATTCAACAGTATGCAATCAATCGCGGTATCCAGCCGATCATTGAGATTGATACTCCCGGTCACTTTGGAATTGCTGCTCTCTCGCACCCGGAGATCGTTGCTGGCTGGGACTCCGCGCCTTGGTCCGCCTACTGCGCCGAACCCCCTTGCGGTCAGATTCGGCTTAACGAGCCCAGAGTCGACCCCTTCCTGGACAAGTTGATGAATGATATCTTGCCACGGGTCTCCCCATACTCTGCGTATTTCCATACCGGTGGCGACGAGGTCAACTTCAACATGTACAATCTTGACCCGACTGTCGGAACCAACGACTCAGCTGTTATTGTACCGCTTTTGCAGAAATTCATTGACAAGCACCACGCGCGAGTACGAAAGGCCGGTCTCGTTCCAATGGTTTGGGAGGAGATTCCGGCGGACTATAACGTCACAATCGGGAAGGACGTCGTCATTCAGTCCTGGCTCGGAGATGAGGCAATTGCATCGCTCACCGCCAAAGGCCACAAAGTCATCTCCAGCAACTATAACTACTGGGTAAGCCTTTTATCGAATCAGAGATAAGGAGATACAGTAAGCTGACAGAACTTAGTACCTCGACTGCGGCCGTGGCCAATGGCTCAACTTCGGCCAAGCTGAATTTGACACCTTTTACCCCTTCCCAGATTGGTGCTCCCCTTACAAGAACTGGCGCTTGATATACTCGTACAACCCGCGTGCCAACCTAACTGCCGAGCAGGCCAAACTTGTGCTCGGCGGTGAGCTCGCTGCCTGGAGTGAGTCTATTGACGATGCTACCATCGACGACATCCTGTGGCCGCGAGCCAGCGCCGCAGGTGAGGTTCTCTGGTCCTCCCCCGAGGGTCGCACGCAGCTTGAGGCGAGTACACGTCTCGCTGAATTCCGCGAGCGTCTGATTGCGAGGGGCATCAAATCTGGCACTGTACACATGCCATACTGTACCCAGGGGTCAAACTCAACGGCCTGCCAGTACTTGTAGATGGAAGTTCGTATCAAACGCGCTCCGATCACCGGGGCCTATATGTAGTAGAGTCCTATATGTAGTAAAGTCCTATATGCAGTAGAGTATAGTGTACATAACCCTTAAGGTTGAGGAAATAATATTTTGCCAGGTTGTACCCCTCACAGACTACCTAGGACTGCCTGTGACAACCCTTGCTAGAAACTGTAAGTAAATGCTTACCCCTCATAATTGGGGACATGATGTCAGGTTTTCCCGATCATCTTTCAACACTTGGTGTGTGATTTCGTCCGGTCGGGCTGTAAATTCCACCGCAACACCGGAACACCGCAACCGACAAATGCTAATTATGCTAATGCAAAACCGTTAGATACCATGCACATCTTTTCAACACAATCCTCTTAGCTAGGTCATGATGCATATCAAAACTACGCTCGCTGGTATAAGGATCTAGTATGTCGCTGTTTGCTTAGTTTGAGTATTGAAGAGAGCACATGAGCACATTCAATACTCAAACTATTGGTTTCCCTCTTTTGGTAATTAGTAATAATGCGATATGAGGGCTAATTGGATTTATGTTGACGTTATCACTATTGTTATTTGCCCGGAAAATATGTATGAGCAAATCATAATGAAGGGAATCCCATTTTCATCAGGGGAACCAGAAGATTGAACCAACCAAAAGGGCCATTGAACAACCCCGCATCCATTCTCTCGGCTGCCTCGGTCCATGCCAGCTTCAGCTAGGTTTGATGACATGGGATGACATGACGTGCATTCAAAATTGAACGTGTACAGTACAATGCGCGGTGCTATTGTATAATACTGCTGAAACTCACTTAATAATATTGGAAATACTCACTAACGCACTGGGGGTTCTTACCTCTATAAGCACATAAAGGTGACAGAGTTGGTTCACTACACTATTCTTACAGACCGACTGTTTTGAGACACATTTTCCACGCATCAAATTTTGCACAAATTTGGTGTTTTGTCATAACTGAAGATAGAGAGTGAGCCAAGTCTTGGTCTGACATTGGAACCCCATCCATCATAGGAGACGATCAGTTGTGCTCTGTGGAGAGTGGGGGACGTTAGATGGAATAAAATATACATGAATTTGGCTTTAAACTAAACGTAGTGAGGAAACCCATCACCTAATCTATAGTAGTAGTCGACCACAAGTTTTCTCCTTTGTCATTTGTGTTCTTTGTGCTATATTCCCTTCCTGGTCCTGAATACCCCAAAGATCAATGGGGCCCATTACCCCTGCAGAACCCGGACCCTTGTGATGACACTGTCGGGGTAATCACATTGTATTTAAACGGCCAGATGCGCCGCTTGGTGTGTTCTGTCTGTGTGCGCGTGTGTCTGTGTGGTCGGTGTGTCTTTTGTTGAATATGAAAAAAGCGAATATAATAAGCCTATGTATGTGTTAGCGCCACTGGGAAGAAGAACAAAAACGACTAGGCGAGCGACTTAACAGCGAACACGAATTCTGCTCACCGATTACTCAAAGCCGGTGCTATTGATATAGCTTCAATATAGACCCCTCCTCGGCCAACGCGTATAATTCGGCCCCTAATACCACCCGTAAAAAAAGGACCACAGGCTCCTTCAACATGGGTTTGGTCGAGCAAGCACTAGAGCGTTCTTCCGCCCAGTCCGTTCTTCTATGTCTAGCCGTGATCTTCGCGCTATGGAAGATTTATCTGAAAATCAATGAGGTTAGCAGGCTGGAGTATCTTATACCCCTCTTGACATGCCTCGGGAGCATAGGTTGCTGAACCAGGGGGCTTTCTAGTTACCCTTACGAGCTTTCGAAACCCTTGAGATTGTTTAGCATTAGTGATAATTACTGATTCCAGATTCTTAAATAGTCGGTCCGGCTCCGAAGGCTTGGAGCCCGGGCTCCTAAAGCCGTGAGCCGATTTCCGTTTGGTAAGTAAGAATTCGAAGGAGATGGATGCACACTATCTTCCTTGGTGTGAAAGGCGTGAGTGTATCTGACAAGAGCTATTTCTAGGTGTGGATATCTTATTCAAGCAGGTCCAGGCCACGATGAAACACAAACTAATGGAATCATTCTTGGACATCGTGAAACCCTCTTCCACTTACAATGTGGAAGCTCGACTTCGTAAGCAATCCCCGGCGACATTTTGTTCCTATTCTAGTAAATTTCGGAGCGCACGGGGGCTCCTTTCCGGGTCATAGTCATGTCCTAGAAGCTTCATACGGTTCCGAAACACCCAAAGGCCACGCTCCTAATGGCGACCAACTGACCCCGAGTGTTGCAGTGGGAATCCGTATTATTTTTACGGCCGACCCTGAGAATATCAAAGCCATCTTAGCCACACAGTTCTCTGACTATGGCAAGGGTGAGCTCTTCCACCGCGAATGGAAGGAGTTTTTGGGCGACAGCATTTTCGTCACAGATGGCCAAGCCTGGCACGCGAGCCGACAGCTACTTAGACCACAATTCTCGAGAGAGCGAATTAGCGATTTACACACTTTCGAGGCTCACCTTGAGACCCTGTTCAAGGCGATTGCCAATGGTGGCGCTTTGGACGGTCCTTATCAAGATGTCGATATCGACGCCGGAAATGGCAAGCCGCTGGAGATCAGTGATTTGTTCTTCCGATTTACCTTGGATGTGTCAACAAGCTTCTTGCTCGGTAAAGACGTACAATCGCTGACGTAAGTTACTGTCGCATGGCGTCCTTGTACGATGTGCAGCTAACAACAACCCCACAGAAACCCCCGTGAGCCATTTGCCGAAGCCTTTAATGAAGTACAGCGAATCCAGAGCCTCAAGGCGCGTGCCGGCCCGCTGCAGTTCCTCGTATCACGTACGTCGTTCTATCGCGGCTTGAAGGTGGTCAACGAACTTTGTGACATCTACATCGACCAGGCACTACGACTAAGCAAGGAGGAGCTGGCGTCTAAGACCAAGTCGGACCATGATTACACGTTTTTACACGAGCTTGCGCAGTTCACGCGTGATCGCGCAGTACTCCGAGACCAGCTAGTATCAGTGCTTTTAGCTGGCCGCGATACCACAGCCGCGACGTTGTCAGTAAGTAATCCTCGGAGTCAATTTCTCGTTTGGGGAACTTGTGAAAAATGTGAAGGCTCCTTTTCGGGCTGAAACTATGTTTTGGAAAGCTTTTCGCTTTTCCGAAAGTACTCACGCGTATATATCACGGTTAAAATGTTGATAGCTGACTCCGAGTGTTATAGTGGACGTTGTACGAGCTGGGACGTCATCCAGAGGTGGTGCGGAAACTGCGCGACGAGATCATCCACACAGTTGGCCTCGACCGCACGCCAACGTATGAAGATCTGAAGAGCATGAAATACCTCCAGTACGTTGTCAACGAGACATTGCGCCTGTACCCTGTCGTGCCGTTCAATGTGCGTATGGCGCTCAAGGATACAACGCTGCCACGGGGTGGTGGAGCCGACGGTACCCAGCCCATCGCCATCCTCAAGGACACGCCCATCGGGTACTCGCCTCTTGTCATGCAGCGACGTGAGGACTTGTACCCGCCCGTCTCGGACAAGTTCCCCGACCCGTTGGAATACTGCCCCGACCGCTGGTTCGTCTGGCAGCCTCGTCCCTGGCAGTACATCCCGTTCAACGGCGGCCCGCGCATCTGCATCGGGCAGCAGTTCGCCCTCACCGAGATGACGTACGTGCTTACGCGCATGTTCCAGCGCTTCGAGCGCGTCGAGAGCTTCATGAAGGATGTCGATGGCGGAAACCCAACGCTCATGTCTGATATTGTCATTCGGCCTGGTGATGGCGTTAAGGTTGCATTGTGGCAGGCGAAGAAACCTTGAATATAGCGGCATGAAATACAGTAGTAATATTGGATAGCTGTATATATGAGATATGAGAACATGGCATTCTATATACCACATATAATAGGTATCTTGTATTTAGAGACCAGCACTTGGCGTATTTCATTAGTCTCAGGGAAAACTGTCGCGTATTGGAACTTTGGGATTGGGAGGAATTCAACTCATTCGGGAATAAGGAGGTTGGTTAGGCTGCAGTACCGTAAGTGAGATAGACTATGTACTCGTATACACATTTTACCTTTGCTTTGTTTTGATAGAGTTGGTCCCCCTTTTCCTAGGTCTGTTCTGTAAATACCATCTCTCGCCTCCCCCTCTTTCTCCCCTTTTCCCGTTAATTTGGTATCGATGCACGATCCACCACAGGAGACGTATTGGATGATATAGGTATTGCCTGACAACAGAACAGGGCTTGCTAACAACGGCTGCGATTAACTACCGGTCGCGGATGTTTCCTCCGAAGTATAACTACGTATATAAAAGATGAAAACGCCACCGCCCGAGTTTATCTTTGATCCCTACCTCTGCATGACGTAGGTAGTAAGTGCATGGGTGGCCTATGCGAAGTCATCACTCTAATTTGCAAACATACCTTCGTCGGTACCTTAGGTACCTTATATACCACAGCAAATATAAACATGGAAGAGTCACCAGAAGGTGACCTGTGTAGGTAGTCCTGTGAAAGTGGGGGCTGATCTAGGTAGATACCTAGGTAGGGATCATCCGGACAGGCAGATGGGGATCCTGGTGAGGCTATCTTATCTAATCACGGGGCTGACAAATGTGGCTCCGGTGGCTTGACTAGTCATTTCTGTGGAACAACAATGGGGATTAGACTAGTCTGCAAGATTCAAGACCTGCCGCAAGGATTCTTTAACCTCCTACTCTTTACCCACCTCTCGTCATTCCTCCCCATCCCATAACCTCAATAACCCGTGCCTCGCTTTTAAAGATCTTGGTCATATTCCGCCGGCACATACGCGACTCATTTGCCATTCCTTTACCGGGTCGATTCTTTTCGCATTGTCAACTGCGCGTCGTTACGACGTCGCCACTCCAATCCAGTCGCCAATCATCGATACCACGCGCGACAGCACCTCTCTGACACGACCGTCGCGCTCCTTCATTTTCCTCTCAAATTTACATCTTCGCTCCTCGCCTTCTCTGCCGATAATATAAATATAAATCACACGCTCTAAGACTCCGAGCAAAATGTCGATCGAGATCACGCTTAACACGCCACTGGCGGATGCCCTTACTGGCGTCATTCAGCCGAAACTGATGGAAGTTGGTTGGGCGCAATCGAATGACGATGCAGCCCTGTCCGAATACATTATTCTCATGCTCGTTAACGGCAAGACGCAAGAGCAAATTGCAGCAGAACTTGCGGGCGACCTCCTGAACCTCGGGCCCGATGATCCAGCTGCTCGAGACTTTACACACTGGCTCTTTGATCAGATCAATGCCTTACAATCACAGCTGAACGGTGGTGCTGCGCAAGAAGGTAGTGCTACAGGGGGAGCAGTTCAAGGCGACGCTGTTCCGATGGAGCAAGATGCAGAGATGAGTACATCAACGGATAGCCCGGAACTCAACGCGTATGTTCGTCCTGTCTCCATTCTCTACCAAGTACTAACGAAGACCAGGCCCACCGGACCAAAATCCATGCGAAATGGAAGCATGAGGGGCGGCGGCCGCGAGAAACGGTTGTTCGGCCAAATGGCAAAAGCGATGGATCGTAGCCACGACTCAGTGCTACATCGTGTCCGAGCAAATGGCAACGAGCGAATCAATACGCACAACCGAGGACCCCCGACCGGACCTAGAGGCGGACGCGGCAACAACACTCGTATGATGAACAACCGGGCCGCAGGCATTACCGCTGGGCTAAATCAGATGGCTAACATACCGGGCATGCCTGTCCCGCCAAACATGAATGGTATGAACGCCATGAATGATATGAGTTGGATGATGCAGGGTGGGGGGCAGCAAGAGCAAATCTTTCATCTACTTCAGCAACAGAACCAGATGATGGCTCAGTTACAACAACAGATTACTCAACAGAACCAAGGCAGCAATGGTCGTCCAGGAAGGTCTCTCTTTGACCGAACCCAGAACCCACGAGGTGGTAGAAGAGGAGGCCATCATCTGAATGGCCCTAGCTCGAATAGGACCAGCTCACCAAAGGCAACAGACAGTAATACTGAGGGAGAAGATGTTGATATGTCACAAGCTAAAGCCGAGCCACCGAACCCTGAGACAACAATGTGCAAATTTAACCTAGCTTGCACAAACAGGGAATGCAAGTTTGCTCACCAGTCTCCTGCTGCTCCTCCCAACACGACTGTAGATATTACCGACGTCTGCTCGTTTGGTGCAGCTTGCAAGAACTGGAAGTGTGTTGGTCGTCATCCCTCCCCGGCTAACAAGCGTGCCCACCAGAGTGAGCAGGAGTGCAAATTCTATCCGAACTGCACGAACCCTCATTGTACTTTCAAGCACCCCGACATGCCCCCTTGCCGTAACGGAGGTGACTGCAATGTGGAAGGATGCAAGTTTACCCACATTCAAACTTTGTGCAAATTCAAGCCCTGCAAGAACCGGTTCTGCCCCTTCAAGCACGAGGAAGGGCAGCGTGGAACGTTCCCAGACAAAGTCTGGACAGCGGATGGATCAAGGAATCATGTGAGCGAGAGGCAGTTTGTTGGTCAGAATGGGGCGGAGGAATTCATCATCCCCGGAACGGAAGAGGAAGAGTATACTGCCGAAGACATGGCTGCTATGGACGCAAGCATACAATAAGCTACAGGCATCATCCCGGGCTGTGTAATAATACCACAAACCAAACGGTCCTAGAGAAGGAGACCAGAGGCGAGACATGGAGACATGGAGACATGGAGACGACAAGATAGCATTATTGCTCTAACAGCGTGGGGGGTTATGATTCTAAGATGGGTTGCATTGTATATTAGGGCTGGGCCTAGGTGTCACTCAGCAGAGCAATGCTGAAAATATGGGATTTTGGAGTTCGGCTGTACGTGATAGTCAGGAGTTAGATCTGGTCAAAGGAAAATCTTCGGGACCTGAGCATACAATATACCCAATGCGATTTTTGTGATGTGTCAATTCAATCAACCCTATTCCGAGTCCTCAAAACAATGGTCTGTGACTAGGTAGCAGAAGCGACACCTACAATACAATACCTAACGTATTTGTTCACGTACCTGGTAGGTAAATTAAGTACATAACATATATGATATAAGTAAGTGCTTTATTATAGGCTGCAACCATTGGCTACTTAGGTAACGCGCGCCCATTGTCAATAGGTAGGTACCTACAGGCTACTAGTGGGTTGGTGCTGTCATTCCAGCATACCCACCTGCCTTGAGTCGGTACCTAGGTCTCCTAGGGTGGCATGCTAGGTAGTACCTAAGAGATGTCGGTCGAACCACTCAGGGCTTTCCCCACGCCACCTTGCTACAAGTACCTCTATTCACCGCGAGCTTCTAGCGGGCTTCTAACGAGCTTCACTTCCTCCACCGTGTATTCACGATATGCCAGGCTAGAGTCCTGCCGTTGCATACGTGCAATGATTCCTCAACGCCCAGAAGATGTCTTTATCAATCTTCTAAGGTCTGCCTATAATAATGCCCAACACTCAGGCCTTCGGTTGACAGCCCGCCGTCCCACGTTGTTCTCTGAACCCTGCTCCTCCACGCGACATCTCAGCACCCTGTCTTGTTCGAAGAGCTGCCTCCGGCCATCAATTAGGTACCGAACACTGTCTGGAATCTCCGATGTCGCTTGTAAAGGTCAGAAACAGCCGTACGCGACCACTCACACCGACAAGACAAAACCGCGCGAGATTGCCGTCATCGGAGCTGGAATAACGGGGTTGACAACAGCCCATTACCTCGCCCGTCACGCAAAGAACGCCCATATAACCATCTATGAGGCCAGCGGCAGACCGGGAGGGTGGATCAGGTCAAATCGCGTTGAGATAGAAGACGGTAAGGGACAACAGGGCCACGTCTTGCTTCAGAATGGGCCGCGGATGCTTCGGTCCGGTCACATGTCGACCAAATACGACGACCTTGTACTGTATGATGTGGTGAGTCGAGATGAATCCAAATAACGGGAGAAGACACAATAGTGTTGCTAACCACGCTCGTATACTGCTTGTAGCTCGCTAGCCTGAACATGGGTGACAAGATCCGCCACCCACAAGCCGTGTCAGATAACCGCTATATATACTACCCCGACCATCTTGTTAAAATACCAACCCCGGAGGCTAGCATGAAAAATTTGGTTGAATTGGTTCAAAGCATCCTGACAGAGCCCCTATGGTCTGGTGCCCTCTGGTCTTCATTAAATTTCGCGCTTAGCCACAACAAGACCCTGGATCCATCCCCCGAGAGCCGTGACAAGCTCTTCAACGAAGTCCCGGAGGATGAGACGGTAATGCAGTTTTTAACGCGGATCTTGGATGATGACAGAATAGCCAAGAACGTAGTGTCTGGCATGATGCATGGTATATATGGAGGTGACATCAACAAACTGAGTGTCAAGCACACGATATTGTATCGTCTGTGGTATTCCTTCAAAAAACCCCTGGATGCAGACAGCCGCTTTTCTTGGGTTGATATAAAGGAATGGTATCTTCTGTATGACATGTTGAGTGGGCCCAACAGGCTCAAGATCATTGAGCTAGCAGAGAATGCCGTTGATTGGAAGTTGTTGGCATTCGAAGATGGCCTCATATCGCTGGTTAGAGGTCTAGCGAATGATCTCAAGACGAGAAGTAATGTCACTTTTGAATACAACACACCTGTTAAATCCTTAAAATACGAAAAGGGCAAGATCCTAGTAAGTCTTTCACTGAGGAACCCACAAAACTCCTTTAGAACCACCTAGACTGATTAACATCTATAGGTGACGACGCCAAAGGCAAAGCAACCTGCACAATACGACCATGTTATATCTACATTATTCTCCAAGCACCTTGCTCAGATTACTGAGCCCCAAAATTCCTTGCCCTCACTTGCAGAGACGCACGCCGTGACTATCATGGTTGTCAACCTCTGGTACCCGAACCCTAATCTCTTGGCCGAAGGTGGTTTCGGGTATCTCATACCATCATCAACCCCAGATAATGATGAAGGCGCCCTCGGCGTACTCTTTGATTCAGATTTACGAACCAGTGACAGCGAAATGCCTGGTACCAAGCTCACTGTCATGCTTGGCGGGCATCATTGGGATAGCTGGGAGCATTACCCATCTGAGGAGATGGGAATTGCCATGGCGAAGGAGGTTGTACGACGTCAGCTCGGTATTAGTGAGAATGAGAAAGTGGTTGCAGGCGCACGTTTGTGCCGCGAGTGTCTGCCGCAACACTTCGTGGGCCATCGTGACCGTATGAGGGGGGCCCACTACGAACTCATGTCGACGTTCCAGGGCCATCTTACCGTTGCAGGGCCGAGCTACACCGCGATCGGTGTGATACCCGCGATGCGCGCGGGTTTCGACGCAGGCATGCGTGTTGCGCGGGGTCGTGCGCAGCCTTGGTTCCGCATCCCCCCAGACTCTCAGGACCTTGACTATTGGAAGGAATACACGGCGATTGCTGCCGGGGCAGAAATTACCGACATAATTGGCGCCTCTGGGCTCGAGCAATTCACGGAAAGCGAGTGGGTCAATCTGCGACCCTCTTCTCGCATTCACATGCCATTCCGCAACTTCACTCTGAAACAGATTAGTTTTAGGGACACGGACGGGAAATTTATCCCCGTGAATCGAAGGGTGTTGAGGAATGCGCCTTTCACCACCGTATATCGCGAGGTGAAAGACAAAGAGAAAGAGTAACGATTAAGGAGACTATGAGCAAAGTCTCGTTTTGTCTCTAAAGAGGAGTCAGACTTGATGGTTCAATGTGTGGGTCGTATATATATATATATATATATGTCCCCTATCGTTATACGGTATGTATTCGTGATGGTGCTTTCCAACGTTAACAACCGGTGGTATATACTTAGAAGTGAGCAGCGTCTGTGAACAAGGGGGATTTTTTTAAAAAGAAAAATATAGCAGTTGGAAAGAGGAAACATCTGAAAATAGATAGATGGAAGAAGTCAAAATCTTGATTTGCTTCCTAGTTAAGAGTTAACGATGGCTTATTCATGTCTAGCCAACTTACCTTCTCCTTTAGACAGATTTACTGATATATAAGGGGAACTATTTCCCTCCCTTGTTTCTCTCTCCTTATTTTCGGAAATCTCATGTCCAGTTGAGAGGTAGTCCTTACGCTATTTAGTCCCGGAAATTTATATGGGTTTGAGGTTGTCGATTAAGTGCAGATATACACGCAGATTTTCCCAACCTAGGTACATAATATCGGGACTGGGACGTGGTCGACAACGATAATAAGACACAGGAGCGCACTAATTAATGTATTAGTTGGGATCGAGAATGAGAGTGAATGCTAGTGTGACACTACCTACCTGCCTCATAAACGACGGTTGTTTAGTATTTGGGCCCTCACTGCCATCTTGACAGAATGGGATCTTACTTCACTCGTTACTGTGTAAGTTAAGTAAACTGAAAGGGGCACTGCGTACATGTAGAGAGTATAGTGCATCTATTCCATATGCGTATTCAAAACTACGGTTTCCTACGGGCAATCTACCCTGATCTAGGTTTCAGGAAGGGGGTATATGTATGCTCCAACGCCCCTAACCGACGCGAGCGATGCTCCTGAGGAGTGAGCAGTCTTAGGAACACTTAGAACAGAATGTCCAATATGAAAGTACCAATCTGGCTTCGAAATAACTTGTCATATCATTTCCAATCCAAGCTATCCCGTCATTTAACAGGTGATATATAAACATATACCGAGTATATTAAGTAACCCATATGCTATGAATTCACTTCCTACTTTTCCGCCAAGATCCCCTAACACCCCGCTGACTCTATGGCCCCAACCGAATGCAAGCATGTGGATGCATATGCGTGTATCTAAAATGCCCAGGGAGCTTAAATGATGCTTCGTGGAAAAGGAAAAACCAAATCCATCCGTATACGCCTTGCCCAGCTCGGAATCATCGTCTAAACGATGTTATAAACTCTCTTCGCTACCCAGAAGCAGGTTAGCCCAAAGAGCACTAACCCAGCCGTGATGGCGAAGAACCAAGACAGATCTCCCTCGTACTCCTGCCCGGGCACCCAAACGTTCATACCCCAGAGACCGGTGATGATATTCATGGGAAGGACGATGGTACCGAGAACCGTCAACTTGCCCAGGACATCGGCTGTCTGCTCCGCTCGCTCATTCATACGGATGTTGATCTGAGCAATGTAGTTTGCATGGCAGCGCGCAAGGATCCTGTAAGAACGTTAGCTTCGTTCATCATAGCCGTGTATTGCTTCCAAGGCAAGAAAACTTACATTTCGTAATGACTGAGATTGGCCGTCATTGTCACGATATGATCCTGGATATCGCCCAGATACAATCCGATGTCTGACCGCGGGGCCACCTCCCAGTGCTCGTTACATCTTTTAGCAAATCCCTTGATGACGTCGGCTTTATTCCCTAGGAGTCGATATAGGGTCATGACTTTCTTTCTACAGTCACCAACACGGCGCAGCATATCCCTACCCGGTTCCACGTTCCCTTCCGGTACTGCAGATTTCTCTTCAGCGCTTCCCCGCCTCTGTTTTATTGATGACGAGTTCGGATCGGTGGACGAGTGTAGTTCTAAGATCATGTCGTCGATATCATCCACCTCTTCCTCGATATTCTGGATGAGAGGAAGGTAGACATCTGTGATGTCATCAATGATTGCGTAACTAATCCAGTCGGAGCTGAGCATCATGAAGTCTTTGAGCTGCCGTATCCTGCGACGTACATTGGCTGGGTGTGGGGTCTGGTTAAAGTGGAAGGAGAGAACACCTTCACGGAATACCACGACATACATGTTGACCGGTTCGAGGTGATTGTCTGAGTTGGCGTCTTGATCGAAAGAACGGTAGTTCACAAAGTAGTAATGTCGGAAGAGTTCAACCTTTTCACGCTGTTCCTGGAGCATAATATCTTCTGAACTCAGAGGATGTATGCCAAATGCTTTGGCGAGGGCTTTCATTTCCCCGTCTGTTGGACTCAAAACATCAAGCCACCAGACAGGGCGTTCCCCATATCGTGGTTTCTTGCCACTATCTGGAGTGGGGGATTTCATGTCGAGAAAAGGTGATTTTGTCCGTTTTGGCGTGGACTCATGGGAAGTCTCCCTTGGAGGAGATAGGGAAGCAGTGAATTTCTCCTTTGGTGAAAGGTTTATATCTAATTGAGGCTCGGGGAGAATAGTCGTTGCTACCGAGGGTTGTCTCGTGGGAGCTTTGGAGGACTCTTCGCCGCCTCTTCCCGCACTCGTGACTTCTCCTGGATCCTCATCATCTTCGTCGGATGACGAATCAGACAGGAGCGGCGGGTCTGGAACGAAGAGTTCTCTAAAGCTAGCATCTGCTTGAACAAGCTCTGAAATCGCCTGACTGTGTATAGTGCTTTGAAGCTCCTCGTTAAAATATGTAAACCGGTAAGGAGCATCCTCCTCGATCTGGAACCACCCTTTGTGGTGAACAGGGCGCAATCGCCCATTGACTAGCTGCGGCTCTGTGATTTTTTTCATGCGCCTAACGTCACTCTTGCCCTCCTGCTCGAGGCGAGACCACTCTTCAAGGACGGCTAGGTCGGGCCACTTATTCTGGCGTCGCCGCCGTGTTCGCATAATGCCCTTATCCCGGGCCTGTTGCAGGTCATCGTCGGCTACTTCAGACATCCCTTCCTGCGGAAAACAAACATCTTCGGACGCCTGAAGTGCTATCGTCTGCCTCCTCTCAAATGACTGCTGCTCGAGCGGGTCAAGATCGCACCCAGTCACGCTGTTGGTAGGCGACCTATTTAGAGAAAGGCTATCTCGCATCATGGCGTCCCCAAAGTTCATACCAGTCAAATCCCTAGGACCCAGGGTAGGTGTGCCAGGCATAGAGGGAGGGTAGTTAATATTGCGCCTCTCACCAGGCGTCAGAAGGACCGTGTGCGGCCTGTTACTTGATCTGCTAGAACTAGGGCGGCTATGAGATTGTTCCCATCTATGATGACCCTCACGAAATCCGTAACTCCGGGGCGACTCATTTAGTCTAGCTGAGCCTGATAGCAAGGGTGTGTTCTCCGTCTGGTCGCCATCTTGATCGGCTTGTCTGAAAGACATAGTACGGAAGCGGGTAGCATTGGGTTGAGGCATTGAATATGATGTCGCGAGCGCAGAAGGTCGCCTCGGCCGGGGATACTGGGCATCCCTAGTTATCTGTCAGGGGACGGTGATGGAAAGAATGCCTTAGACACGAAGGAGTCATCTATACCTATGATCCAGAAGAACTTCACTGTCTATGCTGGCACTGCTGAGGTTCCTCCCTCGGGCGTAGAATCCGTCTCGATTGGTCGCGTCGCTGGAAGCTGGGTCGGCGGTAAAATCCTCGGGAGGGACAGCGAATGATTTTCGCTTCGGGCGTTTATGTTTCCGACCGGCTCGGTGCTTCCTTTTTGGAGTCTGGCTGCTTGGCCCGGGGGGTTGTAATAACCCAGAGGGTGTAGATGGCGCAGAGGGCGAGCCGCGTGGGGAGGGGTCGAGAACGGAAAACGGATTGGTAGGCATGACCGATGGCAGCCGTTCCGCTACTTTACGATGACGGAATCGTCAGTGTTGGGACGAGCTTAGATGGTAATATCGAAGCGAAGCTACCTCGGTCGATCGATCATGGCTGTGAAGTGGACTGCGTTGTTTGCTGTCGATGTGGTGATGGCGATGGTGATGGCGATGGTGATGGCGATGGTGATGGCGATGGCGATGACGATGGCCTGCTGGCGCTTATAAACCCAATGTTGTACCGAGGGAGAGAACAGGTGCCTCTTAATATTATTATATCCAACTGTTGGGATACAGTTTAAATTTTCTCAACACATATGATACTGTTAATTGAAAAAGAATAATTTCGTCTGACGAAGAAGTAGGGAAGGCGGATATATCCGATTTACCGCATGGCTGTTAGGCTTAAGCTAGTTACCTAGGTAAGGTCTATCAGTTACTTAGTAAGAGTTTTGTATCGTGACGTCGTCGCAGCATGAGCAACCCAGCTACCAGGTGGGTACCTGCACGAATTGACAGGGGCATATCCTACGGTACGGTACCTGTAGTACCTGTGAGATACCTAAGGTTGTACTGGTTGTACCGTCCTAAATCACCACGGGAATTTCACCTGTGATGCTGCTTTTAGCCTGAGCAGGACCCGCTTCTGCACAAGCCAAAATGGACATACTTGCACCACTTCCTTCATATACCTAGGGGTACCTGTCCGTCACTACCTATTACCGTAAGAATATACCGCAATAAATAGGAAAGTAACCGTTTGGATTCCAAAACTGATTCAAGCATCGATTGCACTGCTGGGTTTAAATAGAAAATTCGTTATATAATACCTAACTGTTTTCTACGGCCCTTCTACTATGTAAGCCTTGAAAGCGCTGATGTTCTCTGGAGCCCCCTGAATGCCCCAAGGGCCGTTTTCCTCGGTGTGTAGCGGAAATGTGTCGCGGAAATGTGTCGATGAGAGACTACGAAGAACGCAGCGTTGTGTGTCATGCTCCTATCTCGAAGCTCGGAGACTAGCTCGTTTGAAAGGAATATCTAGAGCAGTCGCAAAGCCGAACCTCAAGGGTCGAAACTTAGTTATGTTGTACAGTCACAGGGATTCCGGTATAATTGACCGGTTTGCGCGCCTCTACCCAAGAGAATATCGCCGCGAAGTCATTGTACTGGTGCTCATATCCCCAGCCACTACTTCCGGGGTCACATGATAGCCTGGTGTATGTAATACCAGCAGTGCGAGAGATGGCCCGGACCTTGGTCTACTTTTCGGGCTTTCCAGAAGCCGCCGCGAAATATCCAGTTCGTATCATTCGCTATTTCGAAGAGTTAGACGGCCTACGATGCAGTTATTGAGGCATGCCCCTAACCAGACAGTGAAACTGATGGAAAACTGAGAGTACAGCACGACGCTCGGAAAGCTGTGGATTTGAAGCGTGTGTACCGTTGAACTCAACAAATCTTCCTCCCTCTTGAGATCTAGTAAGCGTACATGAAACGACGAGAAAGAACGTTATGGGGTCTTACTTAGAAAGAGACTATCCCACGCTTCTTCAGACTCAGGGTTTGGCTCACGTGTGAACACATCCTTCGGCCAGAAGACCCTGTTAATTTTCTTCTGCGGGGGTAGCCATGAAGTCAACTCCTCATGCTTGTGAGACTCCTTCCAAGATAAGACAACCACAAGTATTGATGTAAGTGCGGCGACGGCAATCATAAAAAAGGCCACGATACCGCATAGGCGGTTATTACGCTTCTTTATAATAGCTAGTCTGTTGTCAAGAGCGGGTGCTTCCAAGATCTCAGCTATCTGTTAGCCCGAGCAAATATAACACGCAGTGGGAGAACCACTGGCAGGAGAAAGACTTATGCCGCGAGAGTTCTACCTCACAGTCTTGGCTAGAGCTGGACTTGAAAACGTAGAAAGATAGCGAGAAAAGGCAGGCAGATATGATGAATAGCAGTGCATTCCCCAGGATGATATACTTGGGCGCCGTTCGGTGAGAGAACTCATTTATGGCAGAATACTCACAACACATAGCCCCGTCAGGATTGTCAGGATTTGATACTGCTTCATCTTGAAGCAACTCTTCGTACTAAGAATGAGCCTCGGGTGCCTAGGTAACCAAATTATGTCAGTCTTCCAGGAACGTGTAAAGGAGCGTTTATCCTTGCTGACCTTCTTCCAGTTCATTAGAGGCATGGTTGCAAGTAATGATTTGGCTACCTAGGGGAGAAGTGTAGGACTTACATTCGGATACCTGAAGTTCTATAATAGAATGTCATGGACTTATAGGGTGTTTTTAATATCTCGGTTCTATCCTATAATTTTGATTTGACAAGTCCCCTTCCCTCCCTACATGCTGAGCCTTTGGCATCCTGGTGAACTTCACAGCTTGCACTTAGTCTAGGGCGGCAGAGATTTGAAGTGTAACGAATATCCGTAAAGTTGACGAGTTCGCCGTTATTAGCTGCGGCCTCGACGGCTACCCTGCCGGCTACCCTGTCACCTCCTATGCATTGAAGCATCCCGGCCACACCAAAAGCTTGTTTTCGTATCGCTCGTGGGGTGTGTGACACGATATCCGCGCTGTAAAGCTCTCAGCGAGTAATAAGCAACCTAGACCGGGCCAATCTACGCCACGAGGCGTATCAACAAGTTCTCGTTGTCTCCGAATTGCTACACTGGAAAACTACGAGGTTATATGATTGGTTCTGACTTCTGTGGCTCTTTATAATCATTCATCTCTTCTAGAGATCTATCGGCCCTCGTGGACGGCATAGGGATGGTGGCACCTAGCTATTGCGGTTATTGCCGGTGTAGTGGAACATGACCTGCGTATTTCTCGAAGCCGATATTGTATAACTTGCTCACTTCCCAATGTAGCATTTGGAGACAACGAGAATAGGTTGATAGATACTGCCGCTCTTGCCGAACGTAGGAGAACGAGTAAGAGCTGAACATAACAGAACGAAAAGACTCAACTCCGATACAAGACGTATAAATAACACTATTGACGTTTCAAGCCTTATAAATAAATAAAAATCAGACAATCCCTTTGGAGTACTGATGTAGCAATTGGATGGATATCAATGCTGTAGAAAAAATAGAGTAATAAACATGTAGAAATGTAGACACTGTTCCTTAAACCTGCCTTATAATACCTACTGTTTACTATTGCCTACTAACCTTATATAAGGTATTATTGAAGTCAAGTTATAGGACAGCAAGGTTTAACCGTTTTGAGAACCGTTTCCCTTTGCATTTAGGTAACTTATACATAAATGTAATTCCCCAGTCACCTGAGTGAGGACTGGGCGAGCCGAGCCGTTGCGCGCCTGAAACCAATGTTTAGTATACTATGCAACCCCAACATTCTCTACATGCCCAGCATTTTTAGGTTCTCGGCCACAGCATCGTCTTTCCGTGTGGTATTTCTAATTTAAGAATAATAGGAGGCGAGAGATGCAGGCATACGTGCGCACTCAAAACCATATCGCACTTTCGAGTTCAAGGATATTCCATCTTTGGGGTATTGTTTGTTTATTGCAAGTTTTTGTGTAGTGTATATAAATAAACTTGAGCCTAGTGTAGCCTGATCAGAATGAACCAGTCTCGCGTTGGGCATATCGTACTAGTACAACACTTTCAGGCCCTCTAGAATATGGTGTGGCCTCCAACCTCTTCTCCCTCAAGAGGGCCGTGCCCCATATACGGCCTTAAGGCAATATTATGGTGGCTTTGCATCTTTCTCTTCTGCGGCCGATCGTTCCAATAATTTTCTGTATACCCTGCCCAGCCTAGCCCAGTTCCTGACACCACTCCTCATAGTAGCGGCGAAGTCCAACCTGTGCTATACATTATACACGGCCCATCATAATCATAAGTAGAAAGGCTAAGTGGACCGGGAAAGCCCAGCAACGTCGAGAAAGCATGTCCATGGGCCGATGTATCATTAGTAGAAATCTGGAATCAAGGAGATTGATCATGAGCGTTAAGCCCGAATCCAGATGTTTTCTGGCTGTGAAAAATGGTCATAGGTACTATCGTTGCACCTTTCAGCCCTGCCACATCAGTTTCAGCGTCGTTGGCCCATAAAGCTCGCCCTAAGAGCAAGAATTTGCTGCCTATCAGTCTCAGGTAATTGATCAATAGTCTCTTGCGGTAAGTTCATAACTGCATGCATGAGAGCCTCTGGATCTTGCTGAGCTGCCGGCGGGTTCGACGCAGGTGGTGCATATACCGCTTGAGCTGCTGACGCAGTGGGTGGTGCATAGGCTGCGGGAACAGGAGGTGTCGAAGTTGCTGGAGCTGTGTAGTTGGGCATAGACGGAGGATAAATGGGGACTGGTTGAGCAACAGGGGGAGCTGAAGCGCTTGTATCCAGAACCGACTGGATTGCTTCGGGTGAAACCAGGCCCATTAACAGAAGAGCCTGGAAGATGGCATAAGAAAGTTGTGGCGCTTGTGTGAGGAGTTCGGTTGCGCGGGCTGGGTCCGTGGTCGCGAGGGATTTCATTTGAGATAGGATATCGAGGAGTTGGGAGGGGGGCAGGGTATTGAGGGTCCTCGAGATGGCGTCCGTAGCAGTCATGCCAGGTGGGAGCTCTTTTCCTGGTGGCAGAGGTGGGAGAGATCCTGAAGATTGTGGTTGAGTTGTTGGATGCGAAGCTCCGTTCGTGGGCTGACCGTAGTTGGTAGGAGCACTGGCGCCGTCGTCTCCATCAACACGCCCTTCTGTACTATAATCGACCCGGAGCTTGCGACCCATGATCTCGTAATCGTTCAAATTTCTTACTGCTGATGCGGCGGAGTCTAGTCGGGAAACGCGGTTAGTGGAAGGAAGCTCAGCTCGGCTATATTGGTGTGCAGTAGTAGAATTGAGTCAGCAACATACCAGCATCTGGATATTCAGCAAAGCCAAAGCCTTTGGGGCGTCCGGTCTCGCGATCGTACACAAGGCGGAAGTTAAGCACTTTTCCAGCAGTGCTGAAGATGTCACTGATTTGCTCTTCGGAAAGACCTGTAATGACATGTCAACCATATGCGCTAGCACAAAAAGAGGCCTCTCATCAAATTACCATAGGGTATGTTTCCAACAAAGACAACCCGCGACGGTGGCTTAGTAGACATGATGGATGATAGATCGTGCTTGGGCGCACAGAGCCCCAATGAAGAGTTAAGCGCCGCACTTTCTTATTGATGAGGTTATAAGGATAGTCTCTCCATAGAACAGTATTGCTGCACAGAAGAGCATTGGTTAGTGTAGATAAAAAAAAAAAAAAAGGAATGCACAGCAATATAGACTGTTCAGTAGGTGGTACGTAGGTAGTCAGGTGGGCAGGTATTAACGCGAAGTAAAAGAGTGGCTACCTACCTTTGGCGACCTTTGTACCTAAGGTAGCCGGTCTAGGCTAGTGGGTTTAGCACCTACCTACCAGACCTACGTATAGTACCTAGGTACTTCTACCTACCTAGGGAGTTTTAAATCCAACCACAGAGGTGCAAATGTACAAAGTACAAAGTAACCTATTTTGGAGAAACTAACCCTTTTGTTCTTGCCTCACTCACTTCCTTTTGTCCCTTGATCTAAATAGAAGCATTTTATACTACCTTGGACAGAATTGTTCCCAGTGCTTCTAATGGCAAGTGGAAACCCTCCCAGCACAGCTACTTCAAAGATTCACAATTGGGCATATATCACGTGAAATACTTTCCGGTGAGATGGCCGAGTGGTTATGGCGGTGATTTCAAGTTAATTCTTATGCTATTCAATAGCAGTGTATGTCACTGGAGCAATCCGCAGGGGTTCGAATCCCCTTCTCATCAGGTTGCAGTTTTTTGCGATTTGACTTTGTCAATGATTTTATTTGTGTGCTTGGTTATCATGGTCATGTAGACAGCGATCTTTGTTTGGGTTGATGGAATTGTTATGCCATTTGTCCCTAGCAGGCTGTATGTAGCCCATCATTCGACTGGCCTTAGAGGACCTCAAGTTGCCTCCAATATGTAGAACTTAGAAGTATGAATTAAATAAAGTATTGGTGTCACTGTTGGGTGCATTTGATCTCTTTATAGAACTCAAGTCATCTTGTTACCATCACATAGCCACTTGATACCAGCCTTGATGATAACCTTCTCAATGATTCCAATTGACCAGATTCCTTGAAGGTTACTTAGGTGCCGAGAAACAAAATTTTTGGTAGTAAACTTTCGCTAATAGTCTGCCTGCTAAATATTTACCTGGTTGACTTTTAGGTGACTGCAAAAAGGGGAGAGATGCAATAGCCAACAAAGGACAAGGACAATGATATAGAGGTTTGGTATCATGACTGCTGGCCAGTTAACCTAATTAATGGATTGATTGATAGCAATATATTATGTTCAAGAGATTGATCTTATTAAATATATTAATGGGTTCAGGATATGAAGGACAACGGACTGTAGAGTTCAAACAAATCTGACAATGATAGATTATTGCGGATTAATCGTCGTTGTCAGATAGCCTGAAATCCTCGTCATCCTCGTCTTCGTCTGACCGCTCAACCTGCTTTCTCCTTGTTCGCCGTCGAGTTGATCGTCTCTGTTTCGGCTTGGGTTTTGGGGCTGCCTTCCCGAGTGTCTTGGCGGGAACTTCTTCCGACTCGGCTTCGGGCTCTGAGTCTAGTTCGGCGATGGAACTGGCATTCTGTGTCTGTGTAGGTTCGGTTTCTATAGTATCATTATGATATTCTACCTCAAAGGGATCATCACCCTCGTCGTCTTCGTCGTGGGATTTAGGCGCGTTGAAGAAGCCCGAGGTTTGGCGTGGTTCTTCCTTTTCAATTTCTTCCTCCTCGTATCCTTCGGGTAAGAAACCTCCACCCATATCCTCATCATGTACATCGACTTCAATGTCTTTCTGTTTCTTACTGCCGTGGCCAAAAACATCCACAGAGTCGTCTAGGTGTCCGTAGTCTTGCTGTATTCGATCTGCGATCCGTAACCCCATGAGGAACCTTCGCCAGGTGCCCAGCGCAACTTTGGTGCGCTTTTCATCTTCCTTTCTTGCTCGCTCTGCTTCGTCTTTCTCTAGTTCCTCTAATAGGTGCTCATGGTGTTCCTGTGCGACCACCACTCCTTGAATGACGGGCACAGCCATACGATGACCAAATTCGAATCCGACAACGGCTTCGGCAAAATCTATCCCGAGCCGCTTACACACGCGCACAACTCCACGATACGGAACATGTACAGCACCTGCTTCAGTTAGGTACACATGTTGAATTGACACTAGAGAAACTTACCTTGTGGGCACATATGCTCAGCAAACATATCGATATTACTGCAACGCGTTAGCGGTATTCCGTCACAACATATGACTATTTGCACTGACCCATATTCATTCTTCGGGATAATACCATCTTTGATGGGGTCAGGTATAATCCAGTCAGTTTGATCGAAGCTGTAGAGTGATTGTAAAACTTTTTGGCCTGTTGCGGCTTCAGCTTCAGCGATCTCTCTGCGTCGATTAGTTGTCGCTGCTCGGTATGGGGCATGTTTTAATGGTTGAGCACCGTCGATGGGAGCGCGACCTTGTTTGTGCCACGTTTCGGCACTTTTCACTGACACAACGTCTTTACGGAGGTAAACATCTTCCTCCTCGATCTTACTACCTTTGCCTTTATTACGGAACACCTTGGCTGGAACGGCATCGGGAAGTAGTGCTTCCTCTCTCTTCAAATGTCGCTGTAAAACATATTCTTTCGATGTTTTGTAATATTGCAATGTCTCCTCTCCTTCTTTGACTTCTTTCTTTTCGGGCTGGACAGGTTTCAAATCGGTTGATTCTTCCATTTCATCCACTGCGGTAATAGGACGTTTCTTGTCACCCCTAGCGTACCCTCGGATGATGGACTTGAACCAATTGAATTGGTCGTATCGTCGGATCTTTCCATGTTTGTTGTATACTGGGACCTTTTCCTCAGGCATTCGGACTCCCTTCGTCTTGCCTGGAAATATCTGCTTTCTGAGGTAGCGAATGGTCACATCCTTTGCGGTGCCATCTTGCGAGAATCCCACGCAGTAAGCCATTATTTGCTTAGCTTTGTCTGCCTTGCCGCCTCGTGGCTCCAGAGACTCAACCAAGTCGCGATTCGTACCAACGATGGATTTGACAATGGGATCAACAGCAATATACTTATTCGTTATTGGTGACAAAATTTCGGTCCAATAGTGAGGAAACTCTAAGTCTTTATCGTAGAGCTTCGACTTGGGTTGCTTTGGACGAACATCCTCTGTCACATCCACCACAGATGATTCATCTTCACTCTCGCCAAGAGGTTCTGCATATTCATCAGACTCGTCTATATCCATTTTGAGGGCTTCTTTATCGGATTTTCTTGTTTGACGCCTGGCTGGTTTTATTGCTGTCCCCCTTTTCTTAGTGGCTTTTGTCTTCGCCACGGGTTCATCTGGTTTGTAACCATTTGCCTGTTGCTCATTTACCTCGTCTGCTTCTTCCGCTTTGCTCCAACCGAACCCTATAGATTGAATGTTTGCAACCACTTGAATATTAAGGATTAATTAGTAAAAGTAGAAATCCAACTGAAACAGGAACAGGAACTTGCGGTTCCATCAGTGGTAAAAACGGTAAGAAATAACAAACAAGGACTTACGGCGAGCTTCAAGTCCTATCCCCCGCAAAAGCGCGGTGAAGAGTTGCGCCCCGATATCTCGGCTGCCAGTGCAGTCCTGAGCTAATTGCCGGAATTCGGCAATATTTTGAACTCGTTCCCCAAATCGCTCTGGATTGTGTTCTTCCTTTTCGAATGCGGCCCTTAACTTACCAAGTCTCCTCGCGTTCATGTAGCCCCATTTGCGCAGTCCAGGAGCTGTTACGCGAAATCTCTGCTTCCACCAAGCTACTAAGTATTTCATCAGCTTGAAAAGAGGATCTCCCTGACTCATATCTGGGATCCCCTTTTCTAGGTGATCGGCTGCTTCGCTCCAATCTCTGGTTGGCCGTGAAGATTTCTGTTTCCCTTTCCCTTTGGTACTCTTCTTAACCTTCGCTTCGTTCCCGGAAGGATGTCCTGGAATATCTAATCCACTGTTACGTTTCCAACGATCGACTTCTTCCCACAATCGTGGTGGTAGGTGAGATAACAATATGGCTTGAACTTCCTGATCGCATAGCCACGAATTCCGTACCGCGCTGTGCCACAGAAGAAACTGAACATGAATGCAATGAGTGGCGATGCGTATTGCTTTCTCTCTCTTTGAAGGTCCTTTCTTCCCAAGCTCGCTAGCGAGGGGTGGAACTCGATCGTCTCGGTACAGGGTTAACTCCAGATCACCCAACTCCGGTTCTGGCTGATTCTGTGATTCATGGGAAGGGACATCTTCAAATTCTATATCCTCATCATCAGACTCATCAGCATCATGGCTGGTTTTCTGGTGCTCGAAGGCAGGGACATCTTCGAATTGAGCATCTGATAACGAGCTGAGAGAAGTACTGTCGTCTTTATCCTCTTGCATTTGCCGTATTGCCGCTCTGGTTTTTTCGATCGATCCCTTGTTGGATGCCGAATCTAAATCATCCCATAACGTCGATTTCCTAGCATGGGGGGTTGCTACGGGACTAGTTCTAGCCGGTGCCCGTCTCGGCTGCTTCGCAATGTGCCCGTCACTATCTGATGGCATTAACCGCTTGCGCGGCACGTGAGGGGGCATTTTGTAAGCAACATCAATCTGAGTTGATGGCTCAAACGAAGGACCTATCACGACGGATATCAATTCGCGGTTTTACGGTATTTGCGAGAGCATGCGAATTGAGATGCGTCATCGAAACGCGAAACCCCGTGACTTCGAATGCGTCCTTAATTGTTCCAAAATAGTGTTAGTGTGAAAGCCAGCTGAACAGGTCGGTTAATTGCACATGAAGAAATACTATCCAAACATAAGTCTAAACCCAATTTAGTATAAACTCGAAAGATGTCTCAAACTAACCTAATTTATATAAAAAATAAGGCCTTTCTTAACAACCTTTATATAAATATAAAATAATAGTTAGTTGGTTAAATAAAAAGTAAAGGTAATATAGCTTAAGATATTTAAATATTTATAAATATATTAAATTAGTAGTTAACTTTATTAAAATAAAAGTATTATTAAGTTTAGCTAAAATTAACTTTTTTAATAAAATAATAATATAAGTACTACGGTTAAAAAATTATTAAGTTAGCCGATTTTTTAAGTTTAAATGTTAAATAAAAAGTATTTTACTATTAAATTTATTAACAAATTAATTTTTAGCTTAATAATTAATTTAAATTGCTTTTTACTTTTTTTAAAAAAAGTAATATACTTATAAATTTTAATAAAAAATATACTTAAATATTATTTATTTAATAGTTTTAAAAAACGTCCTCTAAGTGTTTATTAAAGTAAATTAAAAAGGTTTTCGCTTTTATTTAATTAATTTGCTTATATTATTACTAGCAGTTATATTATTGCTAGTAATAGCGCTAATAATAGCGTTAAAAACATTATAACATATAATTAAGTTTTATAAAATTATTAATACTACTTTATTTTCGTTAAATTAATTAATTTAAGTAATAAAAGTAGTTATAATAGCTTTTATTATTATATAAAGTTAATAATACCTTTTTAAAAAATAGTTTTTTATTAGCATAAAATTTATTAATTATTAAAAAGCTAATAATATAATAAAAAAACATTTAATATTTTTATTTAGCATAGTATAATAATAATAAAGCGGTTTTAAAGCTTTTAAGGCTTTTTTTTAGTTATTTTAAAGTTGCTTACTAATAATAAAAAGTTAAATTTAGTTAAATTTACTTATAACTACTAATAATAATTAAAATCAATTAGTTTTAAGGCTTTACTTAGTTATATATAAATATCGCACTAATTATTACCTTTTAAAACAGCTATTATATGTTTATAATAGCTATAGCAATAAAATATACTTATTTAATAATTAAAACAGCTAATGCAACAAAATAACTTTTTTTTTAAGCAATAAGCTTTATAAGCAATTTTATATTACTTATAAGCTATTTTTAAAACAAACTAAAAAACTTTAAGCTTTATTACTTTATTAGCAAATATTAGTGCTTTATAAATAATAAAAGTATAATAAAACTAATATTATTATTATTATTTAAACTTAGCTTTTTTTATATTAATAAAAGCTATAATAGCTTTATATAGCTAAAAACCATTAGTTTAAATATTATATAAATAGTTTTTTAGCTTGCTATAAAAGCTTTTAACTTATAAAATGCTTTAAATGTTATAATTATAATACTTTTATATATAATAGTAAGTTTACTGCTTTTAGTGCTATTAATAAGTATTACTTAAGTAAGCTAATATATATAACTAGTTTATAAATTTATTATAAAAGTTATTTTAATATTAAAAAGCCTTTAATTTAATTTTATAATAAGCTAAATACCTTTATAAAGTTAATACGCTATTAATATTATAGTTAATTTATAACAAGCTTAATTATATATAATTTTAGCAACATTATTACTTTAAAATAATTTTATATAATAAAAGCAATAAAAAAAGTTTTATTGCTTTAAACCTTTTATTACTTATATAGTTAAGCTTTTGCTACCGCTTAAATAATAGCTATTAAATATTTAAAAAAAAATAATCTTTTAAAATAAAGCCTTTTTAACGCTTTTTAACAGCTTTACACACATTAATTATAATATATTATATATAAAGTTACATTTATACTTTTAGCTAAACTATTAAAACGGCATTATAAATACCTTTTGCTTTATTAGTAATAATAATTAAAAAAAGTAGTATATATAAAATATAATAAAAGTTTTTAAGTTATTAAAAAGCTTAAGTATAAGCAAGCTCTTTATTATTAAATAGTATAGTAAAAGTAATATTAAAAGTAATATTTAATAAAGTGCTATTAATAACTTTAAAAAAAAGTTTATTAAAAGCATTAATTTATTATAATAAATATTTATTAATATAATATAAAATATAAAAAAACTAAAAGTATTTTATATATAATATTAAATATTATTACCTTAAAAAACTTTTACTATATAAATTAATATTATTAAAAAAACTAAATAAACTAAAATATATAGCCGTTATTATATTTCACTTAATATTATATATTATTTTACTATAGTTAATTAATAATTTAAATATAATTTATATAAAAACCTTTTTTTTTATCGTTTATATAATTAAATATAATTATTAATATTTTATTTAATAATTATAATATTAAAGTTTATACCTTAAAAAGTCTTATAAATCTTATAATAAAGTATAAAGTTATTAAAGCTATAAATAATAACGCTAATTATAATTATATTTATTTTTTAGCGCTAATAAATAAGTATAATAAAGTTAAAAAAAGTAGTTATAATAAAAGTGCTTAATTAAAAATTACTAAAAATTAGCGTTTTTATATAGCTTTATTAAGCCTTTAAATTAGCAATATTATTAACTTATTAAAGTTTTTTTTTTTTTAATAACAAAAGGTTTATTTATATTGCTAATAATATAATAAATAATATACTTAATATATTAGCTATTTTATTTATTTATAAAATTAGCTATTTTAATAAAATAGCTTTTATTAAATGCGTAAAATTACTAAGCTATAAAGCTGTTAGTAAAAGCAGTAAAATAAGCAGCAATTAAAAGTTTTAAAAGCATTATAAAGTTAACACCTTAGCTAAAAACCCGCGTTTTAAAAAAAACAAGTAAAAAAATAACTAATTAATAATTAATAATATAAAAAGTTTAAAAATAATAATACTTTAATAAATATTATAATATATAATAATATTATTAATAATTAAAAGTTAATATTAATAATAAAAGTAAATAGTTATTATAATAAAAATAAAGTTAAAAAAGTAGGTTATAGCAAAAGTATTAAAAGGTGTAATTAGCTGCAAAAAAAAATAAGTAATATTAGTGCTAATAGCTTAGCACATTTATAACACTTATACTATTATAATATAACAATATATGCGCTATAAAAAATATAGCAATATATATACTACAAGTAAATATAGCGGTATATACGCTATAAATAAATATAGTAGTATATATGCTATAAATGCGCTATAAATATAGTGGTCTTAAAGGTAGGTAGTAGGTAGAGTTAGGTTGGTATTGCAAGCTTGGTGGCGCAACCGTTTTTTTTAGGGCCTACATAGCAGGTGCTTAAATCTATTTTATAACCTATACAAATTAAGTTAGAATAAGTAGGCTTTTAGTAAATTGCGGAGCAATCGTTAGCATATTTAAAGCTTATACTATGTTAGGTTTAGACTTATGTCCGGATAGTATTTCTTCATGTGCAATTAACCGACCTGCAGCTGAACACGCCGCCATCTTGTCTGCCTGTCGCTACATAGGTACTTCACTACCTAATCTAGGTACTGTACTAGTAGGTAGGGTACCTGAGCTGAGGACCCAGTGACCGGTTTGGTAGTGGGGTTTAGGGGGCCGCCTCGGCAGCCTCAGCCGCTTATTATCTAACCCCGCTAGTGGTTCTTCACCAGCTGCTTCCAGACCGTTCCTCAGCCCTTTACCTAATCAGCAACTTTGCCATCGAGCGCCCACGAGGTAGGCTTACGAGTCGAGTAACTGCCTACCCTCACGCGCCCTACCTAGCATTCCTTCCCGATACATAAGAGGCGTTTATGCGCACGTATAGGCACGATGGCTTCTTCACTTATCGCCGACGCTCCTGATACGAGTTACGTCAAAATGGACAGGGACACAGACGCTACCCTCATCGGCAAGCATTGCCAACTCGAGTATTGCAACCAACTTGATTTCCTACCCTTCTTCTGCCAGAGCTGTAAGAGGACCTTTTGCCTCGACCATCGGACCGAAGATTCGCACAAATGCGAGAACAGGGGCGCCTGGGCAGAGCGACGGCGACAGGCGCAACTAGCACGCCCTGCCGCCGGCGAGGGGAAGCGGATGCGCGATTTCGTCTCTCAGAAACCCTGCGCAGCCGCCGATTGTAAAACTACGGTAGGCACATCTTTAGTGCCCGGCGTTCATTGCGCGAACTGTAACCACGACTACTGTCTCAAACATCGATTACGCGAAGAGCACGACTGTAAAAACAAAGCACCCATCGGCGCACGCTCCCGTGATGTCACCGAACAGACGAAATCAGCGTTTGCGAAGTTGCGCGCATGGGGAAGCGCCAAGAAGGAGCAGGCAAGCAGGGCGCTGCCAAAGGCGAAGCCGACTTCTGCCTCCGCCCGGCTAGTCGCCGTTAACAACTTGAAAAAGACCGCCAAGGGCGATACGAAACTTCCCCCCGAGAAGCGGGTCTATCTATACGTAGAGGCAGAAGCCGAGACGACAACTGCTAAGAATTACAAAGGCGAGTTCTTCTTCTCGAAGGACTGGGTAATAGGGAGAGCGCTTGACGCTGCAGCTAAGAGCCTACAGGTTGAGAACGTTAACAATCAGTCATTACAGGAGAGGGACAAATTACGGGTATTTCATGTGGAAGGAGGTAGGGTTCTTGAGTTCAGCGAGAAGGTTGGCTCCGTGCTGGTCAGCGGAAACACGATCGTATTGCTGCGAGGCATTGGCCCTCCTCCGGACTTAATCGAGATGTGAACGAGATATAACGGAGAAGTGAAGCTATAGACAGGGATCGCATTTGCGTCGGCGTTAACTTGGGTTTTATATGCATTGCGAGAAGCGGATATCCAGGCGGGTGAAATCGAGGAGATACGAGATGACGGCATTTCATTTGTGTGTCCTATTATAGGAGTGATATATATGACATAGAACTTACAACCCCTATAACCCTGAGCGGCTGGTTTACTAAAGCTTCCATTGAATAGAGATGCGATGTTGCATAGAATCATCTGCCAGGACTGATTCGATTCAGATTACGCCACCAATAACGCCGCGTCGCCTGTTCCTCGTTACATTCATAGCTCTTTCTCTTTGGGATCCTTTCTGGGTCGCTGATGTAAAGTTGCCTCGCGTCCCGTGACCGGGGAATCGCCTACGTAATCATGGCCACCGTACGAGGCAAAACCCTTATGAAAGGCCCACTCAACGGCATTCTCGACAGGTTCATCAAAGAGTCTGGGTAAAAATGGCACTACAGCTAAACCGAGGCCAATCGGACCCCATACCCTCAACGTTTTGTTCTTCACATCTTTCATGGCTCGGCCAGAGTAACGGACCACGCTGTGGATAGTAAAAGCCGGTAGGCCCATACTTGCGAGGCTCTGGAAAATGCCTCGTTGTACCATAACAGTGCGGTAGTCTTCAAGTGGAGACACAAACCCGGGTTTGGCGTCGGTTGGCGCTGGCGCGAATAAACCTGTTGCCTTCTGCTGCCTTTCTGATAATTCGAGCTGAGGGTTCACGACTCGCTGATTCTGCCAGTAGGCCTTGTAACCCTCATACGACACGTCCCCCAAGATGTACGCCCACGACACGCCGTATGCGCTTTTGACTAACCACGGATGGGCCACTGGTCGAAACGACTCGCCTATGTCGGATGTGTAAGCGACGTAGCGTTGGGCAGAGAGCATGATCGTCCGCAGGCGATTAGCGTACGCAGCATATCGCACGTTAGACTCGGTCGAATCAGGAACACTAGCAGGTGCTCAAGTTAACTACATATTAACATGCTGCGGAGAGGCAAGGTCATAAACGGACTATCCTTCTTTCAGATCGTCGAAGAAACTTTCGTCCTTGTCAGATGTTTCGACGATCTTTTGTAGCCCCTTTGGAAGTTGACGCCGTGCGGGCAGCTTATCAGGATCAAAGTCCGTTGCATCTTTGCTCGGTTCAATCTTGGTGGTTGCTGAGGGAGCTTCCGGAGCTTTATTTTCGGGCTTCCTCTCTGGACCCTTTCCCCAAAACATTTTGTTGGATCAATAAACAAGAATTAATTGGAAGGGAAAATAGAACGGGGTTGAAAGAAGACGCTTTGTTGCAATGTACATTCAGTATTTCAAGTTGTTACAGTTGGAGAGCAAGAGCCCAATGCGAAATCGTGAGACGAATGAGGAGAGCCGCTTAGTGACGTCGCTAGCCCCCCAAGTAGCCTGTGGAGAGCAGGTACCTTTAGAGGTACCTACACCTAGCGAATTGTTCTAGCGAGGCCTCTATGCATTTAACCCATTAACTCTATAAGCCATATATTTTCCAATGCGAAAGTACCTTGGACCATTGGAATTTCAACTGGGAGCTATGAGCACTATTTTGACAGCCTCTTCAATCCCACGACAAGTCGCTATCACCACTCCGTCGACCCCTTCGAGCGAACCAATCCCATCGTTTCGCATCCAATCTTTCACTACCGCCAAAATGGTTGCTATGTACCAGGTCTTCGGCCGCCAGGTCGGCTCACACCACGTAAGTCGCTCGCTCGCCGTTCCTGACCGTTGTACTCCACGGTATACGATGAGATAGACAGACTGACAAGTTCTTCCTCCACAGCTCGCTATGGGCGTCCTCGGTGCCCTATTCAGCGGCACCTACCTCGCTCTTAGTGGTTCTAGCAAGAAGGGCACCCAGATCCCCCCTATCAACGCGTCTACCCCTGAAGAAGGCGACTTCATTCAGTATGCGACCCGGAACATCGGTATCAATCAAATATTAACGCTCGAGTAGGAACTTCTTAAAGCAAGCCGACGAGGACGCGAAGAAGGCGAAGCACTAGATGCAATTGTAAAATGCGGGCGCTAGTTTGATCGGAATCAGGTCCATTGTACATATAGAGGTCACAATCAAGCATCATTTCGACGACACCGCTTTACGAGGCACCTACTAGATCACCTAGAACATACCCTGTCGTGCCGTGGCGATTCGAACAATATTAGCATGACCCCAGCTTCCTCAAGTGGGTAATTTGAAACCGTTAAAGTCATTCAGACCCGACCAACAACGTCTTGGGTCCATAGTCGAAATTTTGATCTTCAGTCGCTTACGGCTTGTCGGAATTCAATATTTTGAAGGTCGCCCATTGATATAAACGAGGTGGTTGTATATGCTGAGCTTGTGCTACTTATCTAGTTCGTTTGTTGACCTGTCTTACCGGATTGAGATCTCGCAAAGCCGCCTGGTTAGAGCATTTGAATTGACGGTGGCCTTCCATACTCAGCCTTCGGAGTAGTGGTAGGGATACCCTATGACGAAGGCTTGAGATGTTGAATGCTAGTTAAGGGCTGTATTTAGATTTTATATAAGACATTGCTGACAGCGATTCCCAGCTACTGTTATGTACCAAGCGGTTCATAGGCGGCTTATAATACTTGTGCTCAACTCAGTTAACAACAGTACACATACTACCTAGAACAAGGGAATTACAGTGCCTAATGTATTTACTTGACACTTCTCCGGGACTCTTTGCGTCAAGTTAAGCGTGTACTTCGGCAGCCTAAGCCTCCTTGCTTGGTACAAGATAGTTACAGTCCCTGATAGCGACAGAGAACGTGCTGTGTTGTACGGAGATCCAAATAAACTCAAAAGACACTTTTGTTACGTTAAGGGCAAGTTTCGCCATGTGTAAGATAACTAGCTAGACAAGCTCTACATGACAAGTCGACTTTGGTGCAAAGTTATGTTATCATACCTTACCAAAGCCTGAAAAGCAGGAATGGCTGAGTTGACATCACCATAAAAGAAATATCGCCTAGTCAAACAAATGAATAAGGCAAATATAGAATTAGTTGAACGCTTTCATGTATTGGAGTTTGTTTGGAGGTAAACAAGCCTAGCGAAGACTTCAATACACGGCTGAAATATATTATACTGGAGCTAGTAAGTGGTATATGCACCCCGCATGAGTGAGGTTTCACAGCATTGACAGTGCCTGATGGCTAAGCTAACTTTATCCCATCCTCATCCTATCTAATATTAAAACCTCATTCCCGTCGCCCGTGATTGGTTGCCTTGAAGGAAAAATGGCGTCCGTTTCAAAAGACAACATCAAGATTCAAACAGCGTCGATAAAGGTGAGATCACATCTGATCAACAAGGCAATCGTGCTAAGCCTCATCATAGGCTGTAGACCTCCTGGGAGAGGCGCAAACAGGAGCCGAAAGGTCGGTCTTCTCAACGACAAACGCAATAAGAATGATAGTTAAAACCACTGAATCAATGGCAGTGAGAGTAGTATTAACTCAGACAATCTCGAGTCGATTACGATCAAAATGTTCCACTCTAGTTTCAGTTCCGTGATTGGCGACACCTGTACCTTTTCACTCCTCCTCTCCGCCGACTCCTCGCAGAGCCCATTCTTCCACAAGGGGTGCGCATATATTCCAGGCACGGATGAGCTCTACGTCACCTCAGATCTGTTGCAGTCCACCATCAGCTCTAGATTGCCCGTGATTCTCATCTCTAAACTCGCATTTCGTCGTGCCTCGGACTTGATCTCATCCGGCAGGTCATCAACTCCATCCACCCCCGTCGCCAGTATAGAATGGATGAAACTCCGTCCACCTCCAAACATGCCGATGCCTTCTGGGGTAGTCCCCTATAAGAGAGGTTTATTATACTGCTCCCAGGGTACTCTCGAGCCTAATAGCGGTGGGCTTTTCTACATGCCACTAGGGAAGCGGCCAGTTCCGCTTGTTACGAACTACTTTGGGAAGGCCTTTAACTCTGCTCAAAGCGTTGTTGAGGACAAAGTTGGGGGGCTCTGGTTCACAGACTCGTGTGCCGGACTCGAACAAGAAATCCGCCCAAGGCCGCAGCTCCCGAATCACGTATATTGGTTTCACCCAACAACTGGCGAGTTGCGAGTGGTTGCGGACGGACTCAAGCGGCCCGGCGGAATCGCCTTAAGCCCCAATGAAGACACATTGTACATTACGGATACTGAAGCTGCTCGGCCAGGTAATACCGCGGCTTCAACAAGGTATGCGTGATGACCTTCCCCTCTAGGAGCCTCGTGGGTTAACAGTGACATACGTGTAGCTCAGCAACCATCTACGCATATGATATTCCCCGACGGCAGGGAGCCTCACCCTTCTTAGTAAATAAACGTCTCTTCGCATTTGCCTTCTCGGGCGTCCCAGCCGCGGTAACTTGCGATCCTGCTGGAAATGTCTACGCCGCGTGTGCGGACGGAGTGGAAGTGTGGAACTCGGGAGGCACAGCTCTCGGTTTAATCCAGATACCGGGTATGCCACCATTTCGAGTAATTTGATGGATTAGGGAGATAATTCGCTCCATTGCTAACACAAAAACTTTTTCTACATAGGAGTTTGCTCTACCTTATGTTTTGGACGTACCGGAGAACTCTTTGTGTGCTGTGGACAAACCCTGTGGAGGTTGCAATTCGAAGGTGCTGCATTCCACGGCTCATGAAGTCGAGGCTGAATAAAAGGATCAATTGTATCTCTTCATTGTGTGAGATCGAATGAGGTGCACTATTGTGCCTTCCTAGGTGAATGTCCTAGCAACGGGGTCTCATGACAAACAATAGGCACATATGTACTTCGTATCATACCTAGGCCATTGAATGTGACAAGAAGACACCCCCACTACAGCCTTTGCAAGCTCAAAATATATCTTGAAATCTGAACAGTTCTGTACACACTGATCCATGGCATTTGATTGGAATTCGTCGTTAGATTGTTTCTTAACTTGGTGCTTAGAACATCAGTTCCTTGACCACTTGAAGATTCCGAAAACAGAGCAGCTACAACCATCGATATTACGATCAAGATGAACCAGTACATTACCGGAATCGCGAGTCGACTTGCCGAACCTCAAGCAGGCATCAACGCATTATGGGAAATTTGCAACGGGCGAGTTGGACTTATCGAAGGCCTCCAGAATTGGCAGCCACCTACAGATGCCCCGAGTCTCTTGTTTTATCTCGCCGTCACCCCTGCTTTCCTTGTCCACCTCCTGTTTACCTCCATGGGTGCCTTTCTCGGCCGGATAGCCTCCTCCTTATATCATGACATCCTCGAAATATTCATTCGCGCTATTCTGACTCTTCGCTCCTTCCTCCTTGCAAATCTCATTGTATGGTTGAGCAAAGAAGCTTTTATGTTGTTGGGAGTTCCGCGAGGCGCTTTATCAGTCCAGTTCCTTGAAGGGATGCTAAGGCCATTCGTCTACGTACACAGCATGGTTTACGCGGTGGCCAAAATCAAAGGGAAGAGAATTTTGATCAAACGGTTCATACAACAAGAAATGGTATGGCTCAGTTTGTTTGCCATGTTCCTGGGCCCAATTTACATTATGACCATGAGATGGTCGATGGAATGGAGATGGACTACCTTAGTCTCCGTGGCATCCGCTCTCTTCCGTGCTGTTCTCGAGATCAAGGCTCAAGACGAACAGCGGGTGATGGCGTGGATAATAGCGGAAATCCAGCGAAATTATCCAGAAAACGAGCTCGACAATTCGGAATGTGATACTCTGCCCCCTAGCTATCACGATGATTACCAGCCTCCCCCGTATATTGCCAACGACGACAACACGTGGGACGACATCGACTTTCACGGCCGTCACCCTCCAATTCGCCGCCTCCGCAGCCCGCCGCCTCGGTACCGTCGCGCGAGAAGACTGCCGCGGCCATTAATGGAGTCTCGATCGTTCAGGGATCCCTCCGACACTGGTCCAAATTTCTTGTTGCGCTATTACATAACTCGACTCGAAGCACGGATATACAGGAGAGTCCGTGAGGAGTATCAAGTTGAATTTATCGCCCATCGAATCTTGACGACACGGAGCGAAGATGAAATTTGGCGCAGTATACATTATCCGAGCTTTATAGAGCGGTACATCGACGAGGCGATACATTTTGCGGCGGAGGTCAACCCTCAGTTGTTCGCTTTATTCAAGCATATACCGCCGTCACAAGGAACGACCTCGATTGGCTCTCATACTGGAGGATATGACAGCGAGAGCGGCTGTAGTGTTGATTAAGTAGTAGTTAGGTTCTTGTCAGGGCTATGGTCCGTTTTTGTTTTGAGGTCTGTTTTGGTATTCGTTGTACATAATGACAAACCGGAACTAAGGAAAGAGCTATTCCTAGGTTAATCCTAACCTAATTTATAATTTCATAATTCACACACCCTCCGAGCCATTTCTCAGCTAATCGCAATAACCTCGTTGTCTGTAAGGAATTTTGGAGTTGCTTAAATGTGAAAAGAGTACTGGCGGGAATGTGTTGGATCAAGTACGTGTCCATTTAGTTGGGTATTCAACCCGGCTCGGCAACCCGTAAGTAAAGGTAATGACAGCAAATATTATATGGTACATTACCCTAATCTATTCAGAAGGTCTAATAATTTACCATGCCGCAGGAAACATTTCTAAGCTCTTATCGAAATTCTCTGGTTGTGCTCAGCCCATGCAGGAAAATATTAAGATGTGGACGGCTTAGAACAGTATGGTACCTCCTTTAGTGGTATCGGAAGCGCCACGGCTGGTCAATAGATTCACAATTTCATCCTGTCCGCAGACGGCAGCGCTTTGCAAGGGGGTTTGTTTACCCCAGCCTGATTGCGCCTCGATGTCAGCGCCTGATTCGAGAAGTCGCTTGACGACATCGACATGTCCCCTTTCGGAAGCGGCATGCAATGCAGTTCCGCCTTTGAACGAGCTCCCACTCGCGTTGACATCTGCCCCTGCTTCGATCAGCCTGTTCACGATCTCGAGACTACCATTTAGCGCTGCAGCTTGCAAAGCCGTGAGTCCCTTGTGTCTTGTTGGTTTCGCGTCCACATCTGCACCATTTTCTAGCAACAAGTCCACTATGTCTCTATGTGCACCCGAGGCGGCAGCCGCTAATGCCGTAACTCCAGCTGTAGATCCAGGCAGCGCAGTGACCTTAGCACCAGCATCCAGTAGAAGCTGGACTACCGTCAAGTGGCCCGCTTCAGCAGCTGCTTGAAGTGCAGTGCGTCCATGATACCGCCCAGCTGGGGAGTTGACATCTGCGCCGGAGTCGAGCAGGAGCTTGACGAGTGACGTGTGACCAATGGCACATGCCTGATGCAGAGCTCTCCGGTTGCCGTTGTTTCCGCCGGGAGCATCAACTTCCGCGCCGGCGGAGATGAGCCTACCTGCGATGTCTTCGTGCCCGAAGAGACAAGCAGATTGGAGCGCCGTATTGCCGTAGTACCCGCGAGGCGGAGCGTTTACATCGGCGCCTTGAGAGAGAAGGTCCTCAACGCGTGATAGGTCACCGTCTTTCGCTGCCAGTTGAAGATCTGTCCAGTGCTCTTCTTCATCTTCGTCTTCGTTATCTTCTGCCTCTTCTCGTAAGACATCTCTCGTAGCCAAGCGTTGAGTATTTGAGCTGGTGTCCTGAGCCTTAGCAGGGGGTATGGACATTAGCTGGGAGGCCATGTTGGACAACGAATTACTTTCGTAGGCAAGTAGAAGAACCCTGTTCTGAGGGCCCTCTTGGTTGACAGTCACCACCCGGTCAACAAATAAAAACTCTTAATGATTGTTCCACTCGTCTGCCATTTCACGTCTCACATGCTCTCTTAACCGACCGGAAAGCGCGGGTTATCTATTTTGGGTAGTCAGAGAGACAAAACTGTTTTGGGTATAAGAGGTTCTTGAGATGCTCTCTGTCTCCATTTCTACCTTTATTAGGGGTGCTTAGGCGAGCGTTGGGCCATGAAGTGTCTAGTACGCTTCGAGATGTAGGTACATATAGATGCACATGATATGACCAAATGTCGATGTTGATGTGTAAGATCACTTCTAATGGGTACTTACCTGTCTAGACTTGGTAGGTGTACTTGCCTTGACGGTATCTCCTTACCTTACTTAGAAATTGTGGATTTAATGGCCCCTCACAGTACCTAGATACCAGGTAAGGTTACGGTGTACACTAGGTGCCCCCGTGTAATGCCCCGCTATTTCCAGGTTTAGCGCCCTGTATCTAGTGTCCTTATAGTGAGCCTGAGAGGGACGACGGCGGCGTTTACTTATCGCCGGCCCATTACTTATTACAGCTACGGTTCCCTAGGTAGGTAAGGTATACATCATCGAAGCTCCATTGTTGGAGTAAGATAATATCCCTTCAAGCTTTAGTAGCTATAAGTCTCGTCGTCCTACGAACCATGCGAAACACTCCAGAATGGCATATATAGCGCCAATTCACCGGCCAAACAGTGTTCGTCATGCCATACGCCTCGACTTGTTCCCGGACGAGCCTGAGTGCTTGGTTGTAGCGTAAGCTAGCGCCCTCCGGTTTCCGCCTGTGTCTAACATCGTGGCCGTTATACTGAACATAACATGCATAGCAAGGCAAATCGTCTAGAGATATGGAAACTCGAAGATACCGGGGCTCTAGCCCATACGAATACCCAGTATGTCAATGGCACCATCTCCATGCTGCAACGGTTGCGACCGCGAGATGCCGACACGGACCTACTCTTCGTTGGGACCGATAGGTTCCAATACTTCACCGTTGGTTGGGATTCGGCTAAGGGGAGGCTTGATACAATTGAGATGTTCTACGACATGAGCGAGAAGCACATGCGGGATTCGCAAAGCCAGGACAAGTGTATCGTTGACCCGACGGGCAGATTCATGGTGGTATTGCTATGGGAAGGAGTCATCAATGTCCTGCGCATGCACACGGTCAAGAGCAAGAGACAGAATTTGAGCTGGATGGACCAGGTCCGAATATCCGAGCTTTTTATAAAGTGCGCGAGCTTTCTTCACGTCGAAACCGGCCATCCTAAGATTACTTTTCTCTACCAGACTCGAACCGAACACCCCGACTGTCATCTTGTTTCTTACCGCTTGACTGCCGACGATAAAAACACTGAAGTGTCAAGGTTTGAGGTCAGAGATCAAATTGACCACATGGAGATTGAGGACCCGGGCTCTGCTTTGTTGATCCCGGTCTCAAAAGGCGAGGAGGACCAGAAAAGATATCTCAGTCGGAATGCTGCCTCGGCGCGCGCCCAACTAGGTGGCCTGATCGTCCTTGGAGAAACGAGAATTCTATATTATGACGACGCCGCCAAAAAGAAGGTTGAGACAGCTCTTCAAGAAGCATCGATTTTTGTTGCTTGGGCCGAGTACGACGTTTCACATTATTTTGTCGGGGACGACTATGGTCATCTCTGGATGCTGGAAATTCTCCTGGATGGCGTTGTTGTCACAGGCATGGAAATAAGAAAGATCGGCATCATCTCGCGGCCGAGTTGTCTGGTGTTTATGAAAAACAGCACGCTCTTCGTCGGATCCCATTACGGCGATTCACAAGTATTCCATGTCGATATCAGTCAGGGCACGATAGAGTTGATACAGACTTTACATAATATTGCGCCAATCCTTGATCTTACAATTATGGACATGGGAAATCGAGAAGGCGACGGCCAGACATCGAATGAATACTCGTCAGGACAAGCAAGAATTGTCACTGGGAGTGGGGTGCATAAGGACGGCAGTCTACGCAGTGTACGGAGTGGCGTTGGCCTTGACGACATAGGAATACTTGATTCCATGGAAAACGTTCGCTCATTATTCTCAATAAAATCTTACGGAGCGGTGAAGACAGACACTTTAATTGTCTCATTATTAACGGAGACGAGAATATTCTTATTCAGTCCGACTGGTGATATCGAGGAAGTGGATAACTTCAAAGGGACGATACTCACAGAACCAACACTTTTAACTCAAAATCTATCGAATGACCGAGTTCTCCAAGTGACTCCGAGCGGCGTGCTGCTGATTGACCTGGAGAGCGGCGTAGCAACATCGACCTGGCGGCCAGCTGAAGGAGAGATTACCAATGTATCTGCAAATGATCAATGGATTCTTCTTTCAGTTGACGGCAGAGTTCTGATTTCTCTCCAGATTGGACAAGACCTTGTCAAGTTTGAACAAAACAACATTGGCGATTCGGATCAAATTGCCTGCATCCATCTACCCCCACAGTACCCTAGCATTGGGGTTGTAGGATTTTGGAAGTCTGGTTCTATTTCTATCGTCGATATTAAGACTTTGCAGCCGTTGCATGGTGAAAATCTAAGGCGAAAGGATGACAACGCTTCAGTGCCACGCGACATTGCTCTAGCACAAATCCTTCCAAACGATGTTGCTGGACCAACCTTGTTCGTTTCCATGGAGGATGGATTTGTGATCACGTTCAACGTATCTAAAGATTTTTCTCTCTCTGGCCGCAAGATGGTCGTCCTAGGCACGCGACACGCAAGATTACAACTTCTCCCTCGACCCAATGGAATGTATAATATATTTTCAACAAGTGAAATACCCAGCCTCATATATGGGTCGGAAGGTAGAATCGTCTACTCAGCTGTGACATCTGACGATGCGATTTGCATTTGCCCCTTTGATGCTGAGGCATTCCCGAATTCCATTGTAGTGGCAACTGAGAGAGAGGTCAAGATCTCGTTAATAGACACTGAACGTCGTACACACGTTAATCCCCTCCCAATGGGTGAAACAGTTCGGCGAATTGCATATTCGAGAACGGAACGGGCCTTCGGCCTAGGTTGTTTTGCGAGGGAAGTGAAGGATAACGAAGAAACCATCATCAGTTCATTCAAGCTGGTAGATGAAGTCATCTTCAAGCAACTTGGCAAAGCCTTCATTTTAGATAGCTCTCCCCGGATTGAGATGGTGGAGGCGGTAATCCGTGCAGAATTACCAGATTCCTATGGAGCTGGAGCAGAGAGGTTCATCGTGGGGACCAGCTATCTTGATGATGGACAAATCGTTACTGCACATAACGACAAACGGGGTCGAATTTTAGTGCTTGGAATTGACAGCGAGAGAGAACCGTATCTGATCACCAGTCGGCAACTTAAGGGTGCCTGCAGGGCTCTCGCAGTCATGGGTGACAAGATTGTTGCTGCATTAGCCAAAACCGTCATTGTCTATTCGTATTCGGAGGCGTCTACCACCTCTGCTGAGTTGAACAGACTTGCTTCGTATAGGCCGGCAACATATCCGATTGACCTAGTAGTCGAGGGAAATACCATAGCCGTTGCAGATCTAATGAAATCAATGAGCTTAGTCGAGTTTACGCCCGCAGCGGACGGGCAGCCACCGAAGCTCACAGAAGTATCGAGGCACTACCAATCGTTCTGGGCCACGGCGTTGTGTCACATTGATGGGGATGCGTGGCTGGAGTCGGATACACAGGGCAATCTCATGGTGTTGCGTAAGAACACAACGGGCGTAACGATAGAAGATAAGCGGAGGATGGAAGTGACAAGCGAGATAAACCTTGGAGAGATGGTGAACAAAATGCGCAAGGTCACCGTTGACGCAAGCGACAGCGCCATCATCGTACCAAAGGCGTTTGTTGGCACGGTAAGTCCCAATAAATACAGCACTAAACATGAAGTCTTTTACTAACTGGTTTTCATAAAGGTCGAGGGAGGCGTCTATCTCTTCGGAATGATCTCGCCTAGGTACCAAGATCTTCTGATGCGATTCCAGAACAAGCTCGCCAATGTCGTAGAGACTACAGGCACTATAGAATTTTCGCAGTATAGATCCTTCCGGAACGAGGAACGCGAGTCGGATGGACCGTTCCGTTTTGTCGACGGTGAGCTGCTGGAGCGGTTCCTAGATCTTGACGAAAAGCAACAAGAAATGATATGTGAGGGACTAGGCCCTAACGCAGAAGCTATGAGAAACCTGGTCGAGGAGCTGAAACGCATGCATTGATTTAATAGATAAGACAGTTGAGGTTATGATAACACATGAATATATAATGCCATCGCCGAGTATTAGATCTTCGCTGGTAGGATTGATTCATGTACTTTGTGCTAGGAAGACATGGACTGGGGCATATTTATGAAAACCCGTTGTCGTATCCCATCAAAACTAAAAGCATGCTATTTTGTACGAGTAATATTGGATGGATTGGGATCATTCACTACAGCCTACGCAGGCAGATATTCTTGGTTTTCTGTTGAAAATAACGTCGAGTGAAAAGATGGTTAAGGCATTACATTAGGTTATTAGTGACCTTTTCAGTTACCTAGTAGTACATACTCTCATGGATATACTGGACAAGGATGCTCGGCAAGCTGAAGTCGCATTGCAAGCTGACGTCATATGGCAAAGAATCACATTGCACTGCAATTTTAACCCTCGCGCTGGCGATAGAATAGGTACTTGCAGATTTCATCAAGCTCCTGCTTCTTCACGTGACCTTTTATAGATGGTTGTACGTGCTTGGTGAGTGGTCAATGCGCTAAGATATTGGCCAATCAGATTGGGGCAATTTCAGTACTCGGGTGCAACAGGGTGGACGGGTGCCTGAGGCTGCCGCGCTAAGCCCAGCCCAGCTCTGCTTGTCTGGTAACACTCCCGACCTATTTTGCTGGTGCTCGAAAAAGACCTCAAGCTCAACGCCGACTCCCCTTCGACTCCCCTCCGATCGCGACCCATTGAACCTCACCACCGCCATGGCTTCTCTCACCATCGCCTCCCGTGCTCTTGCACGTGGAGTTTCGAGATCGACAACCTGCCTGAATGCCGCTCGCACCCTTTCCACCTCGGCACAACTCCAAGATGCCGGTTCCTACTCCAGTCCCTTCAAGGGCGAGTCCAAGTCTACCAAGATCCCCGACTTCAGCCACTACCTCAACAAGGGCGCCTCCAACACGAACCTGCTCTTCTCATATTTCATGGTCGGAACAATGGGTGCCATCACTGCCGCCGGTGCCAAGTCCACTGTCCAAGGTATGCACTAAGCCACCATACATACATACCACTGTAGCCCGCCATCCGGGATCGCCAATTGTCGACCGCTCCCACTATTATCGAATACGCTCTATATCATCGTCGCAATGTGCTAATGTTCTGCTCACACCAGAATTCCTAACAAACATGTCCGCCTCTGCCGATGTCCTTGCCATGGCCAAGGTCGAGGTTGATCTCAACGCTATCCCCGAGGGCAAGAACGTCATTATCAAGTGGAGAGGAAAGCCCGTCTTCGTCCGACACCGAACATCCGATGAGATCGATGAGGCCAACAAGGTCAATGTTGCCTCACTGCGAGACCCCCAGACCGACGAAGATCGTGTACAAAAGCCCGAATGGCTAGTCATGTTGGGTACGATATATTTCCTTTGGTTGAGGCGCAATGCTACTTAGTATCACCCGCCGCACAACCGGCATAGCGCTCAGAACACGTTTTACTGACCCTCTCTACCTGACACAGGCGTCTGCACACATCTGGGTTGTGTGCCCATTGGCGAGGCCGGCGACTACGGTGGTTGGTTCTGCCCTTGCCACGGCTCTCACTACGATATCTCCGGGCGCATAAGGAGAGGACCTGCTCCTCTCAACCTCGAAATTCCTGCGTACGATTTCCCCGAGGAGGACAAGCTGATTATTGGTTAAGACGCGCGCTGTACGAATACCAGACTGGCGGGGTCATGCCTTCCATCATCTTTTAAATGGGATAGACAATGGCGAGAAGGGGACATTCGCAACGCACTCTCTAGATTTTTCCCTGGCATTTGCCAATGTGTATAAAACAAATTATGTCAAGTGGAACAAAGATCATTGCACCTAATCCTTAAAGCTATTAACGTCACCATGGATTGTGTGTTTCGAGACTCACTCGACGAGGCGATCAAAACGTTATGACCAAGCACAAGCCAATATTCGAGGGATCCAGGGTAAGAAAAGCCGATCGATCTATCAGCATTATTTCAACTAGGGCGATATTTCGATGAGCCTCGAAGATCGGCGCAACTATTAACAGATAAGCGCCTACGCTTTACACCGGATAAATCAGGCAAAGCACTCCCGAAGTTTAGTACTGGGGTACTGCGGATTCTATTCAATCAGAACTATAAGCCAAGAGCTCTTCAATTATTAGAAGCGTGAGATTTCACACGACAGGTTTCGCATGGCATGTTCGAAACCCTAAACATTGATCCACGAGAGACGATCGTCCTGTATAATCGCAGGTGTTCTGTGTGAATGCTGCCGACACACGATCATACCGTAGTTCATCGAACCCATATTTAGAATGCAAAACCGGGACGTCTGCTAAAATTCCAAGTATTAGAAGTTGCGCATCACGTCATCAGTGAGCGGTAGATATTGGATTGGAGTCGACATTGAGTTAGGTCCATAATGGCCATCGCTAGATGTCCTCGTTTTGAGTCGGTATATATATATGCGACATGCTCAAACATCAATTTAAGTTGACCGCGTTCTGTATGTAACAGCGTTGTGTAGTTCAGCAATCACGGCTGTTTATCCTTCATGTGATATGCATTCCTTCAGATGCTGCAGGCGGTGCAGAACCGTCGACCCTTTGATGTCGGTAAAATGTCATATCACTGCTACAACCACAACCAGCAGGTGTGAGGGTGTGAGGTCAGCAACACACACGACAACTATTCACTTGCTAGCCGCTGGTTCAAGATAGTATCAGGGAGTTGCACCTTCGACACATTATGCCGTGCCGAATCCCCGTAATTTGTAAATGACTTTTCTGCCAAGTCAGCAAACAGGTTATCGAATGGCGTGGAGTAACAGGGAGTCGTATCGGGAATGTGGGCTAGGGGCTCTTTTAACATATGCCAAGCACGTGTTGTGAAGGGTTTCTCGTCCGAAGAATCTGAATCTAACAGACCAGGTCTTGCATTGCAGCAAACCGTTCAGGGGTCAGAGTTTGCGGCAAAACTTATGGTGAGATCGCCAGAGAGCGATGAGCAGACAAACACATTAACCCTATTCGCTACGGAGGAGGGCGACGATGGAACAATTACACTACATATCGAGCGAAACGAGCAAAATCAAACCCCCGCTAGGTCTCTTATGGTAAGCTCCTAAGGCTATATACCATAGCATAGCGTGGTATTCGGTTGAGTTGCCTATGCCTGTACCTGCAGGTTGCGGCTCGAGCACCCTGAGACACTTCGAGTTGGATTAGCCGTCTCATCCCCGCCTCCCCAAGTCTCACTACTTGGGACAAGCGCTAATAAGTTGGCATTCGACTACCTAGTGTACAGACCGTGCTGGTTCCTGCATTGAGCCCAATCCAAGATCATGTATGTATGATGTATCATTGCCACGATGAAGTTGACGATGATGTTGTGGTCCGCCATGAGCATAAAGTATCACCTCAGGGTACAATACAACTTTCTGCTGCCTTGAGGGCTGATATAACAAAACAGACTCGAGATAAAGAGCAGGCCGTGATGTTTCAATGTCTGTTGTCCCGTGCAAAGGGTCCGATAGAGAGGGCCCTTGTTATTTTACTCTCAGCACATGATACTCCTAGTGCGCATCCTAACGTTCCCCTTAATGGAGTTCCCCATCGGGTTGACATGAAGCCGACAGGGCTCCATGATCGTCTCTCGAACTAGCCGCCAAAAATGCCCCCTTCCCCCCTGCACCTAAGACTCGTTTTCGGACGAGATCTACCAAACATGGACACTTCGTCGTGGCCCAGGGCTATTCGCTGAGGCGTCATCTGAAGCGACCCTGGCAGTCGAAGAAACCAGACGAGCCGCGCCGGCATGCTCCATAGGGACTGAACAAGATGTGCCTCAGATACCACCAGGCCCTAGCTCCCCACGCTGAAGGCGCCATGGTATATCGTGTTGCCACTTGTATATAGAAGGCATAACTGCCTCCCAAGAATTCTGACTGGTCCTCTCTCTCTCTTTTCTATCATCAACGACAGTGTCTCTCTTTCGAAACACTCACGCCCTCTTACGTTCTTTTTCAGTTCTGTGAACTCTTTTTTCGCTTCTAACACTCTTTACGTTCAATCAGGCCGGGCCTCTTGCACGATTCTAATTTTATATTGATATTTGGGATTATTGTGTTGTTGTTTTTTGTCGACATTTAATCTACGGTCGTTATCGATACTACCTTCAAGATGAAGTTCACGACTAGTACTGCTGTGTTGGTGATGGTGGGTGTGGCATCTGCCCGCCCAGACGCCGTGCGATTCTCACGGAAGACCCGGGTCTCGATGAAGCATCGTCGAGAAGTGCCTCGTAAGTCACTTTGACGGCGGGTCGTTAGCCTGCAGCTGATACTGACGTGGTTGAATAGAGGAACACTCTCACGAGCAGTTTTTGGCTGGTGTCGGGCTCGCCCTCAATTTGAATAATGTCGACAACGTCCAGGATCCCGTTTTTGCTCTGCTCGGAAATGCCGCCGCCGTCGTCGGTGCCGGAGATGTTGAGGACCCGGACTGTCTGCAGCAGCGCGTCGCTGATCAGGCTTTCACCAACGCCAAGGCTGCGGGTGATGTTGAAGGCTTGACAAATGCTCTTATTTTCCGTGCATTGGTATGTACTTTATTCCGTCGACATACGCATGCTTCGATGAAAGAATCACCTCTAACTTCGCACAGGAGCGTAATACTGGTTCCGTTGGCCAGGCCTCGGTTCTCTGCACCGAGACTGCCGTCAACCCTGAGATCGCCGCCCTTCAGCAGCACCAGGACCCTGCCTCTGATGGCGCCGCCGACTTGAACAAGCAGATCACGCTCGAGCTGGCCGTCCAACTAGCTGCGATTGGCGCCGACCCTCAACTTGCTCTTCAAGCCGGCACATTTGCGCCCGGTGAGGTAAGATGGCTTCCTACACTCTGTACTTCCATCCCGCGCTCGTACTAATCAAGAGGAAATACAGATCGGCGACAATACTGGCGCGGGCAACACCTGTGACGTTGCTGATGACCCCGTCGGTTGCATCTTCTCGCAAAACCTCCTCGTTGAGGACGCATCGGCCGACGAGATCGATGCTGCCGTTGCGGCTGCCGGAGGCGACGCGGGTGCTGGTGCCGATGCTGGTGCCGATGCCGGTGCTGACGCTGGCAACCGTAAGTTTTCCCGCCTTTTTAACACCGAGGGTTTAAGTTTTTTTGCAGCACATTTCCCACTGACATGACTATAGAAGAATGTGTGGAACAGCCCGCTGCTGGTGATGCTGCCGCTGACAATGCCGCTGATGATGCCGCTGATGATGCCGCCGCTGATGGTGCTGCCGATGATGCCGCTGACGATGGTGCTGCTGATGCCGCCGGAGCCGATGTAAACGCATTCTCCGGCAGCTTAGGCGCGGACCCCATCGCCATTGTCAACGACCCTACGAGCGACCGACCCTTCAGCGTGAACGGAGCCACATTCGTGAACGCAGGCGCCGCAATCCAGCGAGCATGTGACGTACAGAAGAACGCATGTGCCAATGCTGCCAACAGCGGATCAAGCGACGTCAGCGTCTCGGATTGTGACGCGCAGCAGAAAGAGTGCATCGCGGCCAACGCGAACGTCGCAAAGCGCGGCATCGCCGGACTCCGAGCACGACAAGCCCACAACCACGCCCGTGCCCTCGACACTGGAGCCTGCGGCTCACCGGCCATCTCGTTCGGTGTCCAAGCCGACCGGAAAGAGGAATCATTCGCGCCCGCCGACGCGGCTGACTTCAACCACGGCTCTGCCCTCGCTATCGGCGTCATTGCTGACTTCATCTGCAGCCAGCTCAGCAGCAAATGCCAGGCCTCGGACGCCACGGTCCAGGACTGCGAAACCGCTGCTTCTGCTGCTGGTGGGCTCAAGGGACAAGCCGCTGCCGACGCGTTCAACAACGCGCTCGGTGTTTAAACGGTTAGCTTGTACTTATATGAGACGAGGGAATACTCCTCCATGGTTTTTTGCGTCCTGCGAGGGACATAGTATGATGTCTGTTTCTTTACTTAGGTATACGATTCTATGATGGCGGTAGAGGTTTTGCGATTAATCGAACACGCTATAATGACGAGAATCAAATCAACTTGATATAAATTTTGACATTTTTAAAAAGAAAGTCTGTAGAAACTACAAACTTTTGCTGTTCGGATTGCTACTTTCAATTGTTTTTCGCATGTTATTTTATAAATAAATTGCCGTGAGTGAAATGCAGCAGTGCTTGGAAAGAGGTGCTGCTGTAAATGATCAACCCAGTAGGTAGGTTGTCAATTAAATCATTTGCGACTCGGCGGAAACGAGATTTCTTAGTTACAACAATAAATATTTATACTGGCCTTTTGATTCATCAGGTTCCGTGTTAGTTGTATTGGCACAACATAATTTAATATCAACGTTACACGAGTGGCTTTGTCAGCAAGCGCTTTACTATGAGGCCGCTTTTCCCTCTAGTGTCCACATACTGGAATTGGTTACCATTCTGTTATTCATTCTGGAAAATTAGGTAAATATCCATCAAGTCGTTTCGCATTAAATACAAGTTCAAATATGAGGCACTAATTGGATCTAGGTGTTTAGGATGACGTATAGGGACGTTGTTCACTGACAAAGCAGATGAGTCAGCAGTTCTATGGGATTTACGAGGCAAAGAGTGGCAGAACCGACTTATATTGAAGACACTGTTGTTTCGTTCACATCTTGTTAGGCCGTTACAACAAGTCCTAAGTGAGAGAATGCCACAGTTTGAATTCGTCAACGTAGGCCAACCTGGCGACGAGAAGAAGCAGTCTAGCAAGATCCGTCGCCATGTGATGAAAGACATAGGTAGGTCTCGGCGGAAGCCCAAAAAACGCGACATAGCAACTATAACGAGTATCCCGGTAGTCGCTTCTGGGCTCAGCTCGAGCAGCCGAGCTCAGCCTGAGCAGGTTCTAGTACCGAACCCATTAGAGGAATGCAAGTTGAGCGACATAGTATTTCCACTCCAGATAGACGAGGAACAGCGAAAACTAGCACGGCACTGTAAGATATCTCGCGTTTTTCAACTCGGACATCCTTGACGATACCGATTCGATAAAGACTAATGTTGGCTTAGTATTCGCGGATGCGCGCAGCTCGTACCACCCTTTCCTTTTGCCTTGGCTCTCTATCGGTTTGTCTGATGCGGCCGCATGGTACATCACATTAGCAAATGCCGTCGTATTTAGAAACATGAAGCCAGGTGATGCAAAGCCTGAATTCAACACGAACACCGAAGCTATGAAGTGGTACACGTTGTCCCTGCAATCTATTTCTAAGCGCTTGGCAGACCCGAGAGAGAGAACGGAGGGGTTGATCGGTGCTATTACTGGCTTCATATGCCACGATGTATGTCCCCTGAAACTGAAACTTTAGATCGATTCAAGTAGCTCATTTTCTGATATCTTGAAGACTTCGACTGGCAACTTTACTCGACAACAAATCCACTTACAGGGTCTGAAGCGCCTCGTTGATGACATAGGGGGCATTGACGAGATCATTAACCCAGCGCTTCGGTTCATAATATCATGGTTAATTACGCTTTCTTGGTCTAGACAACATGACCACCTGTTAACTTACGACTCTACAGGCATGACCTCACAGGAGCATCCTATCGGAACACTCTTCCCTATTTCGGAGTGCCGAAGGGTTCACTTACCGATATCGACACGAGGAACGATACTATATACTTTAAAATGCTATTAGACTCTTGGGACAAAAGTTGCCCTTATCTTGGTGATATCCACAGCGCCTTAAAAGCAACGGCCGCCGTCGCTAGTTACGTCAATCAACATTGCCACGCATTCAAGTTCTGGACGGAGGATATGACGGCCGCACGACTTTTAGCCCCGGCCCTCCACGAGGTACTTAGCCTCGAGGGTCGCGCACTGCCGAGTCAGCCCTCGGACTCGGAATACTCGGGGACGGCCGCGCGGGAAGCCTTCAGGAGGAGTTTGCTCATCTTCCTCGCGTCGCTCAAGGCCAAGTTCGGCGTGGCGAAGTTTGAATTGAAACGCCATCTCCACGATTTCCGACAAATATCAAAAATTCCACATGTAGACTGGGCCCTCATACCTGAGCTCAACCTTTGGGCCCACGCCATCGCGGCCTTGGAGGAGGAAAGCGATCAACGTAGTTGGCACGTCTCTGCGATTGTCAGCATTATGGAAAGTGCGGAGTTCACATCCAGTCAGCAGGCTCTTGATGTGGTCAGGGGTATCATCTGGGTTGAGGATCTATTTGTGGAAAAAGTCGAGACACTTTGTCACGAAATCGATAGCCTTCTAGCTTCTAGAACGATTCACTGGCTATCGAAAACATCTATAAGTCCTCGACTTACCGAACTTATTGACACCCCTAACGAGAGGGGCTAGTACAAAACCTCGAGGCCTTTTAAGGCAGCTGGAATAACCTGCTTCACGGTCTAAAGTTTAAGGTTGGCATCCCTCTACGAGAACACCAGAGGTCCTTGGACTACTTTATATTAAACGGAGTCAGATCCCCCACCCAGCCTCAGCACGAATGAGAGATTCCCATCAAGACGTGGGTGTAAGAGATTGAGGAGTGCCCAATATATGATTGCGCAAACGGATGACGCTTGTCAATAAAATGCGAGCACACTCTATAGAGTCATATTTTCATGTTTTATAATCACAACACAGTTTTCGAGCTGATTGGATGGACAACATATACACATGCATTGCCCACAGTGCTACACTGGGAGGGGGCCTATGTCCGCAAGAGGATACAGCATCGGAGATGCTTGTCAGTTTACCGACCTCTCAGTATCTAGGTCGCTGGACTAGAGAGTACGTCGGAACATGGAAAGGGGTTTAGACGTTATAACACTCTTAGTTCTGGATTTGGTACTAAGGCGGTCCGGAATAACGTGAAGATTATTAAGGCAGAGATGTTAGTCATTCTTACCCGGCACATGGAGATATTTGGTAGCTCCATTCCTCAGCACGTTATACTAATCCTAACATTCGTCTTATTGCTGGGCACTGTTAAATTATCTAACGTTTGATGAAAACCTTATAACGAACAGACGTTACCGTGGAGCATCTAAGTCAGTTGGTACTATCTACACCAATCTATAAATTCGCTCGACCACATGCAGCGAATGGATTTGTCGTTGGAATCGTGACCCCGTTGAAGCATTTATTATTCCTCGAAAAGAAAAGAAGCGTAAAGAAGTCGTGATTATATTCTTCTCGCCCCCTTACTCATATCGATAGTAGATTGATGAATACAGTAAGACATGTCAGATGTTCAATACGCCCCTGAGATAATGAGCTGCAGCATCTCCGAAGGATCCACTCGTCTCACCCTCGGGAATCCGCCACAAATCCACCCTCTTCATCATTACACTATCAAGACAAACCGATGCCAGCAGTGCCCTCATTATGAAGCTTTACGCCCTTGGAGATATTCATCTCGGCTACGATTTTAACAAGAAAGCTATCGAGGATCTGCAGCCGCACCCGGAGGACGGACTTATACTCTGCGGGGATGTGGGCGAGAAACCCGACCACCTAGCGCTCGCCTTCGGGATCGCTAAGGATAGGTTCAAAGAAGTATTCTGGTGCCCCGGAAATCATGAGTTGTATACAATGCCACCGAAGAAAGAGCCCCGGGGCGAGAAGAAGTATGAAGAGTGCGTCGAGGTAGCGCGCAGATACGGTGTACACACCCCCGAGGATGACTTCTTCCTCTGGGACGGGGAGGGCGGGCCTGTGCTCATCGCTCCCATCTTCACGCTCTACGACTACAGCTTCCGTCCCGATGACGTGTCACGCGAGAACGCACTCAAGTGGGCCGAAGAGGCCGATATAGTCGCCACGGACGAGTTCATTCTACATCCAGACCCGCACGCATCGCGGGATGACTGGTGTCGGGTGCTAGTAACCAAGACCGAGAAGAAGCTCGAGGAGGCGGTGGCTCGGAACCCGGGCGTCCCGCTCATCATTGCGAATCACTGGCCGTTGCGCCAGGATCTCGTATTCCTGCCCAGGATACCACGCTTCAGTCTCTGGTGCGGCACCAAGCTTACCGAAGACTGGCACAAGCGGTTCAACGCTAAGGTGGTCGTGTCGGGGCATCTACACATACGTCGCACAGACTGGAAGGATGGCGTCCGCTTCGAAGAGTGCAGCTTGGGGTATCCGAAGCAATGGGAGGACGCACGGAATATCTCGGGCAAGAACTTAAACGACATGCTGCGCGAGATCTTGCCTGGACCGGAACCCCCGGAATCGGGGAATGCAGAAACAGAATGGCGGCGCTTCGGCTGACGAGAAACTCGTCATACGGGAAATGTCTGCTAGGGACATAGATTGCCAGAGTCGTTATTCGAGATAGACTCTAATAAATATTCTAGCTTAACTATATCTATAGAGGGGTCTGGCTTGTTCCATATAAACTCGAACGACTATCTAACAACAGTATATACCAATATAGTATTAGGCATTGAGGGTTAACTCGGTTTGAAGATCATGTGTACTCTGTATGGTACATACCTGTAGGTACCTATAGCATTGCTCCTACTATGAGAATTAGGTACCTATTAATTACTGTAGATAGTGGGGAACTCGGGGTGGGGAGTGGGAGCCTGCCGTTCTGTCGAGCTACAGCCACAGGAGCTAGAATGGAGGGGCAATGTGGCTGATGCACAATTACAGAACACCGGGGCTGGGATTAACCAAGCCTTCCGCAGAAAAGTTCCTGACCCCCAGAAGCTGTAGATAGCTGGACCATCAGTCAACAAAACAGCGTCGCGGCAGCCTAAATCACATTCACGGTTTATTTCTCCCCATTCAACATTTTCGTACAGGTGCTTGCGGCAAAGAAACTCAAATTTCGTCATACCTGAGCCATGGCCTCCATGTTTGAACAGGGCGGGGATGGGCACTTGTTCCTCGGCGGGCAGAAGATTTCTGGTGCCGATATTAGGGATCAAAATGGTGAGGAGCTATACTACAACCAAAAAGACCGTTCTATTACTTACAGTATGCATAGTGTTGGCCACACAAGCGATCGCAAATGTCGTGAGGACCTCTTTCGGCCCAAGCGGCCTCGATAAGATGATGGTGGACGACATTGGTGTAGGTTTAGCTTTTACCTTGACAACCACAGCACCAACCCCGCTGCCTATCTTCGCACGATCTGACCTGCCCTAGGATGTCACAGTTACGAACGACGGAGCGACCATTCTCAGTTTATTAGACGTCGAACACCCTGCCGGCAAGATCCTCGTCGACCTCGCACAACAACAGGACAAGGAAGTGGGAGATGGCACAACATCTGTAGTCCTAATAGCGGCCGAGCTCCTGCGACGAGCGAACGAGCTGATGCGAAACAAAATACACCCAACCACTATCATAACCGGCTATCGCCTTGCCCTGAGGGAAGCTGTTAAGTACATGAGCGAGAACGTGAGCACAAAAGTGGAAAATCTCGGACGAGAGTCTCTTATCAACATTGCCAAAACATCTATGTCTAGCAAGATCATCGGTGCCGACTCCGACTTTTTCGCAAACATAGTGGTTGATGCCATGCAGGCCGTGAAGACTACCAACAACCGCAGCGAAGTCAAGTATCCAGTCAAGGCTGTCAACATACTGAAAGCTCATGGCAAAGGAGTCCTCGAGTCTACGCTCGTCAAGGGTTATGCGTTAAACTGCACTGTTGCTTCACAAGCCATGGTGACAAGGGTACAAGATGCCAAGATTGCCGTGTTCGATATGAATTTCCAGAAAGAACGAATGAAGTTGGGTGTGCAAATTACTGTGGATGACCCGAAACAGCTAGAGCAGATCCGTGCAAGGGAGTCCGGTATGGTCATTGAGCGAGTCGAAATGGTTCTGAAGGCTGGTGCCAATGTCGTTCTTACTACCAAGGGTATCGATGATATGTGCTTGAAACTCTTTATCGAGCGAGGTGCCATGGCCGTTCGGCGGTGCAAGAAGGAGGATTTGAGACGAATTGCCAGGGCCACGGGTGCAACGTTGCTCAGCACCTTGTCGGATTTGAATGGCGACGAACGGTTTGAGCCTTCCTACCTGGGCTACGCTGAAGAAGTCGTGCAAGAGCGAATTTCAGATGACGAATGCATCTTGGTCAAGGGAACAAAGACGCACTCGTCTGCATCTATCCTTCTTCGCGGACCCAACGACTATACTCTAGACGAGATGGAGCGGTCTGTCCACGATTCACTCTGTGCTGTTAAGCGTACCCTAGAAAGCGGCAGCATTGTACCCGGTGGTGGTGCCGTCGAAACGGCTCTACATATTTACCTGGAGGAATTTGCGGGCACCGTCGGGTCAAGGGAACAGCTTGCAATCGGTGAATTCGCCCAGGCCCTTCTCGTCATCCCCAAAACCCTGGCGGTAAATGCGGCTAAAGATGCGAGTGATCTTATGGCGCAGCTCCGATCGCGGCACGCCTTATCGCAGCGCGTACAAGAAGGCGACGCGAACGAGGATGAGAAAACATTAGCACGCAAAAAGAACTACAAGAACTACGGCCTGGACCTCACGAAGGGCAAGGTGGTAGATGAGATCAAGGCAGGCGTGCTGGAGCCAAGCATTAGCAAGGTCAGGCAGTTGAAGAGTGCCGTCGAGGCATGTATCAGCATCATGCGTATCGATACACTGATCAAATTAGATCCGGAAGAGCGAGGAGAGCCGGATGACGGCCACGGCCACTGATAAGGGAAAAGGCCGATCGGGTCGGCTTGCTTACATGTGGCGTTCCATATGGTACCACTAGATATCTAATCATGTAGAAAATACAGGCTCGACTGAAGAGAAAAAGGAACGGCTGGAGCCAAAGAGGATTACTGATTGGCTGTATACGGATTGATCTGCTTATAGGGTCGCGGGAGAGGCGTCCGTGACCCCCAAGCCTGTGATAATGATGGTGGAAGCTAAGATTTGGCCTGGCTCTGCCCGGTTTGCGTCGGCATGGTCCACATTTTTATTACACTTCTTGGTCCCGTGAACGCGGAGTGCTGTGCGGAGGTCTGACAGCCAAGGGTATATAGTCTAGTGCGCGTCAAATCAGTGCGAGTAGATTAGATAGACGATTCAAGCCGGACCAATAACTAATACCATTCCTCATGCCCTAGCCCGGTTATGATAATTTTCACTCGTTATGGGTACTTTAGGTAGTTTATCATCATTATTGCAGTGGAATTACGTCTTTCGCTATCTAGTGCTGTTCACGTGGTCAATAAGTATGGGTAATTCCGCTTCTTTATTCTTGGGTGACTTTTTAGGTGCCGCTCAGGTTGACTAACCTCGAGTTTCCGGACAACAACCACCTACTATGAAAATTGACTGTGCCGAGAGACTCATGATAAAGACGAAGGATAGAAAAAAGGTGTCAATAATTTAAAATTTTGAGTGAAAGAAACCCTTTACATAAAGTACATAGATAACCAGCTTCCCTTTTTGGTAGCATAGACATTCCCATAATCCCTGTAAACGCAGATAAGTTATAAATCAGGTTGTTAGCACCATGCCTCTTCACTTGTACACTCCTGGTAGGGCAATTTTCCTGACACAGAAAGGGGGGGGGGTAGGGGCCGCCGAACGGAGTGCCGTCGTTAAAGGGACGGAACTAACCTTAGCCTCTCTTTGCCTATGTAAGACGGCCGAGCCGCGCGGATTCCTTCGGTGTCCATAGCATATATTTTACGTATTTGATTTCCAAGTTTTCCCCTTCGATAACCCGAGGTTTGGATCCATACGTCAGTGGGACCTATTCTGCGTATTTGAGGTTGCACCTACCTAGCCGTTTAATACACCGGACATCGTGACTGCCTCTAACTCATGCTAGCCGAAGTAGTTGCTTCACCGCTTTCTCTTCGTAACGACTACCTTTGTTTGTCGTCTTGTCTTACCTATCGCCAATGGATCCCTGAATACGGATATAATCTTCCCGCCCCTTTGTATTACGATACTACCTAGTTACCCGCGTGTTTTACTTCGGGGATCTGGTCTTATCCGCTGATGACGATACAATCCTGGCGGCCACTCTTCAATTACGCAGAGATCATTCCTCTAGTAGCATAGATCTTGGCTTCTGAAGGAACGTTCGCTCAATACTTTATTTACTGAGACAGGATACGGGCACTCGCTAAGACAAAGCCATTGTGATATCACACAACGTCTCTCGGGTCACACATCCTGTCAAGATGGGTTCACTACCAGCAGATGCACACTATCCCGACGCGTCAGACCGCTCTCTTGTCCTCACGCATCCAACCGCGGCCGAAAAGGAGCAGACCTGGCGTCTGAACCACGGCGAATGGGGCGGCCCGTTGGATCTAGCTACGTATTTGGAGCGAGAGCCCTTCCTCGCCTCGACGCCACTGGCAGCTGACGGTGGCATGTTGCATTGGATCCTGACAGATGCGTCACCGGCTCAGTCCACCGCTCAGAACGAGAAGCGCAGGGTCCTCGCGTCCTGCGAGACCATTCGCAAACGCGTGTTGTACGTGTCACGGAGCGGAGGCGAGGTCAGAGAGGGCCTCGGCTACGGCATTGGTAGCGTGTACACGTACCCTGGGTTCCGCGGGAAGAAGTATGCGGCGCGCATGCTGCGGGAGCTCGGCGTGGTGCTGAAGACGTGGCCAGAGGAGGAACATCTAAGAAAGAAAGATTCGCAGACCCGGGGTCAGGACAATGGTGCTAGCGACGGATCCAGGCCTGGTGAGCAATCCAACGCACAGACGAAGCTCCAGATGGCGGAAAGCAAGGAAGCCGTCTGTTCTGCGCTGTGGTCAGATATCGGGAAGCGGTTCTACGCGTCGAAGGGATGGCCCGTGTTCGCGAGCGGACACGTCGAGTTCCCATCTTCGTCTCTCTCATCTCTGCCTGGCATCTGCTCGTTACTCGAGCAGTCTGCACAACCGCATAAGACTTCGCTGACGCTCGCCCCTGTCAACACGAGCAACCTTGCCCAGCTCTGTGCCGAAGACGAGGCTCAAATCCGCGCGGAACTCGTCCAACACGCGCGCGAGACCCATCGCACCGCCTTCGCCTTCGCGCCCGAATACGACGTGTTCCGCTGGCACTGGGCGCGCGAGGAGTTCATCGTCTCGGATGTGTTTCCCGGCCGGCAGGCGAGCGAGGTCCGGGGCATGATAGCCACAGTGACGAACCCCACCAACGGGGCCGCGGAACCGGATGCTACCAAAGCAGAGGAGAAGACGCGGATGTGGGCGGTCTGGACACGTAACTACGGCGCAGACGCAGCGTCTAATCCGGCACAGAATACCCTATACATCCTGCGTCTCGTGATCGACAACACCGGCACCGCCCCCTCAGACGCAAAGGCCCTACAACTCGCCTTCGACGCGGTCCTGCACAGCGCACTGGACGCGGCGCGCACATGGCACTGCGGCGCCGTGCACCTCTGGAACCCGACCCCGGCGGTGCGGGCGCTGATTGCCGGATCCGGGGTTGCGCACAGGTTCGTGGACCGTGAGGTCGACAGCATTCCCAGCATGATGTGGTACGGGCCCGACGGGGCGAAGAATGAGAAGGAAGAGGACGCCGTGGATTGGATTGCTAATGAGAAATACTGCTGGTGTTAAGCGCAAAGGAGACAACGGGAAAGACTAAAAAGTCACAATCGAGTTGGAACTAGGTAAATTGCAGCAGGAGAGAGCCCTCCGAATAGGAAGAGAATGCGAGATATACATTGCTACGTATTTATCAGCATACCTTGGAACCTCGGGCGTGTTCCAGCAAGCATGGATTTGCTATAGGGGTCCTGCACTACGGGTATCCGGGACAAAATACTAAAGTACTAGAAGAGGTCATCCCATATGGATAAGAGCTAGCTAGGTAGCTTCTGATATGCGTATGCATATAGATTGGGACAGCCACTATATGCATAGCCGTAGAAAAGACTAGCTTCTGTGGGAGGGAGAGGATGATATCTAGCCATTCAATAAGAAATACAGGCTACCAAGCAACGCATCACTTTCATCGGCCACAATATACAGCTTAACGGAGATGAGAAAACAAGAAGCACAAGTCTATAGACGAATGACGGAAGTCATCATGTATTCTCAACTAAACACGTGAATTCGTAGCGTACATATAATGTGAATGTAATCTCAAACGTGTCGCTAAGTATGCTGGGAATTCCTCCGGTCGACCGAACAAAACCTTGCCAAGCATTTCGATACTATGTCCATAACGCCTTCCCTGCGCCTCTCTGAAAATGAAACGCGAAAACCGGACCTACAACGACAAGGCGCTGAGTGAAATGCCTAACCCCCCCCCTGAAGCCTCTAATAGCGCTATGCTCTTGGGAAAATCTGTAGACGAAAGGTTTTGGCGGGAGCCAAAAATTGGTGTTGGCATTAGTATGTACCGACTGGATCATCAGGATCTATAACAAACTGGTCAAAAACCGGGTCTCGTTGTGGTTGTTCCACGCGGCGCGCGGCTACACGGCCTTGGTTTACTAAAGGGGCTGGGACATTCAAAGGGCGAGGAAACGCTTCGAAAGGTTGGAATCCGAAATTCATATCGAAATCAAAAGGATTCACCGGTACCTGTGCCATTGGCATTGCAGGCATACCCAGCTGTTGGTTTACCGGAACCAAATGATTGGGGCGTCTGGCTTCGGCGTTCCTCTTCTTTAGATTTTCCACCTTGCTCATGAAACTGTCTATGGCTCGTGGACGAGGGGCTGGCATTGGTACCACGCCGGGAGAGCCAACCCTATTTACTCGTAAAGGCATCGGTCGTTCCATGCGCTTCACTGTAACGCTTGGAGTTAGTTATCACCCCTTTGGGTGTAATCTGGAAGTATTCCCCATAAAAGGAAAAAGAAAAAAAGGGAAAAAAGAATGACGACGAGAATTGCTTACTGGCCTTCTGAACGATATCTTCAGCTGCTTTAACTAAGTCGATTCTGCCATTTTGGCGAAAAACTTGGTTCGGCTGGACAGCACCGCCCATCACAGGAACCGGCTGTAGCAGGTTCATGTTATGGTTCACTGCTAGTATTAGCGAACATATTATAAACACTTCGATAAAACGTACGGTGTTGAATTTCCAAGTCATCTGGCTGAGCGTGAGCCGGGTGACCCCCAAGTCTCAATCTCGGTCTATCAGCAAGTACCTGCCTGAGAGGTCTTGGAAAAGCTACTGGAAGAGGCACTGGCCGGTATCCGCGAAGGCGATGAATTCCGATTTTATTTTTATCCCCGTCTTGCTGAATTTTCTGGGAGACCGGGATGTGCAGTGCTGCTTCATCCTAGATGACGTTAGAAATTAGATCTGTAGATTCGCAATATATAAATGCTAGCAATAGTAACAGTAAAAGCCTCAGGACGTTTAGAGCCGAAAAATCGTTGGCAACGCTCTTACCACATCTGGATTTTCATTCACAACCTTCTTCCGTATTTCAGCCTCTACACTAGAAACCTCTTTTTCGTATCGGTCTTGGGACGCGTCAAACAAGGGACAATGTCCAGTCCTACCACCTCTCCGAAGGTCGTCGAAGTGTGCATAGTCCTTAATAGTCTTACGGCAGACATCGCATTGCAACGTCCCGCATTTGGTGCACCTGATCTTGTTGCAACCATCCTGCTTCACAAATGGATTTTGGCCTATTTGAGGGTCAATATCAATCGCTAGCAAAAAGAGGTGGGGTCTAGGTCTCACATTGATTGCACCTTCTAATAAGGGCTTCAGACATGGCCTCTTCTAGAATATGCCGAGCGTCGAGGCCACGATCGGCGTCTGCTTCAGCGCAAGTTTTAGGGATGTGGGTTTCTCTGCGGCAAAGACGACAGCTAACTTGTTGGCAATGCGGATTATCGCAGCGGAATTCCTTGTCGACTTCGACGGGGGGGTATTCTGCAGCATATGGGCAAAAAGGGCATGTCTCAAGATTCTCTATACCAGCCATCCGAAGCACTGCCTCCTGTTCTATACGATCCAAGGCGACGGTCAATTTTTTGTCCAAGAAAAGCGCTCTCTGCGCGCGTGAAAACCCGGCTGAACAACCATCTAATGACATGCAGGTTAGCTCGTATTTGGCCATGCCTATTTGTGTCTCAGCCTGATATCTCAGACAATTCCGGCAGAACCAATGCATAGGCTCGCCTTCGCATTGAACCATACGGTTGAGAGCGCATTCCTCAAAGCATATTCCGCAGTCGGTCGTCTGGCCTTCGATCTGGGCTTGGAAAAAGTTGTTTTGTTCCTCAGCCCCCGCTGCAATTTTAGCATTCTTTGCTGCGCGAAGCTCTCTAGCAGCAACAAATTCGGCGAACGCAGCTCGTTCCTCAGTCTTGTATGTGCTCATATCGAGGTTTGAGAGCCTGTCTGATGTGAACTCATGTTTCGTCTTGGTCAAGGTCTTCTTCTCCTTCCAGGGGGTGTTAGCATCATCCCAGTTGCGTAGTTTCTCGTCCATCGCCGTATACGTCTCGAAGACAGACATTTTGTTCCCGAGTAACAGATTGCGTATAGTAATCTGGGGAACCCGTGGGAAGTCTTGGCTAATTAGGAGCCGAGCTAGGGCAGCGTATTCCGGCGAGGCCATGTTAGCTGCGTATTCGCGTGTTGCTATCTGAAGCTTGATGGAGCGCACGGATTCAGGGTCGCCTTCTTCGCTTTCTTCATCACTGTCGTGGTCCAGATCGTGTACCGGCCCATTGCTCCCATCAGCACGTTTCCGTTTTCGAGAGCGGGGCTCTGGGGCAGCTTGGGTTGGGTAGTTTTCACCCTTTTCTTGCTTGTCTAGGATGGCAGAGATAACTTCGCCGGATTTGAAGTTGTTGTCGAGGACGAGCTGTGTAAGGTAATTCTGGCAGATATCGGGAAACACGAGGAGGACATCGTTTTTGCAAGATATTTCGTCATGTTCGGGTCGCATTTGGATCGGACTGTCTCCATCCAGTACAATGACATCAGATTGTTTAGCATCCTCCATTAAGGAATCAAGTTCGCGATAGACTGACAAATCTGAGTCGCGGGGGCTAGATGCATGATTCGAGTCGTCCCATGGTACACTCCAGTCCATCATTGCGTTTGTATCTGAGTGATGCAACGAGCAGCCTGATAATGACAGACGTAGTGGCTCCTGTGTCGATTTAAGTTGAGTGCCCCTCAGAAGTTATCAAGGCACTCCCTTTATTGACAGAGCCTAGAACGTGCTAGTCAATCAGCGACATAGATGAAATGGTTGCGGCACAAGCCAGAGAGTGCCCGTACGAAATATGGAATTAGGAACCCGGGTGTTTAAGTGGGAGACGTGGAAGTGAAATCACAGGGCCTACATGGATTGCATGTATGTAAGTGGGTTGCGAATGAAAATGTGAACTCTAGGGATGGCATGAATAGTGTTTGAGAGAAGCCTTCATACGGCAAGCAATGGCAGAGACACTGGTTTCTCTCGGGAAAGAAAACAAACAAACCAAGAATTGACGGTTGGGCCACCGGAGCTTTGACCTCAGCTCTACTGGTCGGTATTTATTCAATATTCCGCCCACGTATTAAACAGGACTGTTTTTGTTTTTTGGATTGCCTTACAAGCCACAATGGAAATAGTAGGGCAAAACCCCGACAGCTTGCAATATATTACTTCAGTTGTATTCGTGGTCAACTGTTAAGGTCATCTGTGCTGTGGCTGTCCTGCAAGAATTGGATATGATAAGAGACGGATACCGAGAGCACTTGCTTGTGGTAGCAGCTGAATGAGAGCTATCTAAACAATGAATAACCGGGGATTTACTCACACGGTGACCGATTTAGTCTAGTGAAACAATCATGATCCGTCCAGATTTGCGCCTCAACAACAGCCCATTTCACCGAAGCCGAAATCAGCCAGGCAACGGTAATACTAAGTAAGGGAGGGTTAGGTCAGTGTGCTCTGATGCTGATGCTGATTCGGATGCGGGGCTAGGCGTTGAGGGCCAGAAACGGGTGTTGAATGCACGGCGGAAATATTAAATGTGATAAGGTTACAGAAAGAAGGTAGAAGAAGAAAACGAATACAACGGCAGCAATCGGGGACAGAGTCGAGGACCAAGTCTTTCCTAGGTTAGAGAAAATACAGATTGCTGGAGTGCTGTGGTATGGGTTGGGTCTCGGAGTGAAGTCAGTCGGCCAGGTTCAGTTGAAGGTCTCCGTTGGTGCAGTACTGATGTAATACTGGTGCAGCAACATGTCACACGGACGATTACTTAAGATGCAGCGCAATCATGTTGAGAGCAGCCGAGGTACCGTATACATGCAACTTGCGCCGAATATGTAGGGAAGGTAGTACTTTACTGACGTATATTGTTTACCTAACGTACGTCGGCCGGGCGAGTAAGGTTGAACAGCTGAAAGAAACTGCGGCAGGTACCTACAGGCAAGCATACAATAAAGTTCTAATATGGGTTATATACCTATGTACTTATTATACGTGCCACAATACATGTAGATAATAGACATGTGGCAGGGGATGTCTTATATTCAATTGGTGTTAGTACTAAGTGCACCTAATGTACCGCCATGTAGCTGTGCGCCTCAACATTGAATGTGTAAGTTACCTAGGTACTTACCTACCTACCTACATACCCCTCAGTGACCAACATTGGTCGCGAAGTTCATGGCTGCTGCTCAGTTCTTGGCCAAGCTGCAGCTATGAAGGAATACCTCATTAGCTCGGAATAAATTATTTCAATGGTATCTTGGTTGGTATAGCCTGTAAGTTCAACTCAGACTGTCATCTACGTACATAGTAAGTGTAGTTAGACATCTAGTCTTTGCAAGAGGTTGTTGTTGCTATCAGGCACTATACTCAACATATTTGTGCCTCAGCTTCTACCCCGCCTGCCCAGATAAAAGTATATTTACCACAGAACTTGTCCGCCTTGTTGCCTTGAATTACCTGCATACTAAGATAATGCTCGGCAATCCCCATGTGTCTTTGTCTTGTGGTTCAACACTAACCTGACCTATTATTTATGCCACCCTACATACATTCATTCATATGGGTACATAGCCTGGCAATGTTGCTGTATTTTACTTACACTTAAGATACTGTTACATCAAAGGACCACATATAATTTATCACTATTGGCCTTCTAATTCTTGCATGTTTTGTGGTGGTTGTATTATCCTCGGTCCAACATCAACGCCGAGTCACAAGGACATAACTCAACAATTTACAACAGCTAAGTGCGGAACCTTAATACACTGACATAACAGTCGATAGATCGGAGTAGCGGAACTTGTTCCATCCTATGCCGCCAAATCGGTGGTAAGTTGATGTACAAAGCGGAGGGCGGCTGGTAGTACATTGATTACAGCAACCGCTTATCACATCCTTGAACTTGAACAACTCGTTTGTTGAGATGCCTTCAAGGGGACAGGTGTAATATACTGTTTTTCGTCGGCTGGGGGACAAATAGAAGGCGAGCAGCAGGTGGCTCTCATCTGCCTTTAGCAAACTTCTCGTGCCATTTCCCTTTCGTAACTGGTGTGGGCTTGTCTGCGGCCTCAGGGACCAGTTCGATGGTATCATGGATAGTGGAGACCGCCTTGAGGCCTGTCTGGGGTATCTGGGCTGATGCGACGGTCACATCGCCAGGCTTCAGCAGGATCAAGGCATTCGAGGTGTTTTTCTGACGGAGTCCCCAGGACTGTGAGCCACATCTAAGGACAGCTGAGGTGGCAGAGGACTCGATTCTCAACCTAATTTCAAACAATAATCATAATTAGAAGGCGTCCATGGTGTTGTGTGTTGAAAGGGTCGGAGTGTACTGACTCTGGAGGCGCTGGCGATTCAAGGGCTTCAAGGAGCGCTGGCGGTAGCTCCATCAGTCTGTAACTAATGCCGTCGGGCGCGTGAAATACAGGAATTCCGGAGTCGTTTTGACTTGACATATTGTTAAGTTTATTCTCAACTAGGCGTTGCGCAAGAAGTCGGATACAACTTAATGATAATGGTCTTGATCTTTTATATATGCTATTCCAGGTTCCAGATACTACATATTATGACCCTAAGGTTGTGCCTACTGATATCCAAGGGCATACCGTGACAGGCCTACCTATAGGTACCTTACATCTTAGGTAGGTAGGTATCTAACCTAGGCTATAGGTGGGGTTCATACAAGGTACATGCGGGTAGGTAGGTATAGGTATAGGTATACCTACTATACATGTACAGGTCTGAGGTAAGTAGTAAAGGGAGGGCTTTTCTCCACTTCTATATACTTTTATGCATTTCTATGCATATAACGCGACTTGCGCGTGCTGCCCAAAAACCTTACCAAAACATTGGTAAAATATTGCCCGGCCTACCTACCTACACTACCTGGTAATCTAGTGAAACAGGGCTGGGCTTTGGTCTTGGACATCCATACACTTATTCAAATCCATCCTAGTCCACCGCCTCATTACAACATCGCACAGTATAGGGCTATCTATCTATATTGCTTCTTCGCTTCTTGTATCAAGTTGATCTTTTCCATTTCGTATGTGAGGAAGTTTTGGACTGTGGCTGGGCTTGTACCTACATAGTATAGTTGTACAGGTGTGTGGGAGCTTTGTTTATGTTGATCCATTCCAAAAGTAAACAAACCCCGGCACACATCTCGCAACGCGCATAGAGCGACCCCGGCAGCGCCCAGCCCACATCGCATACTAAGTAAGCCGCATCGCGCACTTGGTTGTTTATGCGAGGAACGATCTTGGAGGGCGTGTGCAACATACCATTTCTCGCCCAACACCTCCCTCGACTCGACTCGACCCGACTCGGTCACCCGCCAGCTTCCCGAGGCCGTATCATCGCCTCTTCACACTCGTTTACTTGACGCCCAATCGATCCACCATGACCCATTAGAGCGACCATGGTCCGCGTCACCGAGGAGCTGGCCTTGTCGCCAGATCATGTCACTCTTTACCAGGCTACCGACCCGCTGCTCGGCCATCTCCCCATCCTAATCTTTCACGGCTCTTCCACCACGGCCAACTATACCTTCAACAGCTCGAGAGTCCAGGTCCACATCTATACTCCAGCAGGCTTCCAGTCCTTTCCACGGCTCACCATATCGCCGAATTCTCCCTTCTACAATGTCGTTCACCACCTACCCCGCGAATTCCAAGGCGACGAGGTATACCGCGCTCTCGCTTTCGGTCTATCCAAGTACTTCCACGAACTACCCGAGTCCGTCAAGAGTTATATCAAACTGCAATACCCGACGACAAGAGGGCGTCGGCCTGGATCTTCTCCAGCCCTCTTCGGTGATCAACATGCTGCCGATATCGCTAAGTCTATGGTGCGCGCCGAGAATACCGTTGATGTGGTTCAAAAGCTCCAAACCGCTTTACAGACCCAGCATGTCAGCAACGTCGATGTCGATCTAGTTTTACCTCCCGGCTCTATTACGCCCTTGCAGCCTGCTGACTTCGAGGAAGCCCTTGAGGACGAAGATGATATTTTGGATCCTACTTTGCGACAATACGGAATGTACACACCATTGGTCAGGCTCTTTGGCGAGCCTATATTTATGCCAACCACGCGACTACGACGTGCCCCTTCTAAGCCTAGTGCGCTTAACCGGACAAAGTCGTTTTCCAAGGATCAGAAATTGGAATTGAGGCGAAAGATGGCTGAGTTGGTGGAAACTGAAGAACGATATGTCATGAAATTAGACGAATTGGTGAAATACGTCGCCAACGAGTATCGGCAGAAAGCCAAGGACCGGCGCCTGAATAGCTTCAGCCCTTCCACAGAGGACGTGGAGAGACTATTTCCGAGATCATCCGACCAGATACTCCAAATTAATACGGGTTTTATGCAAGACTTACGCAAAGTGCTAGACAATACGGAGGAAAGCGCACAGAAGGACGCAGAATCGGGTATTTCATCATCACGGGTAGGCGTGTCAGGCAGCTTGTCAGCGAAGGCGAAGGATGCTAGCGGCGCTGTGGCAATGGCGAAGGTCATGTTAGAATGGTTTCCCAAGTTCACCGACTGCTATCAAGACTACATACGAGCAAGCCAGAACTTTCCGCAGCTCATTACCTCATTTGTCAACCAGCAGTCGACCTTTACCGACAGGGTCGCGCTCACAGGAGAACAGCATCTTCGTTCTACAGTAATCGAGCCCGTCCAGCGCCTCCCACGCTACAGTTTGATGATAGACCAGATTGTTGGCTGTTTGCCAATCACACACCCCGCGCTTCAGCTGATGCTGAAAGCCCGAGACATCATAGCAAACATATGCTCAATGGATGATCCTCTAGCGGATAAGCCACATGCGAGCACACGGCTCCGAAATATGATTGATAGTTGGCCTACCGACCTCGACCCGCAAGGCCGCCTGCTTACTGCGGCTGATTTCTCGGAGATACCTGCTCCTTACCAAAGCACAAATACGACAGAAACCGAGCCCGATGAGCGAGCCGGTATGTTCCTCGTATTCTCTGATTGTATTATCATCGTCAAAAAGCTCTATGGAATTCATATGACAGCACGCGATCTCCTGCGTGAGATTGACAAACCATCAGCCGCTGGCTTATTGGCATCTATGACGAATGCCGCCGGCGGACAGGGTTCATATGATCTGGCCTTTGCGGGATGGCACGAACTTGCCGATATCCGATTCACCGAGTCGGCTGACGGTCGCATGACCTGGATGACATCTGCGAAGGAAATGAAAGGGGCCCATGCAGGAGATTTTGTCACAAACACAGCCATTACTTCGAGGTGCTTCGTGCTACAAGAATCATATGAAGGCAAGTCTGCAAAGTGGGGCGAGGACATTGTCAAAGCAAGAATAGAAAACAGATTTCCAGAGAAAGAGCGCGAAGACCCTTCCTGGACTCTTAGATCCATGAGGATGCCCGATACTGGACTAGGTCTGTTTGCTGCCGTGTTCCAGGAAGGCCTCGACCAGCTTATAGATGGACGCAAAGAGCCAGCCCCTATTCGCATCGTCATCGACCACGAGAAAGGCACTAAAGGATCCCCTGTTGGTCATTACGGTGTAGAAATTTGCTCCGATGTTAAGACTGGAGATCTGAAAAAGGTGGTTATGATCACCGTTGGACTGCACGGAAAACGTGCTACTGACGAAGTCGCCCTGGAGGATTTCTTGCCAACACTTTCTAGGAGAAGTAAGACTAGACATAACATACCTTGTTTTGGATAGGTGACTAACATAGGCGCAGTTATCCAGTTCCTCAGCACGCAATTCAATGTTGCGAACCCAGGCCTAACCCCTGCGTTAGTGTCTTTCAACACCAAAATCCTTCGTGGATTAAGTGTTTCAAACAGGGCTGAGAAGACAAGATCATTCTTGGCCTCATCTCCTGTCAAATATCTGTCAAGCTTCCTCGGCGGATCTAGTTCCGATGCATTCAGTGCTCCCAAGTTCCAGCGAACACTGACAGGGGAAAGCTCGAGCCTCAGCTCGACTTTTCTTCCAGGTCAGGTCAGCCGTTCAAATAGTACTCGAGACGCTGCCTCTCTTTATGGTTCGGTCAAAAGCAGAGATGGTATTCGAGCTGGTCTTGACGACGATAAACCCGAGAATCCAATTTTCAGGCTAGAGCAAACTTTCACGGGCTACATAGCTAGTCTCCTCGAGCGCAAAGGAAGCTTCGTGGGCCGAACATTGCTGAATAGATCTGCCGTCGATGAACTCTCTGTGAACGACCTCTACAACAAGCTTATTGAGAATCCATTCGAAGTTGAAATTGCTCCAGATGTAACTGCTGATGTCGTCTTTGTGGCGTTCGAGAAATTTGTTCGCATCGCCTGGCGTAATCAGATGGGGTCAATAATCACCACCAAAGCCCTTGATGCACTACAAGCACGAGCTTCCAAAAAACTGCCGGGTGATTTTGCCGACTTCGTTCGCTTCTTGTTTGCCGATATGGCACCACAGAATCGCAGGGCATTCACAGCTCTCATTAAGCTTTTGGCCGAATTACTTGATGGTTGTGGAAATGATAGTGACAGGGGCGGCTTAACACTTGCGTTTGCCGAAGTCCTTGTTGATAATGGCAATGCTCCCTACTATATCAATCTGTTCGACAAGCTTGTTGAAGATTGCGACCGAATTTTTGAGGATGGATCGGGGAGCTTCGGTTTCAATCTTGGTGCGGGCGGATCGGTGTTTGAATTGACGAATTCGACAACTCGTGGTGGGAAATCTCACACTGGCTCAGTAACATCAAGCACGTCTTCTTTAAGGAGGAAGTTTGGTTTGGATAGCCTGATGCGTCAAAATAGCAAGACCGATTCAGATTCCCGGTCTTCTGTCTGGCGTAGCTTGAGTAAGCATGCCAGGCATCCGGCAACTGGCGAGTCGTCTAGCCTTTCAAGAGGTTCTGTAACCAGGACAAATTCTGTCGATGTTGGCATATCATCAGGAACTAACAAGCTGCGACGGCCCGCATCAAGAGATAGGCCACCCATTGCAGGCGCATTTGATGAGGCTTTCAGTCGTCCAACAAGTTCGCAGAAACTTGAGACGATTGGTGAGCCAGGTGATGAAATTGCGTTCAAGGCACACAAGAAAAAACGTCGCAGCTCGCTGTCAGATCTGAAAAGTCTCATGGAAGCCACAAACCTCGATGATGAGCTACCAATACAGCCACTGTCGCATATGAAGGAAACCTCCGAGAAGTTCAACTCAACACCACGTGTTCCATCACCATCGAAGATACCTATTAGTCCGAATGCGTACCAATATTCGAATAGCCCTGCTTTCCGCTCGTCTAGACAGAAAGAGAAAGAGAATATTGAGGACTCCTTCAAATCGGTCTCTCCACCGAATCGGTCACCCAGAAAGCCATATCCTAAGATGTTATCAACTTCTAATATTCCTACGCTCAAGCCATCTCGGGATCTAGCAGCGGAACTGGTCGAACCTCCCATGCGGCCAACGACTAGTCCGACGAAAACGTCAGGAAAGCTACGGTTGCAGTCACCACAGAAGTTACGAGAGCGCCTTCAAGTGGAGAAGAAAGCCGTGGAGGAGGTGGACGCTAATCTGCGATCCGAACTATCCAAAATCTCTGCGGACATGGCTCGGGTCAATTCCAACCTTCCACGCAGCGGAACGGTTGACATCAGGAAACTCTCATCGAGTGTGCAATCACTTGAGGAGCGTCTGCCTAGCATTCTAGGGCAGCTCACAACCCGCCAGGATCAACTGCAAAACGATATGGAGAGCACTCTAAAGGCCACCGAAGCTAAGGCGAAAGCCATCGACCAGCTCTACAAGGAGACGATGGCCGAAAACGAGCTCCTGTATGAGAAATTCAATAGCGAGCTCGGCAAAATCGTCAAAGCTCTCAAGGGCAAAGGCCGTGAAGAGAAAGAAGAGCTTGTGGGGCGCATGAAGGACAGTGGCGAGGAGGCGGCGCGCCTAAAGAAGGAGAATGCGCGTCTTAAGAGAGAGATGATCAGCCTTCGCGCGTTAATCAAAGGCGGTGGCGCAGTCGCAGGCGACGCCTAGAGAGAGAACGCCGGCAAGTCGGCGTTGGCGTTGGCGTTGTGGATGGGGAGGGTCCTAGGGTTTGGAAGGCTGGCGTTCTGGTTGCTTTGGAAGCGGGATTGGAGCGCCAAAATCGTCGGCGTTGGAATCAGCCGCCGACTGGCGGGCATGACTTTGAACTTGAACATGATTATGAACAGAGCACGAAGACTCATAGTCGCCGGCGTTGGCTTGACTTGTTATGTAAAAAGGGACCATTGTCGGGAAGGGTTTATCTGTACATAGGCTTTTCGGGCACGGATGCGCGGCTACAGGAACGGCTTGATTTCCGCCGTGTTAGAACACTGCTGGCGGCTCTGGTCCGACTGGACCGCTTCGCCTGCCCGTTGCCTCTTAACGAGTGATGGATGTTCCACTGGCTGGCTGAGTTACGGCTTTCACCGGCTATGAGATATGACAACAAAATCAAATAGACTTTGCAAATTCGTTCAACAATTATTCTCCTCCATCCCTGCCTGTCATACTAACCCTGTGCAGTCAGGACCTGGAAACTGTGACGATAGTCTGAATCTGTTTTATTTTCAATAACGTTAACCCGTCTATGAACTTGTATCCATGGACGTGTATTGGGCTGTGCATTTGGCATCAGCCCAGAGTCGTGGGCCGCGCAAACTCTATCTACCTATCGCTCAAAAACACAATACAAGCACCCTCACTCTCAAGGTGGACCACCTCTTTGCTTCTAATATTCGCTATTACGTCCCTAACAGTAGCGTTTCCTAGTGGTATACACCTAGATGCTCCTTATGAATATCCATCACTTAACAAAATAAGGGAGGGTTTCAACTACCCCCACCAGCTCCCCTATTTTCTTCTATTCTACTCTAACGAGCTTGCAGTCTACCCATTCCACTATGGTTATGAAGTGTCAGCATGCTCTCTCTTCTGCTACTCCAACGACTCCTCGTTGAGCCCGGTTTATTGAACCCAGCACATATGCCGAAGAGTTAGGGGTTACTCCACAAAGATCATAGTTACCCTGAACCCCCTAGGGTTATTGGGAATTTGCCATCTCACTTAGTTTCCCCTTCTCCTCGTCTGTGAAGTTGTTGTACCACTCCCCAAAGCCCGCGACATTGTCCCTCGCAGCAGCGACAAAGAATTCAGAAAGGTACTGTTGCGTTTCATCGTCACGGGCTCGCATGTTGTTAGCATCTAAATAACTCATCAGGTCGGCCTTGGTTGAACCAAGGTTGAGATCAATGGTATCTGGGTCGTCCTCCCAGCCATCATCGTCGTTGTCTTCGTCCGCAAACTCAGCCGCTGCCGCCGCCGCAGCATTCGGAGCACTTGCGAAGCCTGATGCCGACAAAAGCTCCTCGATCAGCACCTTGAGGATCTTCAGAGGTGCGGGAATAATCGTATATTGATCGGGATCTGAAAATATGTTCAGCGCAGATCGAGTAAGATACGAATCGGGAAGGGACACACTCTGTTTGGCACGAGAGCGCGTCATAATCCTGTCGCTTGTAGGCATGATCATATCACCTCTAACCATTGTTTGCGCTACGCGAGGGTCATTTAAGCTGTAGAGCTTTGAAAGTGCAATGACACTATATAGTGTTAGCGGAACAAACCGGAAGTAGAAGAATACACCTACTTTTGTCTAATTTCGTCGTATCCCGCAAAGTTGACCGAATTCTCTAACCACTTGCTTAGAACAACTTGTAAACCAGTCTGTCCGTTGATTTGGATTGTGGTTAAGAAGTCGACAACATCGTGGGCACCAACCAGAGAGAGTCTGGCAAAGACTAAAATGAGAGACTGGATGAAAGTAGCGGTCTCGGCAGTGGCCAATCGGTTAGCTACAGCCTGTAAAAGCTGCGGTAGGAAAGGGCCAAGGCGTTCATGTCCAGCCTTCTCGACAAGTTCAGCAGCAAGGCCACCAACTTCAGAGGCTGCGTTATCCTCAATCGCAGTTCCTAGCAGGCGATCAATGATGTGAAGGCAAACTTCTAGACCCGATCTGTTGTTTTCGTCGTGATAGTTGAACATCTGCTCATGGTCGTGAGCCAACAGATACTTGACAGATTCGGCACCTGGTCGCAGAATTTCGCCTTCGTTGCTCTCCATTAGCAGTCGTGTCAGCTTAGGCAGCGTAGCCGCCACAAAACCAGGTGGCAGCGGTTCCGAGCCGTATTGTGTAAGTGAAGCCATCAACTCTGCCGCGAACTGTTACAAAGAAATAATAAGCGGCTCATTCCGTCATGACTCAGTTCAACAACTTACAACTACTAGAGGATCATTTGACGTAACATCGGCCACGTTGAAGGCTCCGGTTAACGAAGGAAGCACTTTTTGGCACAGAGCTTGGTACGCAGGCGGGTCAGACATTGTTTGTACGATATCCTCAAATGTCTCGCAGATAAGCATTGTAACCTGCCAGTTATTTGAGCCGTGTTTCGCAATGAGAAATAGGAGGTCGAGAGCAGGAACGTCGTTGGAGACCGATACTCTCTTATCAATTTGGATAGTAGCCCGCAGCGTCTCAGCCAGGGTCACAAGCAGATCATCAGCTTCCTCAATTTCGGTCATGTCCTTTGTCGAAATCCATTCGTTAATGGCACCAACTATCTTCGCCTGAAGCTGGGTATTGCCCGCGACACCCTCGATTTCACTGCTGATGAATGATTCGGTTGCCTTGATACAGGCCGCCTGTACAAGTTCCGACTCTTCAGTAGTCATCGCATCGATTGTCCGGTCCATTAGATTAGCAGCAATCCCATTGCATTGGGATAAGATGCCAGCGATCAAGTAACCCCTGGCCCGGAGCAGCGATTCATGAAGTTGATTAATGGCATGGTTGACAAGCTCTAGGTATGCTTCGCTTAGCTCTGGCGAAACAGTCTTGCCACAGTCTAGATAGTCTCTCAATAGCATATTAAGCAGATAGAGAGCAGCTTCCTGTCTTCTCCAGGACGCATTCTCCGTAAAAACAGATTTGGTATACGTGTAGAGGCCCTCCAATGCCTTCTGGTCCAGCCATTCACCCAACTTAATGAAGAGATCGCCGCAGGCAGTACGAGGGGTGTAGTTGGCACTAACGGACTGTTCCTCCGCTAAGTACAGGGATATATCGATGTCCCAGAGTTGTTGCTCTTCCAAGGTGATTTGACCGTACGAGCTAGCTATCTTCGAAATGTCTAATAACCATGGTGTCTCATGAGCACCCGCATGGGCGTTCAGCTGAGCTTCGAGTTCTTTGCGGACTGGCGGTGCCTTTAAGCAGTGGTTTAGAAAGTCGAGTTCCTCTTGTACAAGGAAGTCGAGCGTGTAAGGCAGACCGTTTGCATCTTCTAGTCGTCCCTGAGTTTCGTTTTCAAGATACATCTGCTCATATAAGGGTTCGAGAGCAGACAGCTCTTGCCAGATGGCTTGGAAGAAAGGGGGCGTGTGAGGTAGCAGCAGGCCGGGGAAGACAGTTCGAACTTTCAGGAGACACCTGACGATCTGAAACTTGAGTGCAATAAAACCATTCCATGACTCGGGTTGAGTGGTGGGCTGGGGGTCGGGCTGGGGTTCGAGCTTAGGCAGCTGCAGTTTGAGTATCTCGAGACAGAAAGGAAACCAGCCTTTCAAAGCTTCCTCGGCGAATGCGGAGACTTCCTTGGGGTGTTCATCCTTGACAGTATCCATAAGATCAAAGCAACCTCGGAAGACAGAAACCGCAAGCGCACGTAACGAGGGCTTTCGACTCTCATTTATGGCGGCATCGTAAACGACTTTGACGATATCCTGAGCCATCGAGAAGAACTGGTCGTCGCTCAAGCTCTCCTCGACTAAGTCACTCAGGACCTTGAGAGCACCGTGGAGCTGGTTGTCATTGCCGGTGGGGATCGTGTTGAGAAGCGTAGGGAGGAGGATAGGCCATTTCTCGGGCCAGTCGGCGTTGGCGATCTTGCCTACAACAAAGCTTCGTTGACTGTTAGCGAAGAGACATTGAAGAATTTAGGCGCGCGATAGACGACACTAAAGAAAGCATGTTTCGGGAGGGAGGATGAAGCATGTAGGGAATGTCAGGCACGAGGCGGTGAGAATTGGGGGCTAAGACAAAGATAACGTGGGTAAGCATGAGGCCCTATACCTAGCAGCTGTCTTGATCTTCCTGTCACCATCGAAATTCAGGGCAAGATCTAGCACTAGAGGCCTGACCTGGTCTTTGACGGTATCGGCGATGGGGATCGTGGGGCCATCGTCGTTCTTGCCGCTCCAATTGCTCTCGATAAACCTGCGGAGTGTAGATAGAGCGGCCTGTCGGATATCTAGCGAGATAGACGCGTGTCGGCCTATGTTGGTAAGAGAGAGAGGAAAGGCAGGATTCGTTTGGGCGTGCTTCAAGTCGAGCTCGGCCTGTATCCTCAGGCCTTCAGCAGCCAACTGCGTGTTGGCGAGAACCCGGACAAGCTGGTCCTCCATTGTTGGCGAGGCTCCAAGCCGAGTACTGTAATCGAGCGGGTTCCGCTTTGTTTCGTTAGTTGCTCGGGGTAATAAGAGGTTGCGGGGGAGACAATAGACAGACTTGCTGTATGGGTTGTCTTGAGATGTATATTATTCCCACCGTGTTTCTGAGTGTGTTGTGTTGTGTTATGGTAGACGTGTTTGGCAGCAGGCGGGGCCTAAATTGGCGGGGTGTTGGCGGGGTGGCAGAGTACCTAGGTAGGTGCCTGCCTCCCTACTACCTAATTTATGCAGAATCCATGATAGGCGATGATAGGTCTCTGAGGCTACCTAGAAGGTAGGTACGGTGTAAAAGTTGTTGGCTGCAAAATCTCAATGTCGTTGTGGTAACCCGTGTAAGTGTAAATAGACTTTCTCTTCTAAACCTAGAAATTGTCAGTCGATAAGGTAATACTACAATTTCGTCGCGTAACAGCGCCACCTTTTTCAATGTTCCAAATTTTTAATCGCGTTACCTACCTATCTAAGTAGACTGCAGGTTGGTACCTACTGTACGTAGAAGTAGGTATTTCCAGTTTCAAGAACTGGAACCAGTATAACAGCCAATGGGGTTGCCTGCCATTCCATTAACACGAGTTTCAAATGCAGGATCGCTTCCTAGCAAAGCTTAGATTTAGTAAGCTATTACCTACTACTTAATGTTTTCTAGTCTACTCAGGCACGCGCATAGGGAGAATTGAAGCTAAGCCCCACGTTTTTTAATGTACAATCTCCATTAGGTAGGTAGTACTGGACCAAGTACTAGCAGTAGAATTAAATAACTTGAGCTACCAAGATCGAGACGAAAGTTAGCTCAAGGGATAGGTATACATCACCACAATATGCCAGTATCAGACACCACTCCACCGCCACCAGCCCTGGGACTGTCCATCACAATTCCCCAAGCAACCCGTCTCCTAACTACCTTCACACACTTCCTGACAGTCTGCATTCACAACATTCTGTATTACCGGGGTCTCTACCCAGCGACAACCTTCCTCACAAGCCGCGCCTACAACCTGCCAGTCCACCAGTCCCGGCATCCAACAGTATGTTCCTGGATCCGGGACGCCGTGGACGCAGTGCGCGCACAGATTGCCCAAGGCGCCGTCGAGCGTCTGGCAGTCGTCATCTACGATGCCAGCGGCGCTGTCATGGAGCGCTGGATGTTCGACGTCGCGCGGTTCCCCGTGTGGAAGGGTCTGCCGAGGGATGGCAAAGGGAAGGAGAAAGCGTGGGGCCGCGAGGATGACGACGAAGACGCCAGTGGTGACGCTGCCGCAGCCGGAGCGGAACCGAGTGACGAGCAGTCGAAAATCAACTGGACAAACGTCGACGAACAGCTGCGCGCCGCCGTCAGACGACTAGCCTATGCAAGCGAGAAGATGGCGGCCCTCCCCGAGGGCTGCACGTTTACTGTTGCCGTTGAGCTGCGAGACGAGGCCGAGGCGCCGATAGGGGTAGGTGCAGTTCCATAGTGTTCTTATGCTAGAAATTCGTTTGTGTGAACAAGCTGACTTAAACTAGCATCCGCAACCATGGGTACCAACGCAGCCCAATCTCCAGACCGCATCCAAGGACCAACAAAAACCTGGCGAAGACGTAGGCGGTGCCAAGACAACAGCTCTTCGTGCCGTAGAAGCTGGACCATTGTTTTTTGAATGCTGGGTCGAAGAGGGTAAGGCCAAGTTAGAACTACAGTCTACAATGTCATCCAATGAATGAGCATCGTCCGAGAGTTAAAAGTATAGCCAGCTATCTCTTCAAATTTTCCTCGTATAAAATACTGTAAGTCTCAAAATAGCCCTGTGATGTGATTCAATTTTATTCCTAGTGTTACACCCCCCTTTTTTTTAACATGGACTCATAACACATTATAGAGACGTAGCCACGTTGTCAACCGAGTTTTCGTCTCTATAGTACTTGGAATCAGAAACGCTGAGCTCCCCATTCTCGGTTAATTAAATTATATCACCATCAAACCCTCCGAACCCGCCGAATCCGCCTCGGCCTCCACCGAAGGGGTTATTCCCGTTTCCTGGGCGTCGACCACCTAATCTTGGGAGGCCGCCTGGTCCGAGTGGGTCATAGCGTGCCCCTGGGGGTACCTGCGGATCGAATTCACCTCCTAGACCTCCATCGCCACCAAAGAGGGGATCGTCAAATGTGGGATGCATGCCTCTTCCCCCTCCAATTCTAGGCAGACCTCCACCCGGCATCCCCAGTCCCGGACGTAATGGATCATACGGTCCCAGCGCAGGTGGATTTAGGTCATCTGCTCCGATGTTCCCAAATGGTGTACGGCCGGGCATGACAGGTGCTCGGGGTCGGTTGATATCGTAAGGATCTTCGAAGTCTGGTGGTGGGAAATCTCCAGCGGGAACTGGTCGTCGGGGCTGTGGGCGAAGGGGATCCTCGTAAGGATACGGCTGCGCCGGCCGAGGCATGGGATCAGGCATCATTGGTTGTCTAGGTGGTCTACGGGCAGCTTCCCGAGCATCTTCATGCGCGGCTGCATCGTCGGGGGACTCCTCATAGCCTTCCTTTTGCAGCGCAGGCACAAGCTTCTGGATGATGTTAATCTTGATTAGAGCGGCGAGATCCGCGATGCGACTCTCGGAAATGAAGACATTCTGGAACTTGGGTCGCAAGTCGGAACGATCTTCTGTCCCGTCCTGTGTCATAGTAATCCGGACGGGAAGTGCTGCATTGGAGACAAAATCCTTAATCGTTAATTCGACACGCGCAATGCGTTCATCCTGTACGGCCAGCCCACGAATCTCGGCTTTACCGCCCATGCGATCAATCTTGAGGACGAAACGGAGAGCGGATTGTTGATGCGCGTACACAAAGGCATATGTGTTGAAGGATGCATTCCAGTTTGTAGGAAGACGCGGAGCTAGCTCATGGCATTCTGCTTCTACATCCAGTTAGCCGACTGACATAGGAGGCCAAGTGCCTAAGCAACCTACCCTTTATCCTGTCTTCGTCAAAGCCGAGTAGGCGGAAGCCAAGTGATATCATGCAGGCATGTGTGAATAGAGCTAATGCCTCATGGGAGCTACTAAGGTCTGATGTTGTATCGTTCGGCTCATGTATGGATAGTGCATCAGTCATCGACTGCAGGATAGCCGACGGGCTAAGCGGATTCGTGATCATGGTGATCAATCAGACAAAACTTGGCGTATTTCTGGTTTTCTTACACCTATATAGGTGATGAATTATAAGGAAAGTCTTCTGACTGCAACGATTCTGTTTTTTAAGTATTCCTAGGTGGATGAAGTGTCCTAAGATTCAATGAAAAGGATATTCCGAATGCGTATGTAATTTGTATTAAGTATGGTTTGAGGAGTGACTTTATGTCATCACACTGTTGCCTTCTCTATTTGCCCCAGCGCCTGCTTGGTGCCTGGTTTCCTAATACAAGCGGCTTGTCAGCATGTATGATTGAATAAGTTAGGGCAGGTCGTCTAAGGTTAGGTGTCTGAGTAGGTACTCTAGGTAGGTGCCGTACACCCAAGGTGTGGGGGACGCGGGGTAGCTTTATCTTATCGTAGCTGTCACTCACCACTCGATCTGATTATGTAAGTCATCAGACTGCGATTACTTGCTTTGTCCTCAATTGCAGCCGCTAGATTCATCAAAATCTGAGGCGTTGAATAGAGAGAAGACACTAAGACCCGGTACAAAGAAAAAGGGTACTCAATCTATCTGTCAATTCTTTTTGTCCACCCTGCACCACCAAATGTTATAGTAGCCACGCTTGACTACCTATATGCCTAAGTAGGTAAGAGTGTTGCGATTGAGCAAGTTACCGCCTAGATAGACTGCGTGTTTCTCCATGGCAACATTACGCATGGAATTTATTTATCTCAGATTTTGACCTTTAGTATCACAGGCTACCTTTACCAAAAACTGAGATATCTTTCAATACAAATAGTGATATTATTCGACATTGTTACTGCCTTTGGCTCTAGACATATCTACATGACTTACCTATAAAGTCAACTCGTTTTTGGTGGTAGAGACTGTCCCAGTCTAGGTTAGTCTATTGCAGAGAAATGCTTGATATATTTTAAACAATTTATACACCACTCTTCGAGCCCTGAAGTGGCAACAACTAAGTGCTGGGCTACAGGATGAAGGGCAGGTGGGAGGAATACCTATAGTAATGTATCTTCACACCACCCTCGTCATTCTCATCATCATAATTCTCGTAGCTCTCGATCCTATCTTCGGGCTTCGCTTTAAGATGATCTGTGGGAAAATCGTCGGGATACTCTGTCTAAAATAGTGGCGCGCCTCCGTCCACATCGTCTTCCCTATCTTCGGCCCATTGCTCGCCCCCTTCAGGGCAATTGTTAGCCGTTAGACTTGAAATTTCATCGCCGAGATAGAGTTCGCAAAAGAGACAAAAATCGTCAGAGACACGATCATATTGGGACCAATCGATGCCCGTCTTACATATACCGCGCTGATTGTTATTCCGAGCTTGGTGGCACGTGTAACCCTTTGCGGCTTCCTTTAGTTTATAAACAACGGCGTTACACTGGCAACACCGATATACGTGGGTGATACCGGTACACATCTTGCGGGTGGACTCTTGTCGGGACAACCGAGCCGAGATTGGCAACGAAGTGATATCACAGATTTCGAGTAGTTAAAGTCCGAAGAACCTGCTCCAGTTGACCGTTGTAAAGAATGAGAAGCAGAAGCGCAGGGCCTGGGTAGTAAGGGGATAAATGAGAAGGAAACTGTGGTAACTAGGTAGGTGAAAATAAATGCCGTCGTGAGGGGCAAGGTTATATTTCAATAATGCGGCCCTCCGCGTAACGTAAATAGCTAGACAAGACGATTCTATCCCATTCTTCTTTGAACTTGTCTATTTACAAATGCCTTTAGTTCCCTCGCCTTAGTCTAACTAATTCCCAAGGATCAAAGAAACAGATCTAAAAGACTAGAACAATTATATTTATAAGTGAGCACAAAATCGCGTTCTAGATTCCTTTGTAGCTAAACAGAGAAATGAATATGACCGCAACGCCCAAAGACAATCATGAATCCAACAACATAGATCCAGAAGTAGAGCCAAAATGCATACAGAGTATTTCTATAGCGTTAAATCTATGCCAAGATCATGATGAAGCCGTACGATCGACCTTGAAGAAAAACATCTACTACTCTAAATTTGCTAGTGCCACCGTGATAAACCAAAACTAAAAGGAGTCAAAACGCCCACTTACGCCATTATCAGTCAGCACGCTTTATTGGGTATCCTTCATAAACCAGAAACAGAAAAACATGGAACCAAAACATTGCTGTAATCAACAAAGCTTCGAATCTAAACCTTGCTTGCGGCGAGATCGCCGGTCTTTGAAGAATGCGCCTAGTGTGAAATGCCGCATGTAACTGGTGATAGCCCGGGGAATAGAATAATCTGGGGCCGGCTTTACAAAACGACAAGCAATACGGTCGCTCTGTAAAATCTGGAGGATTCAAATCGAAAAATGCAGTTAAATTAGCGTAAGAGGTGCTTTGAACTCGGAATAATAAGCCATAACTCGGCGCGCATGCCTAAGCGGTATATGGCCAGAAGTTAATGGGGAGGCAGGCATCTTTATGGTGCAAGCTGGTCATTGCCCTGGCCGGCAGGCACCACTCGTCTAGACGCTCAATTCGTGACCTTGGATTGACATATCTTTACCAACGACGCCTGTATTGTTTGTAAGCAACGAATTGGGTTTCACACATAAATTATATTACTTACTGATATGCCGCATGGAGCTTTGCAGGTCGTTGTCGCGACCGGTTTGAGGCACCATTTAATTGAGGTATAGGTGAGTCTCGTCCTGTGTCACTGCCACTAGAATAAGGTCGCATACCAAGTAATTCTCGTTCATTAGGCGTCAAAGGAGAGCCTATCGAGCCACGCCTGCTAGATGGGTGACTAGGGTTGCTCCTAGAGCTACGCCTGCTAGGAGGTTTACTGGGACCATCTTGGGAACTTCCCGTGCTAGACGGACGGGATGGATATTCCGATATATGGCTAGGTGGGGGCGGTGAAGTTTCAGGAGCTTGCGGAGATGATCGATGCCCGTCGCTTTCAGATACGACGTCTGGAAGATGAACTTGAGAATCCTGCAAAGGGTTCATGCTATGGTCCTTATATTTCTGACGAACGTGATGGTATTCTCCTTGCCATGAAGGACTAGAGCTTTTAGTTGTAGCCGTGGGTTGTTCGTCGTCGCTCTCACATACTTCACCCGGTTCAGGAGAGGATATCTTCGAATTCTTCCCTAGAATTTCATTATCCCCTTCAGGTTCGTCGTCACCTCGGTAACTGGTCTGGTCCCAGATTCTATTTGTCAGCCCTGGCCGGAAGTAATTGAGTTGATCATCACTTGACTGGTCCTGCCCATGGTGCTGCGAATATCGCGTTTGGCGGCCTCCTCGCGTTCTTGAACCCCATGATTTCCCACGTTGCCGGCCACCAACGCTGCTGTTGATACTGTGTCGGCTTTGTTTGTTGTACACGGGACCTGGGTTTAGGACTTTCTCGTAGTCCCATAACTTCTCAACTCGAACATCTGTATGATGCAAGAACGCTGGGTGGTATTGCATTACTTGCCATGCCTTAGTCTCGCGAACACTCAAAGCAAAATCATCTACATTGGTAGGGTTGATATATTTCGATGTTATTGTCTCTTTGTCGTACTTTGGGGGCATTATAGGGTCATCTGTCCAGACGGCTGGTAAAGGTTCCCTGATAAGATCCCTAGTGATTTTACCGGGGAGCTCTTGAAAAATCATTTCTTCTTCCCAGCTGAGTTCTTCAGCGGTGTACTTCCCCGTGTCCTTCATATTTGGAAGCACGGCGTCGCCAATGTCTTGTTGTTGAGGCTTACTACTCTCTAGGAACGTTGAGTCTTTTGCTGACTGGGTCGGAGGAGTGGAGTTTACAGGGCTGGGAACTCTGGCGGGCTGATCTGGAAATCGACGTTCAGAGCGGCTGCGGCCTTTAGGTGAGTCATAACGTATACGACGACCATTACGCTCACGATTTTGTCGGTTCTCACCAGAGCGACGCTCAGACTGTTGCGGATGAGGATCTCTTCTCTGTGGCTCGTACGAGGGTCGATCTGCAAATCGATCATCATAGCGGGCGTGGTATGGAGGTGGATCTGAAGACGGATATTGGTGAGATTGATAGGAATGTGATCCTGGTGGTGATCCATGACTCGACGTATGAAGTCGAGCTGGGGAAGCGGCATCGTACCCATAGTGCGATGCGTTCCGGTAGATATTCGGATGAGGAGGGGGATAGGACTGGAGCAGACCTGGGTAATAATTGTCTACACCAGGGGCAGGTGGATAATGCTCAACGTGTGCTTGATGAGGAGTTCGATGAGCGGTGGTATAAGGGGGGCCTTGAGGTAGACTAGCAGGTTGTTCATCATATCGATCAGGAGGAGCTGAGTATGGACGGCCATAGGGGGCAGCAGGTGATGGGCCTGGGCGGTCATACTGATCATAGTGAGGCGGTCTATAGGGCGTTTCAGGGGGTGGCAGTCGAGGAGGTCCCTGGAAATGATGTTCATGTACGTCTCGAGAGCTACCATAAGGAAGACCCCTTGGCGCACTTCGCCCTCCATTGGGAGGCGGGTATTGATCGTAGTGTCCTGGATGATGGGGTTGATGATACGGCGGGCCAGTGGGAGGACCTGGCGGCGGTGGACCAGGATGAAAACCTTCATAGCCTGGGCGAGGGCTATATGTTATGGGTGGAGGCGGGATGTGTGGTAAGCCGAGGGGAGGAGGGGGAGGATAATGGGTGACAACAGGGCCCTTACTGCGCTTTGTCGGTACATGATAATCATTGCCCGAAGCTTGCCGCTTGCGCGAGGCTTCTAAACCACTATATGAGTGTTAATAGACTGTTTGTTTGAGGCCTGAGTAGTGTTATAGGTGGTGGTCCAAATCTTATTCATAACATGGTTTCTCAGGATACTTTATCGGTTTAAAGCATAGACACAAAATATCAATAAGAAAGGGAAAGCTTACGCGGGTACGCGCCGAGTGTCCTCTGGGCAAGCGAAGAACATGTGCCCTTTCATGCCGCAATTATAGCATACGAGATCTTCGGCAGCTTGCTCGTAGCCAGGCGGGCGGTCTGCCATCTTGCTTGCGGTAGACCTGGTGTTGCTGCTGTTTTGCTTTGTCCGGGACAGCAAGACCCTTGAGAAGCTGGTAAGGGTCTTGAGAAGGTTTCGTATTAAATGATACTAATGAGGCCCAGTATCTTTTGTAAGAAAAGACAAGTGAGCAAAGGTTTCCAACACAGGCTAAGATAGGTAACGAGAATAATGCTTGAGTGGGTATGAGGTGACCTATGATAACTTGAATTGAAGGTCATGAAAGTTCAGAATAGGCATTGAATGCGACGATATGGATTAGACAGGAAAAACATGAAGAGCTTGCAATTTATATGTGGAGGGACGGTTTCTGAGTTACATATGGAAGTACAGCTGTACTGCTGACGCCTACCGATAACACATACGCCATCTAAGAACTTACTTGAGCCTCAATAATCAAAGCTCTAGAGGTCTCTTCTAGCGCGAAATATTGCTTATATCGAGAATGAATAGCGCATGGGTGAAGTATTTGACGGGAATTGCTTCGTGAAGGAGACCCGCGTAAGTCACCAGGCAGCGGTAATAACAACAAGGCGACAATGTTGAGCGGGCTATTTCGTAGAAATGAACTGGGCAAGCGATATAAAGTTTGCTCGATAGACTATAAAGAAGATGGCATCGTCGTTATAAGAGATCGGGTACGGGCCAGGATCCACCATCCTATTTCCACCACCACTACCTCAACCGCAATGGAGTTAATAGAACTGTGTCTATAGAGGCCGACCATTCCAAGTCGCATGTTAGCCGCAAGTATTACTTAGAGAGGGCAAAGGGTGCTGATTATGTCGGTCACGGTTAGAGGTTGTGGTCGCGTGTTCTTGGAGACTAGATAGGTAAACGACATCGAAGACGAGCTGAGATGAGATGAAGGTCGCACCAGCTGGACAAGATTGAGTGAGTCCCGGGCTCCAATTGGGCGCTGGTGCCCAAGCATCCCCAAACCCGTGCATCCCTGAGCTTATATGGGCGATCGGTCTCGGCAAAACAATGGTCCGTGCGGTATGCGCGGGGGTGTGGTAGGCATCTATCCTATTCCAAAGGTTCCGTCGTCTCATCACACGGCAAAAGTCAAGATAAGAGGCGAGACAACGAGGTCCCGAAGGTCGGCTTCGGAGGAAGAATGGAAAAATATATATAAAAATAAAATAAAATGGAATAAAAGTGAAGAACCACAATAACGCGGTGATATCATAGACAAACAAGGCAAATAGTCACTAATGAGACAAGAGGAGAATGCTCAGGAAGTAGGTAACGTATAGACGGGTAGATAGTTCTATTGGGTTTCCCAGCCAAAGCCATCAACTGGAAAGAAGTGCTCCCGCTATGTGATACTAATCATGAATAAAGCAGAGCCTCTTCTGATGCTAAATAGGAACAATACCTTGGATAATGATGATTCATCAGATGAAATGGACAGTATGCCAACCAAAAGAGATGTTGACTAAACCGCTGTTGATCGCCTCAACCTCCAGACCTCCGAATCTCGAATATGGTAATCAACCCAAAAGATAGCAATAGCGACGCACAAAATAAATAGATAAGAATAGGGCGCTTCGCGCCGAAGATACAGAAAAGACCTGTATGATCGTCACATGTTGAGAATGCTTTCTGAGAGTCAATATCAATCCCTTCAATAGAGAGCGAACAGGGGAAAGGAGAGAGAGGGATTCCATGTTCACTAAACACTACCCAGCCTCTACTTTATGGCAGAATGTAAGGATTAGACCACATGAGGAGAGTAGCTTTGACTCCTCGTGCAAACTGTAAAGACTCGACAGATGTTCCGCCGAAAGAATTGCAAGAATGATGAGGTAGAAGGATAGGTAGAGAAGGTCACGCTGCCGAATAATTCAAGTTCACCATTCCATTAATGATTAATGAATGGAGGAGCCCCTGAGCTCAGGGCCAATGATAATTCGCGGCAATTGCGGCTTTGAGACACTAGTCTACCTGGTACTTGCCTGCGCGATAACGCGATAACTACCTAGGGGATGGGCAGTCTGGATGGGGCAAGAAAGCTACTAGACTACATGTACCTACATACCTAAGGCGATAAGAATACATGTAGGTACCTAGGGTTGAGGTAAGTACCTACCTACATGTAGGTAATCAAGATTCAGTGTAAATAGCCTACCTGAGGCTCTCTCTACATATGCCCCACGTACCTACCTACTCAAGTGCCCACCCACATCTACTACCTGTAGCCTGTAGGCGGATTACCTACCCTCAGTACAGTAGGTACATTAACTCCTGAACCGCTTAACTTTTACAAAGCATCTGCAGGCCATCTATTTTCTGTCGCCACGTGGGTTACCTACAGAAGACGCGCGGTATTACCATTATCGAGGTATCCTCTATTTCATCTTACAAAGCTTTAGTGCTCATTAGACCCCAGTCGCCAGTATAGCTCAATAGCTTAACTCGATCGAAACCGGCTCCATGTGAGAGATCGCGACAGTTGCTTACCTTGCCTCGTCGAATATGTTTGCGGATCCTCCTAGCTCTTCTCTACTCGACTTTGCATTTGCACGGAGCAAAAGGAAGCCATCTGCACCGCTGCATTCAACACAGACGACCAGTCCTTGATTCCTGCCTCTTTGCGACCGACGAGGCTGCAACAGGCCACTACGCTATCTAAACTACGATGCCTGGGCTGCCTGGTACGTCGACGACTCTATATTGAACTACCTAATTCGGCGAGGTCCTACTATGTGTATCGGGCTAACGAGTTGTTTCTCTCTAGCTTCAGTCGACCTGGATGAATGCATCTCGCGGTTATATAAAAAGGAACTTCTTGCTGAGTCGGTGATCGAGGCAATATGCGCAAAGACGAAGGAGTTGCTCATGCGCGAGAGCAACGTCGTGCACGTGCGCGCCCCGGTCACCGTTGTTGGTGACATACATGGCCAATTCTACGACCTGATCGAGATCTTCAAGATTGGGGGATGGTGTCCGGATACAAACTACCTCTTTCTCGGTAGGTCGAAGCGACTCGCATCCAAAGCACATCGCTAGAGGGCAACGGCTGACTCTTGGCTCCATTTTCCTCAGGCGACTATGTTGATCGTGGCATGTTTAGTGTCGAGACAATATCGCTTCTTGTGTGTTTGAAACTACGATACCCGAACCGCGTACACCTAATCCGTGGAAACCACGAGTCAAGGGGCGTCACGCAGTCGTATGGCTTTTACACTGAGTGTGCGCGTAAATACGGCAATGCAAATGTTTGGCACTATTTTACAGACATGTTTGATTTCTTAACGCTATCCGTCGTAATCAATGATCAAATTTTTTGCGTCCATGGCGGCTTGTCTCCTTCAATACACAGTATTGATCAGATCAAGATCATCGATCGCTTCCGAGAGATCCCACACGAGGGTCCGATGGCCGATCTGGTGTGGTCAGATCCAGATCCCGAGCGCGACGAATTCTCGCTATCACCGAGGGGCGCTGGCTATACGTTTGGGGCGCGCGTCGTGAAAAAATTCTTGGCAGTCAACGGCATGAACCACATATTGCGAGCGCATCAGTTATGCCAGGAGGGATATCTAGTATTGTACGACGATCATCTGAGTACTGTGTGGAGCGCACCCAACTACTGTTACCGCTGTGGCAACATGGCGAGCGTGTTGGAAGTCAGCGATACTGGCGAGCGCCACTTTAACGTATTCGCGGCGGCACCCGAGAATGATCAGCATAAAGATCTACAGCAGGGCGAAAAGACGGCCGATAGTAATGCGCTGCCGGACTATTTTCTATAGGATGAAGAACAGCAGCCACAACAAAAGAAGACCGTTCAAAGCGATATCTTACCCTCGGATTTTTTTGAGGCAGTGGCAAACGGCGCAGTAGAGCGCCTCAGGAGTGGACGTAAACGACCAATAGAAGATCTATGGCCGGGTACGGGTTCCTGCAACCTCAGTTGATAACGATGGGAATGCGATTAACTATCCCAAGCGGAAAATACTCGGCACGTAGATGGACGCGCGTTGTGTGAACTTATATCTTGGGTGCTCGTCTCTTTTCCAGAGGACATGAAGACTGCCTAGTTACACAGCGACCCCAAGTGCCGAAGCGCATGGCAGTGTGGGTTATGTATATTTTAATGCCTTTGGTATGGTATACAAGCGAAAGCTTGAGGAACATTTTGTTTACAGGCAACTAGCGATAGTGGGGAAACTCCAAATATTAGAAAAGAGTATTGTTAAAGGATACCGGCTACACTTTATGTATGACAGTATCAAGCGACTCCCACGAAACGTAGATATTTTCTAGCGATAAGTTGATTGTTGCAACTAGATGCAATTTTGCGCCTCACCTGAGTCTGGTGCAAATGATGTTTCTGTGGTCTTCCTGTGTAGTAAGGTACATAGTCAAAAACAAGACCACTGTAAGCTACACCCATCTCAATTAGTGGAAGTCTTGAAGAAGAAAGGCAGTTTTCTTTTCTATTGCCGGTCTACAAGCAACTAAAGACAGGGAAGTAACTAAACCAGGCCGTCGGAAGTCTCAGAAGCCATGTGGACGGAGATGCGTATTTGTCCGTGCTTTCCTCATTTTTCTGTCTATCTACATAGACATCGAACTTGTCCTAGAGCTCAACGCCACGCGGATGTCGAGAGTGTCTAGTGGAAACATCCTTTTTTGCTTCTTCCGTCGTCGAAGTGTAGTCAGCTACCTAGCAAGATCAACAGTTAATTTTGGGGATTCTCTGTTTTCTCTCGTTTTGCCGTTTTATCGTCATCGTCTTCTTCGTCAGGTTCATTATGCAAAGCTATAATCGATTTTGTATCCTTCATGGGCTATTACTCATCCTCCTCAGACCGAGTCCTCCAAGAGTGGCCTGTCCTAGTCCAAATCGTTACACCCATTAGGAATGGTGCTATGTGGGGATTTGCAAACGGGAGATGCCGCCCTGGATTACTTCCGTAGAGTGAGGTTTGCAGCCAATCACCCTACCAGTCCTTAGAGATGTCGAAACTCCATTCAAACTGCAGGTGTTGCTTCTTGTCGTCATCGACAAAAGTAGAGACGGCGTTGTAGTGACCACGGGCGAGCATGCCAGAGGGAGCATCTTCTTCTTGAACTGTATAAAAATCAAGGTCAGTTTTCAAGACATCACCGTCTTAACCATATTACTCACAGCGCTTGCTATAGAGAGGCTGCTTGTCCGTATTGGGAGCGTAGCTTCCCTACAAATAGTGTTAGCAACTAGATAGATACGTGATGTGTAACGTCTTGTCAATAGTCAAATCACTTACCAACATCTCGGAGTCCTTGCTGACTCTGATGCCCTTGCGCTTCACCGTTTGGACGTATTGCAGACCGCTGAGAATCTCATGCTGGACACGGAAGGACGCCACCATGGTGAACTTGGCTCCCTCCTTAATCTTGAAGGGCTTGTCCTTGAGGGTGCTCTCACTGCCAGGCTGAGAGAGATCGATAGTGACAGGTGGTCGGCCGGCAGAGTCCATCGTAAGCGATTGGATGATACAGACACGAGGATCATTGGGGTCGGAAAGGTCGCTGCCGCCTCCAAGACCTAGAGACTTCTTGTATCGTTGGAGCGATTCATCGTTTGCATCTGCCTTAAACTTAGTAACCTTGACATTTTCATCCGGTGTGATGACCATTGAATATTGATAAGAGGCGATGACCTCCTCGTGGGCAGCCTGCGCCGGTTTGTCGGTAGAGTCATTTGTGGGAGTCTTGCTCGCCGTGACAGTCATTTCTTTCTTGATCATCATATTGGGCAAACCTCGGCAGGTTATCTCTGAGTCAAGGCTGCTGTTCTGATATTTGGTCTTTTTGAGTTGTAGGGGTATGCGGAGTGTGGGTTTTGAGACAGCTCTGTACAGAAGATGTACAATTGATTTTGCTTTCTTGATTGCGAAGGGATGTCCACTTGGCGCAGGTGATGTAACACTGTTGTTCCTAGTGGTAGAGGGAGTTGAGGCAGGCTTGTTGGGTGTGAGGATTTTAGCATAGGGACTCTTGTCATTCAGCCAGGCATTCACTTTATCCTCAGCACTTATGGTCTCCTGCGGCAACCATAATGGTAGACTTCCGTGTTCCACTTGGTTCTCGTGACCGAGATATGTGGCAGCAGGCTGGCTTTGGTGTCCTATAGGGTACCTTATAGGGTACCTGCGGTGCGAGGGAGTTGCGTCCCAGCCTCTAGGGACCTTCACGGGGTAACGAGGTAGAAGATATGCGGGTCCGTAAGACGTGGTGCCCGGGGGACAGTGATCATCGGGCATCATTCTTTCTTTCGAGGCCGGGGGACCGGCCCCGAAGGTGTGGCAGGGCCAATGGGTGTATCGGGGATAAAATCAACAACACTCTCAAAATTGATTTAGAGAATCGAATCGATGATGTCCAAGAAAAAAATCAAAAGTTGACGTGGGCGATATTTTGCAGCATAACTGCACAATGCGTAGATGGGAATCCAAATGATGGTGTTGATGTAATGCATGACTCAGGATGGCGTGGGTTGAAACCTTCAGAACTTGTGACCTTAATTTTTCGTAGTAGACCATTTAGTTCTGAAGGCGGGTTGGTGTACAAAGCAGTACCTCATCAAATTCTTCTTGCTGAGTGTAACCATCGGAACCGCATGTGCAAATATGGTTCTCTGCCACCACAAGCTGTCCCCATGACTGTCCACTTCCCCTTCACGGGATCACACCTGTAGCCAGCGTTTACAGCTCCATGTATGTAAGGAGGCTGTTAAACTACCATGTAGATTCCGGTAACATCACAGCCCGTGTATAACCTTTCTCAACTTCTTGATATAATAGCACGCATAACAATAGACATATGCATACAGGTGAAAGACGAAAAAGAAAGAAAAAGAGTTAGCACATACCCATGTTCTGATACTCAGTCAAGCTTTGCTTTGGCTGTGAAAGCTTGTATCCCTGAGTCTCCTCAGGGAGATGGTCATTATCGTCATGGGAAGCCATGGTGAAGAGGCAGATAGGTCAGGTATTTAGGTAGGTATGTAGGCGCAAACAAGTACGAGAGTTAGATGGATCCGACCGAGATTTGTGTCTTTGAGGGCTTAAGCACACAGCCTAACCAACAAAGGATTCTTGCTAGAAGAAACAGAGTATTCGTCTGCGAAGGAGAAAATAAGACTAGCGGTGATGTTTTGTGAGGTGAAGTTATAGGAGGCGGGATGATTGGACGTTGCAAAGCTGATGATCAGCGTTTTGTACTGCGGGACAATGGTGGGGCTCTCTATTGGGGTTGGCTGTTTGGATGAGGGGCAGAGCCCCTTCAGTGCCCCTTTTCTGCCAGGACCAGGCCAGATCAGAAACCAGACCATTGGTTACGATCTATTGGTTCTAAGACTAGCTCCAAGATCGAGGCGACCCCTTGCTTGTCTTGGTTGTCTTGATGGTGGCGACTTATAGATCGATATCTACTAGCAGAACTACTACTGAGTAGTATATCTAAAGATATCTTACGGTGACTAAGATAGTTTTTATTTCTGACATGAAATCTATACATCTTTTTAACTTAAATCTATAAATATACCAAGGTTTTGGCAGCTAGTCTCTAGCTCAACTAGGTTGAAAAGCTTCACCAATGTATGATGTTCTTCTGATCACCGCTCGAGGAAAATACCAATACAAATGTAGTCCTGGCAAATAGCTATAATTTTCATACTATCGCATCATGTTTGTTCGGGCGCCGTGGCAGGGTACGGTGAGACTAGAGGATTCAGTGCATTGAGATGGGTAAGCTCACCGCACTGAGAGATTATCAGAGTGCTTCACGGTGATACAACATATAAGTTTCGTTCTTTGGGGGGTTTTTTCCTTTCCTTCTACTAGCATCAAGAGTAGACTACCTTGGAGTTCGGAATTTCTGAGTATATTATACATCTTACTTTACTTTTGGTCTAACTAGTATTCTAGGGAATAAAAATAATGAATTGCCTTGAATGCCTTATATATTAAACTTACCCTTATACGTGCAAATGTACTCAATAGCTTCAGTTCTATACTTACACTTCGTGGTATCAATGCAAATTTGTTTGCCAATTTAGATCCAGCTTATGATGTCCCTATCTTCTATATGTGATTTGGTTTACCTAGATGCTAATGCCTGTACTTCCCTGCCTGCATAACCGATCTATCTCGGGTGTTTGGCAAAAGGTCAAAATAAGAGAACTAAACCGTACTAATGAGACATCGTGGTTTCCTGTGGACTATATAAGCATTAAAGTCTTCCCGACCGCAAATTACAATATCAGACTGTCAATTAGGTAAATGTGTCTAGACTAACAGCTGGCATATATAGGTTCCCTCAAATACCTAAGGAATAAAGTTGCAGTGTATCTTAGCCTACAGCTGCACATTACCTACCTAGGTAGTAAGTACCTAGAGTATACAATATTACCTGGGTACCTTACCTAAGACAGTGTGCATACAGTACATTCCAGTACTTAGTACAGTACTTTGTGTATGTTCCTAAAAGAGCCGTTGGTCTGAGCTTCATCTCACTCTTATTACCTAGGTTCCTGCGGGGTCACATCTTCAATATATCTGGTCCAATCAAGTGTCACATCTGCTAGCAATTTACACCACGACAGTAACGGAGTACCAGGATTTCTCCGCCTAAGGCACTGTCAAAAATTGCGTCCCCGAATCGGAAAGGCTTCCTTCCTCAAGCTAATACGATGTAGGTTATCTTCCCTGGCCCAAACCTAACTGAGCACCTTCCCTTGCTATCACTGGTACTTGACTGGTACTTGATTGGCTCTTCCCCCAATCAAAAGCTCCCATTCTTGTCTCCTTCTCCAGTTGTCTCCCATACCCTTTTCCTTTTTCTGGCCAGGACCTGGAACCCACCCTCTCAAGTTCTTCCAACAGAACAGAAAAAAACCACAGTTTGCGCCGGGTATTACAGACTGACAGACCCCGTCTCTCTCTCTTACCTCATTCTCAAGTCGGACTGACTCGCTATTACATCAGTTCAGTCCTCTCCAATATTCTTCAATCTTATCGCTTCCGCTTTCTGCTTGACAAGCTATCATCGTCGCGGATTTATTTTATTTTTCTTCTTCATTTTCCCCATTTAGACCCCCCGTCCGTCCCCAACGTGAGTGAGATCCATCATCCCAGGCGACCGGCGCAATTCGAGCTGAGCTACTCGTCGCGCCTCCATGGCGGCCCTCGAATCCGCAACCTCGCGCGAACCAGCCATCGTCATCATCAGCTAACCCGCGCCATTAGCATCAGGTCGTTTCTATTTAGATTCTCATTTTAATCAGCATTTCCCTCTCTCCATCATAATTATCGGCTACTGCGCTTAGCCGTATTGGTTGCATTACAAGTCAAGTCGCGTCAAAATTTCGATAAATCTGTCAAAATGGTGGTCTCGCGACAGCTTCCGAACAAAACCAATCCCCTCATGACCGAGGACATACCAACGTGTAAGCAATTACTTCAATCCGCTTCCTGTTGTTAGACACCGGCTAATACCTCTTGCAGATTCTGACCTCGTGTCACGCCGACGCTTGGGACAGACTCAGCTCACTCCCAAGATGGTCGCTGCTAGCGACGCTGGGGATGTAGACCCTTCGGCCCTGGGTGTGTTCGACTACGCGCACCTTCGAGCTCCCTTACCGAAGGGTATTATATCAGGCATTTTCAAGTCTTCTCCCAGCTCGTACTTCCTCATGCGCCGGAGTCAAGATGGCTATGTTTCCGCGACTGGCATGTTCAAGGCAACCTTCCCTTATGCGGAGGCTGCTGACGAGGAAGCCGAGCGTAAGTATATGAAGTCACTACCTACGACGAGTCACGAAGAGACGGCCGGGAACGTGTGGATTCCTCCTGCGCAAGCTATTGCGCTAGCAGAAGAGTACGGTATCACGCCTTGGATTTCTGCTCTGCTCGACCCAGCGGAGATTGCCGTGACGAATGCGCCAGATAGCCCTCCGAAGAAGATTGCCGCACCGCCCAAGTACGATGTTGTGACCCTGGCACAACCTACGTTAACACCACCCACCCCTTCCTCGTTGCCTCGAAGCACTCGTAGTCGTCGTTCTGCTAGTCCTTCGAAGAAGAGAGCTATCGCTTCTCCACGCAAGCGATCTACCAAAGTATCAGCTTCACAGAGCAGCCCCGCCGAAGTTGCGCCTGTGCAAGAGGAAACCGAGCCTGATACAAATAGTGCGAAGACAGAAGATACTGAATCTACAGCTCCCACCGAGGACATCACAATGAAGACTATTGAGAAAGAACCCGAGGTCGTCTTTGCACTAGTAGAGGAAGAACCCAAGATACATATTAAAGTCGGCCAGGAAGTTCAGTTTAATGCGGGCGTTGAGACAACACAAACATCTGTCGAAGTCGAGCTTCCTGTTGCAGACGGTCCACCAAGCGCGGAGGAGGCTGCACAAATGATTGAGAAAGCAAAAGAGATGGTGGCAGCCGCAGCCGCAGCCGCCGAATCTGCTGAGCACACTACGATGGACGAGTCACCTAGTGAAAACAATAAAGGGAAGCGCAAAGCTGAGGAGATTGCTGTTGACGAAGAAGACGAGCAACCTAGCGAGCCACCTCAAGAGCACCAGTCTAAGAAGGTCAAAACGGAAGTACAGTTGAGGAAAGAGCGCGTCAGAAACCGAGCATTGGTTGGTCTTAGTGCGACCCTCGCTGTTGGGTAAGTGTTTTCCCGTCGAGTAATTGCTATTCAGCTACTAACTGTACTCAGCGCGTTGATCCCTTACGTTATGGGCGTCTTCTAAAACTACCTCTACACCCTTATATAATTTCTCAAGATTGATTTGGCCTCATCTACCGTATAGCTTCGGCAGCCTACAGATAGGAGCCACACGGTATTATCAGCTCCTTGGTCGGCTGGCAACTCCAGTCGCTCACTTTCCCGTTACCCATACACATACCCCCGTTAGCTGCATTGCAGCTACTAGTTATAAATGAATTTCCCTCATCCTCATGAGACGGCACTTGTATACACCCCTTACATTATGGAGGCTCGCTTGGTTGAGCCGGATGATGGTTCGCAATAAACGTAATGATCACTCGTTCAAGCCTGCACTCCTGTCTCTGGTGACATGGTGAATGCGAAGTCTAGACAACATATTTTAGCCTGCATTTCAGTTGACATCCCCGCTACCTTGGCATTTCCTGGCGTTTATATGTCGCGTGATCGAGAGGGTATATTGATGAAGATTTCTTATAATATAAAGCTAGGTGTAGGCATTTCACGAACGCTGCTAATCAAGAGGATTTTACCATTGGCTTAACCAGCTCCTATGAGGGGTCATGCTATCCTGTTCACTCACCGGTTGCGAGGCGTTGGTTCATTGGCCTCTATCCTGTTTTGCCGACCGTTCTTCCCTATGCTAGAGGGATTTGTTTCTACAGGGAGAGTTGGAGGACCTGGCGGCTACATATTTGCGCCTCTGCCTTCTTTTTCTTCATTCCGTTTGTTTGGTGTCGGGAATCAATCACATGCAGCTTGAGCATTAAAGTATTATATGAGAGGGAGCTACACTGCTCATCAACGTCTATCTAGAGATTTGTGAGGCTCCGAGTCCACGATTTGCCGAACATTAAGTAGTTAGTAGGCGGGCGTATGATTTGGCACGTTTCCTGCTTCAGTTTCCTGCTTCAGTTTCCGGCAGAGTACTTTTATTAGCAATTGAGAAACAGGAAGCCTCGCTTTTCAACGATCTCCCCACACCAACCACCGGACTGTTTTGGGTTTCTTACGACGAACATGCTCCCAAATACACAGAGAAGTTGGTGCTTTGGGGGCTTTCGTTTCTAGCCATCATGCTCATAAAGTTGGTCTGCCTTGATATTGGCATAATTGTCCGAGTTCTAGGAAGCCTCCAAACTAAGGACCTGGAGGTTTCCAGCGTTATTTCTCATTGGCGGTAGGTGGGAGTGAGATACGGAGGCTGGGAGTTCAGCAACGGCGGACCACACGTTACTGTTTGTATCGTGAAGCTTACAGAAGTCGAGTGCAGTTGTCCCCGCGGCGAGTATGAGAGTAAGAGGCGCTGCATATCTCATTTTGGGCAACTTCACTTTGAAGGCAAGATATCTACTAACAGGAAGTATGGAATAGCATGAGCACGGCAGTTATCGTCCCCTCGGCTGTAGATTATCGGTTGCTATCCTATCCTGAGGGGCTTAGATATTCATAAGTAGGCGACTATGTACTAAGAGTTTCAATTTTATTTCTAGAGTCCAAATATAGGAAATATGATGTACGCCGTTGGAGGACCCAACCTCACTGCCAATGCTACGAGGGGTTATATACTAGATTTTCCCACGTGTCGTGACAACTTGAAGAAGGTTTTGGTCCTAGCTGCTTCATCCTGTTCGGTTGAAGGCTCTCCGACAACCCTAATAGAAACTTACATCCTGGCTTGACAACTTGTTCCGGTCTGGTGTTGTAATTAGGACCCTACCTACCTACCTCCCTACCTACCTACCTCCCTACCTACCTACCTCCCTACCTACCTACCTCCCTACCTACCTACCTATCTACTACTACCCAGTGCTAGAGATACCGAGTTTGGTTCGAACTACCCTCATCGAGATTCTGAGGTTCGTGAAAAATGGAGTTATGGGCTGGCTAGACTGCGCTCATCGGAATAACAAAAATAGGCTCGAAACCTGTGTATCCTTTAGGAGGTAAAACACCAATAATGGCTGGGCTGGTTTTCCCTAGTAGCACAGGTTCTGAACACGTTGTAGCCCAATACCTACACGGTCTGAGAATACCATGTGCGAGATGGAACCTCTGGCCAGTATGCTAGGCCAGTATGCTAGGCCAGTATGCTAGGCCAGAATCTAACTAAGTATACCTCGAGATACCTACTAAGAGCGGTATTAATTTAAACGGAGAGAAAAAAATTGTACAAAAGCAAATCCGTGCCATCAAGACGCGCTTGACCAAGTCTGGTTCCCGTTTTTAAGCGACTTCTTTTGTGGCCCGAGCTCGAGATCCCGTGGAGCTAGCGTGAAGAAATAAAAGTCCCAACTATTTTTCCAACAGATGTTTACTTCATCTTCATCACCAATTTTTACACTTTCTTCACAGGAGCATACACAAGCTCTGCTTGTGCTATCTTCAGCCATGTAGGCAGAATCCATTGGGCTGGAATATGCCTTGAATTCTACTGTCCATCTCATTTATGCAGGCTACGCGTGACCGCCTAGTTCTTCACCAGCTACCTGGTGACCTCTTTGGGTGCTTAGAGTCGGCAATGGCCGGTTTACCTGGAACGTTTTCGGGTAACAGTACCCCGCGAGCCCGCAACCTGGGGAAAGCTCTGGGGATCTGCATTCCTAGCTGATCCTCTCTACCCACTTACGAGAAGCTTGTCTCCTGGAACTGAGACCTCTTCAAGAGCATATCTTCCGTCACAAGGGATGTGTTCAAGTACACACCAAGCTAGGTAGCAGGGCACCTCAGAAGAAGAGCTACGTGCATCGTGTTCTATTCAACATGAGGGCACATCGCTTCATCTCGAGTACGTTACGTACTCAGCAACGAGCCTTTTCGGCATCTTCGAGACAGCTCGATAGCTATGGCTTTATAGGTCTCGGTCAAATGGTACGTTCTCGCTATACCTCTAAGACCCAGCCCCTGACTAACCAGCGTTGCTATACAGGGCTACCAAATGGCCAAGAATCTCCAATCCAAGCTATCCCCTTCCGATTCCGTACGCTTGTTCGACATCAACAAAGATGCGATGCACCGGTTAGCTAAGGATATGCGGACATCACAAGCTAGTGGTGCTGTCGTTGACCTAGCGGATAACGTCGCCGAAGCCACGAGGGACGCTGTAAGTTGAAGCTATTTCTTACTGTCATACATTACTTTCGATTTATTTTTCTATGATGAGCATGTTCTATCTATGATCTAAGTTGGGACCGGCTTGCCGGCCTTATCATGATTATTTCTTATACATAAAGCCAATCCTCTGAAAGAAAATAATGCATACTGCGTTCTTATATCGGACTATGACGAGAATCCCTAAGCTGACTTAGTATTCAAGGACACGGTGATAACGGTATTGCCCGAGCCGTCACACGTCAAGGGTGTCTATTCCGAGATCCTGAAAGCTGATATTCCGCCAAAACGTAGAGTCTTTATTGACTCCTCGACCATTGATCCGTCATCGTCACGTCAGGTTGCCAAATGGATTGCCGATGCGAAGCAGGGCCAATTCGTCGACGCTCCAATGTCGGGCGGAGTCGTGGGCGCCACGGCCGGCACACTGACCTTCATGCTCGGCTCTCCAGACGAGTTAGTCCCTAGGATAGAACTAATCCTGCTACGAATGGGTAAACGCGTACTACATTGCGGCGTGCAAGGGACGGGCCTCAGCGCCAAGCTCGCGAACAACTACCTGCTGGCGATTAACAACATCGCAACAGCCGAGGCTATGAACCTCGGCATTCGGTGGGGCCTCGAACCCAAGACACTCGCGAACATTATAAATGTCAGCACAGGGCGTTGCTGGCCTTCCGAGGTCAACAACCCTGTCAAGGGCGTCGTTAAGACAGCGCCTGCCGGTCGTGACTACTCTGGTGGGTTTGGCATTAGTCTCATGAAGAAAGACCTTACGCTCGCTATTGTGGCTGCTGAAGAAGCGAGCGCAAAGCTAGAGTTAGGCGCCCGTGCACGCGAGGTTTATGAAGAGGCTGAAAAAATTGAGAGCTGTAAAGGCAGAGATTTCTCCGTTATCTATCGGTTTATTGGTGGGAAGGAATAGATATATACTAGCCACCTAGATAGAGAATATGAAATCATTGACCTGTCCCGCATTATAATTCACCTATTTCGATGATGTGACTGATGACTTGCTATTGGTAGTCGGGTTACACCCATAGCGACTTCGTGTAGTGTGCAGCGCTGGTCATTCCTCTAGAGATGCGTCTCTGCAGGTACTATTAATCACTTAAATGCTATAAGAAAATGTGCTAGGCTTGCCGATAAAGGAAGTCAGTGATGACTTACCACCCCATCTTTCTATTGTTTATCAAGTAGGCAGATTTATAACCAAGCTGTCAGCTACCTTCTTCCAGAGATATGTGTGTCTAGGTATATACCCCTATTCACCTGCTAATGTCCTCGTACCAGACACAAGCACATCCAAGGCTAACCAACACATTCATTGGGTAAAGTAAAGTCTCTAGGTATGTAGTCTTAGGTAAAATAGGCTATTCAAGAACCGAGGAATCCTTCGAGTTCCGCTTTTCCATCATCTTCCTCATGCTCGGTATCGTCATCTTCATCTTCATCTTCGTCTTCGTCTTCCTCCTCTTCACTTTCATCCTCCTCTTCATCCTCTTCGTCATCCCCATCCTCTTCAGATTCTTCTTCCGTCTCCTCTTCCTCTTCATCAGCGAGGAACTCATCTAGCGTCATAGCCCCGAGCCCAGCACTAGCCCCAGCGCCGAAAAGTCCATTACTCTTCCCTCTCCCGGCGTCTCCGAGAGTCTCGGCCGCGGTGATTGTTCTGCGTCCCTCTGGGGTGTATTCTGTTCCGGTAGCATCCTGGGCTCGCAGCTTCGGGTCCGGCTCACGGCCTTCCTGGACCCAGTCTGGAAGGGGTTCGTAACCGCGGAGACCATGGACGCCGCCGCCGCCAGCGAGGACGAGCGCAGATGAACCTAACAGGAACCCCTTTCGCGTCTCCGAGGGGCTTGGCGCCTGTGGCGCAGGCTTTGGTGCTAGGAGCATGAGACTGGCAAGCTGGGGAACGGCGAGAAGGGCCTTGTAAAGTCGAGTACGGTCGCGCAGGTCGTAAGAGGTGTCATAGCGGGCTAACAATAATACGTAGTTCCAGAGTCTTGATACTGGGTGGTCTGTTGGCGGAGTGAAGTCCAGTGGAGCGGGACTCTCGCCATCTTCTTCCAGTGTAGCTTCCGACTGTGTCTGCTTCTCTGCTTCTCGATTGATGTGATGGAGATACACTTTCGCAGCAAGCAGAACGATCTGCCGCTTAGCAACCTCTGATTCGTTGGTAAAATCCTTGAGTAGTATTCGCAAGACGTCTGCTGCGATATTGTCCTCACCGTTCAACCCAGAAAATTCGCCAACAAGCCAGATAATGGTTGCACGGGCCTGCGGATCTGTTGCGGAATCTAGGTTCTTCGCTAGTCTCACAACCGTGCCCGTGTGCGCTTGGGGGTCTAGTTGAATGAGGTGACGAATAACGGTTAGCGACTCTGCGGCAAGGGTACCGTCGAGGCTTGTTATCTGCCCCAAAAGTAACCGCATGCAACGCGGCGCTGTCGCTGGATCTCCCTGCGCGCAACGGCCAATGGCGCGAACGGCTTCCCGGACCAGCGCCTTATTGGTGCCCCGGGAGAAGTGTTCTAGCTCGTTGAGAATGAGACTTTTCGTTTGCAGCGGGCTATGAGGGAATATCAAAGTAAGGATCTCAAGTTTGAGCTCCCATACGGGAGCTGTGTCAGTAGCACGCACGAGAAAGTGAGACGCATGTTTGACGAAGGAGGCCGGGTGCGCTAGACACACAGATACGATATTGTAAAGTGCGAGTTGTTCGATGTCCTGGGCCCCTCGTAATAAAGCAACCAGGGGACCGACAGCGGCCTTCGTATATTCCGGTGTACCAATTTCTGCGTAGCACCGCGCTACGGCTATCACAACTCCAGAATTTCGACTTTGTAATAAAGGCTTGATCCCGTTTAGGAGAAGAACGAGGTCGGGATCGAGGACTATAATTTGTTCACCCTTGGTTTCCGTTTCAACCGGTGTTCCGACCTCCCCGTAGAAATCTTGAAGATTGGCGGTAGTGTCCTTTGACTTAGCGCCCCTTGTCCGTCGCGGGAAGCATTTTCGCGCGTACGATGCCATCATCCTCAACGTTGATAACTGGCTCCACTCATCCATGTCGACAATTTTCTTAATGAAGCCTCTATAATGCTTATGAATTAAATCTATACGCTCAGGACATATTTCCATAAAGGCGGTAACGGCTGCGCCGGCGACGAAGTACTGCTTGTCGCCGAGAAGCGTCGCCAGATAATCTAACAGTTGTGGAAGGGTGGCGGGCTCGAGACGGTAGCATTTCGGGATGGCAAGGGCGGCGGCCTTGCGTACAAGCGGCGACATATCTGCGGCCCCCTTCTTAATCGCTAAAGATACGATTTGACTGATGACGGGGACTCGGATGCCAGACATAGTGCGCAGAGCTAGGGCGCGTACTTGAGGGTTTGTATCTGATAATGATTTTTGTATGGTGTTGATGGATAGTAGGGCTAGATCTGGCTCCTGTTCAGCATGATGAATTAGGTATATATAGACGAGCTTCTTGATTTCCAAGTTCGGCGAGGCGACCATTTTGACGACGGAAGAGAAGAAGGGAAGGGTTCGCTGCTGGCGGTACATCATCTGGCGCAGTATCGTGTTAGTAATGGCGAGGCAGAACTGCTATAGAAGATGCGGTCGCTGTGGATGGGAAAGCATACCGCGATGACACGCCGCAGCCCATCTAGGATCTCACGATCATTTCGACTGTCGAGGAGTTTCTTGAGTTGAGCTGTAGGTAAAGACCTTGTGGTGACACGACTGCTCCGGGCAGCCTGGGCGGCATCGAGGGTGAGCTCCCGAGCTAGGAAGAGCAGGTCAGCGAATGAATACCGGTCTCGTGTCGGTGTTTCTGCTCTTACCGCTCTCGAGCAGGTCGGATATTCTAGAGATTGATTCCATGACCTCCAGACGTACGCGCACGCAGCCAGCCTGTAAAGCTGGTGTGCTGGTGTGCTGGTGTGCTGGTGTGCTGGTGTGCTGGTCACGTAAGGTTCTGTCTGGGTACTGGCGGGTGCACCTGGGATTGAGAAAGTGACGTCGACTCGGATATAGAGGTCGTTACAGGGAGGTTAGGGTACTGTAGGTGGGTGCATTTTTGGTTCTGGGCTGTTTGGCGGGGCTGTCGGGGCAGTCTTTAGTCACATCCCACCTGGTCCACAAGTCCCTGCTCATCGGTCACGGTGCCGGCACCGGTTTGTGGTCCTTACCGGACTAAGCTCCCGTTAATCTGTAATCGTTCGGCTGTTGTTTTCTGGTCCAATACCGAATTATTATAAGCCAAAAACCTATCATGTATTTGAAGACGGGCACCTATCTGACTCCTCCTTTACCATCCTCCTTATGAAGCACTAGGTTAGACCAGAGTGTCCCACCAATGCCAACCCCGGTTTTCCTATCCCCGGCATTACCATTTGAGCTCCTATCATACATCCTAAATCACCATGCGCATCCCACGACATTAATTATATGTTCTTCGCAAGCCGATTTCCTGGCATCGCTTTTCGAGGACATACGAAGGCAATCGCGCAAAACCACACCAAACGCAGATCAGCCAGAACTACATGACGGAGAATTATCGCATCACCAAGACCCTCTGGAAGAGGGTACAGAGGTGAAGCACGCACTCCTGTCTTCTCCTCTCTACCAGGTTGCAACATCTCGTCATATTCGCGTCGTCTATGTGCCGACCGTGACTCATCTACGCGCCTATCTCTCCGTCTTCTTACCAGATGAATCTAGGGTTCCAGCTCCACCAACTTCCACCTTGACAAGAGACAGCCAGCCACATATCATCGTATATGGCTTTCTCAAGCTACACCGTGATACTAGCGAGTGGAGCGCACAAGGTCTTAGCAACACGACTTCGACTCTAGTAGAAGTAGCGCACCGCCTATCTTGGAAGGCCCTTCTCATCGAGCCCCGAAGTGGCCCGCGTGATACGGCATTGGAAGGACTGCTACAAGAATCAGTACCGATATTAAATGGGGGAGCCCGAAGATTGGGGCCAGAATCTGAGGAGGGTGCTTGGACTGGACGGACGGTTCAGGTTGGCAGGATCCTAGGCCGGTGGTCACGCTTCCAGAGGGCACAGTGGAACATCAGTGACGGTCACGACTAAGTGCAAGCACTCAATAGCCAACTTAGATGAAATATTTATATTTTTAGGCTGGGCGAAGCCATCCAAGTCAAAGGCTGGTAGTTCAGCGCTCCCATACGATTTCCCAAGCGTTTAAGTCATGCTTAAACCCCTTAAACGCCGACAGTGGTATCATTAGCCTCCTTCGTAACCTCATGACACGTATACAGAACCGTAAAGCAAATCAACACCGACGAGCTCCACCTAGTTTCAGATAGCCTGTTCCATTTCGTTAATGTACAGCTTGATGTGAGACTCCATCTTGAGGTATTCGTCGTAGGCGCTATGCACTTCATTCTCGATGTTCTCCTTGAGGTCAAGCATCTGTCCGATCGTTAGCCACGCTGGTTTCGAAAGTGCGCTGTATAAATCCGGATAAGCCATACCTTCTTCTCAGTCTGTTCAATACGAACTCGTCGCTTTTCGATCTGCGTGCCCTTGTCTGCTCGTTCTTCTGTGAGCGTCTTATGCAAAGCCCGAAGTTCCTCCATCTTCTCCTTAGCTTCCTGTGCCTTCTCACGGCTTTGCTCACGGAGTTTCTCTGTGCGTTCATTCCATTTGCCCAATTGTCTCTGCAATAATGCCTCTGTACGCTCAACTTCTCGGACATTATTTCCTCGCTCGGATAATGCATCGCGCTGCTTGGCATTTCTAGCGTGCTCCTCTTCCTCCTTGGACAACTCCACGGAGATCTCATCTAGAAGCTTGATACAAGACGCTACATCAGTTGACACCACTCCGAAAGAATCTGTTGAAGTTTGTAACGCCCGCGCTCGGCGATCCAAAGAATCAATATGGGCCTTGTCTGCGCTCAGGGTGTTATTCAGCTCAGTTAGACTGGTCTGCAATGCCTGCGGGCTCTGCAGTGTGTATGGTCGGAGCTTAGCGCTCTCCTGCTTGAGCAGCATCTTGTCTGTAGTTTTTTGTTCCAGGGTTTGTGCCAGCTCTCCCTTCTTTGCCTTTGCGTCTTCCAAGCGAGCGGCTACCTTTTCCTGGTTTCGCCGTAGCTCCAACAGCGTCTTCTTTAATTCTTCATTGCGCTCTGTTTTCTCGCGAACCTGTGCTTCCATGGCTTTACGGTTGTGTCGCATTTCGTGCAGCCTCGTCTCCGCATCCTGGTTCTCGCCGTATAGCGCCTCGATACGCGCCTTGGTCTGCTCGGCCTTGTTGAAGTGTGCGTCAATGACGTTGGTTTGGGACTCCCGAAAGCGCACAAAGTTGATTAGATAGCTGAATATTTTGACAAGACGGGGATGCGTTGGCTTGTATAGGTCCGAGAAATTAAAATCGGCGATGCCGCATTCGAGGAGAAGCCTGCGCAGAGATACGTAGAAGCCCATCAGATTGCGCGTGTCGGGAGGCACGATGTCAATGAATTCGCCGCAAACATCCTCGGCGGCGGCGCGCATGGCGGGTTCGACGGTCTCACGGGTCGCGTTCAGGAGCAATTCGGCGAACCACTCGAATATCATCTGCACTTGTAGTGGGTTGGGCTTCTGAAGATCCGCAACCGTAAAAGGGACGCCGACATCTGTTATACATCCGACGATCTCCTTGTCCGGCAACCGCATGAACGCATCGGACTCCTCTTCTTTCTTGCGCGTACGTGATTGTGTTTGCGATGGCGGTATTATCGACATTCGCGGATTGTATGACATTTTGACCGAATTTATCTGGTGGCAATACGATATTTTCGTCCTCCTGATGACAATATTTTAGGGGTTCCAGGTATAGTGTTGTTTTGGTTTGTTGGCTGTGACGGTGGTGAATTGTTTTGATGACGGTTGCTATGTAGAGACTATCCATAGTGTAGATGGGCATTCGAGTAAACATGGAATCAAACATGCGCTCTGATAGGCCGGCTTATCGGGCTAGCGATAAGCAACGCAACGCCTGTAGTATAAAAGGGCACGGTGACTTTCCGAACCACCCATTGCCTATCAACAATATCAAATATAGTTTTACTCAATTATGATATTAATACTCAGATACTTCTATTTACTGCCCTCAGTAATGTTTTGTTAGAAGACTCGAAAGCGATGAAGGGTTGGTATATTGCGTGACAGCACAAGGGTTGCTTCATCAACAATGCGCCAAGAAGCTTTGGAGAAGCTTTGGCTTTGTCCACCCAACTAGGTACTTACCTGGTATCTATCTACATGTACCTAAGCAATCTACCGGTAGGCTGTAGCCTTAGATAATCATCTTAACACCAAGGTAGGTATAGCATAGCCGGTACATACTCTCGTACCTAGTGTCAAGACCCTGGGAATCATCTCATCCTAGCTATAAAGTTTATGTTATATGTAAGCTGACCACAAGCCGTGATCTTGAAACATTTCGTACATGGTTTTTTAAATACCCCGGCTTCATCTCACCGAAGATCAGCAATCTTAACAACTGCGTGGCTAAGGTTCATCAATCAAAAAGCGAGAGGACCCTTCGAAAGCTACTTTAAATCAGAGTTCACCTCCCGCGGCCCGAGACCCGAGACACAGATGTGTTATTACGCACAGAGACCTGCGAACACTTCTCGGTTTGCTGGTTCTACGTTTCTCCATAGAACGCTAGATGGCTCAGATACAGAAATGCTACTCGTCGAAACAATGAGCCATTAACTAGCTGCAATATATGCTAGGTAGGCCCAGCGATCGGATTTGCGGGAATCACACCCTAGTCGATCACGCCGTAGGTGCTGTCGAAAATCTGTCCATTGAGGGTCCTCTGCACTATCGTACTGCATATACAGTTTACCATGTGCGTCCGCCTTGTCCGTGGGGTATTCAACGTGTCAATCTCACAGACATTTCAGTGTCCCCGATATATGCAGCTGGGACATGTCCGGATTTCGACCAGCCACTTGCGTTCCTGAGCTAAAAGACCGCCAAGGCAATCTCGAGGTCCAAGTCATCTATCTCACTTACACGTCAGATTGTGGTGGGCGTTAAAGCGCGACATAGTTGCCAATCAACTCGCCCCTCTCCAATGGCTTGCAAACGACTACCATCCTAGCATTTGCACGTAAAATGCCCCAGCACACCGCTCCAAGTACCCTGAGCCATCATGAAAATTCCGTGGCGTCACCCGTTTACCGACCGTTGTTTGAAATGGGGTAATAAACCACTATTAGTATAAAGATATTTTGGAATGCTCACATATGCTTTGCCAATTGGCATGCTCAACCCACAAGTCGGATGCCGCCGGATGCCAGCTCAGAACAAGCCTCTTACCCTGTAATTTATTGGATCCCAATGCAAGACATGAGGGAGTAGGTATGCTTGGGAGGAAATTACACGCAACAATTCCAACGGATAGATCTTCAGGCATGTCTAGCCAATAGAATCCCGCTTGAGGCGCCGGGACAATTGACTGGGACTGGGACATACCTTACTCCCTGGTGAACAGGATTTCCAATACCTACATATCATTTGACAACCCAAAATTCGACGGTCTACCCTACCTATTTTGATGGCTGTCGGCAACGAGCTCAACGAATGATGATTTTATAGTAAAATAGGCTAAGTAGGTAAAATTAGCTCTCGACTTGGCTCTTAAATATTGTTTAGAAGCGTCTCGGAGGATGTCATTGTCTTACCTTACACACCTTCGAATGTCCTGGAAGTGGGAGAGAAATAGCTAGCTGTAACGTCAGGCGTTGCAATGTGAGCAGGGAGCCATGTCTGTCTCGTTTTTGCGAGTGAAGCTCTACGGCGTGCTGACATCACCAATTACATCTCCCACATACTACCATTGATAGGTGGTCACTAGTAGATGGTTGACGTAGACATCGCAGGGTTAAGAATGGGTGATGATGGGTTTGTATACCTACTGCGTAGTCTAGTGTAGTGTAGGAATTCTAACTAGGTAAGATAGAAAATTCTTGGCAGATACGACACGTGTGATCTAGACTACCACCTAGAGCTGCTAATATACCAATATACACTACTAGAGCTGATGCCCTCTAATGTTGGTTCTTCTGCTTCTTTTTAACCAACACTAACTGCAAATAGGCAAGGCACACACCACAGAGAACATACGACATAAAGGGGTTGGGTACCTTGCTTTATTTCGAACCATTGTGTCGTGGCTTAGAGTTAGGACACACCGAGGCATCCTACACGTCTCTCTTCGTAGCGTACGTGTGCTCGTGATTATGCGGATAACTTCAGTTTGATCCTCCTTCGTCGCACTCAAACTGTGTGTCAGGCTCTCAGTGCAACGCGACTGTGGCTCAAATATCCTAAATGTAGGTGACCAGATGGGTAACGAACGAACATACTATACATACTGAGCACATACCGAGCACATCCTGTAAGTACTAGTGCACATACCTGTCAGATGACATGGTTCGCTTCTCAAAAGCTCAATAAATTACATCACCAGTTCTCCTCCCTCTGTACCAGTGCAGAAGTAAATGTGGTGATCTACATCTGGTTATCCCAATTTGAGCAAAATTGAGAGAGTGTGTGGTTGGTTGGGTTGAAGCTAGGAGTAGTTAGATAGGGCAATACCCACACTAGCACCAAGAACAATAGTGCGCAGTAGGTACAGACATACCTAAGTAGGTACCTCATGTAGGTACCTACATCCTACATGGTTACATATTGATGGCCATTAAGACTGCAGGGAAAGACAGGTGGCAAAGCTCCACCCCGGGAACGGTATCTACTACGTACATGGCTGTAACGGTATACGTGCGCCATACATGGCACACTGTATGTCCTAAGTAGGTACCTACTAGTGCAGTATAGGTAGTGTCCTAGCAGGGGCTAGAGGAAGTAACCAATCTCTGTTCGCCGTAGCTCGTTTTCGCTGAAAATTCATTTACTTGACCCCCTCTCTTCCACCCCCAGTAACCTGACGTACCCGAAAATAGTCATCTTGCCTCCGTATTTATGCCAAGGTTGTCTCTGGTCAGGCAATAATTGGAAGGGTACAGTCCTGATCTCTCCCCACCCCCCGCCAGACCCTTCCCTCTGCAGTCCCTCTGCCGCCCTCCCGCTGTCCGCTGTCCGCTGCCCGTCAAAGAGCAAAAACGTTAGAAAGGCTACCAGATACCACAGTAGGTACCAGCAAAGACTCAACTGAACAACCCATCTACACCCACGCCACTTCTGAAACTCACTCGCACAACAGCATTCCGACTCATCAGTCTTATCCCTTTCAACTCTTTGCTCTCTTGTTACCTTTCCATTCTTTTGAATCACTTTTTGCGCGTCGACACGTACCCACATCCCAGTTCCTGCCGTTTGTCCAACAACACACACTACTTACAGACGTACAGACGAATGCCGACCGAGACATTCTCATCAATTTCACGCGCCAACAAACCCTGGATCGTCGCGCGACTTACCACCCTTTAACACGATACAGTTCTAGTTCTCGTTTAACGGTTTCAAATCCACGACAGCTTAACGCCTTAGAGTCGAGTGATTGCAATATCCGCTCGATCAGTATTGTTAGCCTCGACGAGTTTACCTTGTTCTTGATGCCAATCCACCTGCGCACATGGCGACCACGATTCTGCAACACCTACCACTTAGCATCAATCGATAGCCGTCAAGTAGCATAGGCCAACATCATCGCTAGTCACAATCGTCCACTGCGCGGTCGACGATCATGGCGATGTGGCCCTTTCGCCGCAAGGGCTCACGGCGACGCTCCCGTACGGCCCCTATCGACAATTCTAACATCAAAGCACCGGGCGACGGCCATCAATACCTACGGACGAACACCGAGCCTGCTTCAATTACACCCAATGCGACCCACGCAGGAGGGGACAGTAGAATACCGCAACGCCGAGGTCGGGCTTACAGCTTCTCACCAGCCCGTCAAGATGCTCTTCCTGTGGCTAAATTAAGAAAAAGGTCTAGCGCACAACCACGCGAGTCGCTACCTGCCATCGGTACCACACAGCGAATGCCGACATTATATCACGACAATTCAGGAAACAAGAGAAGAGGCCAGCCATTACTCCACAAAAAGTCAAGCAAACGGCGCAAGGAGGATCATGACCGTGAAGCAGAAATCAGGGCAATGAGCCAGTTCATGCCGGCTCGACCTGCTACGGATCATTGGACAGTAGGCCGCCCCATGAAGAGGGAGAGTAGACAATTCAGATCGAGCGTAACCGGGGCCATCAATCGGCCATCGTCTGACATCTCCCTCCCATTACCCGAATCCATACATTCGACTATGTCGTCCGACTCCGAGCAGATCTCATGGAAGGTCTCTGCATTTGATGCTCTCTCTCCTCGTCCTACATTACGATATTCCTCCAACCCAATTACGAGCTCAGCTCCTGGTTCAGGACTAATACGATCTCAGTCGACTCGGAAGAAAACCGTGGGGTCCATGCCAATACCAGAGTCGACGCTACACGCTCACCGCAGGATTCACGATCTAGCAGACGATTTCGATGCGTCGGATTTACGAGAACTTATGGAGCGAGATAAGAGACGCAGAGAACGTAAAGTAGAGAAAGAACGAGAACGTGCCCAGCGGCGATTAGCCCGCAGATCAGGAAAACAACGCGCAGAGGAGGCGGCAGCCGCTAGGAGCGGCTCGCGGCCACCGGAAAATCTGGAACGAGGAGTCTTGGGTCGCGAAATGCCTAACTATAGTGGTGATAGAACCTCAGCGGTCATTACTTCGTCAAGACGTAGATCCTCAAGCGACTCTCCTGGAAGGCGAAGCAGGCAATCCAGCGAGATTGAACAGCTTGAAAACCGTAGAAAGACTCCCTCGCCGCTAGACGAGTTCTATAGGACGGACAGCATACCACCAGCTAAACCCTCGCCTCCAGCTCATGTTGATGAGCCTGCTGTTTCATCTAAGCCGGCTGAAACTATCGCTGCTCGCTCCTCGAGTCCTAGGCTATTCGGCTTCATTCGGTCTAAAAAGTCTCGCTCGACCTCACCAATACAACCTGAACAACCAATACCTACCACGGTGCACTCACCCCCTACAGCTTCTATTAAACTGGATGACGCAGAGTCTGTAAGTCGGACTTCTGATAGCAGGTCCTCTCGGCCTTGGCTGTCACTATTCAAGTGGGGGAAGAATCGGCGCAGCTCGGGTCCTTCATCATTTTCAAATACGTCACGAGATTCCATGCTAGGTAGCCAGCCGATCCCGCCCACCAAATATGTACCCCCTCGAAAAGCAAGCTCTGGGCCACCCAAGCGGACCATGTCTCGGTTCCGAGAAGACCTGCCAGAATTACCTATTTCGCCCCCAGACTCCCGTGTGGCATCTCCTGAAGCCGAACCAATTCCGGCTGAGCCCCTACCAGTCATTCCTGATGATGTAGTCATGCGCTATGATACACCCATTGAAAGTCACAAATACCAGGAAGCAATGCGCGCTACTCCCATTTCTATACACCGTGATGAGGTACAACCTTCCCCGGCCCTGCACTCTATGTCTCTCGCATCTGTCGACTCCGAGGCATCTTGGCTTTCTGGTCGAATCAGCCGGAAACGTACTTCATCGGGCATGCGGACTTCTCTTCAATATCCTCCTCGGACCGTATCCGCCCTCTCCGGGCGATCCGAAGGGCAAGCTTCTGAACATACCGAAGACGACAACATTGTCGACGACGAATATCTAAACAGTGTAGTCCCCGCTCGGTTACGTCGGCTTTCTACTGGTGAAGCACGTCCTAGCAGTGACGAAGACGAGGATTTATCACCAAAGTGGGGCGCTGTAGGGCAGATACCTGTCATACAGCACAGTGAGACGATGCGAAGCCGAGAGGGGATTCTCCAAACTTTTGGTGACGACAAAGAGTTTGGCAACGCCAATGAAAGTGAAGACGAAGGGGATGGGCAAAGTCCCGTTGAACCACAACGGGCGACAAGTGTCAAGCTCAACAAGGGTCATTTTCGAAATTTTAGTGCCGGTAGCGCGAAACTATTCGAGATATCCCCTCGTCAATCTAGCGACCAAAAGATGAGCAACTAATAACCTCGTGGTGGTTACTATTTAGGATGCTCAATGATTGAGACAGGGGTAGGTGCACGATTCGGAATTGAGGTGGCCAAAACATCATTTATCATTTTCTTCTCAAAATACTGGAGGTTTCTGTTTTAGTCCAGACCTCGACCTAGTCCATCGACTTTTCCTTCTGTCTCCAACACCGACCAAATTCGCTCATTTTCCACCTTTCCTTAAATCTTACATCACAAACCGTCTCCAAAAAACTTGAAATAAAGAGAAAACCCTTGGCCATTTCTTAACCCAATCGTCACCGAATGCTCAGACTCAAGCATCCGAATAAAGACTTCCACCTCGCTGCCCATTTCGAATCGATCTCTCACCAAGCCGTTATACGGGCCAGACGCACATTAGTCATCTTACGCAGATTTATCGCATAGATCGCGGCGCATGTACGATACGATACACTTCCGCATTATCCGCCCTTTTACCAGGCGATACGGGCGGATCATTTTTCTGTTCACATCACATATACCTCGAATTATCGCGCGGCGCTTGATTTGATACCAATCGCTTTTCATACCGCAGTTTGGAGTTCAGGTCCTGATTTGCCTGGAAAAGGATTCATACAGAAAACCTCAGTTGATCCATGATTAAATTCGAATCTAAATGTCAACATGGACATCATTTGGACTAGCTGTAACACCCGGTCTCTGGCTATTTAAATACCCATCTTCGTTTTTGAGTTTTTAGTTAAGGAGGTACCCTCTCTGGTGTTTCGGAGGCTCTGCTTTATGCCAGAGTCAAATAGAAGGATATCTAGGAGAAAAAGAAGTTGCGAAAAAGAATATATTTTATTTGGTAACAATAACTAGAATTGAGCCCGCTCGAAAAGCTTTTGATATCCTCGAGTCCCATATCGCGGAACAACTTTAATATTTCCACCACCCACTGTAACAGGTAAAATTCGTAGACGCCCTGGCATGTTGCCAAGGCCTTTTTGATTAACAAGTGCTGTCGCGTATTTAGTGGCATGATTGGAGGGAATCAGCTCGTCTTATTGATCCAGAGCCTGCTATCAGGATCGCCGGCTACCCACAGAATAAACAACCTCTTCTAAGATGAAGTTGGAAAGGTATCCAACATCACAAGTTTACTTCAGTTCCACTCGAGATGTTTGATGGACGGTCTGAATCCGAAAGAGGTGTGAGGTTCTATCTACTATGTCTATGATTAAGGAATGCTATTAATAGGTATAACATATCTACTCAGTATAGTAGATGTTACTGTTTAATCCATCTATCTAGATGTATGTAGGTAGATCTCAGCTTGGATTTCCTGAAGTACCGAGGTATGTACACTAGGTATCTCGTATATAATTACATGTATAATCAAATCAAATAGTAGCAATGCGACGACGGATCAATAAATCGGAATGATGATTTCCAACAAAACCTATTCCTACGTTATTATATAAGCAACATATTTGATCACGTTCTAGAAAGGACTGTTGATGTGGAATCATCTACGTAGTATGAATGCGCCACAATTCTGCTGACATTTAAAGAATGGGACTGAATGGGTCGGGGCGGTTGTCGGCGGCAGCCACATTCAGCCGAGGCGAGTTGGTGCATCATGCAAAGGGATTGCGTCATCTATAGTAGGATTTTTAAAGCACCCTGACAAATCACAGTACAGCAGCAGCTTGACATCCTGTTCGGTAGCGTACCAGAAGGCAAGCTCTAGGTAGGCACTCAATGCAGCATCCAACAACTGGAATCTACTGTTAGAAACTCAAATCACCTACCTAACCTGGAAGCCGAGCTCTCCCGTCCCGTCCTGTATTATCACGCCAATTATAGAAGGGTCTCCTTACAAAGCTCTCCCTAAGGCTGCCTACCTGTACCTAGGTGGTAACCAGTAACCAGGTAGTACCTAAAAGACCAGAGACAAAACATAAAACCCACACCTGCCCCTCCTCTCCCGCATTATATTTCCCATGTCTTTTCGAACAGCAACCCATCTAGCACTCAGACGATCAGCTTCCTCAACCTTGAATCACCGTCTTTCCGCCTTGCCTTCGCGCCAGTTTCACACAACACCAGCCAACATGACTGTCCACAACATCGCGACGTAAGTTTGCTGCATCCTCCGCCTCCGGCGCATCCCCGGCCCCCCGTCGCATAATCCCTCTTATTCATCTGACCCCGCCTTTCACCGTGATATACATACTAACCAGTTGTCCACAGTAAGGCCGCCTTTGACGAGGCCGTGAAGAAGTACCCCGTCGTCATCGTCGATGCCTTCGCTACCTGGTGCGGTCCCTGCAAGGCCATCGCCCCTATAATCTCCAAGTAAGCAGCCCTCATTATACCATGCCACACGACACGAGCACACAGCTATCCCAGCTATCCCGACGATGAGATACAATGCGCCTTTCTTCCTGCATACGCGCTTAAGGCAAGAGACATACTAACAGCAATGTGCAAAGGATGTCCGATGATGAGAAGTACAAGGACGTTTTCTTCGCCAAAATTGACGTCGACGACCTCCCTGAACTCAGCCAGGAGCTCGGTATCTCGGCCATGCCCACCATTATCGCCTTCAAAGACGGCGAGATCGGCGACAAGGTCATAGGCGCCAAGCCTCAGGAAATCCAAGCGCTGGTGGCCAAGCAGCTGTAAAGGCTTTCTTCCGATTATAACCCTCTTTCCATTACCCAGCGCCTCGAGCGAACTATGATAATGTTGGCGCCGCGCAAGATAAGTGGTAGAAGGCTAGTCGCCTTCTAAATATGTTGGCTGGGATAGCCGAAAGACAGGCATGAGGGCGGATACATTTATAACTGTTTCGACGGCATCACGATAACCCTAATGTGGATTATCAGTGTTTATAGACGAAGGGTAAATTTGGCCATAACAATTGACTATTACCAACGTTAGCTCATTGCCTATGATGTAAATACTACCCTCACGGGTTGCTTACTGGTAACATGCAGTAAATGGAAGCTCAATTTATGATTTTCTGCTTCGTGGTCCCTGATTCGGATATGCCTTAAAGCCTATAGGAGAAGAGAAAGAAGGCTTGTAAATGTAATTCCTGTTGTGTAACACTTATATTCCAGTGCGCCAGGGTAAACGCATCCCTGCCAATGAAGTTCGCGCATTTAAAAAAAAAAAAAACAATATGTTCCCTTTGTGTAGGGTATAGTAATCGATATAGATTCTTGGGATGAAGTACTAATCTCAGCATCGAAAGAGAACACTACACTCCTTAGGAAGGTGAACCCTAGATCATATCAGGTTGACTTAATTCGAGTAAACTTTCCATATGTAAATTAAATGAACATAAGCTTGAAGAGACTCGAATACACTACCTTCTTCTCCCAAGACAAGTGTGTTTTTTAACCCTCATTGTTATCGACTGCCTAAACATGCATGGGCAGCCATAAAAACGGCGGCTTCGCTACTACGGCCTTAAGAACTCTAATCTTGAATTCGAAGGGTGTCGTAGAGAGAGCAACAAAGGGTCAGTTGAAGCCGTCTCTCATAAGGAACCCTTTTTCTTGTAGGAATTTTGCAGTTTTTGATCGACTTTCATGGCCACCGATACATCTGCGCCCCTAACTTGGTCAGCTATAACGAATGGCACTTGTGGTGGGCTGAACGAGTTAACCTATAACACCAGTATGAGGATATTTATAGATATATATAAACACCGATATACCCAGATATACAAGTTTATACGCTATGAGACAATAAATAAGGCTGATATATTTTCCGCTGCTATGTTCATAATGAATAGAAGCTCTACAGGCTGCTACCTAGACAGTGACAATGATCTCGGAGAGTTGTTCTATCTATCTAGCGGGAAGCTTTTCTACTGATATAGTACGCTCGTTTACTAATTTATGCATGCCTATCTTCCTGTAACCAGAGGCATCCTCAGGAACTGGGCGTTTTCAGCTTAATACGTGTTGTATCATTTAGCATCACTAGAATAAACCATGAAGATATTTGGTGGCTTATCGCGATTCGAAAACTCGTCGTCAACCTCGTACACAATGTCAGATCCCCGAGGCCGGAAGCCCAAGCGTTGGTACACGTGCCGCCCCATGCTCGATGCCTCCATCGTAGCGTTTGGAATCCCGCGGCGGTGTGCTTCGTCGACACCCCATTGCACCAATTTAGACGCGATGCCTCGGCGCTGGAAGGCCGGATGCGTTGCGCATAAATCCAGACACATGATAGCGGGAGGGTTCTCCGTGGCCTTGCTCTTGACATATTCCACCCGAGACTTGAGCAGCGAGCGAAACATCTGCTGGAGAAACCGCTGCTCGGACTTGCTTTCTGGATGGATGGCTGCTGCCATGTCATCGCTCATTTCCCCCGAGACAACGCCCCCGTGTTCCTCTATGGTAGAGACTTGAGCCCAAACAGCGAACCCGACGATGATGCGGCGTCCCGGCTGGTCGGGGTCCGCCAGAGTCGCCTTGAGGTAAACGGCACTCGGGTTCCCTCTATTGTCGGTCCCCGCCGACCTCCACCTCTGAAGCGTACGCTCTACTCCAGCCGCTTGACCTTCCGGCGTGTCCCAGCCCGGGTTGAAAGCTATCCAGATTGCATCGTGAGCTTGTCTGCCAAATGCCTCGCTCGAACAGCGGAATGCTTCTGGGAAATCCTCCGCGTTCTCGATGACCTCGATGAGTACGGTGTCCTTGTCCGGAATTGTCGTAGTTGCCATTGTGAGCTACGTTACTTAAGTATACAATATAGTATGATGAAGATGGGGGGACTGTGTATTCAAGTCCTCGAGCGGGGTAGATACCTAGGTAGGGAGTTGTTGTTTTGATGAGGGTCTTGGTGCAGTGTTCAGTCTCAAAGTGGTTATATACATGTACCTACCTATCCTACTCAAGTTGACCGACCATATGGAGCGACCCCTCCCAAATGCGGTACAAGGTCGGACTTTCCCATCATGAATTACGTTCTGAATCGGAGTCTTGCGCCCCACTTCCGTTAGCTTTACTTACCATCTCGTTCGGTGAGTCTCGGTGTGTAATACCGGAAGCCATTTCAAGACGTCTGACTTCAAGGCTTAGCTATGCAGCCCTTGCTTCAGTCCGAGACACACAAATGATCGAGGTAGGAATAGCCAAATTCCGGATAGTTGCCGATTGGTCGAAATGTATATATATATACCTAGTATATCCGCCTTGTTCCCAGAAACCTCCGAAGGGGTCAAAGGATTATTCTTAATTGGAGTAAATTCTTCAAGCCCAAGTTCTGGCCCTTTTTATAACTACTTAACCTAGGTAGTTCATCACGAACATCCAGATGTTCCCGGGACCTTAAACCCGTAAAACCGAGTTAAAGAAACACTAGACTACTTCTGTTTCGAGGTAGAGCTCATCGCCGGTAGGGTCGGGTTGAGGAATTATAGCTCACGCGATTAACAAAACCTTCAGCATCAGTAGTGATCGAATCACTTTCATACAGTTATCAATCTTGCCATCTTTTTCATAACACCTGTACTTATTTTGGTGCATTGTGAGTAATATTGCGCTTCATAGTCATGTAATGAGGACTGTGACGCCCCTGGTGTATATTACTATGTATACGACGATGTTGCGTACAAGCCCTTTGTTGTGTCGCTTTCACTAACCAGACTGGCGAAGTGGGATGTAATGAAGTTCCAGAGAATACTGGTAAGCTCGATTTATTATTCTCTTCTCATGATTATCAAAATAAGTGGTCTGTATTGGAATATGCGTCTTCCATTGTTCTTCAGTCTCTGGGTGTGTCTCATCTTCATGAACCCATTTAGAGCGTGTCGTATTAAGCTTCGTCGCCGAATACTGATTACCTTCGCATCAAATATTAGTTATTTAGCTTTGGGCTGAGATATATGGTTATGCTTACCTTGTTGGTTGTTTTAAAATGGTTTGAATCCAAAAGGGTTAAAGGGTATTGCTGAAGACAACATTGCTTACGATAGTTTTGCCTACAATCAAGGTAGCAAAGTAGGTTGGCATAACGCAATGGAACAGTACTGCCTCTTTTTTACGGCTTGTCTCCTACTAGACATAATACTTTTATCATGAGTTGGACAATCTCGCTGTAACATCATTAGATATTGTTTTCGTATTAATTGTCCTTTACGAGAGGAACGATGAGTAATAGGGGGTAACAGTTGAAGACTCGTATTCCAACGTATACGCTTACTAGGTAGATAAATCTTCTTCTAAGATAGGTGTGTATAGGCTGATGAAGACGCTGCTTTTATGTCTCCTAGTCGTATCTTTCAATTCACCAGGACACGTACACCAAGCTCTCTCAACCGGGCGAACAATACTAAGACGATTTCAACGTTTCCGACTACGATGGCGCGAGCATGCTAGACGATAATGTACTAGCAGAGGCTTTCTCGCACGTTATCTAGTGTAACGAAAAATACGGTCAAGAAGCATTGAGCAATCACGAACCGCCTCACAATATCTTTCTGCCAAGTGATCTCGGCAGCTTCTTACCTCTTGGCACCTGCCTAACAAAGCCGGCTTGGCGACTGCTAAGAGCACAATATCCGCCCTGGATCGTTCTGGATGGATTACCACATTCTAACGGCTGGGGTTGCATATCTAATGGCGTCCTGGCATGTCGTGATACCTTGACTGTGAGCTAGTGCTAGGGGACCGAGAGATGGGAATCGCCTCGATCCAAGGATCGCTAACTGGTTCCAGCTGAGCCAAGTCGCGTGCCAAGTTCCCTCTGCATCTAGAAGGACACCCGCTCAATGCCGTTTCCATGGAGTCGGGCTAGGTTGTCGACGCTCAAGGAAACTGTATATAAAGCGGTGAACGACTGTCTGTCCCCGCAGATCGTTCCCTTACTTCTATCTCATCGACTCGGGTTGGTCAGTCACTCTTGAAAATGAAGAGCCTCGAAGTTTTCGCCTTCGCCTCCCTGTTCGTGGGTCATGGAATCGCGACCGATCGTGTCCTGACACCAGAGGGTCTCGCAGCGAAGATCCAGACGGCAGAGTGAGTTACTACTGCTCTAGCAACTGTCAACCTACAGAGAGCAATGCTATATATATGAGAGGAGCAAAGCTAATTCCCATTCCTAGACTGGAGCGCAATCTCTGGAATTTAGACCGCATTGGTAAGGAAAATGGTGGTCACCGTGCCTTCGGATCGCCAGGTTACGAGGTCAGTACACTGGAGTCTCTTATTCCTGTTTTGCTGTGTCAGGAGCATAAGTTGCCTAGTCAGGAGTTTTTACTCATGTTACTCCTGCAAGCTCCCGAAGCCCTTTCCGTTTTTACCATTAATGGCAATTACTGACTCCAGATTCTTAAATAGGCGTCTTCAGATTACATTCTCGAACGCGCGAAGACGCGCTTTGGCCCCGAGTACGACACCACTGTGCAGTACTTCAACCACCTGTATAATGAGGTGCGCGAGATATCCGTCACTGGACCTGAGGGCGAATCGGTCGACGTTATTTCGTTGATTTACAACCCTGGCACCGACGACGGCCCAATCAAAGCACCGCTTATTGACACACCCGTCGACGACGCGAGAGGTAGGTCCAGATGGCGAGCCCCAAGTTTTCCGTGCTGGGGACCAACCTGGTGTCTAACGAGACTGATTGTATAGGATCGGGTTGCTTCGCGGATCAGTGGGAGGGTATTGACGCTACCGGAAAGCTGGCGCTCATTAAGCGTGGCAGCTGTGCGCTCACGGAGAAGATCAAGCTTGCCAAGGCCCATGGCGCCGTAGGTGTTCTCATTTACCACAATCTTCCGAGCAAGCCGGGTTCAGCAACCCTGACTGCCGAGAGCTACGGGCTGCTGGTCCCCGTAGGAACTATCCCGTTAGCTGTAGGTACAGCCTGGAAGGAGAGGCTTGCAGCCGGCGAGGAGCTGGTAGTTGAGCTGTACATTGACGCGATCTTTGAAGACCGTACGACATGGAACATTATCGCCGAGACCAAGCAGGGTGACCCCAACAACGTCGTCATGCTGGGCGCGCACTTAGATTCGGTCCAGAGCGGGCCTGGTGTTAATGACGATGGCTCAGGAACCAGCGTACTGTTGGAGATCATGACGGAGCTCCGTTACTACGAGGGGTACCCGAACAAGGTCCGTTTCGCATGGTGGGGAGCCGAAGAGAGTGGACTTGTCGGTTCTCTGCACTACACTGAGACCCTGACTCCGGAGGAGGCCGACAAGATTCGCTTCTACTTCAATTTCGACATGGTTGGGTCACCATTCCCCGTATATCAGGTCTACATCGGCGACAACGAGGCCGACGAGCTCGGCGCCTCCAAAATTCTCCAGTCGTTGAAGGCTGCAGGCAAAGACGCCAACTATGCTAATTTCGGCACGAGCTCTGACTACGTCGGATTCCTCGAGCTCGGCATCCCGTCCTCCGGCATCTTCACGGGTGCCAGCATCACTACTGACCCCTGCTACCACATCGCGTGCGACACCCTCTCCAACGTCAACCTAGATGCACTGACCGTCAACGCAAAGGCTGCTGCTAGCGCGGTTGCCGAGTTCGCTCTCTCACTCGACGGCGTGCCACGACGCAAGGACACTTCTGTTAATCCTCGCGGCAAGAACGCCATCCGCTCTCAGTTTCTTAAATGGAAGCGTGCTGCCGCCACTGCTGCGACGCAGAAGTCGTGCTCGCTTAAGGGCGATGACAGAATCTAGACTTTCTATACGAGGCGTGTGGGTTGTTGGTCTGGTGAAACTCACCAAAGCTAATTCGTTATAAAATCTGTCTTAATTGAACCATATGTCCGCCGGCATCTGCCGAGTGAATAGATCCTTTTGTCTGTAAAACCTTTCTTATCCATTACTGTTTTCTGTGGTGAGAAGGACATATAAACATACACACTGTGTGAACTGTATATAGGATTGCGAATATAACATGAACAGGATTATCTGCTCCTCATACACTATCTATGTATTGCCATCGCAGATCCTTCATTATTGCGTAGTCAAGTAATGAAGTTGCCGTCAATCGCAGTAGTCGTCGCTTCTGATCTTTCGATGTCCCTCTGATGCCCTTGACATAGGCGATGCGAGCTATCTCACTGTTGCTATTCCCTTAACCAATACTCCGGGACTCCTATGATCTTGAGCGCAAAATTTCCTCGCTTTGAGAAGGCACTATCGCAAATTGGACTGCCGCGACAGGAAAAGACAGGGAAATGACAGCGAAACGACGTTGTGACATCAATTGTTAGAGTTTAGGGGCTTTCCCGGCCATGTCATCTTAGGCCAAGGCAACATGCTGCGAGATATTTTTATAGGCAAAATATTTCCATTTAGTGGAACTCCTCAACATAATTCCATGCGATCGCCAACTGCTTCTTCCCGTAGCCTGCGTCCTATTTCATCTCTCTCTTCAATTTCCTCCTTGATCCGTTGTTCCACCTCGTCTCTGATGGGACCCAGGTCGGGTGGAATGACGGTCATCTGGACGCTCGGCGCGGCGCCGACGAACCGCAACTGCTCTGTAACATGCTGTATAATCTCTGTCAACTTCTTCTGGGTGTTTCGATTCTGGCGAGGTTCACCTAAGATCTGTTGAATCGTGGGTAAGAGCGAGTCGATCTTAAACCGGTCTCTCCACGGGGTATGTATCGGGATCTGAGTTGGTATATCATCTTGATGGCCAATTGCGATCGCTGTCTCGTAAGCCCACGCGCGGGCAACATTTTTTGGCGTGTAGCCTCCACCGCCGAAAATAATGAGGGGAAGATTCAGTTTCTTGCAGAACTCCACGCACGAAGAGTGACCCTCAACAAGTAAGTTAAACTTGCCTAACCTGTCACCAGCTAGCGAGTCTGCGCCACACTGTAGAGCTATGGCACCTGGTCTAAACTTGTCGACGACCCGCTGGATTATGGACTCGAATAACCATTTATATTGTTCATCATTGATACCATCGTTGAGAGGGACGTTGATGGCATGGTGCGCTCCGGGATTGTGCTCACTTTTGGGGCCATTATCCTCAAGAGAGCCGGTTCCAGGAAAGAAGTTCAAGGGATCGTATTTATGAAACGAAACGGTCATAACTCGATCAGTGGAAAAGAATGCTTCCTCCACGCCGTCGCCATGATGTACGTCAATATCGATGTACAGAACTCGGGCGTGAACGCGTAGTAGTTGTAATATGCCGAGAACAATGTCGTTGATATAGCAAAATCCGGAGGCCTCGGCTTTCTTCGCGTGATGAAGCCCTCCCCCCCAAGCAATGGCAATATCGGATTGGTTTGAACAGAGTTTTCTTGCCGCATCGAGAGAAGCACCACCAGAGAGCGAACAATAATTATAAAGCCCCTCAAATAAGGGACAATCACTCCCTCCCAGGTTAAACCTCAGATCGGGATTTAGATTCTCCATGTCGAGCGGCTGAGGCTGAGGTGCGACGGTGGCGAGATGATTGATGTAATCACTGGAGTGGTAAGAAGTCAACTCTTCGTATGTAGCCGCCCGTGCCGTGTAGTTATCCATTGCGAAGTTCATACCGTAGGCGGATACTAAGCTCTTGGTGAGGGTCAAGCGCCAGGGCTTCATCGGGTGTGTCATGCCGAAGTGATGTTTCTCCATCTCGGGATTGTAGTGGAATGATACGTTATAGCCTTTGGGTTTTGTGATGCCATGTTCATGAGCAAAGCGTTTGATCTTGTTAAGATAGGCAGCATTTTCCATGTCGCTTGGCCGATCTAACGGCTTCAGGAATTTCTCGACGACTGGCTGGTCATAGTCTATATTGTGAGGAAGATAATTGGGTTTCGGAAGCCGCACCGAGTACGGATTCCCCGGGTCTATTTCCATCATGAGCACCAGTGAGCTTGGAGCCCGGTGTCATAAGCTGCTCGAAGACACGAAAGGTACAGCCTAGATGGGCTGGAGGTAACGTCGTCAATGCGTCACTTAGTGATAATGCTTTAGTCTTCAGAGAATCTTGCGGTTTGGTGGTTTGGCTGAGAATAACTAGGTAGCTACTGTGAAGGTGATGAACCTCGGATTCGAAATAGTTGTTGGATGCAGTGATTTGACAAATACCAAGAGTGAGCAGAGAGTTAGAAGTGTGCCAATCGTTGTTGGTGGGCCACTAATATGACTGTCTTCACTATATAGGTTGGTAAAAAGAAACAGTTACTATTTGAACTTGGATCTTTAAGTTTCTGTACTACTAATGAAGTCGGGTTATGGTCAAGGAGCAGTCGAAAGTAAGGTGTAAGAGGCGAAACAAGTGTATCCGAGGTAGAAATTAGAGATTGAAGATGCGCTATCCATCGCAAAACAACATTCAAGTCGAGCTGGGCTGTATCCAGTAGTTTTAGTGCCACCAAGAATGAGCACTACAGTGAGGGAGTGGAGGGGCTAGACCAAGTTAGGCATAGCACCATCCCAAGAAAATCGGAGCAAGGTCAGGACAGCAGCAGTATTACAGGGGCTTCTTTGCTGACAAAGCCCATAAGCGGGTATTCGTAGGTGGCGTTGTGCAACTTTGCGTCCACTTCTTTGCTCTTTCCATTCGATTTCTCTCTCTTGACACCTGCGTAGGTAGGTACCTTAGTAGGTATTCCACCACCACAGAAGTCACCAGTACAGGCCAGTAGGAGGTAGTAGCCCCACACCATCGGCTCCTCGTGTCCGCCATCGCCTAGACTCCCACCGCCTAGGCTAGCATCGTCCTGCAGCTGGGTAGGCAGCGAGCGTCGTCTTTTCATGTCGACACCCAGACCAACACACGTCTACTACTAGGTAGACCTGCCTACCTCTTTACCCACCTACATACCTAGGTAGCGACGCAGCTTTCTTCTCTCGCTTCTATCTACCTAAATACCTAGTGCAGACCGGAGAAGGCTTTCGCCACTACGCAACGCGCGCTGCTATATATCCCAAGGCCTTGGATGGGCTCATTTATCGGGGTTACTATTTCGTGTCATTGAGCTAGGAAGGTGAGCCAGCACCGCCGTATGATTTGACCCTTCCGCTGCTCTGCGTACCATCCATCCACACGTACCTGCGATTCCAGCTGTATCTTTGTTGTCATTCGTTCCACAAACTCCTCTTTGCCTCGTGCTACGTTTCCCCACGCGCAAGAAAAAAAATATAAGCTGGGGCAAATAAGATTACATTAAGAGGAGAGAAAAAAAGAACAAAGAGAGAAAGACTGAAGGGAGCAATTTCGTGGGTTGTGTTTGCATGCATGCGCATCTCAGTTGGACCTGATTTTACACACTTGTTTCACCTATAGAGCGCACGCCTCGCGTAGGAGGCCAGGTTAACACCAATGCCCAGAGACGATCTCTCCATAGACTTCGTAAAGAAGATGGCGCCGTCTATCGAGGCGCAAGACCCCGCCGTCATCCTCGAGGAATTCATCCACCGCATGGCCAACCTCCCCGAAGAGGTCCGTTTTATTCAAGACGAGATCGCCGATAAAGACCGCTCCTACCACGAATGCGCCAAGACGATTGAAGAGTGCGACAACAAGATCCAGCGCTGGATACGTTCAAATGGAAGCCATCAGAGTAACCCGCGTGAGGTGCAGCTGCGGGAAACCATAAAAGAGAATTACACCCGGGCCGAGAGGCTTGCCGAAGAGAAGGTCGCCTTATCGCAAAGGGCGCAAAATTTATTTGACAAGCACTTGCGACATCTCGACCTCCAAATCAAGCTGCTGAGCGACAGGGGCGAGCCTGGTTTCACTGATCCCGACGAGATTCCGTCTTTGATTCGACCGAGCGCCGCCAACAATAGTAATACATCTGTTAGGGTGCTGTCTATTACCACGAATTTACCGCCACTTAACCCTATTATAAACAATGCCACTCCTACCGTCGCCAGACTGTCCAACCCTCAGGCACGTGCCACACAATCACAAGCCCATATCTCTTCCTCTGCACCAACATCCCCCGCTGCGAGCATGATCCTCAATCGAAATCATCGGGAGTTATCTGCCGGGCCTGGGAGTGGTGTCCCTAAGAGGGCACCACGGACAGCTCCTGGTATAGGCAACCTCCCAGCAAACTCGAGTGGTCTGGCACGACACGCATCTCTCGGACCCGGGACGCCGAAGGCTGGAACGCCAGGAGCTTCGAGTCGGGCGGGAAGCGCTGGGCCTAAGGGAGTGACAAAGACGTCAAGTATTGGAGCCGGACGAAAGAGCACACCCGGAGCGGTCTCACGGAAGAAGCCGCCTAATTCGAAATCGACGCTATCTCGTGTTAAGCGTGCAGGGCAGCCGAAAGGGTCTCCGGCCTCAACTGCCGATAGCGAGCTTTCAGACGCAGAATCTGCGCCTCCATCTCGCCGTGGCTCTCGTGCGGGAAGTGGTACGCCTGGCCCTAACCATCATAATGCGCACGTCAAAAATAAAGGGAGCGTAGACGCTGATAAGGACGAGGAGATGGTGGATAGGGACGACGACGAAGATGTCTCAGGCTCTGATGGTGCCTCAGGCATTGACGAGGACGAGGACGAGGAGGGCAAGAGGTACTGTCTGTGCCAGGCGGTGTCGTATGGCGATATGGTGGCTTGTGACAATCCCTCTTGTCCCTTCGAGTGGTTCCACTGGAGCTGCGTCGGGCTGAAATCAGAACCCGAAGGCCGTTGGTACTGCCCTACATGTAGCGCCGAGCGCGCCGAAAGTTTGAAGAAGAAGGGCAAGTAAAAGTGGTGACGGAATCGTAGAGGAAACTCTACGGGTTACCACTTAAGCTACTAGCCTTCAACATAGGGACGAAAGCAGTAAGAATGGACTGTAAGTAAGAAGACATTCCGAACAAGGCTCCGTCGCCTGGATCCTCTACCACCTGGATGAAATCAAAGTGGAGTTGAGAACGCAGGCGGAAACCCCAAGATCCCACCCAGGACAGTCGACTCTCGCGAGATATGACATGATAAAATTACGCTACGCGGTCCTGGATCCGTTTGGAGTACAGGTCAAAAGGCTTGAATTGCCTTGGTAGTTTTCTTATCATCCGCTTGGGTAAGACAACTTGTTTGTCTAATCCGGTGACATATCTTGTGTCAGGTTAAGAGAGTTAGTGTGGATGAGAGTTGTGCGCGTGATTATGAAGAACGAAAAGCTCATATCTCTGGAGAAGGTCAAGGGGAAAAGGAAGGCAAACAGCAAGTCGAAGACTATGTTTAGGAACCTTACAGCGGATGTACACATGTAAACATTTTGTCTTCTACTTGAATCAATAAGATATTAGGACATGTGAGGCTTCAACAATGGCGCCTATGCTACATAGTTGATCACATTGAGACATCATGATTTCTGCTCAAATCATATTTCCCGTCCACAAATATTTCTCTTTTATTATCTTCCGGGCAACCGTATTCTCATTACACATGACCACCTCTATTAGGGGATATACCATTAACAAGCACACATGAGTTAAAACTCAAACATGGAGCTCTCGAGATATGCTGTTTTTCTAGGAGGAACACACGAGCCAAGTAGATAAGCAACAAGGACTCTAATGCTCCAGCAAACGCAGACTGCCCTGAACGACCACATTTTCCAGGATCGATCCAGGGGGGATATCAATTGTGGAACCTTCCGTAGCGACAATAATCACTGTTCCCTTCAATGTAACACCGCGGTGAAGGTTCACGTTACCGGTGATAGTCAAATGGTCAAGTTCGATGATTTTAGGAATCGAGGGGATCCGCTTCTGGAAATCTGACACCTTCTTGAAGTCAGTGCCTAGCTTAATAAGCGGGGCACCACCAAAGCGACTGGGGTTCAGCTGCAGTTGACCGTGCTTGACGGCGTATAGGTCAGACTTGACAAGCATCAGGTCTGAGCAGGTCTTGACGGGCAAGAATCGTCGACGGGGTACGTTAACGCCGTGGGCATTTTTGAAGTGACGGATGGCCGCACCAACAGCAGTTTCGAGTTGTAGGATAGAAATATCCGACTCGCCCTTCTTGTCGCCCGGAATAGACTTGCCGTTAGGGATGATCTCCATCTCTAGCTCGTCATTCTCGACGACACGCTTAATAGCCTTGACGTTCATCCAGATATTGTTGGTGTTGAAGTACTTGAACTTCTTAATGGATTTGAATTCGTTGGTGTGCTCTTTGGGAACCTGAGCAATTTCAAGCAATCGAACAGAGCCCTCGTAGTCAATGATGGTACCACCCTTGACATCAGCCTTGGTCTTGTTGGTCAATTCCATAATGTACTCGGCGTCAGTCTCAACCATGTGCTGAAGAACACGCAGATCCACCACAGCGCCCAGGTTGTCAACGTTGGAGAGGAAAATGATCTCAATACCACGTTCGATGAGCTGGTCTAGAACACCAGAGTTGTAGAGCGACTCAAATACGTCACCGTGTCCTGGAGGGTACCACTCGGAAATGGAAGAATCAAAGCTCTTGGGGACAGGGAGAAGCGAGTCCTTGTAAATTCTGGGGTATCGAGATTGATTGAACGTCAAGATATCTACGTTGTGGCCCTCGTACTTCTTGATAATAGCGGCAGTGTCATCGTTCGTGTTAAACGAGTTCATCAGGATGAAGGGAACGTTGGTGCTGTAGGTTCGGTTCAAATATTCGACCTGGCGAACGGACATATCTAAGAAAGACATGCCGTCACGAACTTCGATGACCGATTTAGGGCCGACGCAGCCCATCGAAGTACCCAGACCACCGTTCAGCTTCAGGACGGCTAGCTTGTTGAGGAAGCCCACAGACTCGGAGTTAGCGAGGTCTTCGTAATCAACGACCTGGCCCTGAGCGGGAGGGGCAATGCGATCCCAGTCACTATTTTGACATAAGTCAGCGGTTGTTATAGAGCCGAAATTCGGAATTGGTCACGCACACGGCATTTCCCTTAGCCTTGTCGTTGAGGTATCGTCGGAAGAGGGAAAAGAAGTTGTCCATTTCTGTCTCGAACAGCTACCACAAAATGTTAGACGCAAACTTGAGGGCAGTACGAGATAGGATATAAATTACCTTCTTCTGTTCTGGGTCTGAGACAGTTTCAGCAAGCTCGGTCAGAGAATTGCGCATCTGTGCGGCGGCGACGTTGGTCGAGGCATTCTCAAAAGCCTTTTTCATATCAATTAGTGATGTGCTCATTGTAGTAGTAGATGCAAAGGTAATAGTGCGTGGATTGTAGCCCAAGTGAAATCAGTTTGCGCAAGGGGAAGAAATTAATCATTTGGAGACGGAGGTTCGAGACTTGATGACAATAATCACAGCTTTCAGACCCTAATTCAATCGGAAAAGGTGTAGCGAAAGGATCAATGCCTCGGGAGATGGTCAGAAGACGCTACTTAAGAGCATCTGAGCTTGGATCCGGGTCGAAGGTTGCTGATGCTCCCTGGTCCGTACGGAGGCAAATAGAGCACCGTTTGAAGGTGTATTTGGGTCATTCGATACCAGATGGTGTCACCGAGGCGCTATAACGGCAGGGGCAAGAGAGCACCAAGTAGTGACCTCGACACCCCTTTGTGTAGGTGGGTTCCACGTCGAGGCACAAAGACACGGTGGGCGGGACATTGCAGAGACATTACAGAGACATTGAAAAGTGCTGGGGCAACGAATTGAAGCGGGAGGGGAGACTGCAAGTCGTACTTACCATGTGTGATCGAGTCTTGCCGTGATGTCTGCCCGCGAACTCGGGTTCCAAGTCCTTGCCTCCACCAAGCTGGGACTTGAGGTGGGAAGGCAACGCACTCTTGATCGCCTGAGCCATTGTGATGGTAGCAAAGGAAGGAAACGAAACGGCAATGATTAGGCAGTCTAGAGCTGTGTTAGAGTACAGTAGTGTACAGCAGGTATACGGTTAAGGTAGAAAGATGTCGGGCCAAGCGCCTTAATGGTTGTATAGAGAATTTTTGGAGGGGAAGAAAAGTAGGTGAGGAAAAGCCAAGGTTTTAACGTTTGTTTGATGATGTGTAAATGGCGGGCAGGTGAGGGGCAGGGGCATAGCAACTTGAAAGTACTATCAGTAGTAATTTCAAGACTGGCTTCTGGACTGGGCAATCGACGATGGGTTTGGGAGCTCTCAAGGTATACTATGGGGCCTGGTGTACACTAGGTACAGCTATGATTCTGGGCATACGCTGGTTGTGGTGGAGTCGAGTGTTCAATGGTGGGGTAGGTTAGGTACCTATTTGGTACAGAGTGGGCAGGTTCAGGCGGTTCAGGCAGGTTAAGCGGCTAACGTATACCCAATATGTACTAGGTTAGGTAATCATATAGTGGGCTAGAGCCAGGCTACAGGCCTGACTTTTACATGCCCACTCAAGAGGTACCTAAGTAAAAAGAGATAAGAGGCACTCACTTACACTATAGGTTGGGTTACTACAGTATTTGGTACCTGTAGGTATCCCAACATCCCAATCGTACGTCGTTTGTTGATATATTTCACGGTTCAGAACCGTTGATCTTCGGTTGGTGTGCTTGTGCGCTTCGTGACTACCTAACAAATTAGCATGTGTTTGTACAATTGACGTAATAGAGTGCCGTGTGGATAATGCGCGATCCTTGCTTGATGGCTGTTTCTGCATATCTGGATGGATAACCGCATCGTTTTCCTATTTGCCCACTCCCGTCCGCCCACACTCCAAACAATGCCTGTTTCCATCGCACACAATATAGTACATCATGTTACTCCTTTCAAGTCATACTGTACCTGAGGTACCATGTCCTCGAAAGAGATGCTTGAAATTGTAGACTATTTGTTTTGCAACTTTCCCGAGCTACTGCCAGACGAGCTCAAGAAAGGAATGCAGGACAAACAGAGAGGCTTCAGGGAGGGGTAGAGATGGGACGGGGGCAACAAAGCTTACGGAGGTCGTCATCTTTGCTGCGAAGAGTAAGGGATCAGCAACATACCTCTTAAACCCTGCAACAGATTGATTCGCAAGACGGGCACGTTATCTGGTTTAGATAGTAGAATGACAAGAAAAATACGACTAGACGGATGGTATCATGGTCTAAATAGGAGCATCACCCTCCCCCTTTATATTGTTCTGATATTACGACCTGGGGCTCTGTTGCTACGGCAAACGGAGGATGGGTTACCTACCTAGTATTAATTGCCCCACGGCCATCATTATGATCAATTCCCATTTGCCATGATCAATCTCAATTACCGGTCATCGAAGCAGCCAGCTATCTAAGGCTAGACTCAACACCCGTCCCTCTCGTGGCGTTCCATTCGGCCAAGCTGGTGGGAACCAAGGGCGCAGCAAGGTCCCGTTCTTGGCAAAGATTGGTCGTCTTACACCCGAAAAGCCTCATATTTGGGGGGCACATTCTACGCTATCAGTTATGATCTGACTTGCAGCCCTGCGATGCCGGCTCCTTTATCGTCTTGCCTCTTGCACGGTGATGCCACGCTGAAGGCTGAGCGAGAGCTGATAATCTTTTGTGCTGGCTACTTGCCGTAACTGGACGTTCCAGATCTTTACACTACGTCTCGCCAGGGGTCTGGGAGACGTTATCAGTGGCGTCTGCATTGATGTACATTACCTATCGTGGCGCCTCGCTTGTCAAAGGCTCTGCGTCTTTCGACCAGCGATATTCCACAGCTACGGTAGAGTAGCAACCAAATCTGATCACCTTTGCTCTCGGAATTCCGCATATTTCAAGGTAGCTAACCAGCCTGGATACAGTGTGCCGTACTTATACCTATTCGGTCGTTGCGGGTGTCTCCGTCTTAAATCTTTTGTCAACTTGAAACATCCCGAACCACGCAATCGTTATACCTGTCATGGCCGTCGGTTTTAATACGTTCACTCACCACGAATCCGTGACTGCGGATTGCGTAGCTTCATTTCAATATCAATGTGGATCAAGCTCATCTCAACCCAGCAGATATTAATTTGAGGGTACACTACACTACGTAATCTGTAGTTTGCAGCGGCTTAGGACAAGGGGGGGCTCGGGAATGCAGTAACTCAAGAGCTGGACACGCCAGGATCCGAAAGCTCTGGACCTGCATCTTGCGTGGCGGCCAGCGCGGGCTCTGTTCAGCCGCGTTTCAATAATTGATTCGATAGCTATCACATCCTATGTTGTTTGCAAAGGCATTGCTCTTAATGACGCAAATACGATAGATAGTAGGTGGCGTCAGCAACCCGGTTTCTAAGGAATTCCGCATGAAGCATTTCGGTCTGCTTTTTAGTAGAAGCTCGGATCCAATTAGGTATGTTTCTCGCTGCAAACATCTACTGTACACTAGACCTAGATGAATCTATTGAAAGTAAGCCGAAGAAAGTAAAGTCCACATTCCCTTAGCTAAAAAAAAAACTAAAAAAAAACTACCCGTGTTTAGGACACTGTATGAAGCGAATGGTGGTGTATAACTATACGGGAAATATTATCTACTACCATACTTCGCCTGTTGATAGGGGGGTACTGTACCAGTATCTGGCAAATAGATAGTGGAGTGCTGGCCACGTGGGATGGAGACGCAAGCCTGAGTGAATTTCAAATCTCGTGTCATGAACAAAAGGGTCCAACGATATCAACTACAGCGGTGAGCACCGCCGTTTTTATCGGCCCCTTTTCTCCATCTGTCAGAATCGTGTGCTAGCTACTCAGTAAGTAGCTACCATGATACTTCAGCACAAAGCGAGTTATGGGTGGTCTGTACTTACATGAGCTACCTATACGCTAGTATAAGGCTAAGAATAGTAGTGTAAGTAGGTAGCGTAAGAGAGAGGTTTGGGATTCTAGATTTTCAGCTGAGTTTAATTATTAACAACTAACCTGAGCGGCGCAACGGTCGAAAGATATTCTCATACCTACTCGCCTCAACGCTAGGTTTTTCTGGGGGGGTCGTTCTTCCCTTTCTTTGTTTGTTTGCCCTGCCCAGGTGGCTGCCTTAGGTTAGGTACCTAAGGTAATTGAAGTCCCATTCCTTTACCAGGTAGGTACCTAGGCACCTACTAAGGTTGTTGAATTAGAGGGTAGTATTCGTATATCTCGTATAGTGTATCTCGCGAGTCGCAGATGTCGGGACTCGCTCGGACATTTTGATAAGCCTGATCCCGACCCGAGAGACACTTTCTCCTGTTGTGCTTCCAGCCCTACGGTATTCGGGCAAACCGAATGCTTTCTATGGGTTGATGTATGCACTAGAATAAATAAAATATGTGAAAATTCTCTGTCAAGATTGCATGTCACGCTTGTGCTCTTTAAATCGCGCGTCTCGAATTCCACCTACCATCTTCGCTTCGCCATGGGAAGTTTCAGTCCAGAGTTGCCGTACTGGCATGTCAACGTTCCGGAAGACGAGAGGACAGAAGAATGTCCCGACTTCTTGCGCGCATTGAATGCTAAGGACACTGGCATCATTAGCACCCCAGATGCAGAGCATCACCTCACTACTTGGCCTGAGGTGCAGAAGCTGATCTTGAACAACCGCCTCGATCTATTCCAGCGCGTGCCGTCCGAGCTGCGGAAATATCTGCAATTCACATGGAAATTGAAGCAGGATTATGGCAGCGTCATGAACTTCATCCTGACAGAGAGGCTTCACTGGGATACGCCTATAACGTCTAAGGGTAACCCGTTCGAGTGCGAGGAGGATATAAAGATCCTGTGGAATGACTGGCCGTACGGCCTTGACAAGAAGATAGTCCACATCGTCGTCTGGACCAAGTTTGAGTTGGAAGATGATCCTGCGACCGACGATCTCACGGAAAAAGCCCGGGCTGAGCTCGATGCATTCGTTCTAAAGACTTTCGGTTCGAGGGTGCCAAGTGATCATGTAAGATATTCCATATCGCTCTGCTAAATCCTCATACTCACCCCGAGTTGAATAGTGCATCTGGTTCAAAAACTGGCGTTCTTTGAAGTCGGTTCAGGCAGTGGAACATTTCCATGTCATGTTATACGACCCAGATCCTGCCTTTATCGATGAGGTTACCCAGGGCGATGTTCCTCTTATTAGAAAATTTTGATTTAACCGTCGTATACGGGGCGTTCTAGGTTACAACTCATAGACGTAGATAACTAAACGCTGGCAACTGATTGAATCTGATGATATTTTATTGATTTCTCGTTCCCGATTACTCCATTACAATCCCGAACTCAGGAACCTCAAACAACCTGTCTCACCTTGCCCGTCTCAACCTCGTAAACCCACCCACTGATCTTCACATCTTCGGGGACTGTAGCAGTCTTCTTCAAAAACTCTACGTCGCTCTTAACAGCACCGTCAATCTCGGGAAAGGGCAAGAAATCAAGGGGTCCTAGCTCAGCCGCGGCCGTAGGCCCGAGATTCTGCTTGACGAGGGCGTGCGCATCGTCGTTCGTGAATGTCAACATGCCGCATCCAGTATGCTTCACCAATATGACTTGAAAAAGACCTGGGATTAGTTGATTGCTCTCTAGGAAAACTCCACTGCGCTCTGAACCAGACGTGGCTCGAACAGAGCGCATCTCTCCTCCTCCACCGCCCAAGAGTACCGAAATGACATAAGGAGGAAAGCGCTTTGAATATTACTTACTCTCGCGCGTGCCTAGGAGCTGCTCTGAGATTATGATGGACCGCTGCGCGTCCTTCGCGCTGGCACCTGCGTTTCGTATAACGTGGGCATCACCTAGCGAGATACCAAAAGCCGCTACAGGGTCGATGCGCGCGTCCATGCACGTCACTAGAAGCTATCAGTACGATGGTCCTCGTATCATTCTGACCCTATCGCTTTCCCCAGCGTTGTATGATGGAAGAAGGGAGTGATAAAGTGATCTCTTACCAACAAGATACTTCTTCGCTGGCGGGAGAGCCAGGTGGCCTTGATCGAACGTGCGAACGTACTCGGCGTTCTTCTCGACGAGGTTCTTCTGGATTTCAGACGCCATGGTGTTGATAGCCGCGTTGTATCTGGATAGTTGACTAGAAGAGGTGATGATGTATTTCGATGGGTTGGTCCGGGAGATATAGACAGGGACTGATTGCTATTGCAGCTTATGACATCGTGGTACGACGTAGCTGCTTTATTTATACACTTTCTCCTCGTGCGACGCGGGATGGATATCGGGATGATACCTACATCATCGATGAACGCCCCATATCTCCCTGGGGAATAGTGAGTATGGTGGAATGAGGGGTCCCTCGTCTGTCATTGGGGATCGCGCCTCTAGCTTATAGCACGTCATCCCTGCCACAATATGCGATTGATATCTCGATTCGGGAGGGATCTGATCTTCTTTTTCTTTTTCCAGCTTCGCAACTCTGAGCGCGGGATTTAGGGGCGCCTTTTGGCCAATAGCACGGGGAACATCTGACTAAATGGACGGAGAGTATCACGAACTTCGCCCTTACATAGTACTTATCTTGAAATCGGCCTAGTACAGCAAGTCACGAGCTTCTATTTCTTGCCCGACACACCGGTACCTGCTCGGTAGTTCGAATGATTCTGCGGGAGCCTGTACCGTACGAGGCATATCTTTGGTCTAGATACGTAGATGTATACACGCATCGCCTGACAGAGCAGGTACTGGGGCCTAGACTACATTTTTTTGGTCAAATATGGATCTCTAGGCTTTGTATTGGGAATATGTATCTATACAAGATCTAAAAGAACCTGCCCAGAACCAATATCTGTTGCCGAGTCAGTCGTTATCTGAGACCCCTGTTCTCATCCGCTTTTCTGAAATCATCTATGGTAGGGAAGAACGAATTATTTGAGACGTTGAGATAATAGATCATAGAACCTCTAATCACAACCGTTAAACCTCGCCAAGCGCTACGTTTTTGTGTCGTAAGTCGTCGATGAGCTGTGGTCTAACAGTTGCCTCTATAATCTATCAGGACGCTGGCTAGCGCTTTCTCGCGAAGTCTAGCTTATGATGGAGGGGGCCCGTCGCTCTCGCCATGGTTTCCAACACCCGAACTCGTGAATCGTAATGTTCTAGCCTCAACAAGGTTGATTATGTGTGGCCAAGCGGCCATGTATCCCCTCAAACGTATTTTAAGAGCTTGGCGACGCGTGCTCATTGTTCCAATCCAATACCTGCTGACACATTCCCTCCATGGTATTGTGAACATGTCTAAAGCCGAGACCGCCTTGCTCGACGCTCCGCTGCGCAGCCTTGTCCGTCGCCACGTAATTCAAGCCGGCATGGAAGACGCCAGGCTGTAGAATTGCAAGCGTGCCCTTGGGTTCCGGAAAGATATACTTCAATACGGGCGTTCTACTCGCGATAGCGACCAGCTCGACGATATGAGCGAGAATGAGCAAGGGCGCTGGTGGCAGGGCCGTGATCTTGACTGGCATTTCAGATACTAAGTGGCATAGGTGGTACATGTCGCCGTACGTAGGCGGTGGCCCATCATCGGTGATGACAAATGGCCTGCCGGCGCACTTGGGCATCTCCTTGCGCAGCAGAGCCGCCTCGAAATCCAAGTGGCCAAGTGAGATGTGCCCACCATGCACGAAATTCTGGACAATGTTGGACATCCAACTTTGAGTGCCTTGAGAACGTAACACCACACCTGTTGACTGACTGTGAGCGATTACACCCCTACTTTACCTGAATTTGGCCATTGAGAGAGCAGAAACATGAAGGAGGGGCTTGAGGTTTAATGGCTGCGATGGTGTAAGAAAAGAGAAAAATGTCAAAACTCACCGACGACCTGGTCACCATTACTGCTCCCGTAGATGGCGTTGGCTGGACGAATGGCACCGGTCCGAAATTTTGGGCTGTTTGCTTGGCAGACGATTCTCTCTGAGATAGCCTTAGTGTGCGCATAGTTGGCGAAGAATTTCTCATGAGGAGGCAACGGCTGGTCGAAATCCGACTCATCAATCAACTGGAAGTAATTCTTGGGCCAGCGTCGGAATGGATTGCCCCAGTAGGTGGCCGGCCGGTGAGCAACAGAAGCAGAAGACGTGGCAATGAAGATGGTCGCACCGGCGGCCTTCGCTGCGTTCAGCACGTTCTGCGTGCCGTCCACATTGACCCGCTTGATGCGCTCGAAAGTCCCCATGGTGCGTTCGCCTGTACTTCGTGTTAGTTACGCATTGCCAAAGGAGTGTTGAAGTTATCACCTGGTATGATGAGGGCGGCCGTGTGAAACACGGTAAGCGGCAACTTGGCCACACGTGAGGGCCATGGCTTGTCAAACGCGGCTTGCGTGGCACTTGGGGATGTGATGTCGGCCTGTGCGAAGTCTACCTTGGCCGCCGCGCCGCTCGTCATATCGGCCCTCTCTACCTTCCTGAAGTCAACAATCCGGATGCTCTCGGGTGATTCGCCGCGTAACAGCAGGTGTAGAATGATCTGGCCCCCGACACCGCCGGAGCCGCCGGTAACGACATACCGTCGGTTGGCCTTAGGCGGGAGATGTTTTGTCCAGTTAATCGGGTTCGCCTTGATGCGCTGATACGTCGCTTTCACCTCGGAATCTGCCCAGCGGTATGGAGATGCATGGACTGCCCCTGGTGGCGTCTGGCTCATCACTTTGTTAAGCCGCCATAGGTATGCGACGCCAAGGGCAAACAGCACAGCTGCGGCCAATCTGACCTGCTGTATTCCTGTGAGACCATCCATCGCAGTGTGTCACCGTTGGGTTCTGAATGAGATTCTCAGTCCCTAACACTATAAATCTATAATATTAACAACGGGATGAGTGGACCTGAAACCTATCTCCAATAAAGTCGGAGACATGCTTATTCCGACGAGCTGCCACGACTGACTGGTGATATTGATGGGACCTACCTTTCTTAGGCAAAGCGTCCATCCTTCGATGCAATTTGATACGAATACGAGCCAACAGTAAGCACGACAATGCAATACTGGTATAAATACACACATAAGAGAAATATTGATGAGCACAATAATAATTGAGACATGTGAAAATATGGGGTTACTGACTCTTCCTGTGCACAATCAATATTTTAGAACATTAAGTTCTTAAGCACGACGCATCGCGACAATGATATAGGAGAGAAGTATCCTCCTTTTTCCTTTCAATACGCATGGGGCTTGGGATTTTCAGTCTCACGACACCCAATTCACATCGCGAATTGTCGAGTCAACTTGTCTTGGCCGCGCCGATTAATTTAAAGTCGAATTCAGAGATCTGAAGTGCATAGATTGACATGATGGTATTTTTTGCGAGTAATATTCCAGGTTTGTCGGTCTGTAGGACGTTAGATTGAATGATTTAAGGGTCAGCACCCTCCACCTAGAATGAACCGACAGAGTGGTGGCCGTGCCAAGTATTGCGTTTCCGAAAGCTATCGTGCGCGTATGAATACCATTTCATGATATAATTATGCACGAAAGCGATTCAATCTCTTGAAGGGCGAGCATGACGAAGGGACACTTTCCTTGTCATCTAATGGAGTTTAGAGTCGTAGGCCTGTAGGTCGTCGAGTAAATGCAATTCAGGTCAAACTAGAACTGAAAAATCTAGCCGGTGATTGATATGCTCACTGATTTGTAAACGAAAAATATATATATAAAGATTGTAATAGTTAATAGAAAACGTGGGGAGCCCAGAGCCATAAGAACAAATGATGTGCAAGCTGTTAGACCTTAACTGCCAACACAGTTGAGCCGCTGGACCGTATGAATTAACCCGTGACCACTAATGCACTAATACATGACCCATGTGGAAATAGGCTTTCTCTTAAGAAACGGTCTTCGCGCTACTCAAATCGTTAGCACAGTATATTGTAACAGTTTTTGGGCAGTCTAAAAAGGTAACTCAAGGCAAATAAATATAATGACATTGGGATACAAAGGCCACTAGTATTTATTTTAGGGGATCTTGCCGTATTTAGTGTGACAATGTGCTATTGAAGTAAGTGATAAGGCACCCGGGGTACGTTGGCACTGGTAGTTCATAGCCGTACCTCTTCCAGTCTTTGCAGTATTAGAAGGTAACTATAGTAGCCTAAGATACGCAAGTGGTCTAAAATACACAATATCCTTAGAATTAATATGGTGTAACATGGCAATCTAATTTGTAGTAAAGACCTATTTAAAATATAAAATATATAAAGCTATTTAAGAGACTAAGGTGCTAATATTTATAAGAAAGTAGTAAATAACTTTTATTTATAAATTATATAACTAAATAACTAATAATGTTATTAAGTAACTAATAATATAATATTATTATATAATATTATAACCTTTTTTCCTTAAATAAAAAAAATCACGTTTTTATAATATTAAAATTAATTTAAAATCAATTTAATTTATATAATTTAGCAAAAATAAAGCTTAATATTATTTCTTTTTTATATTTGTTCCCTTTTTTTTTTAATTATTATTACTTATTAGCACTATTTTATTTTTTAGCGTTAATTTAAAAAATATTATTAAAATTCTTTAATATATTAGCTTTATTAGTTAAGCTTATATTAAACTTTTAAGTAAATTTTGCTTTAAGTTTATTAATTTTTTTTAAACTAATTAAACAATTAAAATTATTTTTAAACTATATTTTATTAAATTTAAATAAGTTAATTTTAAAAATATTAGCTATATTTTGTTTATATTTTATTTTCTTAAGTTTTTTTTTTAAAAACTATATAATTTACTTAAATAATTTATAATAATAGCTTATAATATAAAGATTACTTTTATATATTTAATCCTAAGCTTTTTTAAAATAATATATAGCTTTATTAATTTAATTAACAAATATAAAGCTTTAAAAATTAAATTAAACTATTTAAGCATTAATTACTTAAATTTATAACTTATTACTAAGCAATAATATATTACGTTAAATAAAGTAGTTAGTAATCTTTTTTAATTATAAAATATAAGTTTTAATGTTTATAATCTTTTAAAGCGTAAACTTAGCTATTAACTTAATTATATAAGTTAATATATATAATAAGCTAGGTAGTTATTTATATTTATTAAAGTTTATAATTTTAATAACTAAGTATAATAAGCTAAAAAGTTTATATTTATTAAGTTTTATAATTTTAATAACTAAGTATAATAAGCTAAAAAGTTTACATTTATTAAGTTTTATAATCTTAGTAATTAAATATAATAAGCTAAGAAATTTATATTTGCTAAGTTTTATAATCTTAATAATTAGATATAATATTTTATTAAGCAAAGTTTAATTAGGTTTAAGTTTTACTATAAAAGCTTTTACTTTTTTTTCTTTAAAAAGTTTTCCTTTTTTTTTAAGTTTTTTTCTAGCTTATTTAGCTTTTTTAAGTTTTTATACTATTTTATTTATATATTTAATATCTTTATAAAACTTAAATTAATTCTCTTAAAGTTTAAAAGTTTTTTACTTACTTGCTAATTTTTTATAAGTAAAATAATAGTTTAAAATAAATTAAATAATAAAAAATATTTAATTATGCTAAAAATTTAAAGGTTAAAATCTATAAAGTTCTTTAATTAAAACAAAAAGCAATTTATTATAATATTATAAGTAATAGTTATTATTATAATAACTATAAATATAATTATTATAATTGCTATCTTTATAATATCTTATGTATTTATTATAATATTATCTTTAAAATAAGATTTTTTTTTTATATATTTATATAGTGCTTTATATAACTTATAATATTATATAAATTTTAAAAAATAGCAAATGCTAATTAAATATAAATATATTTTTATATTAGTTTATACTTTTTAATTATATATTTAAATATTAGCAAGCTTTACTTAAGTGCTTAAAAATAAACCTAAGCATAAATTACTAATAAACTTATATTAATTTTGTTGAAATACACTAGCAACTACAGGTGCTTATAGGGGGGGTGTAGCCCCCTAGCTGCAGCCCTGCTAGCAAGGCTAGCAGTCATTACAGGTGGCGTACATGCCACACCTGTATAAGCCACCTACAGGTGGCTTATAGTAGCTACAGGTAACATATATACAGGGCTAGGGACCCCTAGGGACCCCCTAAGAACCCCTAGCAAAATTAATACAAAGCTAAAGACCCCTCTAGCCAACTAGCACCACGCTAAGTAAAGAGGGGACCTACTAAGGTAATTAGTTTAAGGTAACGCCCTACAACTAACCTATTATAAAGGTTATCCCTTATATAGGGGTTTATCTTTTATAAAAGGGTTTATTTCTTATAAAGAGGTCTTATATAGCTAAAGTTAACTTTATTATAATCTACTATAATTTATTATAAAGCTAAAAGTTTTAAGTAATTTAAGCGCTAAAAATAGTTTATATATATAATGTTTTTTACTATATTTAATAAATAAAATTCTAGTTAAGCAAGCAATATATTTCTACCTTTTTTTTTATATTATTTTACTTATAATAAATATTATTTATTATAAATTTCTTGCTTTTAACACTATTAATAAGCTTATTTTTATTATAGCTTAAGTGCCTTTTTAAATATTAGTATTTTATATTAGTATATAAAACCACTTTTAATAAATTATAAGCTTAATATAATATTTTGCTAAAACTAGTTATTATTGCTGTTTATTTTTATAATATAAAGCATTTATCTTTTATTATAACAATTCTTTTTTTTTATATTACTTTTTATATTGTTATTTATAATATTTTTAGCACTATAAATTATTATAATAGCTACTTTTTTAAACATATTTAATACCTTTAATAATAAAAATAATTTTTTTATATTAAACTAAATATAAAAGCTTATTAAAAGTATATAAAGCTTATAAAGCTTTTAAACCAGCTTATAATAATAACTATAAGCTTAAAATAATTAGTTTAATATTATTATTTATATTATTACTATTAGTATTTAATACTTAAAAACTTGTTATAATATTAGCAACTACTTTATACCTTTTAAAAACACTTTTATAGTTTTTACTAAAAAGCTTATAATAACTTTTATTGCTTTTTTTATAATTTAAAAGTAATTAAATAAAAAAATCGCTAAAAAAATTAATAATTTTTTTAAACTTTAGTGCTTAAAAAGCTTTAAAAATTTTAATTAATAAACTTAAGTACTTATTATAATTTTTAAAGCTATAAAGATTTTAATGTTTATAAAAAACCTTATTATATTATAAGCTTTTAATAATTTTAATTAAGTTATTATTTTATTATTATTATAAAATAGCTTAAGCTTTATAGTATAAGCTAATATAGCTTATATTTATAACTTTATAAAAGTGTTTTAAATGCTTTTAACTTTTTATAAACCTAATAATAATAGCATTAAAAATCTTTTTTATAAAGCTTTTTATACTTTAAAGTTTTTTTAAAGTATTAATTTTAGTATTTTTAACGCTAAATTTAGTAGTATTACTATTTATTTAGCAAAAAAAGGTGCTATAATTAATTAAATCAATTAATATAATAATTACTTAAAAGCTTTAAAAAACTTTTATATAATATAAGTAAATTAAATATAATAAACTATTTAAACTTTTTAATTAGTATTTATACCTATTATAATTATAGCAAAGTTTTTTTTTATAATTATAATAAAGTTTTTAATAGTAAATATTTTATAAAATTAATAAAATAGTATTAAATTAATAAATTTTTATTTAAAACCTTTTAATAATATTATTAACTAAATAAATAAACCTTTTAAATACCTTTTTAAACCTTTTTAAAGTAAAAATAATAAAAAAATCGGTAAACTATTTAGGTTTTTAATTAAACTTATTAAAGATTTTACTAAAAATACTGCTAATATATTCTTTTTAATAAATTATAGCGCTATTTTTTTTACGCCTTTAATAAATATAATATTATTTACTTTAAAAACTTTTAATTAATAAGTTAATTTAGCGTAGTTAATAAACTTAAAACTTTTTAATATATATTATAAAATTTTTTAGCTATATAATATAAATAATATAATATATATTTTTAATAGCTTTTATTAATTTAATACTTATATTAAATTTATAAAAGATATTTTTTTTATAATAATAGTTAGTAAACTATTAAAACTATATAGTAAAAGTATTATTTAGTTAAAACCTTATTGTTTTAGTAATAAATACAGCACTTTTAAGCTAAAAAACATATTATATATACTAAAATTTAGTATTAATATTATTTTTAAAGCGTTATACTACTAGTTAAAAAGGTCTTTTAAAAAACTTAAATTAATTAATAGTAAAGGTAGCGCCTTAGCAACGCTAAAGTTTATAGATTTAAGCTTTTATTTTACTTTAAAAAGCAATTCTTAATACTTATTATAATATCTACCTGCTACTTATAGCAATATAATATAAGGCAATTACTTAAAAAGCAACTTATTTTTTAAATTATAAGTATTATAAGGTATTATAACGTTTAAAACTTTTAATATAGCAAGTAGTTTATTTTTTATAATTAAAAAAACAGTAGATTTAAAGATCTTTAACATAATTAAAGGCAACTTTTTATAAAGTAGCAACTTAAAAAGTAATATACCTTTAAAAGCACTTAAACCTTTTAAGCTTTTAAAATTAGCTATGCTTTAGCACTATAAGCTAAGGTATATAAGGCTTTTATTATTAAAAAAAACTGCTAAAATCACTATAAAGCTTTTAAGCTTTAATTTTATTAGTAAAAAAGACTTTTTTTGCAAAAAGTGTGTTATAAACAAAGTTATTAAATGCTTAACCTTTATTAAAGTTAGTAATTTATTTATTACTTTAAGTGTTATAATAAGTGATTTATTTATTATAAAGCTTATATTATATTTTTAAACCTTTTATATTTTAATTTTAATAAAATAAAAAATATATTATTATTAAATTTAATTACTAAAAAATAAATTAGTAATTATTGTTTATATTGCTATAAAAAAGGTATTTAAAGGTTTAAAAAATTACTATAACTACTATTTAGCTTACTTTTACTTTAATTTAAGCACTAAAGTAAATAATAGCTTTATTAATAATTAGTTATAAGCTAAAGGCATTAATTTTAATACTTTTAGCCTTTATATACATAAATAAAACAGCTTAGCAAAATAATTTATTAAAATAATTTTTAATCGCTTATAAATTACTTTATAAGCCTTTAAGCTATTATTATACTTTTAATGCTATATTATAGCGCTTATAATAAACTTAATTAATTATATAAAAGTTACTAATAAAAATTTAACCTTTTATTAGCTACTATATAATAAGCTAAAACCCGATTTAACACCTTATATACCTTTTTTTACTTGCTATAAAGTTATAAGCTTTAAGTGCTTATTAATTATATTTTATAAGTTATAGGTTAAAGTTTATAAGCTTGTTAAATATGCTAAATATAATAGGATTTTAGTAATAATTAGTATTAAAACTTAGTTGGTTTATATATTTAAATATTATTTAATTACTTAGTTTATAACGTTAAAGCTACTAAAAATGCTAATTTTAGTAAATAAAGCCCTTATTAATAGTAAGACTTTTTTATTAAAAGACTTACCTAGTATAAACTTACTTAAAACCTATTTACCTTTTAATAAATCTACTTTTAATAATAACTTTTAGTTATATATACTACTTATTATAAAGGATTTAAAAAACGTTATACTTACTAAAGCACTAAATTTAAAAGAGGTAATAACGCTTATACCTTTTGTTTTTTTATTAAATTTAGCTATTTTAATAAAACTACCTCTTATTTTATTAAAATTTAAAGCAAAATATAAAGTAATAAATAATAATTTAAAAGGTAATTTAATAAATTTAAACTTTATTAAACTTTTTATAAATTTAATAGTTTAAAGTATTGTTTATGTTATTATAGCTGCTTTAAAAAAGCTTAATATGCTAAAACAAATATTAAAAACGCCTAAAGGTTTTTTATAGTTATAAGTAATTAAGTTTAAATTTTAATAGCTATTAAAATTTAAAGCCTTTTGTTTTTTATTTATTAAAAACCTTAAAAAATACTTTATAAGTAGCTGTTAAATATTAAAATATAAGTTAAACCAATAAAAATTAATTATTAAATATAAAGCTAAATTTATTATTAAAAGCTTTAAATAAGCTTTTAGCACTAATTTTATAAAAACCTTTATAGCTATTGCTATTTTATTTACTTAATAAATTTTACTAGTTTTAATAACTATTAAAAATTAAAAAATTAAGTAAATTAATTTTATAAAAGCTTTTTTTAATAATAACCTTATTAAAACCTTTTATATTAAACTTTTAAAAAGCTTAAAAATTATTTTAAAAGACTTTAAAATTTTAAAATTAGCGATTTAGTATAAGTATAAGCTTAAATTATAATAAGTTTTTTAGTTGCTATAAGCTTTATATAGCTTAAAGTAAGCTTTTAAATAATAGTAAAAAAAGCTATTTTAGTTACTAAAAAGCTTAAATTTTAGGTTTTTAGTTAGTAATACCTTTATATATTATAAAATAACTTTAAATACTTTTATAATAACTTATATTAATAACTACTTATTAATTAGCTTAGATATTTATTATATTTAAAGCTTAAAAACTAAAATTAATGCTATATATAGTATTAAAAACTAAAGCTTTATAGCTTAGTTTTTAAATGTTAAAATTAAATATAATAAGCTTAATTATAAGCTATATTTATAATAGCTTTAATATATTAAATAAGTTTTAAAAAAGTTAAAATTAAAAGATATTAAATTTATTAAAATTTTATTATAGCTTAAAATTATAAAGCTAAAAAAGTATAAGTTTTTATTAGCATTTATTAAAACTTATTATTATTTAATGCTTATAAAAATTATAAACTACTTAATATAAATTATTAAGCTTAATATAACGTTTACTTATTAATAGCTAGCTATTTATATATAGTACTTTTATAAACTATACTTTATAGTAAGTATAAAGCTATTTAAATATTTAAAAAGTATTATAAAATTAGCTTTAGTGTTTAAGAATTTAAAAGGCTTTATATTTTTTAGCAAAACTTTTAGTTACTTACTTATAGTTTTTAATAATAATAATTATACTAAGTGCTTTAAAACCGCTAAATTTACTTAAGGATATACTATTATAATAGTTAAGGTTGCTATAAGCTAAAAAGTTAAAAAGGCTAGCATAATAGCTTTTTTAATACTAAAAACTAAATATATAGTACTTATAAAAGCTATAAAAAAAGCTTAATAGTTAAAAAGCTTTTATAATAAAATCTAGCTATTAATTTTAAGGCTTATAGTAGTATATAGCGATAATATAAAAGCTATAGCAACTATTAAAAACTTTAAATATTATTAATATATTAAATATACTTTTATAAAATTTTAGTTTATTAAAAATGCTTATAAAGCTTAGTTAATAAATATATGTTATATTTTTATTATTAAAATAGTAGCTAATAAGCTAACTAAAGCTTTAATACTTGCTAAATAAACTAATTTTTAGTAAATATTAAGCTTATTAGCTAGCACTTTAGTTAAAAAAGCATATTAAAATATATTAGCAACTATAAGTGCTTATAAAAAAGGTGTAGCTTTTTAGCTATAGCTTTATTAGCAAGGTTAGTAGTTATTATAAGTAGTGTATATATTATACTTATATAAGCTACTTATAAGTGGCTTATAGTAGCTATAAGTAATATATATATAAGGCTAAAGACCTTTAGGGACCTTTTAAGGACTTTTAGCAAGGTTAATATAAAGCTAAAGACTTTTTTAGCTAACTAGCACTACACTAAGTAAAAAGGAGACCTATTAAAGTAATTAGTTTAAGGTAATACTTTATAACTAACTTATTATAAAGGTTATTTTTTATATAAGGGTTTATTTTTTATAAAAGGGTTTATTTTTTATAAAAAGGTTTTATATAACTAAAGTTAACTTTATTATAATTTATTGTAATTTACTATAAAGCTAAAAGTTTTAAGTAGTTTAAGCGCTAAAAATAGTTTATATATATAGCGCTTTTTGCTATATTTAATAAATAAAATTCTAGTTAAGCAAGCAATATACTTTTACTTTTTCTTTTATATTACCTTACTTATAATAAATATTATTTACTATAAATTTCTTGCTTTTAGCACTATTAATAAGCCTATTTTTACTATAGCTTAAGTGCTTTTTTAAATATTAGTATTTTATGCTAATATATAAAACCACCTTTAATAAATTTATATAAATTAAGTTAATAATATAAATATCTGCTTAATAACCTTATACACTACTACTATTAAAAACTTATATAAAGTTAAAAATTTATTTTACTAATATAAATTTCTTTAAAAAATTACAAATAAATTAAATTTAGCTTTTATATAAAATAGCTATAATAATTAATATTTGCTTACTAAATATAATATTAAATAGCAAAATATTAAATAAATTAAATTTAAAAATCAATATAATAATTTTTATAATAATATATATATAATTTTTATTATAATAAAAAATATTAACGCTTTATTTATTTTTTCTTTTAATATTAAAAGCAATTAATAATCTTTAAACAACTTTAAATATTAATTTACGTAAAAATTATTTTATTTTAATAATAATTTATTTAATTAAATAATTATTATATTTATTATTTAAAATTTAAGTTTTTTTGTTTATATTGCTATAATAAAATTACTTAAATATAAATTAAAAAACATATTTAAAAGCTTACTAATTTATTATTAGGTATATATAATAAATAATCTTTACTAAAGTTATTTAAATAATTAATATAAGTTTTAATTAAAGTGTAAATATATTTAAAAAATAAAGTTCTTTGTTTTTAAATTAATATATATTAACTATAAACACTAGTAAAAATAGCTATTTTTTATTACTTAATAAAACCTTAACAATTATTAATAAAAATATTATAAGTATAATAAGGCTTTATAATTTTATAATATAATAAACTTTATTAATTTATAAAAATTTAAGTTTAATTAATCCTAATAATTATAATATTATAAACAAAATATATACCATAATTATCACTTATAATAAAATCCTCTTAATAAAAAATAACATAGCCTTTTAATATATTTTGCTAGTATTTACTTTTTAAAATTTTAAATCGTTAGTTTAAGTTTTAAAGTTATGTTAAATAGTTAAAATATTATTATTAATATTAAACTTATTTTTTAATGAGCAGAAAATTATTTAAGTTAATAATAAGTTAAATTAAAAAATAATTAAAATAATTTAGCATATATTTTAAGCTATTTAAATAATATTAAAAATTATTTATTAAAGATTTAGTAAATTATTAACTTAAATTTTACATGTTTTTTTTTTGTTTTCCTTAGCAATAAATTTAATAATTTATTAAATTAATATTACTTAAAAAACCAAATATTTATAATTAAAATTAATTTATTAAAAAGCTTTTTTTATATATTAAATAACATTATTAAGTTATATATTATTATTTATAATTAATAATATTATATTATTTTTAACTTAGTTATTTATATTATTGCCTTAATTTTCAAGGTTTTTTAATTTATATATATCGCGTTTAATAAGCGTATATTAATTATAAATCTTTTATTTACTAATTTTTACATTTTAACTCTTTTATTTTTACCTATTATTTTATCCTTTAATTAATTGTTGTTATTTTTACTTATTTTTTTACTTATTATCTTATTATCCCTAATTATTATTTCATCCTTGTTATTCTTAATCATTATATTTAAAATTCCATTTGTTATCTTAGTTGATTTTATTAGTAGTATTAGTTTTATTTTTAACATTAATATCCTTATTAGTCGTAAGCTTTTATTTATTAAATTAGTTAGTAGTAAGTTAATTAACTTCGTTAATAGTATTAGTTTTATTATTAACATTAATATTTTTGTTAGTTATAAGCTTTTATTCATTAAATTAGTTAGTAGTAAGTTAATTAACTTTATTAGTAGTATTAGTTTTATTATTAACATTAATATCTTTATTAATTATAAGCTTTTATTTATTAAATTAGTTAGTAGTAAGTTAATTAACTTTATTAGTAATATTAATTTCATCGTTAACATTAATGTTTTTATTAATCGTAGGCTTTTATTTATTAAATTAATTAAAAACAAGTTAATTAACTTTATTAATAATATTAGTTTTATCATTAACATTAATGTTTTTATTAGTTATAAGCTTTTATTCATTAAATTAATTAAAAGCAAATTAATTAACTTTATTAATAATATTAACTTTATAGTTAATAAAGTTTTTATTAAAGGTGGTTTTATATACTAGCATAAAATACTAATATTTAAAAGGGCACCTAGGCTATAATAAAAGTAGGCTCACTAATAGTGTTAAAAGCAAGGAATTTATAGTGGATAATATTTATTATAAGTAAAGTAATATAAAGGAGAAGGTAGAAGTGTATTGCTTGCTTAACTAGAATTTTATTTGTTAAATATAGCAGAAAGCGCTATATATATAAACCATTTTTAGCGCTTAAACTACTTAAAACCTTTGGCTTTATAATAAATTATAGTAGATTATAGTAAAGTTAACCTCGGCTATATAAAACCTTTTTATAAGGGATAAACCTTTATATAAAGGATAACCTTTATAATAGGTTAGTTGTAAGGCGTTACCTTAAACTAATTACCTTAGTGGGTCCCCTTTTTACTTAGTGTGGTGCTAGTTAGCCAAAAGGGTCTTTAGCCTTATATTAACCTTGCTAAGGGTTTTTAAAAGGTCTTTAAAGGTCTTTAGCCTTATATATATATTACTTATAGCTATTATAAGCTACTTATAAATAGCTTATATAGGTGTGGCATATACGCCACCTATAATAACTGCTAGCCTTGCTAGTAAGGCTATAGCTAAAGGGCTACACCTTTTTTATAAGCACTTATAGTTGCTAATATATTTTAATACGCTTTTTTAATTAAGGTGCTAACTAATAAACTTAATATTTACTAAAAATTAGTTTATTTAGTAAGTATTAAAGCTTTAGTTAACTTATTAGCTATTATTTTAGTAGTAAAAATATAGTATATATTTATTAATTAAGCTTTATAAGTATTTTTAATAAACTAAAATTTTATAAAGGTATATTTAATATATTAATAATATTTAAAGTTTTTAATAGTTGCTATAACCTTTATATTATTATTATATATTACTATAGGCCTTAAAATTAGTAGCTAAATTTTATTATAAAAGCTTTTTAATTATTAAGCTTTTTTTACAGCTTTTATAAATGCTATATATTTAGCTTTTAGTATTAAAAAGGCTATTATGCTAGCTTTTTTAGCTTTTTAGCTTATAATAGCTTTAGCTATTATAATAATATATTTTTAAATAAATTTAGCGGTTTTAAGGCATTTAATATAGTTATTATTATTAAAGACTATAAGTAAGTGGTTAAAGGTTTTGCTAAAAGTATAAAGCCTTTTAAATTTTTAAATATTAAAGCTAATTTTATAGTGCTTTTTAAATACTTAAATAGCTTTATACCTATTATAAAGTATAGTTTATAAAGGTGCTATATATAAGTAGCTAGCTATTAGTAAGCAAATGCTATATTAGGCTTAATAATTTATATTAAATAGTTTATAGTTTTTATAAGCATTAAATAATAATAAGCTTAAGTAAATATTAATAAAAACTTATATTTTTTTAGCTTTATAATTTTAAGCTATAATAAAATTTTAATAAGTTTAATATCTTTTAATTTTAGCTTTTTTAAAGCTTATTTAATATATTAAAGCTATTATAAATATAGTTTATAGCTAGGCTTATTATATTTAATTTTAATACTTAAAAACTAAGCTATAAAGCTTTGGTTTTTAATATTATATATAATATTAATTTTAGTTTTTAAGCTTTAAATATAATAAATATTTAAGTTAATTAATAAGTAGTTATTAATATAAATTATTATAAAAGTATTTAAAGTTATTTTATAGTATATAAAGGTATTATTAATTAAAAGCTTAAAATTTAAGCTTTTTAATAGCTAAAATAGCTTTTTTTGCTACTATTTAAAAGCTTGCTTTAAGTTATATAAAGCTTATAATAGTTAAAAAACTTATTATAATTTAAGCTTATATTTATGCTAAATTACTAATTTTAAAATTTTAAAGTTTTTTAAAATAATTCTTAAGCTTTTTAAAAGTTTAATATAAAAAGTTTTAATAAAGTTACTATTAAAAAAAGCTTTTATAAAATTAATTTGCTTAATTTTTTAGTTTTTAATAGCTATTAAAGCTAATAAAATTTATTAAGTAAATAAAATAGCAATAGCTATAAAAGTTTTTATAAAATTAATATTAAAAGCTTATTTAAAGCTTTTAATAATAAATTTAGCTTTATATTTAATAATTAATTTTTATTAATTTAACTTGTGTTTTAATACTAAATAGCTATTTATAAAGCATTTTTTAAGGTTTTTAGCAAATAAAAAATAAAAGGCTTTAAATTTTAATAGCTATTAAAATTTAAACCTAATTATTTATAATTATAAAAAACCTTTAAATGTTTTTAATGCTTATTTTAATATATTAAGCTTTTTTAAAGTAGCTATAATAATATAAATAATATTTTAAACTATTAAATTTATAAAAGGTTTAATAAGGTTTAAATTTATTAAATTATTTTTTAAATTATTATTTATTATTTTATATTTTACTTTAGATTTTAGTAAAATAAAAGGTAATTTTACTAAAATAGCTAGATTTAATAAAAAAATAAAAAATATAAGCGTTATTATTTTTTTTAAATTTAGTGCTTTAGTAAATATAACGCTTTTTAAGTTTTTTATAATAAATAATATATATAATTAAAAGTTATTATTAAAAATAGATTTATTAAAAAGTAAATAGGTTTTAAGTAGGTTTATATTAAGTAAATTTTTTAGTAAAAAAGTTTTGCTGTTAATAAAAGCTTTATTTACTAAAATTAGTATTTTTAGTAGCTTTAGCGTTATAAACTAAATAATTAAATAATATTTAAATATATTATTATTAGTTATATTCCGTTATGCCTATATAATACTATTTAAACCCTGATTTAAATACATTAAGCATCCGGTACGCCTGCTTTTTAACAATCAAAGGTAAAACCGGGGAACCCGGGCGAAAACCCTTTGCTTCCTGGTCGGAACGCCCCCGAGGCGTCTACGGTTCCGCTGCGGATCTCTAACTAGGGGCCTCACCGCGCCCTAGCAGTTCTCTGGTCAAGAGAAAATAAAGGAAAAGAAAGAAAGAAAGAAAGGAAAAGTAAAAGAGGGTGCGGCCTTTTAGGCCCTGCGTCCTTCTGTTCTGCTAGTTGCTACTAGCATGCCATCGGCCATGGTTCGCCACTGTATCGTCCCTGGAACCCACTCTCTTCGCTTCCGTTGCACCTTCTCGCCTTTTGCTAGTGTTTGGGCCACCTTATACATGGGTAGTAGGCCTCGGGCTAGAAACCAGCGCACCGCCTTGTGAGCTACCTCCGGGCTGCTTATACGTCGTGTTATAGTCTGTGGCCAGTGGCGAAAGGGCCGGAAAGCTGAGTAGCCAGGTCGGTCCGTTCTCTTTCGAATTCCGGGCAACGTAGGAATCTATGTAGCGCCGTTTCCCTGCCTTCTGCGCAGTCGCAGAAGGGCGTGGCTACATTTGGCACCCCTTTCTGGAAAAGGAAGGCTTTTAGCCCTAACGTCTCTGTACGGATTTGTAGCAGAGCCGAGGCTTCGTATTTTCGGAGTCCGTAGTAAAGTCCGCTATGTCCGTTGGGCAGGTCTCTTCAGTCCTTTCTGGTGGTCTCCCTGTTGCCGGGGCCGATGCCGCCAGGCCCCGGCCCCTTTCGCTCTGTTGTCGGCTTCGTTCCACCCTTCAAGCCAGTGTCTTTCTAAAGCCTCTTCCGTCGTATCTCGGCCTCGCCATTCTTCCACCCACTTTTTCTCTACGCCACTTTCGACCGTCTGTCGTGTGTTTTGCTGGGTTTCCCTCGGTGGTAACCCTACCCGCCTTCGCCTCACCCGCCTTTCGCCTCTGTTCCTGATCGTGTTCCCTTCTGAAACCAAATGTCTGACCTCCTCCTGAATAGTCCTTTCTTTGCCCGAAATCGCTAACCTGCCTTCGAAATCGCACAACCTGGCATTTAGGTAGGTGTAAAGAGGGGGCAGCCTAGTTCTGACTCTAAAAGGTAAATCGGGGTTGCTTTGTACGCTCCTCCAACTACCCTAAGGCACTTCGACTGTTCTTTAGTCAGGTCCTTCGCTATCCCTTTGCTTGGCCTCTGCTAGGCCTGTGCCACGCGGACGAACCGTATGCGATTGCGCTCCGAATCACCTTCGTGTAGATCTCTTTTGCCCTGGGTGCGCTGCACCCCCATGTGGTAGCAGCTAATCTCGTCAAAGCAAAATTCTGGCGTTCGAGTTTCCGTCGGAGTTCTTTTAGGTGGCGACGCCACCTCAGTTTGCGGTCCAGCCATACCCCTAGGAAGCGTACACTCTCCTTCGGTTCGATTCGTATGTTTCCCAGCTGGATCGGGGCAGAATCGGCCTTGTGCCGTCTTGTAAAGTGCGTCAGTTCGCTTTTTGCTGGGTTAAAGTTCATTCCATATCGTACTGCCCAGCTTTCGCACTTTGTATACACCTGCGCCAAACGCTCGCAGTTCCCTTCTGCACTTGGCCCTGCTACCATAAGGTTTGTGTCGTCTGCAAACCCTATTATAACTAGCCCTCTTTCCGTTAATTCTTCATACAAGGTAGCTATATATAGCAAGAATAATACTGGTGACAGTGGGGATCCTTGTGGTACGCCTGTGGTTAGGACCTTTTTCGCCGCGCTTTCGCCGTCAAATAACAATGTTGCTGTCCGTTCTGTAAGGTAGCTCTGGAGCCAGTTCTGAATCCATTGGGGGAAGCCTTTCTTCCGTAGCACCTCTAGCAGCCTCACGTAGTTCACTGCGTCAAAAGCCCCTGAGATATCCAGCTGTAGTAGTGTCAACGTTAAATCGTGCTTCCAGCTGCCGTGAATCGCCTCTGTTACGGCCCTGATTGCCAGTTCCGTAGATCTCTGTGGTCTGTTTCCCATTTGCCCTTCTGGTAGTAGCATAAACCTTTCCGCTGCGGCTGAGATACGTGTGCTTACTACTTTTTCGATTATTTTGCCCATTGCGCTGAGTAGCGAGATCGGCCTGTAGCCGCCGGGCTTCCTAAGCTCCTCTGGGGTTTTCCCGGTTTTGCTAAGACTGCTACGACCGCGTTTCGGAGCCGTTTCGGGTAGTATTCGTGCATAAAACTCTGTTGGGCCAATACTGCTATTGCTTCTGCAACTTTCTGCCCGCATGCCTTCAGAAATCCCGTTGGTAGAAGGTCGTCTCCTGGCGCTTTCAAGGTTTGGCTTCCTCTAAGATTTCTTCAATCTCCTTTGTTTCAACCTTTCTTCGCATCTTAAACGGGTGTTCCGCGGGCTCCCTTCGCCCTTCTAGGTCCGATAGGTCGATCTCCGGGGTAGGAAAGAACCTAGCCGCCAGCACTTCTGCCTTTTCTGTATGGGTGGTTGCCCACCCCTCCTTTTCAAGGTCTGAAGACTCCTTTTCGCCGGGGGCCCAGCTCTTAAGGCGCGCCCACCTTCCAAGGTCCAAAGTTTTGAATTGTCTTTGAGGCTTCCGCTACACCTTGTCGCCACTGTCTCCGCTGTTCTTCGCGGATGATTCGCCTTTGTTCCGCTCTTGCTTCAGTCGCCTTTCTCCTTTGGTACTGGGACGTTGTTCTGTGGCACTTTCTTTCCTCCTCTTTGGCTTTTCCTATAGCTTTTGGACCTTTTGTGACCACCACGGGGCTGCTTTTCCTGCTGTGGCCTTCCTTTTCGGGGCCGCTACGTCCGCTATCCTGGTCAGTTCCGTTATTAAATACTCGACGTATTCATCCATGTCTGTCGTTGTGTCGAAACCCTCCGGTACCTGCAACCTAGACGCCTCGACCGCCACTAGCGCTTTATCCAACATCTTCCAGCTCCAGCCCCTGGGTGGCTGGAGGCCTGGTATCGGGTCTTTTCGTCGTGGATTCGGAAGCTTTGGGGGTGTGATCGGATCCTGCCCATCCTGGGCCTTCGAGTATTTCCACCAGGAGTCTTTCATCAGCCCATATCAGGTCGATTGTGCTGTCTTTTTCCCACCCTTCGGCAGTCCTTCGCTTTCCTTTCCTTGTAATGCTGCCGTACGGCGTTCGGAGGGTTAGTTTCAAGCTCTTGCTAGGCTCAAGATTTCTTCGCAGTGTGCCGAAGTTCTCCCTTCTTTATCCCACAGCGGCGAGTGCATATTCATGTCCCCTACTACTATGTTCCGCCCTTGGTTCGCTTTCCTTTTAAGTTCGATCATTGGGCTCACCCTGTTTCTGCTCGAATCTGGCTCCGCATACACCGACCACACAGTAGCCAGTTTTTCCTTGTCTGCTGAGAAGAAAGTCGCTTTCGCCCAGTTGTGGCCGGCCTCTTCCACCCATGAATCGCCTGCGATTCGCTTGTTGATATACAGTGCCGCACGTCCGGAACCAGCATATACTACGTTATATCGGCTTGACCTAGGACAATACGGTCGGAGGGGTTCCACTCCCTCCTCCCCTTGTAATGGCGGCTCTTGCAGTGCTATTATGTCATATTCCTCTGGTGATCCGAGGGCTATTGCCGCACACGTTCTCGATCCTGCGGTGTTCCAAGATAGGGCGTCAAGTCTCATTGGCTCGAAGTAAAGGTGTTCTTCCTGTTATCTGGGTTCGGTCGCGCTTCCGGGGCGGAAGAGGGGGGAGGCCCCCTCGAATTCGGTCCGGGTGTGTCGGCTTCTCCGGGGAAGAAAGCTTGTATCCTGGCTCCCGGGGCTACCGGGGCTGCACTTGTCGCCCTAGGGCGGCCGAGCTTTGGTGTTGCCAACTGGGTCATTCTTGGTGCTACCGGTTGGTATGGTCTTGGTCTTTCTGCAAGCGGGCTGAGTGCTGGTCGCTTCCGAGGTTGAACCTCCTGCCAATCACTCTGGTTTCGGTCTGTTGGTTTGTGTTCGCTTCGGATATAGAACTGTGTCGGCCGGTGTTGGTATGCCTCTTGTGCTACTGCTATTTGGCCCTATTTAAATATATAAACTAAATAGGTTTTAATGTTAATTATTATTAAAATCTTATTATATTTAGTATATTTAGCAAGCTTATAAGCTTTAATTTATAACTTATAAAGTATAATTAATAAGTACTTAAAGCTTATAACTTTATAGTAGGTAAAAAAAAGGTATATAAAGTACTAAATTAGGTTTTAACTTATTATATAATAGCTAATAAAAAGTTAAATTTTTATTAGTAACTTTTATATAATTAATTAAGTTTATTATAAGCATTATAATATAGCATTAAAGATATAATAGTAGCTTAAAGGCTTATAAGATAATTTATAAGCGATTAAGAATTATTTTAATAAATTATTTTATTAAGTTATTTTATTTATATATATAAGAGCTAAAAGTATTAAAACTAATACTTTTAACTTATAACTAGTTATTAATAAAGCTATTATTTACTTTAGTGCTTAAATTAAAGTAAAAGTAAGCTAAATAGCAATTATAGTAGTTTTTTAAACCTTTAAATACTTTTTTTATAGCAATATAAACAATAGTTGCTAATTTATTTTTTAATAGTTAAATTTAGTAATAACGCGTTTTTTATTCTATTAAAATTAAAATATAAAAGGTTTAAAAGTGCAATATAAGCTTTATAGTAAATAAATTACTTATTATAACATTTAAAATAATAAGTAGATTATTAACTTTAGTAAAAGTTAAACGTTTAATAACTTTATTTATAGCGCACTTTTTACAAAAAAAGTCCTTTTTATTAATGAAATCAAAGCTTAAAAGCTTTATAATAATTTTAGCGGTTTTTTTTAGTAGTAAAAGCTTTATATGCTTTAGCTTATAGTATTAAAACATAGCTAATTTTAAAAGCTTAAAAGGTTTAAGTGCTTTTAAAGGTATGCTACCCTTTAAGTTGCCACCTTATAAAAGGTTGCTTTTAACTACATTAGGGATCTTTAAATCCACTGTTTTCTTAATTATAAAGAATAAACCACTTGTTATATTAAAAGTTTTAAGCGTTATAATACTTTATAACATTTATAATTTAAGAAATAAGTCGCCTTTTAAATAACTACTTTATATTATATTGTTATAAGTAGCAAGTAAGTATTATAATAGGTATTAAAAATTACCTTTTAAAGTAAAATAAAAGCTTAAATCTATAAACTTTAGCATTGTTAAAGCGCTACTTTTGCTATTAACTAGCCTAAGTCCTTTAAGGGACCCTTTTAACTAATAATATAACGCTTTAGAAATAATGTTAATACTAAATTCTGGTATATATATATTGAAATACACTGGCAACTACAGGTGCTTATAAGGGGGGTATAGCCCCCTAGCTGCAGCCCTGCCAGCAAGGCTAGCAGTCATTACAGGTGGCGTACATGCCACACCTGTATAAGCCACCTATAGGTGGCTTATAGTGGCTATAAGTGACGTATATACAGGGCTAAGGACCCTTAGGGACCCCCTAAGGACCCTTAGCAAGGTTGATACAGGGCTAAAGACCCCCCTAGCCAACTAACACCACGCTAAGTAAAAGGGGGACCCACTAAGGTAATTAGTCTAAGGTAACGCCTTATAACTAACCTATTATAAAGGTTATCTTTTATATAAAGGTTTATTTTTTATAAAAAGGTTTATTTTTTATAAAAAGGTTTTATATAGCTAAGGTTAACTTTATTATAATTTATTATAATTTATTATAAAGCTAAAAGTTTTAAATAATTTAAGCGCTAAAAATAGTTTATATATATAGCGCTTTTTACTATATTTAACAAATAAAATTCTAGTTAAGCAAGCAATATATTTTTACTTTTTTTTTTATATTATTTTATTTATAATAAATATTATCTACTATAAATTTCTTGCTTTTACTACTATTAATAAGCCTACTTTTATTATAACTTAAGTACTTTTTTAAATATTAATATTTTATGCTAATATATAAAACTACTTTTAATAAGTTATAAGCTTAGCATAATATTTTATTAAAACTAGCTATTACTATTGTTTACTTTTATAATATAAAGCGTTTATTTTTTATTATAATAATCCTTTTTTTTTATACTACTTTTTATATTGTTATTTATAGTATTTTTAGCACTATAAATTATTATAATAGCTACTTTTTTAAATATATTTAATATTTTTAATAATAAAAATAATTTTTTTATATTAAACTAAATATAAAAGCTTATTAAAGGTATATAAAGCTTATAAAGCTTTTAAACTAGCTTATAATAATAATTATAAGCTTAAAATAATTAGTTTAATATTATTATTTATGTTATTATTACTAGTATTTAATGCTTAAAAACTTATTATAATATTAATAACTACTTTATATTTTTTAAAAATACTTTTATAGCTTTTATTAAAAAGCTTATAGCAATTTTTATTGCTTTTTTTATAATTTAAAAGTAATTAAGTAAAAAAATCGCTAAAAAAATTAATAATTTTTTTAAACCTTAGTATTTAAAAGGCTTTAAAAATTTTGATTAATAAACTTAAGTATTTATTATAATTTTTAAGGCTATAAAGATTTTAATGTTTATAAAAAACCTTACTATATTATAAGCTTTTAATAACTTTAATTAAGCTGTTATTTTATTGCTATTATAAAATAGCTTAAGCTTTATAGCATAAGTTAATATAGCTTATATTTATAACCTTATAAAAGCGTTTTAAATGCTTTTAATTTTTTATAAACCTAATAATAATAGCATTAAAAATCTTTTTTATAAAGCCTTTTATACTTTAAAGTTTTTTTAAAGTATTAATTTTAATATTTTTAATATTAAATTTAGTAGTATTATTACTTATTTAATAAAAAAAGATATTATAATTAATTAAATTAATTAATATAATAATTACTTAAAGGCTTTAAAAAACTTTTATATAACATAAGTAAATTAAATATAGCAAACTATTTAAACTTTTTAATTAATATTTATATTTATTATAATTATAATAAGGTTTTTTTTTATAATTATAATAAAGTTTTTAATAGTAAATATTTTATAAAATTAATAAAATAGTGCTAAATTAACAAATTTTTACTTAAAACTTTTTAATAATATTATTAACTAGGTAAATAAACCTTTTAAATACTTTTTTAAACCTTTTTAAGATAAAAATAGTAAAAAAATCGGTAGATTACTTAAGTTTTTAATTAAACTTATTAAAAACTCTATTAAAAATATTGCTAATATATTTTTTTTAATAAACTATAACGCTACTTTTTTTGCGCCTTTAATAAACATAATATTATTTACTTTAAAAACTTTTAATTAATAAGTTAATTTAATATAATTAATAAACTTAAAACCTTTTAGTATATATTATAAGATTTTTTAGCTATATAATATAAATAGTATAATATATATCTTTAATAGCTTTTATTAGTTTAATACTTATATTAAATTTATAAAAGATGTTTTTTTTATAATAATAGCTAGTAAACTACTAAAACTATATAATAAAAGTATTATTTAGCTAAAACCTTATTGTTTTAATAATAAATATAGCACTTTTAAGCTAAAAAACATATTATATATACTAAAATTTAATATTAATATTATTTTTAAAGCGTTATACTATTAATTAAAAAGGTTTTTTAAAAGACTTAAGCTAGTTAATAGTAAAAGCAACGCTTTAACAACGCTAAAGTTTATAAATTTAAGCTTTTATTTTACTTTAAAAAGTGATTTTTAATACCTACCACAATACCTACCTGCTATTTATAGCAATATAATATAAGGTAATTACTTAAAAAACAACTTATTTTTTAAATTATAAGTATTATAAAGTATTATAATACTTAAAACTTTTAATATAATAAATAGTTTATTTTTTATAATTAAAAAAACAATAAATTTAAAAATCTTTAATATAGTTAAAAGCAACCTTTTATAAAGTAACAACTTAAAAGGTAGCATACTTTTAAAAGCACTTAAACTTTTTAGGCTTTTAAAATTAGCTATGCTTTAATATTATAAGTTAAGGCATATAAAGCTTTTATTACTAAAAAAAACCGCTAAAATTACTATAAAGCTTTTAAGCTTTAATTTTATTAGTAAAAAAGACTTTTTTTATAAAAAGTGCGCTATAAACAAAGCTATTAAACGCTTAACTTTTATTAAAGTTAGCAATTTATTTATTGCTTTAAATATTATAATAAGTAATTTATTTACTATAAAGCTTATATTACACTTTTAAACCTTTTATATTTTAATTTTAATAAAATAAAAAATATATTATTATTAAATTTAACTACTAAAAGATAAATTAGTAACTATTATTTATATTGCTATAAAAAAGGTATTTAAAGGTTTAAAAAATTATTATAATTACTATTTAGCTTATTTTTACTTTAATTTAAACACTAAAGTAAATAATAACTTTATTAATAACTAGTTATAAGTTAAAGGCATTAATTTTAGCACTTTTAGCTTTTATATATATAAATAAAATAGCTTAATAAAATAATTTATTAAGGTAATTTTTAATTGCTTATAAATTACTTTATAAGCTTTTAAGCTACTATTATACTTTTAGTGTTATATTATAGCGCTTATAATAAACTTAATTAATTATATAAAAGTTATTAACAAAAATTTAACCTTTTATTAGCTGTTATATAATAAGCTAAAACCTAATTTAGCACTTTATATACCTTTTTTTACTTGCTATAAAGTTATAAGCTTTAAGTGTTTATTAATTATATTTTATAAGTTATAAGTTAAAGCTTATAAACTTATTAAACGTGTTAAATATAGTAGAATTTTAGTAGTAATTAGCACTAAAACTTACTTAGTTTATATACTTAAATATTACCTAATTACTTAGTTTATAACGCTAAAGCTGCTAAAAACGCTAATTTTAGTAAATAAAGCCTTTATTAATAATAAGACTTTTTTACTAAAGAATTTACTTAGTATAAACCCATTTAAAATCTATTTATTTTTTAATAAATCTATTTTTAATAATAACTTTTAGTTATATATACTACTTATTATAAAGGATTTAAAAAGCGCTATATTTATTAAAGCATTAGATTTAAAAGAGGTAATAATATTTATATCTTTTGTTTTTTTATTAAATCTAGCTATTTTAATAAAACTGCCTTTTATTTTATTAAAATTTAAAGCAAAATATAAAGTAATAAATAATAATTTAAAAAGCAATTTAATAAATTTAAACCTTATTAAACCTTTTATAAATTTAATAGTTTAAAGTATTATTTATACTATTATAACTACTTTAAAAAAGCTTAATATATTAAAATAAGCGTTAAAAACGCTTAAAGGTTTTTTATAGTTATAAGCAATTAAATTTAAATTTTAATAGCTATTAAAATTTAAAGCCTTTTATTTTTTACTTATTAAAAACTTTAAAAAATACCTTATAAGTAGCCGCTAGGTATTAAAACGCAAGTTAAACTAATAAAAATTAATTACTAAATATAAAGCTAGATTTATTATTAAAAGCTTTAAATAAACTTTTAGCACTAATTTTATAAAGATTTTTATAGCTATTGCTATTTTATTTATTTAGTAAATTTTATTAGCTTTAATAGCTATTAAAAACTAAAAAATTAAGTAAATTAATTTTATAAAGGCTTTTTTTAATAATAACTTTATTAAAACCTTTTATATTAAACTTTTAAAAGGCCTAAAAATTATTTTAAAAGACTTTAAAATTTTAAAATTAATAATGTAGTATAAATATAAGCTTAAATTATAATAGGTTCTTTAGCTGCTATAAACTTTATATAGCTTAAAGCAAGCCTTTAAATAATAGTAAAAAAAGCTATTTTAGCTATTAAAAAGCTTAAATTTTAAGCCTTTAATTAATAATACTTTTATATATTACAAAGTAACTTTAAGCACTTTTATAATAACTTATATTAATAATTACTTGCTAATTAGCTTAAATATTTATTATATTTAAAGCTTAAAAACTAAAATCAACGCTATATATAGCATTAAAAACTAAAACCTTATAGCTTAGTTTTTAAGTGCTAAAATTAAACATAATAAGTTTAATTATAAGTTATATTTATAATAGCTTTAATATATTAAATAAGCTTTAAAAAAGCTAAAATTAAAAAATATTAAACTTATTAAAATTTTGTTATAGCTTAAAATTATAAAGCTAAAAAAGTATAGGTTTTTATTAGCACCTATTAAAGCTTACTATTATTTAATGCTTATAAAGATTATAAACTACTTAATATAAATTATTAAGCCTAATATAGCGTTTGCTTATTAATAGCTAGCTATTTATATATAGCACCTTTATAAATTATACCTTATAGTAGGTATAAAGCTATTTAAATACTTAAAAGGTACTATAAAATTAGCTTTAGTATTTAAAAATTTAAAAGGCTTTATATTTTTTAATAAAACCTTTAACTATTTACTTATAGTTTTTAATAATAATAACTATATTAAGTGCTTTAAAACTGCTAAATTTACTTAAAGATATATTATTATAGTAACTAAAGCTATTATAAGCTAAAAAGCTAAAAAAGCTAGCATAATAACTTTTTTAACACTAAAAGCTAAATATATAGCACTTATAAAAGCTATAAAAAAAGCTTAGTAATTAAAAGGCTTTTATAATAAGATTTAGCTACTAATTTTAAAGCTTATAATAATATATAGCAATAATATAAAGGCTATAATAACTACTAAAGACTTTAAATACTACTAATATACTAAATATACCTTTATAAAATTTTAGTTTATTAAAAATGCTTATAAAGCTTAATTAATAAATATATACTATATTTTTACTATTAAAATAGTAGCTAATAAGCTAACTAAAGCTTTAACACTTGCTAAATAAATTAATTTCTAACGGATATTAAGCCTATTAGCTAATACCTTAGTTAAAAAGGCGTATTAAAATATATTAGCAACTATAAGTGCTTATAAAAAAGGTGTAACCTTTTAGCTATAACCTTGCTAGCAAAGCTAGCAATTATTATAAGTAGCATATATATTACACCTATATAAGCCACTTATAAGTAGCTTATAGTAGCTATAAGTAATATATATATAAGGTTAAAAACCCTTAAAAACCCCTTAAAAACCTTTAGCAAGGTTAATATAAAGCTAAAAACCCTTTTAGCCAACTAGCACTACGCTAAATAAAAAAAAGACCTATTAAAGTAATTAGTTTAAAGTAACGCCTTATAACTAACTTATTATAAAGGTTATCCCTTATATAAAGGTTTATTTTTTATAAAAAAGTTTATCTTTTATAAAAAAGTTTTATATAGCTGAAGTTAACTTTATTATAATCTATTATAATTTACTATAAAGCCAAAAGTTTTAAGTAGTTTAAGCGCTAAAAATAATTTATATATATAGCGCTTTCCGCTATATTTAACAAATAAAATTTTAATTAAGCAAGTAATACACTTTTACTTTTTTCTTTATATTACTTTATTTATAGTAAATATTATCCACTATAAATTTCTTGCTTTTAGCACTATTAGTAAGCCTATTTCTACTATAGCTTAAGTGCCCTTTTAAATATTAGTATTTTATGCTAGTATATAAAACCACCTTTAATAATATAATATGTTTTTTAGCTTAAAAGTGCTGTATTTATTGCTAAAATAGTAAGGTTTTAGCTAAACAATACCTTTACTATATAGTTTTAATAGTTTACTAGCTATTATTATAAAAGAAATATCCTTTATAAATTTAACGTAGGTATTAAACTAATAAAGGCTATTAAAGATATATACTATACTACCTATATTATATAGCTAGAAAATTTTATAGTATATGCTAAAGGGTTTTAAGTCCACTAACTACGCTAAATCAACTTATTAATTAAAGGTTTTTAAGGTAAATAACACTATATTTATTAAAAGCGCAAAAAAAATAGCGCTATAATTTACTAAAAAGGATATATTAGCAGTATTTTTAGTAAAGTCTTTAGTAGGTTTAATTAAAGACTTAAGTAGTTTACTAATTTTTTTACTACTTTTACTTTAAAAGAGTTTAAAAAGGTGTTTAAAAGGTTTATTTACTTGGTTAATAGTGTTGTTAAAAGGTTTTAAGTGAAAATTTGTTAATTTAGCACTATTTTATTAATTTTATAAAACATTTACTATTAAAAACTTTATTATAATTATAAAAAAAAACCTTGTTATAATTATAATAAATATAAGTGCTAATTAAAAGGTTTAAATAATTTATTACATTTAATTTACTTATGTTATATAAAAGTTTTTTAAAGCCTTTAAGTAATTATTATACTAATTAATTTGGTTAATTATAGCATTTTTTTCTGCTAAATAAGTAGTAATACTGCTAAATTTAGCGTTAAAAGTGTTAAAATTAATGCTTTAAAAAAACTTTAAAGTATAAAAGGCCTTATAAAAAAGATTTTTAATGCTATTATTATTAAGTTTATAAAAAATTAAAAGCATTTAAAACACTTTTATAAAGTTGTAAATATAAGCTATATTAACTTATATTATAAAGCCTAAGCTATTTTATAATAGCAATAAAATAATAGCTTAATTAAAGTTATTAAAGGCTTATAATATAATAAGGTTTTTTATAAATATTAAAATCTTTATAGCTTTAAAAACTATAATAAGTATTTAAGTTTATTAATTAAAATTTTTAAGGTTTTTTAGGTGCTAAGGTTTAAAGAAGTTGTTAATCTTTTTAGCGATTTTTTTACCTAACTACCTTTAAATTATAAAAAAAGTAGTAAAAGTTGCTATAAGCTTTTTAATAAAAGTTATAAAAGTGTTTTTAAAAGGTATAAAGTAGTTGCTAGCGTTATAATAAGTTTTTAAGCGTTAAATATTAGTAGTAATAATATAAATAGCAGTATTAAACTAATTATTTTAAGCTTATAGTTATTATTATAAGCTGGTTTAAAAGCTTTATAAGCTTTATATACTTTTAATAAGCTTTTATATTTAGTTTGATATAAAAAAATTATTTTTATTATTAAAGGTATTAAATGTGTTTAAAAAGGTAGCTATTATAATAATTTATAGTGCTAAAAGCATTATAAATAACAATATAAAAAGTAGTATAAAAGAGAAAAATTACTGTAATAAAAAATAAACGCCTTATATTATAAAAGTAAACAGTAATAATAGTTAGTTTTAATAAAACGTTATATTAAGCTTATAACTTATTAAAAGTAGTTTTATATATTAGCATAAAATACTAATATTTAAAAGGGTACTTAGGCTATAATAAAAATAGGCTTACTAATAATGTTAAAAGCAAAGAATTTATAGTAAATAATATTTACTATAAGTAAGGTAATATAAAAAAAAAAGTAAAAATATATTACTTGCTTAATTAAAATTTTATTTATTAAATATAGCAAAAAGCGCTATATATATAAACTATTTTTAGCGCTTAAACTACTTAAAACCTTTAGCTTTATAATAAATTATAATAGATTATAATAAAGTTAACTTTAGCTATATAAAACCCTTTTACAAGGGATAAACCTTTATATAAGAGATAACCTTTATAATAAGTTAGTTATAAGGCGTTACCTTAAACTGATTACCTTAGTAGGTCCCCCCTTTACTTAGCGTGGTGCTAGTTGGCCAAGGGGGTCCCTAGCCCTGTATCAACCTTGCTAAGGGTCCCTAAGGGGTCCCTAGGGGTCCTTAGCCCTATATATACGTCACCTATAGCCACTATAAGCCACCTATAGGTGGCTTATATAGGTGTGGCATATACGCCACCTGTAATGACTGCTAGCCTTGCTGGCAGGGCTGCAGCTAGGGGGCTACACCCCCCCTATAAGCACCTGTAGTTGCCAGTGTATTTCAATAGTTTTCATTAAAAAGCTAACTAGTATAATTAATATTAAGTCTAAGTAATTTCTAATTTAAAACAACTTAATTATTATTTATATAATTTTATTAATTTATAAGCCTTTTAATATTAATAGCTTTTTTTAATAGTATTTAGATTTCATTTAAACTAGTTTTTTTTAAAGGTATAAGTTTTATAAAATTTTAATATAATATAAAAGCATTTTATAAAAGCAATGCTATAAAATTAGCTATAATATTTATTTTATTGCTTTTAAAAATATTTATTAATACTTTAAATCTATATATTAATTTTTTATTACTAAATAATATAAATAAGTATTAAGCTATATTATATTTTAAAATATATTTAATAAAATAATTAAACTTATTTTTAATAATATTTTAGCAAGTAGTTTTATAGCTTTTTTTATATAGTTATTACTACGCAAATAGTTTTTAAACCTATAAATTTATTACTTTATATATATTAATCTTGCTATTTATTATTTATATAACTATTTTATTTAAAACAGTTAAAATAAATTTATAGCTTTTAATTACTTTTATATATTTTTTAAATAATTTTCCTTTAAATTTTTTATATATATATTTAAAAATTAAGTATATTATAGCATTTAATATAAAAATATTATTATAATTAAAGTTAGTTAAATATTTTATTATTTTAGCGTTTATTAAGTCGTTTAATATTTTAATTATAGCAAAATTAATTGCGTTTAATTATATTATAGCTGCTTTTTTATAAATATTTTATTTAAAAAATATTTTAACCATATTTTTCGCTTTTATAATATAAGCTATAATTTAATTAAAATATTTAGCGTTATTAAACTTCTTTATTAAATTAAGTGTTAGCATTTAAATTTATACGTAAAAGTTTTTTTCCTAAGTTTTTTACTAATTAAAGTTTTTTAAAGCTATAATATAAAAAGCTTATTACTTAATTTCTTGCTATTTATAGTCAAAAATAAAGTATATAGCGGTATATAAAAGTAACTTTAACTTAAAATTAAAAAGCAGCTATAGTATTACCTAACTTAATTACTTTTTTACTTATTTTTATATATAATTTTTTTATTTGCTTATTTATTTCTTATTATCTTTAAATTATAGCTAAAATAGTTATTTTAACTAATATTTAATAAATTGGTTTTTTTTTTCCTTAATAGCACCTTTAACCTTATAAACTACTTATAAAGCTTAATATATTACAGCTTATCTTTAAACTTCCGTTTAATAATCTCATCCTTAATTTCTAGTATTAATAAAATATTTATAAATATTAATAACCACTTTATTAACTATATAATTAATAAACTACATCTTATATAATTAAAATTTAACATTATAAATATTAATTTTAATTAAGTTTTTTTTTTATAACATAATTTAAAAATCTATTATTTTAATAATAATTATTAGCCATTTTATATTATATAGCTTTTTATTAATCTTAATAAAAGTTAAAAAAAAATAGCAAAGTATTTCTTTCTTTTTATAATACCTATTGCTTTTTTTCTAGCTTAGTACTCCTGTTTAACTACAACACTAAATTATATAGCTCGCTTTATACTTATTATTTAAACGCAAGCTTTTTTTTAATAGTTTACTTTAACCTAATAATTAAATAAAATAAAGTTAAAATAAAAAAATAATTTATATTAAGCTAACTTTTTATACTATAAACAATAGAAATTAATATTCTTAGTATTAAATTTCCTTATTATAAAAATCTAAGCGTTTTAAAATTCCTTAAAAAAAGATAGCAAGTAATAATATAATTATAATGCCTAGCTATAAAAAAAAACGTTATTAAGTTCCTTTTTAGCTATTTTAAACTTTTCGCTATAAAATTAAATAAGTTTTAATATTACTAAAAAGTTATTAATATAATAAACCAATATATTATTTTTTTAAACTTAAAAAATAATTCCTATATTTAAAGTTAAAAGCTTAGGTTATTTTTTAAGTTATTAATTATAATTAAAAGCAAGATTTTAAAATACCTTTGCCATAATTTTATAAATAATAAAAAAAAAACCATAGCTAAAACATTAATTAAAGTCTTTATAAATATTTTTTTTTATTAGCCTTAAAAACACTAAAAATAAATAAAACATATAAATTTACAGCCTATTTTTACATTATTCACCTTTATTTAAATTTAAATACCTAATATCTTATATTAAGCTAAAAATTAAATATATTTATTATAATATAATATAATAAACAACAAAAATAACCATATTATTTAAATACCTTTATTATTATTTAATAAAGTAATTTAGCAAGCAATAACAACAACAAAAGCTAATAAAATATAATATATCTTAATACCTTTAAGCTTATTAAATCTTATTTTAATATAATTTTTAAAAGTATTATTTTAGTTAACATCTTTTAATTCCTAAAAAAAAACGCCAATTGTAATAAAATCTATTATCTTATTTTTTATAACTTATAACGCAAAAAATAAAAAGCTTTTTGCTTTATAAATTAGTTAATATTTAAAATAAACTAAATATAAGCAATTATAACGCTAATATTTTTATGCTTTATAAATTATATAACGCTTAATTATAAATTTTTTATATTTATTTTTTTAATATTTAAAGCTATAATTATAACAAAAATACTTTTTTAAGTTTTACTTAAAATAATAAATAATATTATACTTAATGCTTGCATATTTTTTATAAAAGCATTTTTAATAGCATATATTTAAACATATAAATTTAATAAAACTATAAATATAATTAAGTATACTTATTACTATATTAAACAAGTTTAGTAATAAAAGTTAAACAATTTCCTTTTTTTAAGTATGCTATAATAATTCATTTTTAAAACATTTATAATAAGTTATAATTACGCACTAAAAGATTTAAAATATTTTATATTTTTTTTTAAATATAACTAGTCTTTTTATAATATTTTAAAAAATTAAAACATTATAAAACAAAAAAGCTAATATAATAAATATATAATATATTAAGCTTTTAATAAAAATATTATTAAAATTTATAATATTATTTTTATTATCAACTAATAACTATAAAAAATAAATACATTACTTAGGTTAAATATCCCATTATATATAAAGTACTTATTTATAAGCATTGCTTAAATACTTAAGCTTATTATTAGGGTCTGCAAGGGGTTTTGGTTGTAAAAGTGGGATGTATTAGAAAAACTGACTAGAATTCTGGTGTAGCCAGAATTCTAGTCATATAGCTAGGCTAAGTGGGGTAGGCTAGGCTAGGTTGACTAGGCTACGCAGGCTGGCAAAGTGGGTGGCCCTGCCACCCCTTGCCACCCGTATCACTTATTTATAATGCTAACATAAGTTTATACTTAATAAAAAAGTATTTAGTAAAAAGTAAGTCAAATAATTTAAAATTAGCAATAATAAAGAGAATGTTTATAAATATTAAAATAATAAACTTAAAAATAAGTAATTAAAAAATAAATATAAATATTTAAAAACTTACTATTTTATTAATGCTTATCTTTATTTTTATATTATCACGCCGTTTTTTATTTTATTTCTATTGTTTTTTTTTATGCTTAATAAAACGTTAAAAATAAAAGCTTTTTAAGTTTGCTATTATAATAGTTAACAAAATAAAAGTCAATAAAAAATAATATATTACTTAAATTAATAAAAACAATAAATATATTAATTAAATTAATAAAAATAGTAATAAATTATAAAAACAAGTTTTAAAGTAAATAATTAAAATTAAGTACTTTAAAAAAATAAAGGTATAAGGTAAATAAAGGTATTTTAAATTTTATAAATAATCTTATAAGTAATAGTAAAAAATTTACATTATTAGTTATATAAAAAAAAAATTATATAAAAAAAAAGTTGTGTAAAAAAAAAGTTATATAAAAAAAGTATTATTGCCTATATATACTTAGGTATTTAAAAGCAGTTATTAATTATATAAAAAAAGCACCTAATTTTTATATATAATATTTAAAATTTAATTATTATAAAAAAATTAAGTAAGTATTTTTTAGTAAACATTAAACCTTATATTTAAACCGGCGGCACTAAATAACCAACTAAGTTGCCTTTACTTAAAAAAACAGGATTAATTAGCTTATAAAGCCTTATAATAACAATAATTAAAAAAAAAAAAAAATTAAAAATATATAAAACATAAAACTTTAATTAATTTAACTATAAAATTAAGTAAAAGCTAAGCTTTTAAGTTTTATAAAAGTATAATAAATAAATAAGTAATTAATTAGCAAGTTATAAGTTAATTAAAAAAAATAAGCTAAAAAGTGCTTTATTTTTATAGTTAGCAAAAAATTAAAAGTATATAAAACATAAAAATTTAATTGATTTAATTATAAAATTAAGTAAAAGCTAAGCCTTTAAGTTTTATAAAAGTATAATAAAGTTATAAGTTATATTTATTTAATATTATATATTAAAAAAAGTATATAAAATAATAGCTATAGCATTTTTAAATAAAGTTTTATATATTTATATATTTATTTATATTTATATTAAAAATCTATATTAAGTAAAATAAATATAAATGTTAAATATATATTTATATAAAACATTATAATTTTAATATAAGTATAATATTTTTTAAATAACTTAAAAACATTAATTTATAAAATAAAAGCTAGTTCTTATATTTTCTCTTTATAATTTATTTATTTTACCTTATAATATAATTAAATAAACTAATTGCTTAGTTTTTTTATTTAAGTATAATTTTTTATAATTTTAATAATAAACTTTTTAATGCTATTTTTTATTATACCGCTAAGCTTTAGTTAAAATCGGTTAAACTTATTTAAAACAGTTAGAACTAAGTTTTTAATAGCAATATCTTTATTTTATTTAAACTAATATAAAAGCTTTAGTTTATATTTTTAAGCATTAATAACCTTTTTAATAAAAAACAATTTAATTTTTTAAAAACTAAGTTTTATTTAATAATTAAAATAGTAGCCTATTTTCTTAAGTTTACTTAATTTAATATATATTATATTATTTATTATTAAAACTAAAAAATCTTTATATTAATTATTATAATATAATTTTATTTTAATTTAAGTAAATCTTATAGTATTTACTACTTTTTATTTAAGTATTTATTATATAAGTTTAAAACTTTTACTAAAAAAATAATCTACTAATAAAATTTTTTTTAGTTTTTATCTATATAATATTTCATAAAAAAACCATAATATTATAACAAATATTAATATATTAAAACAATAAATAATATAAAATATATATAACTTTTAATTATTAAAATTAAATTTAGCTTTAAATAAAAATACTATACTATTTATATATATTTATATTATATACTTTACTTATTTATTTACTAAATAATAATAAGCTGTAATAACTTTTATATTTATATTAGCAACCTTACACAATATTATTTAAAAAGCGCTAATAAACTTACTATTTATATCTAATATAAAAGTATTAAGCAAGCCTTAATTTATATATATATACTATATATAAAGTTTAGCTTAATTTTTTATATTATAAGTTATAACCTTAATAATTATTTTAATTGCTTTAAATATTTTATTAACAATAAAAAACATTATATTGTTTTTATTTTTAAAAACTAAAAGGCTAACAATAAAATTAAAATATAAAACCAAAATTAAAATAACAAACATATTAATAAAAATTAAATTACTATATAGTTTTTAAGTGTCCCTTTTAATTATAATATATTAAAAATATAAATATAATATATAATTAATAATATAAGCTTTTATATTTTAAAAAAATATAAAAAACCAAAAATATTAATATATTTATTAAATATTAATATATTTATTAAATATTAATATAAGCTTAATTATTATATGCTATATATAAAACTACTGGTTTTTATAAAAATAAAACAATAAATTAGTCTTTTAAAAGGTTTATAAAATATATAAGCTTAATAACTAAGTTAATATAAAATAAATAAAACATTAATATTAAAAGTTTGCTATTTTATTAGTTTTTTTTTAATTAATTTTATAAGCACTTATATACCACTTTAAATAATCTATTTTTTTTATATGTTATTATAAAAACATTATATAATATATTAAACATATATAAAAAAGCAGTTATAACTTTATTTAAATCTTTTAAACATATCTCTACCTATAAAAATAACTTATTGTTATTAAGTAGTAATTTTAATTGTCATTAAAAAATAATAGCGTCTTAAAAGTTAAAAGCTAATTATAATAAAAGTCTTTAAAAATCAAACTTATTTTTTAAATCACATTATTTAGCTTATACGCATATAACTATAAAAGCCTATACTATAAAGTATATATTAGCAAGCTTACTAAGCTTACGCTTTAATAATCTAAATAATATATTAATATTTACTAAAAAGCATTTAAAAATATATATAATCTTAAGTTTATATGCAAATTAAAAAAAAAACATTCATTATTTACACAAACAATTAAAAACCTTAGGTTTACTATTAGCATTTATAAAAAATTAAACTATTATATTATAATTAATATAAACTTAAACGTTACTATAATTAAAAATATATATTAATTTCTTAAGCGTTTAAACCAACCTAAAAGTCTTAATTTTATAAATGCCAAATTTTATCTCAGCTAGCTTAAATATTCTAAATAAAAATAAAATAAAACAAAGCTTTCTATTAAGTTAAATTTAGTACAATATAACACTAATACTATATAAACAACTAAAATCAACGCAAAATATAAACAATTTTATATAATTAAAGTATACTAAATTAACTACTTTATATAATCTAGTTTTTAATATTTCTCATGCCTTTTTAGTTTATTTCTATAAAATAAAAATACACTTAATAAGTTCTTAATATTTCTTTTAAACTTTAAGCATAATCTTACCAACTATATTTAAACTAAATAATTTAAAAATATAAAATAATATATATTTTTAAACATATTAATATTTAATAAAATTAGCTTTTACTTAGTAATTATAAAATCTTAATATTTTTATATTGTTAAAAAAAGCTAAAATACCTATAAAATAATATATTTAGTTTTACTAAAATTTTATAAAGCTTAAACCTTACTTAAGTTTATATAAAGTTTTTAATATTTTTAATTTATATATTACTACTGTTTTTTTCTTTATAGTACTTAAGTTAAAATATAAAACATATACTTTTAGTACTTTTAGTTTATATTAATAAAAATAGCATTTAAAAAGAGATAAAATATAACTAAAAGCTTTAAGTACTATAAACACACTATTAAATTACTTAAAATAGTTTTTAATATTACAAAAATAAATAATAATATTATTAATATATATAAAAACAAATTGCTAAAAATAAAATATAAAAATATTTTTTATTTTATGCTAAAAAAAACTCAAAAATATTTTAAATCCTATAATTACTACTATAAATTGTTTATATCTATAATATAATATACTAAAAGCTATTTTTTATTTATTACTAATAAAAATAAGCTATTAAAAAAATTCTTTAAAAATATTTACAACTATAAATATAATTAAACTATATAATGCTTTAAATATATCATTTTATCTTAAAAAAAAATATACATCACTAATTATCCTTATATTAACCTTATAAAGATTTACTACAATATATAGCTTTTATTTATTTTAAACAATAAAAGCAAAAAACACAATTAAAACTAACTATTTAAAAAAAATACTTTTAACAACTTTATAATCGCATAAAAAATCTAAAATCAAATTTATAACTTTTTTATCTTTATAAAAATATTAATAAAGGCATTAATTAAATCCCTTTAAGTTAACATTATCTTTAAACTTAATAGCTATTTTAACACCATTATTAAATCATTTAAATTTATTGCAAAACAATTTACTTAACTTATTAAAAACATTTTTTAATTCATTAATAACTTTTAGCAGCCAATCCTTAAAAATATCAACTTTTAATATATTAATTTATTTAAAATCACTTTTAAAAATAAAGTTTAATACTATAAAAAAGTATTTGTTGCTATATTTTTTATCCTTTTTATTTTTTTCCTTATTTTTATATACTTTAATTACTTTTATAAAGCTAATTATATAAAGTACCTTGTCGGCCTTATAAATAAGCTATATTTTATAGTTAGTATTAATCTTATAAAGTTTAACAATGCCTAATTAATCTCTCTTTTAAATTAAAATTAATTTAGTACCTAAATTAAAAAATAAAAAGGCTTTATTTTATTTATTAAAAATAACATTAAAACTAAATCTATATATACTTATATAAAAGCTAATAATAAAACAAAGTAAAATAAAATAACCATTTAATTTAAGTAAAAAGTATAAGTATTACATTGCTACTAATACATTATAACTTAATTTTACCTTATAATTATCTATAGCAAAAATAAAATATATTTTTTATTTATAAAGCTTAAGTTTGTTAGCAAAAAGGCTTGTTGCTTAAAAAGCTCTTTTTATTTTACTAAGTAAAAACTAATTATTTTTGTTTGCTTTTTCTTACTTAATATAAAGTTAATAAGTTTTAAAAAATTCCAAGCTAATAATATAACTTAGTTATAAATTATTAACAAAGTAAACTTATACGTTTTTTTTTATAGCTTTTTATTTATATCTAATATAATAATTAAAACTTTTATAATATAAGCAACTATAGCTTTTTTTCCGCTTATACCGCTAATATATATTAATTTAGTTAATTTATTAATAGAAATCTTAAAGTAATATTTTATATAAAATCAATATAATATAATATTTATAAAAAAATAAGTGTTTATATATACTTTAGCAAAACCTTTTAATAAATCAATATAATTAAACACTTAAAAATATGCCACATTAATCCAAATATATTCTTTTTTATTAATAAAATATAAAAACTCCGTTTTTTTAACATAGCTAAAAATATTAGCTCCTTAAATTTTAAAGCACTTTAATACTTTATTTATAAAAAAAAGTAGTGCTAAAATTTCCTTATCTCTTAAGTTAAAAAAGTTTAATAAATCTTTAACACTATAATAAAAAAAATCAAATAAATTATTAAAATCATTATAATAATAAAAATTTATAATTAAAAGGTTAAAAAATATTACCTTTTTAAAAGGGGTTAAATCTAATATTTATAAGCTAATATATTTATTAATAATAAAAGTATATAATAAAGTAGCAATATATTCCTTACTAATATATATTAAATTAACAACGTTAATAATATTAGCAATAACAAGTAAATAAAAAACTAATTAACTTTATTTTTAAGTTAGCAAAACGCTTCCCCTAAGCATTCACCTTAAACGTTTTTTAAGTCGGCAATAAAATCGCTGCCTAATTTAATCTCTTCAAATATAAAAAAAGCCAAAAAAAATATAAAATATTTAAAAAGTAATTAAAAAAATTCTATTTGTTTTAAAATGCTAAAGCCTTTATCATTTACTTTTAAAAGTTAAAATACTTTACAAATATTATTATCTTAAATATAAAGTTTGTTGAAAAACAGTCGCTTATATACGCAGGTAACAACGGTTATATCAACCGGTGTATTAGATTTAAACAAAGTTAACCGTTCACAAAAAAGACTATTATAATATAAAGCTTTTAAATATTAATTTAATTATTTTTTATTTAATTAAAGATAATACTATTATTAAAATCTTTATATTTTTAATTGTTATTTTTAATAAAGTTATTATTATTATTATAGTTATTAAAATTTTATTTATTGCTATTATTTTAGTAGTTGCTAAAGTTATTGCTAAAATTTTAATTGTTATAATTACCTAATTTCACTTAGCTATTAACATTATCCTTTATATTATTATTAGTAGTTTTAAGTATAAGTTTTATTATTTTTATTAAAAACTAAAAACACTAAAATAGCATAACTATTAAACTAATTAAAGTAGCTTTTTAAAGTTATCTTTAATATTAGTTTTAATTTTGCTATTAAAAAAAAATAAGGTTTTTTACCTTTTAAATTTACTTAAAGTTCTTTTTAACAAGCTTTTCTTAAATAAATATCCAAGTTTTATATTGTTTAAACTTTTAGTACGCAGCTTTATAATTCTTTATAATTTAATTGTAAAAGTTTATCATAATATTTATTTAAATTTATCTTATAATAATTTAAGTCTTAAATTATTCATTTAAGCCATTATATACCTATAATACCTACTAGTCCTTAGTAAAAAATCCTATTTTATTATATTATTTAATCTTTTTATCTAAATAATTGTTAATAAAAAAAGTATCTTTATTCTTAAAAAAATATATAATTTTATCTTTTTTCTATATTATAATATTGTAATCTTTACCAAATCTTTTTTTCATTTTTTTTTTAAAAAAGGTAAAATTATTAAAAAGCAATTCTTTCTTAGTATTTAAAAAGGCCATAAACCACTTTGCCCCAAAAAACTTAAAATCCAACAAAATACCAACAATAAAATTATTTATAACATTAGTTACACCATAACAAAAAACCAAATAATTTAGCTTAAATATATATAAAAAAACTAGCTTTATATTATAATATATAAAAAACTTATATTTAATCTTTATAATTAAACTACGCTTTATAATATTATTAAAACCTTTATAACGCTATTTATCTCTATATTTTTAAGATCTTTAAGTAAAATAAAAGTTATAAAAAAAACAATTATTATAATCTTATTTAATATCTATATAATTTTTATAATATAATAATACTATAAATAAATTATAGTTAACTAATTATATTATAATATTTTATCTTAATTAAGCTAACATTTTATATTTAATTATTTTAAACAAACTATTAAAACAGCGTTTTCTTAAAAATCCTTATAAAAATTAAGCAAAATAATATAAATATATTAAGCAAACTAAAGATTAATAAATAAAATCAACTAAAAAATAATTTAAAAGCCTTTTAAATACTTTTTTAAACTTAATAACTTATTTTAGCTTAATAGCTGCTTAAAAACAATGCTTTTTAATTTAATAATCAAAAAGTTATACTAATACCTATTTAACTTAATAAGCTATCTTATTTAACATATAAAACATAAGCTTAAAATATTTATTAAAAAACATAACATTTACTACTTTAAAAATAAAAGCTATATCTCTTATATAATTAAAGTAAATATAAGGTACAATAAAATAAAGATTTTATTTTAATACTTAAAAAAGTTAGATTAGCTATAATACTTAGTTATAAACATTTTCTTTAAATACTCCTGTTAAATTAGCCTTAGCCTTACCTTTTAAATTAAAAGCTTGGCTATATTTAACCTGCTTTCCTTTGTTTATATTAAAATAGTTAAAAAAAAAAAAAAAAAAGTAACTAATATTAAAAAAGTACTAAAAATAATTAAATAAAAATAAATTAAATAGTTTTATAATATAAAAGCTAAAAATAAATAATAAAAACAGCTTATGTTTTTAATATCCTTAAAATAAAAATAAATAAAATAACTAACTAATATAAAAAAAATTTTGCTATAATAATATTAAAACTCTTAAATAAACAAAAGGTAATAAAGTTTTAAAATATCTTTAAAAATTTTCGCTATATTTATTAAAGTATAAAAAAAAACCACTACCACTAAAATATTAATAAAAAAAATCTTTTTCTTTTAAGTAAATAATAAAAATAAATTAAGTTAAAATAATTTAATTATTATAAATTAAAATAATATAATCGCTATAATTAAAATACCAACTATATAAAATAATAAGTATGTAAATTTTCTAAAAAAAATAGTACTTTATACCTTTTAAATTAAAAGCAACCATAAAAGTTATTGCTAAAATATTTATAGTTTTAAAGTTAATTTAATTAAGCATACTTTTTTCGCGATATAAATTTAGTTAGTTTTTTTTATTAATAATAAAATCAACTACTAATTACTAAGTATAAAAAAAAAAAACTAATAACATATTAATTTAAAAAGTACTAAAGGCTCTAAAGTAAACAAAACTAATAGTTTTAATAAATTTAATATTAATAAATCTAATATTAAAATATTAAACAAAAATATAGCTAAACTAATTAAATAAAAAAATAAAGGTTAAAGTTTAATATCGAGGTTTTATAATAGTTCTAATAATTTTTATAAAATAAAGCGTCTTTAAAAATCTTTAAGTCGTCTTTTTTTTTTTGCTTTACCTTATATTAATAATTTATCTTTAAAAAGGTTTTTAAAAATTATTTAAAGGTCTTTTAATAGATTTTTTAAAAAATTAACGCTGCTTTTCCGTTTTTACAGTTAAAAATAGTATATTAATAACAATCTCACCAAAAAAAAGTACAAGTTCTAAAAAAAATCGTATACTTAACATAACATAACATTATATCTAAATAATAAAAAGCTTATTAATAATATAAGTTAAAAATCAAAGTTTTTTTAAATTAAAAACATTAAAAAAAATAATCGCTAGCTACTATATAATAGCTTAAAATACACAAGTAGTTTAAAATACATAATATCTTTAAAATCAATATAATATAACATAGCAATCTAATTCATAGTAAAAACCTATTTAAAGTATAAAGTATATAAAGCTATTTAAAAGACTAAAGTACTAATGTCTATAAAAAAGTAGTAAATAACTCCCGTCTATAGGTCATATGACTAAGTGACTAATAATATCATCAAGTAACTAATGATGTAATGTCATCACATGACATTATAATAACTACGGTTGAATGAGACAATGATAGCAATAACAACAGAGGTCTGCAAAAAGATAGCTTTAAGTATCTAGGTAGCTTTACCCGGTCTAGCCCTACGCTCTAAGTGTTAAAATACTGCTATACCAAGGGGATTGGTAGACTATAGTTCTTGTTTTCATCGCGAGGTAGATAGTATTATTATATTTTTACGAACAAATAAATAAGAGTTTCAACCTAGAACATCATATCGTAGAACGTGTTAGAGAGCCTTACACACCAGGTACCTAGTTGATCGCATGTAATACCGAACGTATACGTTTTTATTCCATAGACTCTGGGCCGGCATGCATAGCCCATGTCAGCCATAACCATTGATTCGAAGGCCAGAGCTCGCAGCTTACTTACTACTCTGCTCACTAGAGCTAACTCGCAGAGAAGAAGTAACCGGTTGAGATTAGAATATACCTATTAATATCTATGCCAAACTGACTGCCACCTCATCATTAATTCATAGTCGTATGTTTAGCACTCTAAATTATCTGATAATAATATCTAGTCTGCACTCGAAGATAGACTCTATCGTAAACGACTGAGTTTGGATGATGAAGATGTGCAGAACCATACGAGGAAGAATAATGGCGGGAAATTTGTTTCCATATAATAATCTACGGTAAGGCCTTGCCGTAGTATTATGGGCTGGAGCGCCACTGAGATCTTTCAAGTTACACATACGCTGGCAGTGTGCGTATAAAATGCAGATATGTTACCCCTGAACAATTTTTGACGCCGCTTTAATTAGTTTCCTCCTGTGCATAAACGTATAAACTGCGCAGGAATTCCCTGACCGGCTACGCTTGTTAGCTACCGAGATATCGTTCCGGTAAAACAAAAGCGCATTAGGCATTACCTAGCGGCAGCATTCTCACCGACCCCCTAAATGCAACATTCACGTACCATGCTATTTGTATGGTACTCTGCAATGCAACATGTCAAATGCATGGTGATTACTGTATTCGAATCCCCATCGACTCGGGGAGACAGGGACGGGGCGCACATATCAGTATTCTCTAACTAGGCAACATGGTGACGCCATAGAGAGGGGGCTAGATCTTGACTTTCGGAGGAAAAACCGGATGGGTTGAGAAGATGACCTCAATTTCCGTTCCACCTGTATTTTAAATGTCCAGCCAAACAACAGTGAACCGCCATCTCTCCCTCGCGTTACTACACCCTGTATCATCGGTTGACATCTACCCACAGAATACCAAAATCAGGTACATTACCTTTGCAACCTCAGCCGGCCACAAACGTAAAACTTACTGAGAAATCACCATATCAAAGTAGATCAAAGTACCGGGATACGGGGGTTTGTGAGCTTAAGAAGAATGAATAATGCCAAGAAGCAGAATACGTTTTTTCTTACAATACTATTTTTCGGAAGCATGTGTAAGCTGGTACTATTGTACGAAGATAACTTATAGTACTTTAGCATGTTAGCGAGTTCTATTGTTTAATTACTGCTGTTAGAGCGGTTTCAAACCCAACTATGATGATCGTACAGAGGTAACAGTTCGCACGGATCAAGGTCGTATGGCTATATGTCGTTACTGCGTGTCACACATAAGCACTGCAGGATTATCGGCGCAATACTGCCAAAAATAGCACTTTGTTAAGTCGGGTACTTGGCCGTCTGTAATTACTGATGCGTGCTTACAGTTAGAACCGTAATACGGGTTGAATCCAATGACTTTTGGTACTCAACTCGGCATTAGGTTGCCGGATACGAACTTAGTGGCGCTCCTAGACATGAGCAGCTGCAGCCTGCAGGCAGCCAAGTCCTAGGCTTAACAACGTTCAACTTTTGATAGTGTGGTGTGGTGGTATGATCTGCAGTTCTGTTTTGTAACACTGAAATAGCCTGTTTGTGATTGGAGACAACTTAAAGCGCGGCGTGGCAACGCTACACGCCACAAGGCAGTGGTCAAGTAAGTAATACATGAAACTCATGTGGTAGGTACTCCCATAATACAACACAAGGCTATGTTATTCGTGGTGCCATCGGTGCGAAACGCTCAACTTTCAAGCAGCAACCTAGCTTTTAGAAGCCTAGGTATAGGTGTAGTATGGTTATACGTCGTTGCGCGAGAATCTAGGTCTACACTCATCATCTTCTGGCAACAATATACAAGAACACTTTCTTTGTTCAGGTCTAGAGATTGTGGCCACACAACACTCGGGTCCTAGTCATGCTCAGCGATTGCAACGGTAATACTCCGCAGAGGCTGGGAGAAGTAACGGCGAATTTGTTACAGCCTGCGGTTGGGATAGCGACAAAATCCACTATCACGGCAATGAGCATGATATGGTCAAGCATGAGAGGTATCTTGCTTGAGATCTCAAAAATAGTCAGTGCCTAGTGTCCGAGTAATTAATCTGCCTTGTTGTCAAACTTTGGCACGAAGTGGGATAAACATGGAACCTGGTGTTTAACTCTCCGGGTTATTTTGCATGCAATAATCTGACAATGCGGTGGATGGACTAGGATTGAGAAAATACTGATTTGAAAAGCTGGTCAGATAGAAGGTAAACCCGCATTTGATTGTTAGTGTTTTCATTTTGTTATAAGTTGCCGATTTACAGGTTAGTGTAGGAGCTTGCTTAGGTTGTTGAAACTTACTTAAGGCACTCAGTCAAATAGTTTACCTAACCTAAAGTGTATCTTAGCGCCTTCGTTTTTGATAGGGAACATTCGTGACATTGACTTAGTCCTCTTATAGCTCAAGCAAAAGATTAATTGAGACTGAGTACGACTTTCGCAAATGGTAAAGAGACATAGCAAGATTAGTTGCTAAGGTGTTAAAGGTTTCCTAACTATAATCACCGTTAGGACACTAAACAAGTAAGTTATTATTCATAGTTGACAATAAAGCAGTCGGCGTTTGCTGACTCATCATGCTGGTGCGCATCTGTTCTACTTTGACTGACTACCTTGCTACTGTCACATTCGACGGAATAAAAACAATAATTACGTTTATCTAATAAGTGAAAACTATGAACAACAAATTACCTGAGCTATAAATATCGTTCTTGATAAGTTGCGATGATATAGCTAATGGTTATGTGTGACTTGGTACACTTTTACTGGCCGTTTGAAATATAAGAGTATATGACTAAGCTAATATGTAAAATGTAGCGGGAAAAGCGCCGCCTACTGCTCATCGTCATCAGATACTCCTCTGTCAGTATCCTCATGTCGCCTTCACCACGGCTGTCTTCAAATCTTTCTCAACCTGCTTTGGAACGACTTCGGTATCTTCATCTTGAAGAGGACCGAAAGGGAATTTGACGAGCTTGGCGCCGTCAGGCAATTCAACGGTTCTGTATATCACTTCATAACGGAGACTCATTAAACCCCCGGCAATATCTCAAGAGATCCGGCAGCGATCAAAGCTGGCTCGGCTCCTTGAGCCCGCCGAGCGATTCCTTCCTATGGCTTCTTAGCGTTAGGCCCATCAGCCATCTCATCCATTCCAACAACTCTCGAATTCTTTCGTGTGTCACAATCACTATGTGAGTTTCGAACTACTCGGTCAACTGAAAAACGATATGTTGCTCCTTTGCATTTGCATAATTTCAACCGCCATCCCGGCTCCCAGCCACCACCTGTCAAACTCCCATCATGGACCCCTCCCTATTTTGTTTCATAAGCAATGAAATTGGAGTTCAAGTCGTAGGAAATGATGTAGCTCGAGTCCCACATGTCCATATCAAATAGGGCATTCTCGGCCAAGACGAACTGCTGCTTTAAAGCCAATAGTGACAGAGGAATCTTTGTTATGGTTAGCTTAAGCCCAATGTACGGGTAGAGTTGAAGCGGAATTGCAATTTTCCGTTATTGCTTACTGATGAACAGCTTGTATTCCCCAGATCCTTACCATCCCAGACAAGTCGCACGGCTGTTGAAGGTGTATCGGAGCTGTGGCCAGATTATGGTGCCAGTGCCAGTGTTTCGGCAGTTGTAGTATTTAGTTCCAATAGGGGCGATTGTCAGGGGTTTTGTCTCCAGAGTGAAGATAGGTCACAGGTAGGTCGCAACTAGGTAGAAGTATACGGGTAAGGGCCTAATGGTATTAATTCCTGAACATCTCCCAACTAACTGGGAACGTTCTCATCTTTGTATACTCAAATCATACGCTATACCTACGTGCTACATTATCCCTTGACCGCGATTTTGATTCAGGATCAAATGATCGCTCTGAGATACGGCGTCCGCAAATTATATTCAGCAATTGTCATCGAAATCTCCTTCAAGGCATATCAAAACGAAGATAATTTTCAGAATTATGGCCCAGGCTAAACTAGCCAACACTGTATATCAAGAGTTACCTACTGTGTAACAAACATCAGACCGTTACTTTTTATGCGTCTCTAGCTAGCAATGCTATGTAGGAACTAGAAACTCAGGGGGTAGGGCAGTACCGTAAAGATGCAAAGTCATCGGGCTCTATACGGGAGGTACAGTGAAGTGGTTCTCGCCACTACATTAGACAATGACATCAGTAACACCGGTAACCAAAATTATGAGTAGACCTCGTCAACATTTCCTAGCAATATGAAACAAACACTCAGTACGAAAGCGTCGTCCTTCTGATTGAATCTGCTTTTTCCTAGCATCACAGAATTGGCTCGATATCCCATACCCTTGGATGATTTCGCCAAGAAGTGCGGTCAAAGTAACAACGGTATCGTTGAAAATAAGGAGAGTAAGAAATGCCTATTTTCATCTTTTCCGACTTCCTTAATACAGTGCTCTGATGGAGAAGCACAGATCGCCTTACGTTGCCCGGTGCTTGGCGCTCCGTATTACACAGAGTAGAGAGAGGGTATCAGACAACCACAGTACACTGCCTATCGAGACTTAACATGGGTAGTTATTATATTGTGGTTGTTATTGCCTGTTAGTTACAATAGTTATTTAAGACTCGGTGTCGAGCAGTCCCTGAACAACGCTATTTTATAGTAGACGAGAGGCCTGACAGTTACCTTTCAACGCACCAGTTCCCTCTCCAGCTTGTACTCTACACTATATGTCCCTGGGTGCTAATCATAAGTAAGGGCAAAATTAGTATACAGGTGAAGCTTATTGCGGCAAAACCCCCCAAAACCCCAGAAGAGAGCAAGATATAGCTCAAACCGATCATGTACGTAGTATCCAGTTATAGTCGGGCTCTGGTCGAGTGTGACGGTGGCAAATGTTGCAGCGCATATGCCAAGACCTACGATGGTAGCCAGTTTGATGATCGTCTGGAAGATGGACCTAGCTATTGACTGTTGCGACTTTGGTAGAGAAGACATCGTATACATATCGAGGGTGCCGTGTTAGCACGTAGGGTGTATCCTTGAAGGATATTTCTTCAAGAACTCGCGTTGACGACATGAAACTTGAAATCGATCCCGATCCCAACGGCAATCAGGGCTGGGAACGTCAACGCCCAGTATGAGACTCTCTGAGCACACCCTGGAAAGTAGCACCAGCGCTCCAAAGTACCACCTTATCGCAATAATGTTTGGGTGTATGCACGTCAGCGTCAACTGCATTTCTTCTACCCATGGTTCCACCCTGGAGTGAATTTCAGGGACTCGCATTCTTACCTGAACCTGTTTGTTACCCGATGACACAACCGCCAACGCAGCCTACAAACTAAATGTAGAACTCGAAGTTGATGTTCGTGTGATGGAGCATGAAGGGCAAAGCCTGGCGAACAGCCTTGATTACCTGGAAAGCGGACTAGAAAGAATGTAGACAAGTACTCCAGATATAATAGTCATATTGTAACCTTAATAGATGCAAGATACATGCGAAATAGCGAGCAAAAACTCATTCATTAAGGTATCAAAGTAAACGATTCTACGCTATCAAACTAGGCATAGTCAAGATACATACAGTATGTGCTTGTCCATGTAGTAAAAATAACAGATTCAAAAGAGGTCCTCTTAATTGGTTGGGCATTGGCGGGCAAACATATTATCTCAACCAGGCAAGGTATTAGACAACCAAACATATTGGGGTTATTCATGTTCTTGTTGCCAACTATGTTCAGGAGAATCACTCCCACAGGAGACAATCGTAACTAGCCTAAACATTCTGCGTGCGTATTACTATTACATACTATTAGGTCTAATTTGGAACACTTTCTTGGGTGCCCTTAGTCGTATGCTAGTGAGTAGATGTTCCCAGACAACGCAGCATCTTAGTGATACGACTAAATATTGTGCCCTTATGATGAATGTATAAAGGAACATTCTGCGAGGTGTTTTATTTCGCCAGGCGAGTCAATCATTCCATTATCTCCAAAGATGTATATATCTTTTGTGAGCTTGTGATGGAGGTGCATGTGATTGGTTAAGCGAGAGAATAAAGCTGCATAGTCCTCAATTGAAAGATCGTCTATCGAGCCTATCAATCCATTCATAAGTTGCAGTTTGGGGCCTGTACAAACTTACAGAGTAGACTAAAACTGGGATTGCCAAGGCTCTAGTGGCGGAATTTTCAACTTGAGAGTGGATATCGAAATGCGCGGGCCAAACGGACTAATTCTTGCTATTTTATGCCATGTAATAGCAGTTCTGAGTGAATTGTTGTAATTGGTGTTTTCACAATCTAGGGCGAGATGTTTTGCAAAGCTACGCACATTAAACGCAAATACAATATGAAAACAACAGTTCCCGCAAACCATCGCCGTCTATTATATAAATAAGAGAGAGAGGAGAGAGTACCTAGGTAGAAGGTGGGGTGGCGGCTTGGGAGGACAGGTTGACCCCACACTTAGATGTTATTTGTTGCTTGTGGCGCCGTGCAGGAAAGTAACCTAACCTAGATGGCTGTGCCACAAGAGGCTCAATTATTGCATTAACAGTTGCTTTAGGTTTCGCGTCAGAGCAAACATCACCTCACTAGCATCACTACAACGGCGACGTCTCCCTCTCTAACATCTGGACACTAATGATGCTGCAATACTGACGTCTCCCCTTTGACACTGATCTGGCCACTGATAAGAATGTACCTCAAGTTCTCTTGCCAGTCTTGGACTAAAGGTATTGGCGACTTACTCCTCGTAGCGAGACTACAACCAGCCAACACAGGGGGGAGATCTGTTGGCGAGAGGTCGTCGCTCTTACTTGTGTCGAGCTTCGTTGAATGCTCGAAAGATACCTCCCGGTACTAGAAGAGAAACTCACCGTAATCGCAGTATTTCTATACGTAGTTACGACTGTCATCGCAACATTCGTCGGACCGGCCTTGACCGAGCGAAGTCGTCATGCCGTCGACCGTCAATCAGGATGAATGGGACTTACCTCGGCTAAGAGCCTCAATCGGCTTCGAGGTGAGATTATTACGCCGTTTCGTCTTCTAGTGATACTTTGAATTCATGACTGACTGCTTATCTGTTGGCTTTTAGGATGATTATCAATATCTATCACCAGATGATCAAGATACAGGTAGGGACCTGCGGGGATCATGAAACTAAATGCGCTAACGGACGGCGGTAGAATTTTTTGACGTTAAATTTTACCCATACGCGGATGACACGCATGACCCCATCTTCGCCGCAGTCAGTAAGAAACACGTTCGTTCCCCTGCGCCATCTTGGCGAAAGCCCTATCTGATGGTGATTAGGTCGTCATATATCGGCTTTCAAATAAGATAAGCCCCCCGTACGAGCTCATCCAATTGATTCGAGACGATGATGTAGGTAATCTGAGAATCCTCTTAATTGGTCATCTCAGTAACCGTTGGTAGCAAGATGCGTTGAATTGCAGCTGCACCTGGTCCAAAGAGCCAGAGACAGAGGCACCATGGTTATGTGTTGCTGGCCGTGATTCCAAAATCAAAGTCTACGATGTCACAAAAGGCACGCTGGTGAAGGTAAACCATCACCTTGAATCAAAACAGTGTAATCCGTGCTGACGAAGGGTGCGCCCATGTCTAGGTCCTTGTTGGCCACGGGGGTGTAAGTTTGCAAAATTCCCGTCGATTGAATACCGCTCAACCACAATTAGGAAATAAACGATCTCGCCACATGTCCTACAGATAGTCTTTTGATTGCATCGGCATCTGATGACACTACCATTCGCATTTGGAGCCTCGACCCAGCATGGGAGAAGCAACCATGTGTGTGTCTTCTTGCAGGAGAAGGCCATTCGGCACATCTCTTGACAGTCGTAAGTTCCCGGCTGCTTGCGGCCTAGTGTATGCCTTGGTTGAATAGTTGTGGCTGATGGATTTAAGGCTTTCCATAGTAGTGGCAGATATGTTCTCTCAGCTGGCCATGATAACGTCGTCTGCTTGGTATGTATGACTGAGACTCGGGAAGTTTGGCATATTAACATGATGTAGTGGACATTACCTGATCTACCACCTAAGCAGAGTGGTAAGAATCCGCCTGAGCCCGTCGTAATTCACTACCCGCACTTCTTCACCTCTGAGGTGCATAGTGGTATCGTCGACTGGTATGTGTTGTTATCGTGAGGCCAACTACGAATTCTATTAACATTTTGTCAAGCGTGGCTTTCTTTGGCGACCTCATTTTATCTCGGGCTTGTCACGAAGATATCATCGTGCTTTGGCGCATTGAAGGTTTCTCATCCCAGGATCCACCTCCTACTGCAACCGAAGCTCCGACGACAAGTGATCCAGAGCGACTTACTCGTTCTGTATTCGCGCCAGCGACAGCTTCGTCGTGCCCACCACAATACACCCGGCTACTTCAATTCTATACACCCAATTGTGGTCATCAGTTCTACCTTCGTTTCAAATTATATCATAGAAAAGGGAAACATCCGGTTCTCGCATTCGGTACTGCCCACTCGACTATCTTCTTCTGGGATCTCGCACGTTTGCTAGGTTATAACGACTTTATAAATGATTTAAGAGATCCGGCTCGGGATCCGTTACAACCAATCCATCGTCCAGGATGGCTAGTACCAATCCAACACAGACACAAGGGGGATGCCATCAACAAACTCAAAGACGCTGCAAGCGATAGGGACTCGGTGTTCTCAGGCCGCACGGGCAGTGTAGATGTTGAAACTCACGTCGATATTAACGCTGACTACGGACAAGAAACTCTTGAATCATGGGAAGGGAAGTACGACTTGACTCGTGTGGAGGAACCGGTCAGAGCCCATGCACAAAGCAACATCACTGTTAAGGACTTTGTTGGGCGCCAAGTCGCGTGGAGTGCTCATGGAGACTGGTGTGTAGTCGTAGGGAGCAAGAACCTCGCTATCGTTCTACAGCGCTGGGCTAAGAACGGTGTGAGCGATGCTCAATAAGCCGAACATTCCCATGAAAGGACAGATAACCAACCCATTAACAAGATGCCATAGGCGCATGGCATATCTAGCAGTGATTGGGCAAAAGAAGCAACGTGTATATATGTAAAACTACCGACGAAGATGTTTCCGGCCCCTTCTGCAACAGCAGATCATTATCTAGCTCCAATGGTTGGCTCATACAACAAGGGTTATAGCAAAGATCTATACTCGCTTCAATCAAAAATTTAAAACGCGAGTATTGCATGAGGATTTCGTACCAATTATCAGAGATTCACGAGTCAAATCAGTACTGACACCCTACCGTTTTCGAATTCCTTCTCGAACTCGGGATTCAGTCGTGCTCGGCGAACACGAAATCCGACGACAATTGTGCTCGTCAGCTTATATGATGACTGCAGTCTTATGATTTCTATTCAGCCAAGGGGCGTCCTTGGGGAGTCGATCCATAGCGATCGGATCCCCTAGGAAATATAATTCGTCCCCAGCTGCTGTCGTCGGCCTATAGTCCTAGGGCTCGTAATAGCCGTATTCGAATACGCAGCCCCTCTAGCTAAGTGTTGGATAACCGCATGGCCACCTCATATTCTATTACGTACTCTATGCCGGGCGGCGTGTCGTATAGTGCGCGCCAAAGATCGTGGCGCTGCTGTGGCAGTCGTAGTATCGGGGATATCTCCGGGGACGCATGACTTGGGGATCGCAGACGCCTTTCAAATCTCACGTGGATTATACACCAACTTTTAGTTGGCAACTAAAGTTGCGATCTAGGACTCTCTTTGTACCACAGTCGACGGGACCTGGTCCTTGTTGGGCAAATTTTGGTGTTGGTATTGTTGCCCGCTAGATAGGCCAAGTGATGTGAATCTCATAACGCTAGTGAGCGATGGCTTAGAGTAAAACAGCATAGTCCTGAAAATCACCACTGGCGGTGAGCTCGAAACGTCGTCATCGTAATTGAAGCTTGTCGTATGATCAGGATGATTGGACTAATTTCTCACTCAGCCCTATGCAACCTCCCGAAGCTGAGCGAGAGATGTCTTGTAGAATGATGGTATGCACCAAATCCTACGCCACGGGCAAGTATGAGAGGGACATCCTGCGATCAAACATGACCTCGATTAACATGGGGCTATCTATCGTAAGACCTTACGGTAGACGCCGTATTAACGGGTATAAAGAGTCTAGTTGTCGCCCAATGTAGAGGATTGCAACATTTCGAGTCTTCATCGCAACATCACACCAAGCTGCCTTCAACAGATCACTGTCCTGATCCAAAGCATACCACACTCCCGCTATCTCTCCAGCCAACACGATGAAGTTCTTTGCTGTCGCCGCCCTCGTTGCTACGGCCCTGGCCGCCTCACCTGGCTTAGATTCCCGCGGAGCGCAGTGCACGCCCCCCTCGTATGTGTGCAAGCCCGACCTCTCTGGCTGGTTTGTGTGCAATGTCGATGGAAAATTCCTAGTTCGTCAACCATCCATTCGAAGAACGCTTCACGTTTTCTTATCATACTTCCCTCTCATCCAACATTAGGACAGTAGCACTACATCTCTAAGAATTAATGTGTCTCAAAGCTAATACTCTTGTCTTGTTTACTAGGATGGCGGTGACTGCCCCGAGGGAACCAAGTGCAAGCCCATTAACAACCTTCCCTACTGTGTCTAAAGCTCCCAAGCTCGCCAAAGACTTGTTAGTTGGGGGTTTGGTTAGAGATGTGGTGGGAGAATCAGTCCCTATGTGCTTAGGGAATGGGGACATTCATTTTGTCTATAGAAACGTCATTTATATGCCGATACTCACTCTCATTAATAATACAAATGATCATCAAGATTGTCCTCAACCGCCGGCTATGCCAGGACGGCGCCAAACTAGGTTCCCGTAACCCCGTATTACCAAGCATAGGTATGTTGTTAGGCTCTCTGTAAAGTTGACTAAGGACATGCGATAAACCAAGTGATCTTCTTCAATCACTCAAAATGTAGAGATAATACCGTGAGTTCCTACTCTTCTGTTTCTCATGCATTAGCCTTTGTCAAACATTATCCACACATCTCAAAATGCCGTTTCTCATTATCATATTAGATTGTGCTTCATATTGTACACGTCATAACCCTTTGACCTACGTTTTCGACATATCTAATATCAATAAACAATTCAATAATCAATTACTACAACCTCTATACTAGGAGATATACCAATTAAGCACGGTCTCAAGGTTAGAAGGCTAGAATGATAACCACGACATTATTATTACGGCTTTGGAGTTCCGTTTACATTGCACGGAACGAAACCAGGAATCACCATCAACTCTATGCAGTTGTATTCCGAATTTTTGTTACATCTGGTACACTTCTGGTTTGTCTTCGCTCATCGACGTATGAGAAGGAAGCGGCTCATAGGCGAGCCGATCCGAGCGAATGATGTAGCGCATACATATGATATTGAACCTCTTCCCAAATTCTCCAAGCCCTGTGTATTAGTCAAGTTTCCCATCTGCTTTCAATATCTCCCTCTATGCTCAACCGCGCCTTAGCGATGTTACGACATATGCCAGTGTTCTATGCGATGGTTAAAGTACATACTTCAAGGCTGGAATTTATAAGGCGATCCGGTCTAACAAGAGTATATCGGTGATAGTTCTGCAGCTGTATTTATTTCATTTGGTCTTTGACCTTCATGCGTAGGATGTTTCAGCATCATACGGAATTTTACCCAAAATGAGTGAGATACCTTGAAAATCTGAAGTAATAGCTGTTTATGTTTTGTAGTCGAGAATTCGGATCTTCTATTATGAGTATTCTCTCAATAGTTCGGGTTGTGTAGAATTGTTGCATACACTTTTCGAGGTACAGTTCAATATTTTCACTAAATTTTAAGTGAGTGGGAATTATTTCCACGTAGTCAATGTTTACACGCATATGCCACAGCCAGTTATCCATGGCTATAGTATCATCTACTCCAAGGAACCTCCGCATAGCATCCCTAGCTGGCCGGCTTGGAAAACTCAAGGAAAGTAGATCTAGAGTACTTACTTAGACTAACGGAGAAAAAACAAAGTCTTGAATTCGTAAGCTACCGACGTTGACCAGCTCCACACTCAATCTGGGGCAAATGCCGTATACAAGGCTCTAGCAATTCAGCCACTCACCCCATAAAGGCTTCAGATCGCATCAAGTTGTAAATACAGATATACGCGTAAGTTGGAGGTTGATTCTTGGCGCTCAAAGATTCCGTGTATTGTCAGGGTCAGAAAGGTTGGGATAATTATCCCCACAAAAGGTCGGCAGATGAGAAGACAGTCGTGTACTCGTAACTAAATGAAGTCGTGGAAAGGAGCCGACTGAAAATCTAAAATCAATATCAATTAGCCAGTAGGAGGCGTGGCGATCTTCGAAGTCCACGTAATGGTTCAGTCTCGGCTAAGCTGATATGCAGAGACAGAGATTGGCTGAGAGGGATGGCCGGCTAATGACTACGACTGCTCTAAAGAGTCTGTAGAAAATAAGATGAGTATATAAAATCTTAAGCTCCGCAGCTAAGATGTCGGAATACTAAAGTTGAACGAAGGATCGTCTTGTCACCTCGGTACTAGATTGCAACAAAGACAAATCACCCCTGTCTGACTCAACGGCCACGATGGTGAGCTTCCGGGTCCTTTCGCTCGCAGCTCTTTGCGGCGCGAGTCTCGCACACCCAGGCGAGCATCACGATGCGCTTAAACGCCGGCGGGATCTCCACCACAATGAACTCGTAATCCGAAATGCGGAGGCAGCTCTGGCCAAGTGCAAGAGTAGCGCAAACGGGCAGACGATGGCACGAAGAGCGGCTTTGCGACGTGCTGTGAAGGCGGCGGAGCTGCGTGAGAAGCGAGACATCGAGCATAGTAAGTTATTTCACCTTCTCGTAACGTGTATACGTTACTTCCGGCCCATCGTAAGATGGCCAGAATGATTATTGGAGGCGGCCGAAGGCACTGACTATGGCAATTAGCACGCATGAGAGCTAGACAAAACCAAGATATTCTGGACAAGTACCTACAGACATGCCACGATCAAACAGCTGTACACAGCGACTGGTCGAAGTCGACACCGCACAGTACAATATTCGCTTCTAATTCTACCACCGGGCTTGCGCCTGAGACCATTATTGGGCCATATTGGGTTGGAGGAGAATTCATCCGTTCAAACATGGTCGAGAGTGAGAAGGGAATCCCAGTGCACTTAGACCTTCAATTTGGTAAGTTCTTACACGTCTTTCTTCCTTTATTCTCGAAGTAAAATTCTTGACTCTTATACCATTATAGTCGACATTTCAACCTGTGCTCCAGTTCCCAACATGCTCGTTGATATATGGCATGCGAACGCATCAGGTGTATACTCAGGGGTAGTGGATGGCGCAGGCCTCAATACAACATTCCTGCGCGGGGTACAGATTTCGGATCTTGAGGGCGTAACCAACTTCGAAACAGTATTCCCGGGACATTACCAAGGACGTGTGAATCACATCCATGTCACCAGCAACCGCGGCGGCAAGCTCCTCGACAACGGGACGTATACGGGCGGGGCCGTCAACCATAGTAAGTAATTCGAACGCTTACGAAGCATGATGATTACTGACTCTGAATATCGCAGTTGGGCAGCTGTACTTCGACCAGGAGTTGATAAATGCCGTTGAGGGAATGAATCCTTATTCACAAAATATGTTCCGATTGACCCACAACACCGAGGACTTCCTAACAGCACAGCAAGCGAGTCGTGACTATGACCCCTTTCTAGACTATGTTATGTTAAGCGAGGATCCTAATGATGGGCTGCTCATGTGGGCCACTGTTGGTATCAATGGTACTGCTGACTATAATGCCATGGTCTCAGCAGGTGCCTGGTACTACAAGGAAGGCGGCGTCGATACTTCGCCCAAGTGGAATTTCACCATGCCGCCAGGTGGCTTCCCTACTGGGGTGCCACCGGGACCTGGCTTCCCAGGTGGTGGATTTCCGCCTCTGCCCACGGGTACTCCGACCAAATTTTGGGGACCATGTATGAAAAAGAAGCGCGATATCGGTAGTGCGTAAAGCATTTTATTTGTTGCTTCGAGTTTCGTGTTTGTATATATATATATATATGGGTGTGTGTGTGTGTATATACATGTTTGCTGTCCTGGGTATATCAATGCAGAAAGTCGACAGAATGAGATTAAAATCAAGCCCGCTGTTAATCCTAAGACTGCCCCAAGCTCCAACATCATTAGTATATAATCGATTTGTCTAAGGGATCTATAAACCATGCCCGTTAACTGGAAATAGGATACACAAGCTTCTAGAGCCCGTGCATGTAGTCACACGTAAGAATAGAGCTTCTAGCGCATGCGGTCTTCGCGGCCGTCGAGCCAGCTAGTACAGTTGACGCAGCGGGTCGCCTAAACGCGTCAGTGATGTTTAAAACCAAGGATCAGTGCTAGCCACGGACCTTCGCGCTAACGCGCTTCTTGCAATAGCGACATTTGACAGTGTATTTGATGATGTCGTCTTTCGAGAAACACTGGTAGAGGGAGGCGAGAGCGTAAAGCATAACTCCGAGACAGAGAAAGCTGACAACATGGCTGATGAATCCACTGACATGAAAGGTAGTTGGCATTGAAGTCTTGGCGTTTGATTGATGGTATTAACGTACCCGTAGGCTAGAACTACAGCACCATCGTCCTGCGCCAGGCTGATGGTGTTGTATCCATCCAGCTTTTCGTAGTTGGGGCCCGGTCTGAGAATGACGAACTTCTCATCCATGTTGCGATTCAAAGGGAGTATAACAGACAACGGCGGAAGGAGAATGTCATTGACAAATGAATTTGTGACGGTTGTGAAGCCATTGGCTAGACTGTTCAATTGTGTTAGCACTGTTAACATGAAGCTGTCCTTGGTGGGATAGGCTACAGCTCATCTAGTACCTAGGTTGGGGCATTATAGCGGCGTGAACAGGGGGTATTTGGCAGGGGACCAAGCCTATCGAAGAGATTCCAGACAAGCTGAGATCTTATAGATGAGGAAAAAGTGATAGAGAACTCACATCAAGCCAAATGCAATTTCAAGGATGTTGCCGGAGAAAGCAAATTCAATGAAACCCGCGAACATGCGCTTTGCTCGGACTTCGCCCTGCTCGAGTAAGCTCCGCTGCTCGTCATCGTTAGCTGATGATGAGCCGCCGTAGAGAAGAGGCATGGTGGAAGCGAGTGGCAAAAGGAAGTATTGTGAAAGACCGGATCGATTATGAAACGAAATGAGTTGATCAGACTAAACTTTTCGGAATTGGGATTGCCTACTATCTATGTCAAGGGAAAGCGAACGAAGGATCGTCGCGGGGACAAGTTGAGCTAGAGTAAAGGTGGGGAAGACGACAATCACCCCTTCCTTTATCTAAGTTGTTATAATGGAATGGATGCATGATATCACCCCTGCATCTGTTACACTAGACGAGATAACTTAAGTAGGTGGCATGTGGCAAATATTAGTGTATTATTATATGTAAACAGGTATTCGCTACCCTTTTTCCAGCTAGAGGAGAACAATTGTACCTGCCAAACTGTTCATCCAAGTCTATAGAAGCTACCAAGTGCAACCAACCAATAGGTATGTGCCCCGAGGCCAAAATCTTAACATAAATACAGGTAAGTAGTGTAAGTCGCTTTTGATCCACCTTCCCTTATCCAGGATTGCCACAATCGCTCACACAAGCGCATTGAACAACCATATGACGTATGACGGAGGTCGCTGGCACTATGAGGTGACGCTATGCGCATATGGTAGTGTCTTTTCGCCGCCACGACGAGGATTGTCTGCAATGATGATCCATCTCTGCGTATATTTCACTGTTGGAAGAGACCAGTAGAGCGACGTGAATAGCATGAGGCCGAAGGAAACCCACGAAAGCGTGATCAACTTGGACCCTCTAATACCAGAGATTCCCACATCCTTGCCAGCGTCGTTTATCTCCTGGACTCCTTTATTATTGACGTAGGTGATGATCGCGCTTCCGATCAGGAGTATAAGGGCACCGAGACCCGAAATGGCCATGTTGGCCCAGATAACTAGCATGTTGACTTTCTTTCGGAGTAGGACCACGACTGCCAAGCTAACCAGAAAGGACAGCCCAGAGAGGCTGCTCGCTAGCGCATAGATGACGAGCAGGGCACGAAGCGCATCGTTGACTGTATCGATGGCGTTTTGAACCGAGTCCGGGATTGAAATTTGGTTAACATTCAAGCTTAACGGTCCAGCCTTGATTTCGTGGTCGAGAATTTCACTGAGGTTGAGCCTGACTATAGAGGATGCAGTTAATACCATATTCGCTAGAAGGGGGTTATCGAGGAGACCACGTACCTCCTGGCTGTTGCGCTGTGCAGTTGGTCATGTTAAACCATGCGCCGGGGGCTGATGCATTTGGCGAAAACATTCCCTCGCAAATAGTCATGATGTGCAAGCTGTACCACTCCGAGATACCAAGCTCCTCGATGACATTGCCGGCAATTTCGTTTGTGATGTTGTTGATGCCGTCGGTAATATCTTGACCGAGGCCACGAGCGTCATCTGCGAGCTGGTCGAATAAACTACCGCCGGTCGTCTCTGATGGCTTAGTATCGGATGATGTCGGTGTCGCAACAAGATTCTGACCAAAGTTGGACAGGTTGACCTAAAGCAACTGTGTTAGTCGTATGTGTCTCGTAGCAGTATCGACTCGAGTACTCTGACATACTGCGATGATATGGTAAGGCTCCAGAGATTCCTGCTGTGGCCCGGTTCCGGCCAGGAGTGCGATCATTACTAGCACGAAGGCAACAAAGGAGATAAGAACGGGTGGTAGCAACAAGCCCACGGATGGTTGTCTTGGGGCGAACATCTTTACTATTGCTGAATGATCGAAGAAGAAGATGATGATAATGATTAAAGTGCAGTGCCTCTCACAACCAGTTGTGGGAATAATGCGATGAAGTAAAGTGAAATAAATTGAATAGGGAAAAAAAAAGGTAGATACTAGAGGTTGGGTGGGACCATATGTAAGTAGGTGTGAAAATGGGCAACAAAGACACGGAATAATATATGATATAACTAAAAAGAAACCACAAGGCCAACATAACTGGACAGTCAGCTCCTCATATTGCAACAAACATGTTACCATACCAGCCTGGATGAATAGAATGACAGGCTGATCTGAACAGTTCAGAATAACAAGGGTTAAAATGGGAGATCCTGAAATAAACAACTAGCCGATCTACCTGGCGCCTATTTACCGCCGAAAGGCCTAGACCTAAGCGTCCCGGTTGACGGCAAACTATAAATATATTAGGTACTTATATCTCATCAAAGAGCTTTTGTTACTACGATTAACCATGAATTTTTAAGTTCCTGTACATTGTATTGAGAATAAAGGACGACCAGATGATTCTCGTTTCCCTCAATGCCAGAGGGATTCATGTCGTACTGCTTCTAAGTACCTAAGTATTTATTTTCAAGTATGCCTGTTTGGGAGAGCAGCAAAGATGCTGATTGGGTGTCGAAAGGCGTTGCGTCATAGCATGCCAAGTTACAGCCCCTCTGCCTAGCCCCATCTACCAGCCGGCCTAACTAACCAAACCCCGCCGGGGCCCTAAGTTCCATAAGGCGCTGACATCCAGTCAAGCTGTTGCGCAGACTAAAAGCTGCGGCTTAAGCGCCCGGAACAGGGATGAACCAGAGCGACACGCCTCATCTAATTCACAGCATCGCGAAATCTGAAACACGAGTCTTCACAGATGTACAAGACTATGAAACCCTTGCTGCTGCCATATTTACTTTACTTATTTTTCGTATCTATCCCAATTTAGCAATGGTTGCTCGCTCAATATCAATCCGGATGGTTATGACTCTAGGATACAGTCTAGGTAGGGTGCTGGGCAAAGACAAGGTCGCTCCACTTGTGACTTTTGTTAAGACACTAAGATCCTCATGTACTATATCTAATATCAACCTACTTTAAATACAACTAATCTACTAGATGGAATCGCGCTAACTTTTCACGCTCTACTATTGCCTGGGCTGTTTCCGAGAGAGTATCTCGTTCAACCGTGATCCATCGACCCCGGCCGGCGCGCTGGGCCCGAATATGCTTTTCTACTGCAATTGCCTCGTCGATCCAGTCAGAAAACCGAAGTATTTCGGCATTGGATGAATTATCTGCAAGACCGTACCCTGAGTTGAGTCGCAACGTTGTGACCTTGCCCCAGTCTCCTGCCCAGTCCACAAAATCCATTCTGAACTCGCCGTCGGAGTCTTCCCGCAGAGCACGCGTCCAGTCGCCACACCCGGTAAGGTCTAGGTATTCGAGACTGTAGAGAACTCGACTTAGACGTTTCAAAATGAGAATCGCCTCAGTCCAGTCCCCGTCAAGAACATGACTATACGGCCCGGTGCCACTGTATTGAACGCTGCGCCCCGTTGTTGGCGAAGTGACTTTGGCGAATTTAGCGTTTGGCGTGAGCGAAGGTTCCGGCCAACCGGCCAAGCTTAGTTGTGTAAGCTGAGTAAGCTTCCCAGCGAGCGATAGAAGCTGTTTCCAAGACACCGATAGCGTTGAGCCTGGATCTATAGCAAGCGATAGGTGCGTCAAATTCGGTAGTAACTCAGCTGGCCCTGCGGTCGGTGCTGGCGCATCCCACGAGTCCTGCACAATTATATCGGCAGGAACAATCGCATTCCTAGGCCCAAAAAGCAACTCATGTAATTCTTTCACGGTTAACGACCTGCCAAGTGAGCCTTTCAGATCCAAATAGAAGAAATCAGAATTTAATGTGTTCACATCAGGCGGCTCTAACCCATATTCGCCAAGCTCGTCCTCTGATGGACCTGATAAAACAAGCCGTAGATCCATTAGTGACATTCCTTGGCTATATATCTCGGAGACGTGGGCCAGCAAAGCCGACCGCAATCGGCTTGGAAGTGTGTATAGATAGAAACGATTCCAATCACGCTGCTGGGCCCAGTCAAAGGCTATGCGCCGTATAATCAAGTCCACTAGGCTTCCTTCAGTCGGCGCATAAACCCCAGGCATGGACCAGTATCTGATGTGACTGTGCGTGCCATCGTGTTGAAGGCTAGAAGGCGTCGCGTGTGGTGACTGCGATAAGGCTACCCAGCTACGAGGTGGCGGCGGACCAGGCGGAGGGCGACGGCCGTTCGGGTCCCTTCTCTGAGGGCGGCGGGAAACTGGGGCGGGAGGCTCGGGAAGCCGGAGAATCTGACGAAGCGCTGGGGGCACGCTGGGTGCCGTGGCGGCGGAGAAGCTGGAGCTGGCCTGGACAGGTTGGGAGCTCAGGGTGCTCCGGCGCAGGTTTGCGAGGAGTTCGTTAACTGATCGGTCATGATGTTCTAGGAACCGGGATTGCAGTCAGCTGGCTGTTCTGAGATGAAGCTTGGGGTGAAAAGAAATAGCCTTTCACTGGGACGTGGTTTTCGAAGAAGAATGCATATTAGTCCCGCGATGTAGTGTATTGCGAAGGGTAGCGAGGGCGAGGGAATGGGAATGGAGATAACGCACCCGAGGTTGATTGCCTTGGAGACGAGAGACTTAATGATGCCGATGCGACTGACGGAGGTTTGGAGTACTTGGGTTGATGTCGTTTCTTAGGCATAACAGGTGAGGATAGACGACATCTGCCTCTGCTGTTTTGCGAAAGAAATCGCAGAAATCAAGCGCAAAGGAACAAGGTGACGGATTACAGCTTTAATATATGACCTAAATTCCGAGGATGGAGTGATACTGTTCCTTCCAATATGACTCAATGTCCCTCCTTGGCTGTTGGGCTGGTCCGTGCGTATCCACTCTGGTACTCTTCGAGTTTCGACTTATTATCTAATGTTTACAGAATTTAAGATTCTAGGTTAGGCTAATCACAACCGCAACCAAGAGAGCTTCGAGTTATCTCTTATCCCTCATCTCTCTCTGTGTTTTTGAGTGTTGAAGTATGAAAATATAGATTCGGCAACCGGCAATTTTTGAATTCTCGCCATCTGATAAGCAACCCATCTCCTAAACCGATTGTGTAGTGCACACGAATCGGAATCTCGGCTACGAACAGCGCATACCTGATTCTAAAGGGGGCTATGAAGGTATCGCGCGACTTCTCAACTGCGAGGATCAACACAATAAATACGAGGCACGACGTGAAGAACATCTCGACGAAGAGTGCTTGTTTTTTTTTACTGCCATGCTCCCATCAAATGCCAGGTTATATAAGCATATATTGTAAATTCCCATTGGTATTTCTTCTCAGCGTGTCGCTGATCGCCTCACATCTTGTCAACGCATAGTGTTAACCTGGTGAATAATCTTACACTCGATCTTTTGAACGCCGTCGGATTTTCTCTCACGCCATCCTGAAACCCCGTTTTATCGTCCCGCAAGGACATTTAAAACACCTCCATCTACCGCAATGATCTCCCCGTTAACGTATTGATTCTTTGTGAGGTACAAAACAGACATGCCCATCTCAATTTCCCTTCCAGGCCGTTCAAGGGGCACGTGGCCTTTCTCCTGGATCTTCTCGTGGGGCACGTGGCTTTTCTGACGCTCGTCGCTCTCTTTAGCCGTCATTTCGCTGGGGAAGTATCCCGGCGCGATGGAATTGACGCGGATGCCAGCCTTCTGGAATTCAGCAGACATGAGCTTCGTCAGGTGAACGGTGGCGCCCTTGGCAGTATTGTAGCTAAAATGCCCTTGTGCATGCCGCATGATGCCCGACATGCTGGAGATCGTCACCACAGATGACGTGTATGGCTCGAGCTGTCCCTTCGGCCTCATCGCGGCCTGCAACAGGGGCAAGAAAGCCACAGTCGTAAAGTATACAGCTGTGACGTTTGTCTGGTAGTTATTCTGCCAGTCGTTGACATCTTCATTGTCCCAGAGGCGCGAGCGCAGACTCTCGGCGTCGGTATGTTCGGGCTCAGCCTTGGGTCCCGAGATGCCGGCGGCGCACACGAGCAGGTGGATACACTTCTCCTTTTCGCCAACGGCCTCCGCGAGACGTAATAAGTCATCTTTCTTCGTTACGTCGCAAGGTCCAATTGGGATGATCTGCCCTTCGCCGCTTGCGGGTTGATGCTCCTTTGCGGCATTCTCCAGAGCTTCCATTCGCCTTCCTGTGATGTAGACCTTAGCGCCGTTGGCCGCGAGGGATTGCGTTGCCATTAGGCCGATGCCCGTCCCGCCACCAGTCACGACCGCCACAAAGCCCTTGACATTGAAGAGGTTCTGTGCTGAAAACTCGCTAGTTTCTGACATGACGAGGTTTGGTTTTGTCTCTATATTGAAATCGATAATTTGGATGTTCACTTAAAGAATTCTGTAACTAAATTAACCTGAGATGATATGAGGCTCGGAAGATCGACGGTATTCACTTTTGAACCTTTGTAGGTATTTTGTAGGCAGCCATGACGATATATGGTACACAGTAGCTAGATGACCTATTAAGTGGTGACGTCATTATACCTGCATCCACGTGGGACAGGGGCACCGGACGAAGAGTCCGGGGAAGAACTACAGTAAGGTTAGTTGGTTTAGTACAGCGGGCGACAAGTGGGCCGAACCCGGCTTGCGATCTGTCACCATGAAAGTAAAGCATGCCCATCTAGATAGTGTATTCTAGAAAAAGGTGCCCTGCAAATTGCGCGTCACTTGATAGATAATACATCGTGGATTCATGCGAATAACCTCGTCATCTTATACATTTATATATTCTTTCGATGCTACCCACCCATATGTACGTTTAGGGCATTGATGTTTACCCTATATTTGGTGCTGCCAACCAGCCGTCGGTAAATAGTACTTGGGTATCGTCATTATTAATGACGTATGTAAACAATTATAGTTTGGCCGTCATCTGGCTGCCTGCCTTCAGGGCTGCTGTGGCATCGTTAACGAACTCGTCGACAACATCTTTCGCGCTCTTTTGCTCATTGACCAGCGCCGCACACTTGCCCATTAGGTGCGGGGTGTATTGGTCCATCACGTCTTCATCATCCTCCGAAGAACTATTCTCCTCGGCAATCTTTTCCAAGTCAACCTCGTAAGGTAATATTCCTTTAGCGGTAAGCTCTTTTAGTTCGTCTCGACGTTCGTTCTCCCAGTTCTCAATATATGCATTTGTACGGACCCGGAGAGGGCGTCCGGTGAAGATGAGGGTACGAATGGTGTCATCGAAGCTAGCAGTCCGCACGGATTCTTTGTGCGATTCGGGAGCACCGGCCTCATCAACCAGAATGAATCGAGTGCCAACCCACACCGCACCCGCACCCATCATAAGCGATGCAGCGAGCATCTGACCGTTGTGAATGCCACCGGCAGCGACAACTTCCACTTGCTTGCCTGTTAGGGGGCTCTTTCGCCCCTTGCAGATCTGAACACAAGCAGGGATAAGAACAGTCGTGGGAACGTCTCCGGTATGGCCACCACCTTCACCACCCTGGGCACAGATGATATCACAACCAACGTCCAGAGCCTTCTGGACGTGCTTTGGGTGTCCAACCATGTTCATATATAGCACGCCGTGCTTATGGAGTTTGTCGACTACGGCCTTGGGTGGCACACCAACGGCGGAGACGAAAAGCTTGGCACCCGATTCGATGATAGTGTCGACTAACTCATTCAGCTTGCCCTTTGTGTAATCGTAACTAGAGGCCGACAAGTGTTAGTATATGCGACCTTGGTTCTACTCGGAGAGTGCTGGCATACTTTGTCTTTCGGGCGCTGCCACCAACCTGGGGAAGGAGGAGATCGATACCAAATGGCGCGTTCTTGTCGACAAGGTAGGACTTCAGCTCATCGATCTGATCCTTCAACATACTGGGGCTGTAGGACATTCCACCGATAACACCCATGCCACCGGCATTGCTGACAGCGGCGGCTAGTTTTGGACCGGCGGCAACGTTCATACCAGCCAGTAGTATAGGATGTTTAATGCCGAAGAGGTCGGTGAGAGGAGTACGAATCTGCTCTGTTGCAAAAACATGGATACAGTTAGCGCTGGTGCCTCTTCATCTCGTCATTCTTGGATAAGCTGGGATGTGACCTACGTGGCGACGCCATTTTGTTTAGGAGGGCTTAATCGGTATAATGAGAAGCAAGGGGGGGTATCACGTAGCAAGTATACTGTAAGCTGAACCAAAATATGAAATCAAACAAAACGGAGAGATGTTGAGGGGTGGAAAGTAATAAGTAAAGTTGAAGATAAGGAGCAGGAAAAACGGGCAGTTAAGAAAGAACGGCAGTTTGCGACCCTTTGATGGATGCGGGCCATTTCTTCGAGAACCGAGGTACCATTTCTTGGCAAACCCCTAGCCTTATTCGGATTAGTGATTTCTGGGGTCGGACGAACTAGCCCCCATTCGGTTCAGCCGAGGCTCTTTTGCTAAGTGCCTGTCCTGTTTACAGTTTACATGACACTTGGTATCTAGGATGTGATTCCATTCATCCTAGCCAAATCGATCAATAGATGGTTAGGTAGCCCACCTTCATCATTCAATATCTATGTTCCTTGACACATGTGAATACGTCTATTGGATCTTCATACATCTCGGAATTGCCATATGGCACGAGGAATGTGTTTATACTAGTAAGGGCTCCTTACGGCGGATGCAGGTGCTTTACTCCACCCAACCTACAACATCGATGCCACACCAATCGCTACAATAATATTGATTCCAGTCTCCTAGTGGTAGGCAATGATAAAAGGAGAGGCTCTCTCCTGATCTCCTGATAAAAAGAGGACATATTTACCTTGCATACCTTATATGCACGTTACGGTATGCTACCCATATAATATATATTAATATTAGGAGATAGAACCATATTAGGCATAACACCATGGTTTACTTAGCTACTTGTGCCTGAGTCATCGTGGTAATGTTATTGCTGTTCCAAGTGGCCATGACTTCGATTTTTAGAGCTAATACCATGCACTGAGTCGCAGTAGATGGTTAGGTACCTAACCTAGATAGGTAGTTGAGATCAACCTTCTTCTCCTTACCTACTAAGTACCTGGTACCGTCAACAGTTTGGGCCCACTATAACAGTCACTTAGGTACCTACTGGACAGCCTGGACCGCAATTGTCTCGCAATCGCCCAAGGCTTCTGCCAAGGCTCCACTGGGGCGGTAGGCATTGAGCGAGGGACCCCGCTGTTAGAAGGTATTTGGTATGAGCAGCGGAGTTGATAATTTTTCCGATTCGTCAAGATTCGTTCAAACCTCAAGTGTTCGTTCTCAGCTGAGGCGCATCAATAGGAAAAAAGAACAAAAATGACTTGGAGCACATTTTGAAGGGAAAACTTCAATGAGTTTATTGCGATCGTCTTCTCGAGCATGGAGTCTTTATTCACACCGTGCTCGGCCATCGTCGTCAATCACCACAACCACAACCATTTGCGCCCTAGCTACTACTCACAGAACGACACTGAGTTATAATACCACGCTTACCACCAGGATTCCCGAATATTCGCTCACATCCTTACCTTTATTACACCGGCGGACCTACGCCGGCTTTAAGCGGTACACCATGGACCAAGCCCTTGTGAACGACCTCAAGTCGCAACCGAGGGATACATTGCTGTTTCGCAATGGCGAGGCCGAAGTCCCAAAGATGCGGACTGCCTATATTGCACTGGGCAGCAATCTCGGCGATCGCGTGGCCATGATCGAGCAGGCATGTCGCGAAATGGATGCCCGCGGCATCAAGGTGAAGCGGACAAGTAGCCTGTGGGAGACCGAACCTATGTATGTGCTTGATCAAGACCAGTTTGTAAATGGGGCCTGTGAGGTGTGTGTACCTTTCATTACTCTCCTTTCGTTACCTAATCTCGTTCATACATACTTTCCCGCACTCGATATACTCATAGGATGCGCCTGCTTATACGCTCATTTGTCCATATTATGTGAGAATCATCTCATCGCATTTGATCTCAAACTCATCCTATACTTTTATACCTATCTATACTAAATCATTTACAGGTAGAAACGGAGCTAGAACCTTTACCTCTTCTTGATGCTCTGCAAGACATAGAAAAGTCGATGGGGCGACAAAAGATCATAGATAAAGGACCGCGCAACATCGATCTAGACATTCTCCTATACGAGAATGAGAAGGTGGCTCATCCCCGACTACAGGTCCCCCACCCCCTAATCGCCGAGCGCGAGTTTGTGCTCCGGCCCCTATCAGAGCTAATCCCTCATCGTGCTCTCGATTCCACACGTCCCTGGAAGCTGGTTCAAGACCATTTGAATGAGCTACCGCCTCCTGCGACCGGACGCGTTGAGCCTCTATCAACTCTAACGCCGTTCCGTGCGTCTGTAGCCCCTTTGCATGCACTACGCTCAACCAGGTCAACACAGGTCATGGCCATTCTTAACGTGACGCCGGACTCGTTCAGCGACGGCGGAGTACACCTCCCCCCGTTAGAAGCCCGAAGCCAGACAGCGGCGATACAAGACGCCGAAAGCGATGGTCCCTTCTCGTCATCGTTTCCGCCATCTTCGACATACCTCTCAAGTCTGCGCTCAACAATCCAGCACTTCATCGCCAGTGGCGCAACGCTGATCGACGTCGGGGGGCAGTCTACTGCTCCTGGGGCTCCTGAAGTCAGCGTGTCCGAAGAACTCTCCCGCGTGCTGCCCGCTATCTCCCTAATCCGCAGTATGCCGGAGGCGGCGCACGTGTCGATAAGTGTAGACACATACCGAGCTGCCGTAGCTGAAGCCGCAGTAGCCGTGGGCGCAGACATTGTGAATGACGTATCGGCGGGGCTTCTCGACGATGCGATGCTACCGACCGTTGCCCGCCTGGGTTGCACTGTGTGTCTCATGCACATGCGCGGCACACCGGCGACGATGAGCCGCCTAAACGAATACCCAGGAGGGCTAATCCCCACGCTTGCCGAAGAGCTGCGCGACCGCGTCGATGCGGCCGAGAAAGCAGGCATCCGGCGCTGGCGGATCATCCTGGATCCTGGCATGGGCTTTGCCAAGGTCGGCGACCAGAATCTCGAGATTCTACGACATATGCCCGAGCTAAGACGGTGGCCTGGTCTAGAGGGCCTCCCGTGGCTTTTAGGCTCGAGCCGCAAGAGTTTCGTCGGCAAGATCACGGGTGTGACGAAGCCCGGGGACCGCGTCTACGGAACCGCAGCTACCGTCACAGCTGCGGTCCAAGGCGGCGCCGATATCGTGCGCGTCCATGACGTATTGGAGATGGCGCAGACTGTCAAGATGGCTGATGCAATTTTCCGCTACTAAGTCCGGCCAGGGTTGGCTGGGACAGACAGGACTAACTAACTAAATAACTAACTAACTGACTACCATGAGGTTTGAGTTTTGGAGTTTAGAATAGCTTTTTACAACTTTGCGTTACGGTTTATATTCCGAAGTTGGATGCCACTTGAATTGATGGAGCGGTGTAAGTTCATCTAGTAAACTTATATATATCTATATATATCTATACATACTTTTCTATATTTTCAACAACTGAAAGGAGGCATATCGAATTGTATCTCTCTAGGTATATAGCCAGACATACAGGAGGACGATCTCCATCGCTAGCATTTACGGAGCAATAACATTCCAGTATGATGTTTCATCGAGGCGGCTTGAGATTTCTTTCCTTTTCTTAGTTCCTGAGCTGCTGCAGCTGTCTACTGAGTCGTGATAGTGAACCAACTATAGAGGTGAGATATTTCGAGATCGTTTTTAGCTACCCACTCCGTGTAAGGAAATTATATGATTCTAGCTACATTGCGATACCATAACATGTATAATGTAAAACGAATCAATATCTGCAACAGCGCGCCAACGCCGTTATTGCGCTCCTTGCAATAACAGTATATTTAACTTTGTTTCTTTATCAAAAAAATGCCCTGACTTCTGACCCTCTCCTCGCATCTAGTCAAAGGCTCGGGATCCGGGGAGTGTAGTTTAAAACAGTGGTGACTATACGATTTCTCCTATACGGTTGGGAATAACGGTATATATACTAGGTAGTCCGTCAATATGCAGATCACAGAAACCACGCATAAGGGGCCATCTGCTCGTTAGGGTCGAGTGTAGCTCCTGACTTCAAGCCTATTCTCGTCAAGACCAATTTCCCCTTAACGTGAGACATCAAACTCGCCAACACCAGTTTCAGAGACACAGCGCCAGTCATTAATCGATTCTCGATAGTTTTTTTTTACCTCATTCCTTTTCGTTACTTTGTTATGTTTGTATATCTATTTTTAAGCTAAAGAAGGATCTCACAAGGCGTCACAAGTTCGGGAGATCGACGAGGCTAGCTAACCATTTACCTACAGCCAGAACAGCGTTTTTCCACAACTCAGCCTCGCGATTTCAGCAATAACTAACAAGACCCATCTGTTGCTAAAGCCAAAGATTTGATAGTACCTTCATCGAGCCTAACAACGTGGCCTCTGACACATGCTAGATTCCCGTCTAGGGTCCGCGGGGAACTTCCGATAGCAACGTAACATCCCACATCTCAACGCCAGACGATCTTTTTTTTTTTTTTTTCTTCCCCACTACAGACAGCCCCCTTTTTTGCCCAACTGTGTTCAATTCAATCTAACTTAGTTAGCTACCCATATAAACCCGCCAAGACGGAGGCCTCGTACCCGCAGCCAAGCGTGAAAATCCGTACCACCGTATTCGAGATTTTCCCCCGTTTTGGCGCTGAAAGGATGGACAGCTCGCGGCCCTGCACGGCTGTTTGCCTCGTCTTCGCCGTGCACCCGCATCCGCACCAGTACCATGCAGTTAGAGAGTAATTTTTTCCTCCCCCCTTTCTAGTGACTGGGGTGTCTTACACGCATGGGTGGAATGCCCACGTGGAGCTGAGTAAGAAAAATAAGAATTAGCAGGATTTGCTGCACTTCGAAGCCCAAAGAAGAAACATGTCGCGAAACTCCTCTTCCATCGGTCAGTTCAGATTACTCAGGGGGTCAGATAGCTAAGCCTACGAAATCATGCTTGGTCTCAAAAGTGTCTCTACTAACATGATATTGCCATAGTTAGTACTGATTATGCGAGATAAATTCGGCCTGAACACTGATGACAAGTCCAAGCCTGCATCTGACGTTGAAGCTAGCCGCCCTACCCAACAGTTCGCTTGTGTTTCAATATCAGCAAAGACTTTGACTGCATTGCATCTATCGAGTATTGCGTCACTCAAAAAAGCATAGGTTTAGCAGCTGCCCCCACGGGCCGCGCGTCGTACAGCGCGCTTGAGTAAGGATTAGTTTACACAAGGCTACACTGTAGGCTGAATTGGCGCTTAGTCTGTTACACCAGCAGGATTGATATTGACCATGCTTAATCTGGTGACAATTTGCGTCAACTAGATTGAAGAGAGGGTGAGGTCACACCGTCGAAACACCTCCCAAGGTGGCGAGTAAGGAGTAGTGTAGCTCCAGTCCTTCACTTAGGCAACGAATTTGTCTCGGTTGTTAGCCGAACTATCGCTTCCGACTTCCGAGTGCTTTCAAAGCGATCCACCTACGTTAGATAGCTTTCAAATATGATCCTAAATACTGTAGTCATTCCCGCGGACCGCGCCGCAAATTAAGCGACATCGAGATTCCTGCACCACTTAAAAAGTTGCATCGCCGCTGTACCACGCTTTAAATACTTGGCCATATGCAACTAACTCGAATGCGAGGATCAGCGTGTGTAACGGACGATGTGGTGTGGGACGGCGGCGGGTCAGCGGCACAGCTCGCTCAATTGGAGTTCACTGGTTTATGCAGGCAGTATGCAGGTCATACCCTTCATGGAAACGTGCTCGTAAACGGTAGTCGTCTATCGAGGTGATTAGTAGTGTATAGTAGGCACTAGCTCAGGATATCAAACTTATTACCAGTCTGCAGTTAGCATCAGCCTGATGAACTTTCGGGATGGCTCCGGATTCACACTTCAAGTCATCCCGGAAGCAGGGCGGTAGTGATACAAAGTTGTGCGTAGGGCTGAAGAGAGTGGGAAAGTCGTGTAACAAAAAGGGGGTTTCTGACGGCGCATGTCAGAGTAGCAATCAACGTTGCCAAGATTGTGGGAGATACACGAAATGGTGTGAGTTACGAGTAGGCAAGACCGGAGAGGGGTCGATAACCGCACCGGTCTGACACATTACAAGGACGTAATATGAAGAGAACTGGAGACACTTAGCAGGTTCCGGGGTCGCGATAGGTGGCTTGAGATGCAGGAGTGGTGAACTAAGTGTCCGCTGTAAGGGTAGGTCTTTGCGAGATTGCACCAGGATTACCCACTTTCCTCTAGGCTGTCAATTCCAACGCTTCACCGATATAAGCCACAAAATTATCACTGAAGAACTTGTAGGTGCCATTGCTATTCCGTGGGCGACAGGGGTGGGCGGGTAATCTGGTGGTGTCGGCTTAACTTGCTTGGACATAGCTTGCAGAGAAGACGTGAGTTTAGCGAATGAATGCCGAACTAGCCTGGGCTTTGCATGAGGAACTCGGCTATCTGTAATGGAAATAATATGCCGGATACTATTGTGTCTTAACAGATAGCGCTCTATCAGCGAAACAACCCGTAGCGAATGACCGAGTCTACATGGTCGGGCCCAACAATGAGTACTAGACGTGCCCTCTAGTCGGGACGGAAACATGTAGCGCTGTGGGTAGGTGGGAAACCGCACACAATACTAGACTAGGTGGATGTCACCGGGGTGCCGAATTGTCCGAGAAGAAACTGTTCGAAAGGATGACATTCGTGTTTTCAGCTGACCTGTCTCAAAGGCTGCCGCAGTAGGGCCGCTCATTACCTGGATTTGCAATCCGTAGTTAACCGACCAGTCCCGCATCTCGAGCATCATGACGGTGTTGTCCCGACTCCCCTGGACAATGCAGACGGGTAATGCGGTGGGTATGTGAGAAATGAGTGCCATCAACCAAAGCAATGGAGTAGATCCTGGCAGCTGAATGAACGCGCAATTCGTGCATTGAGCAGATGGCTACTCCGAGATTGATAGTCAGATGTCTTCCATGTCCTCCAGACCTCTCGGGTCCGAAATCCGGCTACAGTGCACTTCGCTTCTCTTGGCACAATGCTCGGTGATCAAGATTCGAAGCCCGTCAAGCATATTCTCTAGGAGATTTGAGCGAGTGCTGTAGGTCCGCATCGATGGCAAGGGGCGAAGTTTGATGTCATTGTAAAATGACACCCTATTCAGCTGCTCAAGGGGGCGGCACGGTTAGTGTCAAGACACCCTCTGGAGAGCTGTCAAGTTGCATCGTATACCAACCTACCTACTTATACTTCACCAGCGATGGCCTCGAGCTAGCTAGGCACTGCTGATTCAAGCTCCACAAAAGCTTAATTAGACAACGCCAACCGGAGCACTCGGGCGGTTATAATCGTACCCAGCGACAATTGTAGGTACGCACGGCTATGCTCCATGCTGTGATACATCTGGTTCATCTGGTGGCCTGTTTGTATGCTTCCAAAATTGGTAGGTCATGCAAGAAGAATATGGATGGCTGGGAGGCTAGGAAGCTACAGCACTTTGATCATGTACGATCAACCGTGGGGGCCAGATCGGGTTCTCGAAAAATACCATCTCGGTGAGCGACGGGCTGATGGCTTGCGAGACAAAGCTCAGCCGGCAGGCTTCTCGGGTAACGGGGGTCCTTGGCTTTGCAGAGTTCACACAGAGTAGAGTAGCTTTGTGGCTTCGGCCGGCAATGCCTTTTGGGGGGTGCAGGGGGTGGGATTGGTTTACGATGAGGAACCAGCCTATCTAGAAAAGGGCTTATTCGATCGCGTATGCCAAGCCTGCCATCAGAATGAATAGTCCTGGGTTCTGTCCTGGCTACTGGCCACTATCTCTACTAATGCTCACCACGGGCAAAACTAAGGTATATTAGTACACTACTGCCAGCTGGGACTAAAGTACATCTATATAGGACTTAGGTACCTAACTTACCACCTTGGGTAGGACTGTGACTTGGCCGCCACGTTATGTCGGAGTCCTGCTGCTCTTGTGCCGAAGAATTATGTGTGTACTGTGTGTGCGCTGTACTCGATGTCCTCGCAGTGTCCTTCGACAGCCCGAAAAGGGATCGACACTACCCTTAGTACGGCTTATCAAGATCTGTTACGCCTACCCACCTAGTGTATGTCATGATGGTGAGGCTGTACGCGTAGATCCGGACTGATGCCTGCTGGACGATCACGAGAAGATACACTGCAACCACTAAGGTGCCATGGCAGGCGGGACAAGGTCGGATTCACTCAAATGACTTCATGGTGTTTCAAGATATCGAAATAACAGATGATCTGATTGGACGGTCCTGGATTAAATTACTCAAACGATGAAGCCAATGGGTGTGCCTTGTTGCGCCACAGCCTGCGGGATGGGGATTTGCTACCTACATCGACCTGCAACGGTGAAGAAGAAGAAAAGAGGGAGGGATGCTTAACTGCATTTTCGGAGGCCACCTGTGCAATTGATGTACACTACGTAAGTACATAACTTGGCAGTGACCTCCCTGGGTAAACTACCTTATGTACATATACGTAGGTACTTGCACAAAACAAGTACAACCACGCCGCTGCCGCTGCCGGGAGAGCACCTGCACCAGGACACTCCCTACTACGTACATTGCATTCTGCTACGTTCAAGGTATATTAGGTATATTAGGTGCTTGAATGATTGGCGGAAGAGAGGGAGGCGATTGTCCATAATGCGTGACTAAGCAAGGACATGGTTGTTTTTATACGGAGGAGCTGGTCTTGTCTGTTTACGTTAGATTGCTATTTGAAGAAAAAGGGCCGATGTTTCGGTAAAAGTTACTGCCTCTAGGTAATTGTTGATGGGCCTGCCAGGGTATCGACTTCACTTCAATACCGTTATCTAATGCAACTAAGTGAGTGCATTGGAGTGGTCTGCAAACCTCCCCGCGCTTTCACGTATCATCCATATCTACATGGTACTATAGATCGTCATCATACCTAGTCATCATACCTAGTCATCATACCTAGTCATCATCATCATCACACGGTCCCCCCGGACAGCGGCGAAAGTGTAACCGGTTCGTTCACCTGTCCACAAGTACACCCATAGGTTTGCTTAGACCCACAAATCAACAAACTCCCATTATTTGCCATCCAAATTGTCAGAGTTCGAGAAACTGCCTCACAACTCGGCCGTTATTCCGGTATTCCGTGTTCTCGGCCGTGGTCTGTTCCACTACTCCACGCACCGTTTAGATCCCGTTTCCTGGTGTGTGGGGTCATCCCTTTCCGTAAATATACACCACCTAGGGCGCACCTAGGTAGGTACCTACAGCATTTGCTGTACCCACCTACTGTCTGCAGCTTTGCTGTACGTGGTGTAGCACATTAGAAGGTGACCTTGGGTAAGTAAAACCCACCAGGTATATAGGTACCCACAATACTGACCACTGGTACAAGTATCACTGACCACACCCTCTGTTTGTTCTGCCCACACTACCTAACAAACCTGTCTACATACAGTGTGTACCTACTGGTAAGCACATGTAAATATGTTTATGGGTATACCTTGGTATAGCATATATACCTAGACAATATATTGTTAGGTAAGTTTTTACAAGGTAATAATGATATTACTTACCTGTAGTCCATTAATTAAAAAAAAGATTTTATGGTGAATGATTAGCAAACCAAGTAAGCAATGTTTACCCTCACTTGCTCGCTTTTAATGTTTGCTATCCTAGGTGAATTACCAAGTACCCGCGACTAAAATATGTAATTCGATTTAAAACTTAGGTTTTATACCAAGTAGTATTTTTTTTGGGTAGATACTGTACTTTACTTGCTTGCCTAATGTGTTGTCGATCCTTGGTCAGGGGATGAATTGCGCACGTTATTTGGTCCCATGCGTCTGGGGCAAGGATGGTATCATTACATTCCCCCCAATAGCAGTAATCTGCCAATATTGCTCATGATTGGTACATGTACAGCGGGTATGTAAGGAGAGCTGGCTGCATCATGTAGTTCTGTTGCTGGAATAGGTACTAGGTCGTGCCTTGTCCACACAATGAGGGGTAGAGCTCCCGAGATTTGGTTTCATGAGGATGCTTCAAGCTACCTACTACTAGGTATATACATGCGATGCGGGCACCTTTGAGGGAATGGAGATACAGGGGATAAATACAGGGAATGCAATAAGTCTTAAGGGAGAAGCTATTGCCAATGGCCTGGTAAGTGTCAACTACTGCCTGGGTATCGCCTATGGCGTTCACATTTACACTACTGAGAGCCACTGACGTGTATATGTGGGCAGGAAGGTAGCCCAGGTTTACTAACAGTTTGTACACTATAAGTACATGAAACAAACAGGATAATGACCGGGGGGGCAACCCCACTGTATAATTTGGTATTTTTTGGTTGTCGCTTTTTTTCTCTTCGACAGGCCTTCTTAGCGCCTCTAGTTCCCGCTGTGGGACCCTTGGTGAGGCTGGCTGGGCAGATGCACTACCACAGTACAAAAGTACTTACACTAGGTAAGTTGCTTGGCAGATAATATCATCAATGGATGCTTCTGACTGTGGTGAATCACAATTCGCACGTCCATCACCCACCAGTACGGTACGCATCTGTCATGTAAATAAGTCAAGGCCCGCTACTACCATATGGCACCAATCGGAATCATCTTCAAGAGTTTGTTGCAATTGCGAGGTCAATGAGCTATGCTAAGAAGAACTCGAGCATCCGCAAGGTACCGTGTATCTGAGCCTACCTTCCAGATTGGCCATCTCTTTAACACTCAAGGTCGTCTTGGAGCTTTCGGCAACCGGCGGCTGCTCCCTTGCGGAAACTCGCAAAACAACTGTCCCGCCCAAAGGTTCCCGAGCCAAAGTCAAGACGAAGATGGCCACTTGTAACGAGTTGTTCTCACCAGGAGCTGTTAGGGCAACAAGTAAATCATTCGCCACAGCCTCCCAACCCAACAGACGTAGAAAAGACATAAGAAAGAAATGTCAAAACGTCATGCTGCCGGCAAATCCATCCGTCTTTGCCAAACGCCACCCATGAATGTTTCCCCATGTGACTCTCGCCTAGACATGAGAACCAGGGACCAGAATAAGTGTTTCTGATCACCGATCTTGCGAGAACTGTTCCATAATAAAACATTCGTGTCCGGGTATCCTTGCCGTACTCCACAATCCCTTTTACTCACGCTCTTTCGTAAACCTCGTTTGTTTAGTATACCGAAACCATTACATAGATAATAATGCGATATCAGTTTCGCCGTATGCTTCACATCTTGTATGACGAGAAAACCCATGCAGCTTTAAACTCCAGACCTCTTGATCTTTCCGTATTCATTTCCGTACGCCGTCGTACCCAGCTCCAGCAGCCAGGCTAAGTCCGAATGAAACAAATTCCAATATGCTTTTCCTCTCCGATGCGGCCGATTTGATGCAAAGGTGGAGGAGGTACGAAGCCAGAATGCTATAAATCATATGGCATCATACACAGCTTGAATTATCTCTTCGGATACTTCAGCTTTGTTTTTCTCGTTTTCGCATACGCCTTGGCAGCGCTCGACAGATACTTTCACCCGGACTGAGAAAGAGGCGTAGGGTAATAGCCTGCTGACGTCGCCCTACCCTCAAATCGAGTGCAGCTTCTAGGGTAAAACGCAGGTCCGGGCTGGTATACGATACTTGGAAGAGTGTTGTCATATTCGTGCTTGACTTTCGACATCGCTGAATCGACAGCAGAAGATGTCGCGCTCATTATGGTATCTTGCTCGTGTCGATGAGAAAACATTTCAATTCCGTGGCGCGCCTCAACGCCCTCGTATATCGTTGAGGGATAGTATTGGTATTCTTTAGTCATATCGATCGCCTTGGCCTCCTCCGGAGGTATCATGGGTTCCATAACAATGTCGGGGTGGCGGGATGTGCCGTAGTGTCCAGATCGAGCCTCGTAGGTTCCTGAGTATGGGCCGGAGAGAAGACTAGAAGAACCCGTCGCGTAGTCACCCCCGATTACCTGGGAGCCCGGATAGCTACCCATGCCGCTCGATCCTCCAGGGCCACTGCTTGTACTACCCCGCCGTTCAGTTTGATAATGTCCTGGAGAACGACCGCGAACAATCATCTTTGCTGATTTTCGTTCTGCGACTTTGATGAATTGCTCGCCTGGGTTTTGCGTGCCCACATCCACGTAAAGTTCTATCACTAAGTGATAGTACTGCTGTGCAGCTCTTCGCTTGCCGTTATTAGCCGTAGCCTGTTTGAACTGAATTCGTTCAAAAGTGTGCTCTGTTGCGTAGGGCCCTTGTCCGCTCTGACCATACCCACTCTCATAGATTGCCCTAGAACCACCTGCCATAGTATGATGATCCGAGTACAGCCCCAGTGGGTTCGACGCCTGCTGGTGAGGCTTGGGCAACATTCTCACTTTCTCCGGTTTCGCTGTCGGGCCTTTGTCTCTCTTGGGCGTGTGCTGCACCAAGTCGATGCTCTGAGAGTCACTATCGGATACCACAGCCGAAATACTCATCGCAAATCCGAGTACCTGGTAAGATGTCGTTGATCCCGCTGGGAAATACTGCATTGTCGCGTTTGGGAAATGGGGAGTTAGCCCATACGAACAAATGCAAGAGAAATAGTTGCGGCGATAACAGGTCCATTCCCCATCGGAGAGGAAGAAACCTTTGTCGATAACGCCCTGAATGTCAATTTTGACGTGCGTACTCGAGCCTGGCGTTGTCGCATCGCTGTATACCAGCTGGCCGTGGACAGCCAAGGGCGAGAGTGGAGGGGTGTTTCCCACCGGATTCTTGCCGTATGGGTGGGCTCCCTCCATCCTTACAGGACTGGTGTACCCAATACTTGGGCTCGGCGTTGGCGATAGGGGATGGCGTCCCCGTAGAGGAGTCGCAAATGAAGGAGATCTGGATATATGATCCGTTGATCTCACGAACGACGGCCGCGAGCCTGCGTAGACCTCTCTAGCGCTGTATCCTGGGTTTGGCAACGCAGTGGTGCGAGGGGCATGTGCCATGCCCGTGGAGGAGGTGCTGTTGTTGGCTTGGTGAGCAAGGTGAAGACCAACTAGGCGTAATCAAGGCGTAAGAGCACACGTAGGGGGGGATTCAAGAAACTCGTGACTTACGTAGAGCCTAGACGTGACCTATGATCGACCGCAGCAGCGGAGTACAGATGTGAGGTCGGAGGAGAACAGTAGTGCCCGTTGTCCGAGGAATACCCCGTCGTAGCGTTAAGTAGGGGCGCAGGGAAACCGCTCAGCACCGATGGTGGCTGGGGTTGGGCTTCTAAGCTCAGCGATGTGATAGAAGGTTCCTGGTATCTAACATAAACGGATCAGCAGGGGCCCGCGAGAAGGTGAAGGGTAACTCGTGTGCAGCGCGAGGCAGCTTGCGCGACGAAGCTGTATCGTGCTCCCACACAACGCACAACACACAACACACCACAATGCCAACAGTTTAAGTGCGACAGAGCAGTTGTGATACTAACAACGACGTTGCCGTGATACAAGGGAAATAGGATGGCGGGTTAGAATCGGGAACAGCGAGTCGCAAGCACCCCTAGCCCGTAACCCATTGTCCGGAGTACCAGAGCCCAGCGCCTACCTAGAGGCTAGAGCCCAGCATTCAGGGCCTGGGGGGGCAACAAGGGCCGGGAGAGCCAGAACGACAAGTTAATTGTGTTGCAGTCTCTGCCCGGCAAGGGCAGCCACACCCTTGCACCTTGTCCACAATCGCCGCAGCACCACCACCAACTATAGCAGCATATTGTGGCCGGCGGGAGTACCAACGAGAATCAGAAGAAAAAGGGTACGGGAAGTACCTAATCAGTACAACACGATGTATGCCCAATTTGCAAATAAACCCTAGCAGTACACGAGGGGGGCAGAAAGTGGTGAAAGATTTTGTACGACGACTGAGGGAAGTGTCTTGTTGACTACAGGAATATGGGAGCCTTTATACTCCGTCTTCGTCTTGTGTATATTCAATGCAATTGCAATACTCAGAATGGAGAGAAACAAACATACCGCATGTCAGCTATAGCCGGGATTTCGATATATGGTTCTAGCCCGTTGCAAGTGGGCGGCGAAGGCTCAAAGTCCTGTTAGAGACAGAGGGCAGATATCGTCAGTTCATGGCCCTATCGTGAAAGGAAAAAATAAAACAAAAATAAAACAAAAGACTACAAAGTTCAAATGACGAGTGGGAGTAGTAATGCTGGCGATGCTGGTGTTGGTGCTGTGGCGGGCGAGTGTTGGCAGTAATAGATGAAGTTGTTGATGCAGGCTAGCACTGTCTTTTAGTCGATTTGCTTCTCCTTGCTGGTACTGTCAACACTCTTTTCTCCGTCTTCCCCGTGCAAGGTGCAACCTCTACCAGGCTACGGCATTGGTGGCCAAGAACCGAAAAGCAGAGTATCAGCAGCTTGTAGGGTTAGGACCTGCAGCGGCTAGAGTCAGGAGTAGGTCAGCAGACGTTCGTCCAGAGGTATCGAGGAACATGTAGTGACGATGTATGCGGTGCGTTTAACGGGCGAGTGAGTATAGAAGAAAGACTCGGAGCGTGCCAGGGAAACAACAAAATAGAGAGGAGCATGAGATGGGTATTCCGGGGTCTAGGGTCTACGTTGAGGATTAGTAGTAGAGGTAGTAGAGGTGGTAGAGTAGAAGTGAAATGAATGTAAGTATGTCGACAGGGAATGTATGAATCAGCAGCAGCGAATAAGTGAATGAGATTATGAGCCCGAGGAGTGTTTGCGTTGGTGGGATGTTTCTCCTTCGTCTCGTTTTCCCAAGCAATGGCCGCATAGAGGCAGAGGCAGAGAGCCAGGCAGTATGCGAGAGAAACTCGAAACGTAAATGGTACATGGCCGGTACAAGGCGTTGTGATACAACATCAAGCATGGCGCAGCCCACGCGATTTTGGGTATGGGAGTAGAGGAGGGACCAGACAACTGGAGAATTTGCGCGCCAGACGAGTGAGCTCCAGGATCAGGTACATATATACTGTATATACTGTATAAATAGGTACCTGGACCAACGTCGGCAGAAGTATTGAAGGCAGGCAGTGTAGGTAGGTAAGAGGTAGCTACTTGGATGGGGATGTACAGCAGTGGCACGGTACATGTACATGTGGTGTAGTGGTAGGTAGCGTACACAGGTAAGCAGGCAGGCAGGGGGTGAGCGCCATTCTCGATTGCAGCACCGAGAGGCAGGTACACTTGGGTGTTAGCTACCTTAGGCTTGCATAGTAAGTACCCACTCAGGTAAAGACATGGATGGATGCAAGCCCTGAAGCCTTAGAAAATGGACGGGAAAAAAATGGGACGCTTGGAATAAAACAACTATATATTTAGGTAGTTATAATAAATTGAAATATGGGGAAGTAGTATCAAAGTAAAGAAACCATGCATGTAGAGTTGTATGTACTTAGTTTACTGTGTAGGAAAATGCATAGGTGCAAGAGTATTGATAATCTGAGTAAGAGGACGGAAGAAAAAAAACCAAAAAAAAAACCACAATGGCATATAACGTTTCGTGGTACAGAGAAAGTGGTTCACCGGGACTGGCTAAGAGAATAGGTATCATAGCCTATTGGTCTCCATGCCCTTAGACGTCTGGTAAAATCTTTACTCTCTCGGTCTCTATCGCCCTCTCGCGCTCTTACTTTAGCGTTCATCGAGTACATGCAATATCGACTCTGGTGCTGACAAAATAGAAACAGAAATGAATAATTTTGATCCATATCAACTTTTTTTTTTTTGCTATCCGTCCTCTTCTTTTGGTTTTCCCGAGGGAAAAAGAAAAGTGACGACACCGGTGTCAAAAAGCATCACTGAATGACGAATAAGAACCGGCTCTGGACCTTCAACAAGTGGGTGCCTGGTGTTGTAGATATACCCTGCAGCCCAAGGTTGTGCAAAATGTAAGTGCGTTCCAGGAATGGTACCCAGTACATGTATACTTGACAAGGAGATGAGACTTTTGGTGGTAATGAGAGCTCGACGGGGAAAAAAAAAGAAAATCAAACTCATCACACTGACCTTCGCCTAATTTTCTGGTCGACATTACACATTCTGGCGATAGTTGCAGCTGTAGTCAATGTTGACTACCGATTCGAAGGACCTGCTAACCCGGTGGACAGCTATTGGAATCCTTCCGTTTGGTTTTCATCTGCTTGTTGTTTTCGCTGCTGCCGCGCTTCCCCTTCAGCATCACCGGTGCATCGCTTCGTTCCAATTGGCTGCCGATTAATTAAAATGCCTGCGTCCCTTGCAGACCGGTTGGGCGAAACTGTACTCCACCATTCTGGCTACTAATCGAAACAATCCCACCTGGAAATGGAGAGCCTACGGTGGGATCGCGAAATATACGACCAGGTGAGAAAACTATGGTTATAACAACAAAGAAAGTGGAAAGAGCTTAAAGATGAGAGAGAAACGTAGAAGATGAAATAACAAAGGGAAGTTAACAATAGACTCATGCCAAGAAAAAAGTATATATACCTTACTAAGAGATTGATGATTCATTCGGTGAGCCTCTGGTCCAGGAGGCCAGAGGTGCACGTCACTCTCGCTCCGCTGTGGAAAAGACGGTGGTGTCGGTGGCAGGATAGGGCGTGGTAACGGTGCTGATAGTGCTTCAATCGAGTGTGGATTGGATAGCAACGGTTGCTGATACCGTATCTGAATGAGGATCATGATCAGCTTCAGCTCCAACTCCAACTCCAAGTCCAGCTCCAGCTCCAGCTCCAGCCCCAGCCCCAGTTCCCAACTCAATGCTCAACTCCCCCCCCCTCCCCCCCGGCTGTTTCCTAATCAATAGACAGCTATTTCTATGTGAATACGATGCGGATAAGAATTGACTGAGGGCCACTCCTCGCCCACCTAGTAGGGCGCTCACCAACTCAACTCATCATAAAATATGTCGAGTACGAGTTGTGAGGTCAGCGTGCGCCATCATCCCGAAAGGACCGCTAATAGGTGGCTACGAACCCAGCAAACAGCCCTATGGAGACGGGGGTATGGGGGTATGTACTATGTAGCGTATGGGGGGGTGTGAACGGGTGGGATAATCAAAAACGGGCTAGGGATCAGATCGGATTTTGCAGGTGCCGTGACAGGGTATGCAGACAGGGAATAGGTTAAGGGATGTTGATGCAACGGATCGATCCAAGCCTCGCCGTGTTCTAACAACTAGAGAGCCGGGGTTCAACGGCCAGGAGGTATGGTGAGAGGGGCAGCGGAAAGGTATGGATAGACACTGTCGAAGCTCTCTAACGGCGGGGGAAAATAAAATAAATAAAAACACAACGGCGGGTAGACAGACAGGGAGAAGTAGTTAGACACGGCGAGAAGAGCCGACAAAGACAAGCTCAGGGATTACACCGACCTTTGAAGATTCAGAGCCCGCTGTCACCATTACAGAGGTTGGTTGCCAAGAGGGCGATCCCCAATTGCACTGTCACGTACCGACTGACAAGCCCCTGGTAGTTCTCTGGCCAATTCAATCTCGCCGTTAGCTCGCATCCCAATCAACACTGTAGAGCCCAAGCCACTGACACCAGTGACACAGGGAAATGGGTAAAGGGATTCAAGAACGGGTTGTGCAGGCAAAACACTGATACGACCAAGACACATTTGATGTCGCCACTCTCCCCCACAAGGATGGCGCCGGAAGCTTGCCGGAGACAGCCATAATCGGTGCAAGCACCGTCCGAGCAACTCCTCCGTCGTCGACACTCTCGAAACTGGAAAGCTGGAGTCAAGGCGGGGGAGATGATAAGCCGGGTACATGGACAGTGAGGTGATCAAGCGGCACGCGGGTGAGGCTCGCATGTGCACTGTTCCGGTACCCGAGCCTCGATCGGCTGTTTGGCCAAGTCTGCTAGATCATAGTGGCGCCTGCACAACCTTCCCGAGCATAGTATACCCGATGTGATCCCACCCGCCCCCATCGGAAAGGGGGCACTTACACGTAGCTTACGCCGGGCAGCTTCTAAACCTAGGAAACAAGTCAGCATGGCACAACAAATACAACCCCGAGCCTTTGCAGCAACAGCGCATTTCCAATGAAAGTGACGGCCGGCCCATGCTGCCGAGAAGCGCCAGGCCGTTTCTGGCACTTATACGCTTTGGTCTCCCACGACAATGATAGTGACCTCGCTAAGCATGGCAGCATTGGCGGCGCAACCCAACTCAATCACGACAGTAGCCGTGTCGAGTGAGGTCGTATTAGGTGCAGTGTTTCAAATGCCACTAGAGCATCCTAATTAATGTGTAATTAGATGGGAGGGAACATACTGCTACCTTATTTATCCACTCGGCGAGGGGGATTCTGAATTGTCCTCTGGTACAGACTTCTTAGTCTTACTGAAACGACCTCGAGGCCGCAGATAAGCACTACAAGGTTCAAGGCAAATAATTCGAAGACGGTGACATCAACGTAGAAAGGCCTGGTTCGTAGTATCGGAGTGCCCGCAGATTGGCGAGATAATGTAAGAATCTAGCAAGTAGATCGTTCGGGGGTCAACGCCGGTTGCGCGAGTGATAAAGACACAGTATGGTGAACTTAGAAGTGCTATATATTCCTAAGAGCAAGGACGATATATCGACATCAAAAGATTTGCTTATGGCGGCAACTGTAAGGGAGAGGGAGAGGCGGGGAGTGAGTGTTGGTTAAGAACACAAGAGGCTTAAGAAGACAAAGGTGACGAGTCGTACAAACCAAGGAGCGCGTGAGTGACGTTGGCCTCTTCAAACCAGGGGCAGTGAGATCAGGAGTCGGCCAGACTCCGGAGCTTGATAGTTCGAGAGCAAGATAACGAAGCCTCGATAGGGTTGGAAACAAATCATGTGGGAAAGCTCTATACCTTCTTTGGCATCCACCCCAGTAAATAGTCTGAGGGTGGTTGTGCAATGTTGGTAGTTTAAGACAAAGCTATTGGCAGTTTCCATTTGGAGGAGGCTAGAGGGCTAGAGGCACACTCGGTCTCTTTTATCATCGAGAGCCCGAGCTCACCCGACTATACTGAAGAGAGATGAAGATTCGCTGGTATGAGCCTATCATAGACAAAAGGAAGGTGAAGACTAGGTATGCAAGGTTGATGGGGGTAGCCCTAAACACCCACCGTAGGCATTAGCTGTCTAGGTAGGCAGTAATTGGTAGAAAGAGGTAGGCCGTATAGGGTAATGAAGAATGGTAGGAACTGGTAGGGCGTCAAAGAAGAGAAAGGAGTGAACCAAACAATACAGTGTCCAGCATAGATATCTTGCAGGGCCCAATACCCTGCAACTTCTATCTACACTCTGCCTACTAGGTAGGACTATTAAGGCTCCAAGTACACATACAAACAGTACCTGTCTTCTTGTAGAGGGTCGCGCCCTAGAAATTCGACTTTACAGTTGAAAACCGAACATATTAGCTACCTAACTTGCTCAGTGCCAGAGCTCATAGTTTAGACCTAGTACCTTTCTCCCCCTAAGGATCTAGTATCACATAAGATCCTTGTAGATAGATATGTCGATATTTGATTGGAGCCATGGGAACGGGGCTCCTGCATTCTTTTTGACCGGCAACTCATAAGGTGTCATGATCTAATAACAACATGTGAGATACAAGTCAAGTACATAGGATTCAACCAAACCTAAGGTCCCTTTGGTCTCGTACCAAAAACGTCCCGGACAAAAGAGAACTCCGTGTCCAGCATGCATCAACTATGCAGCTATCCTCCCCTCAATACATCTACGAGACGCCACATACATCCGCTGGTAATTGGCAGGGAGTCTACCTGGCCGAGTGTACCTCAATTGACGGCAACTTGCATAATTTGCTTACAAGTGTCCCGTCGATTCTGCTGTCCCCGCCCGTCATTCGATCAAATGGGCCCCGATTAGTCGTCATACGTTGTTTTTACACCTACTTTGGTGCTGATATAATTAAACCAGAGATTTTGTTCCCCCCCCCTATATCAGAACTGAAGGAAAGTCCCTAAGGGGCATCACAAGACAGTCAGGCGGAGTGAGAAATGAGGGGGGGGGGGGGGAATACAATTTCTAAGCCGGCTGTAACAAGTAGATTTGTTTGATGCTATGGCGAGTCGAGGTTCAAACTAGAATCGAGCTAGCAAACTCTCTTGCTGAAGCTACCGCCTGGTCACCCCGGTCTATCACGTCGCAAATCAAATATTTAATTCACCCAGGTAAAATACCGGCGAACGCACTGTCAAAAGTTAACAAAATAAGCTTGTACCCTTTATCAATGGATGTACGCCGCTGGCCACTCTCTCATGTTTTCGGCAACGACCGGCCGAGAACGGCAAGGCTGGGATTGCATCCCTCCTAAGAGTTAGTAGGCAGGCTTAACGAGTTACCGGCTCGGTTACACACGTATTGGCAGATCAGCTTAAGCCACTGCTGTTTGAATGTCTCAGTTCCCATGATATCAGACTTCCGAGTCACCGTATCCAAAGCCGTCAACACGTCAGGCGAGGGGTAAACCTTCCATCTTCAGACAGACCCATCAGCATGGCGCAATTTAATCAACTTGACACCGTACCCTGGGTTATCCAGTTACTATCTACGAAGAGGAAATGTCATGCCAAAGGCGGCTAGGCCAAGAAAAAAACACACAAACTAGAATCCCGAGCGTATGGATACACTTTTTGGTACCCTAGGTGGTTAGCCAGACTTCGGTCCTTTTGTTTGCCGATTCCGAGAGCGAACACGGCCGCTCTTTTAAGTTTCCAGGCTGTATCATAGGCCTGGAATCTAAAAAGATTGGGAGTGGAATCAAAGGAGTCATTTGGCTTAGTATTTGAGGTCACGATGTTTGACATGGCTTCACCAGCCAATCAGACTTTTCCGATACCCGAATCCATCGATGACAGGCCCTAGGCAGGAAAAGACGACGGGATTTGAAGATTAAAATAGCATATCGCTACTGCGGTTGAAAAGAACCGGTGACTATTTGAGGGACGATGTACTGTGTCTCTCTCGTACAGTTGCAATTACGTTCATATGGGTAGGCCACCGGTCAAAGTATTTCGCACCGGCCTACTAGTCTGTCTCGGCGATACAGTCGTTTGTGCAGGTTTCCGTCGACCCAATACTTGAAGCATCCCCACAGTGAGACGTAGTTGTCATGTTTCAGACCACGACACTTGAGCCGTTGGGCAAGTCCACTCTGAAATTTACAGCTCTTATAGCTTCATTTTATTCCGTACTAGAAGTAGCACTCCCGTACAAAATCTTCAAATTATATTGGCGCAGAGGTGGCTAGTCCTCGGTTCTCCAGGTACATAAAATTGACGGCTTTATATGCCCCTGGAAGCTATGCAGAGCCGTTTAGCCTCCTCTGATACATAGAGTCGGCTGTCAGCCGAATGCCACAGTACAGTTCGTTGACCGAGTTCCATGTCGGGTCGGCCCGAGGTGTTTCTCTGATAGAAATCATACTATTACTAGGCCTGTGACCTGTTGCTGTTTACCGATGATTCATATCATAACTATTAAGTACCTGTACCACACTTAGGCCTAGCTTGAAGCTTGTAGGTACATATTAACAAACCCCGGTCTGGGCCCGCTAGTTCTATGGTGTGGAATGTTGTGCAGCCGCAATTACTTGCAGGATTGGAGATCTTGTGTAAGGTGAGATATCGCTGTTTACACCTCTGCAGACCTTTGAACATATTATTTCTTCCCTGGAGGTCTATCCTGAGAGTAAGAACCACGATCGCATGCCAGATTAATGACAAGATCAGAGGTAGAGCATGCATACTACCCACTATACGCAGGGGTGGCACATGGTAAGGGAAAAACACACAAACACACTTGACGAAAGCGAGAGGGTCTGGGGTAAGCATATTTGAGGGGCAACTTAGTCCCACATGTTCGTAGAGTCAACAATTAAATGTTAGCCCAGAGCCACTAAGCTCACTATCTTGTTTCCTTCTGCCCTCGGCACTGGTTTCCTGTTCCTTGGCCGTGGGATGGTCATTAAATAAATTCGGTCATGCTACTCAGTGGCAGTAAGAGTCAACGTGTAACAAAATGCTACAATTTGGAACGTCACGGAAGTTCCAGATACTATTGGAAGATAGTACAGCGCACTGTCTGATGCACGTTGGACCGGTGAGAGGAGAGTCTGCATGTCATGCCGCCTTGAAATTCTTATTTAGAGGGGCGGGGAAGAAAACGACTGGCCAAACAGACAGCCGCCCAAACTACCTAACCACCTACCTAACCACCTACCTAACCACCCAACCACCCAAGTGATTTCGGCCAAAGCCGGAAACATCTTGGAATGGGGAGTGGTCCTTCCTAAGAGTCATGAAAGAAAGTCATGAGTGCACCCGTTCACCTTGTTGCCAACGATAAACGATAGAGCCATACATGAAGAAGGAAAACAAAACAAACCCTAGTCTATATAATTGACTTTCGTCAGCAGTATATGCTTATAATTAATTAGATAAAATCTCTCCTACAGTGAGTACTTGATACTTCTAATATGCAAGATCAACGTCTCACAAACCCCAGTGGTTTCTTCAGAGATATATCGTACTAATATGAATATGGATCTTCCAGCATGCTACAACTAACCGCATCCATACACTCTACAGCCGATTAAATAATAGCAAAGAATAGCAAAGAATAGCTAAGAAGACAAGCTCGCCCATTTTACTACTTTTCTTTCCCGTAACAACGTATAGACTGTATCAGTGAATATTTTCATATGCTAGCTTCCGCGTTAACTGCAATTTATCTAGCTAAAATAGCAGAGCAGGGGCAAATGATTGTGTATACACTCAAGAGAGAGAAGGGGTGAATATCTAGTAGTTTTAGGCGGCGTAGAGTGAAAACAAGCTAAAGTCTCGCTGACTCTTGCCGTGGTTTGCGCCCACGCCTGCACGGGAAGGCTAGCACCCATCCCCTGGCACGTCTTGTATAGAAGTATTCACGGTACGTTAGGTACTTTAGGTACTTACCTGTAAGTAAGAGGTATGTGGTTTGGGGTGCCAGCTCGGAAAATAACTCCACCTTAGGTCGTGTGACAGGGCATAAGCTCAGTGCCGGAGGGAGATGAAGCTATTCCGACTACCCAATTAAAAATCACAGACTCTAATGGCTAGGGAACAATGAGGTCTGGAATTGAGTGTCTCATATTTATAAGATGAGTAGTGATTTTATACTCTATAGACTATATAGACTATGTAGACTATGTAGACTCTAGAGGCCATAGTTTTCACATGCTTTCTAGGTCTATGATCAAAAGGAAAAGATGTATATCAAGACTTACCATGCACTGTTAACACCTTCCATTATAGAGCAGTATTTTTCTAGCGCTGCGCCGGGAAAACAGTGATGACTCGAACGAAAAAACATTTCTCGGGAATCAACATAGACACATGGCTCGAGTTCCTCTATCGTAGAAAGATAATAGGTTGATGAGCTGATATGGGTACCTGTAGGCCAACCAAATCCCTCAACATACCACGGCTCCTCGGGATTTGAAGGGAGCAAAGTAGGCCTCGCTGACACTTCAACTACTACTGCTTCTAGTAAGAATATACTTGGCATATATGGTGTAAGCCAAAAGGGGTAACTAAAGACATAGCGACATGAGGCCTTGGGGCATGCAATCTCTCACAGGGGGCATAGAGAGAGGTACCTCCCTCTCACCCTACCCACTATTGTAAAAGGTAGGTAGCAAATTTAAGGCTCATTCTTGTTCTGATTGTTTATTATTGTCAATCCTAAGTATATTTGTAGAATATGCCAGCTTCCTATTCGGGTCATTCATCTTCGACTTTCCTCTATAGCAGCCATCTAAGTAGCCTCGAATAAAAATTCTGCCTATTACGTCCTTAGGGTTTAGCCTGGGTAGAAAATTTGAAAAATCAATACATCATCGGAATTATTGCCTCTTCCCTTTTGTGGTAATTAATTATATCTGGAGCGACGAACCGTTGTGCGTTTTCATGTTGGATCTCCATGTGATGAACTGTGTTGGAGGGCCTAATACTATTTTCAGTGCTCTTGGTCTTTTGCTCTTGGTCTTTTGCTCTTGGTCTTTTGCTCTTGGTCTTTTGCTCTTGGTCTTTTGCTCTTGGTCTTTTGATCTGCTCTCGAGGGGTTAAAAGCTATATTACGTCAATCTGTTGCCGGGAGGGATTATTACGGGCCAGTAGTGTTTCGCCGAGAACAAATTCGCATTATCTTTTCGGCCGTTAGAATAGACGGACATACGTAGAATGACCTGATTTCGGCCACTGGGCCGAAGAAATGGCGTGGTCCATTGGGTAGGCCGTCGTACAGAGAGGGCCCTACCCGAGGGAGGTCTGCTCCCCCTCCCCTCTCCAGCGCAATGCAGAGATGACTACCTACCCGCGCTAGGTAGATGCCGTGGCAATCCCTAGTTTGCTGCTACGTATACTTCTGTGGCGGGAGGGCGCCTTGGAAAAATGATACGGCTCCATTCTCCTTCGCGCTGCTTAGCGGCAAAGCGAGCGCCCTCGTCGATCGACAGCAAGGATCGCAAAGCATCGAGGTCAAGCCACTAAAGATCATGTAAGGTCCTTTCAACAGCCTGATGTTAGGTGAGCTCTAGCACTGATATGTAGACTAATATGTACATGTCCAAATAAGTCTTTCATGACAAGTTACCTGCTCTACCAGCCTGGCCACCGGCCACTGCATCGCAGGAAGATGAAACCTCCAGCCAGCTCGACCCGGGCTCTCGGGTCCGAGTTCGCAGAGATGTGTAAACAGCCATCAGAATGGGGTCAGTGTCTAGAATTAGTCGTTCCCCCGCGATGCCGGCTCCAGGCCTGGTGTAATCGGGGCCTTTGCATGTTGCATGAGTTCTCTATTTACGTCTAGGTTGGATCGTCATAAAGAGCACAGAGCCTCCGCTTTTGTTCGCTTCTCATTTCCCCATCCGGCTACGAACTTGTGTACAGTTACTTAACCGCTCGTTCTGCCCCTGGAATAGAGTTGTTATTATTTTGTACCTCTACTCTCCGTCGTGGCCGCTTGCATCTCTCTAACTTAATTATAGTCACCAGGAGGATCTGCTAGTCTCACACATCGACTAAGCTACTTCCTCTTTTTAGGAATCATGCTGCCTGACGCAGCAAGCGTTTAGAACTAAGACGACTGGCATGCGATACATAGTTGAATCTCCAAGAAACTATCAAAATGGCAGGCTTCAGTAAATGTAGAGCTAGCTAGCTACCTGCTATAGGGGGTCTTGTCAGGCCTGCTGGCCTGTCTGCACAAAGCTTTCAAATGCCGAAACCCCCTCTGGCCATTTAGCACCCTGTTCTATTGTAACGTGGTACTGCAAGTCCTGTCGCCACTGATAAGCCATTCTATTAGGGTGCCTCCTATTCTAACGCAGCATGGAATGGTACCGATCGTGAGGGACGAAAATCTGCCTAACACGCCATGATCCATCCAGCCACACTATTGCCAATGAAATCTCGTTCACTCCCGTCATTGTTAGGCAAATAATTGGTCGGGGCCAATCTAGCGTACTATTTGCTTACATTACGACTACCCTTTTTCGAATGAGAAAGCTAATATTACTCGTTTCGTTTAGAAATCGGATTGGTCGTCAGACGTGCAAATGTTGACTATTAGGACTAGTGCAAGCCTATGCTGGTTGAACCTCTCCCTGCCCATCGATTCTTTACGTGGGGTTCTAGTCGGGAACTCTTGTTTCATAAACCCGGGCAAACATGTAGCCTCGAGATACTTTCACATGTCTTCTGGGGAAGCGGTCAGGCGATCCCGAAGCTAAGGCAGTCTGGACTGGACCATGCCCCTATTAAACTCACGGAGTGGTGTCCGTATTGCTCGGGCGATAAACCACAGCGAGGTCTGGCGTGTTCCTTGATTACTACTAACGAAATGAATGATATTCAGTGTACCCAAGCCAGTTGGTTAGTCGAGGATCATAATCTCACTACCTGTACATTTGAGTACTGCTACCAGGGCTGAAGCTCATGAACCGACACGATCTATTCAGGAAACCACCTCATATAGCCTTGAGTTAGAATATATATAGATTGAATAGCCATTCAAATCGAATTACTTTTAAGTGTCTCGTATTCTTTGTTTACCTGTAATGTGGCGAACTGAAGTACAGAGGAAAGACAGTTAAGGTGACGTACTATGAGGAAAGGGTAACTCGGTTTGCCGTGAATTTGTACGTGTGAACTCTGAGGCAACGGGTTGTTTCCGATACGCTGCTTTGGCCCCTGGCGGCTTCAAGTATATACTATTACGATAATAATACAAATTTTAATGATACAACTTACAACATACATGGGAGCTACTTGGTGATCTGTACTTAGGTAGACATATGGCGTGGCCGTCTACCACGTATCCCTTGCGTCCTCCATGCTTGAGCGGTCAACTACCCTGCTCTTGCAAGTTTGTGATATGGGAGAGCAGAAGACCAGCCTTACTTATCTAGGTAGGCAATGTAATGTAATCATGCCATTTAGACCGCCCTGTTGGCAATCACCTAGCAGTGGTTCCTGCTGGATAATCTCGACGGCCTCACTCTTTGTTCTTGGCAACACGAAAGATCACACATCAACTGAGGACGGCCCAAAGTCAAGGACTAGTGCCTCTCGCCCGACCATGGCCACCCATCGGGGCCCCCAGGTATCCTACCTACTCAGCGCAGCGTCCCTGCCACGAACCGATCCCGCCCATAACGTTGATGCCGCAACCCGCCATAGCCAACACAACCCAGAAAAATCCAATGTTATGCAGATGACGCGCGGTTATTTGCAGATGCTTTGCTTGGTTCGCTGTTGTGTGTCAGGTGCTGGGAACTGAACCCCCTCGGAGAGTCAACCCTCCTCTGTGGAAATTGCTGGAGTAGTAGACTCAATTACAAATAGTTATGGTCATATTCATTCTTGTGCGGGTAATGAGAAAGTGTATGTAATTAATGACAATAAATATGCGCAAGAGAAATCTAAACTAGCAACATGACTCATTATTTTACCTTTCAATGTCAATACCCAAATCAATGGTGTTTCCCATCCCAGCATTAATTACCTACTTACCTACCCATTACGAGTAGCTGGAGTACGAGCTCCGCCACGTATTGGGCAACACTGTTGGATTTATCAGACTAATGGTTCGGAAACGAGTCATAGATCTATGCAAGAAGGCCTGATTCCTTTGTCAAACTCTGGGCGTACCGTCCTTGGGCTGGCGACCTGTATTCCTTTATCTAGAAAACATGCCCGTTTCTTAAAGTCCTGCAGCCCCAGTGATGTTCAAGAAGAGGTCTTCAATAAACAGAAAATACTGTCGAAACTCAGTTGCTGTATCTTAAAGCCATATAAATGCAATTCGTAAAGCTGGTCCGTAACAGTTAGGTTAGTCTGGTGTATGTATATACACTTTGAGTGGCTCGGTGCAGCGGTTCTAGAGTATTGTTGTTCTATACCTTCGTTAGATTATATCTCACTAAAACATAAGGCGCCTCAACACATTCATGGTTCAAATATATCTGCGCGATTTGTCCCTAAACATCAACACGCGCTTGAATCAACATCTGATAATAACTTGAGTGGTTATACTAAAGAAGAGGGTCTGCGTCGTTTGATTTCAAGCTCAAGGTTTCATGAAGTTACAGCCAGCGGTAACAAGAAGAGCTTAGACGGTAACCCAGAATACCACTGGAGTTCGTGCCGACTAGGAGTATTCGCCGATTTTCACTTAGTAGTAGAGCAAAATAATTGAAAATGCTGCTCACTTATTTTGAGCGTCTTGAAACAAATAGTCGGTCTCAGAGCCTAGGTGTTCAAACACGGTCTTGTACTTTGGATTTATTTGTTTTCTGTGACGGACTATATATCGTTATTGCCAGCAGTGCATTGACGGGCGTCGTTTTGCACTATGGCATTTTCGTTTCAACGTTCATGTATAAGTTCTTAGTATTACAATCATTTAATCACACACTGGGTATAAAGTTAAACAAACTCGAAATGTGTTTGAAATTGTGGCAATAGAGTAATACACTCAAGATGTCAGTCGGGACTTCTATTGATGTAATATAGAAGTTACTCCCTAGTGCTCTTGGGGTGGAAAGTCAGACTAGTAGCCTTTCTAACGGACATATCTTCGCCTGAAATCACGCAATTTTCCTTTGGTACGAGGTAGAGTGATGGATTGAGTAGTACTATCCGTTGTAAGAACTCTTCTCGATGTACAAAAACACAAGCCGGTCTCATGTAGTTGCGATGATGGCTGAAGGGTATAAGTGCGTGAGCGGCTTCATTCATTCAGCATATGACCGCAAAAGCCAAATGTGTTGGGGTGTTTAAATAGAAAAGCACAGAGCGGTTATTGGTTGCTCAAGCCAGACTCTCCTCGTCCTGCTAGCGGAATATGACGAGAACTACATGTATACTATCACTTGGTACTGGCAGTCACGATAGCCAGTCGAAATGGAAGTTGTTTTTATTGAAAATTAATGATACAATTTGGACAATATAAGAACCGGCCCATTTAAGCGCTTGCCTCGTTAGTTGGTGGCGCATGGATTGCGGCCCCAGACATATGCTTTCTGATTTCCTCTTTCATTTATATACATAAGTTGAGGAGAGCTGTCGTCTGATTTGAGTTCACGACAGGGCGTCTTCGCGTCTCTGCGAGGCCTGAATCACCTGAGAAAGATTACGATGTCCGGTTGGTTGGTTTCTGCATCAGCTAATGCTGCCATATCTGGAGACGGTGTCAGAATTAGCTTTCGCTTTGAGCCGAAAAAGGATTTCTTGACTACAGACCTCGGGCGGCACCCACAGTGCGGACACTTAGTTCCAATTAACTCCGAATAGTTTGAACTTTTTAGAATCTCCGCTTGATTTTTTTGCATCGGCGTTTTCCAGGTAGATTCGTTGATGTCCCTTCACGTCTACGAATAGGTATTTATACTCGAATTCATTATGTCTCGCACGCTTGATTAGATGTACGTTTACGATGCCGTTATTCAACGGCCCCTCAACCTATATAATATTAGACGTCATCATGGGAGCAGAGGCGATAAACATACGTAGAAATGCATGACTAAGTGATCATTCCCTTGCGCATCAGTATTCAGCGTTGACCTGTCATCGTTAGCCGCAGTCTTGGGTCCGGAATACAATCACGCCTCACGCAAGTGGCCGCGCCCGTCGCCATTTGTTCCCCGTCTCCTCCCCATGCGCCGTGATCTTCTTGGCCTCGCCTAGCACTGCCAAGCAAGCGGGATCTCTCTTGATCCGGTCGACAGCTCGGTTGAAATATGCCGTTTTGCTGTCTGGTGAGAAGACATCTTGGTAGAGAAAGTAACCCACACCGCCCTAACGAAGTAAAGATAAGCTCAGTATGAAGTCATGCGAACACCAGTAATTGTTGAGCGTACTGTCAATACAAGGCCAACGACAACAATCCCGAAGTTGAAAGACTGTTGGGTTGCGCGCGACGCTTTTTCAGCCACAGAGAGTTCACGCCAGGGCACAAACCCGTCATCATTGAAAGGTGTGACAGCTGCGTGCATATAAATGTGTTAGTAAAGATCTCTAGGTTCGGCATCATCGAGCCCGCCAGATCAAACGAGAAAAGGAGACTAGGGGACCGGGAATAGGAGGGTTTAATACACACCCCTTCGACGAGATCCAGCTGAGTTTTTCCCTGAACCGTGATTTGTGGCATAGTTTCGCTGGGCGAGAAGAGGTCGCAGCGGCGAGACAATGCTTAAAGCAGTAAGCGGCCGGAGTGGAAGCTTCATCATCATGACGGCAAGAGGTCCATGAGTATTGCGTTGAATAAAACAGAAATCTAGGGTCCGTGGCGTATTCCCGACAGAAAATTGCGAAACGACTTCCCTCCCCTGTTATTTCGGCTCAAAAAGAGAGCCAATATGTATTCTCTTGAGGGGTGGCTGATGAAGCTATAAAGTAGGTATGTTCAGGCGTTGGTTTGAGGCTTGGAAAGTTGAAGATAACCTACCTATAGGGATCAATTGTGGGGAACTGCACTGACCCACAGCTAACCTTATTATGGTCTAGGTCACTTGGTAGTGGGATAATCTAGTGGGGCTATTCCTTTGAGGTGGCTTTTGGTGACCGCCGCAGCAGCATCTGAAATCTGGCCCAACTCCTGAATTATCTTGAAGGACAGCCAACTTTCACTAACTTCTGGACCATCAACGCCTTCTACGCGCCAGCGACGCTGAACTCAACCAGCCATAACGTGCATAATAAGACCGTGGATTAACATCTTACGTGTGCGGACCATTTTAACAAAATGAGTGGGCTCGCGACAAAACAGCAGTCCCAAAAGATATTCGAGAAGTTGAAGACAAAGCAGGCCAACAAAGTGAGCGATAATTTAGATACGCAACTCAGCATCTCGAAATTGTTTCCGGCTAATACTTGTGCGCCGTTAGACATGCTTTGATTGTGGCCAGAACAATCCGACCTGGACTTCGGTCCCCTTCGGCATCTATCTCTGTCTTGATTGCTCTTCTAACCATCGCAACCTTGGCGTGCATATCTCCTTCGTCCGCTCTACAAACCTCGACCGTACGTTCTCCTAGAATGGAACACCCCACGACTTGCATGCCACTATCATGTGAAGCTGACGAGTTATAGAGTGGCAATGGGATCAACTTCGTGTCATGAAAGTAGGCGGCAATGAGTCTGCGACCAAGTTTTTCCGCTCCAACGGGGGCAGCGCAGCGCTTGCGAGCAAGGACCCAAAGACTAAATACCAATCGCCTGCGGCTGGCAAGTATAAAGAAGAGCTGAAGAAGCGAGCTGCTCGGGATGCCATCGAGTGGGTCCAAGTTCTCTCACGCTGTTAAGACGTAGCTGACATGGGCGGGTGATTAGATACCCCGGTGAGGTTGTTATCACGGATGTCGCAGGCGACAGCGCTGGGAACTCAGCAATACCATCCAGCGAACCAGCCGACGACTTCTTCTCTTCGTGGGATAAACCCTCGATCAAGAAGCCCACCCCCCCTATATCGCGAACCGGAACTCCCCCGGTGGTCGGCCGAACCCCCTCTCCGTTCATAAATGCTAGCGCCAATGGCAAAGATATCACTCGGTCAGCCTCACCTCTTGCCAAGTCCGATTCGACGTCCGAGGCCAAACCCGCCGCCAGCAGAATCACCTCATCTGCTGCGCTCCGAAAGACGACCACTACTGGGCCCCGCAAGGCGAACATTCTTGGCGCAAAGAAAGCTACTACGAAACTTGGCGCGAAGAAAGTTGCCGACGTCATTGACTTTGACGAAGCCGAAAAGCGGGCGAAGGAGGAGGCTGAACGGATTGAGAAGCTCGGCTACGACCCTGAAGCTGAAGCGGCAGAAGCCAAGACTGCGACCGCTTCGTCATCCAAGGCAGAGGCATCTAACCTTGTTTCGCCAACTCCCGCGAGTACGAGTAGCTATGGCTCAAGCCATACTCGCCAGAAGTCGGCTGCTGAGGTAGAACGACTCGGTATGGGCTTCGGAAGGCTTGGTTTTGGTCAAGTGGGGGGCGGCAAACCTGCCGCTGCTGCTGCCGTGACCAAGAAGAATGCTGGTGGTTTCGGTTCAGTCGGTCCCGTCAAGGCCACATCTGAAGGTATGTACCGTTTGTAGTACTCATTCTGTCGGACCAAGCTAATTCGCCTACAGCCGATGAAGAACGTTATGCGCGATCCAAATTTGGGAACCAGAAGGGTATCTCTTCTGATGAGTTTTTTGGGAAAGGGGCATTTGACCCGAGCGCTCAGACAGAAGCAAAGTCGCGCCTGCAAGGTTTTGAAGGTGCAACCGCCATCTCTTCCAATGCATACTTTGGTCGGCCTGAGGACGAAGATCCAACAGACGACTATGGAGATCTTGAGACAGCGGCTAAGGATTTCGTCCGTAAATTCGGGATCACCGCTGGCGACGACCTCGACAATCTAACGAGTGCGCTGGGTGAAGGAGCTACACGACTCCAAGGTGCTATTCGAAACTACCTGAACAGCTAAACTACGTCGGCACGCCATACTAGACAGAAGACGGCTCCAGGAGCAAATTTCTCATGCTAGATTCGAGACTGGTTACATGTGTATGAGGATATGACAATGGAGACGACCCGTCACACGAGGGACAGACTTGAGGATGAGTACATGTCGATTTAAGGTAAGATGGCGCAACTATTCAGAGGCGCGAGATACTCTTGGGCTTTATGCTATAATTGGACCGGATACGAGAAAAGACAAAAGGCCCTATTTGCATTGTAATGAATATATTATTAGTTACCTATCATGTCTCCGTGAACTTGGGCAAAAAGGGACCAGCCTTCGCCGTGAGATTGTTTACTCAGCTGCCTCTTCCATACCTCCAACAAGAGAACACTCGGATAGGTACCTATTTTAACTTGGTTTCCTATCAAAAAGCGCGCTGGCCTCTGGCCTCTGGCCCTCTCCTCGCATGCAGTCAAAGGCTCAGGGATATGTACCTATGAAATTTATTATTTTTTCTTGATTAATTAAAGTAATATTTATGCATACACTTACCATGTGAAACAAGGGTTCCAACTCTAATAAAGGAAGAGTGTCCTATCATGATAGACAGGGACTGCCTGGAGAGGCAAGCTATGCTCGGTAGTATAGCCTAGCCAGTCCAGGATTGGCACTGTGGCCCAAGCTCCGATACCTCGGCAACGCGTTATCTAGAAAGTAGTACCTACCCGGTAGGTTTAATGGCGATTACTTCAACACGACAGCGCTTCTCCTTTCAAAGATAGTCACTTTCACTTAACCTACCTACTCGATAGACAGGGATATAGCCTCTTTATGACAACAGCTTAATTTACACAATTGCCTATAATGAGGTGAAGAGGACATACCTACATTTCGAAATGGAGTTTGTCACAGCCCTTCGGGGCAATTTCGACGACCAGAAGCCGTCGCTCTTCGAGCTGCTCTCTGAGCAACAGTTAAACTCCCTTTTGCCGCCGACACTTCGCTACCTTCTGACCGTAGCTACCCAACGCTATCCACGATACCTCCTCCGCGCCTTGAACTCCTTCGATGAGTTATACGCCCTCGCCATGCTCGCCATCGAGCGCCATTACCTGCGCACCCGCGGCGGCAGCTTCACCGAGCATTTCTACGGGTTGAAACGAGAGAAGGCCCTACAAGCTGAGATTCCGCGCGCTACCGCCACAGCCCCGAGAATCGTACGCGACACGCTTAAGCTGAGCGAGAAAGACGTCTGGAAGAACCTCGCTGTCATGGTCGCTATCCCGTATCTGAAGCGCAAGCTTGACGAGAGTCACGAAATCGAGGCTCCACGAGCCCTCCTCGGCACCAACTACACACGCATGCCTTCGAACCCGACTATCAGACAGAGAATTATGCACTATTATAAGTGGTTTATACGGAACGTCTATCCTAGTGTACATGCCGCCTACTACTTCAGCATTATCGCCTTCAACCTTGCGTACCTCTTCGATAATACCAAGTTTCACAATCCCTTCCTATGGCTTATCGGCACTAGGATTCGTCGCATGAATGCGGCTGATTTTCAAGCGATCGACGCATTGAGCAAGCCGAAATTGGCCAGCTCGCCCGGTCCAACAAGCATCTTCAACCCCAGGACAATGGGACCAAAATTACTGGGGAGTCTATCAATACTGCTACCAACGAGCATTTTTGCTCTGAAGTTCCTAGAGTGGTGGTATGCGTCAGATTTCGCGAAACAGCTATCAAGAAAGGCTGCAGAAAATCTTGAATTGCCACCCCCAATCGTGTCGGGACTATCAGCACTCGGCACTAAGCCGCAGCTAAAACGGAGTCAAGACGATGGAAGCATCAAGGACAGCGATAAGCAGAAAACTGGTGACGACCTGCCTTTGGCCGAGGATGCACCTATTGCCACACCATCACTATTACCTATCCTCACCGTATCGCCTCCAGAGGATTCGGAGTTATGTCCTATATGTGAAGACGAGATCACAACAGCCACAGCCTGCCAAACTGGGTTCGTATATTGCTACGCCTGTATACACAAGTGGCTCGAGGGAATCCATTCCCGACAAGAAGAGTTCATGACCGATAAAGTTGGGAAATGGGAGAGCGGCAAAGGTCGATGTGCTGTTACGGGACGACGTGTGCTCGGTGGCACTGAGGGATTAAGACGGATCATGGTGTAAGAGCCTTGAGGATTTCCGCCGAGGTCACGAATCACGTTATCTCTACCGGTCGAGTATCAGCCTAGGTGATATCGTACGCCTATCACGGTACTGGGATAGTCTAGGAAACGTCTTTCAATGACTAGAACCACTAGCGCAGGATGTTAGAATTCGTTATTGTCCCTGGGACGACTGAACCATCTTCAATTAACACCTAAAATAAGGTTACGAAGGTTTGAGGGGCTACAATCAAATTTCGGCTGGCCTAGAAAGCTGGTACTCCATTATTCTGGAAAAGAGAATTACAAAATAAAGTATTTTGTTCTCGAAATAGCTCTGAATGCATGGTCGAGAACGATCGAAGAGCCAGCTTAATCCCGCTGCATCTTGTTTTAGAAGAATTGACAAGAGGACCAAACGATCATAACTACCCGAAAATATCAACTAGAACCTGACCGATCCTATCTCAAACGCAGGGACTATGAGAAAGAGCCACATTTTATCTTCTGGCTGTTTATTAAGGCTGACGTCTGGACTGCGTTCTTCAGTCCAGACCAACGTGTATCCTAGCACTAAGGCGGACCTAGGTTGCATTAACCGGTTCATCTATCTAGAGGGGATAAGACTAGAATCTTTCGCTTGCTATTTTTGATTCGGAATCCCAGGGTCGGACCTCAAAACCCGGTGAGCTTTGGTTTTCCCGGGAACAGGTCGTAAGGTGGCTGCCACTTTATCCATATTAGCCTTTACGCCTAGCTCGCAATTCTAACAGCCATTCTTGGTGGCAACAACGGATTCTTCATTTTACACACGAGCTTCTGTTTTACTGGCCTGCAGAGACTGGCCCAGAGATAATATGTGCAGTGCAGCAGGGGGCGCAAACGGGCCAGGGGGGCCAGGGCTGGACTGGATCATAGCTTTCTGTTGCGCAATGACTGGATGCGGCGTGATGGTGGTCTTAGTTTTGCCTCCGCAAAATCTATCTGCATCAGGATAGATAATCGAGGCCGCACAATGGACAACAGAGGCATTCAGAACAACCGCGGATCGTCTATAAAGACGAGATTTCCTCTTCGGGGTGTAGCTGTTAGATGAGAGCAACACAGACACGCAACGCACCAGAACAATCACAGAATCATCAAAACATTCCCCAGTTCCTTCTTCAATATCCTCAACATCTAGAGCATAATTAACAATAGCAACTACTAAATTCCCATCTTCGTCATAATGCATCTACCAAGCTTCTCCTCAGTTGCCTTCCTCGCCCCCTTCACATCCATCGCGATGGCCGCCTCAATACCCCTATCAGCACGCGATCCCAGCGCGCAACCACGCATCACATCCGTCTCCTTCAGCGGAAGCGGGTGCCCGTCGTCATCACCGGCCGTCGAGCGCACGGGGGCCGGATTTAGCGACGTTGGATTCCGTATGAACGGCTTTCAGGCGAGCCTGCCTGGCATCGACACCTCAAACACCAACTGCCAGGTCCATTTGCAAGCCACAGGGTGCGCGTCAGGCTGGCAGGTGGGCATCCAGAGCGCCACCATTAAGGGACACCTCGTTCTCGACCCCAGCGCTAGCATCACATGGTACCTGACGAGCTATTGGAGCGAGAATGCAGGTACAACGGTACGATGAAACCCTTATTTCCCTTGCCCCAACCCCCTCCACACGCTATCTATCCCATCTAGTTTACAATGAATCAATGACTGACGTATATGCGTGAATTCCAGAATACCATCTCAGGCTCCATCTCCAACACGGGCTCGTCGCGCCTCAACCAGGACATCAGCAGGTCGGCTAATGCTGGCGCTGTGGCCTGGTCCCCCTGCGCCAAGGGCGACGGCTTCCTCGGGATCCTCAACGTCAACTTTCGTGTCTCGCTCGATGCCCCTGGTAACCAGTACGGATACTTCGGCAAAGACGCCGACACGGCGGCCGCCGAGAGCTGGAACTACGTCTGGAGGCAGTGCTAGATGCGGTTTTCGTTTGAGTGGCTTGGTCTACAGTAAGGGGGTAACGGGGAACTGAGAGGAAGGGCAAGATGGAAAAAGAAAGTCCTTAATTCCTTTCAATACTCATCAAAAAGGCATTTAGGGTTTTCTCAAGATGGGGGTTCTCATTCACCAAGAATGCGTCGTATCGGCAAAGCCTGCGGCGATAGCATACCTTTTCACTTTTCTGAGTGACTAGATTTTTTGGATTATTTAGCGTTTATAGCCTCTGTATTCAATTAACTCTTCTTTATTACATTGCCGCCTTCGTTTCTCATGTACAAGGGAAAGAAAACCATGTCGAAGCCTATAGGCGCCTGCAGGTCAACTCGTTAGAAATATGGAAAAGAAGATATCGCTTCGCATCAGAGGGATGAAGGCCTTAATTGGTAGCGACATCATCCTGTAGGTATATATTCGGCTAATATATCGACCCTTAGATCAGGGGTCTCTTATTTACGACTGAATTAGGTTTTCTACATCTCGATTGTAATAGGAGGCTTTTTCGTCAACTTTCCAGAGGTTCCAGCTTGCATGGCGGCGTTGATCAGGACACTGCCGCTGCTCACACCGCCGAGCCAGAACCACTGCCAGAGGATAGCCTTGGCGGCGTGATAAAGCACCTTCAACGCATCAATCCATCCAGGATTGGGGATTATTTCAAAGATCAGTCCTCGCTTCTTCCGAGACATGAGACTCTCGTATGCATTCTGGCAGTCATCCCAGTAAACAGCCTCTATTCCACGGCCCCAATGGACATGGCCGAAGACATGGACCTTCGGCCTCACTCTCCAAATCTCCCCCAATAAGCCGGGACAGCCGAGGGAGAGGTCTCGGTGAAGCATCTAGGAGATTTGATTAACTGACAGCTCATAGACAAGGCATCAGTGATTACTTATCGTACCGGAGGTGTGTGGGTAACTAGTACATCGGTATCCAAGGGTATTGTCCCCTTCCAGGGGTGTTGATCAATGGTGTATTGAAACCTAAATCAATATATGGTTAGTGCTTTACCTCTCCCTATTACGTTCTTATTTTAGAATAGTTAACTTGGAATAAACTGACGCCATATCAGAGCCTCCGCACTACCACAATCAGAGTTAGTTATCGCCATTTGAGCATATCTGTGAGGATTTTGAAATCATGGGAAGATTCTGGAATACGAATTTGGACGGAAAAGGAGCCTTGATATTCTAGGTGTCTCCAAAACAAGAAGAAAATAACTCCGTGGACTGCTTACTTGAGGTATGTCGGGAGCGCCATAGACGTTGAGTTTCCGGCCACCCTTAAAGGAAAGAGCGACAGATTTGTGCTCGAGATAGTGGAGGTTTTTCAAATCGACGGAGCGATGTCCAAGAGAGTCCTCCTCGGTACGAGAGCCCAAGTCGAACCAACTGTCATGATTACCGCACACCACTACCTTATGCTGGTGAGGCAGCGAGGCGAGCCAGTCGATCTGCTTCTGTATGGACGCCGCCGTTCCATCGTTTGTCATGTCACCGCAGTGGATGAGCAGGTCGCCGTCTGGGACATTCTGGACGATGGAGTCGTGTGTGTCTGAAAGAAAGACAATTTTGATAGGTATCCTGTTCTTCGGTGGTCTCACGGGATTCCCTCGCAACCACAGGATGATAGGATACAGAAAGTATATGATACCTTGCAGAGGAGCCTCTAGGAACCAGTCGAGCAGTGTTTTGGGCTCCCACTTGATGCGCCGACGGAGGCCGAGATTAGCCAATAGCCCCATGGTTGTAAGTGTCCGATGACGTAGAGGCTGGTAATCTCGTAATCTCTGCGTCCCAGATCGCGACACTAAATGAAACTCGACACGTAAGTGCTAAATGGATAGTGGGAATAGGAATCTCAAGAATTGGAATCAGTAAACCGTTAAGAGGAGGTCTTGGTGATGGTGGTTACAGGTAGTTTCATGTTGTAGGTACTGGTATGTAGTATTTTCATGCTTTGGCAACATTGTAAGTACCTACTTAATGCACTGTTTACCTACATACATGTAGGTATGTAGGTAGATAGGTACTTTTACAGTGCTGAGAGAGGTATCTCCAGGTACTACCACCAGCCGTAATAGCCGTAAGGCCTGCTGAAGGCAACAGGCGCGGCCGAGACCCGAATAACCCTACCTAGCCTACGTAGTAGACGTTAACCGAAAAGGGCAAATTTACAGGGAACGCACGGGCCAGCCAAGCTCTGAACAGGACTCTGTACGCTAAAAGCCGCCCTACAATGTATGACGTTTTCGGCTACCATTGGCCGTCACTTATAACCTGAATTCCTACAACTGTGCGACATAACTGCATCTTTAGACTACCTACCTTAGGTACAAGGTAATTAGTGTGTACGCCTCCTCATGTACTAGTCTTATTAGCTACGTAGGTAGTTATGTAATTGCGTTTCTTCCTTCTTCCTTGTTGCACTTTGTCTTCGTTGAAATCATCCTTCTTCGTTGTGTTAACGCTTCCCCTCGCTCCTTCGACTGCGGCTAGCATCAAGCTGAATCGAAAGCCTGTGAGCATATAAATAAATCTACAGGGGACCGAGTCCTAGATCCCATCCCCTCTTGATATTGGCATTCTCGGTGTTTTCCCCCAAGCATTATCTAAGCAACGCTACTTACTGTCGCCTCCTCATCACAAACGATGAGCTCCCGTAAGACGCTCTTTGCGTCTGATGGCGCTGATCTCGCAGGACTCAAGACGAATATGAACGTCGATTATGTGATACACTACAGTATACCTTCTGACAAGGCCAAGGCTGAGGCTGAGGCTGGCTTTGCCCAGCTCATTGAAGTTCTTACTAAGGTTGGTCTTGCCTCCGAAGTGCGCCACGGCGACGAGTCTTCCCTGCTGGTATTTGTCAAAGTGGCATCGAACGAGTACCTTGCATCTCAAATATATCGGGAGCGCGTCCAAGACTGGCTCTTCAGCGTGCGAGCTTCCGCGCCAGAGAAAGACATCGTCAAGGCCTTCGAAAACGAGCCTGTCACTGAGGCCGAACGACTTCGCTTGGTGTATCTACTCATCACGAAGCCTAAGAATGAAGGTGGAGCTGGGATAACACCCAAAAAGGGGCTGTGGAAGTATGTCATTTCCATCTTCCCTCTTCACGATAATTCCTTCAACAGCTCCTGGATCAAGGCATGGAGCACGAAATACTTCTTGGACGAAGAGGACCTTGACCGCATTCGGGACAAGTTTGGCGAGAGCGTAGCCTTCTACTTTGCCTTTATGCAATCGTATTTCGCCTTTCAATTATTCCCTGCGGCTTTTGGATTCGCCGCTTGGCTCATCCTCGGGCGCTATTCATACCTCTATTCTATCGTGACCTCGCTCTGGTCTGTCGTTTTCTTCGAGTGGTGGAAGAAGAAGGAAATCGATCTAGCTGTACAGTGGGGCGTCCGTAATGTCTCGCGTATCGAGCATCCTCGAACCCAGTTCCAGTGGGAGTATGAGGCCCCGGATCCGGTGACTGGCGAGCCCGTCAAGCACTACCCGCCTACGAAGAGACTATGGACACAATTGCTTCAGGTTCCATTCGCACTCTCTTGTGTTCTTGTGCTGGGTGCCCTCTACATATTCTGTTTTGGCATCGAGATATTCCTCACCCAAGTATATGACGGGCCGTTTAAGTCTTATCTGGTGCGTAATTAGTTCATGCTGAGGTGTATGCGAGCTGACAATATTGGAGACTTTCACGCCCACTATTATCCTGAGCGGTACACTGCCAATCCTTTCGACCATCCTGACAAAATTTGCGGAAAACTTGACAGAGCGTGAGAATTATCAAACAAACGATGGTATGGAACCTGAGCTGGTTTTGAGAGTTTTGAGACATTTTACTAAGAACCTGCTATAGCCCATCGAGCTGCTCTCATTACGAAGATTTTCATCATCAACTTCATCACCTCCTACACGCCTTTATTCCTATCCGCCTTTGTCTATATGCCATTTGGGAATTTGATGTTGCCACATCTTCAGATTTTTGCAACTGCAGCTAGGAAGCTCTCTAGCGAGAAGACGATAACCACCCTAGACTTCCGTATCAACCCTGATCGGCTGAAGAGTCAGATGATTTACTTCGCTGTCACTGCCCAGCTTGTTAATGTTGCTCTGGAATTTGTGGTTCCTTATGCGAAGCGGGTGGTAGTGGACAAGTTTCAGGAGAAGCGCGCAAGCCTGGGTGGTAAGTCAATCCAGGATACGCCAGACGAACATGAATTCCTACAGAGGGTCCGAGAAGAAGCAAGACTCGAAGTCTATGATGTTGCTGTCGACTATCGCGAAATGGTGGTCCAGTTTGGCTACTTGTCTCTTTTCTCGTCTATCTGGCCACTGACACCCTTGGCATTCTTGATTAACAACTGGGTCGAGCTCCGATCTGATGCGATGAAAATTGCCATGAGCAGTCAACGTCCGATTCCTTGGAGGTCTGATTCAATTGGTCCTTGGCTGAATGCCTTAGGGTTTTTGTCTTGGGCAGGAACCCTTGTTAGTTCGGCCCTCGTGTTCCTCTTCAGCGGCGAAAGCGAGGGCCCGGGCGGTGATCCGTCAAATGTGAATGTCGTGGGTCTATTACTAACGCTCCTCTTTGCGGAATATTTATATCTAGGGACTCAGTTCATCGTTAGATATGCCCTAGGGCAAATTGATAGTCCAGGTATCCAGAAAGAGAGGGCTACGAGGTATAGAATCCGAAAGCGGCTTCTTGAGGAAACACTCGGGCCCAATGCCATGAAAGAGACTGTTCCTCCTACACCTCAGACTGGAGAGAAGATTACGCTAGTCGCTTTAAACAAGGAAGCGAGGAATATGTCTACAGGTGTTTCCGGTACTCCGGAGCAGATGTAAAGTTCGCAATACACATCAGTATCTCTATTGGTCATTGCTCATATGTTTCACAGGTTCTGGCTCCGGCAACAAGACATGGGTACCACTGTACAGATTGGCCAAAAACTCATATCACAGGCTAAACCGCAAAAGACTTGGGACGCTGCCTCGATACAAGCGACGTTTGACACGGTGGGGGAAGCGGTGATTGAAGAGCTGGTGTCTACTGTTATAAGTTTGACAGATTGAAGCGCGGAAAGGGATTGGGTAGAATACGTGTGATTAATGAGTTTCTAACTTTAGATCTTAACGTTTATCCAACATGTTTTTAAGATGGGACTCAAGAGAAGCCACTACTCATCCTGACTACCTTAAGTACCTGATCAAACCAACAAATTAAACTCAACGCCGAGAAAGCTGATATGATAACGAAACTAGTATAGCAGCTGGATGGCTTACATTTAGTAGTCACGCACTCTCCCCTCTTGTCATCACCTTCGTTTTCTTTTTACTAAGTCAAGGAATACGATATTATTAACTCGCTCTATCATTACAGCGTCATCATTACAAAACAGTGCCAACTCCGAAGACGACGAACCAAAGAGCAAGCCCATACCCAAGCGTTTCTATAAATCCCACCGTCCTGCTCATAGTAGGATTGCCTGCCGCTACGACGGGTATGATACTTGGGCTAGTGAAGCTGGCGTTCGCGGACGACACGTTGTGAGCGACGGGAACGACAGTCTGCACGGCGATGGCCACGACTTGTCCGTTCCCGGTTTCGGCCGCCATGGCCTCGGGCACAGTCAGCGTGACACTGTTCTCGCCGCGCGGGCCGCACGCGTTGCAGGTCTGGGCGTATGTCGTCATCGGTATAGCGGGTGTCGCGGTGCACCCCTCGCACGCTTGCGCCGTTAGCGTAGCGCAGTATTCCAAAGTGATGAGCTTCGCGGCGTCCGTGGGACATATGGTCGTGTACGTCACCGTCACGGTGCTCGTTACTGTCGCTGCTTCTTCTGAGGTTCCGCCCATGCCTGGCGCACCCGGTGGGACATCTTCGTCGACGTTGCCGTAGACTGTGAGAAGGGCCGTGGATGGGGCTGCTCGCGGGAGGAGAGGGTCCACGCGAGGATTCGATGCTGAGCCCCCTACCAATTTAGAGTTACGCTGAGTTGAGTTCGTCCGCGAGATGCCCAAGGCAGAGAAGGGCGTGGAGGCCTCCTCACCCGCTAATAGTACGCCGCCGCAGACCTCGTGCGCGTTCCCCGGACACGGGACGTTACACTTGTCGTTCGCGACGGCCATGGCGTCGCCGAGGACGTCGGCGCAATAACAGGTTCTGTGATCTGTGTCAGTGTTTATATCACTCGGTTAGTGGAAGGGGGTACGCAACTCGCCAGATACGCCGGCATATTTGCGTCCTGCACAGCTGACTACGCAGATTTCGTTGTCCATTGTCGCGAAAGAGGCGGCCTGGGAGAATGACTTGTAGCCTGCAAGAGACCCGAAGCAGCCCAGGAGTGTCCATCCGTTTATCATAGCGGGATCGGCTAGCCCGCCGCCTGTTTGGGTTGGCTTCGCTGTCGAGATCGTCTGCGTGATGGTTGATATTGACACCGTGACGGTTCGCGTTCTGCTTGGTATTGCGGTATTGTTGCCGCGGACCGGAGGGCTCGTAGCACGGGTAGATGAAGTAGTGCTATTCGGGAGAGGAGATGGCAAGCTGCTCCCGACTGGGGCTGGCTTTTTATATATGTCGATGTAATTTATTTGCCAGAAGGCATTTTTAAAACTGCTTGGACTTTTAGCAACATATTCTTCGCATGTTGGCGCAAGTTTGTTGCATTGGTCCGCGACGCCCCAGATATTACCGGCGTATGCGCCGCAAAAGCTCTGTCCATCTGATGTTAGTGGGCTACTAGGAGTCAGAGACGTATCGATCTTGGCTCACAGTATTGATGACGAGACTCATGTTGAAAAAATAAGAATCTGCTTTACACCTCGATCCCCCGAAGATTGCTTGCGGTGGACCCCACTGGAACGCCTCGAGTTAGTTATCGTCATTTTGAGTGTTATGTATGAATGTTTAGGGGCGTGTAGAGCTCCGAAACAACGAGTCTTGCCTAGGGAGGTGCGTTTATACACCCAAGACACTAAAACAGAAAGAGAATAACTCCGAGAATGACCTACAGTGGTTGGATCTGGTGTGATTAGGGGTGCGCGATCGATGTCATATGGAACGGCTCTGCGAGGGAAATGCCATATTTTTATATCTTGTGAGTCCCACTCCAACGCGTATACACCACCTCCTTCGGCGTTGAAAGCGTCGCCGTATGAGGCGCTGTCAGATGTTGGTGATGCGTAATTGCAGCCAACGTTTTGAGGCTATAGGGTTTGTATCAATTTGATATTCCATTTCAAAAGTGTTGTCCAACACTTACGGTTATTGAACAATCAGTCATGCCCTGAGCTCCAGTGAATCCTGTTCCTGGGGCCTGGCATCCAGGTGTGCTGTTCTCACTTAGAAACCGGCTTCATCTCAGTTGGTTTGCCCGCGAGAAACTCACGTATGTGCAGAGAATAAGTTCCTCTGTGCTGTGTTGGCACCTTCAATTATATCGACTTCCCCTCCTGCGGGCCAGTTTCCCTCGTTATTGAAAGCCCAGACTTGAAAGAAGTTAGTTCAAGTTCAAGTATAGGGATAGAAGACGTTGAATTACACGCTGGCCATGTCCCACAAGTAGAACCAGGCATATGGGCGAAGTCGGCAATGAAGAGACCGTAAGTGAAATCATCATTGCTGGTGATTCTAACACTTGGTCTGCCCTTGTCGCTAGTTGAGTATGTGTTGATCGAATCAACCCCGAGCTTTACTCGGTTGAACTTGTCGACAGAGACGAGATTACTAGCCAAAGCCGCTTCTCTACTCTGATAACTGACTTACCATTAGCTTGTTACTGTCACATATATATTTTAGAGGAATCCTTACTCGACAAATCCGCTAGTTGGGTCTTCACCCGTGAAGAAGCTAAAACTGTCAAGAAGCCCCTGGCCAGCATAATGTGTTGACAGAGAATACGCCATAGTGAAAAGCCAGGAACCCAAAAACAACAAAAAGGATATCAAAGAGTGACTAGAAAATGAGCGAATGAAAGGTCGACCTTTCGGTCATGGAGCAACTAGGCTTGTGACAGCAAAACGACAGAGATTCGTAACCGGTATTCAGAAACTAAGATCCAACGAGGCGCTGAAGGGTGTATTTGAATAACCGTATTAACTAGGAGCTATGGTAGTGACGACGTTGAATTCCGACTACGGCACGCAAAAAACATAGCAAGGAATGCTAATAAGACTTCACGACAGCGATAGCCTACACCCGCACGGGTGAGACATCTTAGGCGAGTTGTTATGACGGAGCCAGATACGCAGCAGATACGCAGCAAGTGCCGGGGCTTTCGAGCCTCTGCATAAGATCATCTATACTTATCTTAAACTTGAAAAGAAAGAAAAGAGTAAATATTAGCAATCGCAAAACATATTTTACTACATGAGCCAAACGAAGCTTGTTAGTAAGCCTGTGAGTCTCTCTGAGATGAGAAGACATTGCCTGTGAAGGCCGCCTAAATAATCGATAGGATGTGCCAAGCCCACGACAGCATTCCTGACTTCTCTACGAGAGCATGGTGTTTCTCATCATTGACAGAATTTAGACGGAGATCTCGTTCCTGGGGATCTGTTCTAGTGGCATGATCAACACGTCGCTGAACTTGCGCGGCGAAATCGGAAGAATGAATTGGTTTGCGATGTATAGTTTGTTCTGCCGTACTAAGTAGATCTAGATCACACATGACAGGATTAGGAACAGCTGAGGGGACGTGCTTCCATGACTCCGGAGTGGTTATTAGTCTATCTAGTGCATATAGGTATCTGATCTATTAGTAGTGCATAAGATGTAATTGGGCTTCTAGAAAAATTCTCTGCGCGTGATTAGGTGGGTGTGTGAAATGATGTAACAACAACTGGAGCGACTGGAGCGACTGGAGCGACTGGAGAATGATGGTATGCATGACATGTGAACGGACAGGGGCACGTATGGTGCACGAGTCTGTGGCTTTAATTTCCAAGCCACAGCCCAATGCACAGCTCAATGCACAGCTCAATGCACAGCTCAATTCTTGATCCTCCCGTTGCCCCGGACAGTCTGGGTAACAGTCTGGGCACAGTCTGGGCAGAAGTCTGGGGTCCGGGAACCCCTGACCTTTTTGGCGGTAACAGCGGGCTGGCGCGGCTAAAATATCCAAGTCTAGTAGCAGGCATTGTACTTAGTGTACTGCCAGTCTGCGACGAGTTTACCTCGGCATCGACGGGGCTCGGCTACGTATGGCAACTAACCTGAGGGGACAAGGTGGGACCTCCGACCTGCCGACCTGCCGACCTCGTAGCGTATGTAGGTAGTGTAGGTACCTAACACCTACAAGAGAACTAGACCACTGGAAAGGTATAGAGGTATATGCATGCCTCTATGCATATCATCTGCAAGAACAAAGAACGGGCAGCGTTGAAAAGGTCTTGGTTAGAATTTGGCGCATTGTTATAACTTATAAGGTATCATCTGCCGCTTTTTCTGGTAACATGAACTCTCAGTACGACTGTAAACAACTAAGACCTTACCTTAAATAAAGTACATGCATAGACCTACACAGGTTGGAGCACTGTACAGTCCCTACCTCTACTAGTAGTGTATACGGCAGATGTATACAAAGTACACGTTCGGTACAGCAGACATATGATAGCCTAGGTTACTGCCTAGGTTACTGCCTAGGTCTTCCAGTTTGAGAGAGAGCTCTCCATACCGCCGCGGCTCTTTTCGCATCCATCCATCCATCCATCCACCCATCGTCAAGCGACCCATACACACTTCCCTGGCATAATCAATTACTAGTAGAACTATCTAGTCCACACCTCTTGACATATCTTCTCTTCCTCCTTTTCTTTCTTTCCTCCGATCCTAACTTGTCATGTTGACCTCCCTGGCAAAGAGTCGGGCACAGAGTACCGCTCTCCGATCATTAATAAGGCACGGCAGAGCTGTAAGGGTAAGCTATGATCTACCTTGACTACCAGCACTACCAGCACTACCAGCACTGGGTGATATAAAGTCGAATATTGACCGGCATCGCATAGAATCCTGTAATGGCGCCCGCTTCGAAACGGAGCAACAGCTCTCTCCCCCAAGGTTAGTCAGTCGCTAGTTACCCATCCTCAAATCTCCGTGAAGCGCCAATTGCTTATACAAAGCCACAGGATACGTCGAAGACAAGTCTAAAGGACCTACCCTCCGGTTCCAGGAGTCCCTACCTCGTTTACCTGTGCCAACCCTCGAAGAGACCGCCGCCCGCTATGTCAAGAGCATACATCCATTACTGAGCCCTGTCGAGTTTGCCGCAAGCAAAAAGGCCGTCGACGAGTTCATCAGGCCAGGCGGTGCCGGCGAGAAGTTACAGAAGAAGCTGATTGCAAAGCGGGAGGACCCGAAGACCAAGAATTGGATCTACGAGTGGTGGAATGATGCTGCCTATCTGTCATACCGCGACCCCGTCGTTCCCTACGTTAGCTACTTCTACTCACATCGCGACGACCGCCGCCGGCGCAACCCCGCCAAGCGCGCTGCTGCCATTACAACTTCTACGCTCGAGTTCAAGAAGCAGGTCGATAGTGGCACGCTCGAGCCCGAGTATATGAAGAAGCTCCCTATTTGCATGGACAGCTATAAGTGGATGTTCAACGCCAGTAGAGTTCCCGCTAGGCCCGCGGATCACCCTGTCAAGTTCGATCCCAAGGACCACAAACACATTATCGCCATACGCAGGAACCAATTCTTCAAGATTAACTACGAAGTTGATGGGCAGCAACTGAACACCACAGAGCTTGAGGCGCAGTTCGCCAAGGTCTACGAGCTTGCCCAGCGGGTACCCGCCGTTGGTGCGCTTACGAGTGAGAACAGAGACGTCTGGACAGATGCTCGCAAGATTCTCCTAGACGCCTCTCCCAAGAACGCAGCAGCGCTCGAGGCCATCGAGTCTGCCGCGTTCGTTGTCTGCTTGGACGATGCATCCCCTGTGACTCTGGAGGAGCGCGCGCACCAGTACTGGCACGGCGACGGTCAAAACCGTTGGTATGATAAGCCGCTACAGTTTATCGTGAACGATAACGGTACCTCAGGCTTCATGGGTGAGCACAGTATGATGGACGGAACACCTACACACCGACTCAATGACTACGTCAACGATCTCATTTTTGGCAACAAGCTCGACTTCAGCAACCCGGCAATACGGTCGAACCTGCCAGACCCCGTGACCGTGAACTTCGAGATCACGCCCGAGGTGCAGGCTGAGATCGACCGCGCTAACAAAGACTTCGCTACTGTCATTGGACAGCACGAGCTCGCAGTTCAGGCTTACCAGGGCTACGGTAAGGGTCTTATCAAGAAATTCAAGTGTTCGCCCGATGCGTACGTACAGATGGTCATCCAGCTAGCATACTATAAGATGTACGGCAAGAACCGACCCACGTACGAGTCGGCAGCAACGCGGCGATTCCAGCTGGGCCGCACGGAGACGTGTCGCACAGTATCAGACGACAGCGTAGCCTTTTGCAACGCCTTGGCGGACCCCGACGTCTCTGATGAGGACCGAGTTAACCTCTTCCGCAAAGCTATCGCCGCGCATATCGAGTATATCGGCGCTGCATCTGACGGCAAGGGCGTAGACCGTCACCTCTTCGGCCTTAAGAAGTTGCTCGAGCCCGGCGAGGAGCTCCCGGCCATTTACAAGGACCCGGCTTTTGGCTACAGCTCTTCGTGGTTCCTGTCCACGAGCCAGCTGAGCTCCGAGTTCTTCAATGGCTACGGATGGAGCCAGGTTATCGATGCCGGTTTCGGTATCGCGTATATGATTAACGAGAACAGGTGAGTTGTCACTCGTATTTCCTTCTCCATTCCTCTTCCTCTTTCTAGTTCCCACCCCTCTGGGACATGTTCTCTGCTATATCCGTTATAATGAGAAGAAAAGAACATTCCACTAATGAAAACTGCGACTCCACAGCCTCAACTTCAACATCGTCTCTAAGGGTCTCAGCAGCCAGAAGATGAGCCATTACATCAACGAGGCGGCGGGCGATATCCGCGACTTGTTGCTACCGACGCTAGAAGCGCCCAAGGCTAAGATATAAATCACCACAGAGGTATTAAAAAGAGGAGTAGCGTCTCTCCAATATAGATCTGCATGCTTATTATACCGTGCCCTGTGTACGCTGGTATTTACAATCTACACGCACAATAGACTAGATAGATACAAAGAGCTGGGGATTTGATGGGAACATCGCAATTCGGATCAATGTCCCATCTTGTATATATGATGCATTATATGAATCCATTTACAACGAGACGTGAGACTAGGTGAAGTTCTTCCATTTCAAGAGGGTTTGTTATATGAACGCCCTAAAACCATACACATGGATGTATGGAATTCGTTGTTCTGCCCATAGCATCTGTGTACTGGTGATGAAAGTAAACCGGAGATTTCAAGTGTTGTAAATGCTTCAATTGATGTCAACATGTAGATGCTACCTAAGGGATACAAGTATTTAAGACAGGCGACGATAATGAAAAAAAGGCATTGCGCGCTAGACTCGATCATGTGTATGTGTACACTTGTATAGGCATTTCCTTCGTACGCTTTCACATTAAAGGAAGAAAGTCGCACAGCCGTTCGGATTAATACCTCGGTGCTTTTCCTGGGCTTGATCCAACACCCAATATCCGCGCTTTTCTATCATTGCCTTTGTCACAAAGCAGCGAGTTTTGATAAGATCTGTGATTCAGAAATCGGTATCGTAGTGGAGGATTTGTTTAGCCGGCATGTTCTACGATCTCGTTGACCATCTCGCGCTTCTTCTCGTCGTACTGAGAGCAGATCTGGAACGGCAGAGGAATCTCCACATAGTCTTCATCGTCGCCACCAAGCACGTTGACGTTGACGCTCGAGGACTTGCTCGTGAAAATCCTAGTCGAGATGCTTTCCTTGCTCAGGTAAACCTGCGCACCGTCCAGCTGGTCTAATAGGATAGTGGGCAGGTGACCAAGAACCTGCAAAGCAAAGTTTGATGACTTGACGACATCGACGGTAGAGACAAGGTTGTCAACAACGAGCGACAAGCGCTGCGTGTTCTCGATCGTCACCGCGTTCGCTTTACCCTTGAGGATAATGGTCGTATGGTTACACTTGCTGATCAGTACCGATTGCGACATAGACACTTCGATTTCGATGGGGTCGGTGTGCTTTTCGTAGTTTTCCTGTAATCCACTGTTAGTTTCGCAGCTTCATGAGAGTGAAAAAGCAGTCCTCACAATTATCCATTTATTACCATCAAGTTCCTTCTTAGGCGGCTTCTTAACCCGCATACTCTCAGGCTTAGGCTTCTTGCCAGGTGCACTCCTCCCTCGGACAGAAGAGTCCTGGTCTTCGGATACCGTTGATGCTGCTCTTAATATCGGGTTCTTGTGTGTCATTTGTGACTTGTCAACCTTCCGCAACCCCTTCGTGACGTCGCTGCCCTTGTTGATTTCACCAAACACTGCGCCCAATCCCGAATCTGGCTTTGACGATGGGGCTTCTTTTTTGATTTGCAAGACTGGTGGCGGACCAGGCGGCGGCGGCGGTGGTGGTGGAGGTGCGCCACCAGCAGCAGGTGGTGCTGGGGAGGGTGATGCAGCAGCGCCTGACGTTGATATTATCTTGGCGACCTCGGCCGCTGATTGACCTTGAGGATTCCAAGGATTGCCGTTGGGGAAGTGTTGTTTGACATATTCGGTGAGATCGCGGAATATTTGATAGAAGGATTGGATCCATTCAACCTGCTCGGAGTTCCTAAGAAGGAAGATTAGCATGTTTACCCCATTGCCTCCATGACGAATCGTTGCACATACTTATCCTTATGTTCGCTCAGAACACGGTTCCCAAAGAATTGAGCCGAACCAAGCGACTCCTCCACGTGTTTGAACGGCTTATTGTCCACAGTAACCCAGGCCAACACCATGATTCCCTCCGCCACGGCACTCAATTGTGTGAAGACATTAGATCCACGGTTGGACTCCTTGATGTTGCCAACGGCCACAAGAGCCTCGTTGATTGGCTTCAGTAACTCCTGGTAGACCGACATATCGGCGGTAACTGAGATATCGGGTTTCTTTGCCTTGGTGGAGATGAGCAGGAAGCGGCGCTGCTGCTTGAAACCATCGAAGACTTTGGAGGCTTGCTCGGCAATTAAGCCACCCAGCTTATTGCTAGCCTTGACATACTTGTCGACGGATTGGTTGATGAAGTTGTCGAACTCTTCCACAGAATCAGGAAGCTCCTCTTGGGGAACCAGAGTCGAGGCGGCGGCGGAGGCGGAGGCGGAGGCGGAGGCGGAGCCAGAAGACGACGCGGACAGCTGAGGAGTGATACCGTTGGACTGGTCGGGAGATTCGATGGCCGCCGACAGAGCAGGAACGGCGTGCGGGAGCTCGATGGTGGACGATGCGATGTCTTCGAGGCGCGTCGTGGCAGCTTCCAGCCTAGCGGGAATCAAGTCAGACAGAGAGCATGGAGATGATGATGACGAGGAGCAGGAGACGGGCGATGGGCGATGGGCGATGGGCGATGAGCAATGGGCGATAGTGATAGCCAGGCGTTGGCTTAAGGGGACTTACCGTTTTATCAGTGTGACAAGATTATACATATTATTTTGCGCCGCCATGATGGGCAGTTGCGTGGAAAGTCCACTCGTCTATGCCGATTCGGCTGGTTTAGGTTTATTCGAAAGAGAGAGAAAGGAGACAAAATAGCTTGAGCCCCCTGAATAGGTACCTAGTCAAGTCAATCCTCAGCGAAGGACGGGGTATAAGTAGATTGTATAGTTGGAATGCCGTAACCTAGAAATGAAAACCTAGAAAGAAGATCTATGCTGATGCCTGATATTCCGACAAAGCACACGGGTAAAAACAGCCAGCAGCTGGTGATGACGAGGCTGGATCGACAGAGATCAAGCGCAGCCGCAACGGATCACAGGTAAGTCGCTAAATTTCAGACAGTTCCTTGACATGTCAATGCGGCCCAAGGTAATACATACCTACCTAGTACAGAGGTAATACACTACAGGGTAAACAATACTTACTTGCAGTACCCCTGCATCTCGGAGCTAGTACACAAACAGTACTATTAACAGAGGTAGGACGACGTGGAAACTAACTATACTTGGCAAGGGCCCACTTACATGCACCTGGGGCAGAGACTTTTGAGGACCCCTATTATACACTATAGTCTATGTCTATTAGGTATAACTACCTTCTAAAGTCTATACCTAGGTAGGCAGTACCTAAGTTAACTTGAAGAGTTGGTATACCGTATACCTATTGATAGGTACTGTTTAGGCTTGCTAAATACGAGGTGATGGCCCAAAAGCATCAGCTAAGCCGAAGTAAATACCGATATACATAGGTACCTAGTGAGGTAGGTCTAGGCAGTTGTTAGGGAACTTTAGAGACTCGCTTAGAACCGTTCTGTGCCTAGACTAGGGGCTACCGGCTATAACTTAATGCTGGTAGGTATGTACTAGTAGTAGTATAGTACTAAACAATATCGAATGTTACCAGATAGGTAATGAGTCTATTGACTAACACCATCGTCTCATCCGACATACTTACACTGCCTACCTAAGTATATTAAGTCTTACACACGACATATACACCCTGTACACCCTGTACACCCTGTAGGCATAATAAAGACAAGGCTGCATGCATGCATGTTGCTGTTCAACATTCAGGCGTGCAGCCTCCCCCTCCTGGTCAGTTCACTCGATCGGTGAACTCTCTCCTCTCCTCTCGCCTCGACGTCCGGGAGAAACCAGTAGTCGCAGGCCTAGACCCATCTTAGGCACAAACTCTGGCACCATCTCTGGCACCATCTCTGGCACCATCTCTGGCATAGACACATAAAACGTACATATTTCTTAGCATATCACCTTCCAGTCCAGCTCATCATCCATCTACAAAGTTGGCGGCCTTATACATTCTCTCCGTCTCTCACCTCACACTCCTTTAGATCCTCCTCGCCTTTGCAGAGTTAGAACATTCATTCACATCTGCCTATCGAGTTGCCACATCCTCTTTAGGTTTAGAATAACGTTCTACGTAAGCACCTATCGGCTTTCACAATACAGCCCACCTCACACCACCCACAACGTCGCCCAAAGAGATTATTATGCCTGCCTAGGTAGGTAGGCATCAATCATCATGACTGTCACTGAGGACCCGGTTCTCGGTGAGAATGGGGAACCCATCGTCGTTGCATGTGAAGAAAAGACAGTGCTAGAGCCAGTAGCTGAGGCAGAAGCAAAGGCAGAGACGGAACCAGAGACAGGGACAGAGACAGATCAGCAAGGAATAGACTTCGTCACCCTTGGCATGTTCATCATTGGTACGCTGTCCTAACGCTATCCTAACGCTATCCTCACGCTGTCGAATATATTCTTGATTGTCTCAGTTGTTCGGGATCGGCTATGTCTCTGATGAATATTTTCTTTTCTTTGGATTCCCAACCCTGGCAAGCTCCGACATGAACTCCGACATGACAGCACGGACGATTTTTATCAGGGCTTCCTCTTCCAGTGATCCCTCTCACCGCCTCTGTTTTTTTCCACCAGTACCCTATCAAGAAATTTACAGGGCAAATACAAATCTCTTTACATGTTTCATCAATTCAGTTACTAATTGAGAAATTTATAATATGCTAACATGCTCCAATCAAGATGAGATCGAATATCTACCCCCCACACCGCCAGTGAAGGATATCCTGGGCGGCGCCGGGACGTACTCGGCTCTCGGTGCGCGGCTGCTGTCACCACCCCCGCGTTCCGGATCCGTGGGCTGGGTAGTTGACAAGGGATCTGACTTTCCTCCGGACCTTGAAGATGTGATTGTGTCGTGGGGAACATCAGTACTACTACGTGAGACACCTGAACGCGTAACAACTCGCGGCTGGAACGGCTATGACGAACACCAAAACCGATCATTTCGATACACGACGCCCAAGAAGCGGCTTACAGCCGAGGACCTGACGCCTGAGCTGCTTGCCTCACGCACCTTCCACTTGATTTGCTCGCCCGCACGATGCCGCGAGCTCGTCCTCGAAATTAAGGACAAGCGCGCTGATCTGCCGGCGTCTGTCTCTAATGGAATGACCGGGGAAAATGCTGCCGATGTCGGTGACGATACAGCAGGCAATCACCTCCCAAAACCCATCTTCATTTGGGAACCAGTACCAGACCTCTGCACACCCGACGAATTGCTAAACTGCACAAACGTACTGCCATTGATCGATGTCATAAGCCCCAATCACGCCGAGCTAGCCGGCTTCATGGGTGATGATGGATTAGATCCGGAGACAGGGGAGATTAGCACAAGAGCTGTCGAGCGGGCCTGCGAGCAGCTCCTGGGTTCCATGCCTCTGCAATCCTTCTCCATCGTTGTGCGCGCCGGTGAGAAAGGATGCTACCTCGCGCGTAACGGCGGCCGCAAGCGCACACATAGACATAAGTCCAAGACGAAGGGTAAGAAGGCGTCCGCGCTGCTCCGCGGCGGCCTCCGGCCCGACACAGATATGGAGGCACTGTTCGCAGGCCTCTTACAGGATTCTGAAGGTTCTATCGCTCGCGAGGAGATAGAAGTAGACCCTGGGATAGAGCGGTGGATTCCCGCTTTTCACACCGACACCTACCAAGAGGATGACAATAATCCAGTAAACGAGGAGAAAGACGCAGAGGGAGAAACAACAGAGGAGAAGAAAAAGAAAGCTAAAGTCGTCGACCCCACCGGCGGTGGCAACACGTTCTTGGGCGGATTGGCGGTCGCACTGGCAAGGGGGAAGGGTCTCGAGGAGGCCGCAGCGTGGGGCAGTGTGGCAGCTAGTTTTGCCATCGAACAGGTCGGCGTGCCTACGCTGGGGCAAGACGACGAAGGTCGCGAAACCTGGAACGGCGTCAGCGTCGACGAGCGGTTCGAGGAATTCAAGACGAGGCTTGCGTTCAGTTGTTGATTTGTCTTCTTTGCCAATTTCTATTGGCGACGTCAACTGACTCTTTTACATTTCTTCCCTCCCAACACCGTCGGCACATCAAACACAACAAACCTAAATACCGTCGCTAGTACATGTAACAAAGTTGGACGAAACGTATAAACACCGAAAGCGTACCTAGGTATAGATGGGTGGATGAACAAGGATCCGGAGAAACATTATGGTCGCTTGCTTCCTCCCTACCCGGCGAGGATGTCCCAACAACACCTCCCTCGCCAATCAGTTGGAAGCAGCACAATATCAACCATACAACTAAGCACAAATTCCACCGCGAAGCATGCACATAGGCTAGACAGCGTGAAATAAGAGAAAGCAGAGAAGGGGAGCCAGGTCTCCTTGCAGGGCAATGCGCCACCCACATAGACGAAGGAACTAAAAGGCCAAACTAGATTTCACAGCTATGATAGAGCGACGGGATGATTCGATCTCGTCATAATATTTAAGGAAACTGGCAAAAAGGGCTCGACTAGACTGGACCAGCTTTAGTACAAAGCCGGAGGAATGAGAATGAACCTAGGGTGGAAATATACGGAAGTTTTAATAATATAGCCACAGGCTTCTCTCTAGCACATCATCTACGCAAAAGCAATGCCTGCATCATAATATTTTCCTAGTCTAGACCAGCAAAGTTTCCCCTCCGTATTATCCAAGAAAGCAGCACAATCCTTTACCACAACTGGTTCAATGGATAAGTAAACATGTCAATACCGTTGCGCTTAGATCACGCCTACAGGGACCAGATCCAAACTATCCGGGTGAGCGTTATCGAGAGGTGCTTGGTCAATTCTTACGCCTTGGAAGTATATACACGAAATTACAAGCTCCTCCACTCAGGCATCATAGACAACGGGGAACAATAGCCTTCTCACGCAACAAGAGGGGTGTGTCATGGAGTGCCACGGTTCACCTTATTCGATACAGCGACAATATCTGCATGGGATCGAGACTATATTACGATCCACGTAGAAAGGAGAATAGGAAGAGGCCAAATTGAACCTTATTCGGCCTGCGATCCGGGGATAGAAGGGATATACTGGAATACCACACCGTCGCCTTCGTCGCTATCGTCCTCCTCGTCCGGGTTGGTTTCAGAAAATTCGTCTACCTCGGTGAAGAGGTTGCTCACAGCTCCCGTGTTACGGGGTTCGTTCTTGTCTGAAATCTTCCAAAATGCCGTGGGTCCGGCCGGTCCGCGCGGATCGAAGTCTCTGCAAAACCCCCATGTTAAATTGTCGTGTAAAGTCATTAGGTCCACAATAAAAATATGATGATACATCAAATGATAGGAAAGGGCTAGATGGACAGAGATGGATGCAGAAACGAGTATTAAAAACGATGCCGACCAAACTCACTTGTCGAACCAATGGCCCAGCACGCCCTTGGCGCTCCTGACACCGCCAACCTGTACGCTCTCGCTGCGCCAACGTTCCACGCCGCCGAAAATGGAGAAAGTCGTCCAACGGACCTCGCCCTCGGGTGTCAAGCGCACAATACCTACAGCACAACCCCTCTTTGTCAGCATCGATTACTTTAAAAAAAAAAGGAGTATCGCAACCTCTTCTTGATAAGGATTCCTTTCACACCTCTGACAAGGACTGTACCTCTGAGATCCGAGTCGGCGTTCTCGTCGAAGCCCTGATCTACCGATCTAGAGACTCCCTTGAAATGCACGACGGGCAGGCCTTGCCCATCCCCGGGTCCTGGCTGTTCGACGCTCGTGACAAAGATCTGCATCAGGATGAGGCGCGTGGCTTGGCCGACGCTGATAGACGGGCGCGGAACGTGGGGTGGTGGCTGCTCCTCGGTGCCGAAGTTGTAGGCGAAGAAGTCGGTATAGTCCAGGAAGCAGACAACGCGTAGCCAAACCCCTGTAATACCGTAGGGATCGAGGTGTTCCAGGGTGTCCGGCTCGCGAGGTAACGCGAGGGCAGGAGGCGACTTCCAGCTATTTGGCCAAGTGCCGGCGAAGGGGACGGAACAGTAGGTTTCACACATCTGCATGCTCGGGATGCCGAGGGTGATCATATTAGCTCCAAGCACGATCATGATAGCTTCAACCTTTTCCCAGTCTACACGCATGGTGCCATCGTCCATGAACGGGCCCCATTTGTTCTTCTCGGTGTACTGTCTGAGATCGTAGACCTTGGAGGACGCGAAGGGGTACATGGAGTTTTGTCTGGTTTGTCGACGGACGGATGGGTAGGCATGCAACAGGGGCACGCCGTAGAGACAGTGTAGGTGGGCGCTCTTCTGGTGCTCGGGTTTCGGGGGTCCGTGCCAGTATCTGATATCCCGGGAGTGGAACTCGGCACGGGCCCGTTCATAGATAAAAGACCGGCACAGGAAAGCCAACTGGTTAGACTCGTCGCTGAAGATATGGGTTAGGATATCGGCGTTGCGAGACTCGGGAAGCGCCGCCGAGCCCGGCCTCACGCCGTCGGTGGAGGCATGCTTCAATAGTTCGATCACGGTCTGGTGCACGAAGTCGAGCTCATCCTTCTGTCGGGTGCGGGTTTATTAGTTATCTCTTGTCTCAGCACGGGAACTAGGACCGGGACCGGGACCGTTGCCGGGGCCGTTGCCGTTGCCAGGACCGGTGCTAGCTTCGGCGCATCGGCACGGCATCAGGATCAACATCGCCGTCGGTATATGTGTTACCACGCCACAGCAGCTCTGCCGAGCTACGCGCTACTATGGTAGGTCCCATGGTATAAAGTACATACCTTATTATCGACATCGTAACGGTCACATAGAGCCCGCAGACGAACGAGGTCTTTCAAGGACGGTTCCCAATCGACAGGACCCCGAGATGGCGCGTCTAGGTGGTTCAGGTAGACTTGCTTGAACAAGGTGCTGTTGGCGCTTACGGCGTGGCAGAGACTCTTGCAGATGCGGGGAATCCAGCCTAAGTCCTGTGGATCAACGTACCCCAGGATATGATAGATGATCTCCAGCGGGAGATCGGTTAAGAGAGGCATCGCGAGATGTAAAAAGAAAAAGACCGAACCATCCAAGTTCGATGTCACGCATGGAGATGTAGGTGACGATGTCGGTGACGGCGTAGTGGAAGGTGAAAGCGCGCACGCGTCACGTCAAGAGGGCAGGGAAGCAGTAACAAAGCAGTGGGAGCCTGGGAGGGTGAACTGCAAGAGACGATAACATGTGAGGGGAAATCCCTGTTTTAAACAGACAAAACAAACGGATTTGTCTTGGATGGCACCTCATGTAATGCTGTATGTAATCAAGGCAAGGAGGTACTGGATACCCATAGTCGTACCTGGATGTAAGCACCTACAGGTAAGTAGATAGCATTTCGGGGATTGCTGCGCATTGTCCATTCGGGCTTAACACTACCTACCGGACTTAAACATTGATTTACTAGCTGTGGTACTAGTCTAGGTAGTGTAAAGGTTCTCGTGTCTGTGGCAGGTATGATGACAGTGCCTATACTCAGTATGTTACCCCTCTCAACCCCTTTATTACTACCTAGGTATACTATTACATGTCTCAATAGAAAAGGCACACTGGCCATGGCTTGAAGAGAATAAGCTTGAAACGACGGGAATTCGTGCATCAACAGTCGATGACTTATTTCTAAAACATATTTAACGACATGGTCTATGAGGACATCTCATAAAGGTAGTTGAAATACTGTGTACTTAAGTACTGAGTACCTATCTAATGCTCTCTACATCAGATTGCTAATCCGTACTGTAATCCGGTGAGCGAGGATCAATCTATAGCATCATCTTCGGCTCGGCGTTAAGGCAAACTCAGGGCTCTACGGGATTATGCGTGACGGTACCGGTTTGGTATTCCGCCTTGTAGTCTAGTCTGATCTAATCTAGAATAGTCTCTCCCCTTTATTCCTCTCACCATCACGAGAGCGCGGAAGTTCGGCCGAGAAAGTTGAACATCAAACACCTTGCTTTTCATTTTCATTATAACCTCCGAAACCGGCCTTATGATATGAGCGACCAAACCAACATGATCTGTTATAGGCTGTCGCATGAATTCATAGCTTCATGGGGTATATAGCGAGAACGCTAGTAAATAACATACAGAAGAGTTCGCTAAAATCATAACCTTATATATATATTCCATCCAGTCCTCCAACCAAAGTGCCGGATTGCAGACCGAACATTCGGACACAGCCATCTCATGCCCTCGTGCGTTGAAACATTACAAAACTGCTCCGGATAATGCCATGCCAAGTTATGAATGAAGCCACAGTAAGACGGGGCAACAGTGCTACACTATAGCACCGCTATTCAATTGGATACAATTATCCAATAGTGTAGCGCCTTCATGAAGTAGTTCCCAGCGAGTTAAGCCAAACGTATCCTTCAAGACAGCCAAGAGAGCGCTGCTTTTATTGACATCCTTCATAAATTTCAGATCGTCAGGTGTTTGTATCGAACCAAGCCTTTGTAGATACTCGCGCATTTGCGCGTACTTCTCATCGCGGCCACCCGGTAAAACATACGCCGGACACGATCCAGCTATGGCGAACCCGTAACACCAGACGACCAAGGCCGCAAAGTAAAGAACCCAAGGTCTATTTAGGAGCACGTCGTCTCTAGCACAATACTGCGTACCATCGAGCAGCACCGAGCATAGAAATTTAACAGCGTAGAACGTGGCATCGCGCGCTCTTGCTGATGGTGCCCAGTGGTCCTTCATCCTTCTTTGTGCGCTGCTTAGATCCTGCGAACCAATCGCGCGTCCTAGGAGGCGCTTGGCGCGAGCGAAGATCTGGCAGTCCACAATGTCTACGTGCATCGCCATGTGAGCCAGATGATGCAGCACCGTCCGGCTTTCAAATACCACAGTGGAATCGTTTCGTTTGTCGGAGCTATATGGGTCATATGTCAGGTTCAAATGCTGGAGGGATTTGTCGAATTCGTTTCTCCATGCGTCGAAAGCTCGCATTAAAGTACCTCGCCACTTGTCTCGGCCACCAAGCGCCTGCGACATATTCTGGCCCAAAGAGCTCACTTGAAGGTCACGTTGATTCATATGCCAACTGACGCTCAACAGTCCAGCCATGAGTATCTGTCGCCCGAACGCGTTAGTGTGTACCTCTTGCCCAGCGAGGGTACGCTTTAACCCTTCAAGAAATGCCATGGGCTTAATTCCGTTCGACATATGGTTCGACTCGATTCGGCCCACCTCGGCGCCGCTTGTGGCTTTCCAAAGTTGATCGTCACACGGTAAGGGAAGACGCATCTCATGTGCTACCATCACCGTTGAGTGTCCAAACATAGTTGCATGGATCGAGTCGATCAAGAAGGCTATGAATGCGGCACGCCGGGTGCTCTCGTTCGTAATCCAATTATTCCACCATTCGTCTGGGGTATGCGCTGGGCCAGATGTGGAAGATTGTCGAGACCCCGTACTAGTGGATCTATCCTCTCGTGCGCTTGGGGGTGAGTCTAGTGCCGACTTCCCTATCAATGACCGACCTCTTCGCATGAGAGTAATTGTTGTAGCGTGATGAATATGAGCTCGTTCGTGGAGTTCCCGGGTAGAGTACATCTTCTCATATAGTTCGAGCAGCAACAAGGTCTGAAATGCCCATAATTTCGCAGGTGGCCTGCAATTCACGTCCATGAATATCTCCCACCTCAGATTCCAGGCCAAAAAGTTGGAGAGATTTGCCCCAGCTTGCGTGATCTTGGGCCCGTGGCTACGGTCTAGACAAGCAGCACCTATGGCCATAACAGCTATCAGCAGAAGATTTGGTGTCCTATCTGGTGAGAATGTCGGCTTGTGGAGGATCGGCACTTGATCGCTAAAGTGGAGCCAGTAGGAACCTATGTATACCTGCATCATCTTGCGACTTAGCATATGCCCATCGTCATTTCTATCACCCTCCAGGAGATTCTCCCCTTGTTGTTCGACGGGAGCATGATTGTTCTCATGAAACTTCTCCTTAATCAAATCGAACAGCTCGTGACTTTTCTCGTCAGATAAGATAGACTCCGGCAAATTAGGGTCAAGCAAGTTCGTCACCGCCATAACCTGGCCAGGTGGGAAGTAACCAAGAGGAACACCCTCGGGTCCAGTATAGTGTACGTTGTACTGGTGCTGGTAGTCCCCATAACTAGCTGAGATTAGTACCACAGTGATCAGAAGCAGGGTTACTACTCACTTTGAGTATGGATTCCGAGCTACGATATGGCCCACAGTGGAAGGGGACGTATTGGGAGATGTTGTGTTGAACAGATAAGCCACAAAGTCTTCGGGAATCGATATGTAGGGTGATTTATTCAAGATACCATCAGGGCCGAAGACTGGCATTGTGGCTTGTGCCGTCATTTGATCTAGCAACATCAAGTCGGTTGACGTTTGGGAGTGCGATTGTTCGCCATACTCACTTGAGGTGGTAGGTGCATACTGATGTGCGGACCCAGAACTGGCGCTAACACCAGCGGCAGTATTAAAATCTGAAGGAGGGAGTGAAAAGGCAGGGAAGTTGTTCGGCGCAACAAATGGTATCGTGGGAACAGACTGGGGCGTGTGAGTAGCTTGCAAGTGGTAGCTACCAGGGTGGTTTGACACAGGTGACAAGACACCATAGACGCTGCCACCTGGGTGAGTGTGAATACGCTGCTGGTGACCAGTCGGTGACTGATGGGGAAGTCTTGCATTATAGCCTCCCTGATCGGAATGCATGTATGCATCGGTGAGGTTGGAAGGGCCAGGGTGAGGAAATATGGCAGGTGATGTGCCGTTCATTGGGGTGTATGGCGTGCCAATACCGACACCGTCCTTCGGTGACTGGTATTGAGAGTGAGCTGTTTGTTCTGTCCTTAAAGCGACGTTCCCTAGCTTGGTGTGCTCAGGCGACATGGTCGTCGAAGCAGGGGTGGGGTACGGAGATCTTACGTTGTCGACCGGAGAGCTTTGGCTAATTAGAGAATCTTTCCGGCTCAACGCGGACCCCTTTGCGGTGTGACGATCCCTATGGCGGTTACACAGATCGAGTCGGACAAACTCGCGGTTACAGTCCGGAAAGTTGCATCTGTATATCTGCTTAGGGGTGTGGTTAAGCTGGTGACGGTGGCTATTAACTCATCAGCAACGCCGCCGGTGGAGAGACTGTTAATAGGACATGCCACAACTCTTACAGATGTTCTGCTCTCGAGTAGCTTTTGCCGCAACCTTCGGTTGGACACTCAAATTTTTTATCAAGGCCTTTCCGACTCCGTCTGCGCTTCTTTACCGGACCTTCGGAGTTAGATGAGTTTCCATTCTTATTATCACCTTCACCATCACTATCCATATCATCCACATCATAATCCCCAGCTTGGCTCGGCGGCCCATGGGAACCCTCGAGATCCTCCTCCGCCTTGACCTGAGATGGTGGCGTTGGCCTGCGTGTTTGTGACATGATGGGAAATGGTTGAGGAGCAGATAGGGACGACCTGACGTCTCTAGGCTGGACCACAAGGACGGAAGTCATGGTCTATGAAGGATCATGATGCTACAGAATCAATTATGCAGCGACTAGTGGGCAAAGCTCCCCGAGATTTAATAAAGGCTTGGTGGCGTGGCTATCGATGCAGTTGTATGTCGTACTAGGCGATGGCGACCAATAACGTGTCACGTTCCACAATCCGGGGAAGCCCTACACGCCCGTCACAAACAGCAGAAGCCCTGGGGGCGGGCGTCTCCAGTGTTGACAAGGGGTAAAAGAGACCCGAGTACCGGAATGAACCAAATAATAGTGACAGGAACAGATTGGGCCAAATTGCGTGAATACTGATTGAATACCGTGCGCTAGATAGTTAGGCTCCTCGTGAATTGCGCGGGAACGATTGTCAGTCACTGCATGACTAGCAATTGAGGCAAGCAGTGTCGACGCAACGTTAGTGAGACATCAACTGGGAGGTAGTATTCTGCGGCAATTGCGACAACAAGCGACAGCAATTGAGCAGGACGCCTAGAGAGAAGTGGCGAGATCAGCAACTGATGCGAAACAGTTCACAAGTGTGAATGAAAAAAGACGACGTCGTTATTAGTCTGGGATGTTGCTGTGGATCCGAGTTGGGGCAATGAACCATCCCCCCCATGGCGGCAGCGAACGACGCGCTTCAAGTTCCCACCCAGGGTGCACTGTGTTCGATGACAAGCGTCCGTGAACTGGCGCCTTGGGAAAAGAGAGTGGAATTGGGACCAAAAAGAGAGTGAGGAGTGAGGACGGAAGACGGAGATGGATCGAAAGGCGGACAAGCTAGACTAGGACTAGATAGATAGAAGTGGAGTGCCACCATAGACCCTGACAGACAACCAAGTCGGATGGAGTCGATGGAGTTGTTGGACTAAGCAAGTTTCGGGCGTTCGGACTGTACAGCAGGAGAATGCAGTTGGTTGCAAAGATGGGAGCACCAGGTAGGAGTACCAGGTTGAAGTGCAGACGAACTTCCGGAGCTGCAGGGCCATGCGAAGTTGATCCGGATTCAAGGATTCCGACTGGGCTGAGCGAGGACCATCGCCGGTGCAGGGCAGGGCACCATGAAGCATCGCGGATGGAATCGCGGACAGTTCAATTTCTACTGGCCTGGAACCAACCACCTGAGGGGGGAAGGTAAGGTAGGCAAGCATACTAATAGGTACCATGGTTGTGGTGTAGGTAGGTAGCCTGTAGGTAGCCTGTAGGTAAGGTAGGTAAGGTAGGTAAGGTAGAGCGACACGGGTACCTAACCTTGCAAGGCAAAGGTGCGGCACAAGCACTCGCTCAGCCAGGCTCGTTCCATTAGCGTCACGCGGGCACTAATGGCCTGCCACGAACTCGTAGGACAAGACCAGGTGCGAGGGTAACCGAAGTGGTGGCAGAGGGATGAGACACGCAGCCAGGAGAAAAGCCGAGGATCAGGGGTTGAGGGGGACAAGCTCGAGTGCATCATTGAGAGTTATACAGCAGCGTACGGGATAACTCGTCGAGGTAGATGTAGATGTGGATGTAGATGGATAATAGCAACAGTAGTGTACATACCCTCGACAACCAAAAGACGAAAGCAAATGCGAGTTGTTCGAACAGACAGACTATTAGACTTAAAGCTACCCGTCACGAGTCTAGGGCGGCTAGGTAGGTGTAAGTGAGTAGAGTAGGTGGGTAGGTGTAAGTAAGTACAGTAGGAGGTAAGGTAGGTGTCTCGTCAGCTTCGGGGATTATCCGCTGCACGATTGGTTCGCCTACAGACCAGTGAGGCGAAGGCCGATGCAAAAGACTGCAGAAACAGAAATGATTGTTGATTGTGTGCGATGATGACGACGACGTTAATTCGAGCGGATTTGAGGCGCCAGGCTATATATATATATATATATAAGAAATCCCAATCAGATGCAGTTCGACGCTCGGCCGTCAGAGGAGAATAGCGCACAAAACCAAGACTGACTGCAGCTGTGTTTCGAGGGTGTCGTGATGAGACTTGAAGATGCGCGCGCAATGCGTTCAATTGTATAATTGTATAGACGTAGACCCGGCGAACGGGGAGAACGAAAGTTAGTTAGTACTTGATGTGGGGGGAGGTTCCATCATTTTAATACCGCCCACCCGCTTAACCCACCCCTACGTAAATAGCTAGACCAGCCTACAGTTGGCCCTAAATGTAAGTACATACCTAGTAAGGTACATGCTATTACAGTACCTAGCTACCTGCAGCAGGTACTTGCCAAATGTCGGTATTCTCAGCCCTGGGCTCTGTCTGAGCTCTGTCTGGGTGCTGTCTGGGGGTGTCAACTCGAGGAGGATCAAAGCCCGTACCTACCTGTGTTAGGTAGGTGCGCATGTGTGGTCAAATAAGTACATGCCCCAGGCCCCAGGCCCCATGCCCCATGTCCCATGCAAGTAATAATCATACATCATCCTTTGGTATTAGCTGGAAATCAGGTAGACACAGCTAAACTCCTTGAGTGGCACATTGTAGACACTTGTATTTCGCTCATCTCAATATTCCTACCTTCACGCTACACCAGCTACTTTAAAAAGAAGAGAAGAGAAGAAAAGAAAAGAAAAGAAAAGAAAAGAAAAACGGCACTACATTATTTGAAATAGCTAAACAAATTACAACATTGTAATAATTATAACAGTAGAATTCAGGGTTCATACATGGATAAGCCAGGGAATTTAGTAGGTAGGTAAGGTTGTTGCGATTGTTGCTTGCTCCCGGAAATAAAAATAAATAAAAACAAATAAAACGAGTAACTAAGTTTCAACATTGCAGACTTGGAAGAACGCTCACAAGCTTCCCTTATTAAGTTGCCACTCGAGCTACCTACCCTATATAATAAATGTACATACACTGCAAGTAGATGTATTCTGTAGGCAAGGTATATAAACAACGTAGCATCGTTCCTAACCTGGTCTATAGTCACAATTTCATCAACTTATAGGTGTTCCATAGCTCACCTATAGACAACTGCATGTAGTTATACATACATGCCATAATTTCCTCAACTTCCAGGTCCATTTCTACGGCCTTTGGATGTCCATAGCGATAGTTATAAGAAAGAGCTTACGTATCTACGACGGGCGGCTTGCCGAATAGGTATAAGACGTTGGGGCTGACTGCCATCCTATAACCTCCACATTTATTAACAACCACGGCCGTTCCCAGAATCCTCGGATCCCTGTTCGGTCGGTGCCAGTGGAAGTCGTTTATTGCTTCTGCAAGTTCATAGGCTGGACAATGTGGAATTGAGGTAATACGGGCCTCCAATTCCGTATAAGTCGAATTGTACCACCACTCCGTGGATGGTTAAACCACCACGCTCATTCGTCTGTATATATTGTTAGCAGCAACGATGTGTTTACCTCTTTAGGCTTAGATAGAGCAGAAAGGATTGAAATTGATAACAGCCTCCGCTACGGTCAACACTACTAGTATGTACGACTAGAAAACTTTTCGTTCCTCTACTATTACTAGATGTGATTCGAAATGGAGGTTGCATTAGCCGTCTCGCTCTCTGGCCATGCTCTAGGATCTGGGGACCTCCGATGGTATATGCACGTATCAATGCATGGGGTCATCATGGTTGGAGACAAGGAGACGGAGCGTGCACTAGTTAGAGTCTTGGTCCATAAGGATGATGTACTATAATAATATGGAGACATGTGGGCGGATTATGTGTGGGTGCTTAGCAAACTATATATGATATATATTAGTAGTGGATAAAAGGCATATACACGCCTGCATAGAGTGAACGGTGTACTTTGGTACACTGCGTGTAAATAGAGTTGTGTTGGTAGATGCAAGGCACTGGCGGCAATCTTCTTGATCTCCGTCTTTGCAGCCTCAGTTCGCCGCAGGACAGTATCCAATGTCCATATTGTCACTTTTGTCACTTTTGTCACTTTTGTTTCTGTAAACCTACAAAGCACACATCCTAAGGTCTCAACAAAGGAACGATGGCAACAGCAAATTTTCACCAAAATATCATACGTAGTACACTATATGCCGTAAAAGGAATGTTATAAATTACTACAGCACAGATGGAAAACACGAAAGATCGACAATAGGGGCGGTGGGAATAACATCGGACTTGCAATGCGAGTCAACTGTCCGTCCTCGGAGTTCTACATTTCGTACTACCTCCTTTCGTCTTTCTGGTCACTCTATTCGACGAGTCGGTATTTGACGCTCTTCCACGCGTGACAACAAAGAAAATAAAGACGGCCATGCGTTGACGTCCAAGGCCATCCTTGTTGTATTCGACCATCTCCGGTGCCTGAACCTACTATAGAATTCTGTGAAACAGGTTGAAATTAGCATGGCCCTCAGCCTAATGGACGGCTTGACCGCCACAACTAAGGCCCAATCGAACTTTGAAGCAACACTCCCGACAAGGGAACCATACTTTCTTCAACACAACTGCTCGTTTCGGTGTCCTGACCCCCAAATCCCCCCCATTCGAAAATTAAAGGTGCCGCGGGCTCGGTAACCAGGGTCCTCGCCTGATCAACATCTCAAACTTTAGATCCATTTGACGAGGCGCAGGCTGACGCCTTCTCATACGAATGTACGACTACAGTACTAGTAGAACTAGTAGAGAGCTCCATATTAGTAATGTCTATGCGAGTAATTAGTGGTCGTTTGCCCAAGCTCGTAAATACGTGCGTGGGCTTAACGAAACTGCAAGATGCGGGCTCTGCAGCTAGCTGTTTCGGGGGGTCTGTAGGATCGTTGTATCGGCCTAACCATATGTTAACACTCTTGTAATTTCTAGGTATTTTGTAGAACCCAATAGAGCCCAATGATGACCCGAGGTTGTCGAGGACAAAAATCGCCTGTCCAGGTTTTTTCGCAGCAGCCACGGTGAAGAGAATATCCCCACAAAGACCGTGCCGCAGGTGTACGCGAGCAGCCGAAACCCTTTTCGCGGGGTCGAAGGCTTCTAGAAGACCAGCAAGACAACAGCGTTTCATGGACGTATCGGGGTATGCCGGTCCGAGTCATCAACACTGTCCAGAGTCTGTCCAGTGTCCAGAGGACAACCGCCATGTCAGCCCAGTCCGGTCCCATGATCGACGCGGAGCAACAGCTGACCAATTGACAATGCGGCCTCTTGCTGCAAAAGAAAATAATAGCATGCAACAGCAACCAGAGCCGGAGGGTACCCCAGAAGCCACCCTTCATTACAGGCGTACCAAGACCCATGAGCCTCTAGCGATGCACGTCGATGAAATAGGTGGTACAGGAAGGGCAAGTGGCAAGGAAGAAAAACTACGGTGCATGGATGGGTTCTAGGATGGGTTCTGGGATGGGTTGTAGCATACCAATTGCCAAGCAGGATATTCAGCAAGTGTGCCACCAACAAGCTTGCCAAGCCTATTTCCAGCCAGGATGTGTGACTGGCAATACCGAAGCAAGAGAACGAACAACATCCTGTAATTCTCACCACTTTTCTGAGCGCGCAACGAGAACAGGCTAAGTAAAGGAGACGAAGGGCACAGTTCTAGAGCATGAATAAGACATTTCTCAAAACCTTCGGAAAGTATTAGGGCATTAAAGACCCAGTCTTGATGTTAAGCCATCTTAGAATTTACTTCAACATCATGTCTGTTAAATGTCACCTGCTTGAACCAGGGCTAAACCCGGCAGCATCGTGTTGTCCTTAGGTAGAGCGTACGTAAAAACCCGTCCATCGTTCCACCGCACATCCCTACATTTTCCCGTCAAAGTGTCCAGTAATAAAACTAGAAAACCACTTTTACGCAAAAATCAGCCTAGCCAAACATGAGGCTCGGTCACAAGCTTGGGGATCTGCGTTTAGCCCAGCATAATCACCACAAAAATCTTTGACGGCGCGATTGCATCGCAGATTTTCGAGCACCATGCGTCTCAACGTGCCGCTTGATTAGATCGAAGGAAAACAGCATGCCCACTCGTCCCGCCCCTAATGCAGCTCTCGTGACCGATGGAAAATCTTGAACGCCAAGTGTCCCCCAGCGGCATTCCCGAACAGAGCCTATGGCAGCATCACGTTGTCAGAACACAACAATGATTCCAGTAGTTAGGCTCGCTCGACAATTGCGTGGCACGAGGAGTGGGCAAATGGGGCTTGGCACCCAACTTGTCTAGAATAGTGCGTACTAAACTAGTCTATGGAACAAGCTACTAAGTATGACAGTCCCTTGTCCCCATTTCGGGAGCTATGAAGCGGGCGATCTATTAATACTAGAGACGGAGTCAACCGATCTAATGATGGCCCATTTCCGCCCGGGTCCGCGATTCAAGTCGCTTGTTTGCAACTCGAGGGAGCCGATGAACACCAAGGCCTCAATTTACTTCACGAGGGACAGGGAAAGGGACACGTGGGATAGATGAGGATGTTGGGGAAACTATAGGAGTCCAAATCAACCCTAACAGTAAGAGAAATAACCCAGCTGGCTGGATGAGTATACACTACAGTAATCTACCTAGTAGTAATAGCCAATTACATTTTAACTTCAACTCATATGCCAAAAGAGTTAGTTAAACTACACTCATATCTACTCCGAGCTATACAATTCTGCTTATAAAGTATACGTCAAAATAAGGTATAGTGATCCAAAAGTGTAGAATATACAGAGCGCCATTTTTGTCAGAACCCTAGTATAGGGGCGTGATGAATACTTGTTGTTGCACGAAGAGCCTAAACTAACCAGTTAAGAAGGGGTGACACATTTAAAAAGCCGAAAAGAACACCCTGAAACCTAAGTTAATTTCATCGTTGTCTATATATGTTAGGAATATAGCAAGAACGCCTTACTACTCAAAATATATGGGCCAAAGTGGAAAGAAGAACCGACCGTCAACGTGTAAGGTTCATACAGAATGACCATGCCTTGCGTAAGTAATAGTAGAAAGTGTCAGGACCTGGATATGGGGTGTAATGAATACTTGTTGTTGTGTAAAGAGTCTAACTAACTAACTAGCGGTATCTGCTATATAGAAAACACTTTCTTTGTTCTAGGAGGTGTGGCAGAAGGCCTGTTTCATTACAGCCCAAGCAGCCCTCATTTTATCAAGTCACATTTCATCCTCTTCGAAGGAAGAGCTAGTCACATCGGAGGGGGTCAGTAGAAAAGTAGGTCAACGGCAATAAGAAGATCGTCACGATCCTACACTTACATAGTAGAACAAAGAAATAGTCTATATATAGCGTTGGGTTAGCTACCAAGGAGGTTCAGAAGCCCCTATATAACAACATTATTCACCCCCCCTCATCTACGGTTGACTGTTTCTGACAAGGAGCAGGGCTCCTGGAGAGAGAGACTAAGTGAGGGAGTGTGTGTGTGAATTGTTTCACATAGCACATATGCATTAGAGTTCGATAAATATACTAATACATAAATAGTGTGGTTACATCCATACTCTGTTGGGGGGTTATATTAAATACCTTTGAGTTCTTGCGTAGGCTGACAAGTTCCTAGTCAGAATAGCTCAAAGAAATTTACCGTAACGGCAAGGAAGATAAGACTCTATTAGAGGGGAGAGAATTAGATTAATGGAACAGGGTAATCCTAAAACCGACCTCCCAGCCACGGTGGCTGAACCACCACCTATAGCGTTCCCATGGGTCAGCGAATGCGGAAAGCTTCAAGGGGTAAAGTGAGCATTATTGTATTGATATCCCCTCTATCTAGGACACTATCTCAAGTGTTGCCGTCTGAGTTAGAACCTTGGTATGAGAGTGTGATGAATGCTTGTTGTTGCGAAAAGAGCCTACGCTAACTACCTAGCGTTCCCTACTATATACAGACACTTTCTCTGTTATAGAAGGTGTCACAATCTGTCGACATATTTCCGGGAAAAGATGAGGATTCGGGGTTAAGTGTAAGCTAGAGCTAATAGCGTCGTGGTAGTTTGAGAAGATATTGGTACAGCGGAAGTACATATATACATACATGGTCCGAATCTACCCTAGCCCATCTGATATGCGTCAACTAGTCTAGTGGTACCAGACTGCAGGTACGTACGTGCTGATGCTGGATTAACATCCCTTGTTGATCTGAGAGGTGCATGAATCTACTGAATCCCATCGAGCCCTACTAGTACAGGATAACCGATAACTTATTTAAGGGGGGGTTTTCATCTGCTACGTTATTACAATTACCTAACAATTACCATAAAATGTACTTGGCAATACGTGAATACAATAGTGTAGAAGGAATCATCCATTCGCATTGAATGCCTCTAATTAAGGGTTGTTGCGAGAGCACTCCATAATTGCCCAAGGGGTTATCTCTACCAACAACATCCAAAACGCTCTACTTGTTCTATAGAACGCGATGTAATGATACCACCTGTTTTACAACTTATTCGACCAAGTCTCGAAACTTGACCACGAACCTCTGAACAGCATTCACAAACCTATCAAGCTCTCCTCGGCCATCCTGCTCTAGGAGCGCAAGGTTCAGGGCGACATAACCGCGTCTAGCAAGATAAAAGCCCTCATGCAGCATCTCCAGATGGAACAGATCCAGCAACCTCGGATCCTCGTCAGCCTTCCAATCCGCGGGCGACGCAATATTCTCGATCGAGGTTCCCGTGAAATGGAATACGAGAATCGAGCCACAGCCCAAGACTCTCAACCTCTTCTTGCCTGGCCCCGGGGCGTCATCTCCCAAACCATTAATCCTATCCCGGACCTCGTCGCCCAGATCATGTAATTCCCTCGCTTTCTCGGGCGTGAACACGCGCTCGAGCCCCGTGGCGCCAACGTTCATAGTGAGCACATTATTGTTGAATGTACCGGCGTGCGGGAGGGCCCCAGGGGCACGGGGATCGAAGAGCGCCATGACGTCTTCGCGCCCGCCGAACGCGCCAAAAGACATGCCGCCGCCGATATACTTGCCCAGTGTCGTCAAGTCCGGACGGACATCCAACTCGCTCTGGATGCCGCCACCCGCGTACATGCGCGACGTCATAACCTCGTCGAAGATAAGGAGGGCACCGAGCTCGTCGGCGCGGTGGCGGAGGTGTGAGAGGAACTCGGGCGTCGCGCACACGCCGCCACCGGATCCAAGCATCGGCTCTAGCAAGATAGCCGCTATGTTGTCGAGACATCCCGGCACAGATTCGATGAGCGCATCGACAGACGCGATGTCGTTATACGTCGCGACGAGGAAATCATGAGGCGCATTAAGCGCCCTCAGAACCTTGTATTTGCTCGCCCTTTCCGCCTCCTCTTTTGCACCCCAGACATCCTTACACCCAAGCGGAAACAATAAAACACCGCCATGATATGCGCCATCAAACACGATGATCTTGCCCCTATACCGTCCCGTGAACGCCTTCGCAGCCGCAAGCGCCATGAGATTCGCCTCCGTCCCCGAATTCGTAAACCGGACGCGCTCGATACTCCGGAAACGATCCTTGATGAGCATCGCTAGCCGCGCCTCGGCGGCGTGCGGTCCGCCGTAACTAAGTCCCCGCTGCGCCGTCTCCGTGATGGCGGCTAGCAATACGGGGTGCGAGTGCCCGTAGATGCCGGCAGAGTATTCCCCGAGCAGATCTACGTATGTGTGCCCGTCGGCATCGCGCAGTGTGTAGCCCTCCGCCGAGATGATGTAGAGCGGGTACGGTTCCCAGTGCAGTACCGACCGCGTATTGCCTCCGGGGAGGCTTGCCGTGGCTGTCTCGTGCGCTGCACGGCTGGCCGAATTTGCGGCCACATAGCGCGCCTCAGCTTCACTATAAGCGGTCTGGATGCGGTCTGTCATAACTACACTCTTTCTTCTTGGGCTCTGGCGTAAATTGGTGTTAGTAGCAGTGGTAGTTGGGGATAGTCGTGATGCTTCGCTAGAAATAGGGATGGCCTGTCGACAGGCCTACTCGACCTAAGTATGCTGTCGCGGGTATACGTAGTATCCCGATGTGTCGGAAAAGCCAATAATGTCGATTCCCGAACTTCGGAGCATTAGTCCCACTTCTCTCGCGAAACACCGCGTCAGTTTTCTTTGGTATGGGTATCAATGATTTGGGGTTGTAGGTGACGAAATCAACTATGCCGAGGGGCTAATCTTGGTAGTATATGTTCAAAAGGACATTTGCGCCGGGAGAAAATCGTAGTAGTCACTCCCGTGCGGGATGATGGAGAATGTTGACTAATACTACGATACTTGCAATGCTGTTTCGCTCTGCTTCTCTGATAGTATCATAGACCAAAAAGCGGTATGCAGCTTTGACAAATACATTTACATCTCTTAACACCGTCATGAACCTCCCCTCCCATCCCCTCCCCCCCCGGCGCTGTACTGAACGATTTCCACCCAAGCGCCAGGGAACGTACGGGTACAGCAACCGTCGACATTGTTCCACGACCGTATAACCTTGCGCCGTATTATCATGAGCTCCATCTACGTCGCTATTCAATGTCTTGCGCGTGCAATGCTCCCCTTGTCCGCTTTCGTAATTTTTCTTGAAATCCATATGCCCACCAAGCCCGCAAGGCCAGTATGATGATTCAGCAAAGGCCATCGAAACCCATCATTCCCTCTCTAGAACGCCGAAAAGCAAACTCGAAACCATCTGTATGTTCGCAACGTGCATAGTCTGATTAATTGGATCGTGGTATTATAATCGTGCATCGCATGTTTTCTTTCTAGAACTGGCCCAATGTCACAGAGCTGTTCAGTTGCCATTTAGCTGGGATTGAGCGGACTGAAGGTTGTTTTCAACGTTGTGATAGTCCAGGATCTCCGAGTACCTGATTTGGCAGACTTTAGTTATTCGATTACCTTGACAACATTTAAAGAGTGGCACTAACATCATAATTTTCCAAGTATCGACGGGTAGGTCGGCGTCGTTGAAACTCCAATCGAATTTCTCCTCGGCAACCGGCTCGTCAGTTGGATCGTGGTACGGAGCCAGGTATTCATGACCTAAGGCTTCGGAGGCTGTGATTCGCTTCTTGGGGTCGAACACGAGCATCCTCTCGAGTAGATCGATAGCTTTCACACGAGTTAGCGATCAACCCAACGCGCTACAGCATGTTTTTAAGGCGTAGCTTACCAGCATCGTCCGCATTCTTGAACTTAGTTTTCAGCGATTGTCGTTCCCGCTTAGGTAAAGATTTAACAAATCGTAGAGTCTATCATGATGGTTAGCAAGCGCTTTGCTTCTACATGATGAATAGGCAACTCACATTTTCACTAGCGATGGTGTTGATAACATCATCGGGTGGAGTACCAAGTAGTTCGGTGATGATGGAGAATTGGTTGACATGGTCTTTGCCAGGGAAGAGAGGCTTTCCATCAAGCATTTCAGCGAAGATGCATCCTGCGCTCCAGATATCAACCTCAATATCATACTTTTGCCAAGTGAGCATGATCTCAGGAGCGCGGTAGTATCTCGTGGAGACATATCCAGTCATCTGAGGATCCTGGATCCTGGCCAAACCGAAGTCGCAAATCTTCAAGTCACAGTTCTCGTTGACGAGAATGTTACTTGGCTTTAGGTCACGGTGAACAACACCGGCGGAGTGGACATATTTCAAACCGCGCTACACTTTCGTTAGCTCCCATGTGAAGCCAACTTCTTCACGAAGTTTTAGGTTGAGCTGAGACACACCATAATCTGATAGAGGAAATATTGAATGAATTGCTTCTCTAAAGGTCGCGAGGTCAACAGCCGGTGCAAGTCTGTTCCGAGAAGCTCCGTTACGAAGTAGCTACAGCAGAGAAGTTAGCGTTCCGCAGCGTCTAAGTCGGTCGGCGCGTAACGCACATGTCTTCGAGCGGGGAGATGAAAATGTCGCTCAGCGAAATAACCTGAAAGGCAGTGTCAGTGGTCGCTCGGTGGTCGCATTATTGACGGGGATGATTGGGTAAAGTAACGCACATTCTCGTGCCGAAGGTGCTTCAGCAGTTTGAGCTCTCGGTATGTTCTCTTAGCTAAGACAGGGGTGCTGAAGGGCTTCATGATTTTTTTGACAGCCACATTCTGGCTGGTGAGCTGGTCTTTAGCAGAGCTGCAAGGAGAACCGAGGTTAGTCGTGTGTTGCATGATTGCATGCGGTTGGGGGTATGGTGGAGACGTACCAGACGAGGCCAAAAGCACCCATTCCCACGGGTTGTAGGTCCGAATATCTAGCAACTTGTCAACATGGCTGAAGTATTGGGGCGAGCTTTCTTCGCAGCAACTCAGCGGGACGGGGCGGGGCGGGGGGCGTTACCTAGAGGTGATCTCGAAGGTGGTCCCGAAAATCTGGGCCCTTACGAATTCGGCCATGTTGTCGTGGATTATGAATATTGTATTATCGTGTCGTGAAGTAGAATATATGCCGGGAGAGGGCAAGGAAGCCAACAGCGCAGCGCAGGGCGAGGCGTTGAAGGGCTTTGAAGGGCTTTGAAGGGGTTTGGAGATGCAGACGAGAGCGGAACCAGTCGAAGCGACGACGGAGCGAGGGGTAAATGTGGCCGCGCGCGCACCGTTCGCTGTGTTGTAGGTAGGAAGCAAGTAAAGACAGCAGGCAGTAAGGCTTCAGGTGCGTCCCCGAAGAAAATCCAAAAATACAGGATTGATGATAGAGGCAAATAGGAGTTCTGAAGGAAGTTCTCGAAGGGCTTCAGAGTCTCTCTGTCTGTCTGATTGCGAGTATGGGAATGTAGCAGGCAAAGTTCTTGCACACAATTCGCAGGTGTTGGTTGGGATCTTGGCTAGCTTAGATACCTTGTAGTGGCGATCGAGGATCAGGTTTGAATTGAAAAGGGCGTAGGGTAGGGTGATGTTGTGATAGGTCCAAGTTTTTAGGTACCCCGTACAGCTGAATTTGGTACTGTAGCAGCCAGTGGATATCCGCCAGGTACACTACATCAGTTTGTGCCGTGCTTTGAACTAACAAGCAAACACGAGGTACACAGGGTAGGTATTAATACTAGGTATGTATGTACATACCTACTCTACATACTCTACAATGATACTTCTAGAAGTAGGCAATATAGGTAGTGTAGAGCGTGTTTGGGTACAACCAGGTAGGTATCTCCTCACTAGCGAGTACATATTATAGAAAGCGTGTAGGTAGCATGACTTCCAAAGTTGTCTCCAAGGCCGTCTGTTACTCAGACATAGACCCCAACCATCAGCAGGGGGCCCCCAAAACATACCCCGCAGTGTTGATCCAGGGCAGGTGTTCAAGGATAATAAACACCAAGGTAATCAGGCATATCTAAGGCATCCTCCACTATGTATACAGGCAGGTTACTAAATGTCAGTATATACCTATGATCTTAACTGTTTTATATAATGAAATTAGCATGATAAAGTCCATTAATAGCGGTGCTAAAGATGCTGTTGTATATTTTAAACCTATAATCTAGTGTAGTAATAAGCTGCTATATAAAAGGCTAGTACAAGGTAAGTGGGTTGTGGTTTTAATTGAAAGATTACATAGCTAGCCTTCTTTTTAAGGCAGTAGAAAATGGTTTAATAGTATAAACAATAACATGTTCTTAGTAGGCATGTAGTAAATCAAGTGCATACGTAGAGCTCACATATGCTAGGTAGCTGATAAAGAACATAAATAATCATATCATACGATGATGTCATGGGTAGAGGTAAGCCTTGGTGTTTCACTGGTCACCAGATTATTTGGAGCCAATTCCGTATTATTGCTGACATCTCATTGGTTACAAGCAAGATATGCCGGAGAAAAACGACTTATTCCATGGAGAGATGTAGACTATACTTACCACTTAGTACTTCCCTTGTCAAGATACTTCTCTGGTCAGTGTAAGCATACAGTTGAGAAGTACTCTTACCAGTTTTAGTACCCATAAGGCATTAAGCCAAGATGGCTAAACCAAAAGCTCACTCATACTAGGCAGTGTAGCTGATCAGGGGGCCAAGCAAGGGCAAGGTCAATGAAAGAAAAGTTATCGCAAAGTCCTTAATACTTACATTAGCCATAACGACAAAAGTCTCTCCACTAAGCATATTAAAGTCGCAAGAGCCTTTAAAACTTGCTCAGTACTGATTCTTGATCAAGCTGCAGACATAATATTGTTAGTTATCTAAAACATGCTTAAATTAAATAGACAGCGATATTTGATGCGCGTTAATGCTATTTCTTTAATATCCATGGGCTATACCCCGCCGATTCGAACTAGGATTCGGACCCAACTAATCATCGAGCTCTGGCTGCTGCATCGATAATGAGCGCGACTCAACTAGTTTTTCAAGCCTATCAGGACTTACGTACCGTTTCCCGACAGTAACCTGTGGCTCGGACAAACTCTAAAGCGCGTTGATTTACTCCTCTCATTCTAGCGGTGTACATTTCTGGTACTACAGCGCTACTGATACCATGGCAGTGCCATGGTAGAAATTATTGAACCCCCGCCTCCCCGCCTGGTACGCGCCCATAAAGCGTCCCCCTTCCAAACCGCACAAAAGCGATGACGTATTCGCGGGGCCTTGACAGGAATACCTACCAGCCTGGAAGATAACCGAGAAATGCACCAGTAAAAGCCCAAGACTTCCCCATAAAACCAGGATAATTCTTCGGAGCAATTGCTCCTGAATTTCCTAAGGACTCAGGAGTATGCATATTTGACCGGCTATGACATCATTAAGCATTGCAAATAATTACTGTAGACGTCTTATGACCAAACATGCGACGTGGCTCATGTCGATTCACAGACAAAAAAAAATTCCCCTTTGATTTCAATATTGTTATTATTTAAAGGTATTATTTATAACTCAGACTCGAATAGGAAAAATCGGGATTTTCAACCAAACTCTTCCAGAACACCATTGTCGGCCCGGCTGCGCAATACCCGTGATTCGAAAAAAACGAACCCGAAATTGGTCGGCCCCGAACCTCAACAACACCATCAGGTCTCGTTTATTCCCATGTAGTAAGGTCTGCCAGCCTGACCGAGATCTGGATCTGCCAGGGCGACCCTTAAGGTGCCAACGAGTCGGACCTGGGAGACCACTCAACCCGTGGGAAGCCGTATGATATGTGCTCAAAATTGGCGTCAGTACGTCATCACTTCAACTGTGTTCGCCAGCCTGCGCATAGAATAACCACCTGGGAAAGATCTTTTGTACCATTCTACCCAAAATAGCTTCCCGGTCTGAATTAGACAGCTAGCGCCAAACACACTATATCCTTGTCTCTCAAAGCCCGAGTAATTGGTAACTTAAAGTTGTAAAATTTAGCTTTCGTATACCTGGTTGTTGATAGAAAAGGATAGAGAGAGGATTAACAAAAAAAAAGAACAATACTAAAATACCCATCTTTCTACTTTCTCCGACGCTAGGTACCAAGTGTTCAACGGGGCTATATCGGATACAGCTATTTAGTTACATATGAGTTATTCAACGGCATCAAGAACGGTTAGGAGCCATGTGATTATCAGTATATTACCGGCACATAACCACATCAGCTGTAAGACCTCCGTGTCGCGACTCAAACCTCACGTCTTCTTCCATGGTCAATGACCTTTATTGCCTTCTCCGGTATTCGTATCTGGTAGAGTTATAGGGCGATAGCTCTATATACCATGGCACATTCTATAAGCTGAGAAACACTCTTGGGACAGAAACAAGAATATGGACTATTTGAAGTTGCTAGGTTACCTATACTCATAATCATTATTCATAAGAGATATCGTACTAAACGGCTATTGTTAACGGGGCGGTTCTCGGAGTATTACTTCCGCGTGATTATCTACCGCTAAGTCCCCCTACACCAGAAAAGCTGCACACTCTGGTTAGAATATCATTCCCGACTCATTGTGCCCCTAGGTCTGCGTTGCTATAAGTCATGTTGAGAAATATCATAGGGCCATAACAAAAGAGAGGTGCCCAACTAAGAGATGTCCAAAGTCTCTCGTCACCAACTATCGCTCTATAGCTTTAAACGGCCAGTGGCTCGATGTTCCAAATACCCTCTGCGTACTCGTTTATGCAGCGGTCAGAACTGAAGAAGCCCATGCGGGCGACGCTGCGGATGCACTTCGAGATCCATTCTTCCTGGTTCTGGTATTCCTCATCGACCATCTTGTGGGTGTCGATATACGACTGGAAATCGTCGGATACTAGGTAATAGTCGCTGTGATCACGGACGGCAGATATCATAGCTTGGAAGTCATTAGGCTCTCCAAACATGCCTCCCTGAATAGCGTCGAATACTTTTGCTAGGTCTTGGTCAACAGTGTGCTCTCCGTACGTGTGCGTATGGCGCAAGTCCTCGACATCTTCGGAGAGTGTTCCGAATAAGAAGATATTGTCCTGGCCGATTTCTCGTGTAATTTCGATCTAGGAATGATGAGCATATTTCCCCGACGCTGGTAATTGACACGAGGGAGACTTACGTTGGCACCGTCGCAAGTACCGATAATCAACCCACCATTCAGAACGAATTTCATGTTGCTGGTTCCAGATGCTCTATGGTGTCTTAGTTTACATGTTTGGTGATGTGATTGTGGTCTGACTTACTCTGTACCAGCTGTAGATATATGCTCGCTCAAATCCGAGGCAGGTATGATGATCTCGGCCTTGCTCACATTATAGTCTTCCAGAAAGATGACTTTCAGCGCGTCGCCAATGTCGGCATCTTTATTGACCAAACTTCCGACGCTATTGATAAGATGGATAATCTGCTTTGCCATCCAGTAACCTGGGGCAGCCTTTCCACCGAAGATCGAAACGCGGGGTTGTTGCTTCTTTCTTTCTTCTGGACTCATGGCCTTTAGAGTCAAATATCGATGGATGACGCCGAAGATGTTGAGTTGCTGACGCTTGTATTCGTGTATTCTTTTGACCTGGACATCGAACAACGCAGCTGGATTTACACTGACACCCAATGTAGATTTGATATACTTCGCGAGAACGACTTTGTTAGCATACTTGATCTCAGCCCACTCTTTTCGGAACTCCTTGTCATCAACGAATAGCTCCAGTTTGTTCAGGAGGGTAAGATCCTTCAAGAATTCGTAGCCACCAGTCTTGCTTGCAATGAGCTCTGACAATCGAGGGTTAGCTTGGTGCAACCATCTCCTCGGTGTGATACCGTTTGTGACGTTTGTAAACTTGTCTTCGCCGAATATGGTAACCAGATCCTTAAAAATAGTCGTCTGAATCAGGTCAGAATGAAGTTCAGCGACACCATTGACTTTGTGAGACCCAACGACAGCCAAAAATGCCATTCGGACCATCTTTGGCTGAGACTCCTCAATGATAGAGACCCGACGGAGTAGATCTCTGTCATTAGGGAATCGTCTTTCAACCGAATGTAGGAAGAAAAGGTTGATGTCATAGATGATTTGAAGGTGACGGGGTAAGAGATGTTGTATCAAGCCAACTGGCCACTTCTCGAGGGCTTCAGGGAGAACAGTATGGTTCGTATAACCAAACTAATTGTAGCCGTTAATACCTGCTCCATTAACTTCAAGAGGGGGATACTCACGGTTGATGTAACGATATTCCATGCCTCATCCCACTCAAGACCTTCGATGTCGATCAAGATGCGTTGCAATTCAACAATGGCCAGCGTGGGATGGGTGTCATTGAGCTGAATAGCAATCTGGTCTGGGAACTCGCTCCACTTCCGCTTGGTTTTCTTGAATCGGCGTACGATATCATACAGAGATGCTGCAACCCAGAAATACTGCTGCTTGACACGTAGCTCCTTTCCTCGGTCTAGATTATCATTGGGATACAGCACGGCGCTGATGGTTTCTGCTCGCTGCTGGTCGGCCACCGAGCTTTCGTAATCGCCACTGTTGAATTTCTGAAAATCGAACTCGCCGCTGGCTGCTTTGCTGGACCACAGCCGCAAGTTATTGGTAGAAGGGGTATCATACCCAGGAGTAGGGACGTCGTAAGCGACTGCCTTGACTATATCACCCCCTTCCCACTTGGCTATCGTCTTTCCATTCTCGTCCTGGGTCTTGCTAACCTGGCCGAAAAATTGTATCTGCAGTAGGATTAGCTCTGTATTTGGTTGAATGCTGCTAAGGTTGTAAGTAGCTCACATCAACAGTAACATCGTGCCTGGGGAATTCCCAGGGATTGAAGTCAAGCCAATAATCAGGCACTTCGACTTGGTATCCATCGATAATCTCTTGTTTGAAGATACCGTAGCGGTATCTTAATCCATAGCCCCAAGCAGGGTAGTTCAATGTGGCCATGCTATCCAGGAAACATGCCGCTAGTCTCCCTAAACCGCCATTGCCCAGTGCAGCGTCGTGTTCCTGTCCGATAATGTCTTCGATGCGGAACCCTAATTCGGCGAGCCCCTCTACACGTTGGTTAGTCTTTGCCAACTTGAGTGCACCGAATCAATAGTTTAGACCCCGTACCTTTGGCAGTATCTTTGGCGCCGAGATTGAGCATCGCATTGTCGAACGCTCGACCCATTAGGAACTCTAAACTGAGATAGTAGATACGCTTGCTATCTGTAAATGTCTGGCGTTGCTGAGTCTTGTTCCAGTCCTTGACTAAGCGATCTCGGAAAGCTAGACTGGCAGCTGAGTACGCAGCAGACTCGTCACAATTGTAGATGCTTCGAGCCAAGGTAGTCTCGACATGACGGACAACTTCCCTCTCAAAATCGTCCTTGTCTTTGAAGCCGGAAAACTCGTGCTTCGTCCAGGCTTCACGCTGAGGCTCGGGAATGGAAGCTAGACAGCGAATAGATTAGAGAGTAGAGCGAGAGAGTGGCCAATTCACTTGATGAAGACAGATATAGCTATAAATTATAAGGCTAGTTCATATCCAAGATTGCTGCATACCTTCAACGCTCTTTATCTCGCTGGGGCCGAAACCCGTAACTGTGCGCCTGTGTTTGGGTCGAGATATACCAGCAGGTCCTACTGAGCCGACGATGTCGACGATAGGCGCTCCCATTGAGGGGCGTCGTTCCCTCGTGGGTAAGGGTGGTTGCTCGGTCGAAGACATCTTGTCGTGTCGAGTGGACAGGACTTTGGGACGAAGTAGGCAGTTAGCTTTAGAACTCAGGAAAGACAAATGTGAAAACACAACTCCGGCGAGAGCAGATAAGAATCAAATATAACCGTTGGTATGCCATTTCCGTGCCCGTACAACACAGACAGTGATCCAAGCTAGTGAGGGCAGCTTAGCTCACTGAGCTGATTTTAACTGGAATGGGGGCCGCGGGGTATGTCTTGGGGCATGGCATTTGGGGCTAGAGCTGGAATATTGGAGAAGGGCACCCACCGATGGTGGCAGCTAACGATCAGTCGATGGGAGTGGAGTTGTTCTAGATGGGCGTCTAGTTACTAAAGCCTGTCTGCAAGAAGAAGAAGCTAGAGGAGGAGGGAGAGGAGGGAGAGGAGGGAGAGGAGGGAGAGGAGAAGAAGGAGAAGGTGGAGGGGTCCTGAGGTTGGTGAAGAAAGACGAGATACCTATAGGTACTATCTAAAGGGGGCGAACACAGACACGGGGATAGTAGGATGATGGATAATGGTCAATACTCACAGTCTAATTATTTACGAGGATGCTGTCTAAAGCAGAAGAAAGGCGTCCATAGAGTCGATAGACAGACACATGGTAAGACAGAGAGAAATAAAAGGAGGAGGAGAAAGGACCAACCCTAAAACCTGAAAAGCTACCTATTAGACTGGGGAGAGGTAAGAGAAGCACAATGACGAAATTGAAGCTTCCCCTAGGATGCGGGGGATATTTAGACGATGCAAGTGACACGCATGCATGCAATTGAAGCAAAGCAAAGTGTGTGTTAGTAGAGGTAGGGAGGAGGTAGTTAACTCCTTAATTATGCAGGCGTAGCAGAGAAGACCCATGTAATGGAGGGTCTACCTAGGTAGCAGCTATGTAGGTAGTACTGCTCTGATAATGGAAGGTTGCTAGAGATATATAACACTTCAATGACGTACCTACATATTAACTACATATGTAGGTATTTTGTTCAAATGCTGAATGTTTACTGCCTACCTCAAATGAAGATAGGTGAGCAGAGGCATGCTCATGTAATGGAAGTAACACTTAGGTAAATCCTGTTGGAGTTTACATGTATCACTGCTACTGAGTAGACTAGGTACCTAGTATGGTAGTGGATCGAAATATATGTGATTACTGAGCTCCCATTCTACCTAGGTTAGAGCTTCACTACCTAGTGCTAAATGGTGGTCCAGACCAGACGTGCCCCTCACCCACAAGACCAAACTAAGATAGCCCCGCTCATGAAGTTGACATGTTAGAGACTGAGTGGCAAATATGAACGTACTCGTCTTGTGGCTAGATGGATGTTCTTTAAGGGCACTTTAATCCCGTATTCTTTTGAGGATTATCTACGGTTGAAGACTGGTAAAGTATTCCCATAACGAGGGCGAAGATACTATGTAGCTAACCTAAAGAACAAGAAGTGACTATAGCATCTTCCCCCACTTTCCCTTCCCCTCTTCTAGACCAGCACATAGTAGTAGGTAGGTACCTAGCCAGCTATCGCCTATAGGTGCCCCCTGTAATAATAACAACACAAGATAGTGTAGACTGCATATCGCTATCACTCCATAGTCGGATGATTATGATTGAGCACATGAATTAAACCGTACTGCGCAGTAGGTATGTAAGTATGCAGCGCTCTAAACGCACGAGGATGTCATCGCCCGCTTCCGATGCTACTTACAAAGTCCGCTTCCGCCCGCCAATTGCTGCAATGCTGCCTGCATACCTGCAGTGCCATCACCCGGCTCTCAACGGTCATGATGTATGTAACACCGAGTGCTCCGCTCCGTGCATGTAAACTCCAATCATTTCTCTATACTAAAGCAGATGATACTAGGTTAGATCCTGGGCAGGTATATCCGGTGGCACACATCGTCTTGAAAACAAACTAGAGATTTATTTTCTCTTCTTTTCTGATGATTATTATTATTTTTTATTTTTTTCCCTTTGCGTATAGTTTGTCGTCCACTGTATTCTCCTACTAATATTGAGCTTTTACTATTGGAAACATAACGTAGGTTAAAAATTGTTAGTGCGTACTAGTGAGTGCCAGTAACAGCTCTGGAGAGACCTTTATTATGTCGATACCTGTTAAAGTAAAAGACCATTCCTACCACTATCCATCAACGAGTAGGTATCTTGAGCGATAGGCTATCCTTCGCATCATGCTGTTTGGCCTTCTATCCATCTGTCTCGCAGTCGCTATGAGCTATCTACGGCGGCTCCGACTGCTTTCCAGCACCTGATTTATCATGCGAACATGTCCTCCCCCTCCCCAGATATTGATTTAATATCGAATACCGAGCGCCGTGAAAACAGGGCTATGGAGGGACTTCCTTCTATCAAGACATTGTCTCCTTCCAGATTCCTCCATGCGTGTCGTTCTTTTTAGTGAACGCGTATCATGTATCATTCCACATGCTGAGAAGACTTTGTGCCTAGAGACTTCCACCGTGTCCGAACGCCTTGCCAGGAAACAAGCTGCAATATTCCCACAAAAACTCCAACCCGATGCTTTTTAGGCCCTGCTTCCGAAAATATAGCAAGAAAGAAAAGGGGCCCATGAAAACCTCAACTGATGGTAAGAACCGACTTCACAAAATGCCGGAATCCTTAAGTGCATTGTTGAGGATCGTTTCCTTGACCGCTGCGAACACCAATCGGATGTTGGATGTGTCGGTTGCTTGAGTAAGGCTGCACCAAGAGGTCAGATTCTGTACATCGTAGAATGTAGATGTCACGTACTGTGGGTATAGATTTAAGTGAGCCCTGTTTACTTGGTTGAACCTCCACAGCAGGTATTTTGCTGCTTTATTGACATCATTGCCCCCAGAATAGTCCGGGAAGTAGTTGCCCAGTGGCGACCTTGGCAACTTGGCTTTGAAAATATCGACCTTGTTCAAGAACAATATGATACTTGTTCTCATGAACCATCTCGAATTTACAACAGAGTCGAATAGCAATAAGCTCTCCATCATGCGATTCTATTCAGCATTAGCCGGGTTTGATCTTCAACGTGGACAATGACTGGTTACCTGGCTGCTTTCTTCGAGAAGTACTTGGTCATATTCACTCAGGGCTACGCAGAATATGATGGATGTAACATTCTCAAAACAGTGTATCCATTTCTTCCGCTCACTTCGTTGCCCTCCGACATCAAACATGCTAAAGGTATCGATTAGTGCTGTAATAAGGAAATGTATGATGAAACCTACTGTATACTGAGCGCGCCCATCTGGAACCTAGTCTCATATATACCCGTGGTCTTGGTTCGTGCGCGGAGAACGTCCATCTCGTTTGGTAGGTAGTCTGAATTGCATATCCGCTGAACCTCGTCAAAGAAGCTATGTATTGGTGAGTATGACGATCTATATGGCGAAGAGCCCGACTCACTATTCGGCCGAGTCCATGAGATAAAATTCGGTAGAGTGTTCCATGAGCTGATAAATGCAAGGGTCGGACCATAATGCTTGTACTGCAGTACCAACTTTGGCTTCTATATGGACGGATGGACCTGCCTCGACGGTGTAACTGAGTAAGTAATCACAGTAGTCCCTTGTCCCCTCTCTGCTCGGCTCAATGTCGAATTGGTCCATGGCGATGATAACGGCCTTAGCGCACTCGATCAGGTTCTTGAACACAGTGGCGCGGTAATTGTATAATTCCTCCTCCGAATAGCCTTTTAAGTGTATAATCTTCATCTGTTTAACAATGGTTGATTTTCCACTTTCGCCCGAGCCTTGAGAAAACCCGTTAGCAACCCCGTAGGCAGTACTGCAGACGCGGAAGCGAATGGAACCCACCAAGCAGTAATATCTTGCATTCTCGCCGTAGCTTTTTAGAGTCCTCGTCAAGGGCCCGGTCAATGGCCTGACTGCGCTTCTTCTGCTCTTCATCCTCCTTGTTGGAGCTCATGCATGCGCCCATCATAGGTAATGCAGGCGGGCCCAAGGGACCCGCGATTACAGACGGTGATTAGGCTCAAGAGCAGGAAAGATATATGTGGACGATGGTGAACGCTTGCACGGCTGGTTCGAATGGACAGCTAAAGGCACATGGCGTGCAATACTCGGGCGAACCTCTCGGGAGCGTGAGGTCTCGGGAAGGCTTCGGTGTTGGCTTCGGCAATGCCGGCTAATTTGGGGGTCTAGCCTAGATTTGAGGCGCGAGGCAAAGCCTGGCTCTGGTAAAGCTGTTGCCTTGCTGGCGGTGAGAAGACGAGCGGAGTGTATCGTCAATTCGAAGGACAGACAGGAGGGTTTATTGGAGGACGAGGTGCGTCTATCGCGGTGGCGGTTTATTAGCTATTTGATGGTAAAGGATGAAATAACAGCCCAACCATAAGTACCAGGATGGTTGGTATTGTAGGTAGATTAGATAGAAGGTGAAGCCTTCGGAGGCGGATGCGGAGAGAGGAAGAGAGATGCTGGATATGTGGGCTGCCTCCTAGTCCAGTGCGGTGAAGCTACAGCGCTAACCGTTTTCTGGGCCACGGACACGGATATAGACGGTGAATGGCTCAACTGGACCGGGCGCAAGTGCAGACAATCTAAGCTTGAGATTTGATCTCTGAGAAGCCGTTTGTAGTAAAATTGGCCTCTCTTACGTAAAGGTACAGAAAAGCTTCAGCAAACTTGCGGCTTATTTGTTATGAGAGCTGCGCTCTTGCTTCGCTCAAGTGGTATGACTCTGGGCTTCAGCGCCGCCACATAAGCTTAGCCAGCCACCCAGTTAAGAGGGCCTGTCACTTGACGTCGGTGTGACGATGAGCCGAATTTGCAGCCGTACAGAGATGTGATGTCGATAACGAGATGCGACGAGACAACTGAAGTGACGGTGTACAATACACCTTTTGCGGTGTACGAGCAAATGAACTCGGCGGTGGAAAGAAGCGCGGGGAGCAGATTGGGCGCAATTGAGCGAGGATGAGCCGCGGTTCGACGCAAAATCACGCTCTACCATATGTTGTCTAGACCCAATACAACGCAAGACGAGGCTCAAGGAATCGGCACTGAGGCAAAATGCAGATGCAAATAACAGCAGACGGAAGACCCGGGCCGACTGAAAAATAGGTAGGTAGATTGTATGACGTTGGAAACGAGGACTTACAACAAAAGACACCAGGCTGCCGGGCAACTCTGGCAGTCATATAACTAACCAAAGCAAGACAAGAAGTAGTACGGGAGACTGCACGGGTAGCAAAAGCTAATGTAGGTAGAGAATAGACAAATGATATCGGCAGCTGCTGTCAGTGGAGCGAAGATGCAAGATAGTATCCAGGTAGTGTCTAGGTAGCAATATCAAGGTAGTAACAGCTTAGGGGTACAGTACTAAAAAAGCAAGAGGTTCGGATGGACAAAGGTGAACGTTCAACAAGACATACTTAGTGTCAATGGCGTGGAGGTATGGATCATAATAGGATACATTATGTAAGTACTGCCTTCATGGGGTGGAGAGCACATTGTGAGGAGTGAAGTGCACATGTACCTACTATTGAGTCGAGACCAGCGGATGTTGACCAAAACTGGGTACACTTCCCCTTCTAGTCAGATTCCGGTACACTAGGTACCTATATGTAGGTACAGCATACCGACTCGACTGTGTGTACTTGATGTTGATCTCAAAATAGGGTTCCCAATAACTGCTTTGATTGGGCGGCATTTCCACAACTACTAACAACGGATCCACAGTTTATGGTTGGCACCGGAATGCGATGCAGGCGGCTGGCTAGAAGTTCTCTACTAAGTACACTAGAAAGCGCGAATGGGAAGAAACCCGGGACATCATAGTATAAGGTAGGTCGCTGGACCTATCGCAAGGAACTTGTGGTTGGCTTATCTCCCTGTAAATCCATGTCAAGCAAGAGACCGTGACAGTCGCCGTGATACACCTATAGGGACTTGCATATAAGTACAGGGCCTGTTATATACTAGTAGGTATTAAGCAAATGCCTGCCTAGGTCGCTTGGATCACATGTAGGTATCTGTTCGTTCATCAATTAGGTGAAACCGTGGAATAGTACAAGTCAGCTTAGGTGAGTACCGGACTTACTCTCAGTTCAGTCTAGCCCGTATTTCAACAATTGAATGTTACTTGGCGTTACTTGACACAATACCTTCCTTGTCTTTATGGTGCTTAGCAGTAATACAACAGCTCTAGGTAGCTATCTATAATCTTAGCGGATGCTCACAGTGTTTATACTAGTAGTCTATAAGCGTGCCTTAGGTAAGCAATGTATATACACTACAGCATTTTATTTGCATTGTAGAGCGAGCCTTCTCCGAAACGCCCCGTAAAATACACTACACTAATAAGGCGACCCCATACAAGACCGTGTTTGCATACTGTATACTGTATACACTACCTGATCACGGGAGATTATATTTTCTATTTTCTACTTCGAAAGCCACAACTCTCTGGTTCAGCCTTCGCATACACCTGCATCAACACGTGTCTATCCCTGGTTACCCGAGCATGGCTGCAGCAAACAGTCGACTCTTATTATTTTATAGGTAGTCAGCGCCTTCAACGACACTGCTATGTAGCTATTTACATACTTAAAGTTTATTAAAGGTGGTTTTGTATACTAGCATAAAATGCTAATATCCAAAGGGGGGACCTAGGCTACAGTGGAAGTGGGCTCACTAACAGTGCTGGAAGCAAGGAATTTATAGTGGATAATATCCACTATAAGTGAGGTAATATAGGGGAGAAGGTAGGAGTGTATTGCTTGCTTGACTAGAATTCTATCTGTTGAATACAGCGGAAAGCGCTGTATATATAGACCATTTCCAGCGCTTGGACCACCTAAAACCCTCGGCTTTACAGTGGATTACAGTGGATTACAGTGGAGTTAACCTCGGCTATACAGGACCCCTTTACAGGGATGAACCCCTATACAGGGATGACCCCTACAATAGGTTAGTTGTGGGGCGTTACCCTAGACTGATTACCCTAGTGGGTCCCCCCTTTACTTAGCGTGGTGCTAGTAGGCCCAGGGGGGTCCCTAGCCCTGTATCAACCTTGCTAGGGGTCCCTAGGGGGTCCCTAGGGGTCCCTAGCCCTATATATACGTCACCTGTAGCCACTATAAGCCACCTGTAGGTGGCTTATACAGGTGTGGCATGTACGCCACCTGTAATGACTGCTAGCCTTGCTGGCAGGGCTGCAGCTAGGGGGCTACACCCCCCCTATAAGCACCTGCAGTTGCCAGTGTATTTCAACACGCCCTCTCAACTAGGGTGCTAGCTAACAGGCCTAACATCCGCTGGAAATCAGTCTGTTTAGCGGGTGTTAGGGCCTTAGTTAGCCCATCAGCTACCATTTCAGTGGTAGGAATATAGCGTATATCCACTAACTGAGCCCTATAAGCATCCCTGGTGAACTGGAATTTTACAAGGGTGTGTTTAGTGCGTTGGTGGTGTTTAGGGTCTTTAGCGGTTGCTATAGCCCCTGTATTATCGCTGTATACCACTATAGGCCCTGAAATTGGTAGCTGGATCTCGTTATAGAGGCCTTTCAACCACTGAGCTTCTTTTACAGCCTCCGTGAGTGCTATATATTCAGCTTCTAGTGTTGAAAGGGCTACTGTGCTAGCCCTTTTAGCCTTCCAACTTACAGCGGCCCCAGCCACTGTAACAGCATATCCCCAGGTGGATTTAGCGGTCTTAGGGCACCCAGCGTAGTCACTATCACTAAGGACTGTAGGTAGGTGGCTAAGGGTTCCGCTAGGGGTACAAAGCCCCTGAATTCCCAAACACTAAGGCTAATTTTATAGTGCCTTTTAGGTACTTAAATAGCCCTATACCTGCTGTAAGGTGCAGTTTACAGGGTGCTGCATGTGGGTAGCTAGCCATTGGCAGGCAAACGCTATATCAGGCCTAGTGATCCACATTAGGTAGTTTGCAGTCCCTACAAGCACTAAATAGTAGTGAGCTTCAGTGGGTGCTAGTGGGGACCCGTACTCCTTCAGCCTTGTAATTCCAGGCTGTAGCGGAATTCTAGTGGGTTTAATATCCTCTAATTTTAGCTTCTTTAGGGCTTGTTCGATGTACTGAGGCTGCTGTAAATATAGCCTACGGCCAGGCCTATCACGCTTGATTTCAGCACCTAAAAACCAGGCTACAGGGCCTCGGTCTTCGATGCTGTATACAGCGTTGATTTTGGTTTTTAGGCCTTGGATATAGTGGATATCCGGGCCAATTAGCAGGCAGTCATCAACGTAAGTCACTATAAAAGTGCCTGAAGTTGCCTCGTAGTGTACGGAGGCATCACTAACTAGAGGCCTAAAATTCAGGCTTTCTAGTAGCTGAAATAGCTTTTCTTGCCACTGTCTAGGGGCCTGCTTTAGGCCGTATAGGGCCTGTAGCAGCTGGAGAACCTGCTGTAATCCAGGCTTATACCCATGCTGAATCGCTAATTCTAGAATTTTAGGGTCTTCTAGAATAATCCCTAGGCCTTCTGGGGGTCTGATATAGAGGGTTTCAGTGAGGTCACCGTTGAGAAAGGCCCCTATAAAATCGATTTGCTCGATTTCCCAGTCCCTAATAGCCGCTAAAGCTAGCAGAATTCGCCAGGTAGGTGGGATAGCAGTGGCTGCAAAGGTCTCTGTAAAATCAGTGCCAGGGGCCTGTTCGAAGCCCCTAACAACGAATCTAGCCTTATATTTAGCGATTGATCCCTGCTGGTCTAGCTTGCGTTTTAGCACCCAGCGGCTACTTATAGGGCGTTTTTCAAGGTCTTTAGCAGGTAGAAAACGGAAGGCTCCAAATTCTAATAGCTGTTGAAATTCAGACCTAACTGCCTGTAACCATAGGGGACCTTCAGGCGTTTTCAACGCCTGTTATTAGCGTGTTAGGCTCTCTTAGGGCAGCTGTAGTGGCATAAACAATGCCTTGAACCACTGAATTTACAGAAGGTTCAGTGGGGTCTAGATCCATTGGATCGCCCTCTAAATCGTCATCTACTACCCTGTATTCTGCCCTAGATTCTAGTGGAATAGGGGGGCAGTTCCACTGAAATAGCTGGATTTGGTGGAAAAACAAAAGGTGTAGGCGTTATTACCCCCCCTTAAATCTAGTGCTTCAGTGGGTGTAGCGCCCTCTAAGTCCCCTGTAACAGGTGGTGTATGTGACCAAAAGTCATCATCAGGGGTAGATTCGCTAAGGGGTAGGTGGGTCTCGGGTGGGTCCGTGCCGGGTAGGTCCTCTGGTAGAGGAGTCTCGCTGTTAATAGGGGCTTCGTCTGCTGGAATTGGCGTTTCCAGCAGCCTTAGCGTTGCAGACTGAGTGATTAGGTGACGTTTAGGTACGTAAACCAGGTAGGTTTTAGTGCTAATCACTGCTAAAATCCTGCCATATTCAGCGCGTTCGGCAAGCTTATAGGCTTTAACCCGTGACTCGTGGGGTATAGTTAATAGGCACCTAGAGCCTATAACTTTATAGCGGGTGAGGGAGGGCATGTGAGGTGCTAAATCGGGTTCTAGCTCATCACGTAGCAGCTGATAGGGGGTTAAATCTCTGTTGGTAACCCCTGTACGGTTGATCAAGTCCACTATAGGCGCTATAACGTAACACCAAAGGTATAGTGGTAGCCCGGAGGCCTGTAGGGTAGTTCGTAGGCGATCGAGAATTACCCTAATAGATCGTTCTGCTAGGCCGTTTTGTTCATGCGTATAGGGGCTAGAGGTGCTAAAACTGATGCCTTTAGCCTGTAACCAGTCACCAACAAGGCTGTTATCCACTTCAGTGCCTGAATCGAAGTGAAAGTGAGCTGGATAGCGGTTGTAGCGGTTTTTTAGACCCCTAAATACCCCTTTTATAGCAGTGTGAACAGTGGTTGCTGATTTATCTTTCAGCAGTTGAATCCAGCGGTAACGCGTTTTTCGTTCCACTAGAATCAAAATGTAGGGGGTTCGAGAGTGCGGTACAGGCTTTATAGTGAATAAATCACCCACTATAACACCTAAGGCGATAGGTGGATCGCTAACTTCAGTGAAGGTTAAGCGTCTAGTAGCCTTGTTTATAGCGCACTTCTCGCAGAAAAAGTCCTTTTCACTAATGGAATCAAAGCTTGGGAGCCCTGTAGTGATTTTAGCGGTCTTTTCAGCAGTGAAAGCCCTATATGCCCTAGCCTGCAGTGCCAAAGCATAGCTGATTTTAGAAGCCTAGAGGGTTTAGGTGCTTCTAAGGGTGTGCTGCCCTCCGGGTTGCCACCCTGTAGGAGGTTGCCCTCAACTACGTCAGGGATCTCTAAATCCACCGTTTTCTCGATTATAGGGGATAAACCACCCGCTATATCGGAAGTTTCAGGCGTTGTAGTGCCTTGTAACACCTGTAATTTAGGGGATGAGTCGCCTTCTAGGTGACTGCCCTGTATTACGTTGCTACGGGTAGCAGGTAGGTGTTGTGGTGGATGCTGAGAATCGCCTTCCAGGGTAAGATAGAAGCCTAAATCCATAAACTTCAGCGTTGCTAGGGCGCTGCCCTCGCTATCAACTAGCCTAAGTCCCCTGAGGGACCCCCCTGACTGGTAGTGTAACGCTCCGGAAATGATGTTAACACTGAATTCCGGTATATATAGCACGTTCTTTAGCTTAAGAGTGCTGTATTTGTTGCCAAAACAGTGAGGTTTTAGCTGAACAGTGCCTTTACCGTGTGGTTTTAGTGGTCCACCAGCCGTTATCACAGGGAAACGTCCCTGTAAATTCGACGTAGGTGCTAAACCAGTGAAGGCTGTTGGAGATATGCACTGTACTGCCTGTATCGTACAGCCAGGGAATCCTATAGCGTGTGCTAGGGGTTTTGAGTCCACTAACTGCGCTGAATCAACCCGTTGATCAGGGGTTTCTAGGGTAAACGACACCATGTTCACTGAAGGCGCAGAAGGGGTAGCGCTGTAGTTCACTAAAAAGGATGTGTTGGCGGTGTTTTTAGTGGACTCTTCAGTGGGTTTAGTTGGAGACCTAGGTGGTCCACCGATCCTTTTACCACCCCTACCTCGAAAGGGTTTAAGGGGGTGTCTAGGGGTTTATCCACCTGGTTGACAGTGTTGTTAGGGGTTTCAGGTGAGGATTCGTCGATTTGGCACTGTTTCGTTGATCTTGCAGGGCATCTGCCATCAAGAACTCCACTGTAATTACAGGGGCAACCCCGCTGTAGTTGCAGTAGGTGTAAGTGCTGATCGAAGGGTTCGAATAGTCTGCCGCATCTGATTTACCCACGCTGTACAGGAGTCTTCTAGGGCCCTTAGGTAGTTATTACACTGATCGATTTGGTTGACTACAGCACCCTTCTCCGCTAAACGGGCAGTAATACTGCTGAATTTAGCGTTAAAGGTGCTGAGATCAGTGCCCCGAGAGAACTTTAGGGTGTGAAAGGCCCTATAGAGAAGATCTCTAGTGCTGTCGTCGTTGGGTTTATAGAGGGTTAAAAGCGTTTGAAACGCCTTTACAGGGTCGTGAATATAGGCTATGTTAGCCTGTGCTATAGGGCCTAAGCTGTCCCGTAATAGCAGTAAAACAACGGCTTGATCAGGGTCGTTGAAGGCCTGTAATACAGTGGGGTCCTCTATAAACGTTGGAATCCCTATAGCCCTAAAGACTATAGTGAGTGCCTGGGTCCATTGATCGAAGTTTTCAGGGCCTTTTAGGCGCTGAGGTTCAGGAAGTTGTTGATCCTTTTAGCGATTTCTCTACCTAACTGCCCCTGTATTATAGAAGGGGCAGTAAAGGTTGCCATAGGCTCTCCAGTAGAGGCTGTAGGGGTGTTTTCAGGGGTGTAGGGCGGTTGCCAGCGTTGTAACGGGTTTCTAGGCGTTGAATACTAGTGGTAATAGCGCGAATAGCGGTGTTAAACTGGTTATTCTGGGCCTGTAGTTGTTGTTGTAGGCTGGTTTGAAAGCCCTGTAGGCCCTGTATGCCCCTAATAAGCTCCTGTATCTGGTCTGATGTAGGGGAGTTATCCTCATCATCAGAGGTATTAGGTGCGTCTGGAAGGGTAGCCATTACAGTGATTTACAGTGCTAAAAGCACTATAAATAACAGTACGGAGAGTGGTACAGGGGAGGGATCGCTGTAATAAGGGATGAACGCCCTATATTACGGAGGTAAACAGCAGTGATAGCTGGTCCCGGCAGAACGTTATGCCGGGCTCATAACCTATTAAAGGTGGTTTTGTATACTAGCATAAAATGCTAATATCCAAAGGGGGACCTAGGCTACAGTGGAAGTGGGCTCACTAACAGTGCTGGAAGCAAGGAATTTATAGTGGATAATATCCACTATAAGTGAGGTAATATAGGGGAGAAGGTAGGAGTGTATTGCTTGCTTGACTAGAATTCTATCTGTTGAATACAGCGGAAAGCGCTGTATATATAGACCATTTCCAGCGCTTGGACCACCTAAAACCCTCGGCTTTACAGTGGATTACAGTGGATTACAGTGGAGTTAACCTCGGCTATACAGGACCCCTTTACAGGGGATGAACCCCTATACAGGGGATGACCCCTACAATAGGTTAGTTGTGGGGCGTTACCCTAGACTGATTACCCTAGTGGGTCCCCCTTTACTTAGCGTGGTGCTAGTAGGCCCAGGGGGTCCCTAGCCCTGTATCAACCTTGCTAGGGGTCCCTAGGGGTCCCTAGGGGTCCCTAGCCCTATATATACGTCACCTGTAGCCACTATAAGCCACCTGTAGGTGGCTTATACAGGTGTGGCATGTACGCCACCTGTAATGACTGCTAGCCTTGCTGGCAGGGCTGCAGCTAGGGGCTACACCCCCTATAAGCACCTGCAGTTGCCAGTGTATTTCAACAAAGTTAGTCCCAGATTGTTGTCGCACTAAAATTATTCCCATTGGCCATTGTTTCTAACGTTGCCCTATTTGTTCACTATAAGTCTATGCGTATAACAGACACTTGCTATTCTACTGTAAATGATATCGTTTGCTCATCCCCGGCTACCTAATCCATGAAATAATGTTGTTTCTTGAAACCTCTTGATACAATTCACCTTATCCCTCCCTGGATTCATGCAGCTCGTTTTCCTACAACTGCGCCTTTTAATTCATGCTAATGCTGTAGTGTACCTATATTAACAATACAAAAGTTGTTAAACCAAGAGTCGCATCCCGCAGGTGTATTGGTCCATAGTAGACAGCTTCAAGGATCAGAAAATATGATGCACACAGCGTAGCTGCGAGCCAAGCTATGATCTTCGTAGATCGTAAATATCACGCCTCAGTTACTCATACTAGGTAGTCCCCTACTAATTGCACTAGTATTTACCAACGGGTTTCATCTGCCTAGCGGGTAGTAGTGTACCTGGTTTCAAACGCAAAATTATGGCTACATTAGCCATACCAGTGTACTGCGTACACGAGCAGTCTGCACGAGGTCAGTTGTACGTAGTAGGCAATACTGCAGTGTACATAGTACGAAAGTTCGAGGGATCATCATCCCAGGTGCTCGTCTTGCTGTGGTCAGTCTAGCGGACGCACTATAAAAACAGACTAAAAATACCGATGGATTGGTTGACAAGGATGGCCCACGTTGTCGATCCAAAACGATCACTGGGTGAGAGGCAGTGCAGTACCTATTGGTGTAGTCAGAAAGTCGACTGTTGGCCGTGTTTCAACACTGATCAGATCAGTCATCAGTCTAAAAGTAGGCAGTGGTACACTTCTTCCATTGGCTATCAAACAGTCTCCAATGACAAGGAATTGTCACGACTCACGACACAACCAACAGCTTAATACTGCATCTAAACGCTTCTGCCCATATCCCAGCATCAAAGGTTACTGTTTACCTAAAATGCCACTACAGCTCTTCACCGCAGTTTTATTTATATACACCAATTAATCTGAATCTATAAGCAATCAGTTATTGCCGCACGTAACCTACGAAACTCATGCACGACATGCGCGCTTCCGGCTCTGGTAACAAACTCGCTTGTCTAGGCGCAAGCCACTAGACTAGTGTATACTACGTACGATTGATTCATTGAACTATTGGCAAGGCAAACCCAGCAGGGCGGCCCGATTAAGTCGTGACCGACGAAGCCGATGGTACGTACGTCTCTTCAAAGATAACGACCGCGCCCCAGCTTCCTTTTGCGTCCTGGTAGCCAAGAAGCTATTCCGGTTCAAGATACCACACTGGTACAGTGGCGACGATGTTGTGCATCGGTTGATTGGGAAGGTTATGGTTATGCAAATGTGTTCAATGGTTCTTCCGGACTTGTTAGGTAGGTCGGCTCCCGCCTATATGCTCCTAATCACAGTAGCGGAAGGTTACAGACGCCCTTCATCCCGAGTAGTTATACGTAGTATTCATACTTGTAACCCAGTACAGTAAACACCGTCGGATATGCATGAGCATGAACTTGCGGACCTCGGCTTGGCATCTTTTATTATGCAGCCCCCCGCTTTACTGCAGTGGCAAGCGACTGCAACGACGTTTCACTACCTTAGTACTATATGCCTAATCTTCTAGAAGCGTTTAGTGCAGCGCAGCCTGCCGGTGTTTACAGTATAATGGTAGAAGGCTTACTGTAGAAATCATATAGCATTTGAACAGCATCCATCTTCGAGGGTTAGCCTACTCACTCGTTCATGTCCGGCATCTAGATAGATCATCTAGATAGATCTTGATATTGAAACAATTTATATGTACTACTGTAGGTAATGTTCGTGGTTTCTACCGCGAAACATCCATATTCCCGTCTTTTCCCCACAGCCTGGTGTCTATGAACCATCACACTCTTAACAAAGAGGTACGGAGATGCTACTACCCGGAAACTGATGTGATCCGAATTTTATGAAAATAACCTGCACAGTACTGCCTGCCTGGAAGCGTACACTACTACACTACTACACTACTAGTAGTCTATCCTTGTCATCTAACCGGCGGCCCAATCATCTTTTGTAAAACTTGGTCCAACAACTTTGCATTGCATGATAGCTTCACACTTGCTTAACATTTATCGCCTTCATCATTCCTGTCCACACTGGCGTAATCTATTTTGCCTCTCCACACCCATTTCCCCGTCTGTCTATCTTCTCCGCCCGACCCATTTTCCCCGCCAATGCGATCGAGACATTTCGGGCAGGACGTATTGCGAGTTAGAATATCACCGCCAGTAGTCTCTATCTAACGGTTTGCTGCCACCATCGCTTTAGGGCACTCGTTAAGTTCTAATAACGCCCTGTAAAGTCGAACTATCTCCCTGCAAACCGACTGCTCTAGGTCTGAGCGATCACTAAGCACTGCCTTCTTAACTCGTCACACGAAATAGATATTTAAAGGTGGCCTTCCATCCCTTTCATCCGGTCAGCGTCGGCTTATGTTTCCCGACGTCCCTAACGGTTGCTGGTGTACTCGGCAGTTATCAGTCAAATTTTAGTTTGTAGACTCTTGGCGGAGGAGAAAGAGAACAACGTCACCTCCATACCGCAGCCTTGCTTTCAAACTTTCTGATTACGGCAGCAGGCGGAGCAGTAATTAGTAGAAGTAGAGTTGTCATTCAGAGCTAACCCTTGGGGTCGCCTCGGCTGTTTCTTTTATTCTTCGAAGGCTAAGGGTATGACTATATAGTCGACAAGAGCCTTGCTAGGCCGAGATAACGAGTCCATCCAACTCACGCGCAAAGAAGGCGAGGCTCAATTCAAATAAGTCCAACAATCCTGAAATATGGCTTGCATCGGCATGCGTAGGTAAGCCTTTTCTTGGGGCTTATTGTGCTGTCTCTAGTGTAGTAATAGACTCTCACGACTTAAATATTTATACACGGTCATACACGTATTCTAATATAAGTTTCCTAATCCACCCTTCCAACATATCCTATTCCCGATCGCAAATAGTCTATTCGAATAGCGTAGGTCAGATTATTTATTGCGACGAGTCTGAAAGGTCAACTTCTGTAAATGACCAACTTTCATCAGATTCTTTCATTTGACCCTATAATCTCAATCTAAGCCCCCTATTCTGACACCGACGCGGATCCTAGTGTTCCAATCTCCTTCTTCTGCCCTGATGTTGCAATACTCTAGCCACTTAACATTTAAGGCTTTCTATTCAGATTTAGCGGTCAGTAGCGCTTGGCTAGGGCAACGGTATTGGCGAGGAGGGGCATCTCTTTTGCCGATAGTTCGAAATCAGTATGACCGTGCGGTGTAAAGCTGGTAGTACAGTTCTAGGTTGAGTACCTTTCGACGTGTTCTACTGTAATCTGTCCTACCCTCTAACCGAATCCTTAGCGTTCGAGATGTGTACCGGCTGAGTACCGCGAAGGCATTGTAGACGTATTGATATTTAACTGATAAGCTTGGATTTTATAGAGGTGTATTTTACTGGATGACTTTATTGAGAATAACTTTTAAGGCTTCTTTATAATAGGGCAGAATACCTAGATACTGGCCTTTCCATTACGAGGTACGTGTTCCTTGCCATAGCGTGCGCATGTGGTAACGATGCCGACCTGGGAAATAGCGGGCGGTTCGGGATATTGGCGCTGGTAGTATTCATGATGGTCGTTAGTTATTGGGCATCAATGAGCTCTTGCAATCTTTATGTATGTCTAGTATTAATGAACTATGTTTGTCTACTATTGAGGATTATTATATGGCTGCTTCTGCGTTAACCGTAGGAAATATCCCATATACTATACAACGACAATGATATAACCCTATTTAGCAAGCAAAAAAATCTACCAATACACCTACACTATTATACACAACTACATCCCAGCATATTAAATCGCTGCCTTTACAGGTACCTATCTCCTCTTCACCTCACTTCTGTCATAATATCATACATTTTTCCCACGATAGCTGGGCTAGCGTTGCCGAACAAACTAACCTTAGGTTAGTCCTTCCTAAGGTCCTACGCCTAGATTGCAACCGGGCCCTCGTTGTTAAGCAAGCACTAATTCAAATTAGTCATAGAAAAGGTGACCAGGTTTAGTGCTTGTAGTTTGCTAGTAAGACTATTTTACTTTCTTTATAGAGGAGCGGGTCATGCCTTTATCGCAGGTCTCAAGAACTGTCTCGCATTCCATTCGCAGGCATGATCAACGAGACACTCTGCCGCCCTGCATCCGTATTCCAAGCGCACAGCCCTGTCCTTAATCACCTGTCTTCTTGCAGCGTATTGCGTGATTCTACGCCCTACGCTCTGCTTCAGTTAGTTCGCCAGCCTTGATACTGCAAGATATAGTTCCCACAGTCGACCAAAGAACTTGATACTCACGGGCGCATATATAAATCGGACCTTGCAGTAGTAGTTAGCGAGATCCTTCATACGGTTGCACCTTCACGTCAAATGAGGGAACTCGCTCTACTTTGCACGAACAAGCCGCACTGACATTGGACATGTCCGACGAGAATGATGACCAGTCACCCTCTGCACAACGATCGAGAAGACGGATCACAGGCGTCCACTGGTCTGGTTCCCTGGGCCTCCAAGGGTGATAACTGACCAGGTGCTCCTCATATTGACTAATGATGTTTATTCATGTTAGACTACTTGCGTATTTAGGTCTTATACTGCCGCGTTAATCTAGGTTTATATACGACATGAAACCAAGAGATTGAGTGATGAGGAAGGGTGGTAAGTGTTGAATTTTGACGCGGTAACGATGATGTCGCTTTGTTGGCGGCAGGTATGCGTTTAGATTTGCGGGCGAGAGGTGGGCAAGGCGTGTAGAGGTGAAGAAGCGCTTAGAGATAGGGAGCGTATTCGTGAAGATGCATACTTATCTACTTACCTTCTTTTCCTTGCCCTCTACGCCTTGTGTTGTAAGCCTACCTCAATACAATGAGCGTTTCTAGCGAAGAGTCTGCCGTTAGTTGCGAAATCTAGCGCCTCATATACCAACCATTTTACCTTATTCTGGAACTTCTAGGTAGGTAGGTATGTAATGGGCAGTCTTCAGCAGCTGCAGTTCGGATTGATAGAGTATCTGGGGTAGGTACAGTAGTATGCGGGCATTGATTTTGGACACAGGTCAGAACAAGCGTTAATCTTGATATCGCTCCCTCGTTACGCCCGGCCATTTCATTGTAAAACCCTCTGCTGGCAACAAAGTCTCGGTGGAAAGGATTAAGATGCCAGACGGCGGCCTCTTTATGTACCTTGATGTGAAGAAGATTATGCTGACAGGCGATTGCGTAGGATATATCAACTAACGCGAAGATGTTACCAGCGTATATCAAGCTAGATGGTGGCACCCGCAACTGTGTAATGCTGACCTATCCTTTTCCGAATACCGGCCGTGTGCTACATTTTGCTTTTGAGACCTGAAGCAGTGTATGAGAAGTGCTACAATCGCAGAAAATATACTACTTTACGGATCGTGTCGGGAGGGGGTAGAACTCATTCCTTTGACTTGGGTGTGCATCATAAGCTAGTCACAGCACGAATCAAATAATCTGAGATGCGTCGTTCCTAGATCATATTTCCGCATTGTAATTCTAGAGTCTATCTATACACCAGGTCATTTTGGTTATTTTAACAAAAAAAGGTAGCCTGGCAGTATCATCGCTAGGTATATCTATGCGCACAAAGAAAATCAGGAAGGGGAAAGGGTATAGTCGCAACGTAAACATATACAAGAAGATGGGACCAATAAAAGCCATTACTCCCATACACCATCCACTCCTCATCATCGTCTCTTCATGGTGGGCGACAATGTTTGAAAGCCGGGATGCTAACGGGCATCAATCATATCCCGTGAGTTCGTAGCTCCTCAGGTAAGAGTCATCATGGCTTCTCTTTCGCGTCAATGTATCCCCTCTATATACCTTTGCTGTTACCGGGCGCTGTAAAAGAGGCTTGGTGCCAGGAGAAGCTAGTAGACATTCGACTTCCAGTTGTTCTCCTGCGAGGAGAAGGAGCTCACTTTACGGTCTTCCTTTTTGCCGCGGATAGAGAATTTCAGGGGGTTCTTCTTCTCCCAGCTCGCGACGCTGCCTGCGTCCCCAGCATCGTGAGTCCTGATCGAGTTTGGATCGAGGTGCGACTGCGGGAACACACCGCACCCCTTGGAAGTAGTGCCGGACCAGCACCAGTGATCGGCATAAGCCCCTATACAACCAAAAGTTAGGAATATGAATCGCCGCGGCGGTCTAATGGTACTGGGAAATGACAGGCGAGATGGATCGAAGTAAGGAAGTGCTGAAGGACTTACATGATATATTCTTGATTACTTCACCCTTATCGAACTTGAGCCATCGGTCGTCGCCCTTCTGGTTGAGCTTCCAGCGGGCCACGGCTTGCACGCTGCTCGTGCCCTGCATCCTCACTTCGGCCTTGGGCGGCGCCTCGAGCTGCACCGCTTCCACCTCGAACGCCGCGCGCACACCGTCATGCCAACCGATGGCCCACTTCCCTTCATACTTTGGCGGGAATTCGATACCGACAATCTTCGCGCCGATGCCGAAATGGAGCGCCGGCTGACGGTCCGGGGGCAGTCGAATGGTCCCGTGGGACATTTTTCTCGTATCCATCGCGACCGCCGCGGGGAGTCTCGAAACTTCTCTAGAAATACCTACCATGACTGACTCGGTAGGCGGATGCGGGAAGTGAAGATCGAAGTTATCTTTGAGGTGTGGTGACAATTCGGTCTCCTCGATGACTGTAATACCGGAAACTTTGGGGAGTGGCCGAGGGTGTCGAGCCATGTGCGCGAACAGCTGCTTTTGGTTGAAGAAGATGGTCGCATCGCTCTCGTCGAGGGTGTGGCCGGCCTGAATGCAGAATACACAACCGTACAATTGCTCGTCTATCACACGGATCGGGAGATGGCTCTTCTGAAGAATTCTTAAGCGGAAGCCCACTGTATTTGATGTGAAATTTCCGGATGCTATAGGATTCATCAGTTTTCAATTTCTTTCTCTCCTTTTTCTTATACAATGGAGCAAACCTGGGCTGCTTACACTCGTTATTCAAATCCTGTTCAACCGACTTGAAGTCAAGTTCAAAGAGACAGTTTGTACACTTAGCCACTATCACAGTTGAGAATCCCTAAACGAAGGTTAGAGTCACTGTCATTGCAAAATGGAAGTCCGCGATGTATATATGACTTACGCCAATAGGCCTCTTGATTCTCTTGAACCCTAATTGACCGCGTTGCGCTTCTTCGGCGCCTTTGCAGAAGCCCTTGAGTTTGTAAAAAGAGCTGGATGGAGTAATTGCACAATCGGGCTCTCGAGGAGGAATTGGTGCTTCGATCGACATAGAAGCCTCCATATCTACAGGGATTAAGCCCTCATCCATCCCCCTAAAGTTCATTCCTGGATGTGCCGTGCGACCCCCTGAAGACTGGCTCCTAATAGTCACCCCAGAGGTACGCCTAGGCGGCACTGGAGTTTGATATAGGGGTGGAGGTCCTCCTGGGTACCTCGGTGGTGCAAAGTTGGCTACTTGGTACGGTGGTGTCGATGTTGATGCTGTTGACTGCGTAGATTGCCGATGGGATGAAAAGCCGCTTGGGTCTGTCGGACTTAACGATTCAACGATGTCGAAGACAGAACTATTTATAGATTCAGTCGACGCCTTACGTGACGAAAGAACATAAGAAGAAGAGTTCTGGTTTGCCACTGACGTTGTTCTTGGGGGGAAGCCAGTGTGACTCGCAAGACTATTTTCCCGATCTTGGCCGGAAGTACCGACCACACGCATGTCTAGTCTTGACGAATTCCCAACCGCCGAGGTTCCGGATGGCGCCCGACTCATAGCGAACTCGTGCCCTTCGGGATGTAGTGTAGAAGTGTCGCTGCCACGAGTAAATCCGCTATGAGAGCGTATACGAGGTGATCGCGTCGACTCGGCCGAACTCTGCGTCGAATTTGTCCACCTGTTGCTCTGCAAGGGTGATAGTGATCCTTCACTATTCGATGCATGGCTTTGTGAGGCCGCCCGCATCCTCCGTTCAAGTTCGTCGCGCATGATGCCATCGTCCGCTTCTTGAGATCGTAGATGACTTAGTGGGTTGTCTACTGGGCCGACTAATTGTGTTTGGGGAATCGTTGGCGAATCAGGCACAACTGGAAGCCGTCGCTCGTAACCCTCAGCCTCTTCAGGGTGCACTCCCAGGGTGGTCATTGGTGCTCTTCCGATTTGCCATGGATTTGTCGAAGGTGGATTTGGTGGTGGCTCCGAGGGCGGTTCAGATGGTCCGGAACGACGCGAGCTTGTTCCATCAAAATCGTTGACGGACCGCGGGGGTCTCAATGCATCTGTATTGGTCCAAAGACCAGAGTCCGGACCGGCTTCTGCGGTCATCACACCACCTACGTTCCCATCTATTTGTTTAATCAGCCTCTCTTCGCTTTCTCGTCTTGGGCAGGTAGTTATACTCGTCGACGCCCCTGCCTCTGAAGGAGGATAGGATAGTAATGCTGGTGCGGGAGCAAGAAGCTTCATGCGCTTCAAGATATCCAATATCTTCAGCGCAGCATTTCTTGAAGATTTCTGGAGTCCGCTAAACTTATCGGCGTCGAATTCGTCTACCTCGACGTAATCGTCGAAGTCCCACAACAAATCTTCGAGCTCCGAGCGAGACTGCGCGATGCCATCTAAAGTCGAGTAATTAGCACACAAATTTGGGACGTCGATTGATTAGCTATGAGGTAGAGTCGCACCATTTTCTTTGATCGCATCGATAAAATTACTTCCATATTCTTCGTAGTTAGCTGTTGAAACGGGCTCAATCTTCTTCAATGCCCTTTCGCCCTCTTTGACCAAGTTCTGTGCTGCCTTGAGCATTGGCGCTGGTGCCTGGTCGCCTGCACTTTCGACATTCTCAATAGCAGTCTTGCCTTTCTCAATGATTTCCCTGAATTGCGCGAGCACCAGCCGTTCTACTTCTTCGGCCATCGTACGAAATGTTTCAGTCACGAAGTTGCGACTATAAGCCTAGAAGGGGGGAGGAGGGGATATTCGTTGGTCACGGCGCAGGTGGGGGTGCGGGCGGGACCGTTGTCGCACCGCTCAAGCTGTAGAGAGAGCAGTCTTGGTGGTTCGTGTTGGGGAACGGAAATGAATCATTCCCATATGTCGTACCCGACTAGTTACGGTGAGGTTATCGAGACAGACCGGTACCACGCACTTGATACCATAACATGGACGAGGGGGAGGAGAAAACAGAAAACAGAAAACAACAACTAACAGCTGAGAGCTTACAAGCAGGCAAAGTAAGACACGCAGAAACGGGGCACGGAGAGGGTGTGGTGGGAGTGCTCCCTCCCCATCTACCTAGCATACAGGGATGAGGCTGATTTTCCTATAAGCCAATAGCGAGGTAGGATTTAGACGAAATCCGACCGCAGTAGATCAATGTGATTATTAGATCGAGTCAGTAGGTTACTTAGTAGGTTACTTAGTACTGTAGCAGTCTGCTGTAGTACCTAGGTTAGATAGATAGACAGATAGACGTTGACGGCTCAGCCATGCAAGAACCCTGGATCTGGGGATGGGCGAGACTACGACCCTAGCGCCGTTGTTCTGAAAGGGGCCTGCAGACAGTTACCGGATTGATTGGTGTGTCGAGGGCTGCAACATCTCCAGTCGTTCCACTCTCCATCGAACTAGCTGGGCGACCAGGATACACGATAGGGCTAGCCTGCCCAACCATCTTGTCGGGCCATCTCTCTGTCTAGGATATCTGTCTAGGATATCTCTCGACCCCTCTCTCGACTTATGGTGATGACAACGTTTACTGGTAGATATCCTCTGGAGCACGGGGGAAGATCCCTTGTCGTAAACAAAGGCGTTGCGACGTTATAATTTGGACGAGTCGGTTAGACTAGCGGGCACTTGACGCTTGCGCACCATGAGTGGCTATAGCTGAAAATGAATGCTGCAGGTAGGAGGGTCGCCTCAGCTGCCGGGGCTGTGTAGTGTGCGATACTACCTAATGAGTTAGATAGTGCTCAGTACAGGACAGCAACAGGGCACGACCTGGAGAAGTCGACGTAGTAGTAGTAGTAGTAGTAGTAGTAGTAGTAGTAGTAGTAGTAGTAGTAGTAGTAGTGTTGAAGCTTTAGCCTATTGCTTGTGTGTACGCTAGGCTCTAGGTATGCTAGCCGGAAGTAGAGATGTCAGCATCCCGGAATACTAGATAGGTAGTAACTATAGTAGTAGGTAGCAAGTCATCACTAGTGGTGGCATATCAACAGTCGAAGCTTGACTAGTCGGGTCATGATTCTGCAAACTGCCCGATACCGCATCAGTAAGGGAGTCTAGTGATGAGGGAGAGACGGAACAACATATTACGTTTATCGTCGGGCTTGGTTCGTCTGTCTTACTTCACCTACCTACTGCGGCGGTGAGAAATAGTGTACTATACTATACTTAGGTAGCCTGCAACTGAGATAGGCATAGTAGTAACCTCCTATGAGCGCCTATGAGTACTGTAGTAGTAGGTACTAGTGATCCCGCAGTGTGCATGTGCATGTCATAACCTTGTTTCACCACTTCACTTCTCTATCTCGCTCATCCACCTTTTCAATGACTTATTAACCACGAGGGGCAGTTGACCATGCCGGCCTATCCCATACTCGGCAAAAAGACACGAGTGTGAGTGAGACCCGCATGACGGACCAGGGCAGGCAAGATGTGAGACGGTCGCGAGATCAGTAGTGTAGAAGGATGGATGAGGGATTCTCCTCTCCTAGTACTGCTCGTAGTAGTATGTAGTAGTAAGTACTACAGGACCTACCTACTAATCACAGGTAGGTGTAGGTAGTGTACCTACCTAGGTTAGGTAGGTACTGTACGACAACCCTTCGGAGCCGAAATCCGCCTCGTATTGCGCCTCACAATAAATACAACAACAACAACAACAACAACAACAACAACAACAACAACAACAACAACAACAAGGCACCTGCTGTACTTATATTAGCGCAGACACGTGCTTGATCTGGATCTCTCCAACCGCCTCGATTTGAGCTATACTACCTTACTCCCTACTATGTAGTAAGTAATTAGAATATGAAGCTAAACATATACACTAGGCACCTAGTGTAATTGTATTTCCCGTGGAACCAACTACAATGCTTTTATTCGTTAGTTATCGTGAACAGATATCTACACTTACATACAACCAAATCACTCCCCCATATTATTTACTTTACTCGCAAAGACTACATCGCCACTAGACGTTCTACCGTTGGGCGCTATAAACACTAAGGAAACTCAGGGGTATATATCCCCATCGCATTCCTAAACACATATATCATGTGCAGCTCAAGCCGAAGCCCGTAGGGCTAGCACCTGAGATAAAGGAATTGTACCTATTGATGGCGGCCTGGGCATCGAGTCAGGATCTGTAAGCCAGTCTGTTCGGTTCGTAGGCAGCTTTCAGTCTCCGATGGAATGGAGGCAAATGATCTCTTTATCCAGTTCCCGTAGGTTCGTTTCATTGTACCCACCGACCTCAACCCTCACGAACCAGTTCATCTCGAACCCGGGATCCGGAAGACGCACTCTCCGGAACGACCACAGATGCTCTTTAAGCCGGAAGCCATAGTGCATTATCTCGGGGAGGATCTCGTTCACGCAGTCCTGTGAGGTCCTCGGGACGTACGCGCGATCGAAACAGAGCTCGGCCGGGGGAGGTTGGCAGGATGCATCCGTGCAAGGGTCGCATTTTAGATGGTGGGCATCTTCACAGGATGAACCGCCGTAGCCCCAGTACCCGCCGCATCCGCCGCGATCGTGACATTCGCTAAACGAGCGCTTGCCCTTCCCAGTAACACCGCCAGGAAGCCCATCGTTGCCTTCTTGAAGTGTTTGTATCTATGCATTCTTCGCCCCGGTGTCTCCAGCCAGGCCCATTACTCTCTCTGACCTCCGTGCGTTGCTTCATCCGGAACGTACAGCACCTCCAGAGTCCATGTATGATTACGCCTCCCACAAGACCCCCAATTATGGTCAAAAGAAGGACCGCTAGCTGATCCTTATAGTTACGCTTCAGCTTCTCGAGGGCGATGTTGCGGTAGTACTCGCCACGAACACTGAGGCATGCGGGTGGGTAGCGATACAACCAGAACCAGATCTTCGTACCGTCGCATGTGACGTTTGGGTCACCGCTTTCGATCGCAGCTGTCTTCAGACAGGCCCTATACGAGTATTCGGGATCGGCACAGTCCTCGCAGCCATCATAGCACGGATCGTAATCTTTAATCTTGGCTTGATGCATCCAGACCTGCGGGTCTGAAGACACCGTTGCATCTCGTATCAGATGTAAAATGTGTGCGACGAGAGCAGAGGTAGTTCCGGCCGTGATGCCACTACCGGCTAGGAGGGCAACTGGAAATGCTAGCTGAGCCATTATTAGCTCGAAGTAGTGCTTCAAGTGGTACTGCTGGCCGAGTTTGGAGTCGCATGTGTACGGTGGAGGCTCCGGCCAGGCTGGACACCATCGTATCTAGGCTCAACGACTTCGGAGGATGAGGAGGGGGGGGGTTGATATTTGCTCCAGCTGGCTCGTCCTTCGGGTTTGTTTGATTCATGATCGACATGTATATTGCGGACGATAGACTGACTTACTTTAAAACGATGTGTATGAGCACGGGTATAATGGCATATTTGCGAAAGCACATGCCACGCCGCTCCAATAGTCGAATGGACACTGATACAGCTATGTAGATTTTGAAAAGTTGAGACTCAAGGCACTTTAAATAAACAGTTGGGGAGCCGTTTATCACATGCAGTACAGTTTGAACTTAAGCGGCGTTAAGTCGTCGATGCTCAACCTTGAAGAGCGGCACTACTGAGTGCAGCTTACGAGGCGTATCGTATCCTACGATAGTATTATCCCAAGGTAGATGCACTACTTGGTCGGCCCGGCTGATTTAAGTTTTGTCGTCGAATTTATGAAGCGCGACTACGAGTTTTCTGGTAAACGTCATATAGCAAAGAATTTGGCTGACGTAGACCAACAGGTATGTTTACATTTACGCGTCGACGTAGATCGATAAGAGGTAATTGATTTAACATTTAGTATTGCATAATATAGGTAGGTATTGAACACGCTACATTATTTCAAATGGCTGTTTTGAGGACTAGGTATTGTGAAACTTCACTGTCTTAGGTAGATGGCGCTCTAAACTTACTTCTGCAATGGCCTTTTGTAGCAGCGATTTGTAGTATTTTGATGGTTGTTTTATTATTAATTGTAAGAGCGCCTTCGTACCTTTTCCTGATCTTTTTCTATTTTTCCGCCATGGTTATTAAAGCAGACATAGGCAGCTTAGAAAGTATAATTTTGAAAGCGAGGTAGTCCGATTTTCTTCCAAAACGACCCCATGCCAGTCACGACGACCGATATAGCTAGATTTCGTTGATATATATACGACACCAATTAGCTGAAGAATGGTTAAGGCTGAGACATCGACATCAGGGAGGGGAAGGGCGAGCCAAAAAAGACAAAGGGGAAATAAAAAAAGGAGTTAGCGGGATGGATGCACAGCGCTACAGCTTTCAGCCTCCGAGCAAAATTGTGCGCCGAAGGCTCATTAGTACCCGCGATACGGGCCACGGAAGACGACTCATCACGGTATGAGTCATACGGCCCTGTTGTTCCATGTAATTTACACAGATAATTCTAGGATATAAGAAGCAGTTTGAGATACAGCAGTTAAGTTATAGAGCCATTTGACAGCGTAGCATCTTTCATATCCCTTTGTATAGTTCGCACGGAGTTGTGTAGCTGATCGAAATGGCTTCCAACGGCCCAAACGCCACAAGCGTCGTAGTGCGGACGACGCTCCCACGCCTCCCACTACCGCCCACATCAGAACGGCTAGCAATCCACACAGACCGCCTGCTCCTCCGGCCGTTAACACAAGATGACCTCCAGGCGTACTATGCGCTGCGCAAGCAGCCGGAGTTCATGGCCGAGAGCACACTCGGCAAACCCGACGTCGACATCTCGGAGACGCAGGCCGCGCTCGACGACCTCGCGAACCCCGAGAGAGAGAATTTCATATTCGGCATATTCGTAGCCGCGACGGGCGAGCTGATCGGCGACGGCGGCATCCACACGGTGCGCTTCGGGTCGATGGGGTGGCCCGAGATAGGGTATAAGTTTGTGCCCGCGCACTGGGGACGCGGCTACGGGACGGAATCCATGAGCGCGGTGCTTAAGACCTGGTGGGATTTACCGCGGCAGGAGGCCGAGGTCAAAGCCCACCCCGACACATTACAGACAGAGCCAGAGGGGTCAACACTGTCACGAGAGCGCGTAGTTGCGGAGATCGCCACGTATAATAAGGGCAGTCAGCGCGTGCTCGAGAAGTTGGGCTTCGAGCACTTCGGCACTTGGGACGAACCGGATACTCAGCTGCATCGGCTAGGTCAGCCTTTAGAGATGGGTCATTACATGTTATCGAGCCCATCTTAAAAACTACGAACATGTTGCAAGACGTTCCAAGAGGTGCGCTGGGAGTAGGAAAATAGACTAGCATTGATTATACATTCACCTCAGCTAGGAAAATGCTGTTCAGAGGGAATTTTATTATGAAACATGAATTCAGCTAAGATATACTTCATACGGGGGTATGAAGTAATGAGCATTGAGTTCTAATGAGTATGACCTCGACATGGAAAGGAGGAGGATATAAGAGGTTATTGTGAGAGCTAAAGACTTCTGCTTCTTTTGACTTTCTCGCTTCAAGTATTGCAGATAACCTACGACCACTACCGGAAGACTTGTAATCAAGATGGGCAACCAACAGTCCGGGCCAGGATTCAATTCTCAACCGAAGGGGCAAGAGTTTCGGATCGAACACTGTCACTGGGATGCTAGCGGATACAAAGCACGCCGGCCGATGAAAGTAAAAATGAACCTGTTTTCAGAATGTAATCCAGGAGGAGAATGGGTTAAGTTTCTTGTCGCTTGCTATATTCTAATGGTGAAAGTCAACAAGCAACGATGTATAGTAATAGTGCAATCACCACAACTTTGTTAAAAGAATATGCACTGGCGCTCCACATCCAAAGCCTAAGTGTCTCTTATTAGCAAAGTCTACATATTTGTTCACTTGAGCAACTACTTGATAATCTAAACATACTTTTCACAACAACCATCTCCAGGAAGGAAACCGGCCAAAATGGTATACGCAAGAAGCAAATGCCTTTAGAACTGGAACCAGGTTTGAACATATGAATAAGCAATGGACCCTATCCTAATTTACCTAAAATACAGCTTCAGGCCAAGTCGTTGCCTAACGTGACTCCGTGACAGTCATGCCATCATCGCCAAATCCCCTGCTCTATTGAAGAAACGTGTTGGGTAGGTCGGTGGTATCGAGGTTGGGTATAGGGAGGAAATCGTTCGTTTCTATTATCTACAAGGTGTCCATCTTGTCCAGGATGGCACGAGTAAACTCGTGGGTGGTGGCATCGCCGCCCATATCGCGTGTGCGATACTTGCTGTATCATTTGTCAGTACTATATTATAACTATAGGGATGGACATGTAATTACCCATCAGCGATAACGCCGTACACAGCCCTGGAGATACGGTTCGCGTGGTCATCGAGACCCAAATGGCGGAGAAGCATGGTACCGGACAGGAGCAGAGCAGTGGGGTTGGCCTGGTCCTTGCCCTTGATGTCTAGACCGACGTGTCGGCAGCCGGGCTCGAACACAGCAACATCACGCCCCATGTTGCAGCCAGGGACGATACCAGGTCCACCAACCAGGGCGGCACCAATGTTGGACAAAATGCCACCGTACAGGTTAGGCATAACCATAACATCGAACTGTTGAGGTTTCGAGACAGCCTGCATACTAGCATTATCCACAATCATGTCGTTGACCTCGATAGTGGGGTAGTCAGCAGCAACCGACTGGACCGTCCTTCGGAAAAGACCATCGGCCAATTTCATGATGTTGGCCTTGTGGATGCAAGTCACCTTCTTGCGGTTGTTGGCCAGAGCGAAGGCGAAGGCGAACTTGGCGATTCGCTCAGACTTGAGACGAGTGATGATCTTGAGGGACTCGACGACGCCGGGAACACTCTGGTGCTCTAGGCCACTGTATTCACCCTCGGTGTTCTCTCGAATGATGACCAGATCGACACCCTTGTGGCGGGTTTCGTAGCCGGGGATATTCTTGATTAGGCAGACGGAGGCGTAGATATCGAGCTCCTGGCGCAGGGCAACGTTGAAACTCTGGTGGCCGGATCTGCTGATAGGGGTGTGGAGGATACCCTTCAATCCAAGCTTGTTCCTCTTAAGCGAAGCGATAGACTCGCGGAACATGGCCTCGGCACTGCCAGGAGCGCCGCTGTCGACACCAGAAGCATCGACCTGCTCCCAGTCGATGGGCACGCTATCGGCCTTGAAGATGGTCTTGACACTCTCTGCTACTTCGGCACCGATGCCATCACCGGGGATGAGGGTGACGGTGTACTTGCCGCCAAATTTGGTGGGCTTGAAAATATCGGTTTCGACGGTAGCGAAGGAGCGCGAAACATTCTGGAGGTGAGGTTGGCGAGAAGCTGCTCGCGCAAGGCGCTGTAAGCAAGAAAAAAAAAAGGTGAGCTGGTATCCCTGTATTGAAACATGTGAAAGCGAGCGAGAGGTGGAAGAGGGGAGGGAGGGGAGACGTGGGAGTGAAGATCAATTGACGAGACTAGGACATACCTGAGCAGTTCTGGCAGAGCTCCGCGACAGCATGGCTTCAACAATCTAGGGACTTAGGGAGGGTGAAGTGAGGTGAAGGGAAGTGGTCGAGCTGGAGGCGAGTTGGAGGAAGTTTGACGATAGAGGGAATGAATGCTGCAAATGGCGCAAAACATCGAAAAACAATACCCAGTAGTGGTGGACTTGTGGATTCCAACAGCCCGTGGCATTCCGCGCCTGTCAACCGTCACCCGAGGCATTGCGCCCGTCTCGCTAGCACTTTTCTTGCTTAGCGGCTTCTAGATAGCGATACTTGCCACAAAGCCTGTAAGTGTGTGAGCCACAGTGCCTGTTTCGTACCAATAATCAGTTCCAATAGGTCTATTTAGGTACCTAAGTCTGCAGGTGGGCACTGGTGGGCTGGCTGTGGGTCAAATATAGGTAGCGTACCTTAAGTACTTACCTAAGGTAAGGTATGGGTTGGGCAGCCTATAAGTAAAGTAAAACACTACCTTTTCTTCAACGCCCAGCATATTCACCCGTGTTGTTGGATTTGATATGAAACTTTGATATGAATTTCAATGTTATACGCAGCATAAACTAACTTAAAAGACAGTGCAGTACTAGACTAGTGCAATGCGGATGAAGACGTCAGATATTTTTAGACTTTGTACATGATCTTTTCATCCAAACTCATGCATGAAGTCATAAGACTCCGAGCCTCTTCAAGGGAGTCACGGCTCAAACCATGTGTGAAGTATGGTAAGGTATAGTCGGCCACCGGCAAGCAGGAGAAAGAGTTTGAAATGGAAACCACTATATTTGTTCTGGCGTCTCGTGATCCCGAACATCATTTCGACACTTATAACAAATCATAACAAATCTTATACGTCAAGATAGTCATACCAACAGCCTTTGCTATCCCAGTACCAATGGCCGAGATGAACGCCGCAATGAACAACGCCAGCGCGTTGGCTGCTATGTGCGGAGCTGCCAGCGCCACCGCCAGTGCCGCTCGGGACAGGAGGATGCCAGTTGAAAAGTATAGAAGCCCGAGATCCAACTTCAATGCCGCTAGCTACATGAATTACCTGCGAGCGCCGGTCCCGCCGCGAGTCCCGTCGAGTCGCGGAGTCGGTATCCATATCCACTACCAGGGCCAATGCCCCCATCATACCGCCGACGGTTCGTCGTCCTATCATGGCGGTAGCCTCTCTTCAGACGGCGATAGCCTTGGCCTTCCCCAAAACCACCGCATCTCACAATACCCCCATCGCGAGGGGTCTGCTATCTCGCATTATGGGTGCCTACGGTGTTATTGGAGGGATTTCGTGAGTTGATTACGTTCCACTTCCTTGTCTTGTTGAGTCTCGAATGGCGTTTTCTTCGGCCGATATAAGGTTATGCTTACCTGACGGCACTTTCCCCGGCCTTCTCTGTCTTGTAGAATCGGACGGTACCATAAACTGTCTTCCTAACATGATCTCAGCTCACAGGTGACATCAAAAAATACAAAACCACGTGCCAACGACTCCGCGATACGTACATCTGGAACCTCCGTGAGCTCGTGCGGCGGCAGCAGGGGTCCCCGATAAAACCACGCGCAGAGAAAGACAGTGAGCTTGAAAGGCTGTACTGGTACTACGTGGGCCGGGTTCGTGAGGTCTACGACAACCACTGCGAGCACCACCGACTCCTGTTTCATGATATCTGTCTAATGTGGGAATTACCCGAAAAGGTCACTCTGCCTGAGGAAGATGTCAACCCCATGTCTCGAGTCTCGACGCCACATTCGGTGCATAGCAGCCGTGGTTTAAGAACACCTATCCCACCATATAGAGACCCGACACCTCTTTTGAGAGAGAATGGAAGTCAACGCAGTGTGGCAGCTGGGCGGATCAACAAGGGGAAAGAAAAGGAGGTAATCGCCGGTGAAGATCTGGATGTCGGCACACCAGCTGAAAGCATCTGTGATGATAACAAGGGCAAGGGGATTGAAATGGAAACTTCACCCATAATTACGCCTAGCGAAACCATCGCAAAACCTCAACCGAAAAACAGCAAAATTTCCATGCAGCAGCGATTTCGACAACTATGGTCAACAAAAGCTCAAGAGAAATCTTCAGATAAAGCGCTGCTGGTGTAAGAGTTAGAAGAGATGAAAACAAACACGAAGGGAGATGAACAGAAATCAATAGTATAATTCGGGATGTGTCCATAACAATTCACATTAGTAGTTTCCTCCGTTCTTAATGGGAGTACACTGCCATTAACAGTGCACTAAGAGATATCGTCGAGGAAGGTAGGCATTCGATAGCAAGAATTGCTGTTCGACATGATATTAAATACAAATATGTTCAACAGCTGAGGCGCCGCCGTCCCAGGAAGTCAGTGGGTGCGACGCGAATCAGCGGCCATGACACACCTGGCAGAATTATGATCAGGTGATAGCTCCATATGTCTCGCATGCTGTGCTGTCCAGCTCATGCCAAAACAACAAGCCACCAAGTCTATGCTAGGCGGAATCGCCTCGTGCAAAAATGACACTGGATCCCGTGGAATTCATTCCAGTTCCTCTTCGTCCAGGGGCTCGACTCTAACAAGGATCTCCTCTAGTAAGCCTTCAAGAAAAGTACCCACATCTTTGCCCATGCCAACTGGTTCGGCTTTGTCTAGCCGATCAAGCTCCTTACAGACATTAGCTAGCTTGTAGACATGTTTCCGAATCTTGTCGTGCGCCGCCTCGGCTCGCTGTCGCTGAGGCGTCACGATCTTCTCGTTGCGGTATAGTTGCTGCAAGCGTATTTGTCTGCGCTTAAGAGCCTCTTCTAATGCTGGAAATATAACGTCGTTCAGAGCATCTAGTTCGCCGTTGGGGTTTGCAGGGGCCGGTGACGGAAAACTTTCCGGGGTCGGCGGTAATTGCTTAGGCTGTGCTTTGGATGCGAACGCTTGCGAATTAGGAGTAGATTGCTGATTGGCAAGTCTTTGTAAAACTAGAGAAGGAGGTCCGCGGTAGGGCGGAATCTCTAGCAAATGCATCGGACCAAATTTAGGAGGTGGGTGAGGCTGCTGCATTTGTGATAGTGACGGCTGGGGCTGAAGAAATGGCTGTTGACCCGCTGTCTGCATCCGATGACTGGTAATATTTAGCGAACTCATGTCTTGATTTAGCTGTTCCTGTAGAGCTCTATCATAGTCGGCGGATGTCATTGTAGGCACAAATGGCATCTGCTTTGTGACAGGGCGCGGAGTGCTAGGATCATAGGCATGCTTCGGTGGTGAAGGTGGAAGATCGACCTTTGAAGGCGAAAGAGGTGCGCCACCCTGGACTGGCTTTCGTTGAGGGGAAGCTTGTCGTGAAGTACCTAGCACTGGAGCGTTGGGGCCTTTGAGAGTACTCAAAACCGATGACTCGCCGAAATCATGGGTTTGGACTTTGTTGGGAGAAGTTGCTCTTGGACTCTCACCATAATCTCCTTCTAAAGGCCTTGATGCTCGGACATTCCTAGTGGACTCATCTAACGCGTTCAGTCCCGGGCGATGAATCAAACCACCTCTCTCGCCAATCATCCGAACAGTCCCGAAATCCCACATGTCCTCGTTTACCGGATTCTCCCGCACAGCCTCTCCCCCCTCTTCGCACAAGTCTTCGTCATCTGACTTGTGCGTCGCACTCCAACGTTGATATCGCTCGATCAACTCGGTGAGATAAGTTGTCTTTTTGGCTTTACGGATGAAGGGATGCTTCAAAAGCTCTTTAGCTGCTGGGCGGTCTTTAGGATCGCGTTGCAAACAGGCTTCGATGAACTCTTTGAATGCCTTGGTGAAGTTTCCCTCTAGTCTTGGTGGGGGGTTCTTTGGGATGAGGAATAACACCTTCATCGGATGGATGTCCGCATAGGGCGGCTCACCGTTCGCAAGCTCCAATGCGGTTATTCCCAAAGACCATATGTCTGCCTTGTGATCATAACCAGACTGTTTGATAACCTCTGGTGCCATCCAGAAAGGAGTTCCCACAAAAGTATTCTTCTTGGTCATGGTGGCAGAGAGCTGTCCCGAAACGCCAAAGTCGGCCAACTTGACTTGACCGTTGGACCCAAGTAAAACATTGGCGGCTGTGAAACCCCGTTAGCGATGGGCAAATTATCTAAAGCATAGCAGAGAAAGGGATACAGTACCCTTGATGTCTCGGTGAAGCTTCTTGTCTGCATGCAAGTACTCTAGGCCAAGAAGAAGTTCTCTGATGATGATGGCAATATAATCTTCCCCGATCATGCCTGGCTTCATCAAGTCGGCGCAGCTACCACCCGCACAGAATTCCATAACAATCCATAGCTCTGCGCCCTTGGCATAAGAGCCATAGTATTTCGTAACGTAAGGTGACTGGAGCTCGGACAGAATAGCGATCTCCTGTATAATATCCTCGACTTCGTCTTCGGCGCTTTCTATGTCGATGATCTTGATGGCCACGGCCTCTCCTGTCCGCTTCTCAACCCTTTGCAGGGTAAGTTAGCTATTTGCGCATAGTAAGCCCTTCTGAAGAACAACGTACCCCTTGAAGACTTTCCCAAAGCTACCGCCTCCTATGTAGATAACGTCAGCAAACCCCCTCCCTCCACCGAGACGATAGGACCCAAACCAATGCAATATTCCTTGGTGTAAAGTAGTTCAGGGTCTAGGGCCTCGTTACAGTCATCGTAGTTTCGTTCCGCCATCTTGGTGTGTGGGTCGTCAATTCGTTATATGTAATCGTTGTCGTGTCGTGAAGTTGGGCTGCCCGCTACACAGGCTACTAGGGGGGTATGAACACTGGCGATGCAAAGTCTGGGCGGTTACCGAAACAAGGCCGAGCGGGTTGTAGGTGACGGGGACCGAAAGAGTGGACGGTCATACAACGATCCACGTTGTGAGGCAACTGGTAGCTTTGGCTTCTAGCTTCTGGGTTGTAGTTTCGGGGCTGTAGTTTCGGGGCTGTAGCTTCTGGGTTATGGCTTCTATCAAGAAACACGGGGAGCCGGTATCGAAACTATTCAGACAAAAATGAGGGGTTCAGATGGGGAAAAGGAGCGTCTAGCGTCAATGGGCAGACGAAGCACGGAATAGACAGAACATATGCTTCAGGAGAAAGAAAGGATGGCAAAGCTGGAGAACGGCGATAGCTGTCTCAACTTGCATGAATGTGACAGCCTATGTGCATATGCAGAGAAGGTGAACAGAAAAAGAAGGACAGGGGCGGTCAATGCAAGGGGTGGCCAAGATTGGCCGCAGGTAAAGTGGTAGGCAGCAAATGCAATGCAGAAAGGAGAAGGGGTATCTAAGCCAGACCAGTCAAATCATGATTTGGTGTTATTCCTCTAGAGAGAGAGAGAGAGCGAGAGGACTGTTATGGTGTGTGTTGTGTGTTGTGTTGTGCTGTGTTGTGCTGTGTTGTTGCTGCGTCAAAAGTTCCCATACCTACCTGGTAGGTACTTACTTCTAGGTAGTTTGTAGGTAGATCAGGTAGGTTAGGTAGGCCGAGGGGTTCGTTGCGGCAGAGTCTGGGCTGTTGCAGGGGAAAAAGAGATCTGGACGCTAATCGATTGGCGGGAATGCGGTGAGAGATTGATCTTTGCGTGTCCTGCGCATTTAGTGTGGTGCTGGTACCTGAGGCAGTACTATAGTGTACTGAGGCGCTTACATGTGTCACGCCCAGCTGGTCTACTAGTAGAGGTAGTGTATAATTTAGGACCAGTCTTGCTGAAGATAGGTTGATAGGGCTAGGCTAGTTCTTGGGGTGTTTTAGCGGGATGTGGGTAGTGTGGGGTTTGATTTGTACTAAACTATTGGCTCCCTAGGTAGGTACCATGGAAGTAAACAAACTTAAAATATCAATGTTTAATTTACACTTGACAGGACAGGCTAAGTACATGTGGAGATACATTCATATTGACTAGGTATATTAGTATATTAGGTGCAAATAGAGCTGTGCAAATATTCCAATAATAGCCAACAATGTTTATTACACAGAGATAAGCATACTATCATCCACACTAACAATGATATTGCCTAACATATTGCGTATTAGTCACGCTCAGCACTATAGATTCCTCAAAGGTTTATAGACATAACTGAATGTAATACCTAGGTAGAGTCCTGGTCTCTTCCAACCCCGCCTTGACGGGTTAGCTTAGTAGCTTGATCTTCGTCAGCTGTGGATGATAGACAACTGCACTTCAGCATAGCCGATGATTCATTCATTCATCCAAGTCACGTTTAACCTGCCACCCAAGATATCTCTTTTACGAGATGTAAATCCAGAATAAGTGCAAGAAACGCAACTTGAATTTGTTGATTAGTCTAAATGTCTAGGATGTCCGCACTGTAACAAGCTATGGTGGCAAGCATGGGCATCAGGGATTTAATTTTAAAGCGCAAGCCCCCCCCATGTCTCCCTAACAAGATAACCTACCCTGTAACAGCATATATGAGAGGAACGAACAAGCAAAGATATCAGCCAATCCAAAGTTGCTTTTAGAAACCTGCTAATAGTAACACACTCGTCCCAAGGATGTAAACAGCCACATGGTGAGCTACTTTAATTAATGCCTGTAATACAGTAAATGGAGGGGTAGGATTCCTTCAGAAACCGGCCAATGGGACAATGTTGCCCCACGTACCGTCATCTTCATTGCTTACTGCTAGGAGACCTGAACAGGTCAACTGTACATCAATATGAACCATAATTGCTTCTATATCCTACCAGTATAAGCAATCTCAATACCCTAGCTTAGCAAGATTGGAAAATTGTTGATCCATTCCTATCCATTTAGGTCATGTCAGCGCGCTCAAAGCGCAGTTTTTACGGCCGGGGTAGAGCTGTGTTTGGATCGAGTTTAGGGCCGCATAATGATTTCTACTAAGAGTGCCGATCATGCATAACAAAGACCCGGTAGGACGGCAGTTGATCGGACTCGCTTGAAGATCGTGTTAGAGCCGACTACAAGTTGGCCGAAGATCTCTCGGGGAAACCATGCGCAGTTCTTTTGTCACACCTTCTAGGAAAAAGAAGGTTGTATATTAGGATATCATCAGTCTAGTCACTGTAGGCTCTATGCGCCATAACGAGTATTCATCATACCATGTGCCTGGGTTCCTTACATCTTTGTACATTACTCGTGCCGGCAAAAGGGCCAGGGGAAGGGGAATCCAGAATCATCGTCGCACCTAGTCATACCTTTTCAGTATAGTCTGCCGCTTTTTTAAGCCAGCTTAGCTAGCTCTCTCTCTCCACCGACCTTGGAAACAAGCCTAGATAGTCCTGGCTCGTCTTGATAACCTCATACTAGGAGGATCTTGCATGTCATCTCACAAGTCGGACAAATGGTGAAGCCCAGTCGCAAAACTTCACCAATGACATTGATCTAGCACTCGTTGAGTGAAGACATATAGCCTAAACCCCGAGCCCCAATTAGGTGGGGGATCCCTCGCCATTGATGGCAGCTGAGCTTTGTTTCTTGGGGTCAATGCTACTTCGGAGACGCCAATAGGATCAAAATCGCGACTCAAATACAAAGATGGCATGCGGTCTCCTCGCCGATAACATCCGCGTGGGGTTTACTTGGGAATCGCAACTCCCAGAAGCACAAGACTATCATTTACAATCAATTACCCGAAACTCTTTCCAAACCTATAGACAGCCTAGCTATTACAATGTCTCTCACGACTGACCCTGGCATACGATATGGTTTTATAGGGGTTGGTCAAATGGGGTGGGGGATGGCCATGAACTTAAGGCAGAAGCTTCCTAAGGAGGCCAAGATGGTGATATGCGAGATATCTGAGAGTCGCAGGAACCAATTCGTTCAGGAGGCTCAAACTAAAGGGGTCGTTACTGTTGCGAATAGTCCAAGAGAGGCAGCCGAACAATCAGTAAGTTTGTGGCTGCAAACAACAGAAACCCCGCGCGGTGCGCAAGCCGTAGTATTCCACTAAAGCCCAGCTCATGATGCTTAGTACCTCTTCTAGTCATCAAATATGTTGTACTAACTACGTTGTTGTCTATAGGATGTTGTCATCACTATGCTCCCCAAAGGTCCACATGTGCGCGACGTGTTCACGAATAAGGAGACTGGGTTGCTGTCAGCTTCTCCTCGAAAGACTCCTATCCACTTCATAGACTGCTCGACAATCGAAACGGCTACGAGCGTTGAGATTGGCAAGGAAGTAGCGAAATCCAAGCTTGGGACATTTGTCGATGCGCCTGTCAGCGGCGGGCCTAATGGCTCGCACGCTGGGACCTTGGCTATCATGGTTGGTGGCAGCGACGAGGACTGGGGACAAGCAGAACCCATTCTCCAAATGATGGGTAAAAACATATTCCACTGCGGACCACTGTCGGCCGGCTTAGCTACCAAACAGATCAACAACTACCTTGGTGCTGTCTGTACAGTCGGGGTTTGCGAAGCTATGAATATGGGTGTGAAGTATGGCCTAGATCCCAAGAAGCTGGCCGACGTCATCAATGTTAGCAGTGGGCGGTGTTACAACAGTTTGGACCAAAATCCCGTCAAGGGTGTAACTCCAGGTGCTGCTAGCGAGAAAGATTTCGTGGGCGGTTTCAGCGTCGAACTTTGCAAAGGGGTATTAGATATGGCGGTGGCATTAGGAGAGCAAGTTGGGGCGCAATCGGTCCTGAGCGATCGTGTGCTTGCCATTTATGACAAAGCTCTTAAGGATGAACGAACTCGTGGGCGGGATTCTCGCAGCATCTACCGGTTCTTCGCCGATGATGATGTTCTTTAAGTAGAGGCTAGGGAACACTACGTTTGTACCATCTGATCTCGTACCTTACATAGTTGCGTTTCTCAGACATATATTCACTACTCAACTTGGATCGATTATGAATCCCGTATCAGGCGTCACAACATCGTTTCTTTTCTGGTGACTTGTTACAAATTGCCACAGGCAGCGGTCTACATTCCCCTTTCGATTATGGTTGCCCACACTTCAAGTAAGCCCCTCACAAAAGATTAAAATGTACAATAATGGCTTGTTTTGTGCGGAATTACAAGGACCTCGACATCATGATATTTGCGCAGATACCTTTTAGTTTAACCGTTTGCTTCATCTTGCTAACTAATCTATATGGTTTAATTTAGGTAGACCCTGGCATGTTTTCTTTCGAGCCAGATCGGTACCGAGTGAAAGGGATCATTGGGCACTTTTTAGGCTACTTCCTATGGGCAGAATAATGGAGAAAGTTGATAGTTCACAAGGGACAATGCAGTTGTATCTAGTAACCATCCACATCGATGATGCAGGAATTGGGTCATGTTAATGTATAATAAATATTTATAATGATAACTTTATAATCACTAGACTATTACAGTAATAATAAGCGAGATTTACATACAATTTGCATAGTTTAGCATGCCAAGCTATTTATAATTAGAAAAGAGTTAGTTAGGCGAACATATTCGTTTCTTTATGGAAAGAGTTTTGTCGAAAATAAAGTAGGTAATGGTGCGCGCTTTGCTTACTAAGTACAACGCTGCGACCGACAATTAAGCTCGTAATCTCATGATCTGCATCCAAATCTAGAGCTCATTTAAACCTTCTTCAATTGTGGTGTTCTAAGCATCTATCTGGCTCCGGGGAGCGAAATTCCTATTGCCGTTGGGTAGTAGATGGGTGCAAGCGTTACGGCCATGTGAGATAATATACTGGAAAGATCTGGTGTAGATGGCCTTGAAGAATAGCTTCCTGTGTATTGCGCATAGCGAAAACAGTTCTGTTAGCATTCACGCAAGCGCTCATACCGAATAGGCTGGGATAAGACAATAATTACACACTTGCATCCCACTATAGTCGAAACTCTTGAAGACTTAGCCACCACGAAGCACTCCCACGAGCTTTCCGAAGTCTCAGATAGTCAACGAACTGGGCAAAAGTTTGATTTTGGGATAGACAGCTCAATTCGCAATTCTGAAGTCTTCGTGATAACTGCCTAGTAAGTAGCCAAGTGCTGTAGAACAGGGCGAAAAGTACCTATAAACATCTTATAGCTTGGCATCTAACCGCTATTTGTAATACATTAATCTAGAGTCTAGACTAATCTATACGCACTAACGCAATGTTTGCGAGTATCATCGGCATTCTTCTAGTATTGCGGCTGTATACTACTAGTATGTTAGACTCATTAATCCTAGTCTTACTTTAGGTCTATACTAAGAACAGTTACATGTGGACACGCTGATATTTACGTTAAAAACACTTTGGAAGAATCTATTACATAACATATCCCAATTTAAACATACTCATTCTCTAAGATGCAAATCCTCAGCTAACGTTTAAGTCGGATGGTTACAAACCTGTTAATCAAGAGTCATCCCTGACAACTGAAGGTGATCTAATCACGGGTGCTCCCGAAAAAGGATCGCCACTCGGCGAGCTGGGCAAGAAGTGCTCATCAACCTCGAATCGTGTTAGCCACAGTAACAAATCGGATCATTCTACTAGCCTCAGACTGTCAACCCACTGGCAGTTTAAAATGATGGAATTTTGCTGAGACAAACGAGGACATTCATTCCTTAAAGAATCTATTCTGTTGATGTATACGTAGATGCAAGGGACATTGTACTACGTATGTTCCACACAACAATCCCCTCGTTTGAGCTTACTATATATGGGCATAGCGGCGTAAGGATATAAGTGGTACCTATCAGTGGTTCGACATGACCATAGTACAGCCCATATGGCTGTAAATTTTCTAACATTAGGAACTTAGAGTTAAGTGTGAAACACAGGTCGAAGATCAAGGGGACGACAAGCATGGCAGAGTTGCAACGGCAGAGCTTCTATATTAGACTGGTGGTTGTTATTGTAAAAGCTGTAGGCATGGTCTTACTTAGTAGTGTATAGTGCTTCATCTAAGTATCGCAAATGATCTAGTAATGTCATTCGCATTGCTACATAATTCGTACACCGCAGATCACCCCCTACCTCGGAGCAGGTTTTAAAGCTCAATCATTGGTGGTCTTTTGGTCACTAAGAGAAATATTCCCGACATCGGGCTTAGTCGGGCTTGGGGGTAGCTTCGCTTACGGATCTGATAAGAATCGGCCCTGGAAAGACAGGGTTTATACGGATCTGATAGGAGCCAACAGTGGAGCTGAGACCATAGCTTATGCGTCTTGGCCGGGCCGCGATGTTACGTGAAGGCCAAGATCAGTAGGTAGTACGATCTGATAAGACGACTGGGCAAAAAAGAAAAGAATTACCTGGGTAGCTTATGAAAATTTCTCGGATGTTTAGCCTCTTCGAGAGCAAGGCCCCTTGTGCCAATACATGTGTCCCTCAGCTGTGTTACACAGGTACTGGTCTTTGGGAAAGGAACAGCTTCTTGCCGAGGCATGGGAATTTCTCGCTTCGGTAGGACGTTTAAATGGATAGCAAACCCGCAAATTTATAGCTACAGGGCTACTTATGCCGTCGTTTCGGTCAGCATATGGCCCAATATTCCGCGGGGGGGCCTGTCTTGGGGCTATATAACCAACTCCATTCCTCGCTGCCAAACTTGCCAAGACCCGTACTCTCTCTCCAGCATTGCTTGTTACTTATTCGGGCTCCTCACGAAGGCATGCGATAGTCCAATTCGCCTAGTACGATGGGAGATAACTATACTACAATGGCTCCCTCGAACATCGTATCTACAACCGCGAGTCAAGATGGCGTTGCCGAGAAACAACCTAATGGCGACGACATCCGGGAGGTCCACGACGCCAGCAACCTCGAAGCTGATGAAACCGAATCCACACACAAACAGGAGGGTGTTAGGCGGGTAGAGGCTATAACGAGTGTCTGGTCGAACCAGGTGCTTGTTGTCATGTTCATGTTGTAAGGAAACCCAAAAGCCGAGCTGAATAATGGAATCTCCAGCCTGATGAAAACGCAACCGCTAACCTCCGTGTGCTTCTGTTGAAGACTCTATCTAGTGACGTTCGTCGATGCACTCTTAGGAGTAATCCAAGCGAGCCTTATTCCCTACGTAACATCTGAATTTAGCCAGCATGGCTTGCTGGCTACGACCTCTGTTGTTGCTACCATCGTGGGTGGCGTTTTCGCGCTCCCCATCGCTAAGGTTATCGACATCTGGGGCCGGGGCGAAGGCTTTGTGGTTATGTTAGGCTTAGTCGTCCTTGGTTTAATCTTGAAGGCAGTCTGCCAAAACGTCGAGACGTATGCGGCTGCCCATACAATCTACTGGGCGGGTCACGTCGGCATGGGCTACGTTATCAACATTATGTTGGCTGATATGACCACACTAAGGAATCGGCTGCTTCTTTTTGGCATTAACAGCACGCCGACTATCGCAACTGTCTTCGCTGGCTCTAAGATTGCCGAACTCTTCTATACCCAGGTGTCATGGCGCTGGGCCTTTGGGGCTTTCACCATTATCTTGGTGGGGGTTTGCATTCCTGTGGCTGGCGTCTTCGTCTGGAGCAAGAGAAAGGCCCTTAAACAGGGCCTTATTGTGCCACGGGTTCATGATCGCACCGTCTGGGAATCGGTGAAATATTATGTTATCGAGTTTGATGGCAAGTCATTTAACACATTCTATTCTCTCTAATGATCATTCGAAATAACGTCCGCTCAAGCCTGCTAACCCGTTTTCATTTTTAGTTGTCGGCATGCTCTTAACTATATTTGGTTTTTCCCTGCTACTTCTTCCATTCTCTCTTAGTGGATACACGCCAAATGGCTGGGCTACCGGATACATTATTGCAATGATTGTCCTAGGAGTGGCGTTGCTAGCTGCGTTCGTCCTCTGGGAGAAATACGTAGCCCCTGTACAATATTTTCCCTTCAAGTTCCTTAAGGATCGCACTATTCTAGGTGCCTGTGGTCTTTATGGATTCATGTTCATTTCCATCTTGTAAGTCTTGTTCCATATCTACGTTTCGCGAGTGGAGAGCTATTTATAGTACTGACATACATTACTTTCTAGTTGCTGGGATGCGTACTATCAGTCGTACCTACAGGTGGTTCATGATGAGAGTATTACAATCAGTGGTTACATTTTAAATGCCTGTATGTTCCCCATTTCTCCTTCTATTTCTCTTTTCATACTCTTTCCGCCTTTCCCTCTTATCTCTTTGCTTAATCTAGAAGCAAATTGCTAGTGCTCATAGGCGTAGAAGCACTTCTAACTTGACCCAAAGAAGTGATTACTGACTTTACTCTTACAGTCTCGCTGACTTCCGCGTTTGTCGGCCCTTTCGTCGGCCTGTGAGTAGACAACCTCGTGACAGCTTATCTAAGTCTTACTAACCATATTATGCAGGTACACTCGGTGGAGCGGACAATACAAATGGCCTGCAATTATCGGGGGCATCCCATTCGCCACACTGGGTACAGTCTTGCTCATCCACTTCCGTACCCCAGGAACTCATGTTGGCTATCTGGTGATGTGCCAGGTGTTTAACGGTATCTCTGCGGAGATATGGACATTGACGGCTCAGCTAGCCATCATGTCTAGGGTTACACACCAGGAAATTGCCGTTTCGCTTGCGTTATGGAATCTCTTCGGATCCGTTGGGGCCTCTATTGGGCTCGCCATTGCTGGTGCTCTCTGGACCAATATCTTACCCGTGAAGCTCCTCGAGTTCCTGCCCGATGATGCTAAGGACCAGGCGGGTGCGATCTTCGGTGATATCACCATTCAGTTGTCCTACCCTATGGGAACCCCTATTCGTAGCGCCATCATCGCCGCCTACGCCGACGTTCAGCGAAAGATGGTTATATCTGGCGCTGCGTTCCTTCCTCTCTGTCTTATATGCCTCGTGCTGTGGAAGAATGTCAATGTCAAAACTCTTGAGGAAACTCGTGGCAGGCAGAGTAAGGGGAACGTGTTTTAGGTTGCCGAGTGAGCGTTGTGCGTGGGAAAGGGGTCGATTAGGGAGATCCTCAAGTACACCAAGGGTTCGTTTGTTCATTCATGCAACTTCATGAATCATATTGTTCCGTGACTATAGATGAGGTTAATGGCACTCCATTCCCGCTACTATATCAACCCCAGTCGGTCTACACCTTATGATAAGGATATAGGCGCTTTATACGTGTTATAAGACTTATATATCGTAGGTATTTTGCGTAATACATATTCAGTATAATTTGCAACTTGGTCTGCTTAACTTCCGTTGTCGCCTTAGGCTGCAATACTTAAATGCGTAAAAGTAATAGCCAAAAATAATTCTTTCACTTGTTTTGCAATTATTTTAAACTTTTTATCTTGTTTTAATTAGTCAGGTTGCCGTATGGCAAACTGCAGGGTAGGGGGTTTTAGTCCAAGGGCGTAGCTCAGCTACGCACTAGTATTCCTACGGTTCCCCCCCCCCCTACAGATAGAATGTTAAACCGTTGGCGTACCGGATGCTGATGTATATAGCACTATATATAACATCTATAGCACAAACGGAATATAACTAATAATAATAATAATTAGTCAGGTTACCTAAGAGGCAAACCAAATATTATTTTGCTTGTGTGGAGCGCTGGTCGTAAACTCCTTACGTTAAAAACAAGAGCAAACAAGGGCATAGATAACCCTTACGTTAAAACGAGGGCAAACAAGACTCTATGCAGATCAGTTCCCCGCAAATTCGGGCCGGCATTGTTCGCAGCCCCTCGGACAAAGATAAGAAGCCACTCAGTACCTGAAATCAGAGGCAACAACTCTAGCAGGTATGGACAACGAGATTATATGACATGTCTGGGCCCCTTCCTCCCACAGCTTACGGCCCCCAACTGGGGCCGTTTCAGGGGGATATCGGAAGCATTCGGTTTCAACGGCTCCTCAGTCCAGATTCTGTCGGATCTAACGCCAGTCAAGTGCCCCATGGGGAGGTCTTTCAGGTGACCATTGGTGGTCGAACCTTGGCTTTGAAAGTCGCAAGTACTGCTGCCCAAGTTCGGCGATACGCACTAAACTTACACGAAACAGTTCAACTTTTTTAGTCTCGATGAGCTTCGGCCGTTTCTGCCCTTTACAGGACACCTCCTGAAGGATGAGTGGGTGCGATACCAACTCGACCCTTTCTACGCCGAATGTCGCGCATTTGGCCGGTTAGTCGAGAAAGGGAGAGACGAGGAGCTGGCCGTCCGCTGCCATGGTTATGCGCTTCTGCCACCGAAGGTAGAGCGCCAAATCAAGCAACAATTCGGAATCGACGGCTGGAACCGCAAGGAAGAGGATAAAGACCTGCCTCTACGTGCCATCGTCAAGAGTCTCATCAGATGGAAGACGGTACAACACCGGAGAAAGCTCTCAGTAATGAGAAGCATCTTGGAGGCCCTGAACGAGGAGCTAAGCATCTACAACATGGATATACGGGAAGATAACTATCTTGGCGGGAGGCTTTTCGACTTCAGTGTCGCCATTACTGTGCCCCATATAAGTTTCTCGAGCACGCTTCGATCGGAACAGCAGATTCTCCAAGATATGACTGACGATCTCGCCTGTTTCGACTGTATGGTCGAGCGGATTCAGGAACAAAAGGAAAAGGCCGAAAGAGAAAATCCTGACTGGAAGAAACGGACTCGTTTGGGGACATCGCTATCTCGGTCATAGTCGAACACTGTGCGGAATGGTATCAGTCAATAGACAGCTCCAAACACCGGTCAGTTGACATCCCAGGAAGACTCACGTTAAGCTGACAGTGACGGATTCAAGAGTAATACATAATTATGGTTGTTTCGTAGGGTATCCATTGTACATAAATACCACACCTAGCAGAAGGGTGCTTGCAAACCTACTTCCTCTCTATTTCATAGTCAACAGAACCCTTCTGCTAGGTGTGGTATTTATGTATAAGTGTAGTAAAACCACACCTATGGTGTAATTTCGTGGAGGTAGATGGATCGGCGACACAGCTGCATAAGCACATGTCAACTTCCTGAGCACGATAAGAATAACATTCAGCCAAACGCCAATGACAAGACAATGGCAGCTGGGGAAATGGTCTACAACAGTATTACGTGGAGGAAGACCAAACTAATATTTCACTTCCTTTCATATCCACAAAAGCCTCATTAAATGCTGCTATGGTAGTAGGTTTATATAGATGATCTGGATCTCCTGTACGGGTCTCGAGAACCAGCCTGGCACTATCCCTAAATAGAGTGAATGATGTGGATTGCAAATCTTTCCCCTGTCAGGCTCCTAGCTCGAGAATGTATATGTATCAAAACAAGGGCAGCGTACACCAAATTGCAGGCCAGGCCAGGAGGTGGGTGAGGCAAAGTCTAGGGCAAGGGGTACTGAAGTCTAGAGAGGGAGTACTAAAATATGGGACAAATGGCACTGAAGGCCTTGCCAGGATATACCAACTACGACGTAAAGAATTACTTAGTCTCGCCAAGTAGATCGTGCCTAATTGCGGCGATAGCCCTTTGATCGCGTAACAACAATAACGGATCTAGGGAATCGACCTAATGATAATCGGTCAATGGAGGACAACTAGTAAGCGAGAAGTGTTCAGCAGAATATATCACGGAACTAGCTAGGATAGCTTGATTAAAGGACTAAACAAATAAGTAAAGATGCAGCAGCATCCATATTATTGCTCCATCCCAATTCCCTCTAAATGGCTACAGCCCTTCAAGTTATCAGACCCATCTCGAAACTTGCCTAGTTTATCTAATACTTACTATACGGCTTTAAACCCATAGCATTGTCCTTAGGCAAAGTTTACGTATTTGATCGGGCCATAATATGTAGAACCGAAAGCCTTTATAAGATTACAAAAGTAGAATGTGGTTACATTGGGCACTTGGCCATCTGTAGTTGTATATTACTGTCACTTAGCTCTTCCATAGGTCTCGGTCTAACACAATAATCGACAAATATCGTTCACCATGAACCTATTGGGTACTAACAAGAGTTCTAGAGCCGTCCAGGGGCTTGGTATCTGTGTCTGAAAGCAACATTTCTGAATATTTACTTAGCCTCCTAGAAAACGCGGTAACCTCGCCTCGAAGATTGGCTAATAAATGGCAGCCTAAAAATAGTAAGGCCGTGACTACGTTATATGAATTTTTATCGCGTGAAATTTCACGCAATAGTCAATACCCAAATTCCATTTGTTGGTAAGATCTAGGAGGCCGCTTCTAATGGAAAAGTTAGCGGGTGGAATTCGCCGTGGCCATAACGACCAGCGAAACTGTTAAGCATACCAGGTCTTACTTGGCTAATAGCCAAGTGCCTACCTAGGTACCTTAGCATCCAGTAGAACAAAGCATGGGGACGGGATAGCACCTCCAAGCTGAGAAACTGGGTTTTAACCTTCGGCAAGAGCCCCTAACTGAGTCTACATTGTCTTGCTAACCGTTCGCCGCTCCGTCGTGATGGTCTCTTGAACATCAAACTATCGAAAATATCTCATGTCCTTTTGTTTCGAAAATCTTTAGGAAAACGAAGAATATACCTTGCTAAAAGTTCTGATCATCAATAACATTGACGATTTACTCCTATTCCTTCTCGACTGTATATCATCGGTTACAAGTCGTCAATCAATATGCAGGTACATCCATTTCCCTGTGTCTAAGGTTGATGCTATTTCTATTCAGACCCCTAAGTACCATTCGTCACTCAGGGGTCAGGGTTTCTAAGCTAGAAAACTTATCGTTACCAGTTTTTCGAAGTACTGTCGATTATGGCACTTTTCGTAGCCGCGGCGGCTGTCCCAACCCCCAATTCCACCGATATTGGCGCAACGGCACCTTTTACAGGAGAGATACTCTACCATCTCATGTGCTGGGATCCAAAAGTCGACAGTTTCTGCCAGGGAAAGGCAAACTGCACCATTATTGGCAAGGTAACCAGCGACATTACATCATGCCAGTCTGGTTGTACTTGCACTTGGAGGCGTTTGCACTAGATTGGAGAAGGTATCGAGGCGATCAAATGTGTATTTTGGATCTTCTCTCGCAGGTATGTTTATTCTGAACATTACAATACAAGAGATGGGGCCGATCATAGTATTTGTATGATGTCCAGGGGTTTCGGGTAGCAGTCTATCCTAATTTAAAGTATCGATGTCTTCCAACGATGTATATACCATCTCCGACGAACTCTAACTCTTCTTGATATAGATCATTACCGCCCGCTGCAAGAAGGCGGATACTGACATCGAACCAAATGTATACTGGGAAGGTTCGAAACACATAATGAACCGTAGGCTTCGCGATACGAACCTGGGATATGGGACTGACTTTAAACATTGGTCTAATGGACGCACTCTTGGAGCACGGTCATGGCGCTGTGCATACTTAGATAAGTAGTCATAACTGCCGATCAAGTATTCTGTTTTTCGGCTGATTCCCTCATCTCATCATCGAAGTGGCGGGACTTTATTAGAAACGTGATATAATGAGCTTGAATCCTAGAAGCTCCGGTATTACCTTCTAACTATGGAGATTGACTTGCGGCGGTGCATGCTAATAGGTGCTAATAGTAATTAAGACATTGCGCAGCTACCCCTTTCATCCTGTATCTGTCAAATGCACGGGAGACGCCTCTCTGACGAAGAACTTCCAACAAGCTGTAATAAAAGGGGGGTTCTACACAAGTACACCCGCTTCAATTCACACCACTGAGTGTGACTGGAGAAGATTGAGTACGGCCTACTAACATACATACAGGTTGGCTGAATCTAAACACCTACTGGTAATTTCTTTTTTAAAAAACTGGATATTCCCGGGATGCGGCAGCTAAGCTATGGGAAGCGATCTCGCCGGCCCGCGGCCCCGTGCCCGCCGGCTTGGTGCTAAGTACCGCATCACTTAGGATGCCGAATACTGGACGACTTATCATTATCGCACAGCATCCTACCCCAGGCCACAGGCGGGTGTAGATAAAAGGTTTGCGCCCTGGGATGGCCCTGACACTAAGAAGAAGGCCATGGTGTTCAAGACCGGGCCATCAAAGTTTGATCGGGATGAACATGCATTGTGATGCAACGATAACATAAGGATTCAATATGAATTGTTACAATGGTTTCATGAAGAACTCTTCCGGTTCGACATTTTTACGTGACGCAGACAGGTTTGCTAAATTTGCCACGATTGTGCACAGTGCCATCATGGAGGATTGAGATGGCTATAATGGAAACTATAGTAACAAAAATGGTTGAGATTATGAAGAAACAAAAACAGCAATCTGATTTTTAATGGAATATTCTGGGATCGGGCTGCGGATGCATAGGCATATGAAGAAAGTGACCAGACTTATCGTCGTATAGTACTGAGAGTGCCCTTCTAGGTAGATGACAGAAAATGACCTCGCTTGAGAACAACACCGGCCATTCCTGATTCGTGAAGATGAGGCTCCGCAGGCCATCGCATTTTACTTGTTGCAAATAGTACAGAACCTACGCCAAGATAAGAAGTGCTACTGGTAGTATGACTTCCCATCAGCTTAGTCTCTGGTCCAGGCCGGACGACATAGAATGGCTATCGCCGGCGACATCGTAATTCCCGGGCACCAATAGATCCAACATATCGAATGCCCTTACATCACTCTGTATGTAAGGATATCTATCCTCCGCAGGGTCCCAGCCTATAATGAAACCAGATTCTTATCTAGATGATGGTCTACTTAGTAGGGAGAATCTAAACAGAGAAAAATATTATTATGGATTTGGGCTACCTAAAAAGGCAATATCATTAGTCAAGCATACCGATCGATTGGACAATAGCCGACTACTTGACGTTGACGTGGATCAAGGGGGCGACAAACAGAGTTTTCGGTGGAGTTTGGACTGAGCTTGAAGGATAGTTCAGGCCAGAATCAAGCAATAGGGACTATGGCGCCAATTTAGCCCGATGCCGGTACATACGACGGTCAAGGTTGGTTCCAGCCTCTCGCCGAAACTCTCCGCCACCACATCATCGTATACCTAGTGAACACTTAGTTCTTATTAGTCGTGAGCAATTGCGGTATTTCCAGTTGGAAAATTTGACCTCGGTGGCGGTGGAGTGTATCGTGACTCCATACCAAATGGAACGGCGCGAGTCTGAGACGGGTCGGACTCGTTCGTCTCGTCTCGTCTCATTCATTTATTCATAACTACTCCCTCCTTCGGATTCTATGTGTCAAGCTAACCCTCCGCTTGCTTTACACGTTAAACACGATTCCACTTCCGCGTCGGACCATTGCTTCCTTCGTCGCCGATCGTTATGGCTTCACAAGGTGAAGAGAAAGCTGGTACAGTCACGAGGACGCCTACTTTCGAAAACGAGAAGAAACTGCCAGATACAGTGATCTCCACTACATCGCTCGATGGCTCACAGAAGGACCCAGAGGTGGGCGAGGGCCTACAGCGTGGCTTAAACAGTTGGCATCTCCAATTCATCGCAATTGGAGGCGCTATCGGCACAGGGCTTGTAAGCTTCAAAATCATTGTCCGCGATGGAGTTTTTGTTATTTTCTAACATGTCGTAGTTCATCGGCAGCGGAAAAGCGCTCGCGACAACGGGGCCCGTCGGCTGCTTGATTGCATTCGTCTTCGTCGGTACGATTGTCTACTCGATTATGGTGAGCCTAGGCGAGATGGCTACCTATATGCCCGTTGCGGGTTCGTTCACGGCCTACGCATCACGATTTGTCGACCCTTCGCTCGGTTTCGCTGCTGGCTGGATTTACTGGTGGTCGTGGGCCAGCACTTTCGCAGTAGAATTGGTCGGTTCTGGTCTAGTTATTCAATACTGGGACAAGACTCTGAATGTCGGCATCTTCATCGCCGTGTTTTGGGTCATCTTCACAGCTTGCAATTTTCTACCTATTCGTTGGTTTGGAGAATTCGAAGCGTACTTCGTTTCTATCAAGGTCATCACGGTTATCGGCTTCATCATCTTCGCCATTGCCATCGATGCGGGTGCTGGTCAAAACGGCTACCTTGGCTTTACCTATTGGGTGCACCCAGGCCCTTTCGCCGCATCCCTAGTCCCCGGGAATACTGGCAAGTTCGTTGGATTCTGGTCTGTTCTCGTAACCGCAGGGTTCTCATATCAGGGTACTGAGCTTGTGGGTGTCGGTGCAGGCGAGACGGCTGATCCTGCCAAGACCGTGCCGTCGGCCATCCGATGGACATTCTGGGGCGTATTTTCGCTTTTCGTCGGGACCATCTTCTTCATCGGTATCACAGTACCTTCAGACAACCCAAATCTGCTCACCGACGCCAGCGACGCCTCGGCATCACCCCTCGTCCTTGCTGCTAAACTGGCTGGCATACCTATCCTCCCGCACATCATCAATGGTGTCCTGCTCACCGCAGTACTGTCAGCTGCAAATTCCAACGTATACTCAAGCAGTCGAATGATGGTCGCGCTCGCCAAAGAAGGGCATGCGCCGAGATTCTTGGCGCGGACGAACCGCTTTGGCACGCCCCATTACGCTATCGGCTTTTCAGCCGTCATCGGCCTACTTGCCTTCCTCAACCTATCATCTAGCGGAGGTCAGGTTTTCGACTGGCTTTTGAATATCACCGGCATCGCTGGCTTCATTGGCTGGGCCGCTATCAGCATTTGCCACTTGGCCTTCAGTACGTATTCCTGAGTCTTTTTTTACCATGCGTTGTGACATCATCTAACGCTTGGAATCTTCTAGTGCGAGCCCTACGAGTCCAAGGCATATCACGAGATTCGCTAGCCTTTAAAGCCCCGATGCAGCCCTGGCTAACTATCTACGGACTGTTTTTCTGTGTGTTGATTCTCTTCACAAACGGGTTTACAGTCTTCATTGAATGGAGCATTAGCGATTTCTTCGCAGCCTATATCAGTATTATCGTATTCGTTATTCTCTATGTCGGACACAAGGTGGTCTACCGGACACAATTTGTAAAGATGACCGATGTTGACCTTGAGCGCGACCGGGCAGGCGTATAGCAACATTTAAAAAGATCGTGTCTTGTTTAGATAGGTTCTATGTGTAAATCAGTATAGATGGGTTTAATCTCGTGGTGTTCAATCAAGGAGTTTGGTGTGCGATGAACTAGCTTTATTATTTGGACTTAGGGATATAGCACGAGCAAAACACGCGGCGTACAAAATCAATGTTGTCTGAAACTAGGATTTACCGGCAATAAACAATGAAAATATTATTTTTAACTGCCAAGTAATTCAATTTATGCATGAAAAAGCTTGTACTATATGTTCTCGTTCCTCGATCTAGTCATTTTAGTTTAGACCCTTCAAGCCTCATCCCAGCCATTTAGCAGCTGCGCTAACCCCCATAGTTATAGGCTTCCAGTGGATTATCCCGAAATGGCTAAGGCAAAACCTAAGGTTTACCTACCCTACAGCACACAGATTAACCACCTTTCTTTTACCAACATTTTTTCTTGCATGAATTACATACATACTATGATTGTGAACACTCCCACATCGATTGGTCAGAAGTCTTCATGAGCTTCCTCGCCTCATTCGGGCTTGTGGTTTAGTGGTATAATACTCCCTTAGCATCTGATGGTCTTCTCCCGAGAAGCCCACGAGAAACTGGGAGTGGTCCGGGGTTCGATTCCCCGCGAGTCCAACAGCGGTGGTTCAATTCCACCTATACCTACATACATTTTTGTTTTCTTTTTGTTATCTTCTCTTCTTGTTTGAAAAGTAATGAGCTCTGATAACATACTGATAACATAGTCTCATCATCAACTGTCAGGGTTTCAAGAGTCTATAAAGTCGGCAATATTTCAACAATTCCTAACTGCTAGTAAGCACAAAGCACGCTCAAAGCACTCACATACCTAAGTCATGCGCTGTACAGCCCAATTTTTTTTAAACAGAAAATGCTTGTATTACCTACTTAGGTTATCTTTATACTGCATCTTCATATCAATCATCGCGGTCCACTTGATAGCATATGTAAATAGAGGAAGCGGCATGAAGGATCACTGTTGGTAACTCTCGAGAAAGACGACATAGGTACCAGAGTTATAAATATAAATAGAGGTAGGGCGGCGCAGGGCTGACTGTTCTTCCAATGAGGAAGCTTGTTTCAACTTTGCGGCGTTTTAGAATTTTGTGAGCGGAGAGCCAATCAATTCCCTGTCAACCTTCCATTTTAGTCGATCAACTGTTCAAGCGCATGATCGAGGCCCTGAACAGCACCCCTAAACCCTAACTAAACATCGCTATCTCGATACCTAGCAGCTGGACTGCAGGTCTGAATATAATCACATTTCGGCCTAGAGTGGAATGTGATACAACAAGTTCTAACAGATGCGCGTCTTTTAGCCTTCGATATTATTATGTACAATTCTATTCACAAATGAATGCCTCCCTAATTATAATCCTCTCCAAGGCATGTATAGCTTGACAATAAATATTCTCAAAGCCAAACTAGTAGTCGCTCATTAGTATCTCCTTGAAATTCTTGACCAGTCAGGAGATTCAATAATTGCTTTAGCAATATTATAAAATTGCCGGTTCTGCACCGGTGGATGTATTCCGCAGGCGCACCTGGAGCACAAGGATCCAAGACTTATCGTGATCCCTTGATGACATAAACCCATCATCCCTTTCTAGGTACCACCTACTTGCTCCTGCTTCGCAAAGACAATAGATGACAAGGAGCCTCTCTTTCTTCTTTTCATGACATTCATTAGCTAGCCTTCTCGCTCCGCCCCTGGCGACCTTATCTCTATGTCTTCATTCTTTCTTCTTTATTTCGTCAATTGAATTGGACAACGGTTGGGCTGGCTCTATTGTTTACTTTGCTATTATTCACGCCTCAAGCCTGCGTGTTCTCTTTGCTCTGCTCCGGCCGGCTACGGTGCAAGTTTCGCAAATATTAACACTACCACTTTTACTTCGCATGATTCTTGACGTTCGTTTCTCTTGTACGAGTAACAATTAGATATACGTTTGCCTCTCATTCTAGCTTACAAAATACCCTGGCCGTTTATTTCGCTTCATCGCCGAGCTGTCGTAACTATGTCGAAAAGCCTCTTTCGTGCTGCCGCGCTGGGCGCGACTTTTATAGCTCCAAAGGATCTCGATATCAATAACTCAGGTATGTTTGCTCGATTCTCATATTGTCTATCCGTATTGATGTTGTCATCTAACTATTACGCAGAGTCAATTAAGTCGGTCGCCAGTACAATCGCTTATGGCACCATGGCGTACTACACTGGAAACATCACAAATACTCCAGATGTATGTAATGCTTCTCCCACAAAACTAGCAGGAAGACTTAACAGGGCTAACCGTGCTACATAAGACCATTGCGATCTTCCCCCAGCCTCACTGTAAGACATCTCCTTTCCCCCCTATCATGGAATAACTTAAGCTTGCTGACTTTCTGTCGCAATAGACTGGTGGCAAGCCGGCGCTTGTTGGGGAGCTATGCTAGATTACTCGCATTATACGGGTGATGCTAGCTATGACGATGTGATCACACAAGCACTGCTAAGTCAAGTCGGGCCAGAGTTTGATTTCATGGATCCCCTTTATGCTGGTTCTGAGGGCAATGACGACCAAGCTTTCTGGGCCTTTTCTATACTAGAAGCCGCCGAACGCAACTTTCCCCAACCCGATGATTCGATACCACCTTGGCTGACAATAGCTGAGAATATATGGAACACTATGGTTGCGAGATGGGACGAGACGACTTGTGGTGGTGGCTTACACGTATGTAGTCCTCGGAATCATTTTCATCCTTTGTTTCTTTACTTTCGGAAACTAGATAGTCCTTTTCAGGCCGAAATCATGCACAAGACACTTTCCGAGTTTGGGAGGCGCTCACAGACCGCGCTCAACATGGCAATTACTGACCCCGAGCGTTGTAGTGGCAGATATATCCTAGTAACCCAAACGGCCTCGATTACAAGAACGCGGTATCCAACGGTGGTCTATTCCAAATGTCCGCGAGACTGGCACGAGCAACTAGGAACGAGACCTACTTTCGGTGGGCGGAAAGGGTATGGGATTGGTCAGAGAAAATTGGGTTTATCGACGGGAATTTCAACGTGTTCGACGGTGCGAGTTCAATGAAGGGCTGCCAGGACACCAACCCTATAAGCTTCTCCTATTCGCAAGGGATTTACATGTACGGAGCAGCAGTGCTTTTCAACTACACCAATGGAGACGAGACCTGGGCCGACCGGACAAACGGCCTCCTACAGGCTTCTCGATCATACTTCAGCCCGTTCCCAAATGCTACCAATATCATGTATGAGCATGCTTGTGAGTTATATGATACATGCAACACGGATATGAAATCGTTCAAGGGCTATCGTAAGTAATTCTTGAGAGCGATTTCCTTCTTATTTATGTCCAATTTATAAGGGTTGCTTTCTATGCTTCTGGAATATTTATGGATCACACTCAAAACGGCGATAACTGACTCGGAGTGCTGCAGTCTCTCGCTTCATGGCCGCAACGACACAGATGATGCCTTCGACTCTCAATGACGTCCAAGAACTTCTCGGTGCATCTGCTATAGCAGCAGGGAAGGCGTGTTCAGGCGGCCATAATGGTACCATATGTGGACAAAAATGGTATGCACTCTTCATGTTTATATTTCCGCCCGTTGCCGGTAATTACTGACACCGGATTTCGGACAGGTATGTCGAAGGATTTGATGGGAATCCAGGGCTCGGGCAGCAAATGACTGCTCTCGAAGCCGTTCAGGCGCTACTGGCTTTTCATGCACAGCCGCCTTTGAAATTTGGTGAAATTAAACATGTCAAAGATAAAGTGACACTAGATCCGACGACTACACCGTCGACTATACCGTCGACTAGCACGGCCACCACGACTACTTCAATCACCGCGATTACACCGATCACATCGATCATGCCGACCACATCAACCATACCAACCACAGTATTACCATCGACTACACACCAGCCAGATTCTGTTGCTCGTGTTATCACCGCTGGTTATATTCCGATTGTTGTCCCATTAATTATCTCTGTTGTGATTTTCAGTGTATAAGCTGAGAATTTAGGGGCTAAAATGCATGACAACCGGAGTTGGGCTTAAGAAGTTTTTCATTTCCCTTAGACGAGGGGCAGTGGCATCGCGTTGGAAAAGCAGAAGTTGGTGGTATGCTTTGATTCCCTCCAATAGAGTATTCACCAGATGAGTCTTGAACATCCTTGTCTAGCGCGAAATTCGATCAAAGTTGGCCAGTATTCGCAGTGGTTTAAGTTTAGTTCGGGTCTAATAATTCAACATTCGCATAGAACCTTGTTTCGTTTCAGCAGTGTCCATGTGCTGGTTAGCTACAAAATTCGCCTAGATCATGCATCTATACGACTTCACTAGCTCACTTAATGCATCAATTGAAGTTTCTTGCCTTTTGCAGGTGGTGGCTCCGATCGGAGCTCCACTATGACGAGTTCACTAAACGCCTTACCATTAGATCTCTAACTCAGGAACTCAGAAAGCTATGATAGGAAGTAATATTAAGTTATATAAACATCCAGTATTCTCCAGAGTCACAGCAAACATAAAAAAGGCACGAGTTTTGTAAAGAGCTAGGCAGACAAGAACGACTCGTATCGATCATAACAGCTCACTATGTCAGCGTTCAACCTAGAGACCTGTGCGAGGTCTAACATCTTGGCGCTTGAACCTTACCGTTGTGCGAGAGAGTAGGATATCCAGAATTGTGTGTGACATATGTCCCCGTGCTGACATTCTCAATCTAGTGACTACAAGGACGACGGCACAAACATCTTATTAGATGCAAACGAGAACGCCTACGGGCCCTCTTTGACAACCGCCGCCGCCTCATCGGCATCTTCAGCCACCACGTCGTCAGGGCCCGAGATTGACTTCCTGGGCCTGCACAGATATCCGGATCCGCATCAACGGGGGTTGAAGCGACTACTCTGCAATCTCAGGAATACTCACCACCACACAGACAAGAAGATCACCCCGGACAACTTATTCGTCGGTGTCGGGAGCGATGAGGCCATTGATAGTCTCATGCGGTGTTTCTGCGTTCCCGGCCGCGACAGAATCCTCGTCTGCCCGCCTACTTATGGCATGTATTCGGTATCAGCGCAGGTAAACGACGTGGGTCTGGTCAAGATACCGCTCCTGCCCGCACCGTCATTTGCGCTCGACGTCGCCAATATAAAACAGGCGCTATCAAATGAGCCCAATATCAAATTAGCGTATCTATGTTCGCCAGGAAACCCGACGGGGGCCCCGCTCGCAAAGGAGGATATACGGCAGCTGCTGGAACACCCGACGTGGAACGGCGTAGTCATCGTCGATGAGGCGTACATCGACTTCTCGCCCGAGGGCTCGTCGCTTGCTGAGTGGGTCGCCGAATGGCCTAACCTCGCCATTATGCAAACATCGTCCAAGGGCTTCGGCATGGCGGGGATTCGGCTAGGCTCTCTATTCGCATCGGCGCCTATCGCGCGACTTCTGAATAGTATGAAATCACCGTATAATATCACCAGTCCGACAAGTGCGTTGGCTATGTACGCATTTTCGCCGGATGGGTTGGCGGTTATGCACGCGAACCGAGAAAAGATCGTCGCGCAGCGAGAGCGCTTGATTCGTGAACTGCCTAAGATCAAGGGTATTGGACGCTTGCGCGGTGGTATCGAGAGCAATTTCTTGCTTTACGAACTGCTAAATAAAGATGGACAGCCCGATAATGTCACGGCTCTTGCTGTGTATGAGAGGTTGGCTGAGAATAGGGGCGTTGTGGTGCGGTTTCGAGGCAAGGAGCATGGATGTCTGGGGTGTCTGCGGATCACGGTTGGGACGGAGACTGAGGTCACGAGGTTTTTGGAATCAGTGGGGGAAACTCTTGCTGAGGTCAACGGCCATGATATTGTGGTGTATAGCGACGAAGAGAAAAGAGAGGTAGAGGCCAACGCTGTTATCTCGTAGATTTGCCTATAGAATTGGGGTTCATAGAATAGACCTCAGCTGCTTCAGACAGCAGTGCAGCTTCCATGAAATTAAAAAAAAGATTTAATTCATATTCAAGTTACCTAACACACAGCTTTATTATAGAGAGCATTATGACTAATAAATATCTCTAAAGAGTGTGCTTTTATCTTGAATAGACCTGTACTTCCGAGGTTGTGCCCATGTTTGAAGAATCGATATGGTTTACCTCATAATATGGTTTACAAGAATACTCTGACGTTAAACCCCGCCCCCACCTGTCTTTTCAAGAATTTGTCTGTCACTACCTCTTTCACATGCGCAGCCAACTCAAAGTGACATTGACTAGGCGAGAACATCGGAGAGATTGAGACCGAGCGTTAAAGATTTTTTATTTATTTATCTATTTTTAAATAAGCCGATCGCCAAATAACAGGTATCGGGTTTGGTTTTGGTCGTAGTGCACGATGCACATACAAGAGATCAGCGAAGATGTCGCAGAGCGCCTCAAGCTCGAGCAGTCACAACCTCAACCTCAACCTCAACCTCAACCTCAACCTGAGACCGAAGTATCAAAACCCGCCGTCATATCAACAGAGCAGTCACAAGATGGCAGTGATTTCATACCGGAAGTTATGCCGGCCGTGTTCCCCGAACTCTCGCCTGGTCGTGCGATGACGGAGAAAAAGACGGTCGACGAAGTAATAGCAGAGCTGAAAGCGTCCCCTTTCTTCATGACAGAGCTGGAGGAGAATGATGAGACAGAAGCTTTCAAGGCCTTGGCTTACGAAGGGACACCATTAGAGAACGGGTTAGAGTTCAAAGAGCAAGGGAACGATTGCTTCAAGATACGGCGCTGGGCCGATGCTAAGGAATTTTACACCAAGGGCATTTTAATCCTGGCAACGGAGGAGCGCAAAAGGAAAAAAGCGGCGGAGCCATCCTCTCAACAACTGCCAGAAGTAAAATCTAAGGAAGAGGATGAAGAACGCCCCAAGGACGAGGAGAAGAAGGCAGAGACTAGTGAAGATGAAATCCGCCAAGAGAGAGCAACCCTCGAGTCTTTATACGGCAATCGTGCGGCCTGCCACCTTGAGCTGAAGAACTATCGCTCATGCTGGCTCGACGGTTCTGCAGCACTGCGCTTGAACCCAAAGAATATCAAGGCATACTACCGGTCGGCACGGGCATTTTTAGCCGTGGGTCGTATCGCCGAGGCAGACGACGCATGCGCGCGGGGGTTAGCGCTCGACGAGTCAAACAACCCCTTGAAAACCGTGGCGCAAGACATTATCAAAAAGGCGGAGGAAACCGCAGTACGACAACGGCGTGAGGCCGAGATACTAGCCAAGGAGAAGCATCAGAAACTGCTCATCAAGGCGGCGCTGAGGTCCCGCGAGATCCGCACCCGCGTCACGGCCCAGCCCCCCGAGATGGAGGACGCCGGGGTGAAACTTGTGTCGGATGCGGATGATCCGGTCAGCCATCTTTGTTTCCCGACAGTCCTGCTGTACCCGACACATCTGAAGTCGGATTTCATCAAGGCGTTTAGTGAGAATCATAGACTCGCCGATCACCTTAGTTACGTGTTCCCGCTCCCCTGGGACCATGAGGGCGTGTATACGCTGGCGGGCGTTGAATGTTATATGGAGACCGTTACGGGAGGGTTGATCAAACTCGGCAAGAAGGCTTCTTTGCTGAAGGCCCTGGCTGGCGGTAGGGTCGAGGTTGTTGATGAGGTGGTCAGGATCTTTGTCTTACCTAAATCACAGGCGGCTGCGTGGGTCGAGGAATTCAAGATGAAGAAAGCTGCGGAAAAGGGGGTCATAGGATGATAGATATTGTTCGAGATACAGACCGAGAGAGGATATTAAAATAAAATAATTAAAACCCTACAATTTGAATGCTGAGCAGGTTTTCCTTGACTTGGCCTATGGCATGATTTTCAGCTGGCGGAAATAGTATTCTAAATATGCCTAGATGTTTAGGACTATGCCCTGCAAAGCTCCTAACTTGCACACTCATCCACGTCTACTCAATTGAACTTCTAATCACATGGTATACTAGTAGCCCGGGCTCGGTCTCAATACTGCATATTTTGGTCTTTCTGTTTAGTTTGAGAGTGATGTGCGAATGCTATCCCTAACAGTAGAATTTTACTGGATCTGGGAGGGGGGTTTTCACTCGTACAGATTACCTGCTAAACTAACCTCGTCTGATTGAGGAATATGATTAGAAGGAGGAACTGGTGCAGTCCTGCGTCCGCGCAGCCTGTCTCTTGTTACTTGAGCCGCTTCTTTTCAGTCCTCATTTAATAACACAGCGAGACTAATTTTTGGAACCCCGCTTAGAGATCTAGACCAACTTTACAAGCCCATAATAGCCACCTACAATAAGATTATCAGCACGCTTTAGAGGATAATTAGGTTCCCTAGCGGTGGTGTGAGATGTTGTGCTACGCATTTCAGTAAAATGCAGTATCTAGAGACAAATCCCAGGATAGGCTGCGCTTGAAAGCAGGCAAGAAAGCAATATTTGCGAATTCCGCTCACCAGTTCCTTGACCCTAGAAACCTTTTGCACGTAAACTCATTGACTGACCGTGAGCTCAACGGCACGGCACGTACGATAACAAAGCCAGCAATATAAACATTAGACTATAAGACCAATACTACTCGACCGCATGATTTTGATCGGGATGGATCAGCATATACTGCCTCTTTGTGAAAGGCTTGACCTAGCGGTTGTATGCTATGCTGTTTATTAACTATTTTAAAGAAGAAAGGAAAAGTTTTATATATTTTAAAATGTGTATATGCTGCTATATAGTTATTAAAGCGCTACTAAAGCATCGCTTAAGTTTTGGTAAAAGTTTAGAACTTTATACTAGGCTAAGTCTTATTAGCTTATAATATTACTTTTTTTTTTCTTGCGACTTTTATGCGCACTTATAAATAACTTTTTATTAGTTTGCTGTTTTTACATAAGGTAATAGCAATATTAAGTATATATTTACTTTATTTAAGATTTTGCTACTGCTTACTACTTTAAATTTTAGTATATAATTTTCTTTTTTTTATTTGCTACCTTTTTGTTTTTTTTTTCTTTTTTTTTTTAACTTTATTATTACTTTAATAAATAGCACTTTTTTTTTTGCTTTTTTTAGCTTATTAGCTACTTATACTTTATAAGCTACTTGCTTAATTTAAATATAAAGCAGCTTATAAAGTACTAAATTAAATAGCTTTATTTTTTATTTTTTAAAATTTTTTTTTTTTTTTTTAGTGTTTTTATAAAAGTTAAAGTTAATAATATCTACTTATTTTTTACTTATTAGCTTTTTTTTTTTTACGTGTTTATAGCTCTTTTTTTATTATAGCAACAAAATTTTTTACTTTTTAACTTTTTAATAAAAATTTTTTTAATATTTATAATTTCTTATGCTTTAAAATAAGTTTTTAATATTTTTAAGCTACTTTATACCTATTAACTTATTATATAATATATTAGCTATTTTATTAAAAACTTTTATATATTTTATATATATGTAATAAATAAGTAGCTATTATTTTTTAGTTATATTTTTGCTAATAAGTTGCTTAAAAATAAGCAAAAAATATATTTTTTATATTAATATTTATAGTTTTTTAAGCTATAATTATTTTATTATAAGTAATTATTTAAGCCTTATTTATTATTTGTTAATTTATAGCATATTTATAGCTTATTTATTTATTTATTATAAATATTGCTTATATTAAACTTTTTAAAGCATTTTTAAACTATAATAGTTAAAATTTTAATAAGTTTAAACTACTTAAATATTACTTTTTTTTTGCTAACTTTTTACTTAATAATTAAAATAGCTTAAGTAGCTGCTAACAAAAAAGCTTTTTATAAAGTATACTTAATTATAGCTTATAATCTACTTTTTACTTGCTAACTTTTTACTTTAGCGCGTTAAAAAAACTGCTTAATTTAATTTAAATTTATTAAATATAATTTACAGCCTATTTTTTAATAATAAATAGCAAAAAAGCATATAAAAAACCTAATTTATTTTAAGCTAAATTAAGCAATATTTACTTTATATTAGTAAAAACATTAAAAATTTTATTAATATAGCTATAAAGCTGCTTTTTATTAACTTAGTGCTTATTTTTACTTTAATAAAACATAAATATTTTTATAATATAACTAATAAAAATAATAAAGCTAAAAATATAAAAAAAATAAAAGTAGTTATAAGTATTAAGCTTTATAATAAAGCAGTTAGTTAAAACTAAGCTATTATTATATAGCTTACTTTTTATAATAAAGTAGCTTATATTTAAAATTTCTTTTTAGCGTTTTATAAATTATTTAATTAATTAACTTAGCTACTTATAAGTAGTTATCTTTCTTTTACTTTTTTTTTGCTTATTACTTATTTTTTTTATATATTTTGTACTTTTTTTTTTTTTTTTTTTTTTATAATTAATAACTTTAACTTTTTAATAAATCTTGCTTAGCTAACTTTTCTAATTAACCTAGCTTAATTTATATAAGCAGCTTATTTTTTTTTTTTTGCTTTAGGCTTATTATGCTTGCTAGCATTTTTATAGCGCGCTTTAAACTTTTTAAAAGCGTTAATTTTAATAATATTTTTTAGCAGTTTTTAACTTAGTTTTTAGTAACTAATTTATTTTACTTAAACTTTATAGCATTTAAAGCCACTTTAACCTTTTTTTTGCTTAGTTTTTACTTATAATATGCTTTTTACTAAATATATATTCTTTTTTAATATAATTACTAAAAGTTTTATATTTAAGTTAACTTATAATAATAAAAGGTTTATAATAGTTTTTTATAAAAAGTTAATATAAAAGCAATTATATATTTTTTTTAAAACATTTAGCTTTATTATATAAAAGCTAATTACTTTAATTACTTTATATTTAGTTTATAATTAAGCTAGCTTTTTAAATAATTAGTTTGTTTTTATATTTTTTAGCCTTAGCTAAACTAAATTATTTACTTTATATTAATTTATAAAAATATGCTTTTTATTAGCTAATTTTTTTATAAGTTATTATATAAATATTATAGCAATTTATATAAAAACTTAAGCGTTTTAAAATTATTATATAAAAACTTTTACAATAGCTTTTAGCTTTTACGTAAATATTAATAAATGCTTTATTTATTTAATTAAATCTATATAATATTTATATTAAGCAAAAAAAAGGCTTATTTTTATTACTAATAAGTTTTTATTATTAAAAGCTAGCATTACTTTTAATAAAAAGTATAACTAATTTAGTTATATATAAGTAATAAAAGCTTTAAAGTATGCTAATACTTTTTAATTTGCTTTTTTTATTGCTTTATTTATTTTTAAGTAATAAGCCATACTTAATTTTTATTTAATACTAACTAATTTATATAGCTATTTTTAAAACCTTTTTACTTAGTTTATTTTTTAATTATTAATAATTACTTTAAAAAATTTATAAAACTTTTAAAAGCAATTAATAAACTACTTAGTATAAGCTTTAGCGCTTATAATTATTATAGCTTTTAATATTATTTTTTTATTAAGTTAGTTTATAATTACTATAATATAAATTGGGTTACTTTTATTACTTATAAAAAAATCTATTATAAAGTTAATAAAAAGTTTGCTTTAAAACTATTTAAGTATTAAAAAAAGCTTAAAAAGCTTTCGCTTTTTTTACTTTTAAATAGTTTTTTTTTTATATATATTATAATTGTTTATAAAGCAGCAAGTTATTTAGTATATATTTAGCTAAAAATAACTTTTTACTAATATTATAACTATATTATTTTTGCTAAAGTGGCTTAATAATAAAAAGTTATAGTAATTTTATATTAACTTAATTTAAAGCGGCTTTTAATTAAATATTTATATATATTTTTTATATTAAAGTATTTTATTTACGCTAATTTTATATTTTAATATAATTATATTAATTAGTTTTTTTACTATTTATATACTTAAAGAAAACTTTTGTTTTTTTTTTTTTATAGCTTTAATAACTTTTTTATAGCTTAAGTTTTACTTTAAAGTTATATTTTAAGCTATTTAAAAGTTTTTATATATAAAGATCTATTAGCTTAAAAAAAACTTATTAATATTTAATATTATAAAGCTTATTTTTATATTTTTAAATAGCTTTAAAGCGATTTATTTTAAGCGTATAAGTATAAATTCTCTACTTAAAAATTATTTATTTGTTTTTAAAAAAAGGTTTTGTTTTTTTTTTAATAGCATGTTAAAGCGCTTGCTATTAGCTTTAACATAGTAAAATAGCATAAACTTAAAATTAGTTAGAAATTTTAACTATTAAACTTATTATTTTATTAATTTTTTAATTATTATAAAATATTTAAGGTTTTTATAATTAATAAGTACTAAAAACGCTTTTTTTAAGCTATAAAGCTTGCTTTTTTATACTTTTATATTAGTTATAATTACTAAAAGCTTTTTATTATAGATTTTATAATTAGTTTTAAATTTAAATAATTTTTAAAAAAAATATACAATAAGCTAAAACAATTCTTACTTATTATATTAAAATAAACAGCTTTTATAAATTGCTTTTAAATAGTTTGTTTTTAATACTATTAATTAGCTTAAGTTAAATTAAGCTAATATTAGCTTGCTTATAAAAAGTAGCTTTATTTGCTTAAAGGCTGCTTTTTTTTTGCTTTTTTACTAAAAAAAAATACTTTTTTTTATTAGTTATATTAGCAAAGTAATAATATTTAAATACTTTAAAATAAACTATTAATAAAAGTTAATAAAGCCTAAAAAGCTTTTTATTTTTTTAAGCGACTTAAAAGCTTTTTATTTGCAAATAGCTTATATTTTTTTTAAGTTTATTTAAATCTTTATTTTTGCTTTTATAATAAATTTTAAATACTTTGTTTTTATTACTTTAAACTTATACTTATTAATATTTAAGTATAAATTTACTGCTTTTAAAGCGCTTAGTACTTGCTTAACTTTTTTTATATAGTTTTTTTTTAAACTATTTAATTATATTAATATATTATTAATATATACTAAGGTAAAAATATTTAAGTATAAACATAAAGTAGTATTTATATAGCGTTAAAATATAGTAAAAGCACTAAAAAGCTTAAAAAAAGTTATTATTTATTTAAATAATTTAAAACAAGTTTAAAATACTATTTTTTACTTATTTTTTTTTTTAATATAAAGCTTATAAAAAGTAGCTTTAATATTTAATTTTATAAACTATTATACTTTTAATAAATTTGCTAAAGTTTTTTTAATTAAGAGTAAAAGGTACCTATTAGCTTATATTATAGCATTAAGCGCTTAATAATTTATATAAAAGCGCAAGCTTTTTTTAGGCTTTTTTATAAAGATTACTAAAGCATTAATAAATAAGCTGCTAGCTTTAATATAGCTTTTATTTAGCAGCTTTATAAGCGTTTTTTTTAATACTATTAGTTTATTTTATAATATTTTATATAAAGGGCCTTATAAAGCTAGTAGTTTTTTTTTGTTTTTATTAGAAATAAATAATATTTTATGATCTACTTTTTTATAATGCAATAGTAGCTTATTGCTTTTTTTTTTATTAAATAACTTTGTTTATGCTTTATATTTTTTTAGTAGTAAGGTTAATAGCTTTGATAAAGCTTTTATTAATAGCGCTTTTATAATATTTACTATAGTTATAGCAAATATTAAAGTGTTTTATACTTATAAGCGCTAAAGTTGTTTTATTTTTATGCTAAATATTATTTTATTTAATTGCTGCGCTTTTTTTATTTTTTTTATATTATTTATTTAAAATATATACTTTTATTTTTATACTTTTATTTTTTTTGCTTTACTTATGCTAATTATATATTTATAAGTAATATAAGTTATTTTTAATTATTTTATTTATAGTTTTTTTAAAACTAGGTTTTATTATAGGTTTAAGATAATATAAGCAGGTATTTTTTGCTAAAAGCTATTAATATTTACTTTTATAAAAGCTATTTTATTAATAATTTATTACGTTATTATAACTTTTTTTAAAATTTTTTAAGTTATAAAAATATACTTTATTTATAAGCGTTAAGCTAAAAAGCTATTTATTATAGTTATATATTTATAATTTTAGTTAATTAATGTTTTAATAACTAATATTTTATTATAAATAAAGTTTATTATAAATAATATTTTATTTATAAGCTGCTTTAGTTTAGCTTTTAAGCTTATAAAAATTAAGTTTTTGTTTAGCTTTTGTTAGCAATTAATAGTAAAAGCTATTTGTTTTTTAAATTTTTAAAGGTTTTTAACTTATTATTATTTTTTATTTTAGTTTTTATAGCTTTTACTTTAATTTTACACTAAATAAAAGCAAGTATATACTTAGCTATAAAGTGGCTAATTTTTTTATACTTTAAATATTGCTTATTTTTTTTTTGCTTATTTAGCTTTTTGTTTAATACCTACTTAGCCTTTTGCTATTATTAAGCAAAAGGTATACTTATAATATTTATTTTAATTATAAAAATATTTTTATTAGCGTTAATAATTTTAATTAAAGCTTTTTTTGCTTAGTAAAAATTTTTTCTTTAGTTATTTTATAAAAAGTAATAAGTTTAGCTTTTAAAGCGCTTTATTATTATTATTACTTTATAAGTTTATTTAATATAGTTTATAAATAAGTTTTAAGCTATTAGCTTATTTGCTAGCAATAAATTAAGTGCTTTTTTAAAAATAACAAGCTTAACTAAATTATTTTATAATGTGCTTTTAATATTAGCAAAAGTTTTTTTTTATTTTAAAAAAAACTTTAAAAATAACTATTTTTTTTTTTGCTTAAGCTTAAATAATTTTATAGCTGCTTTTTTTATATAGTTTATATTAAAATAGTAGTTATATAAAAACGCTATAAATTTTATAAGATTATAATGCTTAATTTTTTTTTTAGTAATAAAAAACAGTGCTATTATAGCTTTAGCAATATTTTTAAATATTTTATTAATTATATAAAACTTGTTTTAGTTTTATTTTATAAACTTTATATTTTTTTTTAATTTATGTTTTATAGCAGCTTTTTATATAAAAAACTTTAATTAAGTACTTAAAAACTTTTTTAGCTATTATAAAAGTTTTTTTTTTAGGTTATTTAAAATAAAACTTTAAGCTAAAATAAATTTAAAGCCTTATATAGTTATAAAAGCTTAATTAAAAACAGCTTTTTTTTTGTTATTGCTTTAATAAAGCGTAAGTAAAGATGTTTTAGTTATATTTAGTAGGTAGTTAGTAATGCTTTAGTTAAAGTGTTACTACTTAGCTTTTAGCTGTTTTATTTATATAATTATATTGTTTTAAAGGTTTAATATTATTATAATAAAAAAGTTGTTTATATTTATATATTGTTTAGTTATTTTAAGTTATATGGTATTTAGTAGTTGTTAAGCAAATATCTTTATTATTTGCTTTTGTAAGCTATGCTGCAGTATTTTTTATAGTGTTTGTTTTTTTATTATTTTTTTAGTGCTATATAATTAAATAGCTTTATTATTGCTGTTTAAAAAAAGGTAAAAAAGATAATTAATATATAAAAAGCTTAATTTAGTAGTTATATGCTATGTTGTTTATTAACTATTTTAAAAAAGAAAAGAAAAGTTTTATGTATTTTAGGATGCGTGTATGTTGCTATATAGTTGTTAGGGCGCCGCTAAGGCGCCGCTTAGGTTCCGGCAGAAGTCCGGAACTTCATACCGGGCTAAGTCTTACTAGCCTGTAACACTCCTAAACACCAAATCCCTTGCCTTATCCGATAGCATTAACGAGATTCTCCTCTTTATGCCCTTAGCTATCTCAAGGCTCAGTGTGCCATATATCCAACCTTGTCTTGTGATAAATAATAAAAGTATCTAGTTAACGGGGAGGTTAGCTCGCTAACCAGGGCAGGCTTAAGCAGTTCTTCATCAGTATCAAGGGCTAGGGCCGGCTGATAAAGCTGATCATAGATATAAACCAAACGTCGGGAAAGGGGTTCTATAGGATCCTGTTCGTCGTAAGTAGCGCGTCGACGTTTCCTATTGCTTCGTTCAATGAATTTATCTCTCTATAAGTTGTTGTTAGAATTTAGGAAGTACAAACATAGCGGCATAGCGCCTGGTAGTAATGTATGTTACGGGCGGCGAGGTCTATGACAAGGCTAGCCAGCCAGTTAGCCCTGCTGTCCTCAACTTCCGGGCCATAGACGCCAGATCACAACCAAGCGATTTATTCTCAGATAATAGAAGTGTAGTTGCCGGTCAGGTGCACTGCGAATAATCACTCAAAGTAATATCTGCATCATATTGCACCTATGATATGAATAGTATGTATCCGAATCAAATAATTCATCGATCCCAAAGATACAAAAACTTTTTCATTCATTCCCCGTCCCATGAAACTCCGTGTCCAGATCCATGCAGCCTTGTCGCCGAAACAACCGCCATGGCCTAACAAGTCATGTTCCCCTTTCCTATTCTCGGATTAATTACTGGTAACGAGGCTATCCTTGCCATTTATCCGCAAAAATAACTTCCCGGGATAACAAAGAGTCATGGTCGAGGTGTGGTAAGTGCCCCTCCCCTCCTCCTCGCCCGCCGCTACATAGAATTGGATCTTACTCTTTTGATCCGCGGAAACATGCCATCGAGAGGCGAGGTCGATACACCATCACTACCTATCTTGGCCGTAGCGCCAGCTTGATACCGGGAATTACAACCACTGCCACTATTTTTATCAGGTCTGCTAATATTAGCACCATAGCTGCCGTCATTTACGCCGTATCTGTTCGTAGCGTCGTCGTGAAGTCCACTGTTATTCGCGCCCTCGGCTTTCCGGCACTTCCTCGCACTCTTCCAGAAGGACGGGTCCCGGACGCTGAGGTTCAGCAGCAGTAGGGCGGCCTTCTTGTCCGCTCCGAGATTGCCGACGCTGCCTTGCTTGTCGTCTTCTCTTAGGCGTATTGACTGGTTTAGTGCGTGGCTTTCCTTGTTTTTGTGGTGGTGCTGTGATATCTGGCTTTGGCGCATGATGGCTCCTTGGTATTGATGGTGTGACAGGCTGTCACCCTCTATTTGCGCCGCTGGTCGCTTTACACGCGGAGACTGGTGTGATATCTGCTGGGGTAAAGGGGGTGGTGCATCAGATGGTGACGGCGGCTGTCTGTGTGCGGTATTCGGGTGATGATATGTCCGTGAATGAGGCTGGGACTGGGACTGGTTTTGGGGCTCACTGAAAGGATGAGCAGCGGGGTAGGGCTGTGAACGTGGAAGTTTTGACACATTCACACTCGGGTAGGGTAATGTTTGTAGATGCGCCGTTGTCGTGAACCGTGGTATTGCGCTCAGCCAGGGACTAGGGCCGGAAGTCTGGTACTCATTGGGTTGGCGAAGATGGGCAGGTGGCTGTGGTGCATTGGCTGGGGTCCAGCCACTACTAGTGACGTGACTGTGTCGTAAAGGGGCGACAATAGACGGAATTGGCGTGTGCAAAAAACGTGGGAGCTGGTGGTTAAGGGGTTCGCGAACCAAACCAGTGCGGTCCGCAGTGGGTGAGAGCTCTCCGTCAGTATCCGTCGTATACGGGCTATTTTCGCTCCCTGGAGTGATAGCGTATGTCTTGCGTATACGGTGTCGGGGATGATGCCTACTACTATCGTCGTAGGGGGTGCGAAGGGCGCAGCGGTCGCGCTTAGAGCCGATATTGTCGTTGTCGTTCCTCTGTCCGGAACCTAAGCTCGCTGTATTGCTGTAGAGGCGCCGGTAATACTCGGCCTCTCGAGTGGACTGAGCCACTATCGCCGGGTCTATAACCATGCGGCTATACTCCGGTGCATCGACCTGTGTACAAAGAGCTGGGAAATCCGGCCCAAATATAGGAATCAGTGCCCCTGATATGTTGTGGCAAAATGTTGCGCAGACGGCCCTCGCACACTGATAAGGCATCCAGTAACCTTTGTGTCGGTCGTTAAACGGGTTGTTTGTTTAATAGAAAAAAAGGTCCAATAAAACGCACCTTGAGCCATAATCGAGCCTCCTGTGATGCTATGTGTGATTTCCTTAAGGCCCGGGTTCGAGTTTAGCATCTTGGCTGGCGTTGTCTATAATCCTCAGCATGAGTTTTCTGGGGGTCCGCAGTTTGATCAGAATGCTCTTGGCTTACTTTGGGATATTTGCAACATTTGAAGAATGGAGTCATGCGAACAAGGCCGACATTATAGTCCCACATGACGGCGTACTCGGCCTCATCCCCAGGGGTTTTGAAGACGTATTGAAAGACTGTATGGTCTAGGTTAACAATGAGTGCCTTCATTATATACTGGTAGAAAGGTATGTGCTGATAATTACCTTCGAAACTTTCTCGTCCAGTCTTCTCAGAGAAGTCCTTCTTACCACTGTTGTATGGTATGTGCCGAGAATACTCTCGTATCTTTCCGAGCGGATAGACTTGGAACATCCGCGCTCGGTGAAGTGATACCTCATCCAGATTCTCGTGGGGTTGGAAGTTTATGGCCCCTTTTGGTTTACCCTTAGTAAACACAGCCGCGTCCTTCGGCATCTTGTGCTTGGGCATCGTCGCCCGTTCTGGAAATACGGACTCCTCCGCACAAGATTCTGTTGGAGATGATGACTCTGGACTAAGGGGAAATCGATTCCCGTTCGGCGGCCCTGGGGGGGCAGGATTGAGAAGAGACGACAGAGAAAGCATAGCGGTGAGTGGTTGTGGGGTGGTGTATGTGTCTTGAAATCAGGTACGCTGCTACTGCAGGTATACGTTGGCTTTGGAATCAGCCAAGTACGAGAGAAGCAACTAAGAGACGAAATACCAGGTAACTCAAGACAACTCCTGCATCGGCGGATAAGAGAGAAAAGAGGAATTCCAAGTCTTTTTGAACCTAGCAAACGGGCAAATCTGAAATATGCCCTCGCAAGACGGCGAGCCGATATTGGCACAAGCAGGCCGAGATTGCTTTCTTTCCTGATTGTGCCTAGTCATGCAGCTATAGCTGCAAAACACCGAGCGGTGTCCGATACGGCGGTATAGACCGGTGTATTCGGCACGGAGTTCTTTGTCAACGATGTCTTGGAATCGACCTGTGAGAGTAGAGATGCCCGTTTGTGCACGCCCACCGCTTCTTGGGAAGACCGAGTTCTAAGCCACGAAGTGATAGGTAACGGGGAATTCCCAGGCAACTAGGCACCATTACTATCTATCCAAGGCGAGGATAGTGTATTCTGATTGTAGACAAGGGCAGACGACACTGATCGATATAGTAACGTCTTGACAGGGGCATGTCGGGACCAACACGCCAGAATCGCCAAACGAGACCATAGACTCTGTATCATCGCCGACGAGAGCTGACTCAAGAAACTCTAGACGTATCAAGTTGATATGCGAAATTCAGGATAACATCGAGGTTAGGCAGGTTTCATTAGATTTCACCAGACTGAGCCCAGGCCCCAAAAGGGCGATCACAGGTGACCGCATGACGCAGCGGAACTAGCAGTACGGACAACAAATGAGTTTGGTACAGCAAATAATCTCTAGTGGCGAGCCCAAACAGGGACTGGGGTTGTTTGGGAAAGCATAGAAGAATGTTGACAGAAACTAACACATCGGCAAGCTGCATATTGTACCGTCCTAGTTTCTAACCTAGGCAGTATTCTGAGCAGGGGAGAACAAAGAAAATGGCCATAGTGAGTAGATAGATCCTAGACAAAGATTGCTTGACTCGACACACGTGTACCCATACCTGCCACTCCGAAGGGGAGATGCTTGGATGGGAAGGGTGACTGTGACATGTAGCAGCGACATGTCCTTCGCCTGTATCTCCCAGAAATAAAAAGACGACGATTGAGCCTTGGGCTTGACCGCCGAGGAGGCAAGTCTTTATGCTGGTGGGGAAGGCACTGTGCTTAGCCGACACCCACATAGCAATGCTTTCTGTGGATTCAACAACTCGACAGAATCTCTCGAAAGGCGAAAAGGTATGGACAAGGTACTTGACGTCGGTAGGTAGTCTCTGCAGTGCATGGGGAGACGCAGCTGTAACCTCATTCATCCATGTTTCCCTAGGCGATGAGATGCGTATAAGCACCAAAACATGGCTCTGGGGAGCACAAATGTGGTGCCATTTCCATGTTAGAAGGATGATTGCCTCTTCGTGCTCTCGAGTGCCAATATACCAACACATCAGTAGCATTCTAGTGAAGTCAACATGTGTCCGTACGAGACGACTATAACTTAGGTTGAGGCAACCAGCTGGCCAGAAATAGAAAAAATGGCTGATCTTATGACAAGTATAGCAACATAATAGATTGCAATAGTGGCTTAATAGATGCAACCCAGTATCAAATATCGATACTCTGTACACGAGCGGTAACTAATTCAAGACTAGCCCCTAATTCGTTTTCAAGAGGGTTGTTTGCTCTTGGAACACAAGCTTGAGCCCAATGTGGCTCCCTCCCAAGTCGATTGCGGATGCAGCACAGATCCTCGAGTCATTGACACCCTGGGCCTGTCTCCCAGGATGCCGTGTCGTCCAACATATCGAGCACTGCGGCATGCCGGCATGGCACACAGAGTCAACTCTGGGCAAATACTGCATCGCGTGTACATTTCCAGAAACGGACGTAGCAAGTGGAGAGAGGTACTCACATGACACAAAAGTCCAGCACGGGAAGAGAGCCGTGTGTGTCAACACGCGAAGAAGAAATAAAATCAAAACAACTTGAGATCAGGCACATTATTTCGTGCAATGATAGCGGCACGTAATCAAGTCCTTAGCCGTCGTCTGTGGTGTGCAGTTAGGAGGGAGATTCCTGCCCCACGGGTTCTATGAGACGGGATCGTAGAAGCATTATCCCAGCTCCAGCTGATGTGGCAGGCATGTGCGAGGAGCATGGCAGGGGATCCGAACGACATAACCGAAATAACCGACAGATCAGAACAGCCGGGGATAATAGATTATAGCACCTGGCTCGTGTGTCTCTAAAGCAATCGTAGCTGAGGCTTGTCAAGCAATTCCGGTACGAGTAAGAGAAAGGCTTCACATGGATGGCAGGTTGCTCTTGTGGTACGGCATGAGACAGAATGAGGTGGTCTAGAGGGCTTTGGTGATGCTTTGGTGATGCTTGGAGCTGGGTTGCAACGGCGAAACACGGCGGTTGTGTACATGATGACTTTGGGAGATATAAGTGTTAGTAGTAAACAGTGGTAGTAAACAGTAGTGATAATGGAAGCAGTAGTAACTGTCGCACAGGTACAGACAACGGAGAATTGCGTCCTGATGACCCGCAGTAGAGTCCCCAGATAAAGCCATGCGTTGCCGGTAGGACGAGCTGTTGTGGAAGCTATCAACCTACCTACCAACCTACCTACCTACTTAGATCTAAGGTGAGGTAGCGAGCTCTGACAATCGGCGGCAAGAGCAGTATTTCTCGGGAGTCGGGGTTGTTAGGCACTGGGCGAATAGGTAGAAAGTTTGAAGACTAGAACCCTAGAACTGACATATTGAGAATGTGAGAGTTTTAGTCTATCTATCTGGACCCATCATGTAATTATGCAGCACAGCTGAGGATACCCACCTATGATTGCAGATGTTGCTTTCCTTACAGTAGGTGCTCTCGAGACAGAACCCGTAGATTCCGTAGATTCCGTTTGGTTCCCTCATAGTTTAGCACTCTTTTCCTCTCTGCACATTTAGTATTAGAAGGCTACATAAAAGGAGACAAGCACACAACTGCTCGCATACCTTCTGTGTATTAATGTTAGGTATGAAAATAGTTATTACTTGGTAACACATGCGAAGAAGGTGAGCCTTTACCTATGTTGATGATCTATCCAGGTAGGTAGTTTGCACTCACTATGTATGTACCTTGTGCATAACAACATGGATGCTACCTCCTCAACCTCTCCTTGATCGAGGTGAATGCATGTATCCAGCTTACAACACCGATCGAATCGACGCAGTTGAGACACCACATGCAAGCTTCTTCTCTAACCAATCGCACGGGCATCTTTTATAATAAAAGAGGTACCTTGGTTATGTACTTGTTATGTACTTCTTGCCTTACATCCTTAACCCAAAATGAGAGGTCTTAGGTTGGAACTTCTATTAGGTAGTTTACCTAAACACCTTAGGTACCTACGTACTTATTAGAGGTACTGAGATGTACATATGTCCTCAGTTTGTGGCTGACAAGCAAATGGTACTTAAATACATGTAAGTAGGTATAGTTGTGGTGGGAAGGTACTACCTTAGCTGGGCTATTGTGGCTGGGGTAGCAGCAACTTGTGTACAGTGGGTCGGCAGATGTGGATGAGATGGTACTGTACAGTATGTGGGTACATACACTGTAGTACCTACGTATATCATCTATCTTAGGTACCCTTAGCTGTATCTTAAGAGGTACCTAAGGTAGACATGTGGCAGCCCCACAACAGTCCCATGCTTAGGTACTCTAGTCTCCAAGGCAAGAGCCATGTCCTCTAACTCGAAAGTAGAAACGCGCTACAACAAATTTAGGCCCCTCAAGCGGGCTATCAACATTCAACGCGACGGACCCTTGTATCAAAACAACAATTCTGCCATCACCACAATTGGACATATTCATTCTATTCTGCTTCCCTCATTGATTCCCTTGCCAAAGCAAGCATCAGATCTAACCACTACCTTTCGTTGCACACTCCTTGCACCCTCGTTTTCCCCTTGAAATTTGCAATTCGGGTCAATTGTGATATTCGCGACATCTGTTCCTCCCAACTCCAACTCCAACTCCCCGCCTAACCTCGAAACATACCGCTGCCTGCGAGTGCAGTATCTCCTTGGCCACCATCCCAATCCAAATCTCGTCTTTTAGCACAGACACACCCCCTCTGCTCGTCACCATGGATTCCGACATCATGGAGGACTCTGTCTTCAATGATGACTTCGAAAACGATTCCGACCACTTTTCACCTGAGCCTGTATGTACACGCCGCCTTAATCATAATCGCCGCACATTTGTTCTAATGCTCCATCGTCCTACTCATGCAATTGGTGTGTGACACAGCCATACTAATCGTGTATTGCCCTAGAAACCAAAAGCCAAAGCTGCTGTGAAAAAGGCTGTATCCAAGCCAGCAGCTAAGGCTACCTCCAAGAAGCTTGTTCAAACAACGCTGAAAACGGCCAAAGCCGTTCCGAAGAAGCGTGCGAAGCCCGATACCGACAACGAAGATGACGGCGACGCAGCCGATTCAGGCTTCTCTCACACGCCCCCAAGTGCCAAGAAGCAGAAGAAGGCACCTGCGCCTAAGAAATCTAGTGGCAAGCCACTCGCTGAAGTTGAGAATGAGAGCATGAGCCTCGATGGCGCTTCAGAACCTAAATCCAAGACGAAGACTGCCACCGAGACATACCAGAAGCTCACGCAGCTGGAACATATCCTCAAGCGCCCTGACACATACATTGGCTCAACCGAGCGCACTGAGCAAGCCATGTGGGTATTCAATAAAGAGACAGTACAGATGGAGCTTCGTCCTAAGGTGGGATTTGTACCTGGTCTATATAAGATTTTCGACGAAATTCTAGTCAATGCCGCAGACAACAAGCAAAGAGATTCATCTATGAACACCATGAAGATTCATATCAACCGGGCTGAAGGCTTCATATCCGTCGAGAATAACGGAAAGGGTATACCCGTTGAGCTCCATGAAAAAGAAAAGGTCTACGTCCCTGAACTCGTCTTTGGTCATCTACTGGCCGGCTCCAACTTCGATGACGATGAAAAGAAGACGGTCGGTGGTCGTAATGGTTATGGTGCAAAACTTTGTAATGTCTTCAGTACCGAGTTCACTCTAGAATGTCAGGACTCGAAAAACGGAAAGCGTTATAAGCAGACTTGGAGAGATAACATGACCAAGATGGACAAGGCGAAGATAACTAGCAGCAAGTCTGCTGATTTTGTTCGAGTCACCTTCAAGCCAGACTGGGTTAAGTTTGGCATGGATGGTATCGACGATGATCTCGAATCATTACTCTATCGACGAGTTTACGATATGGCCGGTACCGTTCGCAATGTCAAAGTCCACCTAAATGATAATCACATCAAGTTAGACTTCAAGAAGTACTGCGAGATGTACTCCAAGGCTATCGCTCGTGAGCGATCTCTTGAGGAGGGTATCGAGCCGGACGCGACGGTCATCATAGAGGATTCAAAGGGTCATCCTCGTTGGGAAGTTGCATTTGCTGTTTCGGATGGTACTTTTCAGCAGGTGTCCTTCGTCAACTCCATTGCTACTACGTCCGGCGGTCCTCACGTGAACTACATTGCTGATCAAATATGCGAGTCCCTCCTAAAGACTCTTACCAAGAAAAAGAAGGGCCACACTCTCAAAGCAAACCACATACGAAACCACATCTTCATTTTTGTTAACTGCCTGATCAACAACCCAGCATTTAACTCCCAGACGAAGGAATTGATGACGACCAAGCTCAGCGGGTTTGGTAGTAAGTGCGTATTGACCGATCTGTTCCTCAAAAAGGTTGGCGCAACGGATGCCATCAATAATCTCATCACTTTTGCTGAGGCAAAGGCCGACAAGCTACTCGCCAAGAGTGACGGCAATAAACGTTCAAGAATCAGCAACGCGAAGCTTGTTGATGCCAATCTGGCTGGCACAAAGCATGGGCCAGAGTGTACGCTGATCCTGACTGAAGGTGACTCGGCAAAGAGTTTGGCTGTAGCCGGTCGGGCTATTTTGGATCCTGATCGTTTCGGGGTATTCCCTCTCCGAGGAAAGATGCTCAATGTTCGCGATGCCTCGATTGAACAAATTTCAAAGAACCAAGAAATCCAGAACATTAAACAATTTCTTGGCCTGAAGCACAAACAGGTTTACACCGATACCAAGGGGCTTCGCTATGGGCATTTGATGATCATGGCAGATCAGGATCACGACGGCACTCACATTAAAGGCCTCCTGATCAACTTCCTGCAAGTTCAGTACCCCTCTCTGCTCAAGATTCCGGATTTCTTCCAGGAGTTCATTACGCCTATTGTGAAGGTCTGGCAAGGTCCCAATCCCAAGAAGCCTCTCAAACTGAAATCATTCTTCACACAACCTCAGTATGAGCAATGGCAGGAAGCTAACAAGTTGGAGTTGAAAAGATGGCACTCTAAGTACTTCAAGGGTTTGGGTACAAGTTCAAACGAAGATGCTCAGGTATATTTTAATGATCTTGAACGACACCAAAAGCATTTTGAGACTATGAAACCCGAAGAGACTGAGTTGTTTGAGCTTGCTTTCTCGAAGAAGAAGGCAGACGCCCGCAAAGAGTGGCTAGGCAACTTTATTCCTGGCACATACTATGACCATGGCATTATTGGCAAAGTCAGCTACGATGACTTCGTCAACAAAGAGCTGATTTTGTTCAGTATGGCAGACAACATGCGGTCAATCCCCTCACTTATTGATGGGTTAAAACCCGGTCAAAGAAAAGTCATGTATGCTTGTTTCAAACGAAACCTGACTAAAGACAAAAAGGTGGTGGAGTTAGCTGGTTATGTCTCGGAACAAACCGTCTACCATCACGGCGAAGTGTCTTTACATCAAACTATCATTGGCCTTGCCCAAAACTTTGTTGGGTCAAATAATGTCAACTATCTTGAGCCAAGTGGAAATTTTGGTTCTCGATTACAAGGTGGCTCTGATGCTGCTAGTGCTCGATATATCCACACCCGCCTTTCTCCCTTTGCCCGGCGACTCTTTTCTCCACTCGACGAGCCTATTCTCGAGAATCTTTATGAAGACGGGAAGAGGATTGAACCCAAAACCTATATTCCGATTATCCCTACAGTCCTTGTAAACGGCGCTGACGGTATCGGCACCGGGTGGAGTACTTCTATTCCAAACTACCACCCAATGGACATCATTAGAAATCTCAAGCGACGGATGGGACGCATGGATGGTGACGACGATAAACCCTTCGAAACAATGATCCCTTGGTTCAAGGGTTGGAAAGGCACTGCAACGCTTGCTGAACCGAACCGTTACCAATTCAATGGCAACGCATACCGAGACGAGAAGAATCCTAATGAAGTCCTGATCACAGAACTACCCATTCGTATGTGGACTGACGACTTCAAAGCAAAATTGGAAGATATCATTCGTGCCGAGAAGGGCCCGTCCTTCATCAAGGACTACAAGGAGTTCAACGATCATAATAACGTCCACTTTGAAATTCAGATGGACGAAAAGCATATGAATCAAGCCGTTGAAGAGGGTCTGTTGGAGAAGTTCAAGCTTCTTAAGCAGGTTGCCACATCGAATTTAGTTGCCTTCGACACAACTGGAAGAATTCGCAAGTATGAGAAAGTAGAGGACATCATGGAAGAATTCTTCGCCTACCGTTTGGATATGTATACAAAGCGCAAGGTATAATATACCCAAATTTTCCCTTCCGCACTAGTTACTAACTCACGTAGGCTCATTGGCTTGGTGTCTACCATTCAGACTACCGCAAGTTGAAGAACCAAGCAAGATTCATTAAAGAAATCATGGATCAAGAGCTTGTGGTATCTCGCAAGAAGAAGACAGTTATTGTTGAAGAACTACGTGACCGGAAATATGAGTCATTTGTCAAGAATTTGGATGTGAAGGTCAAAGCGGAAGAGGAGGAAGATGACGCAGAAACTGCAGAAACTGCAGAAAATGCCTCTTTAGATGATGACGCGCGCGGCTATGATTATCTCCTCTCCGTACGATTCCTACCACTGTACCATGACGTGCTATTGCTAACACTGTACAGATGCCTATATGGTCTTTCACTCAAGAACGGCTTGACCGTCTCAAGGAACAAATCCTGAGGAAAAAGGGGGAGCATGACGAGTTACAAGCACTTAGTGAAAAAGATCTTTGGTGCAAGGATCTCGACGACTTTGAGGAAGTTTGGAACAACCAGCTCAAACTTGATGCTGAAATCACTACCGGCCTTCGTAGAATGAGCCGATATAAAAATAACAAGAAGGGAGCTGGCCGCGGGCGTAAAGTCAAGGCCGACGATGACTTTATGCCTACTACTGCACGATCCAGGCCTGGTGCAAAGTCCGCAGCTAAGCCAACAGCTAAGGCTACTAAACTTCCCGAAAAGGTCATCGAGAAAAAGGCTAAGCCTGCTCCGAAGTCGTCAGTATTCGGCAAAAGTCGACCAAGAACAGATGGTACAGACGATTCGGATTCCGACCCATTCTCAGATAATGATCTAGCCGCCCTCAAGCAGAAGATCCCCGTCAAGGAGGAAGAGAATGAGGACAGTGTCCCTGCTTCATCCAGGACCAAACGAGCTGTCGCTGCTAAAGCAAAATATATGGTTATTGATGATGATGATGACTCAATCGACGACGTTGACGAGATGGATATCGATGTGGGAGATGTAGGAGATCTCCTGAAGACTGTTGGTAACAGCAATGGGGATACTTCCAATACCAAGACTAGTCGACTTAGTTTGTTCCCTATGTCTCGACCAGAAAGCAGCCACGGCGATTCCGCAACTCTGAAAACGAAGAGCAAGCCATCGAAAGCCTCCGACTTCAAATTCGACGACTTTGATAGCAATGACGATACCAATTATGAGATGCTTGCTAAACTCTCTCCTCATAAGAAGGCTCGTAACGACGATGTGGACAGCTTCTTATCTGACGACGATCTCCCGCCTGCTCCTAAATTCTCTAGCAAAGTCACTGCCTTGTCTGAAGAGCCGAAACCGAAGCCGAAGCCGAAGCCTGCTGCTTCCGCTCCAGCTACCAAGAAGACTCGCGGTAAACCTGCAGCCAGCAAAGCCAAGGCCAAGGATGATGCGCCGGTAAAGAAGGCTGCTGCACCGAAGGCTACTCAGCTTTCACCAGCGGCTAAGGCCTATGCCGCCAAGAAGGCTAAGCCACAACCAAAGAAGGACGACTTTGATATGGATGATGATGAAGACGAACTAGACCTTGATGACCCGGAGTCTCCACCTCCCCGACCCGCGGCTCGCAGCAGACCTGGTCGCGCCGCCGTTGCCAAGTCCAAGCCAGTCTATGTAGTTGATGACGATGATGAGGATGAAGATGAGGATGAGGATGACGTTATGCAAGCCGATGAGCCAAGCGATGACTTCGCCATGGATGATAGCGAGTAAGCTTCACGTGGCGTGTGGTTTCAGAGTCGTCTAGATATCCAGTTCACAAATTTCCGTTTCTTCACTTGTTTTGACGAATCGGACTGAATGTTGGTCGCGGGCGGCATCAAGTTCGGAAGAGGAATATAAATCAACCCATGAGGAGCGTAGGGCTGGGTGGCAAAAGCAGAAAGAAGTGTGCGGGCTTTTTTTTTTTTTTTTTTGATAACAGGGTTTTCCCTTTGAGGCTGTATTGGACGATCGGTGCGGTCGAGGAGGAGTTCGGGAGGCGTCGATGATATTGTTACTCGTTCTGTGCATCTGCTACTACTTCTGCTTCTGCAACGACGGGTATCGATTGATTACATACGAGTCGGATCTGTTTCTTACACTTGCTTTCCTCCTTTATGACGACACTGTATGCCTGGGTATATTCATCTAGCACACATAATGAGAACTGAGTGCTTGTTTCTTTGCCATTGTGCTATCTTCAACCTTCGTTACCGTGAGTGAGTGATTAAGAGTATTTTAAACAACCTTCTCTTTCTAGAAGAACTCGAAGTGTCGTCTAGACCGAATCTATCTCTTCATATTTCCTTGGCTTCTGAAGCAAAGGTTCTGCTTACTGTCGATCTCCCCAAATATAAGAACGCCATTATACCTGGCCCTTACTTGTATACTACAGGGTGTTGCTAGTTCATTAATATTCATCCCGTAATATGATATTTCCACATTCGCCATCGAGTGACTTCACTGGCCATGGGGTAGGTAGCGCGTAACTAGCTAGCGCTGAACCCGCGGATTGCGCACGCTATGTTTAAGTAGGTATTTGTTTGACTCAGATAGAAGTCGGCAACTATGAGAGGGTGGATGTCTTGATTAGTAAATATTACCTTTGTAAGGCGTCGCACTATCGGGTCTTAGTTGTTGTGTCGTCTCCTTCCCTAGATAGTCGAGCCATGATAAAGAGAAGCAGCGAGCATCTCTTAATAACTCATCAAGTTCCCTATGGACCAGGCAAATCTGATTTCCATAGTATGTCACATTGAACATCACATCACGAGCAGAAAAGGATGAGATCATTATTCGAATAGTCATAGTGTAAAAGCTACACTCGTCAAATTACAGGAAAGGATTAATTACTGTTGCCGAAAGCATCCCGCCTCAACGGGCCTTGATCATACACCCAACTCCGCCCTCACCCTAGCCATGTATCCCGCAGTCTGCAATCAATGTCACTATGCTCGCCTGGCTTTTCTTCTTTCTGCCCTTCCATTCAGAAAAGGATTAACATACATATCGTCGTCCCCGAAACCCGTACACTGTATGTTCCTGCTCTGTTTCAAAAACAAGTGGCCTAGCACACAAGAATTGCCATATTCGTCATGTATCAGATGAATATGACAACCTTAGGCGCTAGGCAGGGGTTTGGGTTTGCCCCACTACCATTGACAAAGGAGAGAACAGCATCTGAGAACAGCATCTGCAAGCAACTTCAGCTTTTGATCATCTCATCCGTATCCATCAAATCATATCGAGTCGTGTTGCGCAAATCAGACGTGAGAACAGAGCGTAGCGTAATGTGCACTTGTCGAAGGTGATTGTCATTTGCCTAAGCGGAGTGCCTCGTTTAAGTGGCCAAGGCCTCCTCCACGCCTTTAAACTCAACCTCTTCGGATCCGAAACCCTGGTTAGGAGCCGCCGGGAAGTCCGTCTCCTTGATGTTATGTTGAGAAGCAGGCTTTGAGGCGGGTTCGGGAGAGGCAGAGCCGCCACGGTGAAGCATCATTTGAGCTTTGGCAGTGTAGTCGCCCATGTATTGCTTAGTGATCTCGGTGGCCTGCGAAGTATGCTTGCTAGCAACCTGGCGTAGTTGCTCGGTCTGGCTGTTGAGGATGTCGGAACCTTCCCTCACATAGTGGTCGATCAACTCTTGGTTGGTAGTGTAGATGAGGGGCGCTAGGAATAGGACAGAGGTTCCAATCAAGGCCAGACCCCAGTAGGGAACAACCTTGGCGAGGAAGTAGGAGAGGAAAGCCCCAACTGCGGCCTATGCAATCTCTGTTAGTACCGAATGTAGTAAGTCGAACACGATGATCGGATAGCTTACAGCAGTGGAAACGGCAACATTCTCGGTGAACAAGATGCGCTGAGCCTCGATGACGAAGAAGTTGACAAGCTCGTGGACATCGCCAATGGCGGCATCAAGGACCTCACGGGAGACGGTGTAATACTTGCGAGGCCGGAACTGAGATACAAGTCCATTGCCAAGAATAGCCTTTCCGGAGACTTCGGCGAGCACGGTAACACCGAGGGCCATCCATGTGAGCTTGAAGAAGTATCGGACGATGTCAAGGTATCTAACGGAGAAGATCAGGGTAACGATGCTGGCGTAGGCAATAACAGTCGCTCCTATCGAGAAAGTTCGGGTTAGCACTGGCTGTAGTTGAGTGTCACGAGACCAGCTCAAACTTACGAGGATTGTTCCATGAGAGCAATTCGGAGAAGAAGGAATGGTACTGTGTCAAAGGTTGCCCGGTGGCAGCGGGGTTCACGGGGGTACGACGAGCATCAGCAAGGTTAGAGAACTCGGCACTTGTCTTGGCTGACTGGTCCTTCATGTTTGTGGCGACGGGGCCTATCCGGGGAACGAGGAGGTCAGCAGAGACACAGAGAAGCAGAGAAGCAGAGAAGCAGAGAAGCAGAGAAGTAGAGAAGCAGAGAAGCAGAGAAGCAGAGAAGCAGGCGACGAGTTACTGAGAAAGGGGTGATGATGAGCAAGACTGTTATCATAGGGAGGGTTCATACCGTTGGCAACTTGATCGTAGGCAGCTTGGGCGTCTGTGGTAGTAGGTAAGAGAGGTTAGTTTCCTAATGACGTCGTACGGGCTAGGGAACAGAGGGGCGCGATCTGGTTGTATATATCTGTGTAGTAGATAGTAGATGGCTGCTGTGATAGTAGTGGTGGGTAGAGCGAGAGCATGTGCGTATGGTGAAAGTCATAGGGTCGTTTGGTTTGAAACACTATAATGATGCAATTTAGATTAGCCTAACAGATGTCTTGCAAGTAGCCGGGGACAGGCCTGATGATGTCTGTACAGCACACGGAATACTGATGGATAGATAGCACTGACCTTACTGCCTTTCAGGGTATCGACGGGGCCGCCATTGGCGGAGGAATTAGTAGCCATGATAAGCGTGGTATTGTAGGTCTGGTATCGGTCGTATCTTGGGGTTTAGGTGAGCGCGTGTCTCGAAGTATAGTATTGCCTACAGTATTGCCGTTGAAGAAAATATGCGTCGAGATAAAGAGACGGCAAAGGCAAAGGCAAAGGCAAAGGCAAAGGCAAAGTACAGCACACCAACTTGCTTGTGATGCTTGCCGCCTGAGATAAGGAATGAGGGAGGGAGGGAGAGGGGGAGGGGGGACTGGCAAAGACGTCCACGGGTACATACAGCTTGTTTTGTCGCAGCAGGGAAGCTTTGGTATCCTAGGTAGGTATCTCAGGCAGGTCGAGAGTTAGGCACAGGTTGATCTTCGCTGTTGTTGTGTCGGATAGAGTTCTGAGTTGTGGGAGATAAATGTGTGCCGGAGGGTATCTACCTGGTAGTAGTTATTATTATCTACTATTCTTTTACTATCAGTCTATCGGCAAACTAGCTCGGGTCATGGATGAATGAATGAAGAATGAAGCAAAACACAATGACAGCCTAGACTATGTACACCTTACCAGAAGCGTGACTAGTCGCCTAAAGCTACAGTGGGTCGTGGTATTTACAGCATCCACTACCTGCTGTAGCTGGGTCCTGGCTAGGTACTATGACACAACCATAAACGCCTAAGCCGTCAAGCCGTTTCAACTACGTAGGCCACCTACATTACACAGCACAGTCTACACTGGATAGCAGCCACCGTAGATGTAGATAGCATCGCATGGAAGGAAGGAAATGCCGGGAGGGAATGACAGCCACATCGAGGCTCATCACGTGCGCTATGCACTGTTTTAGTAGTCAGTGCCTACCTGCATGTAGGTATTGTGGTAGGCACCTACCTGCGCCGAGGTCAGGTCAGTACCTAGGAGTTAGGTACGGCACTTAGTGCAATGTATGTACATGTACGCTGCACAGATGCTGCACTAGCTCCCAAGCTCCCAAGCTCCCAAGCTCCAGGAAGCCCATCCCTTGTCATCGCTGATCGCTTTGCATAACTGGGCTGATTTCACCCTGATAACGAACAGGGTTTCATCACGACCACATCAGCTCATTCAATCTTCCCACCTCTATAACTCATGATACAACCTCATTTCAATCTATTGGACAAGAAAGGAAGAGACACATAGCCGTATTCATCCCCATGACACGTTGGAAACGACGGGAGAGAAGAAAAGGATCATATTTTCCACACAGTATTATCAATACTGGCAGACAGACAATGAAATGTGGAAGATGGCGTCACTTGAAAAGTCTCTGCCAAGTTGCATGTGATTTGTGCCCACTTCAAACCACCCCGGATGCGCCCCGAATGACGCATGACAGCTCCAAGTTGGGGTTTGTCTCTCTCACTGGGATGAATGAGAATGCAGAACAGGCAGGTGCGTAGTGAAAATGTTATTTTAGACTTTGATTATGCAACCTGTCAATATGTCAATATGTCAATATGTCAATATGTCAATATGTCAATATGTCAATATGTCAATATGTCAATATGTCAATATGTCAATATGTCAATACCTAGGTCGTACATAGAATGCCTGTTTTCCCATCTAGATAGTATTTGAATAAGTAGTGTTTGTGCAAGTAGCCTCAAGTACATTCTTTTCTTGCAACCTGATCGCAAGTAGATGCACAGCTAACCAGAGGCTTCATGATTCTTTGGGACACGAAAGCCGAGGGGCACAATCCACCATTTCGCGCAAGAAGTACCTACTGAGTAGATTATGGTGTGCATTTGAGCTGTTGTAGTTTTATTTTCTTAGCTATGGGAATGAGAATCTGCAAACGTCGAGCAAAGGCGATGGATCCTCCCTGCTTTCCAACTCCTTAGTCTCCTCTTTTCTCTTTTGCTCCATACGAGAAAACCCTCTATAATAAGTGTTAGAATGCCCCTCGGAAATTTTGGGCAATTTTGTTCTGCGCAAAGCTTCCCGAGTTTATGCCATGTTTGTACAGTGTACATCTACACGATATCTTCTTCTTGACAACAATATCTAATCCCCCTCCTGGCTGTCAAGCAACCGCTTCCCGTTCCCAGCACCTCTGTTCTACAGCATGACAATCAAGCATGCCAAAATTATCTTCGCCAGCCCCAGAAACCTCCAGAACCCGTGTTAGAGGATGTTGAGGCGGCTGTAGGTGCGCTCTTAACACTACTGCTAGTTTCCGTCCTCGATAATGCAAATAATCCCATCATACCCGGGGCCGACGCGCCCGACGCCGACTCGCCGGGGGCTAGCCCGCAGGCTTTCCGCAGGCTTTCGAGCTTCTGTTTGTATTCGTCCGCTTCTTGTCGGGCGACCGCCTCCGCCGTCTTGGCTTGTACCAAATCGGCAACGAGCGTATCGTAGTCATCCAACGAACTAGTCTCGGCCTGTGGTCGTAGCAGAGATGACGAGCGCTGCACGAACGCCCCCTGCGTGTTGGGCGTCGACTTGCTGCGTCCAAGCTTCAACTCGCGCAGGCCACCGTTGTTGCCGGCAGTGCTTGCGCTGCCCGTCGAGAGGCTTGTATTAGAAAACCACCCACCCGCATCCGGCACCGTGCTTGGCGTCTCCGCCGACGCTCTGACTCGAAGAGAGTGGACCTGTCTCTCTAGACGTTGCTTGTCTTGATGGAGGCTGCGAACGTGCACGTGGCTCTCTCGAAGTTGTTCTCGCACCGTATTGGTTTCTTGGCTAACCTCGTCAATCCGACGATTATACTCTTGTGATTTGGACATTTCGATTGTGAGGTGTTCTTTCGTCCTCGCCAACTCATCGCGAAGTTGTGCTTTGGTTTGCAGTGACGAGGAATTTCGACTGTGGCTCGTTTCAGTACCGAAGCGATTCTCGACAGCAATCACGAGCTGCGATAGACGGCCTTCAGTCGTCGCATCTTCAACATTAGTTTTCTCATCCCCATCTTCGGGGGTCCTGCTCTCATCCTCATCGCTAGGTTGCGTTTTAAGCTTGGCCAACAATGACTTGACTGTTTTTCCATCCTCCTCTCTTTCCTCCCTCTCCTTTTGTAATTGTGTTGCAAGTAACGAATGATTTCGCTGCAACTCGCTCAGTGCAGTCAGGAGATCCTCAATCTGGGAGTGCAGGTTCTTGTCGCTTGCATGATGGTACATGTGCGTTTTCGTCGCAACAGGCGTAGATTCGCGGATGGAGGCATCATCAGCATTAGATGAGTCGCGGGATATTGTAGTCGCGTCTGTTGATGCTGAGCTCAAAACGCTAGCGGAGCTAGCTTCCATCGAGTTTAATGTTGACGCCAAACTTTGTTTTGACGTACTTCGACGTAGCATACTCAATGGTCTCAATGGTGCGGGGAAGCCTGGTGATAATGTCCCAGACCTCGGTGAGGAACTGCTTGCTGTCCAAAGACGGCCCAAAAAGCGAGAGGCTGCTGTCGTAACATCGGCCGTCCTGGCCGCATTAGCGCTGGCGATCTTTTCCTCTCTGTACCGTTGTTCAAGCTGTGCTAGCTTTTCTCTCGACACAATATTAGATAAGCCGACAAAATCATCGACAAATTCATCCGCATTGTAGTGGTAACAATCCCACAGCCCTCGCGAGAGAAGAAGCTGCATCACATCTTCAAGCTCGGTACATGCCAAAATACGGCCCTGGTTCTTTCGCATAAGCGACAGGGCTACCCGCATGATAGTCTCCGACGCCCCCTCTGCAAAGATAACATCGTAAATGCGAAACAACATGGGTAGTGGGCACGTTACGGCGAAAAAAGAGAGGAACCATTGTGAAACGTAGGCTGGATCGACCTGGAGATCATCCAAGTGGGCCGACAACGCAGGCAGGTCTTTGCGCAGCAATTCACGGAACTGATAGATTCGGACATGTAGACCGGACAGATCTGGCAGGAAGCAAGATCGCATATCGTAGTGCTCCATTAGTCTACATCAAATTGGGGTTAGCCTCTCGCTCCAAACAGAAACTTATAATACGATTAGGGCGATATAAAGTTCATTCCGTGTTCAACATACCGAACCAAAACACAGAAAGCCAGATTATCAGGCATGTGCATCAGCAAAGGACCAACTAGAAAAGCCAGCCCCTGACAGTATCCGATCTTGTGGTCGTAGAGGGAGAAACACTTCAGCACACGCCCCAGCATCCGTTGTCCATCGCCCTCTGGGTCTCGAAACATGTCAACGCCCGGGAAGCTTCTACCCAAGTCTTTGCCAATGATGCCTTCATAAGGACTCGATTCGCCACTGAGCCTGTCGAATTGTTCCAAAAGGAGCGCATCTCTGGCACTGGCCATACTTTGCCACACGACACCTCGTAATGGCGGTGGTATACCCTTCCGAATCTTGTTGGATAATAGCGTGGGGAGACGGGCAGCTGTCTGTTGATAATCCTTCACCAGGGCCATGTAAAACTCGAGATCCGTCATAGGCGGCGGAGGAAGAACCGAGTATCGTAGAGCCGTGGGCGTAGGGCCGTTAACCATCTCCCGCAGCTGAGCCATTGAGGGTGGCCGTGGTCGGCGCACTGATAGCTGTTCAATGACTTTCACTTTCACACTCTTGGGGTTAGTAGCAAGCATGTTATTTTCTTGTTCGAGTCTTGCTAGAAGCATCGCCGTGGACTGCGAGGAGATTCTGATGTCAGTGATATTTTCTCTGTGTCCCGTAGTGATACATACGTTATCATCTGCATCTTTAACTTGCTCGTTCTCTGTCTTCTGCAATAGTTCCCAATTGACCTCTTCCGTATCTGTATCAGACTCTTCTGTTGTATCTCCATCTCGAGGTAGCATCTCCTTAAGCGTAGATACGGTGTTACTTTTTCGCTCATCGTGCACCGTTGTAGGCGTGCTAATATCGATCTCGGACTCGACGTCATTCCCAATTTCTTCCAGCTTTCCCTCGTTCTCACCTAAGGTCACGGCGCTGGTAGGCGTGTATTCTGGACCGAAGATGCTCCTCCTCGAAGGCATGGCAGCTGCGGGTACGTCTGTGTTCACAGACAGAGATGGGGGTTCAGACAAGCGGACTGTGACCATTGAATCGTGGCCAAGGATCTTGGTGTCGACCGGCGATTTCGACATATTCGATTCCATCGAAGGCGAGTCAACGCCCGGGGGAGACTCATTTTTGCGGTGATGCTCGAAGCCTGGATCCATGACGAAAGATGGACGGGCTGCGAACGGTGGGGTGGTTGGGACAACTGACTGGAATGCTGATTTCCAGATGCGAAGAATGCCAACTAGCCCCCTCTCGTCTCCTGAATCTCAAAGAGCTTCCTCCAATCCGACAGCGTTTGGGGCACTTATGGCATCGGGAACAAGGTCGGTAGAGTACAGCAGTAACTAAGTTGTTCAACTGCGTAAATGGTTAGGTGGTGTTGCCTAGTCGTAGTATATTCGGCGAATCCTTGGGGTGACAACAAAGTCGAGAGCATTGAGCATTGGGCGTGTTGTTCCGAGTGTAAAATAGCAGGGGAAACAGGTAGATACCTAGATGGTGTAGATGTGGGTTTGATCCAGGGGTTCGGAGTGAGGAGGTAGGTAGGTATTAGCTTAGTACTAAAGTAGTATACGGCACCTATAGTGCACGATACAAGGGCAAGACAATTTAGTAGTTGGGTAGTTCGCCAGCTCCCTTTGTTTCATACATGGACTGAGAGTTCCTAATAAGACGATTTGAACAATAGTCAAGCGGGTCGCGTGTACAAAGTATGTGAAACTTAAGGAAGGTTCATTCGGTACTGCCTGAGGGTCTACACCAGACTAGAAGCTGGCAGTAAAAAAGGAGGGATTCAGGAGTTGGGCCTTGGCTCAAGGAACGTATAATTGACTCGGCCTGAGGTACCTAAGTGAATGAAAGGTAAATAATGAAGTGGCAAAAACACAACAAGGCTGCCAATGCGATAAAGGAGTGTACACTACACAACAACTCAGTAGACCACTAGTATAGTACACTACGCGTTGGCAGTTTAATCACGGCCGAGGGCGACGGGAGCGACAGGATGATTGAAGTTGCAATGCAAACGCGAGACAAGAACAGCGGAGCAGGGATATTGATATCCACTTGCTGTTCTTGGCACGCAGGAAATATGTACCTACCGTGGTGTAATGCACTAACTACCTAGTACCTATATGCGCCAGCAGAAAAGCGGATACCTTAGTCTAGCACGCACCTCGACAGGTAAGCGCTTACCATAATAATTACAATAGGCAAGTCGCATATTTAATCAAATTGCGTCTTGTGACCCAATCCCCTCTGTTTACACCGTATCACTTCTGGCTAATATCTTGTATTTACTTAGTAAGTATGATGTTTAGGTACACTACAGGCCTAGTACCCAGGTAGGTAATTATCGCAGGTAATACACCTAGCGACCTTGAATGTTCACGTAGTACATGCATCTCGAATCGGCTTGAGGTACCGGTAATCATGGAAGACACTGAGTTAGTACTTATCTACACTACCTGTCTAGCTCCTTTCTAATATAATTAGCTCAGGTAATGTAGTAAGTACGGCTCCTTTAAATCGAAGACCATACCCCTGTCCATACCCATTTCCAAATCTGGCCGTCAGGCACACCAGCGAGGACAATCCAACCATGATTGGTCCAAACCAGAAGAGCCTCTGCGCAACTTTGGGAATCATTTTCTTGCTCCAACGCGACGGGATGGCGCATGAACGATATAATTTAATATTATCAACAATACTATTAGCAATAATACACATAGTAGTCATGCAACCTCTATCTTTACATAATTACTAAAGATAGGTAGAACTAAATCAGACTCTACACACGAAATATGTTAGGATATGCGATATGAGACTTTTATATTAAGATTGGACAAATGTTGTTTCAGTACCGCCATATCGACATCGTTTTATGCTTCATTTTCACCTAATGATAAAACCTTAGGTAGTATTTTTTTATTTTATTTTTTACGTAGTCCTCTGTATGCTTCTACGCAACGGCCCACTAATTGGCTGCCACTTAACGTGTTAAATACTTCGAAGATAGTTCATAGCTAGTTGAGGCTCAGCTATATTCACTCAACCTAGGTTTAATCAGCAACCCAGTGAGTCCTGGAATACAGCAATTCAGAGTGACATTTACCAACTTTGGCTCTTCGGGTATTACCTATGCAACGCGCGAGTCAAATATATACTTTATCTAAAGAAAGCCCTGTGTTGTCCCAGTCCTGACTCCGACAACGCCCAAAGTGCTGTGCCAAAAACATCACTCATATACCGATCTTTGCAGACCATCACCATAATCTTTGTACAGAGAGGGACGGCCGCCCCTGAGCAATTTTGCTTTCCCTATCCGCTAGAGGTTTTAAATTTGTACTGTTCGCATACATAGAACTCATACAGTAAAGAGACACCGTTCTATCACGCGGCTACAGGCCGCCAGCTCCTCTTAGGAAGCAGGGACGCCCATGGGCGCGGGCTGGGGTGGTGCAGAAGTTGGTAGTGTTGGTGTTGATTGCTTTCCTGGCACGGGGCTAGCCTGGCCAGGAGTTTGGGAGCCAGATTGTGTTGAATTAAGCGCTTGAGTTGTCGGTCGCATACTAGGTTCCTTATTGGGATCGATATCAGGGTATAGAGCCTGAAGTCTCCTGTATAGCTCCCCAATGTATTTGGTCGTCTCTTCTCGGTCTATACTGACAGTTTTGGCTTCACTTCCCTCCTGGGCTTGCACCTGCCTAAGCTTAATGCTTGTATTCAACGGTGGTGGTTTCAGGTACGCAGGATATGGCTGAGATGGCTGAGTAGGTTTCCTTTCCTTATCCGCGAGGCCGGCTAAGTACGCCAGGTTTGTTTGAAGTCTACGCATACAGCTGAATGTGTTAACAAAAAGCACAGTAGAGTTCGGAGAAATTTAATAATATAGCTTACTGGATATAATCCTGCGCAAGATGCTCCTCCTCTGTCGACTTTTTCTCCCCATCAATCATATTGCCATCGGTACCATTCATAGCTGCGCGTTCTTTCTTGATAATATGCTGGGTGCTCTGAATTTGCATAGCTTCTAGTAGTAACTCATTGTTGATCTCTAGAATCACACCCACTCGCTCTTTGTCCTTTGTATCTGCGCCTGGGCTCAAAGGAGTGGACCCAGATGGCATGCCATTTGTACCATTTCCTTGAGCTTGGGTTGGAAATGTTGGCGTCTGTGGTGTTTGTATGCTATTTGAAGAAGGTGTCTGTGCCTGTGTTTGTGATGGAGTCAGTGATTGCTGCTGTTGCTGCTGCTGATGTTGCTGTTGCTGATGTTGCTGTTGCTGCTGATGTTGCTGATGTTGCTGATGTTGCTGATGTTGCTGATGTTGCTGATGTTGCTGATGTTGCTGATGTTGCTGATGTTGCTGATGTTGCTGATGTTGCTGATGTTGCTGATGTTGCTGATGTTGTTGATGTTGCTGCTGCAGCTGGTGTTGGTGTTGCTGTTGCGGTGTGTTGTTCGTCGGTTGCCCATGAGGCGGCCCTTGCGCATTCGGTGGTCCGGGAAATTGAGGCTGTTGCAGAGCCGGCGCATTACCCGGGGTTGGTGTCCCTTGTGAGGGTTGGACTTGAAAGTTCCGTTGAGGTGTAGGCGTCGACATATTGGCATTGGGCTGAGATGCTTGCATACGCTGCATCATTTGCTGTTGCTGTTGCGGATTCATGCCTTGCTGTATAGGAAACCCGGCCATGGGCATGCCGCCTCCCATCGCGTAATTTGGAGGTATATTCATTTGAGGTGGCACGGAGCTCGGGATGCCAGCGCCGTAGGCAGAGTTCGAGTACGGAGGTTGGAAATTAGACACTACCCGTCAATCAAACATCAGCAACAGACATAGATTCGACGTGGGAAGCAAATGACACGGCCACCATAGGTATATAATGGGGCTAAAACAAGCCCACGCCTAGAGAGCAACAAGTATGACGATCAGTTGAGCTAACTGTGGCGTCGTATCAAACACCCGGTTCCAGTTCAGGAATGCCGGAAGCTGCCTTGCGCGTAAGGAGGAACTATAGGGAACAATATACGCGCAGCTATAGAGGCAGGGGGAAAACAGAATACAATCATGGAACAGAGCCGTGACAGGAGGAAAGCAAGCTTACTTTGGCCATTGGGAGTGGCCATGTGCGGCATGCCGGTGTTCTGCATCATTCCGGGAGGAGCTACACCGGCCATCATATTAGAATTTCCCGGAAAGGCAGCAGCAGACTGGGCGCCCATGGGATACTGTTGAGCATTATACATCATCTGGTTGGAAGACGTTCCAGGCTGCATGGCAGAATTCTGGGAGCTCGGGTGTGGGGCGCCGCCATTGTACTGTGGTGAGCCAGCAGGATTATTGGGATACCCATAGTTGCCGGCGTACATGGCTCACGACAGGCTGTCGCAAAAGCTAGTGCACAGCTGGCAGGGCTGGGCAAGCGAGGGCGAGGGCGTGGGCGTGACGTGGGCGTACGTGGGCGTACGTGGGCGTGAGCGCGCGTGGGCAGGCAGATCTGGGATAAGACTCGTTGGGGCCTCCTCGCAGATTTGTTCCGCTGGCTCGGGGCAAATGAGACGAAAGTCCGCAGCGGGCAGGTAGATACAGTAGTGTGCGTATACTCTGTGGTCGCGCGCGTTGTGGGGGTGTGAAATCCCAAGGTGCAGGGGGTATGGCGATCAAAATGCCGATATGCGTGGGTGCTTCTGTTGACGAACAAGTAACGGACAACCTCGACAAAAGGATGTGTAGTGGTGGCACACCAATTGCGCGCAAGCAGCCAGTCAGCAAGCCAGGCCAGGGGTCGGATCACAGTCGACTGGGTCGTATATAGTAACAACGGCAGATAGCAGCTGCACAGACACGCAAGCCCTCGATCGCCTTTGCTTCAAACGCAGAAGAAAAAAGAGAGACAATTGGAGCAGGAGGTGTGCAAGTACAGCAGCAATAGGCTAGTGCTCAAACAGTGTAAACCAACTTGAAGCACCTAGGTAAGCAAGTAAACGTATCCTAGACCTTCCGTGTTGTAGTGTAGGTTAATCTCGATAGTCAATAGGCTATAGAGGTGAAAACGAAACAGATGGTTTCGCAGATCAGCCCAAACTTTCTTCCTTGTTTACTTTTGGTCAGGGTTCAAGCTGTCGAGAGGCGTCTCCTTCGAGTAAGCACTGCAGCAGCACACTACCGTTGTCACAGATCAACCGCTACAACGGCTGTACAGTACAGTACTAGGTAGTAGGTAGGTAGAGAGAGGAACGGGGAGCGGACACCGGCAGCGTTACGCAGACCGGCGGCAAGGCAAGGCGGCGCAAGGATAAGAACAGATGGGATACGCTTTGTGGGACAATGGCACATGCGGAATATCCCCTAGCGGAGAAAATGTGACGCGACCCTTGTGTCCCTTGCAAGCCTAGACTAGCTCTCGGGTACCTGAACAATGCGTGTGGTGTACTGTACCGTCGTAATCAAAGTTATTCGGGTAGGTATGTGAAGAAGTGCCGGCAGCCTGAAGCTTCGTGGGTGGACTGAGACGATGAACGGGATGGATGGTTAGTTGGGTTATGCGAGAGATCCTGCTCTAAGGAGCAAGGCAAGAGTAAAAGCACCTAGGTAAGTAGGGTAGGCAATCAGGCAAACCCATGTGGCGGGGTTCCCGGAAGGCAAATGGTTGAATAAACGGTCAGTACCACTTATTGTGAGGTAGAGGTAGCCTGTAGGTACATACTGTAGGGAAAGAGAACTAATACTCAGTAAAGTGGATCAAATACCTACCTTAGGTAGTTTTATGTGGCGTTTTAGGATGCTCTTGTGTACCTAGGAGACTGTACCTATGTACCTACACATGGAATAAACATATATGCACGCAATGTATTATGTATTGCCTTGCATTAAGCTTCAGCTTGAACCTTGGGTGTCCTGTAGGTATTGATATTGCATCATTGTATAGAAATAGCACCTTAAACTTAAGTAGTGTGTGGGAGCCCGATTTCATAACCGATCAAAATATACAAAAATAAACGAATAGTTATCTCCTACGACATTGCCCACTTCTACAATTGACTTGATGTGTTACCTAACTTTAGTCTTCAATATATGCGGTGATACAAGAGTAAATGTGAGTTAGGTTTAATCCAGCTACTTTTGATTTCTATATTAACACCCTTTGATCTTTCTCTATGAAACCAAGGACTTAACACTTGAATACAAGTTCGTCATCCTGCAGCAGTCTCAGTCAGTACCTACTTATCCATTAGCATACCAATGATGCTCACTACAATCACTGTGCTACCTTGTAAATCTATGGTCCTCAACTATCAACCTGAAATGCATATGTTTTATTCACCTCACTTATGAGTTCTATGTCTCACGAAAAATTAACTGTTATCCGAGCACAAAATCCCGCCAATTGCGCCCTAGTATTTCCACTCCCTCGCGGAGGCCCCATCCTTTTATCTCGCACATCTTTCTACACACTTCCTCCAAGCTGCTGTCCATCTGCTCCCCGGCAGTATGTAAGTCACTTTCAACGAGGAGTCGATCATCAGGTATTGCCCGGATAGCTTCTTCGGTCTTCTCACCTCCACCAGCACCCCAGTTAACAGCCACAGAAAATGAGAAATACACTTTAGACGGTACACTAGGGTGTATGTACATCTTGAGTTGTTCAACGTGGCCACTGTACGAATGGAGACATATCCGAGGTGGGAACAGTTGTGGCTTGGTCCCTGTGTTGCCATCCCCTGCTACCTTCTGGGGATTGCCTTTCCTATCTGGCGTAGCATCGTATTCACTATCCTCGTCCGTGTCATCTGAAAAGTCTTCTGCACCCGTAGCAATCTGGTGTTTTTGTCTGCGAGATAAAACCTCCCTTTCGTGGCCCTTCCAACAGCCTGCTATTGTGTCGTATAGCACACCGTGAGCCTGAACACCGTGAACGCTAACAGGACGTTCCATACGCCCTGCCAATTCAAGCTGAGCCTGCAAGATAGTAGCTTGATGTGTTATCTGCACGCGATACGGGCTGAGCCGGCGGCCTTCGCGGCCACCAGGGGTGAGGCCCTCCTCTCGGTTGGTCCCCTCAGTTGATGTCAACGCCGTCGGGAGACGAAAGGCTTTATCTAGACCAATCTCACCCACAAGAGCAAGCGGGAACTTTTCCAGGCGTCTTCGGGTTTCTTCGAGAAACTCTGACAATGGCCGTGGATCACAAAGTCCGTTGCTAAACGAGACATCTTTCGACGATGGCGTAGGAGCTAAGACTTGATCATAGTGCGCTATTTTCCCAGCAGATGTGCCATCATAAGTCGGATTTGACACTGTATCGTCATATAGTTGATAAGAAAACCAAGGGTGCCAACCAAAAGAGGGGACTATGCGGTCTTGATCTGTGGGCGCAGGGGGGTGTGACAATAACGTCTTACCGTCATGCACACCATATTTGGACGCCACCTCGCAAACAAGTTCCTGGTCCTGGGATCGCGTGGCCATGACGGTCAGAGCACGTGCCTTCATGGCAGGTATGGACGCTATAGATGCCATTGTGTCCGTTGGGTGGCAGTGAGCATCGAAAATCCCAGCATCCCAAGGAAATGGCTCACGAGGGTCCCCCGAGACATCATGCACCAAATTAGGCTCCCCGTCTCCCTCGGAATGTTGTATACACATTATGGACGATGAGCGAGTTTTTATTGAGTGACAACGAAAGTAGGTAGAATAAGCTAAGCTTAAAAAGGCACCAATGAAGCCAAACGCGCTGAATCTTTATCAAACTCAAAGGTTAATAAGACGGCAAATGTTGATGGAGATGAACTAACCAGCGAAAACCATTTGCGCCGCGGGAATCGAACCCAACTAATGAGGCAGCTCACTAGGTGACGGCTTGATAGGGAGACCACGAAATCGAAGCAATATATGCTTTTATACCACTCTAATCTCTTCACAGTACCATAAATATCTCTGCTTCGATTACTGCCTCGATGTTGAATGGGTCGAGATAGGCAACAAGGTTTTAGCCAGGATCATGCGAGGCCAGTTGGCACTTGTCTTGACGTCAGAGTAGTTTATAGGCAACAGAGAAGAAGATAGTGGGGTAATTGGAGCTGCTTCTTCGAATCAAGCAAATGGGAGTCGGTATGTGCTGGTGATTTACAGGTTTAGTATCTTGTAAATGTAGCCTCGCCAATGGCTACAGGATGAGTAGGTGGAAGAGGTAGAAACTGCCTATCTACCTAAAAGGTGTTTCGCATAATAGTACCTAAATATTCAAACAGATAAGTACGTAACCTGGAGTCACACGTTCACATGCAGCAGTTGGCAGCCCCCCGCCAAACCCCACCAAGATACATGTTAGTAGGTACCTACAGAAGAACGATCATGCTTACCTCTGATCCAATACCTTGGACTATAAGATGATTTGCAACAATTTGCAACAAAAAGTATAACAGCAACCTTTACATCCGAGTATTATACGAAACAGCCTTGAAACCTACTACTAGATAGTACCTAGCTTTGACGATATCTTATTTCTAAACTGAATGCTCATGCCCTATTAGGTACTCATATGCACAATCGGCACCGTACATATCGCATGATGATAGCATGACTAGGTGGGGGCTACCTTAGTACCTAACCTACAGTACCTACCTAGGCACATAGGTAGGTAGATTTCCAGGAGGCAAAAGGTAGTCAATTGCTCGCATACTACATGTATGTACTAAAGTAGTTATTCGGGAGTGATATTTAACATGTGAAACTTGCTTATTGCAGCTGTTGAGAGTTTGCTCACACTGAGGTCCGTAGCGAGATACTCTATCCTAGATACCTGTTTAGATGCGATTTTGACTTTACCTCTTTGTATAGTGTTATACCTATACCGATACCGATACCGCGTAATCATCATATCCATCTCCCCACGCACTCCTTTCACCTTCTTCTCTCTCTAACTTCTTCGGCTGTTCTAGCAGCCTACCTCGTCGAGTGACCCGAAGCAATTGCGTCTAGCCACCCGCCCAACGAATCCCAATCGTAGCGACCATGTGAGACAACCGAACCGACCCGTCGCTTGAGTAATCGACTATCGAATCTGTGAATCTAGTATCTCAAGTTATACGCGCACTTCCATCTCAATTACTCAAGTGCTACTTGTTCCAATGCTCTTCTTCAATCCTCTCAAATTCTTCGTCTTCCTCTTCGTCTTCATTGTCGCGCTGCCCCTCGCCCTCTGCGCCGGTGTTACGACTATCATCGCCTTCCTTGTCCTCTTCCTTAGGCTGTTCCTCGTATATTTCGATGTCGGCCTAGAGACGCTACAATACATATTAATTGGCCATGTCTCACAAGCTCGCTACATCGCAGTAAGTGCTGTAAGAAATATTTTCTTAATAATGAACGGTACTGACTTCAAATATTTACAGTCGCGTGGCACACCCGCCACAACGCCCGACTCTTCGACGAATTCGACGGCCCTTCCCTCTCCAGTGGCCACCACATTCAAACAACGGCGACGTGTGAAACAGCAGGGGGGAGGCGGTAGCGGATCGGCCACCCCAGTGCCCACTTCTGATGGGTTTGCGGCCGTTACTCCAAGCATTGGCTTACAAAGAGATTTCGAGGGCGTTGGCGGATGGAGACTAGAGAGTGCCGATGCGGATACCGATGGCGCCGACGAACGGCAGTGGTACAATCTCAACTCGCGACTCGAAAACCCCTACCGACGCCATCATTTTCGTTCTCAGAGCGGAGGCGCTCTAATGCAAAGCCCTACTGGCTCTGGGATGATAGCGAGACTGGGTTCGGTGACAAGACCGCACAGTCCAGAAGAGTTGAAGACTCCGAGTCGATCTAGCTCGAGGACACCAACCATGAATAAGCGTCAAAAGCTCACCAAAACTGACCATGATGACTACTTCCCCTTGTATGATGGAAACAATACAAGGAAGCTGGGCATATAGTGTTGGCTTCGATATCTAGAGAAATAGTACGGAAGTTCTATAAAGACTACGCGTCGTTTGACTAGAAGCATACCGTTCGATGGTAAAATTGGCAAAAATGCAAAATATGACTTTGAATTCCCCGTGGCGTGTATGAGCTATCGTGGCAAATTATAGGAACAGCGGGAAAGGCGTGGCACGAGGAGTTTAGGACATTGGACTTTGACTATAAAGGGCTGGCGTGACGTTCTCAAATTAGACGCACATATCATGAATCAAATAGTTATAATTTCTTTTACACTTTCTAATTACAACGACTGCGTAAAGGTCAACAAACCTATCAAGCTTAGCATCCTCCGTGGTATTCCAACGCCATACGCTATTCCTTCCCAACATAAATCATCCAGGCACTCATGATCATCGTCATCCAACTTTAGTTGCTACCCGAGAGCCACTACCAGCACACGATCACCTCGTATACTCCTTAAATCGTCTGCCAGAAATAGTTGGCGTAGAAGAAGCGGGAGAACTTCTTATCGATGTTGACAACGTGGACGTCACCCTTACGATCATTCCGTACGATAGCCTTGCAGAACTCGCCGTCCTTTTCGTCGCGCTCGACGTCAATGCCGAGGCTGCGGTATACGCTGAGTCGCAGGAGCACCTCGTCGTCGACGGGATCCCTCCGCTTCGCCGCCTCGTCCGCCATACCCTCCACGCCCTGTAGTTCGAGTTCTTGTAGTCGCGCCGCGAGGTCCGCCGCTTGCGACGATAAACGCTCCGTCTCCATCTCTAGGTCTGAAGTAGCTTTCGCGATCCGGAATTTCTGCGTGTCTAGTCGTGAGATCTCGCTTGCGTGCGCCGAGGACGAGTGCGCCGATGTCAGCTCCTCGTATTGAGTTTGCTGTGTGTTCAACTGTCGCGAGAGTTCTGTGGAAGGGAGAAATCCCCTTTCGTCAGCAAGAGTTCTTTGATTCTGTTTTTTCTAGATGAGGTTGCGAGCATACTCTTTAGCGCGGTCTCGGCATCGCGAAGGCGCCTCTCGCGCTCTTGCTCTAGCGAGGATACATTGTTCTGTATTCGTGAGATGGCTTGCTTGTCAGGCGCTGTGTTGAAGTTCGTTATAGTGTGGTGAATGAGCTGCGCGCAAACATTCAGTTAGCACCTTTGGCCGGTTATGGTTTAATGGATGGGGTTGCGCAGGTCGCGTACCGTAGCGGGGTCCTCGTCAAGCAACATTGTGAATTTGATAGATTATGATAAAGTATGGGTTCTGCAAGGGGCACGAGAATTGCCTCTGTAATCGTGAATAGTAATCGTGAAATCGTAATCTGTTGTGATATTCTTGAGTTATTGCTCTCGATTAATTGAGTCCAAAAGTAGTAATCGGCAAAACAATGATGTTTGGCGATCACCAGGGTGATTTAATATCAGACCTAGACATGTACCTAACCTCACCTAGGTTGGTACCTACATGGATACATGTAGGCGGGGGTGGTACCAAGTACCTAATGGGCCCACCGATGCGTCATCAGAAAGTACCTAGCTATGCCCATACCTAGGTAGCAGCCTTGCTCGGCCTCCACCTACTCAGCTAACACCAGGCACTCATCAGGCAGTTTAGCTTCTGACTTTGGCATATGTATTAGGCACATTTAGATACCTACACTCTACCACATTTCCAACTTTCGGCTTCTTTTATCAATCCATACCTACAGGCAGCCGACCTTTAAGCTAAAGCTACCTACTCTTAGCAATATTATCTTTACATCCACTAGACTGCCTCAAAGCACACGACAACGTCTGCGAATTCCGGCCTGTGGGTTTGGCTTTACTTATTAGGAAACTTGCTTTGCCCGACTGAAAGATGACTGCGCTACCACGTATGTATAATCTACAACAAATATTTCATTATTCTATCATGTGCTAATACGAGCCTTCATTTCACAGACGCCGTCGATGCGGAAACGTAAGCTACTACCTTGCCTTAAGGCCCAACTCTATCAACTTCAACTGACCACCTGGACTAGTCCTCTGAGAGAAGAGGAACTACAAGTTCTCCGAGCCCAATATGAGAAGGAGGGTGATATGGTGGGCGTACAAACCAAGTTCAACTACGCATGGGTATGCTTCCTATTCGCAGACGATGCAATCGTGTTCTACCACATACTGACTGTTCTCGTGCAAAGGGTCTCGTAAAGTCCAATTCCAGGAACAACCAGCAGACGGGAGTACGCCTACTATCCGAAATTTTCCGAGTGGCGCCCGAACGCCGCCGCGAATGTCTATACTATCTAGCCCTGGGAAACTACAAGTTGGGCAACTATGGTGAGGCGAGGCGTTACAACGAGCTGCTTCTTGAGAAAGAGCCGGCGAATCTGCAAGCCGCTGACCTGCGCCGGTTGATTGATGATAAGGTGACGAAAGAAGGGCTCATGGGCGTGGCGATTATAAGTGGCGTGGCCATCGCTGCCGGCGTCGTTGGCGGCATTCTTTTCCGGGGTAAAAGACGGTGATCGAAAGACCAGAGCAGGAAGGATGGATAGTTGAGCGTTGGCGGTTGCATTGACTCAGGCGTTAAAACGGTTGGTATATTTTAGGAACATTCTCCTTAACGCATCGTATAGATAATACCTACGCCACGCATATGCTCGAGTTTCCAACCCAGCAGATGAAAGAAGCAAGTGGATGTAGGCGCCGAATCGCCCTGACAAAAGCACGTATTAGCGAATGGCGGCACAACAAGTCTCTTCACTCAGACTGTTACCACACCCCCGTTCATCACCTGCCCGCAAATCACTGCGTATAAATAATATTAGACTTGGCCGGAATGACATGGTTGTGCAATATGATAGCTACTACCATATACTATTACACGTAAAGAGATACGAGCATTGCAGCCCGGGGCATGCCATTCTAACATGATGCTGCACCGTATATTCATTTCACTGACTGGGATTATAATGACTACCTAAACCTACTATTCTATGACCTCTACTACCCCCCCCTAGGTAGAGGTCATAGAAAATATACTGTAGTGGAGGCAGAAGAGGGTGGTTAGCCACATGTGGCGGTGCGATACAATGGAGGGATTATGAATGAGAGAAGGTATAATATGACATGCTTTGGCTTTCTATTCTGCCCCGCGGAACCCATAGGATGACGAAATAAAAAACCAATATTCAACCTACCTACTTAACCTTTCAGGGTCCCTCTTAGCTACCTGACTCTACCTTAGTTATGTAGGTATGGTAGGCTCCAGCTGATCAGTGCTGCTCTAGCTTCATATAGCCACAACTGACTTTATCGGCTGGTTCCATGAATACTACCTAGTAATATTGCCAAATACATTCATTCGCATTCATTCGCATTCATTCGCATTCATTCGCATTCAATATGGAATAGTCACCAGACAACAGCAATAGCCTGTGGTTCATTTCATGCAACAGCAGCTCTTATCATTGTTCATATCGGCTATCGCGCTTATTCACTATCCGCCTGTACTTGGGTATTTGTCCAGGTAATATTCATTCATGTAATATTCATTCATAACGTATCCTAGGCAACATCTTGCGCCCGACCAAAGTACCGCCACCGCCATCTAGACCGTCTAGACCGTCTAGACAGCTAAATCAGAAACACACCACGAGAACTTAAGAGTACAGTACAACAACAACACTCGGCCTAATCGGTTCCGGTACCTACCTAGCCCGTCGACTCAGCTCTATATTGATCTTCAGGTCACTGTCCAGGCGTCGGACATCCCACGATCAACGTCTTTCTTCCCCGTGAGTACCGTCCTAACTGCATTCGAGAGACCCATCTGGGTAATAGCATACATCCCATCTTCCGAGTCAGAACGACTTGCTTATCTCCGACTACTATCTAGTAGATACCCGCCTCCATAGGCCATAGTATCATATCAGACTTGCCCTTGCATCATTCTGCCACTCACTCTTGCCAACCTCGTCCATGACTTGTTTCTCTGATTGCAAAGTCACGAATGGTTCTGTACGTCCTGGTCTTCTCATCCATTTCCGGTCCGACCGTGCATGTACATCATGCGCCACGCCTGCCTGCATTTAGTTTGCTACCCAAAGTATGGCGCGCTGCTGACTGACAAGATGTGCCAACCAGATAGTGGCTATCTAGCCAGAATTGCACCAAGTCCTGCGGCAACCCGTTTAAATACGACCCAAGTGTAGTCAGCCTTGTCTCGGCATCTATCCTCCACCGCTCTACGCCTGTTCGCCTCCCCGCAAGGCTCACAAGCAGCCCTAGAACGTTCTTCTACCCCTTGCTGTTTGCAATCAATACCAATTCTCAATTCCAGCTGAACAAACCGCTGTCGTATCGGAACATTTCTCTTCCCCATCCCGCCCTTTGCGATCCTTCCGAGAGACCCCTCCCACCTAAGTGACAACACCGAAGACAAACTGAGCTCCGCGTCGTCACGGTGGCTTTTCGAGCGCTGAGAACAGTTGGCCTAGCACTCGGCCTCGGCATTACCGCCCTCGCCGCTTATCAGCAATTCAGGCAGGGCCAAATGGCGTCCCGGGGCCATCACCTCCAACCAGCCGAGGGGCGAGAGATAGTGTTTTGCCACGGTTGCCACTATGAGTGGTACCGAGATGAACACCCTGACAGTCTCGCTTGTCCTGTTTGCCGACTAGATTTCACAGAGATCGTACGTACTACTAGTAACACCAGACTATATACTATTCGCACTAACAATACACTAGGTGACTCCGGGGTTGGACCCTCGAGGGGACGACGGCTCGGCAGACTCCGACACAGATCAACGCCTTCATTTCCATCATCACCACCATCACCTCCGTCATGACTCTGATTCAGATCCGGAGGAGAGCAACATTGAGGAGCACCACTTCCATGGACCAGGTGGCATTTTTGGTCAACGCGTGATTCATCGTTCGCCTGAAACATCAGGCTACAGCCGTAGATCACGGGTCTCCCCTGGAAGCAGCGACGACATAATTCGCAGATTCAGCGAGATGATTGGAGATCTTGGTGGTCCCGGTATGGTCGGCCGCTCTGGGCCTGAAACTCTATTTAATGATGATCATGGTGGGCCTCAGATCACTTATCGAACATTCCGCGGCCCAGGGTTTACAGGAGGTGTAAGCAGCTTCACTATTACGACAGGCTCAACTGCTAGAAGGCCAAATGGCCCCCCAGGACCGCAGTTACCACTGGGTGCCGATGATCACTTTCAAAGGTAGATAATCAAACCAGACAGCCCTATCAAAAGGTTGAGTGTTGCTCAATGCTAATAGAAATCATAGAATTTTCGGTGATTTACTGGCCTTAGGTCCTGCCATGCGGCGCGATGACCCATCAACTCGAGATCCCAACCAAGGCGATGATGTTGATGGTGATGGTGATGGTCCGGGTCCCCGTCTCGGTCCTGGTCTTGGTCCTGGTCCTAACCGTCCCTTGGATATTGGGATTGCTTTAAATCAGCTTCTAGCTTCCCTCGTAAACCCTAGCGCAGTTCATGGTGATGCTGTCTACTCTCAAGAGGCATTGGATCGCATCATCACCAACTTGATGGAAGCCAACCCTCAATCGAATGCGCCACCTCCGGCGACTGAAAATGCTATTGCATCGCTGCCGAGGAGAAAGTTAGACGAAGAGATGTTAGGGCCCGAGCTCAAGGGCGAGTGTACAATCTGCATTGATGAAGTAAAGGCGGGAGACGAAGTCGTGGTGCTCCCATGCAAGCACTGGTTCCACGAAGAGTGTGCTGGTTTGTGGCTAAAGCAACACAATTCATGCCCAGTTTGCCGTGCAGCTATCGATGGCGCAACTGCCGGCAAACCACGCAACGAAACCACTAGTCCACAGAATTCGCAGCGATCTACCGATCCATCGTCATCAAGACCAACACCCGCTGAGCGACGGAGGACGCATCTGCGACAGACGAGAGAAGAGAGGCTTGATTCCATACGCGGCTTAGCTGCTTCTCACGACCGGCCACGTGATCGTCTACGAGATTCATATTCACCTCCATCTCACAATGCCTCAGCCCAGCGTTTACCAAGGGTTCGAAGCCCTTCACCGACAAGCCGAGGGTCTACTCAGGGTGAGAGAGGCCGCGACAACCGGGGATCATCTAGCTCAGGACCTTTTAATTGGATTAGGGACCGATTTAGCGGAAGGTGAGTTCCTATGGAGTCCGGCCTTCGCCAGTGCGAATACTGGAAACACAGGTTCTACAAGGGAAAGGATTTCCTACGTCATTGACGGGGAATGCCCGGACAGGTTCTCAATACCAGGTTGACATCCTTGAGTAGAAATGATACAACGCGGCATAAAATACGCGGCAATTAAGTCATGTATCCCTTTATACATGACATTGTCACTCGCAGATGTGGTGATGGCACGGTGACAGAGATTCCTAGGATTCTTTTGTAATAGACACTTCGAATACACCAATGATGTGCAAGCGGGAGGTTCAGGACAGGTGTTGCAAGAAGAAACCTCTTCCGGGTCATGAACGAATAGCTACTGCAAGCCTAGTAAAAAGGAACTGGTTCGGGGAATATATTCCAGGCCTCTGGTCTTACGCGATTTGAATTAACACAGTGGATATGAAACAACGTTTTTCGAACGCAACGTGATATACCACAAGATTGAAATATGGTGAATGGTAAAGTTTCCATCATCGGGATTTAGGGTTTGACTTGTGAAGTAAGGTTTTATTGCTAACATGCTTACTCTTCATGTTAGAATATATCTCTTGCTTTGCCTACGAAACAATAACCTATCGTTAGGTACATGGTTTAGCTATCAAGTATTTATTCTATGGCTCTTCTTGCCTCTATCTGCACTTGTTCCCTTTCGTAAAAACAGGCTATAGATCCCATATCTAGGTGATATATTAACTCTACGTGAAAATGTTAGTAGGTTATCTATCAACGAGTTAGGGGTACTACACAAATATTTGCTAAAGCAAATGTTAGCCAAGTTGTTGAATGTACTGCGTAACTAAATTCTTTACTTTATTCCTGTCTCTTTTATTTAAATTCTCAATTTATTGTGCTTTTCTTTCTTTTATGTTTATTTTTCTCTGTCTTTATGGCTTTTGGCCCTCTATGAATCCTAGTGGAGAAGTTAGCAGTTGTTTTAATTATGCCCACTGTCTATCTTTCCATTGTTTGTAGTGTTTGTTGGGCATCGTAGCCCCGCGAGACTCGGCTAGCTTAGGTAATTAGTTTACTTATCTGCAGAGCTGGTAGTAAGCCCGAGCAAGCTCTCGGTACTCACTGTACTGGCCCTCAGCTTTGGAGGAAACCCGCGAGGCGCCCCGGCCGAGATTGTGGCTGCCGATGTAGAGGCTTTTGTTCCGCCCTAGGAAGATGAAAACACCGTCGTGAAGGCGGCCCGAGAGGCGTGCTACAAGGCCGTCGGCTAGTGTGTAGTCGTCGCCTTCGAAGCGGCTCTTCCTCGTGGGGCGTGGGTTCAGATACACCAGCTCGGACTTGGCTAGTTCCTCTAAAGAGTCCCAGTCGATCGAACCAGTCTGTACTGCTGTCTCCCGAAGCCTGCGAAGCCTGAAGGCGCGCGCTTCGGCCGCTCTCTGTCGCCCTACTTCCGCAAATAGCCGGGTGAGCTCCGCTGTGCGTTTCTTCTCTAGTTTTGCGGATCTCTCCTCCGGCGTCCGGCCTACTACTAGTTTCCGAATATTTGTGGCCGCTCGCTTCAAGCTCGAAGGCTTTCTCTCTAGCTCTGGTGGTGCCGGGCCGAGGATTCCGTCGAACGTTTTTTTAGGCCCCGGTGACTTGGGTTCAAAACCAGCAGGTTTACGGTCATGGTTGTTTGTCCCTGTTCTCCTGCCTGAAGACATGATCTGTATTTTGGATTGTTTGTCTATTGTTGAATTTCTGGTTGTGTTGTTAGTTATTTGCTTGTTCCTTACCTTTCCTTTCGGTTGGTGTAGTAACTACATAACAATGGAGAGAAGGATACTGAGCCATGGGCTTGGGTTTCTTTTATACTTTCTTTCAATTTTGTACAATGGAATTGTTGTGATATCTGCCTGCTAGACGGCTGCTTTGTTTGTGAGGAAAGAGCCTAGTTTCAAACGTCCCTGGTGTTTAAACATATTCATTGGTTTAGCACTAAGGAGTGAAGTAGCGTGGGTCACATTGTAATTGGGAGATGCTTATGTAAATATAGCTTGTTTCTAAACTCCTAAGATGTTGATGATTCTCGTGCTATTTCGAAAGGTGTTGTTTTCTTTGTTAGGCTGATTTCATCTTGATCAAGCTGTTTGTGTGTTCCATGGTGTCAGAAGGCGCTGTACGTTAGTGTGTATGAAGATGCTAGAAGAAATATTGAAAGAACAATCTAGTAGAAGGTTTACTCGAAGGTTCATTTTCCCAAATTCTAATAGACGCTGTTGCATTTACCTTTGATTCTATTCAACATAGGTTATAGTGTAATACACCAGGAGCAGTAGTCAAAATATCCCACTGTGGAAAAGCATAATCAGTTTTATGCTAAACAGATATATATATATATTCTACCACTTTTAACGCCTATGGAACTTCAATAGATCTGATTAAACTCCGGAATAAAAGATCAGGCTCAAAGACCCTTTTGTTATTTGTAATGCTCTAGGAACTAACTATAAAGTATGAAGGAAGATAACACCGTGGGAGTAACTGGCTGATGATGTAGCATGACTGGAGAGTTGAACTGATGAATGGTATTGTGCGCAACCTTTTGTCAAGCATACCCAAGCTCTTTCTCCATTCCATTGGCCAAGCTTTTGTACTTGTGGCCAAAGAGGACAACGCCACGCGAAAATATTTTCCTTGCCACCTACCACATCTAGACCTCTGAAATGATATTTGATTGAGAGAGTCATAGTTGCCGGTACCATGTCTCACTCCCTAGGCCACTGCCCTTTGTAGCGTATAATAAAACGCCACACATATTCACCTCCGAGGAGAAGATCATCCCATATCAGTTAACCAATCTCGTGTTGGTGATGATCAAACTTTCGCTTCGGTGACCGTAAAGGCCTAATGCTGAAAATAGAATATCATCTTGGGACGGAGGAAAGTCGGGATGGCTTTGCCACAAGATTTTGGTGACTGATTTCCTTCTGTCACAATTCGTATGTGTATAATAGCTGCAGATACCTAGTCAAGTGCCTGACTTGACTATCTACATTATACTTGGAAGTGTTGCGTTATATTGCTGAAGTTTGGTTTCGTGACACCTTCCTTTCCCCTGATTATATGAACCGGAACCTCCGTAGACTGGGTGGTCAGACTTGTGGAACGTGGAGTACAGCACAAAGTATTCCTCGCCTGGGTCTCGGCATATCGACGGCCTCAACAAACGTCTTTCAAGATCCTGGTTTAACGATGACGTGGCTGTATAGCAGCAAGTTTGGTCAAGACATGTGTGAGCTAGGTATCCTGGAATTATGTCAGATGAAAAAGTGAGACCTAACCGTTGAGTCATTATCCTCTTCGAGTGTAGTTCCAGGATAAAGCCGCTAGGCATCTTGATGCAACCTCTGCTTATAATCGAAAATGCACACTGTTAAGTCCGACCATGTTGCAGTATGATGACAAAACATGCAGACTACACTAGTTTCAGTGCAGTCGGATTTATGAATCACCTCATCAAGAAATAGAAACAGCTGATCTACCATTTAAAGTTGATCTGCTGTTGTTCTGGGTACTGTCTGGGTACCTATCGGTGAAGAAGGGTAGTGATTCGCGATCATGCTTGCATGACACGCTTTATTGGTATCTCCTCTTTTGCCTTTTGAATGCGACGATATTATTAAATATGATTTGTTAATGATTAGTCAAATAAGCGACTATGCCCTCTTAAGTCGAGAAACATTGGCTTTTGCTAATCATCACCAGAGAATTGGTCAACTCAATACTGGTAAAAGATAAAAGAGCATTGGAAGAACCTATACCCGGGCTGAGTAATAGTTTGCGTGGGCGCAGCTTGCATGAAGGGCGTTCGTGCGGAGTTTTGCGGAGTTTTGGGGTAGTTTTGATTGGGGATGAGACAAAGCAAGCTTCGTTTTCCCATTCTGGTAAGCGGTGACCTCAGCTCTGCCGATTTTCTCACAGCGAGTGTAACCTACTCTTCTACACCGGTAGTGAATGGCAGATAGGTATGCATTTCATTTATGGTTTATTTTACTTAATAGTCGAACCAACGGCCCTTTCACGGGTACGCGGCAATGATCGCAATCAGGTACTTCTCCGAACCCGGCATGTGGAAGGAAGAAAGAAAGGAACAAGCAAAGCCCGGGCCGAAAGCCGCGAAAGGTCACGGCGCTGACGCCATCCCATATCAGTCACCGATCCTCAGCTGGGGGACAATACGTGCATATGCTGACAGGGGCAGTAGCGCTTCTTCTTTCATGTCTGCGTTGCTCGTGATTCGTGAGTGTTTGCAGGTACTGACTAAGCCGACTCGGTAATCTCCAGCGGGAGAAAGCTCGGCGATTCTGACTGCAGTTTTCAAAGTTTTCAAACAGGAGCCAGTCAGTCAAATCAGTCAGTCAAATCAGTCAGTCAAATCAGTCAGTCAAATCAGTCAGTCAGTTCAGTTATGAGATGGAATCAAGAAGAGGAAGTGGTAAATAAATGTTAGGTAAATAAATGTTAGGTAACTCAAACTTTAACGCATCAACGAATTGATAACAAATCAGATTTCCAAGGTAGGTATATCTTAATAATTATATGTTGAATCTGTTTCAATTGTATCTTAACTTGGGATAATACAACACATTGAAATGATATAGCTAGGTAGATAGCTCTGGACTAGGTAGGTTAGATAGGTAGTACATAGTAGTATTATAGTCACTGCGGTCGCCACTTATATACTTCGGGTCGGAGATAGGAGGAATAAATATCGAGCAGTAGGTACTGATCGGGGATAGATGTTCCCGCCGCTGCAAAGTTGACTGGTTACTTCCATACGTGATAGTAGGTAGCTGACTTGTCACATAGCCCAACCTGTTAAACCACAGGCCATCCAATGGCTATCCAATCACCCTTGTTGTCACCCGGGGTATTATCCCCCCATTCTTGTACTTACCTATGCAGTGCCTATGCAGTGCCTATGCAGTCCCTATGGCTTCGAGATATAGATTAGTCTAAAATAGGAACCGAGTTGTAACGACACAACTCTATTACGTCAATTGGCCCTTGAATCATGTGTCTTACCATCACCCCACGTTGTTTTACTTGTAGATAAAGACTATGCATCATTATGCTACTTACATAGTAGTAGGTATACAGGATTCTGATAGGATAACAATCACCTAACCTAAGTAAGTAGTTTTGAGATGGTTGAACTACTACACTGGACTAGGTAGACAGACTAGGTAATAGTGGACTTACACGCACGTACTCGGACACTGCTCGGAATAGTACTCGAGAATCACTTTCCGATAGAGACGGGAGACCCGCATTGAATTGATCGTAGGTACCTAAGTGTATAAGTAGTAGTAAGTAGGTATGTATCGAGTGTAGGCAGTCCACAATACCATCCCACTATTCTTGACCGAACCACTTAACAACTACACTACCGACAGTTGCAGTGTACAGTTGCAGTGTACAGTTGCAGTGTGCAGTTGTAGTGTACGTACAGTACCCGGTCTACATGCGAATGTAACTGGCTACCTTGGGCACGCGTAAAAGAAGGAAGGGAAGCAAATGGTTGATTAGTGATTACCTATGCCACCATGGGCGCTTTTCGGCAACCTGACCCTCCTCCCTCACACAGCCTCCCTCTCTCACTATCTAGATCCTAGATCCTATAGATAGAGAGGGGCCGTAGAGAGCGGGACTACTTACACTACTTACACTACTTACACTACTTACACTACTTACACTACTTACACTACTTACACTACTTACACTACTTACACTACTTACACTACTTACACTACTTACACTACTTACACTACTTACTGAGTAGTAGATACAAGATACAAAGATACAAGATACAAAGATACAAGATACAACTTAAAACGAGGGTAGGTAGGTTAGGTAGTATCGAGTATCTCTCCGTACCTAAATAGTTGTTTATAATCTACCCAAAGAGAATCTACCCAAGATACTACTACATCTCCATTTTTGCCCCAAAAACGCGACGGCCGCCCTAGCTCTTCCCCTCTTCCGCTCCCCGAAGGTTTTTATATCCATCCATCTCCATCCTTCGCGACCCCGATTCGTAAAAGGGACCAGCATTTCGCAACCGCTCGTCCGTTATTCCCGGCCCGGCCAAGACTTAAGACACGCGCCTCTTCAGTCGGCATCCGTTCGACTAGCTCGTCTAGTGAGGATCCATGATCGTTCCCAACATACCCGCCTCAGCCTTAATAGCCCCGGGTTTGCGTCTAACTAAAATCGACGACCCGCGGCAGACAGAACCTCGCATGTCGAGCTCCCAATTCCCGCCGCCGTTGTCGTACAGCAGCGGCCAAGGCGCCATCGGGTCTTCTTCGATCCATTCGCCTCTTACTATATTAAGTCCCGATTCCACCAATTCCATTTACGCCTCGCCCGACTCAGGTCATCATCCATTTTACTTGGCCAAGTCGGAGCCGGACGACGGGGCTAGTACCGGTAGCAGCGCTGCCGCCGCTCCATCATCTGATCAACCCCTGAAAAGGAAGCAGAAACGCAACAAGCCGACGCTGTCCTGTCATGAATGCGTCGAGCGCAAGACAAAGGTAAGTGCTTCTTTTTTATTTTATTTCATATTTTATTTTATATATATTTTTAACCTCCCTTTTTTTTTTTTACTGTCCCTTTTTAATCATTTTATTTTTATTTTTTATAACTATTTTTATTTCCCCCCCCCCATCTGAACCGCCTAAACCGTCTATGCCACCAAACGCCTTCTTATGCCACAAAATGCCTTCTACATTTTTGGGCTTCGAGCAACCTACTGCACACAGTTCTTCCCGAGTACTGGTGGTGGCGTATTGCGTCAGTACGACGTGGTACTGATGCAAGCACCAATAGATCGCGGAAGTCTTCGTCCTGGGATTTGGATGGTGGTACGATGGAACCGACGGAACGGCATCGCCTACTTTGTGATACGCGCCCACTCTGTGTGATATGCTTTCCTGGCCTCATTCCTGATGGCCATGATTGGACCAATTGATGCTCAAGGAAAGAGATATTAACGGTCAGTTGGGTTCTAGTGTGATAGAGGCAGACCACATTGCTTAGCATGTAAGCCTCCAACTCTGCTGCGTGTCAGTGCTGGCTGCAATTGGTCGATTTTGCTGACAGTTCGTGTGACTAGGCATAAAGCGACAGACAGAATGCCGCTATGCACATGTCGCAAATCTCTTAGAGTGAGTTGACGTCCTTCCCCCGTCGGGAACATATCTGTGCCTCTGATGTTGTCCGGTCCCTGTCTGACTTCGACTCGAAAAGGGAGACGACGCGATCTGTTACCAACGGCCGGAGGATGACGAAGCCGCCTAAGAAGAGGCTGACAGCAAACGGGATAAAGTTCGTGGCGCCAAATATAGCAGACCGAGGTATCCTCGCCGGAGACATGGCGACGCGCTGGTCTGTTGCCTCGTCCGCTGGCCTGCTCTCCAACGTTCCCTTTTCGCACCCGACAGCTTTCAACGTGTTCGGTATAGGCTCCGAGCACCCCTTTGCCAACTACTGGACGTGCGAGGGTGGTCTCCCCGAGGTCATCGGGGTCCTGCCCGAGAAGCTGCAGGCTGACATACTGCTGAGCCAATATTTTGAATGCGTCGACCCCATCTACCCCATGATGCACCGCCAGACCTTCTATGCCGAGTACGAACGCTTCTGGCAGTTGAAAGACTCAGGGCAGAACGAGGCCTCGCTGGTGTCGCTCCTTTTTGTCATGTTGGCGCTGGGGACGCAGTTCGTCTCGACCACGAACCCCCAGGATCGAAAACAGACGGCCGAGTTCTACGCCTCGGCTGCCAATCAGGCGCTACGTATGAGCTCCTATCTTAGTACTGCCTCTATACACTCGGTTCAGGCCATGGTATTGCTCTGTTACTTCCTAATCAACGATAGTCATGTATCGGATGGCTGGGCCTACGCAGGCATACTGATGCGCCAAGCTTACGCCATGGGCTTACATAGGGACCCTAATATTGGTATGTACTAAACCTCCCAGACAGACAACCAACTATCGAAGTTGCGGGAAACTAACTGCTTGATAGTAACACCTAATGCGTCACCATTTGAGAAGCAGCAGCGGCGGAAACTTTGGCAGGCAGTCCTCGTGCAGGATACTTTCTTAACCGTGCTCCTCTCCCTTCCCCCAAGCGCGACACACACCGACGTGAGGATAGACGATTTCACCGAGCAGTCGAGTATCGCCGTCCATTCGGATCCGACGGACACGGCATACGTCAAGGGCTCGTGGATGCTGGCGAACCTGGTGCAGGAGACGATATGCAGCCCGCGATCGCTCGACATACCGATCTGCTCGACGCAGCGGCAAAAATCCAAGCTCGTGGCCGACTTCCGCTCCGTGTACCGGTCGTTCCCCGACGTCTTCCGGTCCTGGGACCAGGACACCATCGTGCAGGTCGCCAGCAGGAACAAGCGCGTTGTGCGGCAGACGCTCTTCCTCACCTCGAATTACTACCACAACCTCATGCTCGTGCACGCCTCCGAGAGCTCTGACGTGCCTGTCAACATCCGCGGCACCCTCGAGGCCGCCCACGAGGCCATCACGGCCTTCTTCATCCTCTTCCAGCTCTTCGACACAGAGGCGCGGATCTGGTGGGTGTTTAACCACCGGGCGTTCCTCGAGGCCCTGTGCATAGGCGGCGTGCTGCGCGAGGCAGCGCGGGAACCCGCCACGGCCGAGCTGATGACGCGAGACCCGCTCTTCGTGAAGGCAAAAGGGGATATTGGTGAGTCCCTTTTCTCCTCCTCTCCTATTCTCAGCTTAAACAAACGGTGGCTAACACGGCGTGATAAACACAGCGCGCATGATTCAAATCATGAAATTAATGACAGACGGCGACCACGGCTCCGACGCGGCGCGAACGCGAGTCTCAGTTCTGAGCGAGTATCTCTGAAGATGGGGGTTGGATTGATTACTTCTAAACATGCCTAGTAGAAGGGGGCAGTCCATGTACAACCATCACGTGTCAAGCTGTCTTTCCATATGTTGTGCGCCCTCCTTCTTCTGGCAAAGAGGTCGAGCTTGTACAATGCCCCCATCATTTGTAATATCCTGCCGACCAGTTATCTAGAACCACATAATGCGCGCCGTAAGGACAAAAATGACGAAGAGACGATGATTAAAGACCATACATTGACTTACATACGCGCTATAGATGTCTCGGATAAAATGTCTGGCTCTGTCGTACATCGGTCCGCGTAATCACCAAAAGTAGACTGACTGACTGACAGTCACTAGACAGGCTGACAGCAGAGGCAGTATATCAGGATACCACGTCTATAGCAACCGAAAAGGCGCCAACCTAATAGATAGTCCGGAACAACTCAGCAGACTAAGCCGAGTTGATCCGGATAAAATACCCTGCTGCGATCCTACACTATACTATACATATACACATACACACCGTAGATAGATAGATATCATTATCCAAACTTGGTGATGCGGAAGAGGCAATTACTTTACTTCGTGATCCGAATCTCGGCTCGTCATCCCACCACCGGCTCAATAAGTAAGTAGTGTGACGAGTCCGGGAAATATCCCATCACTCATTCCGAAGGAGAGCAAGATGAGAGAGACGACGAGGGAATGGATCAGCAGGGGCAGAGAGACTCCTTGGTGAGTATTCTCTGGGAATACAAGGGCACGGGGTCATTAGGACTTCCCAGCTGTAAGGCAAAGGTTGTGAATGGAATCCAACGATTGCGTATTCTGTGGTTTCTTACGGGGTTGGCTCTTCGTTCTCAATACATACAGAGAAGTCGAGAAGTAAATACAACGGTCGAGTATTTTAGTGATTAAGTGATGTATTGGTATATATCCCACCTGCCTGCATGGCAAGTCTAAGGCGGTTGTACTCAAATATCGCATTAGATATGTTAGACATTTTGAATAACCCTTCCCTTTGGGCCTTGATGTGATACTTTGACTCTGACCCTGATCATCGAATCCGACATGACTACTAGACTAGATCCTGCAGGGTCATAGTTGACGGATATGCATATCTAATGATATGTATGTGTAAATATATGGTATTCCGCCCTTGGACGGCTCTTTGTTCCGTCATGTCATGAGTATGAATATCCCCTCCTAACGCCTTAGTGATATGCAATTGTCCTCCGTGATGCCCACCATGTATACTCCTAGTCGATACTAGGCTTCTGACCACCATACCAAACTAATGCAAAATATGCCAAAGTACTTTTCCTGAATTCAACATCCGAACTTGATTCGTCCAACTATTCGAAAGTTGGTGTGCTATTAGATGGTGGTGGTATTGGTATTGTGCTTCATAATATTTTCTCTTCAATATTGGAACAGACAGTATAATTTGCTCATCATCAAATTCGATATGGAACTCCGTTTCGATGTGGTTCGATAAATAACAATTATAATATGGTATGTGCAGAGTGTTGTTTTATGTGTATTATGTGCCGAATGGAGGTGATCCAAAGAATGCATGCGCGATACGCCGTCATTCGTCTCCTAAACAGGGCGCCTCATCAGTCTTGTCGATCTGTAGACTGGTTTGAAATCGTCCATGTCTACATCGATTCCTTCGTCGATCTCTAGGAGGCCCTCTCGAGCGGAAAATTTGTTGGGATTTGACGCACCGGTTTCCCTTCGCATAGTTGACGGGCGGAACGTCCGAGGCCTGATGGGTTCTATTCCGGGTACCGCGTCTCGCCTAGTTTCAGGCACCCAAACGGGTTCATGTTCGGGTATTTCATGTTCGGGTTCAAGTATCGGCGTATAGTCGTGTTCAGGTACCACCACATCCTGCTTGGGTTCAGGCTGGTTTTCGTTCTTGGTTTGCTCTGTTGATGCGCACTCTTTCTCGCTAGCAGCCAATTGCTGGACTTTCACTAAACGACTTTTGATCTTCTCGATCTCTTCGTTGCAGTCACCGTCCCGAAGGAACTGGTGCGCGGCACGCTCGCACAGCCCCTGAATAGATTCAAGCCCCTTGTCTAAGTCGTCCCAGATGTCACCCCTCTCATTGAAAAGCCCAAGCCCCCCATTCAAGGCACTGGTCCTCATGCCCCTCCCAGGCATCAAATTCAAGGCCGGGCTCCTCAAACCGCCCCCATATGGGCGACTGTTAAAGTACTGTAGTCTCATCTCTTCTGGACCACCGGGTCTTGAATTAGAAGTAGGCACAGCGGGACTGGCGGCAATCAACCCATTTCCAGGTCTCAATTCACCACCTTCATCTTCATCCTCGTCCTCGGGCATCTCGAGCTCGGCGAGCCGTTTGATATGAGCCACCTTGGCGGCCATCTTGGCCTTGCGCATAAGATTCCGCTGAGCAGAAACAAATTTGACTAGTTCCTCGAAAAAGGATTGTACATAGCTATCGTAATAGACCATTACCATCCTTCGTGACCTGTATTTGGGTGTCGTTGCTTCAGCACTTATCATCGAATCCGTCTTTTGTCGTTTGCGAACCGTTGCACGAGCACGTCTTTGGGCAGTGGCTACAAGTTCGTTGGTATGTCGGACAAGCGAGGAGCCAGTCCACGGGTCGCTGGCAGGAGTTGACGGTTGCTGCGGGCCATTGGGGCGGGTATTTCCGTTCGGGGTCTGAGGAGGGATCGCTGTGATTATGGGGTTGGGTATTTGATCTGTTGTCGGGTCCAGAGTTGGAAAGGCTGGACCGTCATCTTGTGGCCTTAAAGATTCTGTCGACCCACGATTGCGGATGGATCGAGCTGATGATGATGGCGGCTGGGCTCCGGAAAACTTGGCCAGATCCCGCTGTCGTTGCTCTATTTGACTATTCAGTTCTTCCAAGCGCTTCAACCAATCTGGCACGTTCGATATGACGCTGTCCAAAGGATCGGTCGCCATCTTCAACGGACGTTTCGATTGAGGCAGAGGAAGCGTCTTTTAGTTGAATTGGAGAGATATTAAGGGTGAGACCAAGCAATAGTATGCTGGCATCTGACTCGCGAGGTGTCGAGGGGCGCGGAAATATGGTTGGAAAGAGACTGATATATCCGAGGTTACAGAAAAGTCGGCATCTGAACGGTCCGAAAAGCGGGAAGCGGGAAGCGGAGGAACAAGTGTCGAGAGCACTCATTCGAACATGCATCGACCTTCCCTATCAGAAAATGCGTATCGAGGGGAACGTGCCTCTGGTAGGCTACGTGAGTTTAGATTCGGGGTAGTGGTTGGAGACGGTGTAGTGGAATAAAGCGAGGTTAGGCCAGAGTAGCTATTCGGTCGACGGTGACGCATAAAGTGCGCGATGTCAAATGACAGCAAAAGCAAACAGCAAAGGAAAAGAAGCGGGCGATGGCAACGGATCAACTACACGTCGGTAGCACATGAGATTGAGATTGAGAGAGAGAGAGAGAGAGAAAGAGAGAAAGAGAGAGGTGGAAGTCGGAGATGGTAGCTGACTAGGGGGCGAGTGTGAGAGCGATTGACACAGGACAATCAATGCGCGCGCGACACAGCAACTAGCAACTAGCAACTGAAATGAGGTGAACTGCAACTGTACAGTTGTGTACACTATTGACGGGTTGGTTAAGTGGAGGATGACGGATGATAGGGTACAGTACGGTGTTGGAGTGGTATTGTAATATACTGTAGGTGCATGCAGTGTGTACACTACTGAGTAGAGTACATATAGTACATAGTACATAGTAGGTGATGAAGGACAAGAGGTAATAGTACGCTAGGCGTAGGTAGTATGGCCGGGTGGACAGACAGCGGACTGGGCAGCGGAGAGTGGACAGGGCCAGAGGACAGGGGGGGAGATGGGCGGCGGGTCGGGGATTGGCTGTCCAGTGAATACCCAGCGACTGCCCAGCATACTGTACACGGTAGACTTCCAGTAGTCTACCAAGGGGGTGCAGAGCAGCGCAGTGCACTAGGCTACTTGGTATACTTATGGTGCACTGTACACTAGTACCTGAATAGGACAAGCGGAGGCAAAGGGAAAAACTAGGTGAGTGATGTGGTAGGTACTCATACTATACATAAATCCCCAATCCCAATCCTTAACCCCAACTAAGTACCTATCCACTCTGTCTGCTAGTGTAGATACCTCCCTGAGCAGCTTTCAAGTGCTATCCCTGCAGGCGTGCGGGCCGAGGATTTTTTTGGACTGCCGCAAAAAGGTAAAGCGTAGCGATACATGGTGTAGGTATTACCAGTATTACCATTGTGTGTATCCACATGTCCTTTTGTCCATTCTGTCAGTGTCCAGTACAAGTTGGGCATCATCCAACTCCAAGTCGACTGGGCCGACCGTTCACTGGCCGGTTACCTGGACAGTGCCTAGACAGTACCTGAACACGGTCCAGTATTCAATGGATTGTCATTTTTAGCTGGTTTGATCGCCGACTTAATCTACCTAGCGTACGGCACAATACACGGGTTGCAATGTGATAAAGTACCCGTGCGTGGTGTTGCCCGATCCAGTATAGATAGGATTTATCATATTATATACTACTGTACGTGGTGTAGATACGCATACATTGATAGCTGACGACGACGACGATGCTGTTGTTTGTTTGTACAAGTAGTGTATACAGTATACATGTACTACGGGATCAACCGATCAATAAATCAATTGATTGCTGCTCAATACCTAGCATTGCTCAAAATGATAAACCTCTTCCCTTGGTACTTACTACCTTGGTACTGCCTTAGCTCACATGATAATACTGAATGTATCGTACGTGAAAGTGTTGTTCTGTCCTCCATTACACTACCTACACTACTGTTGAGGCGGAATTGGAGCCATTCCCCACAGAGAGATGACAGATAATCATGCACTGTTTGAGCAAAAGTCCTGTCGACATCCTTCACTGATCCTTGCCCGGATACCGATTCAAGTTGCACAATATTATCGATGTGTATGCCTACGCTACACGTCACATGATATCTACATAGTGGAGGTGGTTGTCGTGCTGTTCTTGTTGCACCATCACGATAACAAGTCATAACTTGAATCTTCTACGTGTATATCTTCTACGTGTATATCTTCTACATGTATATCTTTCCCTTTGTATACTTAGTACAAATTCGTTGAATAACATACCCGGTCAGGCGTACTGGGGACTGGCAGAGAAGTACCTACTGTTGTAAGTGGCATATATGTACACTACATACATATGTAGGGCATGTATCTAGTCTATTTGAGGGTACCTAAGTAGCTCATTATACCTTCTACACACCGACCTAAGTACCTAAGGTGTGTATGCAAAGATGAGATTTTCAAGCTTTGACTTCTCCATGATATGATGACCATTTCCTATGCGCTAAGCCAAGTGAAATTAGTTGCCCACTAAGAAGAGCTAAGAAGAGCTACCACCACTTCTTAGGTTACAACTTACAAGGTAGTAGTACCTACTACTAACTAGTATGTATGAGTACCTATGTACGAGATGTGTCTTGCCGCCGGCAACTTGTAACGGTCCCTTAAGCACAGCATACTTCGGTAGTTGTCTTAGCGTTCGATAAGATCCCCAACCACTCGAGTGAGAGTATTTATTGTACCTTGCCTTAGGCAGATATGTAATATGTAATGGTGGTATTAGCTTATTCGATCGTAGTTTACAAATCAATCAAATTCTGGTTCAGTACCCCATTGTCGTACAGTTTCACACATCCTAGTACCGGAGCAGCAGTGAGATCTAGAATGCGCCACAATTATACAGACAAACTTCGCTGTTATTTCCCGTTTCGGCTACTACTACATGCTTATTGTAACCACCACGTCAAGAATAGTATGTTCTCGGCAAAGGGCCGTACACCGTAGTAACTACTACTACGTATGCGGCATGTCTGTTGCTTGTTCATTGCTAACAATTCGCTCAAGCAATCGTCGTCTGTCAACCAACGTAGGTAATTAGTCTCATTCAAAGCGCGCGTCGAGATGGTTGTGGCCTGATCACTCGTCGTCTAGACTGCACCTGGGGTTCTCGGCGCATCAGAGCTGCAAATGGCCTTCGTCTTGGCGAGATTGCCCTAAACGGCATGTCAAGTCCACAAAAGAAAAAAGCCGCTGGCCATTTCTGCTGTCACGGGAAAGGAAAAGGAACGAAAGGAACGAAAGGAACGAGGGGAACGAGGGGAACGAGGCTCGGATCACTGGCCGCCTGTGTGTTTCATTGCAGCATGCTCCATCGAGCGATCCTGGCCTAGACGACCAACCGTAATCGCGCGTGAGAATGAGTTACTGCAGTACATAGTTACGTGGGATGTAGTTGGCTAGTAGTTGGCTAACCGCCAATGTTATAGTTGTCGTGAGTGGCCAATGGGATTACGACGGTCTTATATTGTCGCATTGGCAGATGCACGACAAATTCGCTAGAGGCCTACCGCATGGCCCCGCAAGCTTGACGGTCGTATCGCATTTGTTAGTTCTGCCCTGAATGCCAAAAAATGCCAAAAAAGTCCACAGATACTTCTTTGAGAAGCCGAGCCCGGGTTTTTAGAGGGGCTCTCGGAAGCAAATCGACACATTCAATCCTACTCAGTACATTATGACATCTATGTCACCATTTTAGGAGGCTCGATAACTACATAGTAAGTATAATAATTCAGTGTGTCACGTAATAAATCGCCTCTTGCATTCTCGAAGAGTGCAGGTATGACCGCTATTTCGCAACAAAACACCTAAAGCATGAGGCCAACTAGATGCAGGCCAATGTTTTCCAAGGTCATGCTTGGCCGGGCCGGTTTCTCACCGATAGTTCTCTTGCTGTTATTCTTGTTATTCTTGTTATTCTTGTTATTCTTGTTATTCTTGTTATTCTTGTTATTCTTGTTATTCTTGTTATTCTTGTTATTCTTGTTATTCTTGTTATTCTTGTTATTCTTGTTATTCTTGTTATTCTTGTTATTCTTGTTATTCTTGTTATTCTTGTTATTCTTGTTATTCTTGTTATTCTTGTTATTCTTGTTATTCTTGTTATTCTTGTTATTCTTGTTATTCTTGTTATTCTTGTTATTCTTGTTATTCTTGCTATTCTCGTTATTCTCGTTCTCCTTGCATGCGCCCGAGTACCCCTCTTCACCTTACTGATTAATTAACCCACGCGCTCTTTTGCACGAGGTCGCCTAAGCCTGGCTTGCATGTTAGTTGGTGCATGACCGGCATTGGCGCCTTGGAGATACTGTCCTATAGCCTATAGGTACTCGAGGAACAGGCGGTGTCAAAGACCTGTTACTGGAATTATTAAGCGAGGCAGAGTGATCTTTTAGTTATTAGTTGATTGGCTTGTCTTTTTTCCAAAGAGATGTCGAGAAGTTGCCACGTCTTCAATATGATCACTCGTATTTTCCCATTTGAAGCAATTGCCAACGGGCCGTATAATACTACACTAGTCTACTGAGTACCGACTGGTTAGTACGACATGATAGTATTTCGTCCTCCCCAGTGGCGCACGGGTTGTCGGAAAGGCCCGCGCCCGCGCCCGCGGCTTCTCGTGTATACTATATACTAATGGGAAACTTTAATTCGACATTAATGATAGGTTCGTCTTGGCAGAGGTTTAGCTGGACGAATTGTATGGTGTACCTATGTGTTGTTTTGTCAGTACCTAGTATGTATCTAGACTAGGTGTCTGACAGGTGTCTGACAGGTGTCTCACTAGAGTCTAGGTGATAGTGTCAATAGTCTGCATTTTTCCCCACTGCTTTAGAATCCTTATCGACATAAGAATCACGAAGCATGAGACCTTTATGCCAAGCATCATAACATCAAAGAGCTCAGCTGTCCTCGCAATTGAGGACTTATAATTTATAAGTTATAAATCACACCTGGTAGCCTAAGTAAGAGTTCTAGAATAACTACATAATTAGTAGGTACGTAAGTACGTAAGTACGTAAGTACATTTCCCTCCAATGGGCTAATTCGATTGAGTTTAGGGGCATTACTATGTATGATAAATTGATAAGGCACAAATATGCCATACTAGGGTAAATACTCTTATGGATCTCGAACCTGCAACTTTATCACATTAATTGCGTCAATATTCCCTTCGAACTGCGGCTCTGAGAGGCTGTTGCTCCCCAACATCTCATGATCCGCCGCCATTTAGATTGCCGACGCCAACAAGCGCGGATGAACTAGGATCAAACTACTCCTCTTTTCGGCACTCTCATGGAACTTCGCATTACATCACAGCACACTAGAAAAAGCCAAGTTAAGAGTCGTCCCTCGTGTGGTTGTAATCACTCATTGTTACGTGTACATATACTTAGATACAGTATTGAACCCGTGCAGAGTGCATTGCATACGCAGGCGTACGCGCATACAGTCCAACCCACGCCGAGACGACGATCATCCATCAATGCGGAGCAGCACACCGCCATAACCTATACCCAGATCCTCTCGGCCGTTATTTTCTCCTCTTCTTTGTCTACTACATGGTATACCTTTGATTCTTCTCTTCGGGCTTCGCGATCGGATACTACACTAGTGTGGTGAGAGTAGGTAGTGTAGTGTAGCCTGTAAGCGAATCCAGGGGTTGACCAGGTTAAGGCTTCAAGGAACATGGCACGACGAGAGAGTCGTGAAAAGTTAAAGCCATGCCACGTGGGAGACAAACTGCTTGACCGTTGAATTTCACTCCGTTTCTTATTTCCCCCAGTCTGACACTGGGGACTGACTGGGGAAGGAAACCTGCATGGGCTGGCAATTAACTCAACGGTTGGTCAGTCAGCCGCCGAGCTATTAATTGCCAGGTTCACCTGTCAAGCATGACACCTTGCCCGTCCACACCTCGATGTGACATGACTCAAGTCCCGCCGATCACTCCCGTAGAAGGGAGGCTAACCCGATGCCAAATGGCAAAGATGGCGCAAAGATGGACCAACAATGAGGAAGAAATGTACTGAGTATGGGCTGTTCAAACTAATGCCTCATTAACCTGGCTTCATGAAGAGAAACCTGTGTACAAGCTTCTGAAAATAGCATAACTTGTGCGACAACTACTCTACTAAAATGAGACAAGACAAGTGACAATTAACCGAAATAACCTGATTTTAATTTGTAGTGTAGTGTACTACTTATGGTATGCACCACGTGCTGGACACAGGTTAGGTGAGTATAGCTGCAAAGAGAATGACAACCCAAATCGGTTTAGGGTCTTTAAGCTTTGTTTCCGACTGGGGAGCCATGCGAACGAGTCCTTCATTTCGCCGGGTTTAGTGTACTATAGGCCCCCGACAAATTTACAGGCGAGTAAGCAAATGCGAACAGTACCTACGCATAGTGTATGCGAGGAACGTGATTAAATCCGCCCGGCATTTGCCATGTGAGCGAGAGGGAGATCGACGCACATCAAAGCCCGCCAAACAATGCTTGGCAACGACCATGTTGTTAGTAACTTGTTACCTACACTAGGGTAAGGGTCTTGCCCTTGATGGATAAACTGTACAACCCAGGTTTATTATGCCATGAACTGGTACACTGGTCAAGATTATGGGAAGTCATGTAGCAGGAAACTCGAGAAAGGAGCCAACCTGAGGTCTCATTAACGCTGTTACTACTTAGTTAGGTATGTAACATGATTTGAACTTACTACTATACCCATTATGCCCATACAACTACTTAGGTAGGTATGAGTATGTAACTGTGAGCCAGTACTCTACCTCCGAGTCACACTACACCTCCAACCCGGGTTATCTAGGTACCTACCTACTCGAGCCATCTTCCGTCAACCGGAGCAAGGATATAAAGAGGAAAATAGACAACAGGAAAAGGGCTTCGAGAACTAACATAGTCACCGCTGCCGGGCCTACCGACGCATTATAGTGCCGGATAGTTTAAGTACGCTGATTGCTGCAAGGGTCTATCTATCTACCTAGATACAGTGCAGTAACAACTTGCTCTACATGATGCTATATACCACACGAGTCCAGCAATGATCTACGAAGCCTAACTACCTACAGTACAGCATGTCTCATCACTCACTCACTCACACCAACTTCTCCGGACACCGCGGGAAAATATGCCACGCGATATCATGCCACCATATCGAAGCAGAGCTGCATGTCATACACAAGCAAAAGCACAATCTATGCCATACCTGCGAAGGTTTCATTGACACAACCTCCCGCTTATGCACTGGTCGAGAGGGGAAAAATCCCCGTAGTGGAGGGAGGGAGACAAATCTATTTATGGCGCCGAACGAAATACCTACATACCTAGGAGTCTAGGACTTACTTACACATGGGGGGGTAAGGTAATCCCGTGACACAACATTCTAGAAAAACTAAGTAAAGCTCCCAAGCGAATTAAACAGGAAACAGGTATTCCATTCTACACTACTAGTAGGTTACAGGGTTCCCTCGTGCGTAGTGCGGCTGAACACGTGTTATGCCTGCTTCATCCCCGCCCGCTACAGTACGAAATATTATACCATATTACTTACTTGCATACTCTTTGGATCGTCGGGGGTCCCATACAGTATTTGAAGGTTTAATTGAATAAGGATATTACCGATTACGTGCATTGAAATAATCTAACCATGGTTAGCTTATATGACAAGTTTCTGGAATGTCCGTAGTCTACAAATCGAATTGCAAGCGCACTGTCTAATAAGGCACACCCTCATCTCGCAGGCCTCAAATTCGCTGGAGTAGTAGTGTACTGGTTGGAGCATCATCATGAGATGTACTTATGTTGACAAGACCCGAACCAATGAATTAATTCATTACCTGAGAGAGGCCGTTACTACTACTACTTCTAGTCTAGTAGGACTACATGAGCAGCATACGAGGCTTCTTATACAAGGAGTCACACAAGCGAGCAGAATATGTAAGTAGTACATACTATAACGCTGCAGCCTCGGCATCATGTGGCTGGCTCGCTGCGAACCGCAATTTCCGCCTGACTCTCGGTCCATCTCCCGGGCAAGGAGGACACACCCCAGACAGCACGACGGCAAATACGACATTGTCTATGAAAGTTACCGAGACAAAAGTACCACGACAATAGAAAACAAACTTCCTAGCAAACAATAGAAGAGAGATCGGGTGGGTGGTTCGCTTTAGAGTACAGTCCTAGATACTGCAGATTAAAAAGTTTGTCTCTTGTTATCCCCTCCCTTTTTTTTTCATTTTCTAGTATTTTGTGATTCTCGCAAAGCACAGTAGATAGTACATGCCGAAGAACACGGCTGGTTGCTGCTCGTAGGAGATGAGACTGTGACATTCATTACTGTTGCACAAATTTTCGTATGCCTGTTCTATGTGTGTCTAGGTATTTAGATAAAGGTGATACAGGCTGTTCACGGGGTTCAAATAGTTGCCGAAATAACATCTACTATGCCGAACAACTATAATTTTGCAACACAAGATGGTGCACCCCGGTCTAGCTTCAACTATACTTCCATTTACGTACCTGATAAGTCAAAGGCGTCGGGGAAATATAAACACGCCTTCTTAGTATGTAATCGTGGGAGGTCCGGTGTGGGCTACACGCAGCTCATGCGTAGGCCGAAAGCAGCACATACCAGCGAGACAAGATAATCAATCATCGGAGGTATTGTTCATATACAGCTTAGAATTGCTATGCCATGTACTATTCCACTAATCAAGGCCAAACCTCAACAGTCTCCCATTCGTTCCGGCCTCTTCCACCAACATAGGTGTATATCCATCGCCGGGGATGCTCAGGATCGCTCAGATCCGCCTGGTCAAGCCCATCAGGCACGATAACAACGACGCGGAAATTCGCCCTCGCGACAGGATCCTCGAGATCCGTGACCTTCTGGCCCAGCGCGAGGCCCTCGCCTTCAACGGGCAACGACACGGGGCGGCCGGGCGGCGGATTCCGGAACGAGCCGCGCATGGCCGGGCTCAGGTTACCGAAGTGCGCCGTGATTTCGCGGGCGAAGCTCCATTCCTTCTTCTCCTTTGTGCCGTGGACATCCGCGGATGAAGCGAGCCGCCGCATCCGATTCTTCAGCAATGCGACGACCTCCCTGCCCTCAGGCGAGCTCTCGATGTCGGGCGCGAGCACGTAAGCGCGTCCGCGCACCCGCCACTGCACCCCGGGTTTGCCTGCCCAGAACACGGCTTCGACGGTGGCGCCGCCACCCGAACCTTTCAGTTTTTCCTTGGTGCTCTTTACGGCCTCCTCCGTGGTTGTCTTCCCCTTCATCCTCGCCAACCCTTCTTCCCATAGCTCCTCGCCCACCTTCCCCGTCGTCGGCGAACTCGGGTCTGTCCCTCTTCCAACCCGCAGGTCTAGATCGATCCCACTTTCCCACTACAATAATCAAAGGTTAGTTATCGCTATTCCGAGCGTGATCTATAAGTATCTCGGATGAGTTGGAAGGTATTTTAGATATCACTCTTCACAAGCAGGACACTGTACTCTTGAAACGACTGGAGCGAAGAGACAAAGAGGCAGGCTGAGAATCACTTACGAGCTCCTCCATCTTCTCCATGCGTGCGTCCGTCGTGAATGTCAGGAGATCACTTTCCCAGAGGCCAGACGGGTTCAGCGGCGCGTCGTTCTTCGGATTCACGGCCAAGTCTGCCCAGAGACCCCGGCATATACACGTCCGCGCCCGCGGGAAGTACAGCGGCGCGGCGAGGACCGACGGGCGCCTGTCCCTGGCATTCGCAGCTGAGGCGCGACGGAGCGTGCTGAGTGTGAACTCCGGCGATTCCATGCTCTCGAGATGCGAAACGAAGAGGTTGCGCCATGGAGCTGCTGGCGGTGGCGAAGACATTGTGTTTGTGATTGCACAGCGTACGTGGTGAGGTTGTAGGTGAGTTGTGAGTCGTCTCAGTCGCGATTCTGCTATCGCGCCTGTAATGCAGCGCATTCAAGTCTCTTCAGATGTCGGATTAGATCGTATGAGTCTTTTCCGAGGACTTTGGCCCACAGTTTTCTCGTATCGACACGGCGAACAAGATTTATGTTTCTATCCTAATCTATCTCAGTGTGTATATTCGTAGACGAAGCAGGTCAATACCTATCGGATCGACAAGCTGAGGTACCAGCAACGTTGTCTCCAGGCGTTTATAGGCGATGATTCAATCTTCAATTCTCGACAGGCCGTAAGGATGATGTCATTCACTCGTCAGGTTATCGTGGTTAAAATACGTACTTATACGGATGTGAGGTTTCGCCTTCACACTTCGCGGCTAACAGGACCTAGTTCTAGTTTAGCATGAAGAGAAGAGGTTAGACATACATATGTAGGTATCTAGTGTAGATATTTAGACTTAGGCAGTAAGTACCTTAGGTAGTGTGATTGCGTGGAGTTCTCCGCACGCCGTCACGTCGCACGCACTAACTCAAGCACCAATCCTTGCACATTCAATGGTTGCGTTGCCACTGAGGCTGCGTCGAAATAAAATAGAATCCATTCATGAAATAATAAATAAATAAACAAAATAAAATGAAATATAGTCTTCTTTAAACATTATATACATATACACATACAACATACATATACATACATAGAATACATACGATACACGCGAGTGTACGTATACATGTAAACATACAGAGATATACAGATGCCCCGAAAACCCAACCACACACAACGCCACAGAACACTCCCCGATGCACTTAAGTGCTTAAAATCATTCACTCATACGTGGCCTGAGCCTTGCAGGTATCTTGTGGCAGATGTTCCTATCTAGTTCGAACCGAATGAAAATAATCTAAAACTTTTACATCCAGCCAGTGAACAAATCGAAAATGAAATACGAAAAAAGGATTCCTCTAGATCTAAAGATAAGTGAGGAAGTGTCGCTCGACAAACATGGCTCTCATCTGTTTAATTAGACATAACCAGTGCTAGCAGAGCCATGCGGCAATAAAGCCCATATCTCATCTGTGAAAATGTTAGCCTATGATCCTGATTGTAGCTTGCAATGGTACTCACCTGTCTGAAATAAGCCGCTCTGTGATCGAAATCAACTTCTTCCGCCACCTCCTCGTTCCTTGGCAGAGGATGAAGCACTCGTGTGTGCTGCTTTGCATGCTTCAGAGTAGCGTTGTCGATGCGGTAAACATTCTTGACCTTCTCGTACTCCTCGGGGCTAGGAAAGCGTTCTTTCTGAACTCTTGTACAGTACAGTACATCACTCCTGGAGAGTATTTCTGGGGTGAGCTCCTCAGACTCACAGATTAACTGGCCAGACTCTGTGAGTATCCTGCGGACATCGGCCGGTAGGGAAAGTGACTTGGGCGAGACAAGCTGGACTGATACTTGGTAGTGCCGGAGCAGGTAGAGCAACGAATGGACGGTTCGCCCGTACAAGAGATCTCCAACAAAAGTGATGGTTAATCCCTTAACGGTACCGAGTTCTTCCCGAATAGTGAACAGATCAAGGAAAGCCTGGGTTGGGTGCTCTGCACTTCCATTACCTCCATTGATGACGGGGACCTTGCTATATCTCTTAGCAACCTTGACAGAGCTTTCTTCGGGATGACGGAGTACAACCGCGTCGCCATAACATTCAAGGGTTCTGAGAGTGTCCTGCAGTGATTCTCCCTTCTGTACCGACGACTGCGATGTAGCAATAGAGATTGTTCTACCTCCAAGGCGTTGCATAGCAGCATCAAACGAGGCCGAGGTACGTGTAGAAGGCTCGTAGAATATAGAGCATAGTACGCGGCCACGGAGAGTGTTGAGCACCCCTTCTCGATCCACACCTAGACGCATCTCCTGTGCTACTGTAAAGAGGAGATGAAGATCAGATCTCGAGTAGTCTTTCACGGAGAGAACATGTGCGTTCTTGAAGACGGACGGCCCTGATAGAAGATTCTGGACTGAGTTGACGAACGGTGAGCGCACCGGTCCCGGAAGAGTAAATTCATCTGCGGGAGGAGCAAGCTTGTTGACAGGCTGTAAAGAATCGAATTCACCATCGTACGCACGTGGACCTCTGCCAAGCTGGGATTGTTGCCGAGGGCTAATAGCATCCACGGGGAACGATGCTACCTGGGGCGTGGATGCCCTACCTGGTGACATTGGCGTAGGCATGCTGTTATGCGTCGACATATCCTTTCCGAGCGGTGATATGGGTAGAACACTGCCGTCAAGGCATACAGTCTTTTCATTAAATGTGACTCGTTGAACCGCTCCGCGCATGACCTTTCCAGCGAAGGGAGACCACGAAGCAGACTTTGCAACTATGTAGGTGCGTTCTAACTCGACCTCGACTGATGTTCCAATCTGCTCGTGAAGCTCGAATATTTCCTTCGGATTATCATACAATCGTGTCTTGATATCATCAACAGTCAATTTTCCTTCCACGACGGATGTGAGGAGTAGTGGAAGAGCTTCAGCAATACCGACTGCAGCATCCAGCTTGATAGTTTGGCCATCTGGATGCAAGGCGCGGGCTAACTGGAACGGAGCGCTGCCAATTGAAAATACATCAATAGTACTCAAGTATTCCCATAAAGCTTCTTGGTCGCTCAACTCGGGAAGGAATTGGCAGTCTGGGTAGTCCTTGCGTGACACGTATAGGGAGTAGATTGAGACATCGCAAGTAACACTCAAACCCTTCTTCTTGCTGAGAGAAATAAGCCGAATATCATCTTTGGTAGTCACACTAGTGACGTGGATACGCCGATTATGAAGACTTGCGAGTAGAAGAATGGACGCGAGATCGGTTGTCTTCGCATCGGTGACTATCGGCTTATGGTCTGGCCACGAGTCAAAATGGGCAGTGACGGCGGCAACTTTACTGATATTGTCGGAGAGATGGTTGAATGGGATAAATAGTGATCCAACTTCACTGGTTACTTGGCTGATCTGGTTTGCATTCTCTGAAGTTGCTGAGATAGAGAAGTTATAATCGCAGTATCCACCACGCTTGCTATTAAGTTGAGCAAGTTTGAGCGTTCTCGCGTCGATAATAGATCCATCAACCCCCATAGGCATGACACGAACCATGCTGAAGCCGGAAGCAATTGAGGCTTTCGTGACCGCTTGTAGATCATGGCTCTCCGGAGACACGATACCTGGCACAAAAGCAGCAATATTGATCAAACCTGGTAGTACAATTGAGCGGTGGCTTGTTTGGTAGTCACGGTTGCAGACTTCCAAGTCAAAATGTCTAGCGATTGCCTCGATAAGTATTTTAGCGTTCTTGACATTTGTGACCAAAGGAATCTGATAATCCACAGCCATACGACGTGTCTGATACCCTCTGCTCATGTAGCTTGCCGGTCGTCGATACTTGTTGTTAGATGGAAGATTGATGTAGAGGTTTATCATGTTGTTTGACAAGTGTTGCGTCAAAGAAAATTCGGACCTCTGGTCATCATCTTCTTTCCCAAGTGCTTCCAAAAATTGAACGGGTATACCATGGTCCTGGTAGAAGTCGGCCGTACCAGCTGTAGCATAAAGTTTGTATCCCATCTTTTGAAGCCTTTCAACTGAAGGTAGCATCTCCTTCTTGTCCCTGTACGATCCGATCGAAAGAAGAATGTTACTCTTGGGAATCTTGAAACCAGTTGACATCAATGCTTTAAGATAGGCCTCGTACTTGTCTCTTCCGAAACAAGCGACTTCGCCGGTGGAAGCCATTTCCACGCCAAGAACAGGGTCCGCACCAGAAAGTCGAGAGAAGCTGAACTGGGGGACCTTCACTCCTACGGAACCGGGGGAGAGGTTAGTTGGCGGGTATTCGGTGAAGGGTATTCCCATGATTGCCTTGGTTGCCATTTCGATGAGATCAACCCCCATGACTTTAGACACAAAGGGGAACGAGCGAGATGCTCGGACGTTACATTCAATAACTTTGATATCGTTATCCTTTGCGATGAATTGGATGTTGAAAGGTCCCGTAACATTAAGCTTGGCTCCAATTTTTCTTGTGGCCTCTTCTATGCGTCTAATCGTGGTCTGCTCAAGATCCTGTGGCGGTAAAATGAGTGTTGCGTCGCCTGAATGTACGCCGGCGTTCTCAACATGTTCTGAAATGAAGTGTCCTACGACGGTACCGTCTTTTGCCACAGCATCCATCTCAATCTCCTTTGCATTTTCGATGTATTTAGTGATAACAACTGGATGTTCTCGAGAGACATCAGCAGCTTGCTGGAGAAACAATTCTAGATCTGCCTCAGAGTAGACTGTGTTCATAGCTGCACCCGACAGCACATAAGACGGTCGAACCAAAACAGGGTACGAAACCTTCTGACAAAACGCTTTGGCTTCTTCGAAGCTTGTGAGCTCTTTCCAGGTTGGCTGATCAACACCAATTTCATCAAGCATGCGTGAGAACTTGTATCGATTTTCGGCACGATCGATCATCTCTGGCGACGTTCCAAGCACCTTAATTCCAGCACGTTGCAGAGGTAGAGCAATGTTATTTGGAGTCTGACCACCCATGGCACCGAGCACCCCACTAGCCGATTCCATCTGATAGATATCAAGGACAGTTTCCAAATTAATATTTTCGAAGTACAAACGATCGGCTTCGTCGTAGTCAGTGCTGACAGTTTCAGGGTTGTAATTAACCATGATCGTTTTGAAGCCGGATTCTCGTAGAGTGCGGATCGCACGCACGGAACACCAATCGAATTCGACTGAGGATCCTATTCGATAGACACCTGAACCTAAAACCATGACACCATGATCATTGAAGCTAATATCGTGTTCTGATGCATTGTAGGTGAGATAGAGGTAGTTGGTGTACGCAGGAAACTCGGCGGCCACAGTGTCGATTTGCTTCACAAATGGCGTAATGCCGGCCTCGTGCCTCATACGCCTAACAGCTAGCTCATTGGAATCCCAGAACTTAGCCAATTGACGGTCGCTGAATCCTAGTCGTTTGCCTTGGAGGAGAATGTCCGGGCGTTTGGAGATTTGGGCGGTGCTGTACTTGGTCATTGTTTTACCAAAGTTGCTCAGGCCCATGAGTTTATGTAGAAACCACTTGTCAATCTTGGTGAGCTCCCATATTCTGTCCACGGAATAGCCAGCATGCATAGCATTGGCAATGGCAAACAGGCGTTGATCAGATGGCGTTTGTAACTCGTCATCGATGGACATGAGCGCCTTGGTTTCTCCGAATCCGAGGTTGTGGAAATCAATGGCACGAATTGCTTTCTGGATGGCCTCTTCAAAAGTCCTTCCGATACTCATGACTTCACCCACACTCTTCATCGAGGAGCCAAGCTGGGTGGAAACTCGGACAAATTTCTTGAGATCCCATCGCGGCATCTTAACAACGACATAGTCCAAGGAAGGCTCGAAGCAAGCACATGTGACTTTCGTGACTGCGTTCTTGATATCCTTTAGAGGGATACCGAGTCCTAACTTCGCCGCGATAAAGGCCAAGGGGTACCCTGTGGCTTTGGAGGCTAGCGCAGATGAACGCGACAAACGTGCGTTAACCTCGATAATGCAGTACTCTCTAGAGAAGGGGTTGAGAGCGTATTGGATATTGCATTCTCCAACCACGCCCAGGTGGCGAATGACGTTGACGGCCGTGGTTCGTAGCATGTTGTAGTCTTCGTCAGAAAGAGTCTGAGACGGCGCAACGACAATAGAGTCACCTGTGTGAATACCAAGAGGATCGAAATTCTCCATGTTACAGACCGTGATACAGTTGTCCTGAGCATCTCGGACGACTTCATATTCGATTTCCTTCCATCCTTTCATACTCCTCTCAACAAGGACTTGGGGACTTACGGCTAGAGCTTTATTGCAAAGGTCAAGAAGCTCGGTTTCGTTATTGGCAAAACCACTTCCCAATCCACCCAATGCGTACGCCGCTCTGACAATAACGGGAAACCCAATATCTTTGACTACACGCATAGCTTCATCTACGCTACTTGCGGAAGCGGATTTGGCACATTTCTCGCCAATGGAGTCCATGCTTCGAGCGAAGAGCTCCCGGTCTTCCGTTGTGATGATGGTATCGATAGGAGTGCCGAGGACCTGGACCCCAAGCTCCTCGAACTCATCCTTCAGTTGGATGCCTACCTGCAAAGCGGTCTGACCACCAAACGTGACGTAAATAGCATCCGGCCGTTCGTGTATGATAACTTTGCGCACGAATTCGGATGTTACTGGCAGAAAATACACCTTGTCGGCGAGGCCTTTCGAAGTCTGAATAGTTGCGATGTTGGGGTTGATCAAAACAGTGTATATGCCTTCCTCTTTCAAGGCTTTAATAGCTTGACTGCCGGAGTAATCAAACTCTCCAGCCTGACCGATGCTCAGGCCGCCACTACCAAGGACGAGTACCTTTTTGACATGTACTCGTGGGTGGAGCTTCTCGTTCTCCTCGGAAGTGCCGCCAGGGAAGCTCACAGGAGAATTAAGGAGTTCAGAATCTTCTGCGCACTTGGCCATTGTGTTGATGAAAACGTCGAATAAGAACTCGGTATCGCGAGGGCCGGGTGTGCTCTCCGGATGGAATTGCACACTGAAGTAGGGCTTACTGACATGCATAATTCCCTCATTGCTACCATCGTTGGCGTTTACAAACAACTCTTTCCATTCATTCTGAGGCAGTGTTCGGGCACTGACCGCGAAACCGTGGTTCTGGGAGGTAATGTGACACTTGCCAGTGACCATGCTCGTGCAAGGGATGTTGTGTCCACGGTTACCAAACTTCATCTTCTCTGTACTGGCTCCAGCAGCCTGCGCAAGGAGCTGATGCCCGAGACAGATTCCGAATACGGGCGTGCGGTTAAGCTCTAGTGTCTGGGAAATATGCTTGACCGTAGTGTCACGCAGCACCGCAGGGTCACCAGGTCCATTAGAAACGAAAAGACCATCGTAATCTTTTTCGCCAGAGAAATCGTAATCCCAGGGACAGACTTTAACTTCAATACCCCTATTTAGGAAACAGCGTAATTGGTTGTTCTTCATACCGACATCAAGGCAGAGGACACGAAGGGTCCGGCCGGAAGGATGCTTGAGAGCAGATTCGGAAGTTGGTTGATAAATTTGTACTTGTTTAATGGAAACTAGTGCCTGTTAGCTAAGGCCATATAGAAAGTTTGAAGCTAGATACTTACCCTCAGCTACCAGATTTTTGGTGTTAGGATTAACCCAGTCGTGAGACTCGAAGTACGATCTCCAGTCCTTGCCGATCAACAAACTAGTCAAATCTCCATTCACAACGCCGTTGGAGTGCCCGTTCGTCAAGCTATTCTTCTGAAGAAGCATACGGCCGAGCATGCTACCCTCCTGGCGGATACGCTCCGTCAGAGCTCTGGTGTCAACACCATACATGGCGGGTACACCTTGCTCCTTGAGCCATGTTCCGAGGGAGGAGGTAGCTAGGAAGTGCGAGTAGTCTTCACCAGCGTAAGAAGACACAACGAGGCCAGCAATGTGTATCTCGGAGGATTCGAAGTGGGCAGGACGGTCGCGTAGAAGCTCATCCATGGTCTCTCGGGATGGAACGCCGTAGTTTCCCACCAGGGGAAAGGTAATGACAAGGATCTGACCACGGTAGGAAGGATCTGTTATGGATTCTGGGTAGCCAACCATGCCAGTCTGGAATACTAGTTCACCAGCGATACTCTTCTTGGCACCAAAACTGTAGCCCTGGTAGGAAGATTGGTCTTCGAGATCGAGGCACATGAGGCTGTCATCCTCAGCGTCGACTAACCGCGCCGTCGAGGGCGGATAATGTACTGGATCCATTGTGTAGCCTGCTGCCTGCTGTCTGCTGTCTTCGGTCTTCTCTGTAGTGCTAGTGTCTGAGCTTCTAATTGGGTTCTTAAGAGGCAGTTAAGGGGCTCTGAATATGAAAACTGAAGGTGTGAACTATGAACGGCAGCTCGCCCTCTAATACTGCGAGGCTGTGCTCACTGTTCAATTGATCATACTGGTGTCAATTGTTCACGATAAAATGAGCTCTGATGTGCAGTTATTTGAGGTAAATAAGATAGAGGTGATTGATTTGGTCCTCAACCAAAGAAGAGGAAAAAGAAAAATTTAGACCGAAGTCGCCAACTTTTTTTTTTCTCAACACAACTACTGTAGCTACGTCAAGCTAACAGAGAAGCCGTCTGTATGCGGGGCTGTCCATTGGAGGGGCTGGCTGGATGGAGGGGTTTTTTGACCGGGTCAAATGGGCTCCACCTCGAGTCATCCAATCAGGTGGGCATTTTATATACATGTCTTGGTTCAGAAGCACGGACCTTGCAGCCGATCCTCGTAATGGCTTGAATGGTTCTGACTAGGTAGGTATGCAGAAAAGCCGATCCAGTTATCGTCAACCATCGTTACCGTAGGTACCTGCTGAGCTTCAGCTGGGTGTTTGCTTGAAACCATCTGGTACTACCTAGGTATCTAAAAGACACCGCCAATTCCAATTGACATCAGGTTGATCAATGCACTTACATAGCTATCTATATTACTTCATACTATGTTTCATGTTGTGTGCTCTGTAGGACACTAGGTACCTAAGCGTTACCCGGGGCGGGCCCACAAGTAAGTAACCATTCTATTAACAGAAAAGTCAATATTATCTCCGCTATCTGCGAAGATGCATTTAAGATTGAAGTATTCTGAAATGCAGTGGTTTCATTGGGTGCGTAGCCTCTTTGTTGCATAGTATAAGCTCGGCAGGCACTTGATGCCGCGGAATTATTCGTTCTTGTCCTACTACCACTGCCTATTCGTCCAAGACGCTTGAGCGTGCAGCAATAGCCTGAAATTTTCAAACCGGCCCGCAGGTTCATGCATTGGACTAGGTATACAAATAGATTGAATAGAACCTACTAGTAACTAAGGAGTATGGCTTCGGCGGACTGACTGTAACGAGAATGAATACGAGATGCAGAAGAAAATATCATATTAGGTCGGCCTGTCTACAGCCGGTCTTGTATTTTCTAAGCAGCACGACCAGAAGCGCAGCAGAATCCCCCCAAAAGAACAGGACGAATGCCGATTGAGGAGTCAATGGGAAGTGTAACAAAAGTAACAGAAGAATGATTCCATGGGACATACACAAAAGACTATAAGTGATATAAATCTAAGCCGTTGTCCCAGTGTTGTCCCAGTATGTGGCTGGTGTCGCGGCTACCTGAGTTACCCACTTATACCTTCACAGTTAAGACATTGTTGCATACCTAGCAGCGCCTATTATGAAGGAGGTGGATGGGAGGAAATCAAGTGCTGATACCGAGGCTGTTGTTGATGTTGATGCACACGTATGGTGATATAGAGTAGCTAAGTTCCCTGTGCGAAATCCGTCAGAAATCCCCATAATATATCGTATAATAGAGTAAAACACTGATGGGCAAACATCGATTGAAAAGGAGAGGGTCTAGGAGTAGAGAAGGTGTTTTATCCTCAGGGATGGGAGGGAATACCTACCGTTAGGGTCCCCGCACTGGCGTATTTTAGTGTACACACTGCATCTCACGAGGAGGCAAATACTCATAAAGTGCTTGCGCTATCGGCGCCAAATATGACCATGGGCAGTACATGGGCACACACCACTTTCCGAGCAGCTTGGTGATTGGGGGTACGAAACGAGCGGTGTACACTGAGGTCAAGGAGGGAGATGATTCAAGTACTTGCATTTGGCCTTGCTGATATGTCTTCCAATCGATATGCGGATAGGTGGTGAGAGGTAGGCAGTCCATTATATATCATCAGGACAAACAAGATAGAGACATATACTTATGTAAGTAGGATCTACATCAATCAACAAATTGATGTCTTGGATGATCCTTCGGAACTTACTACTATGTATGTATTAACTAATGTATCACTATGTGGGCGGAGCCGAGTACTAGGTAATACGTGATTTGGCTTACCTACATACCTGTCTCTGTCCATTCGAAAATTGGATCGGGAGCTTGCATGCATGCATGTTGGACAGCCAGCCACAAGCCTGCATGTACAAAACGGCCTACTGCAGGTAGAATAGCGTCAGACTGGGGCTTGAAGGGAGATATGTCATAATACCTATGGCATCGATCTCGGCTTCGGAGAAAACAACATGAAATGTGCAACTTGTGTATATTAGCAGGTAACGTAGGAGAAGGAGAGGAGGAGAGGAGGAGACGGAGACTGTTGGGGCACGATTTAATCATGCGACCCAAATGCGATAGCGAGCCTTTCCTGATCAGACTCGGTGGGTGGTGGGTGGGTGGTCATGCGTTGAATGCGATGTTAAGGTGTGAGATACGATGCTCCCCCCCTCAACCAATTACAGAGTAACATCGCGATAGCTAGTACGATGGACGGAAACGAAAGATGAGAGCGGTGTAGAATCGTATGTGTGAAAACACCTGTAATCCCCTCCCCTCCCTCCCCTCCCTAAGAACAGTATGGGAAGAAAGAATTGAAGTCTCAGATGGTTCATTGCCAGCATTGGCTAGGTACTAGGTAGGAGGCTGAGATACCTATTTGAATGATGATTCAATTACACTGCTTTTGTAGTAGATACCTACTAAGGTACTGCCTGCTAACGTATATGTAGAATCAACCGGTAATTTGTAACTATATTTGTATCGATGCCGAGACTCTGGCTATCTAATGCAAAATATATTTATTAATATGCAGGAATTATCATTGAAATAGGTACCCAGGTATTATACCTAGAGGCTAGCAGATATCTTATCTGGGGATGTGGGGCAGCGTGTTTAGAACTTGATGTTAGGTAGTACCGTACGCTAGGTGTACGTTAGGTGCATTGTTCACTACTACATGCAGTCGATGCTTAGTGTTTCAACAAACATTGACCTTGTGACATCTCACACCTGTCAATCTTATCGTTCTAGTCATTCTAAACCGTTTAGTGCAGCTTCACTAAGGCGCGACTGCGCGACTGCGCGGCGACTGGGACTAGACTAAACTTGAAGGGGACTTCTTATCGGTTTGCTTGAGTCGACCCCCCCTCACAATTCATCGCTAGGTACATGTAGGTCTAGGTAGTTTTATAGGTATCAGCTATCCATCAATCTATACAATCAATTAGTCTAATCCTGGCTGCTCAAACGCCAATCTACCTACTTAGTCTACTATCTAGTGTAGGTAGTGTAGGACCAAACCAATTTACCTTGCTCTCTCGCCGCGTCCAACACTTCAATGCAACTTCACTTCGAGAGTGCTATATACATACACTCACTACCTGGATTTCTTGCCCGCACGAACAACCCCCCCTTGTTCATACTGTTCGAGGCTATCTACCAACCTAATCCTGATGATTAGTTGTTCTCAATCGATATTCCAACCTATGTCACTATAACTGCATTCTAGCGTATTGAGGTCGTAGGGGCTAGGATTGGCCTGTCCTGTCTTGCCTCGGTCCTGGCTTGGCTTAGACGCGCGACACCACCTCGACCCAACCTCGACTTTACTCGAGAGCGGACTTGGTAGTCGTCATGATACCAACGGCGAAGGATATGTTCTCCTCGTTGCTACGACCTAAGCTTGCCGTTCGTCGCGCCGACTCGCTTCCTTTTGACTCGAACCCCCCGACCTCATCCCCTGGCCCAGCGAGCCGCCGATACCTCGAGGAACGACATGCCACAGCCGATTTTACCGAGGGCGAAGAAGAAGATGGCGAAGATGAAGAAGAGGAAGATGGAGACGAATTCGATCCCAACCATCCATCCATACGCTTCGCTGATCAGGGTGCTTTCCGGAGAAACTCCAATCCTGTGATGCCTCTATTTTCTGCTAGTCATCTAGGTTCGAACTCGAACCATACACGTTTGCCTCAGTCCCCGGTTGCTAACTAATACATTAGACTCCCTGCCAGTGTATAATCTTGTCCACGCAATTCGAATCATCGTCCAGGCGAGGACCGAGACATCGCTATCCTGGGAACAGTTACGCTCTCCGCAGGTCTCGCAGTTTTTGGTCAAGCCAATGCAACAACAAATTCGAACACAACACTTCAGTCGCGCAACCCTATACGCCTTAATGGCGAACTGTCTTCAGTTTGGCAAGGAGGGCCAACTATATCCTGGTAATGCCGGCGTTAGCACCACGAGAGCCAAGGTCTGTGAGCTTCTGGCTTCAAAATTGTTGAAAGAATACACTACGAGGGAGCTCATCGATGCCTTGTCTTATGATTTCGATCCACTACAAGGTAGCCCTCGCACACCTACACAGAATGGAAGGGCCCCTGACAGCAGGGCAAGAGCACAGTTTGCTAGGTCATCCACTCTTGAGGTTGCCATACGCGCTTCCGCCAAACATTTTGTCTCCCATCCACTCGTCGTCCAACAGCTCGAAGCCATTTGGAACGGTGCTATCACTTTCTACTCCTCGCACGACAATCTCCATCGTGTCGCCACGACATCGGGCCAGAGAGGTGATGCTGATGCTCGAACTCCACTACTGGGTCACCAAAACTTCAAGGAGCACGCTTCGCAGCTCCCAGTACATGCAATCCCCGTTCGACGGACAGTAGCATTATACGATCCGCGCAATGCGTCCCCCTTGAAATTATCTCGCTTACGTGTTCCTCGCTACCGCTACTTCTTGTCAACGTGTTCATTATTCGTCATGATATGTCTGTTTCTCGCAGTTCTTATTCATCGCTCGAGCCGGATAACTTCTCTGGAGTTATTCTTTTGGTTCTGGAGTGCCGGGTTCATGTTAGATGAGGTTGTCGGCTTTAATGAACAGGGATTCTCGCTCTATATCATGAGCGTCTGGAATATTGTAGACCTCGGGATCTTGCTGTTCTTGATTATCTACTACGGCATGCGCCTCTGTGGTGTCTTTCTGGTTGGCTCTTTCCAATGGAATGAAATGGCATATGAAATGCTCGCAGTAAACGCGATCCTTCTCTTCCCTCGCATCTTCAGTGTTCTAGACCACTACCCATACTTTTCACAGCTGTTGGTCGCCTTCCGATTCATGGCGGAAGACCTCATGGCTTTGTTTGTCGTGATCCTGATCAGCTGCTCTGGGTTTTTCGTCTTCTTCACGCTCTCGAAAAACGACGATAATGCAGTCGATGTAGCCTATAAGATCTTTCAGATTCTAATGGGTTTCACACCCGCTGCATGGGACGTGTAAGTTTGAACGTTTACGTACATCGACGGATGATCGCTAACATTATAATTAGATGGCCCAAGTACACTTTCGTAGAACGACTGCTCTTAGTCTTCTTTTTAGTTATTTGCCATTTCCTGATTGCGTATGTCATCTCCGACCTATCTTTAATAATGGCAGGCTAATGCTCCATAGCACGATACTCATTACCGTACTAACGAATTCTTTCACGGCCATCGCCTCTAATGCTAAAGAAGAGCACCAGTAAGTAATTTGTCTTTAGCTACCACTCACTTATTAACAGGGTGAATAGGTTCCTGTTTGCTATTAATACGATTTCCATGGTTAAAAATGATGCACTCTTTTCGTACATCGCACCCGCCAATATCGTCGCTTGGGTTCTCATCCCATTACGCTATGTCATGCCCATTAGGCAGTTTGTCTTGCTTAATAGAATGGCCATTAAATTGACTCATTGGCCAATTCTGTTCTTGATATTTGTGTATGAAAAGTATTATCTCGCATCATCGATATACGAGCCTACAGACTTGGTTGAGGGCTCAGGTCGCGGAAAACGTCGCGCTTTCTCTATAGCGGACCCGACCAGCAGGGCCGGGTTCTTCAGCCCAAATATCCGAACCCGCGAGGAATCAATTGCTGGCTTTCAAAAAGATCAAGCTCTGGATGAAGTTTTCCGACGCCAACCCGATCCCAACACAATACGTACTCAGAGGAGACAGGAAAGAAGGAAGACTCAAACAGCTATACGCAATTGGATGGACCAGAGCGACGAGATTGGGGAGAGCTTGTCACGCTGGCCAACTATCGATAGCCGTCAGAGTCATTCATTGCGACGAATGAGCATGAGTCGTGAGTTGCCAAGACGGTTTCGAACTCTTTCTGATGTTCGATCCGCCGCGAGTGACCCCGCTGATCTTGTGTCGAACAATGGTTTCCCTCCGCCAAGGGTTGGTAGAGTCAATGTTCGGATGATGGAGCATGAACCGAAAGACTTCACTGATGCTGATGGTGATGACGAACTAATTACAAACGACGAAGACGAAGACGAGATTGCCGACGAAAGCCGTCAAGAGAGCACCTCGCATGTCGACCAGGAGGAGGACTACTTTACTACTCCCATGGCCTCACGCCGACACTCTATTATCTCTCCATTAGCTGATCCAACTCACACCATATCACAAGGGATAGGTGGTACTACTCACCGCCAAGGTCTCCATAGCCGTACATTATCCGCAAACACCATCTTGTACAATCCCCAGGAGGCAAGTCGGCAAGGACCCAGTCCATCATCGATAGCAGAGGAACTGACGGGACCGCGGTCTCGACCAAGAACGAGTCGGTTAGATACAACAATTGATCAATCTGCACCCACCGGCACACGTTCACCTCGACGAACAGTACAATACGTGGTAGAAAATATCGCACGGCCTCGGCCTATCCCTAAACAAACACTTAGCCGAACCACTTTGCCGACCATGGATACTCGGCGGCAGCCGCGGAAGCTACCGTCATCGGTCAACTCGGACAACACTGGACTCCTCGTGGACAGTAAGAACGAGCTCGGGCAGTCCCTGCGTCCTTCGCGACGCAGATGGCGATGGCCACAGGCCAGATACGGGGTTTACGGGGGTCGAGCTCCGTAGAGCGGGAGCGCGAAAACGCAAATCGCATGAGCAAACTAGTGCTCGCGCGTATGAAGACTCTGGAAGAGAGCTTCGCCGACGTAGCCCGGGAGGTTCAGCTGATGCGCTCTGCTGTCCCGACGGCGCAAAATTCGGCCGACGAGGGCAGTGGGCGGAGCTCTTTCACTGATTCGCACGATACCAACATTAATTTGTCGGCGCAAAACAGATCTACCAGGAAGATACGCGGGCAGAGGGATAATCGCCCGCGGAGCGCCAAGGAAGAAATGGTAGGAATAGGAATTGCGCCTACGCAAGAACAGATGTCGAAAGGGAAAGGGAAAGAAATCATGAAATATGACGACAGTGAGACCGAAACCCCGCCGGTAAGGAAGTTTCTGAGGAGGGGAAGCTCATTCTGAGCTATCCTCTATGTTCTCTTCCCCCCATCGGGATTTCTGCTTGGATCTGGTGTCCGTAGATGGATAACAGAGCATGGGCCGATCTCCCGGCTATCACATTATTGACAAGCGGTTATGCATTCATGGGCGTTTGGGAGGCGGTTTCATTATTGGTACACAGTACATGGCATATGGCACTGGCATCATATTGGTTCTGGGGCGGATTCGGTTCTATTGCGAGGCATGCGTTTTTTTTTCAGCGCGTGTGCGCGTGAAGGGAGGGAAGTTGACATGTTCAGTGTAGTGTGCACGGTTCTCTTGTTTCTACGTCAGTACGATGTACGGGGGAACTGCTGTAGGACCTCTGCGCAGTTAGTGTAAGATTGATATGTACGAAATAGCATATGTTGGGCTACCGGAAAGGGGGGATACGGAGGTTTCTAATCTACCCATCCAAACAGTCTCTGGTATAACTGCAATGTGTGACGCTCGCGGTTCATGTGAGCTTTCCTTTTCTTTTCGTTCAATTCGCACGCAGTATGATTCTTTTCCCCGAATTTGTCTTCGACGAGGCTCGAGCTTGACTTATTTTGTTTGTTCACTATCCCTACCTAACCCTCGCTCTTCGACATATTGGAGTGTCGGGACGAGGGGAAATTGTAGGCTTTATTTAATACCACGGAAGAAAGTATACAAGTAACATACATTCCTTCACCGCTCTTTTCTTTCCCGATCCTTGTCCTCGTTATTTACATTTTCAATTTCTAGCATCCCGTTTTTTAGTGTCGTGTCGTGTCGTGTCGTGCCATAGCCATTCTTGTGGTCCTTTTAGGTTGTTCCTTTAACTCCTTTATCCGTTATGAAGCCAGCTCGTTGGTCGTGTCTAACGAATTATAAAGCCGCCGCGATTAAATATGTATGTAGGTATTAGATTCGGCAGGTTTGGTACGCAGGTACGAGGATGTCAGATTCCCCCGCCGCTTCGGTCGACGCTGACGTAAAAATTAGATTCTTGCCCAGAGCGCTGGGCTTGCTCGTTCCGCGCGATGGCCATTCGCTTGTATTGGACCCCGGCGACGATGAAACCTGTGGCTAGGATGCTGGCTAGGAGGATAGGGCGTTGACGACTGGGACATTCGGATGTTAGTTTGATGATACTCGTTGCCTTTGTGATCCCCCCTCCGTTGAAATGGGACGGGAAAAAGAAAACAGACAGCAAGAAGAAAGAGGAAAGTTTGGGGCTGGAGGAGCAAAGGTCTAGCAGGCCTTGTCCTGACTGATTGGAGCTCGACATGGAAAACTCTTACAACATTGCTGGGCGCCCGTTGTTAGGTAGCCCAGTGGCTCGAGTATTGCTCATCCTGTTGTGTGTAGGGTACCTGAGTGGCGGGTTCGAAAGTTGAGTTCGGCTATGTTGATCGCTGGTAGACAGGTACTTGTCCGTGGTGATTTAAAATCGAGGGGTGCTGACGCTGTTGCTTTGGATAACCTAATAAGGGAAACCTAATAAGGGAAACCTAATAAGGGAAACCTAATCAGATTCTAGAGCTGTTCGTTGGGCTTGAAAGACAGACTCTTAGATCAGACGAAAAGAACCATACTAGATGGTATATATAGATACCTAAGGTAGAAGGGGTAAGCAGGTTGGGTTACGCAAAAGTAGAAGTAATAAGGTCTAGTCAGGACTATATATAGTAGTGTTAAGATGGGCTATTGGACGAGATCAAGATCAGATCGGATCAGATCAGGTTTGAAGATAATACCTACTGAAAGAGGGAGGGGGAGCCGAAGAAGATATACCGGGAACCACGAGAATGTTGAGCTTGAGATCAATGGTTTAGGCATAGCTTATATCCCCCGTGTTATGTCACATATGCGCTAAGGGGCGTCTAGACTCATGAGGTAGGTATGGTATCAGGGACGGGAGGTGGGGTGGGTACCTTACCTAGCCTGTAAGTGTACTTGAGCACCGCCGGAGTCAATCGAAGGGGGTGAAGGGGCACGCGACTTCAGAGCCGAGCCGACCCAAGAGACTGCCCAAGGACTAGCGAGACAGGCTAGACAATGCCCCGCACGCTGCCCGCAGAAGATGATTGGGTGCAAATTATTAGGTACATTAGGTACCTAGTAGATACATAGTATGAGTTAGAGATGGGATCCGGGGAAGCGGGCTGTTCGATACCCCAGCTCTGCCCCATAAAGCTACCTACTACTACACCTCGGTAAACCGACAGCGCTAGTACCTTCTAGATTAGGTACGTACTTAGTAGTGTACATGTAGATATCTACCCACGTAGTAGATAGTGGTAAGAATTGTCTGTCTACCTACTTAGACAGCAAAGTAAGTAATCGGCTTCAAGGTGTATAAAGACTTCAGTAGAAAGTTACAATAACCACAATGTGGATAGCCGTCCTAGTCTAGGTAGTCTAAATGACCCAGAAAAGGTCATCTATTTAAGTTTGAAATCGTCATAGCACTAGGTAGGTAGCATGGGAGGATAGGCACCAACGTAGTAGATGCAAGAAAACACTAAACCTAGACTAGAGCTATAAGTGCACCCAATTTCGCATATTTATCATCCGTATAATATGAAATTGACTGAAGGTAGGCTCCAGTAGACAGTTTTAGTATCGGATCATATGAATTGAATGCAGACCACGGTCAGTCTGCACGGTTGTTGCGACAAGAATCAAATAGGGTGGCAATGGAAGCACAAGATTCGAACAGGTTCAATGCTATGACCCCACTTATAGGGCTGAAAGGTGCAGGGTCCTACGTATATCCAGGTATTTATTAGATATACCTAGTACCTACTCCCCCTACGTAGTATTTACGTTAGTAGTAGAGTACCTTACTTACCTACCACTAAACTGACCCCATAACAGTAGGTAGTTGAGGCTCTAGGGTTGCTTTGCAGCTGTCACTTCGAGGTATCCTAAGCAAACATATCGCAACCTTTCCCGACGAGCCCTCAACACCAATGCTTCAGCTTGGTTACTTTGTTAAAGTATATAATCCGGGGGAGATACGTCATTGAATTAGACTCCCTACCCGCAGTACCTAGGTACCTATATATTGTACCTATATATTGTACCTACCTAGTAGGTATCTTAGACATATCCATATGTGTCACACTCGAACAATGATAGTGGGTTTGTCTCCTCAAAGCTCTGGTCAAAGATCACCCAGGCAGGAACAAATAACGTTTCGTAGCGGAAAGATTGTTCGCTAATCATCCGGGATCAGCACTGTCAGCATTGTCAGCATTGTTAGCTATTGGTTAAGAGATGATATAGTGTATTAGTCAAGAACTGTACTTATAATTGGAAGCTTGTGGTGGGGGCCAACAAGGTGACTCCCGAGTGCCTTGTAACCCCGCTACCCTTCATCAGGCTCCCACTATACCATTAAATACTTACAGTAACTTACAGTAGGTGTTCTACTTCGGCAACCAGCAGCCTCAGCATCAGCATCAGCAAACAGCGAGACAAACCGACTACCTACCTACTTTCTCTTTTCCTTCTTCCCAACTTCTCTTTAATCCGAGAAAAAAAGGTAGAACAAATTCCGTTATTAACCTATTTTCTTTTTTCCCCGATTCACCTCGGATTTGTCTAGATTTGCAACAGAATACCTCATCTGTCTTCCCCCCCCCGACACGTCCACTCACTCAGCCTGTTTTACCCGCACCGCTCAGAGAGATGGGGGACGAAGGAAATATCCTTGACGTCGCCGTCAACAGACTGGAACAGGAAATTCCCAAGAATGAGCACGAATTTTCAGCCTACATCCGCCACCAAGGCGACCGGCAGCGTCTGCAGCAGCTCAGTATCGCTACCACGTCGGGAGATACGCTAGTCATCGTTAAATTCCCGGCCGGAGATTTCATCGACTGCAACAGAGAGAAGGTAGTTATCTCTTGGTCCTCTACCCTACTTTTCTTACTCGTCGTCTTTGGCTCGTGTTGAAAAGCTAATAATTTCTCCTTGAAGTGGGAAACAAAGAAATTCCTGATGGAGTCTGAACAACTACTCATGACTGGTTCATCAGTATTTGCAGAAGCGCTGTCTCCAAATGGTCAGGCGCGAACAAGACGTCGTCTCAATTGCAACTATGAATCGTATAGATACGTTTTAGACCTGACGCCGCAGATTGAAGGAGATGAATCAGCCTCCGAGGTCGCTGAACTGTCGCTCTCCGATGGAGTGAGAGAGTGGTGGCGCTCTCATTACATCGTCTACGTTTCAAAACAACTCGTATATGGACATGACGATAATTGTCCTCGCCACTTGGTCAAACTTCTTTTAGAGGATGGTACTGCCAACGAGCTGGACATCCCACAGCTAGAAAATATCTTTGACTACTGTCCAATTCGCCACCGAGTCGCCATCCTTCGTCTCCTTATGGCTATACGCCAGGGAGACCTCATTCTAAACTCTGCTGCACGCACAGCCACTATGGCTGTTATAGCGAAACATTTCGATTGTGTAGATGTTGTGGTATGTAGAGTCTCTTGCCCCAAACGACACGAACGGGCAGACAAACAAATTAGAATGAACCCTACTAACGACCAATGTATAGAAAGATCATATCCTCACCTGGCTTGTGGTGGAACCAAACCAGAAGTTTATAGAGATCAATGCCGAAGATGCTCTAAAGTATGCTGTAAGTCGCTCTTTATCCCCTATTTCAAACCTCCTCCCCCATCGCTACAAAGAGCCCTGCTACTTCAACGACTTGAATCTCGAACGTCTCGTACCGGATAAAGTATTGATCATGACTACTGCAGTGGATATTGAAACTCGTAGACGTTGCTCGCGTGGCTTTCCAGATTCTGGTGGTGGAAAGGGCCGTCGAAATCCTCGAAACAAAAAAGTCCGGTATTGTCAACAAGGGGCGCCAGTCGATATTTGGACGCCCTCGTGGAAGCGTAACCGACGAGCAGGTCAGTCGTTGGAGTATTTTATTCCCCCCTTTGACATATCTCAGGAGCACAAGTTGCCTAATGAGGAGGGTTTTACTGCCGTTTTTCCTGCAAGCTTCCGAAATGCTTTCCAATTTTTACCATAAAATGGCAATTACTGACCCCAGACACTTAAATAGGAGACCTGTATCCAGTACGCCGCGCAAAGCCTAATACAGAGGGCGGAGGACCTCTGGGGTCGACTTTTGTCAGATGACGTAAATGCGTACCTGGGGATTACGCATTGGCCGCGGGAAGAAGATCATGGCGGACTAGTCTGTAACTACATGCGCGGAATTGTGAATGATGCCGCCACAACCCCGAATACTGACATGGAACCGGCAATGGAAGAGCACGACCGAACCCGGGCTCTGTATGTGTTAGGAACTGACGTCGCGTCAACCAAGGCCATCTACGCGGAACTATCGCCGACTCAACGTATTCTTACGAGTTACTTCTGGAATTCGTTCAGCAAACTTGCTACTTCACGCATCCCACCGGGTCACTTAATGTTCTACCGATTTGACGCGATTGAGTTCCATCGCGAGTTTATCGCTGCAGTCTCTAAACTCAAGGACAAGTGGATGCCTCATAAGCTCGAGGTGAACATTGAACGAACAGGTCCCTTGGTCGTAGGCCTCTCTGATGAAGAGTTTAAATTTCTCCCACTCTGGGCCGGGGGCTTAGACGATGGCACCGGCAGCGTTTACCAGACCAAAATTCCTGACGCGGAGCATGGGTTCCCCATAGGACCGGGTCCTAGTTTCTGCACCGGCGAGACAATCCCGGACGACCAAACCGTTACTTCAGGAGATAATGACGATGCTGCTACGGCAAGTAAGGGCTCCGATACGGTCACGATGACCAAGGGTTACTCTGTCAATGTAACCCCTTCACAGATAACCGGTCCTGAACACGAAGAAGCCGAGGAGGTCGCGTTGGCTGCTGCTACCGCCGGACTCTCGCTCACCACTGCTCAAAATCCCAGCGCTAACCCCAATCTACAAGAAGACACCGTTCTTCCGGCTGAATGGGCCCCTGCAGGTATTGAATACGACTTCGATTGGATGGCTGATGGCTCGGAGCGCCAGAACCTGAGTGATTTGGACAATTCTGACGACGATTCCGACGACCATGCTGACAATGACAACGTCGCCAACCCTAACAGCCCCTAACACTCTAACAACAGCAACGAAGACCATTAGATCATTATCGCTACACAGCCACGGGATAAACTACGATATGTCTAGAGAGTATGCTTCATGGTAAATACATACCATTGAGGGTATTCATCTTTCTTCTTCTGGATTATTCCGTTGATGCAAGCCATTGGCATCCGCGAACACTAGCCATGTACGCTTGATGGCAGTATCCCGTTTTCCTATATCGCAGGCAGACAACTACCCCTTATTTTTCTTGCATTACGAAGGAATTTTCAACGGTGCACTTGATAGATTTTACAGGGCACGGCGTCTCGGTACGGTGGTATTTAAACAGCAAGATTTCATCGTATGGTATGGCATGTTACCAGGATAGGGTAGGTTGTTGGTCTTGCTAGCGCGGCTAGCTGTATTCTACCTTTCCTAGCTATGAAACTCCTGGGTCTCATAATCGATCAATCCTCCGAGGGAGTGCATAGATCTAGGCTAGAAGAACCTAATGTTAATAGACATGATAAAATAACGAAATGATCGTGACTATGCCTGTCTCTTGTTTCTTAGGAATGGTTGTATCCATGGAAAGAGTAGAGTACAAGCTAAGGGTGGGTAGGGTGGATCACCCAATGGCTGCAACACTGAAGGTGTTTGAAAATGCAAGAGGTTGGACAATGTATTGTACTATGAGTGTATGAGTAAATTACTCTACTCTGTAAGGCAGCGATCCCGCCATCTACCAGGCCCAATGTGTCTTATCTCGCAATATCAGAAGCAAATGGGAAAAGGTATCATCCGGGATTGAAAAGCGACAAAAAGCAATATGTAACCGACTCCGTTTGCCGTGCCGTGGCAGCATAACTCCTGTACTCACAGGCAAGACCCCAGTCCTGAACACGCCGTGTCCTTTTGAACGCCAGTAGTTGCATCCATCTTTGTTATGTGACTGTACACCCCTTGACTCCCGTATACTACTCAGTGCCCTGAATCTATAATTTCCTGAGCGAACTGGCCGAAAAGGTATCATTAAAAACTTGAATCCACGTGGAAAAGCTAGACTTAGAAATCGTTGTCTTCCATATTGACACTGGCTCCTGTATTTTGATGCTTCTTTGGCCGGCCCCGTGCCCGCGGTCGCGAGTGGCTTCGTGCCCTTTTTTTCCGGCCACCAGGAGTGTTAGCTGCCTTTCTTTTGCGACCGCGAGCATCGGCTGTCACTTCATCATCGTCTTCAGCTGCCCCAGGAGTCTGCGGCTCACCGTCTGCGTCAAGGTCCCCCTCTTCTTCTTCCCCAATCTTGATCTCGCTGTCGACATTCATGAGATCAACGAATGTTCTGGATTGCTGCATCATACGCTCTGGTGTATCAAGTCCAGTCATGATGAAGGAAATATCATCCCAAAACTTGTCGCCTGTAACGCCTTGAACCTTTACAGGAGCTTTTGTGAGGTCTTTGGGTGGTCCTTTTATTTTGACTTCGCGGCGACTTGAGTTGAGGCCGTACAGTCGACGGAGGAAAGTGCGGACCTCCCAGACAGCTGAAAGAATCATGGAACCAGCTGTCAATTGGCGAAATCGCTGCGTATTGAGAGAGTCTGGAACCATTACAGTTGTGGATGATGTATCGCCTTCTTTAGGTTGTTGTGTAGCCGTATCTTGATCCATGCGCACCTGGAAGATCTCGGATTCCATTGCCTGGGCAATACCGGCGCCTGTTCCTGTCACTAGCTTCTCTAGAGCCGAAACAACTGTTTGAAGATCGCCAACGCTGACATACTCGAAGAATGCAAAGTTTTCAAGCAGGAAGCGAGAGTATGCCACGTGTGAAGGTAATTGTTGGCTTGTGTCGAATGTGGAGGGCTCGAATTCCAATTGACCAACAATCTTTTCAAGGAACCTGACACGGTTCTTTGATTTACTGATTTTTAGTATTTCAACCAATAAATGTAGTTTTGAGGTGAAAGGTGCCTCCGTTGCGCCACGGCAATCTTGAATGATATCTCGTTGGTACTGGAATGCTGATTGGACAGCCTTGGCGTATTCTCGCTCAAGTACACTTTCATACTTTTCATGTAGTGCCTTGTGTTCGTGGTAAGCAAGCTCCGATATCTTCGTCATTGGGCAGGTCTCCAAAGTAATTAGAGTCACGCCAGTCTCTTTGGGATGCACTAGACCTTGCCGGTTGATGCTTGCGAGAATCTCCATTGCAAGAAAAGCATGATCGTCCTGCGCTGCTAAGGCAATTCTGGTTATAGCCTCGATAAACCGTTGCGTTGTTGCGCTGGCTACGTCATCAAAGCTTGTGCTACCCATAACCTTCAGGTCCTTCTTTTCTTTCACAGCAATGGTGTTTGACTGGTTTGACCTCTGCTCCTCGGTGAATAGAAATTCTCTGAAAGAGCGTAGTATCATAAACTCTAGAATTACGGTTTGTTCTTTGAAAGCCTCCTCGAAGACTGATATTACGTTTTTTGCGACGAAGTTTCCGGGATTAGACTGGCAAATTAGGCCGATAGCATCTAGTGCAGGTCTTCTTATCTCGACAGGCTGTGAGGATTCGGCGAAGGGGCAAATTATGTCTACCATGAGTTTGGATACCGAATCTACCTTCCATTTCGGGAACTTGCTTTTGAAAAAGTCCTTATGGCTGTCAAATTGGCAATGTTTGCCGCCCATCCCGACAATGAGTGAGTAACGTTCAAATTGCCTTGTTGCCTTTTCATCTAGACGCTTGGGTAGGATACCACGCCTTTTGTACTCATCACCGATTTTGTGAATATCAGCGATGTTCTGAATACCAGCAAGGCTCGAAGCGATAAGGCGAGCAACGGGTTCTGTACTGTGGAGCAGACCGCTAATAATCCATAAACAGGCTGCCACATCATCCAGCAGTGGCCTTGGGGCTTTGGCAGTCGTAGGCATAAGATGATTCCGTATGTCCAAAAGGAATTGTGAGTGCACACTAGAAATTTGGGGTAGCACCCTTCGATAAATGACCACGACAGCTCTCGAGACGGCCATGTCACCTGTGAGAACGCTAGCGATGTGTGGTTTGAGAAGTCTTATTTGCTCGAACGTGAACAATTTCGCGTCCGCCTTTGCGAAGATCATCAAAACTTGCAAGGCATCCTTCCCTGACGGCACAGAGGTATTATTTGAGTCGGGGTTGTCCACAAGATCAAACATGTTAGCCACGAGTTTAGTGCAAACTCGAGTGTTAGCTTCGGTCATTTTGGATTCGGGTGCTAGAATTGTCTGAAAGACCTTGTCAAGAATGACTGCCGTATTGCCTTGTTTTGTTGTCTGTACCATCAGAGAGACATGGTCTGTGAGTGATTGCTTAAAAGATACGGAATCATCTTCCTTGTAGAATGGTGATATCCATATTTCTTCAATCATTTGTCTCGCTAGCTCGCGAACGCCTTCATCTGGATCCTGCATTCTGTGCAGTAAGCCGTTGGCGATGGTGCTTCGAACGGCTTTCTTCTCATTACCGAGGTAAATGTCTTTTGCGAGTTTCATTGCCCTTTTCCGTACGCCTACACCCGAGTCAATGAAACGTTGGATGACTGTAGGGGCCATCTTCTCTTCAAGCCTTGGGCGCATGCTTATGCACTTTCCAATCAAGCCAAGGGCCGAATCGCGCACTTGGGGGGAAGAGTCGCTAGAACATTGTAGAATTAGGTTGACAAAGGCACTGTCCCCGTCAAGGATTGTCGGATCCGTCTCGATGACTTGATTGACGCTCTTCAGACTTCGGCTGCGTACAGTCGCTTGATCCGTAGTCATGGATTTCATGAGCACATCCAAAATCTTCCTGAACCCTATACAGAAAGGCGATCGTAGCAGGATGATTGCATGTGACAGCTTTGCGTGGTTGGAGGCAACGGATTTAAATCTCCATTCCCTCGACAACCACATTGAGTCTTCAATCATGTTCCGTAAACGATATCCTGTTATGCCCAACTCCGAATGGCGTTCCGCAGAATCATCGCCCTCGATGGAGCTATATCCGATCATAATTTGTGAACCCCAGTCTGTCACAAGGTATGAAATAGCGCTGTAGAGATGCCCGTCTTCGTTCAATCGATTTTGGAGAAACTCAACCACGATCCGATACGGGCCCTCCCATTTTAGTGCCTTTTCATGAGACAAGTGTCCCTCTAGGACCGTCAAACTGAGGTCGGCGAGCCATCTGCCGAGCTCATCAGGATCACTCCCTTCAAAACTGCTAGCAGTCTTGCGAACGTGGGATCGCAATTTGGAGATTGATGCAGCCATTACACCTAGTAGCTCGAGCGCCATATTCCGGGCTGGCGCTGCGTTCTTTTCACCGTCAACCTGATGGAGCATCAAAAGCATGGTCAATCGGAGAAGAAGCTCAGCCGCAGGCCAGTCCGGAGAATCTAGGCATGTGGTGAAATCTTCCACAAATAGATCAAGAAGGTTTCGATACGGCGTATCTCCAGTCTTCGTAGACGTCAGAGCTCGTTTTACGATGAAATTGACGACATAGTTTGCATAGCGGCAGGCACCAGTAAACAGTTTCTTCGCAAGATCTTCAAGTTCTTGGACGGCAACCTTGTGTTCAATAGCCGCATGGTCCTCCGTTCGGATCGTATACTGAGTTCTTTTAGTTGCCTGGGTTGAAGACGGAGCTGCGTCATCCTGAATGGATTGCATGATTTGTGATCGAAACTCGTTTTTGCTATCGTCTACTTTACCAGCACTAGCTTGAATCAACCGCATGATCAGGGCTGAGATGGGTTGAATACTGCCGCCTCCAGAAAGCTTGAATTGCCTAGCCTTCTGCTTCCCAACAGGTAGCTTCTCTAATGAAGTCAAAATTTCACTGAGAATACCTTCTCGTTGGGCTGGGTTCATCAAGAATATCTGCGACAGCATGTGCATGGCCACTAGGCGTAGCCCGTCAAATTTGGAAACACCGACTACCGAGTCTTTCTCGGTGTACGCGTTCTCCACAAACATCAGGCGGGATGAGAGAAACTCCAAAGTGTTAACAACAGTCTCGGAAAGATCTATGCTTGCGATGAGGTTGGACATCAACGCAAAGAGCTTTTGGCTAGAAGCGAAAAGGGTCATAATAGCCTTTTTATGAGTTGTCAAGGAACGGAATAAAATAGCGGTAGGACCTGTGCTTCGTACTTCAGCCATGGGCACGATGATGCCTTCCATGACGTTTCTGAAAAGATTGAGACTAAGCTGGATGAGATCTTCGGAGTAAAGCTGTTTCTCCTCACGGCCACCACACATGACCGTTAAGGCAGTCCGGGCTGCCCTAAGTCCTCTCTCTATGTCTCGTATCTGTTGCTCCCATAGATTGACTTCAGTTTCGCCCCAATCTTCGCTGACCTTGAAATCAAGAGAGTCAGCATATTTGAGAGACCCTTCACTCAGATTTTGAAGTCGAATGAGACCATCGAACGGAACCTGGCCAAAGCAGCCGACCTCTATAGCCCTTTTGAGTAATTTTTGAGCTTTGTCGTGAGCACTAGAGGTCATCGTGGGTTCTTGGTCCACTGTTAGGTAGATGAGTGGTGATGAATAAATCTGTTGGCTGGAAAGTCGATCCTCGGCTATGAATATCTCTTGGAGGCACCTCTTCAGCTCTACGAAGAGCATATTGGATCTCTCACGCTGATTGAGATCTGTTGTTAAGGGGTCGGTCGCGCCATCATCTCTTTTGCTAGATAAATCGGCTGGAGCCTCAGGTGAATCAGGCACGACAGCAAATTCTGTTCTGTTAAATGTGGCCTTCGGTAGTTCGATTCGAAATTCACCCTGCTTTTGCGAGGATGGAGCCGATGACGGTGAACGTTGGGGCGGCGGTACGGAAGAAGTCTTAGGTGTCACTTGTTCCTCAACTTTTTGAATACTAGCAGGGCTCAGCGGCGGTATAGCGACCTGTAGCGCTTGCGTGATGACTTGTGGTGCTGGCGTAACGGCGTGTACCGGGTTTATTACGGAACGCTGTTCTATCTTAGGCACAGGAACGGGGGAAACTTGCGGCCTAACCATTAGGTCGGCGAGTGAAACGGTCTGAGGTTGAGACTGCGCTGGTGGCGATGGGACGGCATTAATAGGCTGTGATATCAGCAAAGCTGAAGCCGCTTCTTGTTGCCTTTGACTAGGTATATGTATCTCGATACGCGATTTATTGAGTGCAATGGCCTGTGCATTGATGGTGGCCGGGTTGTGTTTAACCACTTTCTGTACGTCCGGCTTGCGTTGATTTGGGGACTTCTTCGTAGCCATGGATGCCGTTGACGATCCATTGGCGGGGGAACCAGCAGATGTGTCAGGTGAGGGGTATCCGAAAATAACTGACGTATTCTCGTATACCAGTTTTGCGAAAGAGGGCATTCCGTCGGTGAGATTCTTGGTGGAGCTATTGGGAGCTGCGACAGTTTTGGGTGCCGTCTTGAACTCGCTGTAATGATACCATCAGAGGTGCGTCCGAAATCTCACAACATGGATACTTACAATTTAGTGATCTTCTCGGGCTTCAGTAGATTCTGTACGTATTCGAGACTGTTATCGAGGCGCTTAGACTGATTGGAGTTTTCAGCTTCGTAGTTCAGCGCATCGTACTCATCCCTCGGGACAAGGTTGGCGAGGGATGGCGCAAAAGATCCTGCGCCGATGGTGGGATTGCTCAGAATGTCTGGACGGGAGAATGGAAGTTAGTTTTGTATTGAATCAAACCGGTCGGCCGGTCATGGAATGGGAGGGTGAAAGGAGTTTGTGTGTCCACGAGGGGGATAACTAGCAAGCAAAGGAGGAGAAGCTAGAGAATGACAGTGTACGGCAGGAGCGAAGAGTGATGTATTGTCGGGGAAGGAGACGACGACAAGAAGCAAGAGCCGCACTTGCCTGAGTCGAAAGGAAATACCGAAGTAAAAGGCGTATACGGCAGGGCTTCTTGGAGAGAAAAAGGCCGTGTGCGAAGCTGCCGCTCATCGGATTGCACGCCCGAGGGCTGCTGTTGCTGCTGTTGCCCATTATGAAGCGATACACCATTCCGGTGGAAGGGTTGAGGGTGTGCCATCGTGTATGTGATGCATTCCACCGCTTCACCTGAGCTTGTCTGCTTTCCAAATCCACACTATCATTGCGACGGCCGTACGCCGAGGTTGAGACGATTGTAAGGTAGCCAGAGCTATTTCATGTGAGGCGAGGCGAGGCGTTGCGTTGCGTTGCTTTGGATTGGTCTCGGGGGTGAGCTTATTCGGTTATGAATGGGTGGAATGTAGCGATTTTGATTGTGCCACGTAGAAATGTAGGTAGTTAGACGGTTCTCTCGTAAGGTGGAGAGAGATCGTGAGGTGATGCTAGGTAGGGATTGGACGAGCTTGACTAACGGACATGTATGTAGGCATACAGGACTCATGTCGTTGCGCGCCGCGCCTGAAAGCTAAAGGTAACGGATATACTTGGGTATGGCAGCCTATCTAGGTCATCGTGCCCATGGATAAATCTTATCGATAAGTCACAATGATAGATGTCGCGGGCCGGGACACATTGAAGGGTCTGGTCTATACCTAATACAGTTAGTATCTTCAGGTAGCGCGAGCTAGAGGTACATGTATACTAGATAGTATACACAGGGATAATGGAGGTAGGTACCTCTCATTCTATTGGGACAGTGACTTTTTTCTCTCTCTCGCTTTGGAATCGCTTTTGCTAATAAATCTTAAGATCAGGACAACACGTCTTTGCGCTTCCATCTTCTTTAGGCTAACGCTTCTCACCTAACAAAATTGATTCCGACTTGATTGCAACTTTTCTGGAGAAAAAAAAAACAAAATGGCAACGATTGGGTCTTTAGTTTTCTGCTCAGACTGCGGCAATCTTCTGCCCGTATCAAAAGGAAATGTCAAAAACATCCTGCACTGCGACTGTTGTGGTGCAGACAACAAAGGTTAGTGGTGATGATTACGATCTTAGATCACCTTGAAGCAATTAGCTAACGCTAGGTTCTAGATACGGCATCTAAGACAACCATTACTAAGAGCAAACCCTCCGACTTTCCCTCCTTGCTGCGCAAAAAACTGTCCATTGTCCAATCCATCGAGAAGCACAAAATCTCTACCGAAGCTTTCACGAACGAAACATGCGAAAAGTGTGGACGGACCGAAGTCAGATTCTCGGCTGCGCAGTTGCGCGGTGCCGATGAGGGAAGTACTATCTTTTACAACTGCGAGTGTGGTCATAAGTACGCCTCTCTCACTATCTATCAATGGCGGCCGGGTTGCTAACTATGGTGCAGATGGAATACGAACAATTGATGTATTGCGATAAACGATATATATAAGAGGGTTCAGCGAGTAATACGGAACGTGCCTCGTTCAAAAAAATCACTTTTGCTGTCCTATAACCAAACGCCGACTACATGCTCTACTCATGCCCTTGAAGAGTACGCCTCGAATTCTATGCCGCTACCCTTTGCGCCTCGGGAATCAAAGCATACTCTGCTTGGTGCGACTGTTCGAAATCAGCCATATCTAATGCCACGATAACACTTTCGCGAACCACCTTCTCCTCGTCGCCTAGGAACAGTTTCAACGTGTCCTCGACGCCTTCCTCATCGCCGAGGCTGCCAAGCGCCTCCGCCGCTTCATGACGGACCATACTAGCCTCTTCGAGGTTACTCAGCGCAGCCGTGAGGGAAGGTATCGACGCGGGATGAGAGAGTTGTCCGAAAACAAAAGCGATCTCGTGTCGGAAGAGGGCAGAGGAGTCTGCAAAGCCCTTGGCTAGGGCGAGGACGGCAGGGACCGCTGTTGGTAGGTTGGGTGGTGATGCGAGATCGCGAAGCGCAAACATGGCACGATATCGAAGGAAGAGGGGCGCATTCGTGTCCATCAGCGTCTTTTCCAACTCTTCAACCGTCTGGCTTGACTCGGGCATCGGGGGCGCGGGGTCGATGGAGGTAAAGGCACTAGATAGATTTCAATCAGTCTAGAAAGCGCAAATGAAGATTGGACGTTGGTAGCAGTACGTACCTTTGGTGTAGCTTCTCCTGCTTCCCCTTCTCCGAGTTTTCCCACTCTAACCTGTCAATTGCAATCTCACATGTCTCCGTGATGACCACATCCTCCCCTTCACGATCTCGAAACCGGCGGAGGATGTCCAGATTGCTTGCATCGCCTAGCGCGCCCAACGCTTCGGCCGCCTCATGCCTGCACATGGTATCCTCCTGTAAATCGGCTAAGACTGTCCGTAGTGGCGCGACAGCAGCGGGGTTAGCTGATTGGCCAAGGCAGTAAGCGAGCTCATGTTTGAGAAGAGCAGACGGCGATGCGAAAGCGGCGGCGATGGCGTCGATAGCCGCTATTGCCTCCTCCCCTGTCTCGTGTGTTGCTAGGTGCTTGAGGGAGAAGAGGGCGCGGAAGCGTATGGGTAGCGGGGTCGACTCGGAACAGAGCGACTCGCGCAAGCTGGCGATAGTCGCCCGCGTCTCGGTTGCGGAGGGCATTAGGAAGTAAAAGCGAGTGATTAATTCCGCGATATAACCATAGAAATATTTCCTCAGAGAGTGTGTGATAAAAGCGTCTTTTTGGTCAAGAAGGTCTGGCTCTCACTAATTTTTTGACCGGTGAAATGGTTATCAGATGCGATGCACGGCGATAGAGGGGCGAGGATGTAGCTGATAAAAAAGATCGACCCCTGGCCCCGCTATAAAAAAAAACCCTCGGGCTGAGGTACTAACCCAGGGACTGCCCAGGCCATCCGGGTTCTACCTTGTCTAGACTGCTTAAGTACAGCTGGTGGGGTTTGTGTACCTAATATATAAGACCACTGATGATCCGTACATCTAGGTTCTATCAATTAGGAAATGGAACAACAACGTGTAGCTATCAACTCTGTAAAGTAAGTATGTAGGTAGGTAGGTAAGTATGCTCCAGTGCGGCTAGACTAACAGAGGTGTTGAAGAGAAAGAAAAGAAAGAAAAGAAAGAAAAGAAAGAAAAGAAAGAAAAGAAAGAAAAGAAAGAAAAGAAAGAAAAGAAAGAAAAGAAAGAAAAGAAAGAAAAGAAAGAAAAGAAAGAAAAGAAAGAAAAGAAAGAAAAGAAAGAAAAGAAAGAAAAGAAAGAAAAGAAAGAAAAGAAAGAAAAGAAAGAAAGACAGATGAGACTTGCAAAGGTAGAGAAACAGTACAAATTTCCTAATTAAAAGATGATCGCGCTACATAGTTATATTTACCTAGACGTAGGTGCTATAATAATAGTAGCCTCTTACAGCGATGTATACTCCCATATAGAAAGTGAATTAGGTATCATTAAAAATGACAGGTATGTCTACCTAGGTACTAAACAAGCAAAAGTAGCCCGATAGTGATTGTGATTGTGTTACCTTAGGTAGTGACAAGCATAAACAAAAGAGTCACATTTCCAGCTCCACATTCATCGACCACCACCACAACCTTGTCCCTCTTTTAAGGGAAAAAGAGACCAACTTTCAGCGCAAGCTTTATGTGTTCGCCTATTTCGAAACTCATACGGACACCAGGTAGGATGGCGCTGCATTCCGCAAGTGGCAATGCCAAATACATCTGTAAGCACGTCTTATCTAGTCTATATAGCCCCCCAGTCACTTATGTCTTTGACACGGACCGAGACCGGACAGAACATCAAATCGACGGTGAGCAATGCACTCACGGGCTATACTAACCACCATACGTAGTCGCGCCGGCGGGTGGAGAAACCCATGGACAAGCAGGGCAATTCACCAAGGCGGCGCTGACACGCGCCGGCCTGGATACGACGTCTCCGATCCGGCAGTTCCACAGCTGGTTCGCCGCCGCCCAACAGTCCGGCCGCGTCGCGCATCCCGAGACTTGCTGTCTTGCGACGGCGTCGCTGCCTTCTGGCCGCGTGTCTTCGCGCATGGTATACCTCAAGGAGCTCGACGCCGAGGGCTTCGTCATCTACAGCAACTTCGGCACCAGCCGCAAGTCGCGCGACCTCGCTACCAACCCCTGGGCCAGCCTTACCTTCTGGTGGGAGGAGCTTGAGCGACAGGTCCGCGTCGAAGGCCCCACCACCAGGCTTCCGAGCGAGGAGAGCCAGAAGTACTTCGACACGCGCGTCCGCGGCAGCAGGATCGGTGCCTGGGCCAGCCGCCAGAGCCAGGTCTTGACGCCTGGCGCGAGTGAGGGCGTTGACGCAGACGACGGCAGACAGGAGCTTGAGGGCTGGGTGAAGGACATCGAAGAGAAATTTGAGGGCCAGGAACAGATACCTGTTCCGGAATTCTGGGGTGGCTTGAGGATAGTGCCGGAGTCGGTTGAGTTTTGGCAAGGCCGCCAGAGCAGATTACACGATCGATTCCTCTACACAAAGAAGGCGTCTGGGTCAGAGGGGAGCGATGAATGGCTGTTCGAAAGACTCAGCCCATGATAGGATGATTGCTAGTACTTGGTGTTGGGCTGTAAATGGACTTAACTGGACTTAACGGGATACTCGGTCGTGATCGGCGTTGATCAGCCGGAGGCTTTCACGGATAAATATCCGGCTCTATATGATACAGAACCGAGAAGCAGAGTCGGCCGTCCTTACATGACCTAGTGTAAAGCACGATTTTTATGAGTCTACTTTCTCAAGCTTCTCAATTCTCCCTAAAGTACGTCGCTTGAACGTAATCGCGACGGCGCAAGGAGACATCAAATCCGAACGACGCACCCAACGGCGCTTCAAAATATCACTTACCTCCCTAGCTAACCATACGGCTGATATCGACATGCGCTCCCTATGTAACTCCTCATAGAACTAATATCGATTCTTTGCTCTTAATTATTCAATGCACAACTTTTCTCTCTCCCGCGGGGTGCCTATTGCATGATACTGAGGGTAGTATTCGGGCATCATCGTCGCCGAACTAGCATATGCCCTCAGAAACATATCGCGGCCGAGATCAATTGAGCCACCCAGCAGCCCAGAGCTCTATGGCGGCCCTGGCGACTACCCAGTGAATCTCACCATCGCCTAAAACTCGGACATCTATGGTGCGTATAGATGCGCAGCACTCCTTAAAGTTCTCGCAGATATGTGCTACTTATTAAATTAGGTGAACGCTGCGACTCGGAAAATTTGTGCGTTTCGTGGTTGCTTAATCTAGGTAATCTATATTAATGCCGACGATGTGCGACTACATCCTGACCGAAACCATGACTTTCGGCAGAGGTGGGCATTCAGCTTCACCCCCGTATCACTAGCGAGTGCGATATCATCATCGCTACTCCATCTGCTGCATCCGATTCTCCCATGTCGATCGGCATCATATCAATCCAACTTGTCAAGCTAGACCTCATCTTATCAAGCCCTATTCTATACAGTTATTGAGAGATATTCAGGTTTTAGATCACATGATAGTCCATCATTCAAATAAATCTATAAATTGCCACTAGTTTCGTCATGGACTTTTCTATTCGCGCATGGTATACTGTAGGAATGGCGGTTTCAACCACTTCATCATGTTGGTGGAGAGACCGGGCGTCGCGATGCTGACAACTTACAAGGATGCGACCGCAGCTGGCTAGGTGTAATAATAGACGAGCGAGCTCCACCTTGAGCGAATGCGAGATGTCTTGTTTAACAGTGCAGATGGCATCGCCCAAAGGCTGTTTCCCCGTGCCGGACACGAGGCCGGGGATAACTGGAAATACCGTGTGATGACATAGTCAGAAGTAAGAGTGTGTTCGTGTGATGAGTTTAGGTTTTGGTCTCCAGTATAATTATAATTCATCTAAGACATTGCGTCGCATAGAAATGGTGTTATACAATTTTGATGTACGGTTTTGAAACCCCCAACGATATCGTTGTGGTGGTTCATTCGGAACCGAACCTCGTTAAGCGAAAGCAACCCTCCGGACACGATGGACTGGCAAGGTCGCACGCCGCACCTGTGCCACAGCGAAGATTGATTAGATTGATTATAGCAAATAATGTCTTCGATCCGATTAAATCTTACAGCAAGTGATACTGTAGATAACATGCCCTCCCGGCCCGCAGCTTCGGACAGCCAGATCCCCTGTCCGCCGGACCTGAAGCTCAGCTCGCGAGCGAGTAGTCCGGACAAGAGAACTTTCGTGAGGGATGAACCTAAATCCAGACAGTCCAGGCCACAAAATCCGCCCTGGCCTCTCATGGCTTGTTCTATTGTCCGGGTCTCGGTATGTCTCCAACATGGTCCGCCCGAGACCACAAGGTGAGGGTTCGTCCCTGGCCAGTGCATGTGATTTATATACAACCTTGATTGTCCTTCGGGTGAAATGCAATTCTCTTCGTTGTTCAAGCTCATCCATTATACCCTCAAAAGTGATCACCTCACTGCACGACGCTCATTCTATCACTGTATTATTCATTCGCATCTATACTCATATAAACGGTCAAAATGCCTGGCGCTATCACGAAGTACGATCAGGTGCCCGGCCCTCTGGGCCTTGCTTCTGCTTCTCTCGAGGGCAAAGTAGCTCTTGTCACTGGTGCTGGTAGGTAATCAAACTCTCACCAATCCTAGGAATGTCTTGTTGCTTGGAACAGGCCCGTTCATGGCTGTAGGTGTGGTTGCACGGTAAACCCCATCTCCATGTCCGGATGTCTCGACAGGGGGTCTGACCAATCAACTATTCGCACCCTTACCAAAAGGCCGATTGCCGAAAGCTGAATCAACCCCACTAACACCTATTCGCAGGTCGTGGTATAGGCCGAGAGATGGCACTGGAGCTGGGCCGCCGAGGTGCCAAGGTGATTGTCAACTACGCGAACAGCAAGGACTCGGCCGAAGAGGTAGTGCAACAGATTAAGAAAGGTGGCTCTGACGGAGCGTCGATCCGCGCCAACGTCTCCAAGGTGCCTGAGATCGTCGCGATGTTCGAGGAAGCCATCAGGATCTTCGGCAAGCTGGACATCGTATGTTCCAACAGCGGTGTTGTCTCCTTCGGCCACGTCAAGGATGTAACTGAAGAGGAGTTCGACCGCGTTTTCGCTACCAACACGCGCGGCCAATTCTTCGTTGCTCGTGAAGCCCATAAACATCTCGAGGTTGGGGGTCGCCTCATCCTCATGGGCTCTATCACGGGTCAGGCCAAGGGTGTCCCCGCGCATTCCGTCTACTCTGGCTCCAAGGGCGCTATTGAGACCTTTGTCCGGTGCATGGCCATCGACTTTGGCGATAAGAAGATCACAGTTAACGGCATCGCTCCTGGTGGCATTAAGACGGACATGTACCACGCCGTGTGTCGCGAGTATATCCCTAGTGGTGACACTTTGACGGACGAGGAAGTTGATGAGGTAAGTTATACCCAATCCAATCTGTCTTGTTATTGAGAAGGACAGGCTTGCTGACTCTGTCCTAGTACGCATGCACATGGTCTCCCCTACAACGCGTTGGGCTTCCAATCGACATTGCTCGTGTCGTCTGCTTCCTCGCCTCACAAGATGGCGGGTGGATGAATGGCAAGATCCTCGGCATCGACGGACACGCCATGATGTAAATATGAACGAGATAGAAAGACACATGTTACTTTGTAATACGTACAATTTAGTGGATATATGGTCCTGAGACGAGGGCGTCTAATATGGCTCTTGAGGTTTAACGCTACTATTAGGCCAATGAATAGACATAGCTTGCGAGCTGGCTTTCTACATGCAATGAAGATAGTTTTTTAGAATATATAGTTCATGTACCAGCCCGGTAATAATATGTGCCTGTATACGTCGTCATCTATCTCGTCTTGCAGAAAGGCTTAGATTATAGCGCTCTGATGTTTTTCTTGTAAAAAATACAGGTCGTGCTTTGAAGTCATCGTATGGGCTTATATTGAATATGAAACTCTTGCTCTAAGGTTCATGATTCGGCGTGTTTTTGTGGTCCTAACGAGACAGAGAAGGCATAACTTGGTAGGTATAACTCGACCGAACCTCAATTAGATGTAGATCTGATCAGCACACTTCTTAGAAGCCAAGTGCTAGTTACCTGCTAAGCGAACATTATCGTCATAACAGACTCCTCATTGACATGCCCTCTAAACAGATTTATATATCTAGCCGAGCGACTGCCAACGAGAGGTAACGAATCAGAGGTGAGGGTCTTTCTCTATCTCAAAACCTAATCATATACACAGCAGTACAGTACTTGTGGAGTGTCTTGGAAGGGAAGCACAGCGTATGCTCACCATGCGATAAGTTTAGAATGGATGGGGCAGGGCGGACATTATGATTGGAGGAACAGGGCTTACATACGCCGCATCGGCATAATGCATCTATCATGAGTCCTACTTTGGGGCTCCGTAGCTCTAAAACTGCGGAGTATTGTCTGCCTGAAGAACACCCACTGCCCCTACCGACCCTATAGTGTCAGCGGACTTCCAGGTCACATTTGAAGCTGCTACTATGGTTGTGATTCTCGTGGCGGCTCATGATTTAGTAGCAAGAGAGCATACGGAGTCTCCTTATGATAGAGATGGTGGTGTATCTTTCGGGGATGAGTGCGTTGTTTATGGCTTTTGGTAGGTAATAACTCTTTGCCTACAACCGTACTCAAAGGTCCTAACAGCACAGCCCTTACTTGCGGACATCTCCTCCCGCCACCAGTTGCGCCGTAAATTGATGTCCTAAATCTGCGTTTATCTGCATCATGCCGATTGTGCTCTCTATTTTTTCGAATCCATTACGAGTTTCGCTGGTAAATCCATGTAGCGGCCTAACATTGTGCTTTTAACTATTAGCGATCCTCACTTGAGAATAAGGAAAGTTGTATAGAATATCGAGTCGGACGTCCAAGTCCACTTTATCATCCGTTGGTACTGCATAACGCAGGCTTTGCTTATCCCCTGTAAGACAGTGGTACCTAGTAGACCAATCAAGTGAATGTGTATCCCCAACCCTTGACAATACCCTGGTAGCCAGGTATGAGGTATATCGATCCACCATACCTCAAGAGCGAGTCTCGCCGGCAAGACAACACGCCTAGGCTAGGGACTTCGCCAACTATACTCACGTCTGACAGGATTCTAGCTTGTGCTTGTGGTCAAGCATGTCCTTATCGATGGATATAAAAAGGCCATGCCCGGCTCCTGTTGTTTGTGCTCCCAACATGACAACTGCGCAGCAAGCTTCTTGTCTCAACACATTCTGGGCATATTATCCGGTTCTTTCACCATGAATAAGGGATTGCCAAACGGCTCGCTGCCGCCCCAGTCTACTGGCAATAAATGTGAGTTCAAAGCATACCACGAGACTATCAAAGACGGAGTTCCCAAGTCCGAACATATCCTCGAACCCTTCGCGGAACATAGCAACCAGAACGATGATAGTGCCTATGCTTTGGTTATCAGGAGGACTTTCGAGCAGGGCAGTCCTAAAAAGACCAACTTGGCGGTGAACTCTCCCCATGTCCTGAAGGCATTTCGCGACGTCATTCGCTCTTATGACCCCGTGGCATCCGATTTCACGTCGCCTCTGAACCTTGAGAGTCCCTTCAGCATGTTAGTGCACTACTGGGACGAGTTGAACCAATACCGCAAAGCTCTGTGCCACACAGATGGGCGTAAGCACCTGGATCTGCTCTTCGAGTTTATGGAACACGAGCTCAAACCCGAACGCAATCACGCATTGAAAATGATCCAGAAGGGCCAAATCTCCTTCAAGAATGCCTGGACCATCTACCGGCCGGGTGACATATTGTACCAGGAATTCATGGGCGAGCCGTGGCTTCTTTTGTGCAAGAAGGCAGTATACGAAGACCACCCAGACGATGGCTCTTATCTGGAGATCCATGCTGTGTATACGGATCAAAATGGTACCATCGTAGGCGACGCGTCAAGCGTTGTGAAGCTGTGGCAGAGGGCTATATTCCCCCAGGAAAACCCGGTGGCTATCACAGGGTTGAGCATATACCCGCGCAAGTTTGTGCCAGTTGGAGACTCTCTTGAACGTCGCTTGAAAGCTAGAGGAGAGAAGTTCCTGGCTTTGAAGGACAGTTCCACATTCAGATATGACGGACCAGCAGAGTGGCTCAAGCCACCCCCATACGACTTTTACGACCCGGCTGACTGCAAATTTCGTGGGGTATGGCTGCCCTACACGGAAACTGGGAGAGTCATACTAGACCGCAAGACGTTTGGACAGGAGCAACAACTGAATCACATCAAGATCAAGCTCGCCGAACCGAAGCCCTGGCTTTGCCCTCCATATACCCTAGGGTTTTCTCTCGGACGCAAGCGATGGGTTCGTCTTCTGGTCCAGAACATTCACGATGCGGGTTGGATTCCTAATACCTGGGACTCTCTTGTTCTACCCGAGAAGGAGAAAACACTTCTTCGATCTTTAGTCACATCTCATCAATATGCAGAGAACCCTCGAGACCAAACGCAGCAGAAGGGCAAGGGCCTCGTCATCTTATTACATGGCACTCCAGGCTCAGGCAAGACACTCACCGCTGAAGTTGCCGCCGAGGCTTCTAAGAAAGCTTTAGTTGCTACGTCAATCGGAGAGCTCAACCAGACGTCTAGGCAAGTCACTTTGCAGCTGTGATTTTCCCCATTATGCTGACTGAGCGACTGCACAGTATATTTTCCGGTTCGCAGGATTTCGAGAAAGAACTCAAGAAGGTCCTTCAATATGCCACCATCTGGCAAGCAGTCGTATTGCTTGATGAAGCCGATGTTTTCCTAGAGGCAAGGACAGGTAATAGCTCCGATCGGAATGCCTTAGTTGCTAGTAAGTCTGCATCTTTTCTTCCATCCTTTCTTATGTCTTTTATTATGCACCTCTTCTACTCTTCCTTCTGCTGTTCTCAGCACAGTCGGAGTTTAGAAGCTGACATAGAACCCTCCCGGAAGCATTTCTCAAGGAACTAGAGTACTTTAGCGGCATCGTCTTCCTAACGACGAACCGGGTAAGCTCGTTCGACAAGGCGATGAAGTCGCGAATTCATCTCGCACTGGGATATACACCTCCAGATCTCGACGTGCGCCGACAAATCTGGCTGCGTTACCTCGGCGCCGTTCCAGCTAAACAATCGGCCATCAAGGCCAAGGAGGTCGTAGATCAACTGGCCACCGCCGAGCTCAACGGCCGAGAAATCGCAAATGCGGTTAATACAGCATGCACTATGGCACGATTCGAGAGACAACTACTTGCAATTAGACACCTTGAGACTGTTCTTGAGGTTCAGCAAAGGTTTGATGAAAGTCTGGGGGGTGAGGATAAAAAGTGAGACGTGGATCTCGAAGATTATATTGGAATTGGGTTGGGGAGAAGAATTTAGTTCCATCTTAGTACTTATCAACGGCCCGTTGTTAGGCGATGTCAACGGAGCCTGTAGAATGTTAATTGAATCACTTAACTCTCATGAAACGCTCCGAGGCCGCAAACGCAAGCGACACGGCAGTCGCCGATATGTTTCCGCACACGCTGTTCATTACTCCCCTTGGGTACGCCGACAAGGGGCCGAGAAGACGAAAATGCCCAAATCGACGGCCAGTTTGATACATCTAAGCTGGGAAGTTCTTCTAGTCTTTTTTCAAGCTGTTTGACTGCCACTGTAATAACATGTTAGTGACCGTACCTCGTTTCAAAGTGTCCATGTATTCTTTTCAGGCTTGAAGGCGAGGAAGAGATTTCGTTGGCATTATTAGAAATGCGGAATAAAAGATTAAACCACATACAAACGTTGCACGTTATGGTGGTGAGTCCCTTGGACCACCCGGAAGAGAATACAGATCTCCCTGGTTGTGCTAGAATCTCAAGCTTTTCCCAGTCAGGAACATTTAAACGGGGCTGGCAGCCATCCTCATTCGAATTAGTTGCGAGATTAACGACTCGAATTGGTAGCTGTAAACAAGATGGGATATTTTCGCCGTGAATTGATAAAGCACAGAAGTTTTCAACTCGTTGTTCGCGGGTTATCGAGTCATCAGGGGTAAGGAGGAGATGAGCACGGGCATTCTCCGTAGCAGTACCCATAGTGTGCACGATCCGGGCGAGGGATTTTGCTGCTTCTCTTGTGCATACTAGTGTACGATGATCTAATATAGAACAAAGCTGCGGCGTAAGAGGCTCACTGGTCTCTAGGTCGACGTGATCTTTCTGAGACTGACCAAACCAGGGTTGTTTTGCCACTCGTAAATGAGAGATGTCAGACGTAAGAGCCACCAGAACCGAAGTATCGATATTGAGTTCTGCGGTGATATTCCTCTTCGGACTTGGAACCATTTGGTGAAGTAAGTTTTTGGACAGTAGTAGCGGGGGAGGCATTGCATTGCCAGAAACAACATTGACGCCCATATCTCGACAGAACTTGAGTAGTTTATCGATTTCAACATGTTCTCCTTCAAATATTCGTGGCAAGACGAGACCCGGAGTCGGACTAGAGTTTCGAATCTGGTGGCCCTGAGCTATCGTCTTCAAGCTCGTAGCTAACTTGACTAGTGGAACGTCGGAAAAATGGTGGGTGGCGTCATCAGTTGAGTCGCTGTCATCGCTATCTCCGCAGTACACTGCCTCTTTTGCCATATCGAACAATAGTCTTCTGTTCGTGATGGTTGAGACCTTGTGCCAAGATAGCCCTCCGTCACAGATGACGTCGATGCGAGTTGAGCGACCATCCTGGTTGCGCTTGGGTTCGGATGCGCCCTGGCTTATGATATCTTTAACCCGGAGGCCGGGAGCTAGGATACGGTGCTTGAAAGGACCGCTGAAGACTGGATGTCTCAACTTGACAATGTTCTTGGAGCTCTTGGCAGTATTCCATACAGCATGTAGATAAGGGAGGTTGGAGGAGGATATGCGATGAGCAGAGGAGGGGTCTTTAGAATGAATATCGTTCTCTAAGTTTTCTACCTCGGACAGCACGTCGTGATAAAGGGATACATGCATATTCTTTGGGAACTCTTGAAAGTAGCCTTCGTAAACATCGGCAAGGTGCTGTGCAAACTGCTCAACCTCGGCTTGTAACTGGTTGGCTCGGACTAGCACATCTACCTTGTCCGGCTCTATTGTAGGCTCTATTGTAGGCTCTATTGTAGGCTCTATTGTAGGCTCTATTGTAGGCTCTATTGTAGGCTCTATTGTAGGCCCTGTTGTAGGTATATGTTCATTGTAGTTAAATGTAATATGATCGGTGGCAATAATCATTGTGATTGAAGTAATGTGGTGGTCGGCCTCGAGTCTACAGTATGTGCCGTACTTAATGCAGGTACTGCAACAACCATCTGTGTGAAATTGTAGAGGGACCTCTCGGGGCAGTGACTCCATCTTGCAACGCCCCACAATTAGGCACAGGCCACCTAGATTTTGGTAAACGTAGGTACCTAAGACAGGCAGGCATGGCGCAGGTATGGCGCAGGTATGGGGTTTTTAGGGTACCTATTCTGTACTTGCCTGCCTTCTATAATCAATGCATGTGATCCTTCGCACCAATACATCCTCTTTACCTGTTCATCTACACCAGTTCAAACTCCGAATATTTCACCTGCTTTTTCTGTCGCTATCTATATATTTCATAGGTATAGTCCTTTAGACCTGATTATCTATGATTTTACGGTTAGCTTGCAACATACCACATTCTTTGAGAATTTAATGACTACCATGGACAGTAATGGCCAGATAGGTAGCTCAATCAAGTTACTACCTTTGCCCCCGTTCATCTCTCCCAGTTCCGTCCTCCGTGCATTGGATTCTAAAAATATTGACAGCATCTCCTTGACACCCTAAACGATCTCCTGATGATCGAGCACCTAAAAATCATGCCGCTCCTTTATATGCTCTACTTGTCTCACGGGTGATGTTAGCGCCTATATCCACCTGTACCCCAGGTTTCAGACGTTTACGTCTAGGTAGTCCAATGCTTTAAGCTGCTGCACGATTCATCGAAAGCGTCTAGACACGGAACGAACTCACAGCTTTTGTGTTGCATTGATCTGTTCTACCCGTTTCTTAAGCCCATATCATCCTCCACAGTCTGAATTGCATAGAAGAGGGTCTGTGAAATATGGCGATCGCCATGAAACCTTCTGCAGATCGAGCAACCCAGCGCGAGAAGTGCGCTCCAACGTGGAACAATCCTCTGACTCATCTACCGTGATGACCACCGTCGGGGGATTTACACGTTTATGCATTCAGAAGTTTGTCACTGGAAACTGGCGCCAGTATGGCTTTAAAAGAGAGCGATAGGAAACCAGAAGTCTTGACCCCAGGTTCTTCAAATTTGAACCGGGTTGAATCGCGATGAAGCACGTTTCTTTGCTATTACTGCTGATCGCGACCACGGTGAATAGCCTTGGTCGACGTGAAAGCTGCTCGAACCTGCACATTTTCGGCGCTCGCGAGACGACAGCGCCTCCAGGTTTTGGCACATCGGCCACTGTTGTAAATCTCATCCAACGCGCATACCCCTCTGCCTCGACAGAGTCCATTATCTATCCTGCTGCGGGAGGAGACCTGTACGGAGCGAGTGTCGCCGCGGGAGTTCGTGCGGTGGCGGCCCAGACCAATGCATATTTCCAGAAGTGTCCGAACACCACCCTGGTGGTCGTAGGGTACTCGCAAGTCAGTTGTCTTCACATCAAGAACCAAAATGACATTACTGAACCAAAAATCAGGGTGCGCAAATTGTAGACGATGCCTTCTGTGGGGGGCCGGACGGGTCCTCCTTGAATACGACTAGGGAAAGCGTATCGGTGGGGGTTGGTAGGATGGTGGCGACGATCATATTGATGGGTAGTCCGCGCAATATTCCAGGGCGGGTGGGAAACATTGGGAACGCAACTGTCGGAGGAGTAAGTAAACACTATTACTTCCATCTATACCAACTGACCTGACGGACATAGTTCGCTGCTCGCCCCTTTGGCTATCAATGCCATGCTTTCGCAAGCATCATGCGCTCCTACTGCGATGAGGCTGACCTGTTTTGCGCCAAGGGGAACAGTAGCGCAACACATCAGGGTTATGGGCAAGTCTACGGCCAGGATGCGCTCAAGTTCGTAACACAGAAGCTATCTGGTCTATCTGCAAGCGATGCCGTGAGACCAAAGCAAAATGGCGCGTTGGTTGTAATGGCCTGGCTTGTTCTTATCTTCATATCTGTATCAATCTAATATAAATGCCACGTGGTCTCGGACATTCCTCTCGGGTGCCCCGAGAGGCTTTGGAATGCTTGGTTCAAGAGGAATAGGGGGGTGTGGCACGGGTTGAAATATAATATACGGGAAAGGCGGGAAAAATCATTCACTATCGACCTTAATGCATCAAGGAAAAGTCGCGGACTGTGGCATTAATATGGCGGCTAGACTGGAATGTAATCCGGTCGACTAATAACCAACAACCGACAATAGCCAATGCTCAAGTCGACAAAGATTGTTCTCGCTGGACCAAGACTAACGGGGAATGTCTGGAGTAGAGAAAGTCAGAGGTGAAAAATTGAATTACACCTATAAGTAACAAGCTATTCGCATCACTCGGCATGTTTCTGTGGCATTACTGCACCGCACAGTAACGGATCCGTCTCACTGCTTTCGAAGATGAAGTCAATTTTCGCCCTCCCTTTATGGGTGCTGGGCGTCCATGTCGTAAGCGCAGCCTACCACTCGTCTGGCTCTAACAATATTGCCGTCTATTGGGGTATGGCTAGACAATGAGTATATCTTCTTCGCATCTTAAAACTAAGAATGTCTAGGCCAGAACTCTGCAGGCGGTGCCAACACCCAGAGACCGCTAATCGAAGTCTGCAAAAGTAAGTTAACCGACCACGTTTTACATCGGGTCTCTTATAACTGACGTACTAACACGTTGTTTCCTAGGCGAGAAAGATACGGATGTAAGCGTGAAATAGTACGTTTGCGGTTATATGCAGGCACTAATCTTCGTCGTAGATCATACTTCTGTCTTTCCTGATAAGCGCAACGAATATAGACGGGGGCCTCAACTTCGCTAATTCGTATAGACCTACGGAGTAAGAGCGCGCTTCTGCCTTTCATGATTATGATAGCGGTGTCTGACATTGACCAGACAAGAAATCATTGCATGCCAGACCAGATACCAGAGTATGCATTCCGAAGCCGCTTTTCTCCCTGATCTTGGCAAAATTACTACTTCCACGTGCTCTTAAACCCCTGAAGCAAGCTAGCTATAAGGAATAATTTGCTGATCCTTAAATTCTCAGAGACCCTTATTCTGTCTCTCGGCGGAGCGGCCACGGATAACACCTGGGCCTTCGCCGACCAGAACCAGGCAGTGAATGCCGCGAACAGAATTTGGGCAGCCTTCGGGCCGGCATCTGGACAGCCATCGATTCGACCCTTTGGGTCCGCCTCGGTTGATGGTTTCGACCTTGACTTCGAAGCGGCATATTCCAATAGCCATATTTTCGCTCAGCGTTTACGGTTCCTCATGGACAAGGCCGAAGGCGCGAGTGGCAAGAAATTCTACTTGTCTGCGGCTCCGCAGTGTCCGTACCCCGACATGAATCTCTACCCCGTACTACACGGGAACATGGCCACGGCGCTAGACTTCATCTTCATCCAGTTCTATAATAACGCGCCCTGCGACATGCGGAACCCCAATGGGTTCCGGGAGACCCTAGCTGAGTGGCACTCCAGGTGGGCAAAAGCGAATGGCGCAAGAATCTTCGTGGGGTTGCCCGGCTCCGTGACCGCCATCGGTTCGGCGAATAGAGGATCGTACATAGAAGGCTCTGCATTCGCCGCCAACTACATCAACATGGTCAAGGATTTTTCGAGTTTCGCCGGCGTCATGGTTTGGGATATGAGCCAGCTAGATAGAAACGCCGGATTCCTGCCGCCGATCGTGACCGGCCTTCGCGGGCCAGTTGGAAGAAACGCGGTTCCGGCCGAAACGGGTTCTGGTAACCGGACTTATCAAACCACACAACAGGCAGATACAGACACACGAAGTAGATGAGAAAGACTGGATCAGGTGGTATTTTATAATAGTGCGAGCATAGAGGCTCCCAAATACATAGACGTTCATCGTCGTCGCAATCAAGAATTCCTCATTCCAGTCCTCCTCGAAGTCGCAATCTTTACCATCGGCTAAGTTCCTGCCTAGGTATTTTATCTCTCCCTAATCATTCCATTATAAGATTCACGACGTCGAGGTGCCGTTGTACGGGCATAAGCTGTGCTTGTTGACAAGTTCATCCAAACCATCGGTGCAGCCGTAGCAGGAGCACATCTGTAAAAACGTAATGCGTAAGCCCCTGATGTGTTTGAAGAAGTATGGAGACTCGCGATCGCTTAGCCCGCTCTCTGCCTACCTAAGTAATAACCACTACATCCTCCACTCACCAATGCATCCTTCACACCCATAATCGCACCGCCCGTGACTACACTTCGTCCTATCCATCTATATAGTAATGCACTCAACAGAGACATGTCTCGCTATCTTCCGTGCCCTCCTTATCACACGGAGCATTCTCTCTCGCTTTAAAACCTCCCCGCCCCGCTCCCAACTAGGCCCCTGATCTCCCTTCGAAACAAACCCCAGTCCGGGAAGAAACGAGAAAGAACTTACGAGCTCCGGGGGATCCACGCACTTGAAGATATCGGCCGGGTTCGTGCTGGCGCCGTCCCAGCCGAGGATGATCGCATTATAGCAGCCGCTAGCGTCCATGACAGGCTCACACGTGTAGTCGTCTATCAGACACGGACCGGTAGTCGCGAAAGCGGCCGTCACGAGCGCCATAAAGGCAGTAAGGGTTGAAGAGGAGTACATCTTCAAATCGTCAGGTAGTTCTTCGTTCTTCGATACTTCTTTTTACAGTTCGCAGATGGTTCGATTTGGCTGGGGTGCCCGGAAGTTTCCCGAGAGAGCAGAGAAGGCAGATAAGCTTCGTTTAACTTGTAGTAATATGGGTATAGATAAAAAGAGGGGGTATAGCTGAGCGTATAGAAAGATATAAACGAATGCACCGTGGTGTATAGCCAAATGTTTGGCCGTCTAATCTCCCATGTTGCGTGTATCCCCTCTACCCCCTTCCTGGGGGCATGAACATCTTGATTGGAGCCCCTAGGAACGCCGAGAGAGCGTAATATGGACTTCGAATCGAGGCCGGGGCTCCAACCAGAAATATCGATTGCGGGTGTGGTGAGTGTATATTTAGCCTAGATGATCAATCTCGGTATGACAGTCGGTAGTTGGCGGCCTGCTCGACACTAAAAACAGACATTCAGTAGACACAAGTCAATATCTAGCACGGCATTAAAATCGGTATGTTAGGCACCGGATTTACTGAATGTTGGCACGCCACACTGGCAGCAGAAAAAGCGCCATAGCAAGAACCTTTTGGTTTTCGACAGCATAGTAAACAATTTGATAGTGCTACCGAAAATACGAATTTCCCACAACCGAACCAAAGCTTCCAATAAGGGTCCATAATCGGGTACTGTGCCGAATATACTACTAAACCTGAGCATGGCATTACTGTCTCGCGACCAATCATTGTCCTCAATACCCACCTCCCCAAGTTTTTGCCTCTTCAAAACTGATACCTGGACTTTCAAAAACCACTTTCTCTTCTCTCTCTGTGAATCATATCGATCATTTATAACGTTGTTAAACGACTTGTCAAACTTTCAAGATCATGTTCCTTCACCGTCTACTGCTTCACCGTCCACTGTTTCACCGTCCACTGTTTCACCGTCCACTGTGAAGGTTCGGCACCCCTCAACGGTATTCTCCGCATGTTGGCGTAACCATTCCACTGACATCTTCTGGCTACCTTCTGCCTCAGAATTCCGCACGTTAATTTGTGACCAAATAAACATTGCGGTATCGAATATATTCTTGATCTCGTGGGAGTTCAGCGGAAGTTTGGACAGTTCCTCAAGTGATCCACCCTCTATGTCGAGATTGATTACCCCCTCGCGTTTGATGATGTTCTTCTAGACAGCATATCGGGAATTCTGGGGGAGCTCGTCGCAAGCTACGTATAGATTGACGTAAGACTTCAATTTTGGGTGGATGCGTTCAGGCGAACCTACAGTCAAGAATATGGTTCCCTTGTAGAAGCCGAGCTGGCGCAAGAATAGGGTAATATTTCCCTCCTTTGTGAAGAAGCCGGTGGGGCGGAGCGGAGTGTCATGAGGATCTCATCTACCCTGTCAAGGAGAAGAACTGCCTTCCACTTCTGGCACAGAATAAAGGCACGCCCAAGATCCTTTACGACGTCGGAGCTGGGGTACATCGTGTACAGTGGGACACGTAATTTCTCTGCCACAGTCTTTGCCGTGAATTGCTTGCCAGTTCCAGGCGGGCCATATAGTAGAACTATAAAACCACGACCTGGACTCCTGCAAATGTTGACGCATTGCTTGGGCCTCGAGGCCAGGCAACGTGTTTCGATAAAACTCGGACCGGGTAGCTTTCCATCGTCAGGAGAAACGATCTCCTCAACAGGCTCGTCATTCTAAGATACGGGCTCGATTTGATCAACTGTAGAAATGTAATGAGTCACTAGCCTTCTAAGCAAAGCACCCAGGGTATATATGAGCCGGGGTTGCACTGGTAGAAAAGTGTGGATTTCGGTAGTAAAAAGTTAAATCGGAAAACATAAAGAGAAACGTAGCTTACCGCGTACGTCACACCAGTGCTTCTCCTCCAAATCGAAGTCTTTTACCCAAGGGCTAGCTAAGAGATATTCTTCATCTTGAAGTGTTTCAGGATCTTCAACTATCTGTAAGGGTTCTTCAATAGTAGCATCATAATCCGTATCCTCAGGTTGGTCCTCTTTGGGTTGGTCCTCTCCAGCTTCTTTCTCTTCAGCTCCTTTTTCTTCAGCTTCTTTCTCTTCAGGTTTGCGGAGAGGTAGGAGCGTCCGTTTGGGCTTCTTGCAGGTCTCGTAGTATGCGTGGGCGTCAACGCAGACTTTTCCGGCAACGGGCCTTTACAGGATGTTCTCTGTCTCGAGGAGTCTTTCAGTTCCGTTGGCTATCACGAAATGGTAGCCACATAAACTCTCAAACTTCTTTCCGCGTTCAATCATAGAGGCCTTGTATTCGGCCTCGCGGGTCTTGCCATAGAAGGAAATAGGGAAAACTATTTAAGAATCTAGTTAGTATTTACCATCTTTGGTGAAATTAGGAAAATATCTCGGGGGCTCGCAGGACTAGTAGATGTAGTAAACTCCAGCGTACTGACATGGAAGTTCAATCACCTTGCGGTAGCCATCGTGTTCCTTAATGGGGAGAGACCCGGTGGCATATCCGGTCTCTTCTCCATTCCAATCGACATATTCTATTGCGATATTCCAGCTATTCTCGCTAGAAACATTGTGTTTTATTTCTGCGTATTTCGTTACTCGACAGGTGGTGCGGACGCCATTGTACGTAGCCGTGATTAACACACCAGGGTAAAATATTTGCCAAATATCGTAGAATTTAATATTGCCTGAATGACGTATTCTTCTCATTGAAAGAAGAGCGAGATTCACATCAGATTCCAGATGGCTTATCAATGACTTGGCTGCGTGCTGCAAACTGGGCACCTTGACGCATTCCGGAAATTCTTTGAGAGCGTCCCATCCATGACATAAAGGCATATATGGCGATTCGAAAATGCAACTCTCCAAACCAAAACCGAGACATTGGTAGTTTGGGATAGTTTTCTAGAGGACTGTTCTCATGGAGAAGTCTTGAATGATAATCTTTGTGGTGTAGTTGTTGTTCTCGCATACTGTCCACCGATGGACATCTGTAACTGGGACGTTTCCCCCGACTTTAGCGAGGGCATCGTTGGGTTCATCCACGTACAATTTGGATGTCGTTATGATATCATGGCCCGACAGGGACGGTTCTTCGGTGGTGGGATGACCGGGAAGGGGCCTCACATTTCCGGGCGGGTATAAGTACATACGGGCAAGCCGCATGAAAGGGCACCCATATGTAAGTACCTACCCGCAGGTATGTCCTTTACTACATGTAGCATACCTAATTACATAGGTATGTACCCTTTATTGATGATATGTGTATTATTTTTGGGATAATATTGTCCTTAGTTACAACTTCAATGCATGGAAGTATATATAAATTCTCACCCCTTAAATTACTAGATATATAGATGTAGATTAAATTCGATAGCTATAACCTCGGAAACCTCCCTGGGTTATACAGTAACACCATATCACTAAATCCTAATAGCCCCTTTTCACTCAACACAAGCTAAAAGGTATGTTGTACTCAAAGCTCATTCCCCTCGTTATCGCTGAGCCGTGTCGGATCATCGAGATCAGCGAATAGCTTGATATCCCACCCTCTTCCCGGATTATTCATCCTTGTCTTCTTGTCTTGCTTGGCAATGTCCCGCATCTCCCCTTCGGTCAAGCTGATATCCAAGGCGCCCAGGTTCTCTATTATGTACTTCTCGTGTACGCTCTTTGGGATGATGACCGTGTTGCGTTGCCGGCCCCATGCTAGTATAGTCTGTGCTACCGTGGCATTCTTCTTCTCAGCGAGCTTCACCCAAAAAGGGTCCTCCAAGATTGGTTCCAACTTGTTCTTGTCTTTGTAATTTGGGTTAGTGTTGCCCAAGGGAGAATAAGCAATCACCTTGACGCCAATCTCGTTGTGATAGTCGACGAACTCTTGCTGCTGAAGGTAGGGATGGGTTTCAAATTCGTGTGCGTATGGGCAGATCTGGCAGATTTTCATAATGGTCTCGACATCCCGCTTGGAGAAGTTTGAGATGCCAATCTTCCTTGTTAGATTTGAGCGCGCAATGTTCTCCATTACTCGCCAGGTATCGACGATCGTAGTGCTCTCGTCAATCTTTGTCCCCTCGCCAGGGACAAAGGCAACCGGCCAGTGAATAAGATATAGATCTAAATATTCTACGCCGAGGTCTTGAACTGACTTCTGGACAGCGATTGTCGCCTCACTTGGTCGATGGTCTGCATTCCATAGCTTGCTTGTTACCCAGAACTTGTCGCGGGGTACGTTCGCCGCCCGAATCCCCTTTCCTGTCTCGTCTTCATTTCCTAATACTAGTCAGCTTTGCATATTCAGCTTTGTAGGGTTGGAATACACAGACTATATATCAATGCTGCATCGATATGATTATATCCCGACTTCAAAGCAAATTCGACAGCATGAGCAACTTTGTCTTTGTCGGAGAGCCAAGTCCCTAGGCCTATTGATGGTATCTCGATACCACCACCGTGGTGCTCTGTTCTCACCGGCGGTGCCACAGTCGGCAGCCAATATTGAAGCGCAATGAGACAGAAAGAAGCGCTGAATAAAAGAGCGGCACAGGCAGCTCTGAAAAACGCCATTTTGATCTTGGGAATCGTCTTTCAACGACACGGTTTTAATCGGAGACTTGCTAGGATACCTCTACAGTAGAGAGCTGGGCTCCATTTTGTGCGGGCATGGACGTGATACGGTATGTGTCACTTGGAGCTTTATGATGACATCATCGAACTCCTCCCCGGCATAACGATATATAGATCATTTGAATTGTTTCCTTTTTGTTGACTAGGTACGATCGGTATTATTATTATGGTGTACGTAATGTGACATGTAGAAATTGTGAACTTAATTGGCATGTCCGACCAGTCCAATTTGTCCAATTTGGCATATTCTCTTGCAAATAACGATATAAGAATGATGCGCTTTGCAAGTATATGTGGCGCATCGCTTTCATAGGAGGTAGTTAGATATTTCAAGCCATTCGACTCCTATTTTATATATACAATATATTTATATAATCTTACATAGTTTCACCTACATCAGAGCCAAATTCCGCGTCTATGCAAGACACGATGCTAACAAAGCTCGCATCTAAACAACAATGCCATCTTCACGGCAGTTGCTAAATATCTAGAAATAATTAGGGAAATTTCATATGCATCACGCTCTCCACAGTGCTCCTTTGCTTAGCGCAGTCCCCGCTGGAGATTGGCCCTAGAGGCACCGTAATGTTTGAGAAACCGTCCCCAGACTGCATGGCAGCCGTCTTCCCCCTTTTTCTCAAGCTCGCCGACATCAATAGGCTCGAGAACTTGAGTTTAAAGGGTCAGTAATGTGTTCTCTGGGCGAGATTAAGTAGCTAGAGAGAAGAAAGGGAGAAAAAGGGCAAGGAAAATGAAAATAGGGGTAAATGCTCCGACCGAATAGGTAGTAGTGAAGGGTAAAGGGGATGACTCTTAGAGTTATTGCTCGCCTTTGCCGGCTCTATCTTCTAACAGATAGGAATCTCTCCACCATTCAAGGTGTGAAACACGGGCGCCGCGCTCATATATCCCGGATCCACCGTGTTCATAGCCACGCGGGCCGTCCTCCAAGCATCAGCGGCCTCGGTCTCGGTGATCATGTTCAGGGCCGCCTTGGACATGTTCGTGTGCACATGCTTGCCGTTCTTGGCAGATTGGGCCTCACGGGCAGTTTGCTCGAAGATGCCCTCGCGTGACGAAACATTCACGATGCAACCCCGAGCGCGGCTGGTGGGTTTGCCATCGGGACATGATAGCTAGTAACTTGCTGACCAATATCGGAGGATGGAACTTTTCAGTTGTTCTTCTTTTCCGACTGATAATCTCTCTTTCTCAATACTATCTGTGAGAGTTTGGGCGGTATTGTTGATTAGTATATGCAAGGTGTCTCCCCATCTTTGTACAATCCAGCGTATTTCACGAGCGAGTTCGAAGGCGCCCCTTGCCGACCGGAAATCAGCACCAACGATTAGTATCAGATCCATCCATTCCCCGGTGTCTTTTTCAGCCTTGTAACACGGAAGAGAATCGTGGGGATAGCGAGTAGATGCGATAACCTTCACACTGCAACGTAGGAGAATGCAACTAGGGAGATGTTTTCACTGCAAGTTGCTGAGGGTTCATGCTTCGTATATGTCAAGCTGGGGAATAAATGAAAATATAATAGTCAGGTCTATGAGTCAATGTAGCTGAATGAATGACCCACAGTGACCATCGGTCGCTGAAGGTAGTTCTCCTGTTCCCCTCTCTGAATTTACATAGTTATCGGTATGGGGTTAAGTGTCTAATGTGACCGTGGCAAGCACTGTTTATGCCGTTTCGTGAACACTTGAACCTTTTCACTATTAAACCGTCTTACTGTTACGCCCTCGAGTAAACCACTACTAAGAGCGCTATAAAAATTTGCTTGATACCTAGACAATCACCGAGTCTAACGGGTATGGGCCCGCAAACATTGAAGTTCAATAATATTGGGGAGAAAACATGATCTAGAGAATGATGATGGAAATGCTAACCAGAAAGTCTTCTTTACCCTCCATAACGCCCGCAACCCCGTAATACTCCACCGCTGAAAGCTGCCAAATATAAAGGTCCTATGTGATGATTGTGTGACGAATATGTATTTCGAAAAGCTCCAAAAGTACTGGCAGTACGCATGATGACCGCAGCATCGTACTTATGCCTTATTAATAACCAATACAACTCGAGATGGGGCCATGCCTCTAACAATAGCTATTCAAGAATACTGGCAGTCAATGCATAAAAAGCTGCTCATCAATAAATTTAGACATGCCGGGGCATTTTTAAGGCTCATACCCGGCACCTCGTTGCCATGGACTAGCATTCTGTACTTGGGACATGGGGTGGCCGGGGTGGTCTGCGGGGCTGGCGGTTCGTGGGATTTCGCCACCAGTGGATACGAAGGAGGGAAGCCGATCGGATGAATGAGGAGCGCGGTCATTTTGTACAGTGCTTGCAGTAGAGGCGGTTTTCAATGACGACGAGACTGCCTGATTCATGGACTGCGGACGCGAGTGTGGTGTTCGGTGGAATGATGGTTGTCTGAGAGACTCGTTGTCATCTAGCCCAGACCCATATCCTATCTTATCACCACGGGCCGTCACTCCTAAAGCGTCAAGCTCGCCGTTCGGAGTTAACTGGCTCTGTGATTTCATAAACGAAGTTCGATCGTCGCCCATGAACTTATATCGGCCATCGGGATTGTCGGTAAAGAAAACAATAGCAGTGGTGATAATTAGCACAAGAAGCAAGATCAACGTGGCGGCGGCGTTCAGGATCCATAGAACCACGCCTACAACGCCCGTGACTATGTCTGGTTGATCGAATATCCTCGTGAAGATCAATAGAAAGATGGCATTAATGAAGTTCACAGCGCAAATGGCGATATTGAAGGAGTTGATCTTCTTGTCCATCCATGGCCGCAACACAGAAGCTCCTATGAGAGCACCTGCCTCGATAAGGAGCAATGCAATCGCTTGAACAGTGCCTGCGTTCTGGGCAAAGGCGATGAAAAAGGCTTTGAGTATGGTATATCCGAGTACCGGAACGATGAAGTAGTACGCGGAAGCGCGGAATTGAATATAGAGAAAACCTAATGACTAGTCAATAATAGCAAATAATGTGATTAAAAGAACGGAGACTGCGAGATGTAGGGGCTAATTTAGCTCGAAAGTACTCACCCCATTTGTTCAAAGTTTGAGGGTCTGAAAAGAGGATATACGCAGGGTTCCTGTGCAAGGCAACTGAGCGATGAGCGATTCGAATCAATTTGTACGCGGCCCAAAATAAGCCAACGTTTACGTATAAAAGGAAAAACACAGCCAAGACCACTTCCGCGGCAGAGTCTCGCTGAGTAAACTCCCACAAGGAAAGAATGGTCACTGGTGCATATCCGATGAGAGTGATGCGAAAGAGAATGCCTTTGAGCACAGTAACTAAGTATTCATGGTTAGTATTTCCCTCCAAGTCTGGACTATACAGTTAAAACTCAGCTAGATAGGACACTTACGCCATCCATTGCGGAACTCTAGAAATGTGTCGCCCTTGATCCATCGCGCTTTCGCAGCAAATTCACACGTTCCCTTGAAGAGGCCAACTAAAATTGCGGCAAAAACCATGATGACATAGAAAGAAACGATGCCAGTGAGGAAGATATTTGTAGTCTCGATACCCGCGCGGAAGGCTACGCGTTGGATGCCATAGACGATATAAGTGCCATAGTCGGTTTTAACATTCCCACGCTTCGCGAGAATTGAAGCATGGCTTGACAGAGAGCGTGGCATAATTGCTTCTGCACGCCTGAATAGACCGAGGCCCGATGAGACCGAAGGTTCTGACCGCTTCTGAACTTGAACGGATACAGAAGCTAATGTGTCGATTATCCTTGCCGCCGTACCCCCGGTCGAGCGTTGATACCAGGTATAGATATTTTGTACTATATACGGCCATGTTAGTTGCGTATTTGACGGAGAAGCAGCCAAATGCTGTCCAATGCGAGTCAAATAAACTTTATAGCCAGTGGAAAAGGCTCCTTGAAAGGTTATAATTTAGCGAGTCTAAAACTTACAGAAACCAGTATTAACAATACCCAAGCTCCACTGAAAGTCTTGGGTCCATGATTGAACAACGGGGGGGAGCGGGATCCCGACGAGGCCAACAATAGCCTGCGATTGAAAATAGCTAGTAAGAGCTAACGCCGTAGCAGCGACGTGAGATGCGGCGTTTGAATGGCCCAGGCCGGAGAGAACAGCGGACGAAACAAGAGCGAGGCCGGCGACAATTGCGGACGCCCATTTAACGCCGATTAGATCAACAGTCTTGCCGTTTGATACAGTCGCCTCTAGACAAGCAACACTTTGGCCTGCCATAGGACCGCTCGTAGCATTGATGTAAATTCTCACCTTGGCATCGATATCGGGAAAGGTATAGGCAATTCCAGGCACGAGATCAGCGGTTTTGGGGTCTATCATCATGCTAAAAGGGTCATCCAGATTGCCTGAGACCATGGGGCAAAAGCCAGCTAGGTTCAGCTCACATGGGTCGATGATAAGCGAATAGAACTGGTAGCCATAGGCAGAAATGGCAACGTCGAACTTGACCTTAGCCTCGATGGTGGAGACGGCACTGATATTGACATCGATGGAATTTTGTGACGGGATGTATCGAAGGTTGAACAGACTAGCCGTGAAGCCCGAGTTGGCCTGGCAGGAGTTGAGCGAGTTGGTTTCGAGTTTTCGTTCGGCCACTGATGGCAAAACAAGGGCGAAGAGGCAGAAGAAAAGGAGGAGCAACGCTCTAATCGACGACGTCAAGGAAGCCATATTGAACGTGGGCTATGTGTTGATGAAGAGCGACACCGTGCGCGGCGAGATGAAGGGCCACGCAGGCGGGCGTGTACGAAGGGCGGATCGGGCAACTGCAGTCTTCGGGCTGACTGGCGACGATGATAAGCTAAGTGTACTATTCTATCCCTCGAGAAGCAGTAACGGTAACAGCGCAGTGTCGGCACGGCGGATCTGGTGACGGAGTCGGCGGGAAGCTGACTTGTCGCGTGGAGAGCGGTATCGAAAATTAGCGAGTATTAGTGTAGTTCAAATGTCGAGAGGCCACGGCAGGAAACGTAGGAAAGGCGAAAGGCGAAAAGCGAATGAAATCTGCCCTATGGCATTATTATGGTAGTGGTGGTGGTGGTGGCGGCGCGCAGGAAGGGAACCGGTTGTTTGGTGTTGAGAAGGGCCGGAAGAGGCGGGATGCCTGACGTTTAGGGTATTGTAGTAAGGTTAAGGTAGGGGTACGTAGGTACGTAGGTAGGTAGGTTTAAGCATGACAAAGGTGAGGAGACCCTAATTGATTTCATTCAGAGATGTAGGTGTGACCACCACTTCCAGTGGATGGGATGGGTCTATGCCCGTACAGACTGCCCGTACAGACTGCCCGTATTCTAGTAGGCACCTAGGTAGGTACAGACTAGGTACTTGAGTAGGTAGGTAAGGTACTAGCACTAGCTAGGTAGATCTTACACTACCACTGGTACAAATAGCGTACCCGCTCAGTGCCCGCTAGCTCACATAAGGGCCTGGTCGACGGCTTAGAATAGGCAGCCGAATAATGAGATTGTAAACATCCCAATTATAGTCAACCTACTCAATCAAGACAAGACCGAATATCACTCTCCTACAAAATTATATTGAAACATTGTGATATTTTAATCTATCTTACCTACTTACTTAGCTAGGTAATTATACTGCGTATTTGACCCCCAAGTTTCATATATACGTGTGTATCTACTTGAAGTGAAGAGTGGCGTTTACCTACACAGGGGCTACAGTTACATCTTTTCGAAGATAACCTCCAGGTGACTTTACAGTGCAACGTGGAATGATTTTGCGAATTTTCAGTAGGATTCAAAGCAAGCGCTTAAAGTTCTGCCTGCTATATAAGGTGTTTGATTGAGGCAGTGCAGCTGGTCGTGTAAGTAAGTAGGTATTACGCACAGCCTCCTAGCAATATCCGAATGCAGTTAAACAGCAACTACCTGTCAGCCACTGTAGTGTAGTGTAGGTAGTGTACTAACCTAGTAGTACCTAGCGGCCGTTGCTAGCAATCCGAGTTGCCGGGGGTGGGTCGAACACGAGAAATGCTGATGCCATAATAACTACGGTATCGAATTTGAATTAAATTGCATTGCTAAATCCAACTTTTGCGATTTTAAAACATTTAGTACACTATTATTACCTCCTTAATAATCACGGCATCCTTCTAAAGATTTACATGATATTCCTATACCTACATGTATACAGCTAATGCTTTCATTGATGTTTATAACCGTCGTACTACACCAACCTACCTCTAAAACCAACCTTGGAACTAGCCAGGTAGTTCTAGTGTAAGCTAGGGTAGGTATTGCTGCGGGGGCTGTTGGCTAATCCTAATTGGGTAAATAGTGTGAGATTAGCCCATCTACGCCTAGTTAGCACCACTGGTTCGATATTTTTATTGGCTACACTTGTGGCGCAACCTTAACATAGCACCTAGGTAGGGAACCTATTTTCATCTTATCGTGCCACGTACAATAAGTACCTAAAAGTAAGGTAGCAAGGAAGCGCTATCTAGCCAAATTTCTATTTACTTAAGTATGACTTCACACTCAAGCACTTATTGTGATAGTGATGATAATCCCCCGAAGCAGAAGCTTAGTGTTACCATACCATTACCAATGAAACAGTTCACCGGGCTGGAGGTATAGAATGGTGTTACTATCTATTGCAGCAAGTTGCTGCGCCTATATTTACCCCTTATGAGTTCGATCCATTTGATGGAGGGATTACGCATACTCATAGTTGTAACGTTAAAAGTGCGAGTCTCCCCGTTAAGCTTCGCTAGTACTATTATTTCACTACCCTAGCAAGCTATCTAGCAGAGTTAGACTGTATTAGTTTCGCAATAAACATGAGACATATATATTCTATGCGATGATAAACATGTCATTCCTCATAACTGCTATGTACCCAAGCAAGGAAGCCTTCCTGTTTACCAGAAGTTTAGTAGGTTGTGCACGAGGATTGAGATGCGCTGCTTTTAAACAGTAACCATCTCTACAGTTTGTTCAACTCATAGACTACCTTAGACACTGGTATTAGGCCAGCGAAGGTTCCTTTTTGTCAATTGCAATCATTTGACAAATTCAAGCTTTCTCTAAATAGGTTTCACCAACGACTAGATTTTAAAGATTTATAGCCAAGGACACAAACACTGGCCAAAAGGTTTAAGTTCCATGGCCGGCATATGCAACATATAGTGTAGGAAATGAGCTAAAAGTGAATACCAATAGCGCCGTTAGGAATCGAACCCAACTCACTATTATAACTCAGAGGTATGTGTAGGATATGATTTAAACTATCATTAAGGAGATACCCTTAAGATATTAACCTTAATTTATAGCGTACAACTTAAAGCCACACGGGGCTATTTTACGCGAGTTAGTAAAGTCTCCACTTCTAAACATTTTCACTTCGATTTAACAATGTTATATGTGTCAAGGGAAAGACATATAAACTAAGCATCCACGTAAGTCTCGGCACACGGTTTGAGAGACTAAGCGAAGCATCTCACTGTGAATTATCGGTAGCCTGTCACTTCGATCCTCTGCCGCTAAAAAACTCTCAGATTCCCTGTTCGGTTGCCATTTGTCTCATCAGCCAAGGCGGATTGATGCTCGTTTCCCCAAGCCACAGAGAACGACGAAGATACCAGACCCGCACTTTATCGATTATCGGTAACTAGAACATAGAGTATGCCTCCGAAATCGAGATCATAGCTAGGTATGCAGGAGTACTATAAGTATCTAGCGGAGAAATTGAGTCTATACTAGAGAACTCAGAACGACTAGCTGTAAAGCCTAACCCATGGCAGAAGAAAATCATCGAAGATTCAACCAGAAATGCTGCGCATTACACTGGCGGTCAAATTGGTGTCTACCTAGTATGGAATTTCTAACTAAGTTTCATTGGTCCTGGACTGCCTTTATGTATGTGCCTACTTAATTGCCACAATTGTGACCGCGAGCATGTAAGCAAATTTGTAGTGGTATGTAGATAGCTCGTTACCAGGCATGCTTGAATGATAACAAGCTAATGACTCGTTTGAACGAAACAAAGTGAGTCCTGGTATTTGCGATTAATTAACTAACCACTATAGTTGTAGGAACTCAACGGTCTACATACGGCATTGACATCGCTGCTTAGAAGCACCCATGGGTGGCATAGTCGATAAAATCATTCAATACACTACAGCTTAAGATATATCTATGTTCGTTATGTTACGGCATTGGAATATAGCTAGAATTATATGATTTGCTTACCCAAAATGGGTGGCCAAAAACGATCTCGAAATGTCTCACCTCTGTAGTAGGTTCACTACCACAAATCAGTGGATAGCTGCAGCAGCTCAGGAACTAAGAAAAGAAAAGAAATCTCAAGCCTCAATGGAATTATCATACTAGAATGATGTGTCTCTCATACCCCATGCTATTCAAGAGCCGCATTGGTGACTAAGCGAGTTTTGACTAAAGAACTGCAACTACAGACAACACAACACACATTAGGGTAGAACGCCGGTACGGATACAAATCTGTTTCGTTTGATTGAAACACCAATTTTGATGTCACAAACTTCAGGGGCCATCCCTTTTTTCAAAGCACCATGCAATGCAATAAGGATTCAACCTTTTGCCTGCGGCCCGTCGTCGCTATTTATAACGCCCGGAAACGGGACCGTGCATAATGCAACGTTGACCAGCCAGCCAATTACGGAAAATTATTCTATGCAATGCTGAGACTACGTCATGTGTCAGGGAAGTAAGGTATCTGCATATGAAGACCTTCTCTTTCCTAGGCGTTCAACATTCAGTCGTTTACACGATGATATTACCATTGAATAGATGAGGGATTTTTGCTCACCGAGTATCGGTATGGAATTAGTCAGCGGCTGCCAAGGTTTAGCCGTAGCTGGCTAGCTGACAGGCTGTCGTCAGCGCCCTTTAAGTGGGTTTTGAGCTCACGAGCGACGGGCCGTGACTCGGCGCTCGAAAGAAGCGCAATGGAACGAAGTAATGTTATCGGGCTGATACCCGGCATTTGAGTTGTTTCTTCGAGGCTCTTATCCATCCTGATTGCGGCCCTCGAAGAATCGAGAAACAGCTTTTGACTTTTTTACGCCTTAGAATCTATGTTAACAGGCTAGTCCTCGGAATGGCAACAGCAACTTCTACCACCACAGCCATCGAGCTAGGGGACCGGCTACAAACAATAGTGCATCGTGAGCCTGTCGAAGCCCCCAAAAGCGATGATGAAAGCGTCGATGCCGTGCTTGAAGCTTCGCGCCTAGCCGACTCAGATGTGCCTGATGGCGGCTACGGCTGGGTTGTCGTGGCTTCATGCGCCATTTTGTCATGGTGGACAATCGGCACAAGCTATAGCTGGGGGATCATTCAAGGTGCTCTGGTCGAAGAGGGTTTATCAACGCCGGCGGTACTGTCCTTTGTTGGGGCGCTCGGTCCTACCCTACTCGCGGCTGTTGCGATTTTGAATTCTCGAATCATGCGAGTTATTGGAGTAAAATTTTGCGGAATGCTGGGTATTTTTCTCATCGGACTTGCTGAAATTCTTGCGGGCTTCGCTGTGAAAAGCATCCCTGGCCTATTCGTTACACAGGGTGTATTGCTAGGACTGGGATTTGGGTAAGCAGTATATCGATCCAGATCGCTCTATTCTCTCACTAACTCAGCTGTAGCCTTACATTCATAGTGAGTTTGTGCTCTTGGGGGTGCTGTCTATCGACTTAATGATATGATTGCTAAGGCAATTTCAGGTCACCTCAAGTACGCCGGCGCAATACTTCAGCAAGAAACGTGGTCTCGCCAACGGTATTGTCTTTGCTGGCGGCGGCTTTGGCGGCGCCATTATTAGCTTAGCATTAGATCCGCTAATCCGGTCCGCCGGCCCTGCTTGGGCATTTCGAACTCTTGGCCTCAGCACGCTCGTCACAGGGCTACCTGCGGCCTGGTTCCTAAAAGAGCGCACGAATGTCCGTAGAGGTGGATTTGTCGAATGGTATGTTCTTCAAAGTGTTCAAAATCTGCTGCTAGGTCCCGATACTGATGGATCTCAAGGAGTCTCTTTAAAGACCTTAGTTTCGTTTTCATTTTTATTGCAGGGGCCATAGGAACCTTCCCTCTTCTCGTTCCTCCCTTCTTCATTCCCCTCTTCGCCAAAGCGATCGGCCTAAGCTCTACCACGGGTGCCGGTCTGTTAGCCGGTTTCAACTTCGCATCAGCGTTGGGAAGAATCATAAGTGGTATTTTGTGTGATAAGATTGGTTCCCTCAATGCTCTGTTCCTCGCGCTCAGCCTAGCGGCAATTAGCATGCTCGCTGTTTGGCCGGTATCTACGACTCTCGCTCCGCTCGCAATATTTAGCGTCGTCAACGGGATGGCGAACGGAGGGTTTTTCTCTACTATGCCAACCGTGGTAGGCAACTGCTTTGGATCAGCTCGGGTTACCGTTGCGATGGGTATGATAGTGACGAGCTGGAGTGGCGGCTATCTTCTGGTAAGACATAGAAACCCCCGGTTTAAAGATGTTGTTACTCACCTGTATGTTCCTAGGGAGCTCCTATTGCAGGATATTTACTCGATGCTTATGGTGGACAAGATGCAGGCTTTCAGGCTTATCGTCCGGCCATGTTTTATGCCGGCTCACTTGCACTCGGTGCGGCGGGTTTTGTTGAGCTTGTTCGTTTCCGCTCAAACAGGAACTTTTTTGCGAAGGTCTGAATGCAATAGTTATACAGAGGGTTGATGTGGGGTTTTAGATCTGGATGTCTACTGTGCTATCAAGAAATTAGCATGGCATTTATTATAGCCCAAAGGATGTAACATAATTGCCAGGACATAGGTCGCCATGGCAGTCTTATCGCTTACACCATTGATGTTATACTTCGGGTTAACCCGCTCGACTAGCCAACTAGAACTCGAAGGCCACCCGTGACTGGGGCAGCGACTTTTGAGTACACAATAGATCTTCAAAATGACTAGAAAGGCCGAAGTTTCATTTCGGTACCTACTGCCAGTGTTTAGGAGGGTGAGGCGAAGTTGACCGCCAATTGATATGAGGCCGCGTCAAAGCTAAGATGACCGCTTTGAATTTTCGCACTCTTATTCTTCAACTAAGCCCATATACTGTTCAGTGTGTGATTAACTGGATGCACTAGTCTTTGCGCCTCCCGGCGTGCCGTAAATATTGGAGGCCTTATTCGCTTCCGGGTATCTCTTGAGTCATCGATCACGAAACTCGTTATCTTGTTATTGAGGTCCACATCACTTCATTAATACAACGCGGGAAGATATCCGTTTTATGGTTACCGTGAACGGCTATCGGCACTTCTGGTTGGAGCCAGTAATGGCCTGACCCCTCATGTGCAGGTAACAGCACTTCTGGCAGTCTTGCATCCTCATCCTGAATTTCATGGACATGTTTATCCAGGTCGCTGGACTCGCACTCGAACATCACGGTCGTTGTTCAAACGGAATACCACATGCGGGCAGTTCCGCAGCACGTTAAATGGGCTGTTTGTTTGGGGTTAAAAGGGTGACCAGGTTGGTTGCGCAGGGGCCTAATATGTGCCCAAGCGCCTGCAAGCACTCCAAAATAAGAGCGAAGATCCTTGCCTTCGTAGGCCGATCTAGGAATACCTGCCCAGGTACAATACAGGATGTGACGGTAGTTGTAAATCTGGTGTTTACTGAGTAGATAGGTATTCCACTTTAGTCGTTCCTCTTGACCTCTAAACGGCGAACTTCCCTGTCGTCAAATCGGTGACATGTCACATCATAATACCCAAACAAGTCTTATTCATGGACATAACATCAATTTCATATGCCGGATTGGTGAGCTTGACCAATGCTACTCGCTAAGTATGACCTGCAGCAGGCACGTGTTATCGAACATGATCCTCAGCACATAAAAGTACTACGTGAGGTGGCATCAACCTCATGACGAGGGGGTTGCAACGTCACCCATCTCGCCGAGATGAAGGAACTCCGCAACTGCACGTAATTAAGTGATATGGGCCATGCGCTTACGGCCTGACAACATGCACAAAATGCGCAAAATAGCGTAATGGGGAGACGATTCTAGCTTTCACTGACACGACTATTCGGCATTCTCATTTAGTAAGGCAGAGTTCCACGCAGACCACTTTGGATGGACTGAAATGTCATGTGAATCTTGTAATATCGACTCAGGTGTGCGGCCCCCCAAAAATATGGCACATTGGGGTCGTAACAAAGAGCGTGGCTGCAGAGCAAGACTACATTAGTCTTATCAAAACAAGCTTTGAATTGAGGACCTGGGCGGTCGAGGAAGGGATCGTCGCCCGGCTGAGTGGAGGAACGACTGGCACATTCGAATAGACAGCCACTGCAGAAGTACAGTAGGATTGGGAATGGAATATGCAGTACGGCTTTCGAGAAACACCTCGATATCAAGCTCACTCTTAGTCAGGCTTTTGATAGCGTAACACAACAGCGTAACAATCACTTACTCGACTACGACATTGCCATTTGTGACCTTGGTGTATCTTGTAGATAGAGAGCAATCTGCTACAGCCTACTATGCAGTATCAACTCCTTGGCCTTTCTCCTCTATATCGAAAAGGGGGGTTTGTAGTTCTTGGCAAGTATTAGACTCCCTTGCCTAAATATAGCCGCCATGTAAGTAAGTGGGCTGGACTACCTATATCACGGCTTACCTTATATCAGCATGTGAATGCGATGAATAGATTAACATCACACCAACTGACGTTTGCAATCCTTCGCTAATCCTATGTTACTCACATGCCTGAAGCATTTTGCGATAGCCAGAAGAGCTCTGCAGACACTTACTTCTTGTTACCATTGACCGGTAGATTCGTAGGATTTATGTCTAAGCGCATACAATGATACAACATTTATAATGCGACGTTAAAGACCTTAGTCATCTAGGGTCCAGTTATGGAGAATGGACCCTATATATAGACCTTGTCTCCAAAGCTTGACTGATCATTTGGTAAGGCTCTTGCTTGGTCACGGCTCATTCCGATATTCTAGTTGGGTTATTACTTGATTAGGAAGGCGATCGTCTACACAGACATCACGAGACACTGGGCAATTATTAGTAGTGCCGACCAGTTCGACTGCAACAGCTCGCTCACTGCTGGTAGATGCGACATCATGATAGATCCTAGACCGCCAAGGAGTATTGACGTATTTCGCCAGTGCAGTGATGCTCGGGATAGGAAGTTAATATCATATGCCTATCTATCGCTAGTGAAGACAGACGATGATTACTTGTACACGGGTCTTTCCAGGACAGCTTCGACCAATAACTGCACCCTCTACCAAAGTGTTCCATTGGTACTAAGGGCTTGGCACGGTAGTCATTCGAAGGCGCCATTGCCAATAGCCGGTGCAGTCGCAACGTCGATGTTGGGGAAGCCAGGGGTTCATGCATAGATATTGGCCGATATCAAGTAACATCGCGTGAGAAACAAGGCTCTCCTCGAACCGGGGTCTTAGATAAGACGCTCTGCGCGGCTGCATGTCCTCCTTAATTATCTACTAGGAACCAACAGCGCCCAACGGCTGCAACTTCAAGTAGCATCATCAATGACCTTGCTGGATAGATGAGACTCTCTCGATGGGCAGGAATTACGAGCTTCCTTGTCCGGAAGGTCAATGCTAGCCCGATGATCCCACAGTGCTTCACACGAAAGAAAGCCTCGTGAGCTTGAGCTTGATCTGATAATAAATAGCCGTGATGCTGTCGTTCAGGAGGTTGGGATTTTGCTTTAGCAGATCACATTCGGGAAGTACCTTTCCACCATCTTCATACTCGGCCCGAAATCTTCTAAAGCTACCAATATGCGTTCCGCTGCTCTCCTGGCTTTACTGCCTCTGGCCTTTGCGGCCCCCTCCAGGCGCTCTTCGCCTGCACCTCTCCACGTCCCACGCAGTACTGGTAAAAATCTGGTAGAGGGTAAGTATATCGTCAAGTTATACGATGACATTGTCACCAACTCTCTTCACACGGCTATGGCCGCTGAGCCTGACCACGTCTACAACGTCCCGGGATTCAAGGGGTTCGCGAGCGCTCTCACTGCGGAGGAGATTGAGTCTCTGCAGAACCACCCTGATGTAAGCATGACAAACATCAGTTCCGGCCTGACAATCGTTGACTGAGAGGGATTTCATAGGTTGAGTTTATCGAGCAAGACTCCATCATGAGCATTAATGACTACGTCACGCAGTCGGCTCCAACGTGGGGACTGTCCCGCATCTCCCACAAAAGCCGCACTGCAACCGGCTATGTCTATGACAGCACCGCCGGTACCGGAACCTGCGCGTATATTATCGATACTGGCATCTATATTGCACACGCGGTTTGTAACTCCCGGATCAAGTATTGGTAGTTCTTCCCCCTAATATGCCGTCTTAGGAATTCGAGGGCCGCGCCACCTGGCTGGCCAATTATGCCGACAGCTCCAATTCGGATGGTAACGGCCACGGCACCCACGTAGCAGGCACTGTGGGCTCCAAGACATATGGTGTGGCGAAGGCGACAAAACTGTACGCAGTCAAGGTGCTGGACTCCTCTGGATCTGGCACGACCTCGGGTGTCGTAGCTGGCATGAACTACGTGACGTCGGACGTCGCCACTCGAAGCTGCCCCAACGGCGCCGTAGCAAATATGTCTCTGGGCGGCGCCTCCTCGACAGCCATCAATACCGCTGCCCGCGCTATGATCGCTGCCGGTGTCTTCCTTGCGGTGGCAGCCGGTAACAGCAACACAGATGCTTCCTCAACATCGCCCGCTGGTGAGGCGCAGGTTTGCACCGTCGGCGCTACCACGTCGGCCGACGCTCGCGCTTCTTTCTCCAACTATGGCACTGTTGTTGACGTCTTTGCTCCTGGTCAGGATGTCCTCTCGACCTGGAACAATGGAGGCACTAACACCATTTCTGGCACCTCCATGTCCTCGCCTCACATCACTGGCCTCGGTGCCTACCTGCTGTCTCTTGAGGGCAAGAAGGCCCCACAGGCTCTCTGTGCTTACATCGCTTCCATTGGCACTTCTGGTGTGATCACTAGCGTTCCTAGCGGCACTGTCAACAAGCTTGCCTTCAACGACAACCCTACCGGTTAGAGACTTTAACTAGTCTGTTCAAACCCTCGCTATTCGGCATTGTCTTGGTGTATTGGGATTAGGGTAACGATGCTGTCTTGAGGGCGTTGGAGGGTTGACTCGGGTCTGGCTAAACTCCGTTGGTGGTGATGACCTAGGAGGGTCGCCTACTCTTGGGTAATGTTAAGCTCGGCGAACTAGCGGGAGATAGCAATAGCTACAGGATATAATAAATCCGTACAGCGAGACTTCGAAGATGCATTGATACCTAGTTAGGCGAATTGGTGAGATTCTATCGCGTCCAAGAAAACGCGTCGGTTCGGTTCCGAAGTCTTATATTCTAGAATTCGTGAGTCTGGTGTAGAAGCCCCCCGTGAGGCCCTTTTCTCTCGTAACCCTACAGACCGCCGCCATGTTTGGCATCTCTTGTCTATCCCGGCCCAGGAAAGGCGGCCCGGGCAATCCGTAATACAATCCTTCTATATTCTAGAATATAAGGCTCAGAGACCCGGACTGACGCGTTTTCATATACGCGAAACTCCCATCATGTGATGTACCTAATTATTCTATACTCGTATCTAGAATGGGACGACCAGGACTGCAGGGGCCTAGAATGAGGCCTCTGCAACTAAACAGCTGACCTAACGAGGGCCGCCAACTGTCACGGTAAATAACACAGGATCGCCTGCGTTCACCTTCCCTGACTGGTCGTCTCCATCGTCGGGTTGCACATCGTCATAAGCGAAGGCGTACCCTTTGCCATCCAAATTACACTCGTGAACGAGACGGGCATAGTGATTAGTCGGGTCCCGGCGATAGAATGTATGTGGATGGGACGGTTGGTCATCCGATTCTAGCAACGCGGACCTCACAAAGGCGGCTGCGAGGCGAGGTATGATTGCATTGCGCGTGGGCGAGGGGCCGGTGGTAAACGGCCCGCTATTGCAGCCCAGTATGTCGGCTGTGCTAGGTTTGGCGAACACCTCGTCGCCAATCTTCATCCCGTCCTCTGTCACTTTGGCGTGAAGGGTCCCAGGCCCGGCCTGCGTGTTGACCCGGAGCTTGGGGTGATGCGTGAACCGGGCCCATACTTCTTCTACGTACGGCTCAAAGTAGCCCTCAAAGCTAGCGCCGACGGCACCTCCATGTGTCGCATTGAGAATACGCAGAGCCTTGCCATCTTTCGAGACAACTAGCTTATCCCAAGGCCAGCCGTCCTTTCCTGTCTGCTCTCGAAGTGTGTTGGCCAACTGGTCTACCCCGTCAGCCGCCATGCCTGCCACGTTCTGCTCAGGCCCGTTCCCCGTCTTCAGATTGAGGGCTATGGGGAGCCGTGGCACGAAGTCCACATAGCTGATATTCGCATACAGCTGGGCGTCATTGAGCGTAAACTCGCAGAAGCCGAAATCCACTGACGCATTGGGATCGCTCGGGTTTAGCACACTGGGCTCGACAAGCGCCGGGCCTGGGTTTAGGAGGAATGTGAGCTTGCTGTCCCGCGACACCCAGACCCGGCCGCCAGCCATCTGTGGGATTTCTACCGTCACTGTGTTTCCCGGCGAGCCAAGTGGGATTGCACAGTCTTCGGCGAGCGGAGAGAGGATGGCGGGTGGGTTCTGCGGGAAATATAGCCCTTTGCCGTCGGCTTTGAGTATACAGCGTTGTCCATCATGTTGGAGCGCAATACCCGTGATATAGGCAAATACCTGGTCGGAGTCGGTGTTGTTCCGCAAAGCAATGTGTAGTGAGTCTGGCATCTTGTTGTTAGGCTGTGCGGTTTGGGATATGGATGGCGCTGCCTTCTTATGAATATATACTCGTAGATTGTCGATATCTACCTGACAAGGAAACGAATGGCCGGGCTCTGGACAGATGCGAATTTGCTAGATATTGTTGTATGAATTTAGGCTTACTATAGTATTTAGTGTTGTAAGATTCAATAATGCGCTACTAGGTAATGACGTATTTGCATCCATCAAGGTCGCTGTTCAGTAGATAGAGTCTTAGAAGGTCGTAGTAGTTGCTACCACAATACACAACCGGAATATTCTGTGGTATGAACAATATCTGTACGGAATATTAGTCGTAACTAGAGCGCACTGAAAATATGTTCCTTACTATAAAGTAGATTATGTCGGAATGCCATTGTTTTGACGCAACTGATCACTATCTAAGGTTGAGGTAGGACCTGCATTGAGTTCCTTGAACCCTGGGGCCGGTTTTTTTAATACTTTTTTAATTTATTTTAATTTTTTTTACACTCTCTCAAGACTCTAGGTGCAATATAATAAGCCACAGCAATCAAAGTCTGCCTTACAATATGGCGCCCTTTCTATTCATATAGGACCGCGAGAGGTAAGTAGTGTAGGTAGGAGCAACATACTACCTACCTGCTTAAGTAGGTATATGTAAGGTACATAAGGTGTTGTGTGCTTGGTACATGTACTCCGTACTTATTCACACTATACTCCTTATTTCGAGTTATGTAGATTGACCCCATAAATACGTATCTAGATACCTACCTACCTCAATGCGTACTGGGTGTACATAGTGTACTCACTACTTAGACAGATACTTACTAGGTAGATTCTGCGCTAACAGTCTACAGGTGGATCTGTCTTGGTTTCTGGAACTCTCTACACTACTGGTCGCGTAGCCTGTTTTATTAATAAAGAGAGTGGACTCATCCAAGCGAAGAATCGTTCGAGCGTCTCGACTGTGTTCCATATTGTCCACGCCGCCCGCTGATCATGTCTTTTCCGCGATGATTCTGCCGCTCCTTTAATATCTTCCGTCGCTCAATTCTGTCTACAAACTCTCGTTGCTGTACCACCGAAGCTTCACAACTGCCATTACTGTCCCGTCCTTAATCTTTGGTTCCTCTTTTGTACAATGGCGCGGCATATTACCATCCTCATCACCATTGTGGTGGCTGGATTCCTGTTACTTTCTTTCACCACATCTAATCTTGGTAGCATAAGCAGCGTATCGAAGGTCATACATGATGCGGACCTCCCGAGAGACACTACCTCCGAAGGCGATGCAGCTTTTGGGTCTTTATCGGGTAATATTCTTGAGGGAGGTTCGATAGCGCCAAAGCTTGAGAATGCGACCGCTAAGTACGTCTCCTCCATCTTTCTACTTACCAGCATGTATCATTCTACACCAGCCGAGCATTTAGAGCCAATATACGGTTTACTGACGGTGTTTCTCTAAATAGGGCTGAGCTTGGTCGCGCCAGCTGGAAACTCTTCCACACCATGATGGCCCGCTTCCCCGAGAAACCCACCGAAGAAGATTCACTTGCACTCAAGACCTACATCAAATTATTCGCGCGATTATATCCCTGCGGCGACTGCGCTAGTCATTTCCAGAAGCTGATCAAGAAGTTTCCTCCTCAAATCGGCTCGCGCAACTCCGCGGCGGGCTGGGCCTGCCATGTACATAACCAAGTAAACGAGAGGCTCGAGAAGCCTGCATTCGATTGTAACAAGATTGGCGATTTCTATGACTGTGGATGTGGCGACGACAAGAAGGCGGCTGGAGAGGCCGTAGCTGAAGATTTAAAGTTGGATGTGAAAGAATAAGCCCTCTCTTCTCCGAGGAGCTGCGGCATACAAACTACCCTTCTTGAAAAATGGCATATTCGACAGCGTGCACACGTGCATATTGGTCTTTGGGGCATGGAGTTCTGGCCGCTACATTGTACATTAAGGCGAACGTCATCTTGCTAGCGACATACAACTGTACATATTTTATACTATGTTCTTAGGATCAGGGAGGCTCTCTCTGTTTCTCTACTAAGCCCAGTGGTTCGATGTATATCTACGGGACTTCAGTGACATGCATACACCGACGTCTCAGAAATCGGAGCTATTTCTAAATGGTTAGCTGTCCTTGTTTTATTTAACAGGGACGGTTATCACTTAGTTAGTGTCGTAGACTCATGGTCTACCAGTAGTAGTTCACAAGCTGCTTACCTAACCAATATTTAGTGGATGGTATGGATGTTAATCTACGTACTAGAGTCACGGACCACCTAGTGGATCAACCCACCAAGTGGATCAGTCAAAACAGCCTAACGCCAGTCAATTTATTTAATACAACTAATTATTACAAAATAGCCAATTATGCTACGTATTATCTGCAAGTTGCCACTTGTTTAGTAGGTCTTCATATTGAACCTGCTGTAATTTTTTTACCTTATTGGCAAATTTAACGGCGTGGCTACGCCTCCAGTTATCCCCTTGTTTTTAGGCTGCAATTTGAGCCTTTTAAATAGCTAGAATACTAGCAAAGCCATATTAGCTATCTTTTGGACCCGTTTACACCTTATAAGCTATAACCTTTTAAATTTAGCTGTAAAAAAGTTTAGCTTATGTTTTTAAGCTATATATTAACTAGTTAACTAATTAATAAATTTACCTACCTTAGTAATAAGCCTTTTAAATATATATAATAAGTTATTTAGTTAAACCTAAAAGCTTTTAAGTTATAAGTATAAATCTTAAAACCAGCGTAATATATATCACTTAATTTTAGGTTATATAAAAATATTTAAAAAAGCTAGCATATAAATTAAGTTAAAAGTTAACAGCTTAATTACTTTATTTACTAATTAGTTGTTTTTTAAAAGTTTATATTAATTAAAAAGCTATATACTTAATTTTTAAAACATAATAATAATTATTACCAGTTATAAAGCTTTTGCTTTAGCTATAATATATTTTTTTATAAAGCGTTTTTTATATATAGGTATTATATTAGGTAAGCTATTATATAACTTTATTTTTTGCTAAAAATAACATTTTATAAAACTAAATACTTTTATATTTATTAGCTAAATAAAATAAAAACTATAGCTTAATAAATATAGCACTTTTACTTTATTAATTTTAATTATATATATAAATTTGCTATTAATATAAGTTTAATAGTTATTAAAAACTAAAAGCCTTTATTATAAAAGGTTAACTAGTTTAATTTTTAGCAAATAAACCTTTTTTAACTACTAAAGAATTATTTAATATAATAACCATTTATTAATATTAATAATAAACTTTTAATTAGGTATATTTTTATTAAACTATTGCTTTTAAAAGTTTTAACTTATAAAAATAACCGCTAACATAAAAGCTTGTTTATTAGCTATAATAAACTTTAAAATAATCACTTAATTAATTGCGTTAAATTTTTAATAAAAGCCTTACTTAATTACTAAAAATTTTACCACTTATAATAAAAATGATTTACTTTTTTAAAGTTTATATTTATTTATATTAGTTATATAGTATACTTAAAAGTTATGCTTTTGCTATATTATATTATATAGGTCGAAAAAATCGTATATTTATTTTAAAAGATTTTAAGCAACTTATATAGTTTTAAATAATACTTAGGGTTTTTTTTAAAGTTAAGGGTGCTATTAAATAAAGCAGTTAATTTAATATAAACCTAGCTACTTTTATTAACTTTATGCCTTTAAAATATAAAAAGTAAATTACTAAATTTTAAAGCGTATAAAGGTTTTATTAATAGCTTTATATTTAAGTAGTATGTTTATAATAAACCTTTTTGTTTTTTAACTAAAAAGGTAATTAATTATATAGGTTTAATAGCGCGTGAGATTACTATGTAGTCGTTGAGAAAGTATGGACTGCTAAATACCTTAATATTGGGCAGCGTAACGTTGTTTAGCCCCTTTTTGTATATCTGACATGGCAGCAATTATTTTACCTTTTGTTTTAGTGTCCATGTTGAATTTTGAGCTAATTGGAGGCTAGGAAGGGTGTAAAAATAAAAGAGTAAGTTGGTGAGACAGTCGCGTTGATTGGTGTTGGCTAAAATTTTAGCTGATCCACTAGGCGGGTTGATCCACTAGGTGGGCCAAGACTCTAGTAGTGGAATGTATGCGTACGTAGACCACGTGACTAGCCGGCGTTGTGGGGCGATTTCGGCCCCAAGCCAAGCATTCAGTGGTGCTGGTGAGGCTGCGCGTCTTGAGCTGCCTGAGCTTCGTGCACTTGACGCAATCCAATTCCATCTAACAACCCGGAGCTCTAGAAAGAGTTACACTACCCTCAACCACAGTAATTCGACGAACGACCGTTCCCCGCTACGACAAATCGATCTTTCACGTCGACCTAGCTATTCCCTTCGTGTTGCATCCTCGCACCACAAATCAAGATGGAGTTCACCACGACAGGTTGCTTGAATGAAGGTACGGACTGCTTGAGCTTTGGCTAGCTCCCTTCTCTTGGGCCGGGCTGATGATAACATGATTTAGATGGTATCCATGTTGACATGGACAGACTGAAGAAGGGCGAGGTGAAGTAAGCTCATCAATGCCTTCTTGGAAGCAGGCAGCACTGACATCATTCCAGCCTAGGTACTTCGATGTATGCACGCTTCAACCGGAGACAAACGACGATGATTCTAAGCTTGGGAACTGACAAAGGACAGTATGGCTGTAACATTCAAGGACGGCGTTATCTTGGGTATGTGTTGCATGCCCCATCTGTTCACCGTCTCTTGCGGATCTGTTACTCACGATTTCCAACTCCAGGCGCCGACTCTAGAACCACAACCGGAGCGTATATTGCGAACCGAGTCACCGACAAACTGACACGAGTACACGACACAATCTGGTGCTGCCGATCTGGATCGGCTGCTGACACACAAGCTGTTGCCGATGTTGTGCAGTCTCAACTGGGTCTATTTGCGATGCGAAACGGCAAACCACCAACGACACAGACGGCTGCTGCCATCTTCCAGGAGATGTGCTACTCCAATAAAGATCGTTTGAGGTAAGGACCGTTCTTTTGAGTGCTACGGCTTAGAGACTATAACATTTGCTCACGATGACCATCTTGTAGCGCTGGCTTGATCATCGCCGGCTGGGACAAACGACACGGCGGCCAGGTCTACGCGATCCCATTAGGTGGCTCTTTGCACAAGCAGGCTTACTCGATCGGCGGCTCGGGCTCAACGTACATCTACGGCTACTGTGATGCACACTGGAAGGAGGGTATGGAGGAGGAGGATGCAGTCAACTTCGTCAAGGGCGCCTTGCGCGAGGCTATCAAGTGGGATGGCAGCTCCGGTGGTGTCATCCGCATGGTGGTTCTCACAAAGGACGGCGCCGATCGTCACCTATACCTACCGGATGAAGACTATAAGGTGCGGCATTAGGAGATGCGTCAAGGCGTATGAGGGCAGAGGCGAGAAATAGTGGTAGACTGCAACTTATCGCCAGGATGGCGTATTTAGACCATCTGTATAATACCAGGTTTCGACGTGCCCTCAACTGACTTGCTGCAATTGTCCAGTGACGTTTTGCATTCTCTCCCTAACCTCATATATATGTATTGACGACTCTCTGTGTCGAGGAGTTTTAGATCTACAAATTCCCTCGGTGTTTTCACGAGAGAGCCTGCAAACTGGAAATGTTGGTGCAATGTTATCACTGTCTGACCATGAAGCTGCACTCGGGAACTTTTGCCCCTTTCCCGTGCTGTCTCCCGCATCATCATTTCTTGGCTGCATGGGCACACCATTAAGCGGTGAGCTGCAGCCATGCTCGCCTATCTTCAAGAAACAAATGGTAGGCCATAATCCAATAAGCATTTTTAGGAATCTCAGCGCGGGATGCGATGGAATATTCATGTTCGGGAAGAGAGGTCCCGGGGCTCGGACATAGCCTTTTTATGGTGTTTTAGCTTTTTCTGATCGATTCATCCGTACTCCCTACACTAACATCTCAGATGCCTGCGTACTCATTGTAGATATCAAGACATCACCGTCTAGGTAATCTACAGCACATGCCTAACTAGTCCACTACCTAGTACACTACGTCAATCGCACCTATAATAGTAAGTGTTTACCGTAGTACGATCAAAGCTGGTAAATCCCTATCCTAATTTTGTATCCAGTGGGACCGCTAATAATACATGACTGCCGGTACCAGAGCTTTGGGAAAAGTGCCAAGGCTGTTGCTGTTTTGAGGTCGCCAGTGCTCGCTTATGAGGACAAATCTGGCGACGAGGAAATGTAACACTGCAGCGAACAAAAAGGGTGCTGAGGTGGATGTAGGTTAGGTACCTGATGTATATGCTGCATGTTGCCGGGTTCGTCATCTTGGGACTGTAAATTTCTTACTGTACTTGTCTGCGACGGTGTAAGTACATGCACCATGTAAATGGCGATCGTTCTGTAGTTTTCATAAAGCTACGTATGATAAGATCAAAACGGTTTTGCCGGCGCCGCCGACCAATTATCTAACACGAACGGAACATGACCGTCAATGGTATTGGCGGCGGGGCGGAAGAAGCTTGTTCTGGGAACTTTCCCTTGACGAAAGAGAGTAGGTACCGGCTATAGCTACTGACCATCTCTATGCGTTTAAGGTCCCGCCTTCACATGCTAGTTTAACGGTTAGAGATTTAATAATACAAAATTCCGACTAAAATAGACAATGGATGAATGACTAGAAAAGGCTGCTTGCAAGACGCTGCACAGTGACTTGAATCGTGAATGTGGATTATCAGAGCCTCGAGGCTGGGCTAGCTGAAAGTAGCCTACCTACACCAGCTCTGCAAGAATTATATGCTGGCTGGGCCCTTATATAGTATATAGTAGTAGTCTGCTCCATAATTACCCCGAGCTTAACTTGAACTACAGCTTTACATATGAATATACCGTGTATGTTTGCTAATTTTTTTGGTCATAATACTCAATTCACCAATAAAATATACATTGCTCTAAGTATATCTTGATTTTTTACAAATCAAAAAGGCATAATCAAACTAAGTGGAGACTTGAGGTAGCCTGTGTAGAAATCTCGCAACGCCGGCTTAGGCGGGGTAGTGGAAAAGTGTATCTACACTAGTAGGTAGAATAGGTGGTGGCAGTTCCAATTAGACTATATAATTACTTAAATAGTGATTGCCGTTGTTACATAAACAGCGTCCCTTGGAAGACGAGATGCTATGGGAGGTAAACAGGTAGGAAGATAGGTATTGCTCGAGGCAACATTTCTTACCTATTAGTTAACCGAACATGGTTCTCAGGGACAATAATCTATCAGTTCATATTTTCTTCCTACAAAGATGAAGAGAAGCAATGCTGATTAGTTCATAAAGACATAGTTAGTAACTGCTGCAGCTGGAATCCTAAGCTGAACTTCATACACGCGTGTAGTAACCCGATACCCTCCCTCGTAAGGGTATCAAACCAGTTTGCTTATATGATAGATGTTGTGCATTTTAGTTACTTTAGCTACAGCCTACAGCCCAATCAATTTGCTTATTTCTAAGGTCACCGCTAGTTAGTCCGCCGTGAGTATAGGCCTTTCAGTCAAAGTAGCTAGTTCAATATTGAATGTAGGGTACAGGGGTCGGTAGAGCCCCAGACAGAACAGACGCCTGAATCTTTCATCTTTCTATACTCAGCACTTCTGGAAGACCTAGTCTAGTGCGATCCTACGCGCCATTAACTACGAATTGTGAACCACGAGCAAGGCGCGAGCAGTGCATGAGCAATACATTACTGCACGAGAAGGATTAGACTTGATAATCCGGGTATTACGGGAGGGCGGTGCAGTAGTAGGTACTATGGCGTGGTGTACTATACAGTCTATACTATACTATGCTCAAGAGACCACCGGGCGAGGTGAAGGCTAGCCACTGTGCTAGAGCAGGGAGGCTCTGAACAGCAACTTATTATAGGCCATCGCAAAAACACGTGCGGGCACTCGCAGCCCAAAGTGGATTTTGGGACCTGGGCGGCGGACTGTCTGGGCAGACTGCCTGGGATAGGCAGTAGTTGGGGACTGGTTGGGTGTCTGGACTGTGTCTGGACTTTTTCCCGATAGGCTGTGGTTGGATGGACAGAGATGGAGAAGGAGAGCAACTTGAATCAGACTCCTGCTCATCAGTGGCTCAGGAACACGTCAATGGGTACTGAATGGGGTGTTGAATGGGGACTGAATGGGGACTGAATGGGATCGATCAAGTTTCTGTCCCTGCCCAGTGCCTTGCCCCCCTTTTGCCCCTCCAACCAACCATGGCTTGTGTGCGCGCTTCGCGCACGCTATCTATCTATCTCAATACTTGAAGAGGATGGCCCCCAACATCGGAGCGTCGATTCAGCTTTGGTCTTTTCCCCTTCTTAATTTTCTTGGCCTCTGAGGGCGTTTTATTTCCAATAATCATCATTGATTTTCCTCGGTATATTCTTATCAAATACATTTATTACGGGGACCCTGAGTGTCTGTTGTCGCCCTCCATCTCTCTGTCGTTTCCTATTCGTCGTTGGCGAATCGGACATGATAAGGAGGGCCGTACGCGAGACCAGACGAAAGAAGTGAGAGAGCAGCGATCTTGGTACACTACTACATCTTTTTTGCCGCCGATAGATATCCATTTTATGTCATATCTGCGCCTTCACTGCCAGCCGGCCTAAACCGCATAAACCTGTTGAGAAGACATCATTAGACTTCTACGATTTTATTATCCAGGCCTTCTGTCCAGGCTTCTTTCTACACCTATTACATTTTCCCGCTGGATGTTTAATCGGTTCCACGTGGCCATCTAAGCATCTATACTGAATACCTGGTACATGCCTCTTACCAAAGGCCTCTAGAAGATATAGAAGGTATAGAAGGTATAGACAGACACCAATAGCCCGGTAGGTACGCATAGAAGTACCTGCTACCCTGACGTACGTGTTATTGACAAGGTACCGCTTTAGCGTACTTCAGGCACCCGCACCCCTGCTAACTCTTCTCGTTAGTACCTCCAGCTTCTTCTGCTCACTCGCCGCCGCCGCCACTTTCTGCAAATCAAACCCACTTGGCCAGCCAACTCTAACTCTATTATTATTCCTTCGCTCTTCCTTTTCCCCAAACTCTCAATACCTTACTCCTACTCCCTTGACCAAGTCTGATTTCGTCGGAGCCACATCACTAATCCGATCCAACACGACATCATCCCTTTTTTTGTGACGTCGTCTGGCACGGCGAGTCGCGCGCATCCCCCCCGTGTCGACGCCCCCCCTCAAGATACACACACGCAGGCGCGACACCCCCGCCTGTGCTGTGTTGTCATCAATCAATCGATCGGCACCTAAGACCTGGAATATTGGCAGGGTCCGGTTGACAGATAGGCGGTCATTCATTCCACCGCCGTCGTGCCCGTCCTCCTCGCGCGCGCACGGGCAGCCAGCCTCCTTCTCTCCGCAACTGACTTCACTGTCACTGCGCTGTATTCGAGTTCAATCTTGGAATAGTAGATTGAATCTATACCTTTTGACATTCACACATTGTCTTTATCGGTCCTAGTTAGGAACGCTGCATCTGCAAATGACAGCCGCCTTATCAGCATCTTAATTCGAACTTCAACACTGGTAAGCATCATCTCATCTCCATTTACTATTTTAAATATTATGCAACGTCATCAGCCAGACTCGGACTGGCCATCTTGATTGATCCGGTAATCCCGGTATTTTGGGATTCGCCGCTGCTTTCTCCTCGTGGTCACCTCGTCTCGAATGGGTACAAGTGAGAATGTTCGTCTGTCGTGATGGCTTTGAAATGTGGTTGCGTCGTCGTGGCGACTGTATGCCCAAATCCTCAGCTGTGACCACCCACTGGCTTCTCTGCCAGCGCAGGGAGGCAAGTGAACAAATAGGCCAGCCTGCAACTATATCGTTGGCCCGCGCTAGATTTCAACGCGGTTTTCATTCTGGGCGATCCAAGTTACAACACTATCTGGCGCTGCCCCAGTCGGCTTGCCTGACGAAACGCTCGATCATACATGCTTCCATTGTCGCATTCATGGCTTAACTTATTCGATTGCCTAACTTGGAGTTGGGCTAGACCTATTCACTAATACTACGTTCTGATTAATTGTAATTGAGCATCCTCACTAACGCTGTGTTCAAAATTCAGGTTTCTAAGCTTACCCTCCCGTCACTTATCATTCAGCAACGGTGTTATGGCGGCAGTTGTTAATGACTTCGTTGCGGATCGTTCACGATTCCACAATATGATTGCGTCGTCAGGATTACAGCACGAGCACCCTCACGCCCGTGATTCTTCTTACAGATCCGAATATAATAACCGGCCGCGTGAGGCGTCCTCGCATAAGTCTCGCTCTCCAGCCTCTTCAGCATACCCTCGATCCTCGGCATCAAGCACGACGCCATCAAAGCGGCCTCGGGACTCCACAGAAACCACGATCGAGCAAAAACATTTAGCATCCGCCGACAGCGCCTCCCGATTTCCTTCGCCACCTGATTCGTCATCGTCAAACCCGTCCTCCAGCCGTGAAGCGACCCAGGACACGAATTCTTTCGCCAACTATATGGCATCTACTACACATCATGCTACGCCTGGAGCTCCCTCAGCCACTTCGACAGCGCGACAACAACCGTCTCCCGAGTCCAACACCTCGAACTCTCCCGCTGCAGCATCCCCAGCTTACAACGCTTCTGCGCCGCAGCAAGGCCATACTATAGTTGTCCGTGATCTTGCCCATATTCAGAGCCTCGCAAGAGCCGATCTCATGAATGGCGGCAATGGACCCGGTATTTTAAATGATCCGCCTCTCCAGGCCATGAAATACGAGATCAGCGGCATGCCCATTGGAGATATCATTGAGATGGTGGCCGCACTTTTAACCAAGATCACTACAACAAATGATCTACAGCATGACGCATTACATAGGAATGCAACACATCAACAAACGGCTGCCAACCATAACAACGATGGCTCTTCCATGAGTCCACTGAGCAGCTCTGTTTTAGCTTTTCACGGGAAGAACGTTCCCGCGATTACGATTCTAAGTTATTTAAGCAGAATTCATAAATATTGCCCCACGACTTATGAGGTTTTTCTAAGCTTGCTTGTCTATTTTGACCGAATGACGGAGAGGGTTAACAACCTAGTGATGGAAGCAGAGGAGACGAGGCGGCAGCTCCGGACTCAGCAGAAGCAACAACCGCAAGCTGCCGCGAGTGAAGCCTCTCTTAGGAAACCGGACATCGAAATGCGAGATGCAAAAGGCGACGAGCGAGACTCCGATCTCGTAGACGACGAAGATGAAGAGAGGGGGGGCGAAAACAAGACAGAATCGCCTACTTCTCCAGCTACATACTTTGTTGTAGATAGCTTCAACATCCATCGGTTGATTATCGCGGGGGTTACTTGCGCAAGCAAGTTCTTTTCAGATGTTTTCTACACCAACTCTCGATACGCCAAGGTACGTTCATCTAACGTCATGAGACGGAACAGTTGACTAACAAAACTAGGTTGGTGGCTTACCTCTTGCCGAGCTCAATCATCTTGAGCTTCAATTTCTTCTGCTTAACGACTTCCGACTGTGCGTGCCTGTCGAAGACTTGGAAGCCTACGCCACCATGCTTGTTGAGTTTTACGCGCGTGAAGTTGTTGCCCAACGTTCGCGCCCTGCGCCTGGAACGGATTGAATCTGATACTTCAGAAAAACTACTCACGATTATCGAGTAGCTTTCAAACGCTAATGCACGCACTCATACGTTCAACAACTATTAATCGCACCTAATAACACCATGCGCATCGTCCTGGACCAATCCAGGCTTCTCGCTTCGCGAGGAGAGATGCAGAATTTGTACGGCCCAACAGAATCAGAATGGAAAGACTGGCTTTGGCTGGGAGTAGAACGCGTTATTCAAATACCTGGCACTTAGACTGGACCAGCGGTGGACCTTTTACGGCGTGGGGAATTGCGATATGTTTTTGTAGAGTTTTCCTCGGTCTTGTTTGATACCCGGATAGATTTCCTTCGGGCTGGGAATTCTACACCTCTGATAAGATAATGATATCTTCTTTTCGCGAAAGTCTCAATGTGCGTGCCTGCGTACTAAGAAAATTCTCAATGAATATGGATTCGTAATGTTGTGGTTTAACATCTCAATAAGTGACAATGCTGCAGTGCCCGGCCAAATTAGCCAAACCTATGAACAGACGGTTGAGACTCCCTGACTGTTGAAACCTTGTCTTTGCTTCCACTCGTGAGCCAACTACTAGTCCTTTGTCAAACAACTCTGCGTGAAGGGTTGCCAGAGTTGGCAACATGAGGCTAGTATTCATCCTCACGTAGGGTGGTGAAGAGACAACGGCTCATGAGAATTGAAGTCAACTTACTAATACTTACGTCCTATAAGCCATGATAGTCTTGTAATACCATCTTTCTTGAAGCAAGAGTCGAGATATATTCTAAACATACAAGACTGTAGTGTAGATAGATTTCATAAATTGAAAATCAACAGGGAAACCCCATTTGCGTAACAGACCACAAGCCTCCTACATATGAGAACTACTTCGTCTACTAATGCGGGCAATTAAGGATTCTACCTATAGTAGAAAATTATATGCAAGCCAAAAGTAGGCTGCAGGTTCCCGCAGTTAAGACTAACTAATTTGCCTTTTAAGTATAAACGAGTTTTGTTATAGGAACTGGTCGCACGAGGTACAGATAGCTTTAACTGTCTGTATAAATTTATATGTGTATTAAGCATAGGTATTTAGGGGCCTGTAGACGGTGGGCCATACATGCAAAGACCGACAAAACTTAAACTTCACACTTCGCACTTAGCTAGCAATTAAAAGCTATTGCTTTATATCTCTTTTATATAAATATAAATACTTTAATAAATACCTTGTTTGCTTTTTAATATTAATAATTATTATATAAGGTTTAAATACTTATTATTTTATAGTTAATTATTAAATAAGTAGTTAAAAATAATATAATTATTTATATAACTTAATTATATACTTAGTTTACTTTATTTAACTTAGTAATTTTAGCTACTTAAAAATTTAATTACATTAAAATTTTAATTAGTTTTTTTTAAGATTTAATTTTATTTATTTATATAATTAATTTTACTTTATCGATTTTACTTTTATGGTAATAAAGCTCAAGTAAATAAAAGCACTAAAATAACTACAAAGTACTTATAATAAATAAAGTTTAATTCTTTAAATACCAAGTGCTAAGTGCGAAGTCCAAGTGCGTTGGGCGGTCTCCGACGTTTTGTCGGTCTTTGCACGTATGGCCCTCCCTACCTGTAGGGAAGGTGCAGACAGTGCCCAATATGCTACCCCTCATAGTGGTTTCCAGCCAATAGTCACCATCATCAATACAACCACCATTTTTGCACTTTATACTACAAGAAGCTCTCTCATTAAGAAATAGCCCCCATGTAGAGGGAAGTTTTAGCCTTGTCTTGCATTTTCTTCTCTTGCGGCTGATTGGATTACACAGATGGGCACAACCTCATTCTAGGACAGACGCGATGAGGGGTTGCATGACCGCCTCCTTTTCGACACAACTGCAATAATCTGGGCACCATCTCCACGACGCGACACTACACCACACCACACTACTCAGTATACCGCCCGATTTCCCGTCATGCGCCTCCTGAAAATTCAAGATGATGGAAGTCTCGCATTCACCGCGGATCTTATTAAAGATATCCCACAATATGCTATACTTTCCCATACCTGGGGGCAAGCCGACGCGGAAGTTACCTTTGATGACATGTCAAAAAGTACAGGACAACATAAGATAGGCTATCAAAAGATCGATTTTTGCCGCAATCAATCCATACGTGATGGCCTGAATTACTTTTGGGTTGATACTTGCTGTATTGACAAGTCGAACAACACCGAGCTATCCGAGGCTATTAACTCCATGTTCTGCTGGTATCAGAATGCGTCAAAGTGTTACATCTACCTATCAGATGTTCCTAAAAGCAGCGCTGTACATGTCAATCAAGGGATCTAGTCGGTATGGGAAGAGGATTTCCGTGCTAGCAGGTGGTTCACCCGTGGCTGGACGCTTCAAGAGCTCATTGCGCCAGCTAGAATCGACTTTTTCTCGAAGAAAGGGGTGTGCTTGGGCAATAAAAGTTCATTGACACAACTTATCAGCGAAATCACAGGTGTTCCAGCCCCTGTGCTTCGAGGGAGCCCGTTATCCCATTGTACTGTTTCGGAACGAATGGCATGGGCAGAAAGACGAGAAACTACCAGACCTGAAGACAAAGCATATTCCTTGCTAGGAATATTTGATGTCCAAATGCCTCTTCTCTGTGGCGAGGGACAAGAAAAGGCGCTAAAAAGACTTCGCGAATATGTAAATAAGGCTCTTAAAGGCAAGTAAAAGTCTCAGTTTTCTATCATCGGAGTTGCTAACCCAGATAGGGAGCCATTACCAGGACTTTTCAGTAACTTTTAGTCTTTACGGCGCCCCTGAAATCAACCACTTTGTAGCAAGAAAACAAGAGTTTTCTGAAATTTACGAAGCACTGAGCAGTGATGGTAGCCGTCGAGTGGTTGTCCTTCATGGCCTCGGGGGAATTGGCAAGACACAGTTAGCCATTGCATACGCGAAACGACATAAAGACAACTATTCGGCAATATTCTGGTTGAATATCAAAGACGAGAATTCTGTAAATCAGAGCTTCGTTAGGATTGCGAAGCAAATAATCCGACAGTATCCTTTAGCTATATGTATTGATAGCGAAAACGTTGAAAGGAATATTAACAAGACCATTGAAGCCGTCAAGTCATGGTTGAGCCTGCCAGACAATACACGGTGGCTGCTGGTCTATGACAATTACGACAACCCTAAACTATCAGACACTGCGGACCCCAAAGCTATCGATATTCTACAGTACCTCCCGGAAGCGTATCAAGGTTCAGTCGTAATCACTACCAGGTCATCTCGAGTCGAAATCGGCCGTCTTATTCGAATGAAGAAGATAGGAAACGTGTACGATAGCCTTGAGATTCTGTTAACTACCTCAGACCGTAAGAGAGCGATTGATGGTAAGCTGGAAACTAAAACTTGATTTACATGTTTAACCTTGGCTCGCAGACCCAGATGCCGCCATTCTCGCCGAGGAGCTAGACGGGCTTCCTCTCGCACTGGCCACGGCTGGGGCGTACCTCAAGCACATGTCGATTAGTTTCGGGTTATACCTCCGCTTGTATAAAAGCTCTTGGGCAAAACTGCAGAATACGACTCCTAAGCTTGGTTCATACGATGACAGAACGCTTTACTCGACATGGCAACTTTCCTTTGATCAAGTGAAGCAGCAAAATGAATACTCGGCAGCCTTCCTTCGGCTATGGGCGTACTTTGACAATGAAGACATTTGGTTTGAACTCTTTCAACTCGAACACCAGCATAATCTCACATGGGTATGTGAAGTGACAAAGGATGAGCTAAGCTTTAACAACATGATCCGGACGCTAAGCGATTATGGGCTTGTTGAAGCTCACCCTACTATAGAAGGGGTGCTTGAATCGAGCGGATACAGCGTCCACAGCTGTGTTCATTCCTGGATGACGCACGTGTTAAACCAAGAGTGGGAGAATGATTTGGCAAAATTTGCCGTTATGTGCATAGCATCTCACGTTCTCAACGAGCAATCAGCCCAATGGTGGATAACGCAAAGACGGCTTCTTCCACACGCTGCGAAATATAGCTGTGATAGTTTGGATGAGATTCTAGATAATGGCACGGCCTGGGTTTTCAGTAAACTAGGCGACTTATACTTCGGCCAAGTCAAGCTAAAGGAAGCTGAAGAGCTATACCAACGGGCGCTTCGAATCTTTGAGGGAACCCTCGGACCTAACCACTTGATAGTGCTAGGCCAAATCTATACACTAGCCTGCGTATATACGGGCCAAGGCAGGCTAGACCAGGCTGAACTGATGCTTCAGCGGGGGCTACAGGTGGCAGAAGATACACTAGAACTCGGCGACGTATGTACTTTAATTGTAGCCCATATCCTAGCTGCCCTGTGCAGGGAGAAAGGGAAGCTGTCAGAAGCCGAAAATATGGCTCAGCAGTTGTTTCGAGGAAGCTCGGCTGTCCATGGACCCGACCACATATTGACTCTAGGGGCATCCCACAATCTAGGTTGTGTAAGCATGGATCAAGGCAAGTTTGGTGATGCAGAAAATATGTATCTGGCGGCGCTACAAGGAGCAGTGAAGGCTCTCGGGCCCGATCATATGTTGACTCTGGTGATAGTTAAGGACCTAGGTGTCCTTTACAGCAAGCAGGGCAAGCTAAAAGAAGTCGAAAAAATGTACCAGTGGTCACTACGAGGATTGGAGGCAGCCTTTGGACCGGACCACGAATTAACTCTTAAAGTAGTAGGTAAATTAGGAATGATTTACGCTAAGAGAGGGAAGCTAGAAGAGGCAGAACAAATGTACCAGCGGGCACTACGAGGCTTCGAGGCAGCCTTTGGACCGAATCACGAATCGACCCTTCGAGTAGCGAGTAATTTAGCAATCATTTACGCTGGGAGAGGGAAGCTAGAAGAGGCAGAACAAATGTGCCAGCGGGCGCTTGATGCTTTTGAAAAGGGGTTCGGAGAGAGTGATCATAACACCCAAACCATTTTGGCACATATGCGCAGTATACGAGCTCTGAGAGGTATGTTGTCATGACGAACGAAATTACTTGAAGGTATACTGATCTAGAAGCAGCAAGCATGGGAGGGCAAACGCAGACGGTAGTTGACGCAGTGATCTAGTAGAGATATGTTGGTACAGAATGGCTGACCTACCTAGTAGGTTAGGTAGTCGTGGGCGGGGTGGTCGTATTCATCTACGTGCTGATAGCTCAGCTTCTAGACGAAGTAGAAGATGCATAGAAAGAAGCGAGACAGTGCAATAGAAACAGGAACCTTGGTCTGTACTCTGCAGGACATTTGAATGACCTTATTGGGCGATACCTCCTAAGCACATATGTACGTAGGCATGCAATGCAATTCGGTATATATATATATTGTTACCGGGGCAATGCATTTATAATATAACTCAATTCCCTCAACAGACATCTCTGGCAGATGAGAAATACACTGTGTCTTTCCTCTAATGACAATCCACGGCTAGCTACACTATGACGAAAAGTGTCTGCATCGTTGGCAAGTACCAGCAGCTTCTTTGCAGGCTTATGAAGTTCCTAACTAATAGATACAGGTGCCGGGCCATCTGGCCTGGTAGCGGCCAAGACCCTCTTACATGATGTTGCACCGGGGTCATTCAACGTCACCATATTTGACTCACAGCATCGGATTGGGGGCTTGTGGCCTGCACACAAGAGCGACAGTGCCGGTCTTATTCATCCGTTAATGGTAGCAAATCAAAGCAAACACACCGTTCAATTTAGCGACCTTGCCTGGCGAGATTCCGACCCGGACTTCCCCAAAGCATGGCAAATCGGTCGTTACTTGGAGCGCTATCTGAAAGAATACGGAGGCGCGGATGTACGATTGGGCCATAAGGTAGTAAAGACAGAGCTCCAAGACGGAGGCTCATGGAAGGTGCAGACAGACTCTGAAAATGGTACCGAGACCAGCATATTCGACTATTTGCTGGTAGCCACAGGCATCTTCGGAAACCCAATGTGGCCGGCAAGTATTCCCGAACAAGGAGAGGTGCCGATTATCCACAGTAGCAAATACCGGGAGATTGAGAGCCTCTTGTCCAAGGCTAAGGACACCAGTGATAAGATCGTCGTCGTCGGCGGACAGATGTCCGGGGTTGAGATTGCCGGCACTATTGCAACTCATCTATCTTCCCTTATCCATTCACCAGGACACAAAGCAGTTCAGAATGCCGGACGGTTCACCATACATCATGTAGCGCGGAAGCCAGCATGGACGGTTCCTCTTTTTACTTCTGTCAAGGTAGGTCTCTCTTTAAAGGTTGGCTTCGCTGCTGGTCGTCGTTAACTTTAAGATTAGCCTGACGCCCCGGCGCCTCCGTTTCTACCGTGCGATTTGCCTTCTTACAATCTGTCAGTGCGCCCTCATCCCTTGGTTAATAGCCAAGGCCATATTACGGTTGATGCAGCGCGCAAATCCAACTCGATATACCAATCCGTTTTGGGCACGGACCAGTCCATCTTTTCCCCAGAGACCAAGATTGATGGAGAACTTCTTGATAAGCCACCATTCCTTGCTGTAGGCATGCACTATATGGATTTCGTTCGATCTGCGCTTATTAAACTCCATAAAGGACGACTGTTGAATATCGTAGGAACCAAAGCTACAGTATCATCAGAGGGTGGTGAGGAATCAATAACCGATGTTGCAGCGGTAGTGATGGCAACAGGCTTCGACCCTTCTCCGTCGATATCTTTCCTACCGTCATCTGTCTTAGAAGTACTTTCCCACTCCCCAGCCCACTCTGACTTACCTGTGGCGCTCGCTTTCCATGGCACACATCACCCGACCTTACCAACACTCGGGTTCGTCGGCTTCTATCGGGCGCCTTATTGGGGGGTCATGGAAATGCAAGCTCGCTTCGTCACACATCTCTTCCAAGAGCACGCAGAGATGATCTCTGCTCGCTCTCTCTCGCTTCAAGCTGCGCTTGCCAACGATGATAGTATACAGCGCACGATAGCGCTCCGCGATGACCCACGGTGCTCCCAATTTCCAATGGGCGACTATGCATTCCTAATGCAGGAGTTCGCGGCTGCACTAGACTTGTCCATTTCCGCGCCAATAGGCATCACACCACTTCTGGTCAACGGCTATCCCATGGACATCCTAACCCCAGCGCGATATATCAGTCAAGGGGCCTCGGGGGCTCGGCGCGAACAAGCCACACAGAACTTAAAGTCTACGCATAGCACTGCCATCGCAGGTCTTACGGGGTGCTCATTCATATCAGCTGCTATATTTCGTTCGCTGCTGGGCGAGTGGAGTCTTGAGCGCGATCTCGTGTCCAAACTACCGAGTCATCCTTCAGGGCGGTTTGTCGGCACAGCTAAATTCTTACTACGAACTGGCACCGCAGATGGACGAGAGCACAAGTTTCCCACCACTCAGCCCGCAGGACAATATGATGGCTCTACGGACACTTTTGATATGGGGCTTGAATATTTATACATCGAGGACGGCGATTTTACTGCAGCAGGCACTGGTATGCGGTTCAGAGCTACGCGGCGTTATATCTGGCGATATGATGAGGCGAGCGATAAGCTAAGCGTGTGGTTCGCACGAACAGATGACCAGGCGCGTGCGGATTATCTGTTTCATGAGATTGAGTTCATCCCGCCGCCTTCCCTAGCTGCAGCTGGCGAAGATGGGAGTCACACACAAGACACGTTGAAAGAGATACATGAGAAACAGAAGCACCTCAGGAGCCAAGATGACGGCTGGCGTGCTAAAGCAAGTCACTTGTGCATAGAGGATTTGTATGATGTACACTACGAATTCTATTTCAAGGCTGTGAATCTTCGAGAGTGGAAGCTCGGATACTCCGTACACGGTCCAAAGAAGGACTATACTATTAATGGCATCTATAAAAGGAAGGTTGCGGCAGCATAGTACACAACAGTCCGGTAGACAGGGGGAGCACATCTCTGGCCGTAACAAGCACTTAGCGATTTTAATTATACGAAATGATTTGAGCGGCCAAGAATTTGCCCATATTAAGTTCTAAAGAAGATTATAGTGATTATCTCGACGGTGATCTCGTTCTAAGGTCTTTCGTGTCTTAGCTGGACCTTTTAGAAAAAGAGATGACGATATACAAATCCCCGCGCACTGTTGTCGCCATCTCCAATTTGGGGAAGACGAAGAGGGGTTCACACTTATCGAAGCGCGGGGTGATGCGCATTGAACCGCAATGCTTACAGTATCTAGTAGAGGACCTGCATGGAGTCTGGAAAAATATGTTCTTCCGGTTTTCCAACTTACTCACGTCATTGCCTTGTCGATCTAACTGTCCTTGGGAACATCGTGCGGTACTGATTGCTAATATACCAGCTATAGCAGCGTCTACTATGAGTAGCTATTACAACGTTCCTCTGATATGAGGGGATGGAAAATCTCCTCCGGGATACGGTAGGTATCGCTATCTGCGAACTAGACTATCCGTGCCTCCACGGGTATTTGCTTGACGAGTCATTTGTTGTGCGTCAGTGGGATCTGCAAGTCAGCTTAAGATCATACTCGATCAGGAAGGTCACTTCAAGACATATACTGACCGACTTACCGATGGCCAATTACTAGCTACCCAGCTGTTGCCACTATCCTTTCGAATACGATATCGTCTTTTTAATTGTCAAGATCGCGGTGTTGTCACTCTGCATGGTTGGAGAAGACTTTCGCGTTGGGGTAGTCTTGGGGTATGTTGGCGGTAGTTGGTCATTGCCGAACTTCCCGCCAAAGGTATTGACGTATAAAAGTAAAATGACTTGGCAATCTCGTTTATTTCACACCACTTTAAATATAAAAGTCAGCGGCTGAGAAGCATTGCAATATGTTGTTGAATATACGAATCCAACTGCTATGTGCGGCGCTGGCTGCCCTATGCCAAGCCTGCTTGCATGAACGTCACTTTCAAGCTTCGGGGCTCGCTAAAAGACAGGAAACTCCTCTATCGCCTCTCAGCCCAGAAGAGCAGATTCTTGTGGATTCTGTATCAAACGTCAGCATCTCGGAATGGTCTTACTACTATACTCATGGCTATCATGTCGCGGGGAAGAATATGTCGATGGCCGAGTGGACTGCCGATCGATGGCGGGAAAGCGGTTGGAACGCGAGTGTCGTCTCCTACAATGTTTACCTGAACTATCCCGTCAATAAATCGTTGAGTCTTACGTACTCTAACGGCAGCACCTTTCAGCCCCTTCTCGAAGAGGCAGTATTGGACGCCGACGAGACAACGAGCTATCCTAATCGCGTGCCCACTTTCCACGGGTATTCTGCCAGCGGTAGTGCTGAAGCGGAGTTCGTCTACGTGGGCAGGGGACAGCAAGAGGACTTCGCCCGATTGAAAGAGTTAGGGGTATCTATTGAGGGCAAAATCGCCATTTCCCGCTACGGTGGCCCATTTCGGGGCTTGAAAGTAAAGAATGCACAGGAAAACGGAATGATCGGTGCAATTCTCTTCACAGATACAGCCGACGATGGAAATATTACGGAAGCAAACGGGTATGCGGCGTATCCGGACGGCCCTGCACGGAATCCCACTGCCGTGCAACGTGGTAGCGTACAGTACTTGTCGATACACCCGGGAGACCCGACTACTCCGGGCTACCCTTCAAGAAAGGACTCCCCCCGAGCAGATACTCAGGCAGTGACGCCTAGAATTCCTTCCATCCCGATTTCATATATTGATGCGATCCCCATATTAGCTGCGCTTGATGGCTATGGGGTTGATGGCGGAACTGTGAACCGCACTAGATGGGTCGGGGCGTTGAATGTCTCTTACAGCACTGGTCCAGCACCTGGAACGACTATCAGCATGAGTAATCTCATGGAAGACGTCTACACGGACATCTGGAACTCTATCGGCATAATCAACGGCACAAACCCTGACGAAACCATCATTATTGGAAACCATAGAGATGCATGGATCGTCGGAGGCGCGGCTGACCCTAACAGTGGGACAGCCATCATTGTTGAACTCTCCAGGGCGTTCGGTAAGCTCCTAGCTCAGGGGTGGCGGCCGAGGAGGAACATCGTGTTGTGTTCTTGGGACGCAGAAGAGTACGGACTCGTTGGGTCGACAGAGTGGGTCGAGGAATACGTCCCCTGGCTGACGGATACTGCTGTCTCATATCTCAATATCGACATTGGCGCTGCGGGAGCCTGGCCTTATTTTGACGCTACACCGGAGCTCCACGAAATTTCAACCGATGTCATGAAGAAGGTGCCTTGGATGGACACCAATAGAACTATGTACGACGCATGGTTCGAGTAGTAAGTAATTTCCGGAGTCTCCGTTGGGGCTAGAGCTGGGCCTAGAGTCCTCTTTGGAATGTATAGATCTCAATTGGAAGAATAATCACTGACAAAATATTGCAGCACGGGCGGTGGAATAGGAGTGCTCGGTAGTGGTAGCGACTACACCTCTTTTATACACAACGGAATAGGCGCTGTAGGGATCATCATCACTCAACTCCGTATTTGCACTACTGACTAAATCCTCACTAGATCGACATAGGCGCAGGTGGAGGTTCTGATGACCCGGTCTATCATTATCATAGTAATTATGACTCGTATCATTGGATGACTAACTTCGGCGACCCGAAGTTTCTAGCACACAAGTACATGGCAAAGGTATATCTAGTGACGAGTGACTGACTTCTGCAAGCATCAGCTGCTAACATGGGATAATCTAGTACCTGACTCTCTTGGCATACAACCTCGCCACAGCTGAGTCACTTCCACTCAACGTGTCGAATTGGGCGACGCAGATGGAGGGTTACTATAGCGATCTGGTAGACACCATCAATTCAACGTCAGATACACTTGACATATCTCCACTTCGCAGTGCGCTCGACGAGTTTACATCGAGGACACGGGAAATCGAAGCCCTCGAGCAACAGGCCGCAGCAAGCAAAGACGCCGCTTTAACAACTTTAGTGAATCACAAGAAACGGGATTTTCAACGAGGATTCGTCTCTCAGGGTGGTCTGCCGAATAGGGAGTTCTACAAAAACCTCATATTCGCTCCCGGGATGGACACTGGTTCGTAGAATACCGAGTCCTGCGATTTTGTAACGGGGGAGCTAACTCACTTTCAAACAGGATACGCACCGACTACTTTCCCGGGTATTACTGAGTCTTTCCTAGCGGGCAACATTTCGGTTGCGGCCGAGTACGTCAAGAAAACGACAGATGCTATACTGGTTGCTGCCAATATCATCAAGACCTAGAATAGCTGGAGCTTTTCTTGGAGCATTTACAGCATGCATGGACAAAAGCGACAACAAATATCTAGGAAGCTCGATGAATGAACTATAGTGTAGAAAACATCTAATGAACCAATAGACTCAGAATTACGCTCTGAAGCCTAAAGTAAACGATAGCGCACCTAAATATCCTTGTACTAAAGTTGATGTAAGGGGGTAAAGATACTGAAATGCCTATTTCCAGCTTCCTGAATTGCTTGTAAGAAATAGTATTATTAGGACCTATTGCACGAGAAACAAAAGGAAGAAAGGGAAAAGGAAGGTACACGGGACATAGTGGGATAACCGATTGGTTGTTATAGTTAGACACATGATTTGGGGTTTGGGGTGTTGGGTGCGTTAGGGAGAGAGAGAGCTTCCACCGCCGTTGGCGACAACATTACACTAGTGAGTATGGCGATGTTGTTTTATTCGATTAAAACTCATATAATATTAAATCCTAATAGTGAAATACACCATTTCCCTTACAGGCTCTCTTTATAAGGATGTGTTGTAGCATTACTCATAGGATATTTCCCCAAGCGATCCTGTAGCAAATGCTACCACTTGTCTATAAACCGATATGCGCATTTTCAGAACAAATCCAGAGCCCGCCACGTGGAACGTATGGCTGTGGGCTTGGCTTGTGGCAAGTCTAGTAAAATGCTGCTCTTCCCCGTCTATTCTAACTCGTATCTACCTAACCTGAACCTAAGTCTCGTTTCTTGTATTGCACCTTACGATGTCCGCAAAACCGCGACAAAGTTTCAGCTATGACAGATGTGTCAGCGTTTTGCGTCTCGCCCGACCGGGCTATAAGCTACAGTCCGTTGAGCACCACGGCAAATGAAATCCGAATACTGGTTATCGAGCCTCTCTCGCCGGAGGACACCCGGATTCAGTGCCACTTGGAGCACGCCTCACTGTTCAATCTCGACAACGATTTCGTTGCGCTCTCATATTATTGGGGTGATCTTCATACTCTCAAGCGGATAGTGTTATCCGGCGACCTGATCCCCATCACCTTCAACTTGTACAAAGCCTTAGAAGAGTTACGCCGCAGGGGTTTCTATCGGGTTTGGGCCGATGACCTCTGCATCAACCAATATGACGACGAAGAGCGCAGCCAGCAGGTTCTACGGATGGGGGCAATCTATCGGTCTGCTTCTCTGGTGTTTGCCCACCTCCGCGGTCCTGGCCTGGCCTGGCAACAGGCGTTACTAGAAGCGGTTCAGCGTATCACTAGGCGCGCCGACGCTCCAAAAAGGGCTGAGCAGCAAGCTCGGATACAGGCCAAGAGGGATTCTCGAATAAAGAAGAAATCGACAATATATCAAAGTGTCGATCAAGAAATATACCACCGCAGCATGAATCATACAGAAGTTTCGACGAAGTTTTCTGGTGTGCGACGAGCAATGGAGCTATCTGCTGCCGAAGAAACTGCCTTGTTTCTATTCCTCGACAGCCCGTACTGGCGGCGTGCCTGGATCATCCAAGAGATCTCGATGAATCCTCGACTGACAATAGTATGGGGGAGACAAGCATTTGATTTGAGCCAGCTTCTTCAAGCCTTTTCCCTTCTGAGCAACTACATACGCGGAAAAAGGGAGAAAGTGTGGAATCATATCCAATGCCTCTACAAGATTAGGATATCTCAATTGGCCTTGAAGCCCCTTTCTCTGGTCGAAGCCCTTGGATTGTGTTATTTGGCTAAAGCACAGTTCATCCGAGACCATGTCTTCGCTCTACTCGGACTGACCCATGACGGGGCTTACCTAGTGCCTTTCCCTAGTTATACCCTCCCTCAGGAAGACATCAATAGAGATATGACTATCAGGCTGATACGTGCAACCGGGAACCTCGATGTTGTCGTGGCAAAGGGAAATGGAATCGATACTTGGTACCCGAACTGGTTTGATTCGAGATACTGGCATTCGTACCGACTTTCGCATCTTCGTATAGGTCGGCCTAGTTTGCTTACATATACAAACTATGGCCCCTACCGCTCCTCTGGGCAACATACCCCATCGTTCAGGATATACGGGCAGGCAATCACTGCCAAGGGATTCTTTCTCGGCAGCATTTCTGACTGCTCACCTACCCTTGATGAAGCTAAGGAAAGCGGACTACCGAAAGCGGAGCTTGTCCAATCAAGAGCTTGGAAACGGAATTCGAAGCACGAAAAGCTCTTCTTCGGGCCTGAGCCCGCGGCAACAATGAGAACGCTCTGTTGGCTTCTCATCGATATCACTCGGTCGAGGATGAAACATAGGAGACCTGGAACACATCTCTACACACTACTAGATATTCTGCTACACAAAAAAGAGTCGATCATAGGGCAGGCACCGTCCTTGATGCAATGGCTTAATTGCTGCGAGGCCCAGTGTTTCAAGATCAACGGTAAACGGTTCGTGTCCTACTTTTCCATGAAAAGTAATACCCCTCTGTCTCCGGGGGATCGGGAAAGACTTGAAGAAGACTGCAGAACTATTCAGAAGAACCTGAGAACAAATATGAGACTGGGATATACGGACGAAGGCGAAATTGGGTGGTTTCACCGTAACGCGAGGATTGGTGATCAGGTTGTAATCTTACTAGGTGCAAGCATGCCTTGCGTCCTTAGACAGAGGTCGACGGGAGGATATACCATCGTCGGGCAATGCATTCTCGATGGAGTCATGAAAGGGGAGGCACTCAGAAAGGGGCTGCAACGTTTGCAGGATATTCAGTTGCACTAATTATACAGTATGGAAATATCAAGCGTAATATTTTGCCGTCATCTTGACTAGCCATACTAGGATTAAGCCAACGGCTTCCTAGTGCCGTAAAATAGACACCATAAACACACTTATAGTTTCATATTAAACAACCCTCATCATCCATTTATAGCGTATAACTCACAGTTCTAATACAACATATAATTACCTCAGCTGCCGTCTGCGGCCATCTCTAGCGGATCGCCTGTACGCCTTGGCTCCGTCCAAAACCCATTGGTCTTCCCCACAACAGGATGAACCTTACCTGAGTGAGGTTCCCACGGCCGCCCACCTACAAGGACCCGCTGGACGAGCGCCAGTATCTTAAGGAGCGACTGACGCTGGCGTTCCGCCTCTTCGCCAAGCTGGGTTTCGAGGAAGGGTAAGTCGGCAGTGCATCGCTGAGTCTTGATACTTTGGGTGAGCGGATTAGCTAAGGTAGAAACAGTGATGCCGGTCATATCACAGTACGACTCTTGGCTTGGTTGACATATTGATCCTGCACGACCCCGAAACTGTCGCACGAGCCGTATTTCACCGGAAGTAGATTGCTGACTCCGGAACTATTCTCAGGTCCCCGGCCTGGTCAAGCCGATGACCTTCTGGGTCAACCTGTTCGGCGTCGCGTGGACCATGCTAGGGCGGAACCTCAACATCACGACGCAAGACTCGTGCGCCTTTTACAACGACAGCTTCGGCGGTGTCGTGTTGGGGCTCGGGGATGGCTTGAACATCGCTGGGGCGCTAGAGCCCAAGAAGGCCGCGATCCTCTCCAACCACAGGCTGATGACATGCGGCAGGTCCGTCGAGAGCTGCGTCTTCTGGTTCATAAGCCTCGAGCGCTGCTGGCAAGCGCAGCTGCTTGCTGACGCCGCCGCGGCCATGCGGGGCGGCGAGACGGTCAAGGTCTCGGATAACGAGGCCCTGTTCACCTACGACGCTATTCAGTACGAGCTTGCTGGGTGGTTTAGTACCAAGCCAGCGTTTGATGCGATGGAGCATAAATCTGGGAATGCATATAATATGTGATGGGATGGGATGGGGTCGTTGGAGAGGGGAATGTGGGAACGAGCTGACTGATGGGTGAGAGGGCTTGTTTGGGTATTGCGGTTCTTGGTATAGCGACAGATTGACGGCTGGACTATGGGGTTTCGTGATTGTATTTGTCTTGTGATCTGTGTATACTTCCTCTACTTTTGACTAGATTGTGAAACCAAAGTCTTCTTACTCCCGAATGTCAAGACGTGAAAAGGGGGAAGGCCATTTGTGCTCAGTAGGGTTCGACCGTTAATAGATGGCATCTGAATTAATACAGAGATCTATTGATGCTTTCATAATTGTATCATAAGAGAATTCGACGTTGAAACCTATCAGTACCTATGTTCTTCATCTTTTCGACGGTCACAGCATGGGTGCTGATGACCGCCTCGTCAGCTGCATATTACCTGAAATATGCCACACTGCGTCACAAGTGGCTGGGTCTGAATCATTTATACCTACCTAACCCATTGTGACCACCATCGTCCATTTCACCCTAGCGTGCAAAGAAATCTATGTAATTTATAGAAGATGCCTGAAGATGCAAATGGAAGATACTTACTATTCTCCATTCCTTCCCCTCATAAATCCAGTGATAAAGTACCTTCAAAAATCACCATCCTATGACTTACGCCTGCTGCCCCTCCTTCAGCCATGGGTGTTGTCGATTTTGTACATCGTGACTCAGGTTATTATGGGATTCATCTTCCTGCCAAATGTCGATAGTACGCAAAACTCTGATTCCTTTCGAAGCAGGTGGATTTGCTGCAGAATCGAGAATCATTGAATTGCCCCTTACGGTAGCCACAGTGGTAAGTGGCATGACGATACTGTCATAGATCCTTTTGTACTTGTTGCCAATGCTCCTCGGTGTTCCCTGCTGAGTCCAGGGGCTGTCTGGAATCTTGCCGGGGGCTCTTGCGATTAGGAAGACCTGTCCAAGATGCTAGGCGCGACGCAACCTTGGGCTTGCCCTTGCTCGAAAAGACTCTGGGTGCAGCCGGTACGCAGGCGATGAGGAACACGCTCGTCATCTCCGCAAGTGCCCACAGTGCCACGGTTGAAACCGCGTAAGTAGCATCCGCTGCTTTTTGGAAGTTGAGCGAGACAACCACCCTAAAGATTGCCGACAAAATGCCACTATGCCACGACTTGCGTTAGCGTTACTGAGAACCAAGTAGGACCAAGACCTTGGCTTGGGTAATAAGGATGGGATTAGCATGCAACATACAAGATTCCGACGGCAAAAATAAGAGAAACGCCAATCTTTTTCTTGGTCGACATCTGCAGTTGCCAAATGACTTGTTGTGGGAGGATGAAGATGGCCAGGTCTGTCACGATGTCAATAGAACCAGATGCGACGTAAACATATGGGAGGTCGATGCAGTGCCCTCCAGGGAGTGTCTTGTCCCAGGTATATCTATATGGCGTGCAAGCTACGTTTTGCGTGACGGTTGCTGCCGCGTAGTAAAGCGAATTCAAGATGAAAGCTGCCCAGCAACCGTAGAAGATAGGATTCCGTGTCGGCGCAGGAACAAAGATCCGAATCCATCCGAGGATGACAGCCGCCTTGCCACATGCGATGACAACATTATACACAGATGCTCCTATGAAAATGACCTGACGCAGCTCTCTTGTCAGCACCATGCGTGAGATCATGTCATGACAGCGACGAGACCGACATATGAGAACTCAGCTAGATCCCCAATGCGCATGTCCCACTGGTGCACGAACCATCCAATGCCGTGAATAACGCGATAGGTGAGGCAAACATAGGCGATGTATGAGCTCTATTATGTGCGGTCAGAACCGGAGAGTCTACCTAGACAATCTAGTGTGCATGCTTACATAACTGGCGAATATCAAGACTTTGAATTAATTAGCATTTAGACAGGCGGATTGGGAATTCGATAGTCTTACAGTCATCTACTCTAATGACCTTGAACAAACAAACCCTGGAATAAGCGTGGATCAAAAATGCGATTGTGGTCACCGCCAGACATAGGAGAGTGACACCCTCGACGAGGGCATTGCTATTGGGAGGATTATCCAACATAGGCTGGACCCCAGCAGGTGGTTCTAGAGCTGGTCTGTCGTGTTGAATTTGGTTCATGATTGCGGCGGGGAGGCAAAGATGGATTCCAAGATTGATGGAATAGATCTCGAGTGAACCTGAGTAAAGGTCGAGGGGAAAATGAAAGATTCTTACGTAAGGATACAGCCTCGCGCCCCCCATTAACTGTTTATTATACAGCCACTCGGGCATACAATAGAGAAAGCGTTGCCTACCTACCCTTGGATGCCTACAAGGCTGCACAAATAGATGGTCTACAGTAGAAACCTTCTCAAATTTGTAGCTAATATTACCGTTGCCACCAAGTAAGAAAATGGAAAGGGGGGAGGTTTAAAGATGCAAGTGAGCCAATCGGGCATCTTTGTACCGTACGAATGACATGAGATTATTATCAACACATAATTAAATTGACGAATTCACTTCGTTGCTACTACCGCACTCGCCCTATCTTCACTCTGGCGTCGTACCTCCTGACATAATCGCACTTATCCTTAAAGTTAAATGTATGCCACACAGGTTCTAGATGATTGTTTCAACCATTGGTGTGCAGCTTTTATAAAAAGTGGTTGGCTAGGAGCTTGGAGAATATACTCGAATTACGAGAAAGTCCTTATGGCTTCGTTCCAAACCATCAGCAGGTGATTAGGCACGCTATGGGAGGGCTCGTTCTAGCCCCTGTGGACCTATCCAAGTCCCCTCTTGATATCTTGGACTCGGGTCCGCTGATGGTAATCAATTATTTGGATGCTGTTTACCGGCATGTCCAATTGTTGCTAGCGCTCACGCACCGAAATATTCTTGTTTATTGCTCTTCAGTTTTCGGCGTAAATGGGTGAGTCTCCATCTCCAATGTAACCTAGGAAATTAAACACTTTGGGACCAACCCTTTTGGCATTAAACAAGTATGATTATCCCCCATTCCCGATTCTTGAGGTTGTTCTTTAGACCCTCGTCGAAAAGATTACCTGGGATGTGCATAGTGCCAATACGGCGATACTGTAACGGTTTTTCTTGCCCTCCGAGAGGTTCGGTGGGTTGTATCAAGATGAAGTGCCAAATGTCATCTCCATTTGGGGGCATTGAGTTGTGATAATGAGTCCCCATGAACAGCGCTGATGCGGCAGGTGAAAGTGAGCTAATGACGTCGTACGCTTTGCAGTCGGACGTAATGTGCTCAGTTTCGCACATACATCCGTAAATATCACCGTGCGAATCAAGAAACGCGGTGCCAAACCCACGACCTCCACAATACGTCTTCCGTGAATACTTTCGGTGATAATACAAATGCCTCAAGATCTCATCGCTAGAGAGCATTGCTCCAGATATCCGCAACTGGAAAGGTTCAACGCTGCTAATACTAAGCAGCTTAGCAGAAGATTCTTGAAGCACTCTAGTCGCAGCTAAATTCACCACTTTTCCGTCCTCAGACCAGTTTGTTGCAAGCCAAGTCCAGGATGGGATGCTGGATTCTTGGGAGTCAGTTCTGTCCGAGAACTTGCCGCATTCCGGTAAGCCGCAATTAGAGCATACTGGCAGACTAGCCAGATGAACCCGCGGACAACCAGTCGGCGACTGACGAGCCCGCGAATGGCGAGGGGATGTATCTGGTGATGTCCAGGAAACTATGTCTAGTAGAATCGTATCCTTAAACATGCCGGCGATAATCTCACAACCGGAGCCCTGCTCGAATGCCTGCGTAATTCCGGACAAAGCGATTGACCTATCTCTCGGCTCGGTTAGCCGTCGAGTTGTATAGAATTGGACGATGCAGTACCAATACGTCCAAAGATCCTTTTGTTCCATCCCGAAACTGCCGGTTGGCAAGAATGTCGGTCGACTTTCTCTCGCGATTGATTTCCAGTCTGTCCAGTGGGTCAGGGTGTCGAAAAAGCCCTCTCGGCATTTCAATCTCAACCTGTGCCTAAAAACGAAGAGGATACGGGACGAATTTAGTTTCTCCTGATATGTCCATCCTCGCCTCTCCCATTCTGATGTTTCTTCGTCAGAGGAGTGGTTGCTAGAAGTCAAGACATCGCCTATTCTAGAAATAGCACTCCACGAACGTGGAATTTTGCAACACAATGGCGGATTATTTCCCACGTCGATCCCACAATCTCCCGACTTGGAATCAACAGGAACAATGGCCACCAGGGCGTGGCCATAGTAATGCATCATCTTCCGAGCTTCATTATTCCACTCGTGTTCGCAATCCTGCACTATGCATATAGCATCTATCCAGATATACTGGATGTTAAGACGACGTGTGAGAATAATAGCATCTTTGAGGGTTCGTGGAAGTTCATCTAAGCGAAAGCCGCTCATTCTAACATCGATGTTGTCTCCCATTGTTTTCGCGTCTTCGAGCGCTTTCGACCCGCCCCAACAATAACTTAGAGCCGCATAGCGGTGCGACTTGTCATCCGTCCTCTCGAGTCTGATCATGTTGCCATCCATAACGTTGACCAACCTCAGAGGACTCATTTTCAGTTCAGGACCTGGGCAGGCTGCATGATTGTTGACACAGCTCTTGATTGCACTGCGTATGATTTCGAGGTTGTTTTCCGAAAATGGATTGCGGTCTAAGGGGTTTTTAGTAACGCGAATTCCTTGAAGTATGGTTGCAACTAGATTTCTTACCGTCGCTTTTTAACATATGCATAGAGCAGTGCGACTTATAATCGACATTGTTCAAGTTGTATGAATATAGCATAGTAAGATTACGATTTTGATCAGCTAGTGTGTTAAACTTCAGGTCTATTGTCTCTGGCTCATTTCTCCTAACATGTGATTCGAAGGAGATTGAGCCAGCAAGGACGGCACACCACGAACATCCACGTTTGGCGCTCTGAGCGAGACCTGGTAGATCTGGCAATTGGTCTCTAAATGTCCACTGAACTTTGAGCCCGCCGTACGGATCTTGCCCTTGGTTGATAGCATCGTAATAGTTTTTTAGATTGAATACAAATGTCTGGCAAATAGGGCAACTTCCGTACCGATCTTGCCCATGACTATTCCCCGCGAGGTCCATAGTAAATTAAAACAGCATGGGAAGATAAAATGCAGGGGATCTTTTTCAGAATGAAAGTATTCTGTGAGGGGTGCGGCGTCTACTGTATGTTTACTGCACCCAATCCTAAGTTCTGAGGAGACTTAACCACCTTATATATACCTAGCATTGCCAACAAAAGTTTGCAGCTGCTCGCTATAGTTTGTCCGCTTCCCTTTAAGCTCCTTTAGACTGGAATCAACGTGTTCATCTCATGCATAAACCACCAACAACAGTTCAGGGTTGATGCATAAGTATAGAGATGAATTGGAATATGATTGGTGATTTGTATGCGGATTGAGTGGAGATGTAAATGAACTACCCCAACAGCAGCTCGCCACACCAATGAAGTACACGAGTAGCTTGTTAAGCAATTTGTATGCATTAGATAGCAACCCTAGACGGCCGAATTCGATTCTCTGCATGTCATTGATATAATTTAAGCCTATATAGGTATTGAATATAAGAGATACTACCAGTTTCGGTTTAAACTATCCGACACCAGCTAAACCAGCGGCTTAAATGACATGTGAATGTTGGAGATACTATACAACTTTGGGTTGACTAAATTTGACACAAATTTCAGTCAATATCTCCAAGGAATATTAGCGATATCGTTTCAATAGCCGTTTGCTTTTACGCATGTTGGCGCGCAGGTAATACCTCAACAGCAACTAAGGCTAACGGAACAAAAATGATTATATTGCGCCTTAGTAAGTTCTTACCGATATTCACAGAAGTAGATAGATCCTCCGAACGACAAAGCCTTAGTACCAACATACCAACACCAACATCAATGCATAAAAATACCAATACCGCCACCCTAATAAACCCTAATACCGATAAACCGATATACCAAATCAACATGCTGACGTACCTTTTCTTTTTCTTTTTCTTTTTTTTTCTTTTTTTTAAAAGAAAGAAAAAGAAACCTGCGTTACCGCCCGGTACCACTTGGGGAACATCGCAAACGTCGAATAGCCACAGTGACTCAGGTTATGGAACTCTGCGCATATTTACTGGCCGGATGGGGGATATTGACTCCAGAAGAGTTTGGGGCTACTGGAATGCTGACGGGAATGCCCGAGTCCACTTGTCGAGTCAAGGAAGTGCATAACTGCTCTCAGCACTCGCAATATCGATCACTTAGTACGAAGGCCTCTGATAAATTGTTATAGCGATGCGTCGGCCCAACCAGCTCTGCCTTTTTGAACCGCCCTTTGATCCCAGCCGTTGGCGCTCTGTAATGCTTTCGGCGCCTTCGTTCTACTAAAGCGCTGTATTGTATAAACGGAAATATTGAACAAGCCAGAAACAGAACCTGTCCTCGAAGTTCCCGTCAGTTTGAGCCGTTTTTCCTTGAACTCTCATTATGTAGTAGAATTGCGAGACTTGTCCGTCTACATGGCTCGCCCGACTCTGCTTTCATGCTTACAAGACAAATCACTTTAGCAGGAGGAACTTCTCAGGATAGTGCTTTTATTCAGGCTCAAGGCTACCAGACAATTTTTACCCGCCTGCACGGGGCTCTATTTCACAACAAAACTGCCGACAAATAGTGATCCTGTGATGCCTTATCCAGAATGAACGAAGGGGCCTAGTTCAGACGTCTCTCATCCTCGTACGTCGCTTGAATTAGAGTTATCCAATATAAGGGGATAAGCAAGCAAGCTAAAACTCATTGGGTTCTCGACCAGAAATGATCATGGCCGTTCAAAGCATGGCCGCAGCGCCGACGACACCACCTATGGCGGCCGCGCCCAAAAAGGCACCAGTGGGCCTGACAGCAGCGGCCGTGACGATCAAGGTGGTAGAGGTGGCGAGGCTGTCGCTCGCAGCCGTCGGGGTGGGCAAGGCCGGAGAGGTGCCGTTGGACGCGCCGCCGGGAGCGGGCGTGGGGCAGAGGTCGGCCGTAGCAGTGAAGTAGTGGCTTAAGGCGCTAGTCATGCTCTCGACCTCCGCTTCCGGTTGACAGTCCTCGATGTAGCCCACGAACTCGCTGGTATAGGACTCGCCCCAGCGAAGAAGGACTGAAGCAAAGCTCGAAAACTCGGGCAAAAGCGAGGAAGGTAGCACGGCGAAGATCTCGCAAAGCTGTTCAGCATGGGCTTGGAAATCAGGGGTAGTTAAAGGCGGAGTAGTTAGAGTTTTTGTGGCGATAAAAGAGAGGACATCAGCGGGTGTTGTAGGAGCCCCTGCAATTACGGAAACGACCAAGGAAGTCTCCAATGCGGAGCAAAATTCACTGTCAGATTTCTGAGAGAGCGAAGTGCCTGCGAGAGCGGCTATAGCGAGGATGATTTTGGTGCTGTACATGTTGCTTGTTGGGTCAAGGACTGTCAAGGTGCTGAGGTTGTAGTATGGGAAGAAGGTAGGTGAGAGTGAGGTTGAAAGAGCGTGTTCAAAGCATTCGCAGGCGAAGGTGGATGGTTTTATATTCAGAAGAGTTGGTGTTGGAGACGGTATGAAGACTGTGGGTACTTGGCAACGTAGATCAACAACAGAATCTACATTGCAAGGGTAGCTGGATGGCGTTATTCCCTGTCAGCTTGAGTCTACCCCATCGTCGACTAAGCATCAAAGTCGTCCTTTTCGAACCATGACGCGTTAGTTATTCTCTTGGTGCTGACACCAAAATCTTCGAGCTGTCCCTAGCGACGCATCTGTTCTTCTACATAGTAATACTTTTTAGCTTACTTCTCACTATCCTGGCGAATTATGAAGCTTGGGGTGATAGAGTACCTACCTTGATCAATTGATAGCACTCAAGGTCACAAAGGTATTCAATACGTCACGAAAGTCTCTAATGATCCCAAGTCTCCAGAAGGATTAGACGTAAGTCGTTGCATTCGAAATCCAACCACGGAAGCTAACCAGGGGTAAAATTTGGCCTCGACGGCAGCTAGGCATATTACTGCTCTGTATCCACCTCTTCCGGGCCTCATGGGTTCGGGGGTGCTCGGGGTTAATTTTCGGACGGGTGTAGGAATTCCTGATATCCGACGCGGGATGGGATACCCCGTGGTTTGTCATCTGTAGCTGGGTATTCCTACACTTACACGATGCTTAACATTCACAACCTACAGGCCATCGAAAGAAAAACCTAATGTATACCAGGTGTCGACCCTGCTCTTTTCCTGGCGCTAGTGCTCTAACTGGCAGAGAAAACGCTAGCACCTTCTCCATTCGTCAAGTCGCTAATTAGCAGGCCCTTCAGTCATCAAATCCGCTCCTTATCTCCGTCCGAATTCGACCGAAGCCAGCCAGTTCACCAGGCAAATCAATGAAAGGTAGTGTAGTCTACACTAAATTTGAACAGAGTCCAGGCCATTCTAGGTTGTCGCGTATTTCGCCTACTATGCCAAGTGCTAACGTGAGCATATCCAGATGGGCCAGGTTGGCTCTTCTGACCACTCCAGCTAATAAATACCACTGGTATTATACTAGTGATGGCTTACCGAGATATCTAAGCCCAGGTAATACCCTATTGTTCTTATCCCAGAGAGATTTCATTGTCGAGAGTTACTGAGATATGAATTGTTCCGCACTCAGATTGATAAGGGGTGAAAGACCCGATGTCCTCTCCATGAACAGGCGGCCTTGAGCCGGTTCTCCTGTGATTTAGCTAGGTAGACCTCTAAAGACTTACACCTGTATCGTTCGTTGTTTTCACTACAATCTGTATCTATCAACTGGAATGTCCCATGGATAGCCTTAAACGCTGCCTTTGAAGTTTTTCAAACTATATTGAACTTAAAACCTGGGTGCATGTTTGCAGAAACAGCTTTTGCTAGACAGGCGCTATGTAACCAATTGGAGATTAATAATGTTGTTCTTGTGTAATACTCCAAAGTGGATATAAACAATTTGACGCAAGCTTACTGCTTTAGATAAGCATAACCCTTGTGTCTAACAGCGTTATCCCTCCGACATGCATTGCGAATCTGATTTCACGTTAAGAAATTAATTATGATCCTATCTACGCCTCACCGCCTTAGACCTTTGCAAACAACGTTTTGCAATCGAGAGAGGAGGCTAAGCAAAACCTAAGGGCATATACTTGTCTAGCAAATGTTAAGCACTAATGCATGGAAATGCATATCATACTATTAATTTAGCTTGTTTGTAAATATGTAAAGCTTGTTGAATTCACTTATTTTAATATATAGCTACAAATTGGGTTTGAAGTCCTCTCTCGATACCAAAACGTCGTTTCTAAAAGTCCGAGGCGGGGCCCAACTCCATCGAAAACGACGCACTGCAACGGAAAGGTGGATGTCTTGTACGTTTAATTATTACTGTTGAGCATAGCCTCCTCAAACTGCTACTTAGGTATGTACTAGGTACAAGGTAGGTTAGTAATTATATATGGTGGGCGCCCAGGGTCAATCTAGAATCACCTATTTTGAGCACATCAACGGGCGAAAAGGTTTATATCAAGTAGGGTAGTATCACTCGGAGTGAGATGAGATCGGTCGACCTCTCTGTATTCTTTCAAAATGGTTCATCCGCTGGGGCTGGAGCACCAAAGCCAAAACGGAGAAACAGGCGACTAACGGCCAATGTGGCCGGCGGTGCGGCACCGAGGAACCAGGGCTTGACTCAGCAGAGACGCTCGTGCCGCTGTTGATCATTTTCTCCTTGTTTAATCATTCTGCTAGGAATAATATGTATAGGACCCGTGACCACAGAGAAACCTGTAGCATGCCGCACTTGAATTATATATATCTGGTGGTCGCGTCCTCAAGCCTAACCATCACGTACCTATCCGTAAGGACACTTTCAACTGGGCGTAGCAGCATAACCGGCCAGCCTTGACGACGGGGTCTTGCGAGCAGCCTCCTTTTTAGGAGGGCATCGTACGCGCCTTGTAAGTCCATGATGCCTGCCTAATGGTATCTTGTCACCTTTCCGCAGTGCGTACTCGGTACCTTGTCTGCATCATAACACCAGGTCCATTGCCGACTCTTCGGTAGGGCTCCTCCATGTTGGGGACTTAGCACCCTCTTGGTCAGAGAATTCTAGGTGATCCGTTTTGATATTCAGCGTTCCAGCCCTTTCCCTAGGTATGAGAGTAGTGCTATTCCTTATCTCAGTGATCAATCTAAGCATTTTCTATCTTGGTGGAATTGAATGGGAAAAATCTCCTAACAACTCTGCTTCGTTACGCTACTATATTTTTCAACTCACAGATTCGTACCCTTTGCTATTCTCGGGACTAGTTGTCGTCGGCACAGTTGTCTCTACCGCTCAGAACATAATAGGTTGGCCGGGCTGTGGCACCTATTTCAGGGTAACGATAGGTTGAATTCTGCGTTTGGCACGCTGACCTACATCATTGTACAGATTCATAGCAACTATTTCAAACCACCGAGGAACGCAGACAGTAAAGTGGTAGGAATAGTATGGTATTACCCGGAAAGTTTGCTAGATGCTCAACCAAGTTTCATGACGTTCCTGGATTGCTAGGCACGTAACGCGATAATCCCACTATCTCTACTTATTGGCCTCAGGTGCTATAGATAACTGATACAATTTGAAATAGTTAAAGGGAATACTGACCCTAACCCTAACATGAAAGCCGGCACTGTTAACCTAGTTACATCCTAAAGCTTTCTGCGTGTAAAACAACTTTCCATGCTTTTTCAGGGTAAGGACCTTAGTGCCAACCTTAAGCTCCTTCCTAACCTCAAGTATTTTAGAGAGACTCGTGGGACGAACTGGCTTTTCGTGGATCTTTTTGGAAGCATCGCTAAGAAGCAGTTAATCGTTCCCAATTTATTAGGCCAAAGCTATGCAAGCCAGAACCGTGGTAATCAATTCTACAAATAGCTTGTAACCAACATAAGAATGTAGCACTAGTAGATGAAGAGAGTGGACTCTTTTCCATTAATGCTATACAGGCTAGGATTGGCCCTAGATTAACTTTATAGTAAGGCCAGTCCATTAAGAGCAAGACGAAAATGAACGAGACGAAGGACAGTACTATAAAAGTCTTTCTTGGAAAGAAACTGCGAAATGAGCGGGGGTCACGGTGCGCATATTGAATATAAATACAGTTCGGTGCATAGTCATGAGTGATGTCAAGAATAGCGATGGCGGAATATTTAGATCCTTAAGGATCATGCTGATGGGAGTTATATTCTCAGTAATGACGATTGCATGGCCTTTGTGTGTACGATAGCAGTTTACACCTTCCAAGTCCTCAACGTCCTTAGCAGACATGGCGAGAGCTCCATACCTTTTTTTATCAATATTTCTTCCCAAAGGCTTATGCAATATACGAGTCGGACACACAGGAATTAAGGATCTGGGGAAGGGAATCTCCATTCAAGACCCCCGATCTATCCAGTTTGTGAAACAATGCCGTTTTCATATGTGTGCAGTTTTGATGTCAAATAGGCCTAGCTATGAGAGGAACTGTGAAATGAGGAGAACGACAAAAGTAGTAATAAACATCGAACTAATTACATCACAAGTACCCCCTGCCCTGATCGGTAGCTGCAATTCGCGTCGAGGATATCGTGGAACTCTTTGTTCAAAAAGGAAACGCGGCCTTCGAGAGAGCCTCAAGTTCGCTCCGATATTAAGGTAGAAAGAATACTGCGGTGAGCTATTACGCTTTTACTGCAGCAAGTATGATATAAGTATTATATTACCCCCTACGGTGAAACCTCATGCCGAGAGGCGTTTGTGAAAGTATAGATCATATTAACGTTATATGAGGTGGAAATATAAAAGCGGCACAGGATCACTATGGAATTTATGGTTTACCTGAACTACCTATTAAAAGGATTACGTATGTACCATAATCGGTTGCGTAGCTCGAGTTGGCATGTCACACGATACAGACCATTGTGATTGATGTCAGGAATCTATGAGATACCTTGGCCTGCGTATGAACATGATTGTGTACTTATCGCTATACATTGTTAGACAGCTGCTTCTTAACTCTGTAGTTGCCAGAAATTAACCTCACATTACACCTTATAGTTTCAAACATGTCGAACTTGTTAGAGTGAAGGGTGCGACATCAATTTCGATCTATGAGTGTTGTCATTTGCAAATTGAGTCGCGGCCTGAGTTTTTAAACGACAGCGCAATTTTTATTTTTATTATTTTTATTTTTATTTTTATTTTTTATTACGCATAATGGTTGAGTATTTTAAAGAGTAATTTCGAACATCAATTTATCATCAATGTATGAGGCCTGTGCATGATTTAGATAGTTGTGGAATTACTTTAGAATGTAGTAGGTAGGTTAGTATATGCTAGGTTAGTGGTGTCGGGATCGTGGCTTGAAAGTGAAGGTTATGCAGCCACAAGTGGCTTAAAGTTGTCTGGACCCATTTACCCCGCCATTATCTAAGATACCTAAGTGGCATGAGAGCTGTATACATAGGTACCCCTACCTAAGGTACCGGCTGCCCCACCATCCCACCTCAGAATCACAGGTTTTTTTTGAGTCATCAACTGTTTCGATCCGACCTGAGCTCAAACTGACCTCCTCTTTGTCTGTCTGCCAGTCTCACGCGTGCGACAAGATGGCGACGACAGACCAAACCGCGGCCACCAAGGTCGTTCCTAAGATGGAAAATGTACGACGACAACCCCTCAGCAATCCCTCAGCAATCCCTCGCCCCTACCTACTCTCCCTTGGCTGTGCCCAACTGACGGCCTCTTCTGCTAGACCGAGAAGCGTGACACTTTGATCGCCGACGAGCTGCGATACCAGAAAGAATGGGACGAAGCCAAGATATTCCAGCAGAATGCCCCGGCAGCCGACGAACCGAAACCACCCAAATTCTTTGCGACCATGGCATACCCGGTACGCATCCTCGAGTTTCCCAATTTCCCGATTTCCCATTTTCCTATTTCCCCGAATACTTTCCTACTTGTGGCAATCGCTGACTCTTGGTTTCGAATACCTAGTATATGAATGGTGTGTCTCCATCTGAACAATCATGGTATTGAATAACCGCAGTTAATTCGCCGCAGGAACGCTTCACCTTGGGCACGCGTTTACTTTTTCCAAGTACAGCTACCTCTCTCGCGATGACAGTCTGTGGTATTAATCATTTTTTGTGTTCGTCCTTTTATAGGGTGGAATTCATGACAGGATTCGCGCGCATGAAAGGCCAAAGAGCCCTGTTTCCCCAAGGCTATCATTGTACGGGCATGCCTATCAAGGCCGCAGCCGATAAGCTAAAGCGCGAAACCGAGATGTTTGGCCAGAACTTTGAAAACGCCCCTCCGCCGAGCTCCAGCAGCTGTCCATCGACGAGAAGCCCAACGCGAGCAAGACCGATATGAGCAAGTTCGCTGGAAGTAAGAGCAAGGTCGCGGCTAAGTCTGGCAACGCTAAATATCAGTTCGAGGTTTGTCACCTGGGCTACGGGTTGTTTTCGTGAGCACAGGTTAACTGGGGAACAGATTATGCTGTCTCTTGGCATTCCTGTTGAGGATATCCACAAGTTTGCCGACCCTTCCCATTGGCTCCAGGTCTTCCCCAGCTTTGCGAGGCGGACCTCAGAAGTGTCGGCGCCCGTGTCGACTGGCGGAGATCTTTCGTTACAACCGACGCGAATCCTTTCTACGACTCATTCGTCAGCTGGCAGATGAATAATCTAAAGGCTCTCAAGAAGATCAAGTTCGGCAAGCGCTTTACCGTATATTCGCCCAAGGATGGCCAGGCATGCTTAGACCATGACCGAAGTAGTGGAGAGGGCATTGCCGTTCAGGAATACGTTGCCTTGAAGCTCAAGACCCTCCAATGGTGTGAAAAGGCCAAGGAACTCATAGGCGACAAAATCCCGGCGGATGCAGACGTGTACTTCATTCCTGCCACGCTTCGCCCAGAAACTATGTATGGTCAAGTAAGCATTGGAACTTCTTATCCTTCCTTCGGCCTTCGGAGATAAGAGCTACCTAAACGAATGGGTCCTTTACCTTTCGGCATTCTTGATTGCCCCTGACATTTTGATAATTCTTAAGCAACCGGCCGTTCCTGACTCGTGCTTTCTGAATAGACATGTTGCTTTGTGGGCCCGACGGTTGACTATGGTATCTTTCGAGTGCCAAAAGAGGGAGGAAAAGACGAGTATTTCTTCTGTAGCGAACGCTCCGCTAGAAATGGTATGTGTGAGAGTTGTTCTATAGTGCCCTATACTAACTATTCATGCAGTAAGTTATCTAAAGGATTCGCTGTCTGGAGACACAGGGTAACGTCCTGGAAAACTCAAAAAGGAGTATTATATGATGCAGGTCGGATGCTAACACATAGTAGATGGCATTCCAAAACATTTTTTCGCCATGGGGCGAATATGACCAGGTACTGGGCATCAAAGGTTCAGATGTCATCGGAACTCTTGTTCATGCTCCGCTTTCAATACACGAAAAAGGCATCAGAATCCTACCAATGTCCACTGTAAAACCGACGAAAGGGACTGGGGTAGTTACATGCGTTCCTTCTGATAGTCCAGACGATTATGCCACTGTGTTGGACCTCAGGAAGAAGCCCGAATTCTACGGAATTCAGAAAGAGTGGGTTGTGGAAGAGATTCTGCCCATTATCCAAACGCCATCTTCAAACTTGTACGTAGCACCTGAGAGACAAAATTACCGCTTGTTTAGATCTTGCTAACCCCCTTAGGATTGCAAAACACCTTTATGAGACCATGAAAATCAATTCACCAAAAGACCAAAACTGCCTGAGGCGAAGGAGATCGCCTACAAGGAGGGTTTCTATTCTGGTGTTATGATTTATGGCGAATTTAAGGGAATGCCTGTGCAGGAGGCAAAGCCTTTGGTCAAGAAACAGTTGCTAGATTTAGGATTGGCGTTCAACTATGGTGAGCCAGACGGGCTCGTCATCAGCGTAAGAAACCTTCTCAAAAAGCTCTACTCAATCTTATGTCACTATATAGACGGCTTACTAATAGTGGAACCTTGCAGAGATCAGGAGATGAATGCGTTGCGGTATGTTGGGCCTCATCCCACGATGACCGAACTAACACATGTAGGCGTACCTCGACCAATGGTATTTCAACTACGGTAAGTTATCCAGTTTTGCCCAAGTCTTTATTCGTTCGCTCATAATATCAGGATCCGCCGAAAATGGTGGCGATCAAAAGTGGTATGAAGATGCGATTAACGCCATTGAAATGGATCGGACCAACTGCTTCTTTCCAGAGGGAAAACATGCCATGAAACAGGCTCTCAATTGGCTGGCACAATGGGCCTGTTCTCGATCTTTTGGACTGGTTAGGAGTATTGACGTTTTCATATGGCAACTACTAATGCTCGCCAGGGTACTAAACTCCCATGGGACCACACTCAGCTCGTAGAGTCGTTGTCTGTAAGTTGACCCAATATTTTTTCGGCTATTATCTCACTTATCATCACAGGATTCTTCGGTATACATGGCATATTACACTGTATGCCATTTTCTGCACAGCGAGTGAGTAATAGCAACCCCCTTTTCCTTTCGTTTTGACCGCTGCCAGAGCCGAAATGTCATCGAGCTAGATGGTATTTGGAATTTCCAATGTCTCCGAAAACATTTAAAGCGTCGCTCAAAGGGGTTACTAATTTATTATTGTAGCATTTACGGCAAAGTTCCCGGAATGTCATCCCAACCTATCTATCCCTCACAAATGACCGGGGGAGTCTGGGACTACGTCTTTAACAGGGTCGATACCGTCGACAGTGACATACCTCGTTCCGACCTCGATGCCATGAAACGCGAATTTTCGTACTGGTACCCCTTAGATGCCCGCATCTCTGGCAAGGATTTGGTCAATAACCAGTGAGTCATATTCGATTTATGCACCGAAAGCTCGTAGTGCACCCGAAACTCAATTACTCCAAATAAGAGGAAAATTACTAACTCATCGATGTCAAAGCCTCATGTTCTGCCTTTACCATCACGTCGCTCTCTTCGACGAACCCTACTGGCCCCGCGGGATTAGGGCAAACGGACATCTCATGTTGAATGGCGAAAAGATGTCGAAGAGCACTGGCAATTTCTTGACTCTGCGAGACGCTGTGCAAAAATACGGAGCTGACGCCACGAGAATGTGAGCAGCACCAATCCTTTTTTCTGGCCTTACCAGGTGCTAGGGATATTTAAAGCTTGGGGATTTCTGTTTCGATGTTTTCGTTTCGATAATGTCTATGTTTCCAAACTTTCTGCATAATTTATCCAGAGCAAACTCGCTGACTCTATGACGTTGAAAAAGATCTCTAGCGGATGGTGGTGATGGAATTGAGGATGCGAATCTCGAAGAGACAGTCGCCAACGCAACGATCCTTCGCGTCTACGAGCTGAGGAAATGGTGTCAAGAATCCGCTAACGACACTGGACTGAGGACCGGCGAATTAGGTCTCTTCGACAAGCTGTTTTTAAACGAGATGAACATCTTAGTCTTGCAGACCCAGTTGTTCTACGAGGATACCTCATTTAAGCTTGCTTTGAAATCAGGCTTCTATGACTTCGTGAGTAGGAAAAGGGACTCCCGAGTACCCCTATACTAACAGAATGGTTAGATTGCATCTCGAGACTGGTACCGTGATATCACCAAGGCTGTGGGAACCAGCATGCACCATGATCTTGTGAAGCGATATATTGAGTTGCAGGCTCTACTTCTGGCTCCAATGTAAGTTGTACTACCCCACTTAAGCGGTGGTGCCTTCTGACATGCAACAGAGCCTCTCATTTCAGTGAATACTTGTATCGCGATGTGCTTAAGCACGAGGACAGCATTCACAACGCATTGTACCCTGAAGTGCCGCCACAAGATGCTACATTATCAGCGGTTTTCAACTACGTGCGAAGCGTAAGTAGTCGTAGACGATATATTGCGACTAGTACTAATTTAAATAGGTTACATCAAATATTACTGCTGCCGAGGGCAACCAGATCAAGAAGGTTAGATCTATACGCCGTATATGAGTGGGACTTTGCGTTAACTTTGCGATATAGCTCTCTAAAGGAAAGGCTACCAGCTACGACCCGAAGGAACCTAAGCGGCTCACAATTTCCGTTGCAACATCATTCCCCGATTGGCAGGAGAAATACATTGATCTATTAGCCCAACAGTATAAGAGTACCGGTGCTATTGACGTCAAGGACTTGACAAAACAGATCGACAAGAAGGATATGAAGAAGGCGATGCCCTTCGTTCAGCTCTTGAAGAAGCGTATAGACTCGGGAGAGAAAGCCGACGACGTATTCTCACGTCGTCTGCCCTTTGATGAGGTTGAGACTCTCAGGGAGATTGTTCCAAGTTTAAAGCAAACGATTCCGAAACTTGAAGCCGTGGACATTACGGTGGTCCAGGGCGAAACTGAAGGCAAGACGGCAACCCCCGGCAACCCTACCTTCACCTTCCAGAACGTAAAATAGATGTAGCATCCACACCCTACTTGGGAGACGATTATATTGACACGAATGGTTGAAAATGCAACAAGAAGTCCAAAGTTATCGGTTGACTTCGTTGTAACCTGAATCTTCTAGTCGCACTTACACTCCTCGCGCTAGGCGACGTTAATATGAAGGGGCTACTACGTCGTTATCTAGCAGTCTGCCATAGCCTTGAACTACGTGCAAAACCCTAATAGGATCCGTAACATAGAAACCGGCAAAGGCATAATGTAGTTAATATAGCAACGCTTAAATTTGTGAGACTTACACCATGTATATTACATTAGGAAACTAGTGGTGTTTATGCATGCGATGCTTCCTTCGAAGTGTTATTCTAGGTTTATATAAATATTGGTATCGTAACACCAGGTAATAAAAATCCCAACAAGCTGAATACTTTAGTATAGAAAAAAAAAACTAATTTAAAAAAGTAGTGTTAACATATACTTATATAAGCCATTAAGGCTTTATAATATAATACGTAAGGATTATATTGCTTAATTATATAAAAGTATAATAAAAAGGTTTATATTATATATTATAAGGCGCGTATATAAATATATATATAAAATTAACTAAATAAAACTTATTTTTTATTTTTTTACTTTATTATTATTAATAATTAAAACAATTAATGTGTTTTACCACTATGTAATAAATATTATTATATAATAAAACTTTTAAAACTTATTTTTATTATATATTAAAAAAATAACTATAATATAATTAAATTAATTTAAATTAATTAAAATTTTTTTTATTAAATGTTTTTATTTTTATTATATATATTTATATATTATAACTAATATTGTTATATATGCTATAATAATACGCACGCTTAACTACTTTTACTTAATAACTATTATTTTTATTATTTTTTTAATTTACTAAACTATTACTTTTTTTAAAGACTTAAAGATTTATTTTTTTAATTAAAATAAATATTTTTTTAGCTTATAATTGCTTATTTTTTATTTTATAATATTTACTAAGTATATAATTAGCTTTTTTAAGCTTAATAATTTTATTTAAAATTAAAGTTTGCTTATATATTAATAAATATATAGCTTTAAATAAAAAGGTTATAATATTAAAAATTTTAGTTAAAAAGTTATTTTAATATTTTTAAATATAATTTTTTAAGTAAATTATTTATATAATAGCTTTTTTAATATTAATAAGCGTTATTAAAAATATAATAATAAAAAGTAATTTAAAAAGTAATAATAATATAAAAATAATTAGTTTACTTTTAAGCTTTAAAATAATAGTATTTAAGTTAAATAAAATAAGGCTAATAGTTTTAAATTTAAATATAATATTTTTAAGCGTTATTATTTAAATATAAGCTTTAAAAAATATAAGTAAAAAGTTTTTTTTTAAAATATAAGTTATATTAGTTTATATAATATTACTAATTTTAATACTATATGTTTTTTTTAATAAGCTAAAATATAAAATATTTAAAAATTAAAGCTTATAAAAAAAGTGTATAAATATTATTTTAGTAAAAATATTGTTTTTTTAGTAATAATTTTTAAATATTTTTAAATAATAACTTTTATAACTATTAAAAATAAAAAAGTGTTTTATATTTATTAAATATAAATAAATATATATATTAAAGTATTTAATTTATTTTAAATTAAGTTTATTATTAACTTAGTTATTATTTAAAACTATAATTTTTTAATTAAATAATAAAAAGCTGTTATAATATTAAAAAATAAAGTAGGTTTTTTTTTTTAAAATAATAAAAAAAGTAGTATTATTTAACTATAAAAATTAATTATATAAATAGTTATAAACTAATTTTAATTACTTTATTAAGCTTATTTAAATTTATTTTGCTTTTTTATATTTATTATAACTATATTAATTATAATTATATTTATTATAAACTTTATTTTATTAAAATTATATATATTTTTTTTATAATATTTTTATATTTAAAAGTTTTTTTATATATTTATAATATATATTATATTTAGTAAAATCTTTATAAAAAACTTAGTTATAATTAATTTAATACTTTAAAGATGTTTTAAAGGCTAATATATAGTTTATAAAGCATATAATTTAGTTAATATTAATAAAGTTGCTTTTTTATTTTATTAATAATTAATTAGCTATATTTTAAATATAATAAAGTTAAAGAAAAAATACTTGCAAATTTAAATTAATAATAAAAAAAATAATTAATTGCTTTTTAGTTTTAATAAATTTATTTAATATATTTTTGTTTTTATGTTTAAGTATAATATTAGCGATTTAGCGGCAAAAAGTTTTATTAAAAACGTAGTATATTTTTATAAGCTTATAAATATTAAAAGAAGGGTTTTGTTTAAAAGCGTAAGCAATAGTTTATAGTTTGGTTTTTTTTAACGCGTTATTTATTTTTATAGGTAAAGAAATTAAAGTTTTAAAAATAAAAGGTTAAAAAGTTAAAAAGTCTTATTATATAGTGGTATTTATTACATGGTGGTAAAACACGTTATTAAATTAATATATTGTTAATTAATTATATATATTTAGCTAAAAGGTAAAGGTGACCGCGCGTTACCTTTAATTACCTTTAATCACTTTTAGCCACCTATTTAGCCACCTTTAGCCACTTTAAAGGGCTAAGGCTACGCTAGTAAAGACTTTTTATACGAGGGTATATTTTACACTTTTTACCCCTTTAATTCCCTTATTTTTTCTTTTTTTTTATAATAAGCAATTAAATATAATAAATAAAACACTTTATTAACCTTAAATAAACTTATATATATATATATAATTATATTAACATTAATTAATATTTATAATAATTATTATACTTTATTATATAATAGTTAAATAAACATAAATTTGTAAAAATAATAATAAAGGTTAATAAAATGCTTTTTTTTTAATAGTTTAAAATAAAAAATACTTACTTTTATTTTATTGCTTAAAATTTTTATTATATAAATATACTCTTTTTTAATTATTTAAAGCAAAAAATATTTATATAATATAAAAAACAAAAAAATGTATTTTTTTTATATATAATTAATTACTATATAAAAAAAAAAAATAGCAAGCTATTTTACACTTTAACTTTTTTTACCATATAATAACTAAGTAAAAACCCCTTTTTTTAATTAATAAAAGCACTTATAATATAAATAAACTTTTTATATTAAAAAACCTTTATTTTTAAAATTAATAAAAAATTATAAAAGATTGCTTTTTTTTTTATATAAATAATTACTATATAAAAAAAAAGCAATAATACAACTATTTTACACTTTTAACTATATTGCTATATAAAAGCCAAACAATATATACACTTAACTATATTACCGTATAAAAGCTAAACAGTATATACACCTTTAACCCTTTTTACCGTATAACAACCAAGCAAAAACCTTAACCTTTTTTACTATATAACAACTAGGTAAAAACCTCTTTACCTCCCCCTTTTTTTCCCCCCACTTTATAACAATAGCATATAATTATACCATTAAAAAAGCAGCAAAAATACTTAACCTAAATATTTAATTTATATAAATATATATAAACAATAAAACATATAGCATTAAAAAACTAGATTTTAATTACGTGACTTAAAATAACCTTAATATATATATAATATATTAAACTTATAAATTAAAAAAAAAACTAAAATATTAATATAATTTAAGTAATATATATAAATATATATATTGTTAGCGTATGCCTATATAGGCCATTAAGGCTCTATGGCATAATACGTAGGGACCGCGTTGCCCGATTGTACAGGAGTACAATGAAGGGGCCCGTGTCGCGTATTGTGGGGCGCGCACACAAATATGTATGTAGAATTAGCTGAACAGGACTTACTTCCTGTTCCTTTACTCTATCATCATCAACAGTTAAAACAACCAATATACTTGCTATATTAGCACTTAAATTCACCTAGTTTCGCATATATAAACTAAATTAAGTTATATTTTTTAAAACTATATTATATATTATATTAAAAATTACTTTACCACTTTATATATAAATATATATACTTATATAAAAAATTAATATAGTTATATAACTTTATATAAATTTAGTAATAAAAAGTTATATTTAAACCTTTTTATAAATAAAAATCTTAAAAGCTAAAGCTTTTTATACGCTTTATACCTATAAATTTCTTTATTAAACCTATTATAAAAGCATTTTTAACTATTTATATAACTTTATTTACTATATAAGCATTTTTTTTAATTACTTATATAGTATTACTTATTATATAAACACCATTTTTTACTACTTATATAGCTTTTTTAACTATATAAGCATTACTTTTTACTACTTATATAATCTCCTTTATATTTACTATATAAATATTACACCTTTTTTTTTTTACTTTAATATTTATATAAATAAACTTAATTTTATTAAATAAAGCTTTATTAAACCTTAAACCATTAAAGCTTATATTTTTATATAAAGCTAAATTAAGCTTTATATAACTAATACTTATACTTATTACACCTTTAATATTTTAAAGCTAAGCTTTAAAGCCTTAAAAAACTTGTAAAGCCTTTATATAACTAAGCTTTAACTTAAAGTCGCATAGTAAAAAAAAAAAAGTATTTAAAAAATAAAAACAATAAAAAAAATATTAAAAGTTATATAGCGTATAATTAAATATCACTTAAATATATAGCTAATAAAATAAAGCTAATATAAATAAAAGCTATATAATTAAAAGCCTTATAACTAAAAGCTATATAGCTAAAAATTATATAAATAAAAAAAAGCAAGTTAAATTAAATATATATAGTTTATTATATAAAAGTTTTCTTTTAGTTTTTTCATTTATATATATATAATTAACTTAGTAAAGAAAAAGTATTTAGTATTAAATTAATATATTATTAGGTAATTATATATATTTAGCTAAAAAGTAAAAGTAATCGCATGTTACCTTTAGTTACCTTTAGCCACCTACTTAGCCACCTTTAGCCACTTTAAAGGGCTAAGGCTACGCTAGTAAGGACCTTTTGTATAAAGGTATATCTTACACTTTTCACCCTTTTACTTCCCTCACTTTTTCTTTCCTTTTATAATAAGTAATTAAACATAGTAAATAAAACACTTTATTAGCCGCAAATAAACCTATACGTATATATATAGCTATACTAATAATATAATTTTTATAATTTTTAAAAATAGCTTATAATTATATACTATTATTTTTTAAATAGCTTTGTTTTATTAAGTTTATATATATAATTTAAAATATTTTTACATTAATACTTTTTATAATTACTATATAATTTTTTTAAATTTTTATTATATTTTTATTAAATATTTATTTTATTTATAAATTAGCTTATTTATATTATATTGCTTTTTTTTTTAAATATAACTACTATATTTTTATTTAGCAAGTTTTTTATTATAATTACTTTTATTGTTTTAATTATTATATTTATTATTTTTATTATTTTTTTAGTTATATATATTATAAAAGCTAAGTTTAATATAGCTTATATTAAAACTTTATAATTATATTAAATAAAAAATACTATATAATTTAAAAGCATTAAAAAGTTAATTATTAAGTAGTTTATAATTAATATTATAATTACTTAAGTTTAATTAATAATAAATACACTACTTTTTTTTAGTTTATATATTATTATTTAATGAAATAGCGTGTAATTAATAAATTTAAACCAGTATATATAAAGGAAGCTTTTAAGATATAGTTTAGTGTTTTTATTAACTTTAGGTTTAAATTTTATTTTAAGTATAAAGTAAACAAACAGCTGGTTATATAGCTGTAAAATCTTTAATATAGCGGTATTATGCTTAAAGAGCATAATATTACTATTTTATAGCTCTTTTTTATAATAAAGCTTTATAACGGTACTTTAAAACTTAGTTTTATTTATTTTAGATTTTATTATATACTTTTTAGCTTTTATAAACTAAAGGCTAATAAGAGCTATAATATCTTTATATAGTTATAAAAAAAATACTATTTTTAAGTTTTTTAATATTATTAAGCTTATTTTTTTTTAAGTAATAAGTAAAAATAAAGCTTAATATATAGGTTTTTATGCTTATTTAAAGTAATTATTTTAACTTATTTTTTAAAATAATATTTTAATAATAATATATATATATTTAAATATAATATAAATGCTTATTTAACTAATAACTTACTTTTATTTAGAAATAAATATAATATTACTAGGTTAAATAAAATATAATAAATATTTTAGTAAAAAAAAAACATATAAATAAAACATTAAAAAATTATAAATAATATTATTGCTTAAATAAATATTAATATAACTTTTACGTTAATATATTTACTACTTTTTATTTATAAGCTATATATATTTTTTTAGTTTATTTATAACGCTTTTTTTTTTCTTTCTTTTTTTTTTCAACTTTTTTACAAACTTATTTAGTAAATATATTAAATAACCTTACCCCTTTTATATAAAAGCTTTATTAATTAAACCTAATGTTTTTTTTTGTTTAAAGTATTATTAATAAATTATTTTTATCTTTTATAATCTTATATATAGTTTTAATATAATTATAGTAGCTAATAAATAAAATAGTTATTATATTTTTTAAAAAGTTAAACATTTTATACACTAATTTATTTATTTGCTTCCTTTTATAAATAAGCTTTTATAAAAGGTTTTTAGTTTTTTATATAATAATAAAAAGTGTTTAATTATATTAAATAGCTATAATTTATTTAAAGTTTTTTTTTTAAAAAATAAAGCTTTTTTTTATTATTGCTTATTTGCTTACGCTTATAATATATTGCTTAACATTTTAAATAGTTTACCTTTTTTACTTACGCTTTATATGTTTATTAACATTATTATTTATAAAAAAATAACGCCTTTTTACTGCTTGCATGCTATTATTATTGCTTTTATATTACCTTTTAAAGCTATAACGCTATTTTCCTCTTTAATAAAAAAAAAAAATAATAATAACAATAATAAAAACAATAAACACGCTAGCTAGCTTGCTTTATAAAGTTTTTAAAGTTGCTTTTTAATAGCAAGCTTTACCGCGCTTTTTTTAAAGCTTAATAATAATAATAATAATAATAATAATAATAATAATAACAATATTTTTATAGTATTTACGCTAAGCTTTTTATTACTTATTTTTACTTTTATAATTTTTTGCTGCTATAATACTATATATTTATTTTATAGTGCTTATATACTTATTTTCTTTTTTTAATATTATATAATACTAGCTACTAGTAAGCGCTAAACTTTTTATAAGTAATATCCTTATTTAGCCTTTTAAAATAAGTTAAATAAAGCCTACTTTAATATAATTAAATATAATTATTACTATAAAAAATATATTTATAAATATATATACTATTTTTTATATATATTTACTTAAATAATATATAATTTAATAAACTAAGCTAACTTTTTTTATATAATTTTTTTATTACTTAATTATTTACTTACTATTTTTATAATAAAATTTTAAAAAAATTAATAAAATTAATTAATATTATTTTTTTATAAGTATTATATATTAGCTAATACTATAACAAAAAATTACATACGCTTACTTTACGCTTATAAATATAATAAAAATTCTTACTTAAAAATTTAAAAAAGCTTTTACTATTATTTTAAGCGCTTTAATATAAGCTTAAGCTTAAACTTAATTATTATAAGCTACTACTATATACTTTACTTTTTTTACTTTAGTTGCTACCGCTTTTTTTGCTTTTACTTTTGCTTGCTATTATTATTTTTTTTTCTTTTTTTTTTCCTTTTTTTTTCCGCTTTTCTTTTCTTTTTTTATAATAGTTTTATTAATATTATAATTAAATATAATAAATAAAAGTTAATATTTTAAATAAAGTTTAATAAAAGCTTTTAAAAGCTTTTACTTAGTTTTATTTTTTATTATAAGCTTAAAGCTATTAATAAAATAATTGTTTTTATTTTATAAATAGCTATTTTTTACTTATATAATTTATATTTTAAAAGTTAATAAAAACTTTAAAATATTTAAATTAAATTTATAACAAGTTTTTAATTAAACTATTTATAAGTATTTAATTAATAAAAAAATATAATACTTTAAAAGTGCTTTTAAAATACTTTTATTTTACTTATATATTTTAAATATTTATATAATATAATTATATATTAATTTTTTTATTTTCTTTTATAATAAAATATATAATTTAAATATTATTTAAAAAAATTATTTAATTTTTTTTTAAGTTTAAAGTAAAATCGCAAAATAATCTTTAAAAAGCTATTGTTTTTTTTTTTATAAGTTTTATTATATTAACTTTAGCTTTTATAATTAAAGTTAATATTATAGCTTTTTTTATAGCTTTTTATATAATTATACTTTTAAAAAGTAATATAATATATTTATAAAATAATTTATATATTTTTAAATTATTTGCAAATAAAACATTTTTAGTTATAAAAAAAGCTTATACTTTTATATCCCAAATATTATAAATAATCTTTAGATATTTTATTATATATAAATATTTAATTATTTACTTAGTTATTTTTAAGTACTTTTTATTTAAATTAATTAAATATTTTAATAGCTATATAATAATATATATAATATTTAGTTTTAATATAATAGTTATATATAAAATTAACTTAATATACTTTTAGTATATTTTAATTTATTTTTAAAAAGCTATTTCTATATATTTTTAAAGCTTTTTTATTAATAAAAAAATTGTTAAAATTTAGCTTTAATCTTTTAAATTATAATATTTAACAACTTTATTAATATACTTATTATATAACAAAGTAATTATTTTTTTTTTTTAGTTATAAATTACCTTAATTTTTAAAAACTATGCTATATTTTTTTAATTTTTAAAATTATATACTTTTTTAATTTTATTAATAATCTTTTATACTTTAATTATATACTCTTTTTAATATAAAACTAAAAAATTATTAATATAAAATATAAAAAGCACTTTATAATCTTTTATATAAAAAAAATATAACTTTTTTAATAAAAAAACTATTTTATTTTTTTTAAAAACTATTTTATTTTTTTTAAAAACTATTTTATTTTTTTTAAAAACTATTTTATTTTTTTTAAAAACTTTTATAAATTTTTTATACTATAATAAAAAAAAGTTTTATAGTTTATATAAAGCTTTTTTAAGCAATTTAATTTTATTATTTTAAATAAATTTTTTTAGTAAAAAATATATTATTAGCTTTTTTTTGCTTTTTAAAGCATTAAAAAATACTTTTATAATATTAAACTATTTAACTTTTATATTAAAATATATTATAATTATTATAACTAATTAAAAAGTTTTTATTATAAGCGTTATAATATAAGTTAATTATAATAAATCTTTTTATTATAAATCTTTTTAAATTATAATATATACTTTATAAGTTTTAAAAAATTCTTTTTTATTAAACTTATATATAAAAACTTATTTTAAAAGTAATAAAAAGCTTATTACTTAGTATATTAAAATAATTTTTAATGCTTTTTATTTTATAAGCTCTTTATATTTTTTATAAGCGTTTTTTTTAAACTAATTTTTTAGTAGATATTTTACTAAATCTTTTTAGCTTTTTAAAAATAGTTTAAACAAATTATTTTTATAAATCTATTTAGTATTAAGTGCTATGTTTAAATAAGCTTTTTATATTTAGTTTATTATTGTAGTAAATATTATATATAATATTTTATGCTTTTAATTGCTTTTATATAAAGCTTTTTACTAATTAAATAAGTATATTTTTAAAAAAAATAATTAGTTTTTATTTTTTAAAAGGCTTATTTTTTTTTTATATAAAATATAGTTATAAAAATAGCTTTATTGCTACCTTTTTTTAAGCTTTTATTTTATATAAGATTTTTTTTTTTTTTTTTTTAGTTTAATTAAAATGCTAAAAAAAATATTTTTTTTATATACTTTTACTTAGGTAAAAAATTACTTAAGTATAAATAATTTACGCTTTTAGCGCTATTTTTATATAATAAGCCTTTATTTAGCGTTATTTTATTTATTTCTTATATAAAAAATAAAAAAGCTTAAAAAGCTTTACTTTTTATATTAAAAATATTTTTTATACTTTTTAATATTTTTTTTAGTTTAAGTATTTATTAAAAAGTTATAAGTTTATATAACTAATTATTATAAGTTTTATTTTAGTTTTTTTTTAGCTTATTAAATACTTTTACTTTTAATTTTTACTTTTTAATTAAAGCAGCTAAAAGCTTATTAATTAAATTAAAAGCACTTTTAAAGTTTTTAAAAGCATTAATATTTAATTTATATACTTATATTATTTCTTTTTTTTATATATTAATTATATTTAAAATATTTTTAAATATATTTTTTATTTTTATTTTATTAATTATAATATTACTTATTAAAATTATTAAGCGCTTTTATTTTTTATAATAAAATAATTCTTTATTAAATTTTATATTATATATAAAAATTACCTTTTTTTACTTAAAGATTTATATTTTATATAGGTTGCTTACTTTATAACTAACTAAATATTTAATATAAGCTTATAACTTTATATTATAAGCTTGCTGTTTTTTTTTAGCAAGCTTATTTTTTTTTATAAAGTAGGCTTTATAGCTATATATTTAAATTTTATTTTAATTAAATAATAAATTACTTATTAATAATTTTATTATATTTAAAAAATACTATTTAAAGTATTATTAAAATTAAAAGTTAAATACTTTATTAAATATATAAAAACTATATGCTTTTAAAAAATTTATATTATATAACTATATTGCTACTTAAACAGCTTTTACCTATAAGTTTAAAAAAAGTTCTACTTTTAATAACATTTTAAATCTTTTTTTAATAAGCTTTTTTTTAGCTTTTTTTAAGCTTTTTACGCTTTTTTTAATATATAATAATAAAGTTTTAATATTAATCTTATTATTTTTTATTTAATACTTATATTAAGTTTTTTTTTATTATAATTATAGCTTTATTATTATTGCTTTTAATTTTATAAATAAAAAGCTTATACTACTTTATTACTTAGTGCTTAAATCTTTATATTTTTTTAAATATTAATATAAAGGTTTTATTATTTAATAAATATATTTAAAGCATTTTATTATATTTATTTTTAATAACTAATAGTTATAATACCTTATTATATTTTATTTTATAATTAAATAAATCTTAATATATTTTTTAAAAAGGTTATATTATACTTTTTTTTAAAGTTTAATTAAAAATTACTTATAATATATATATTTATATATAATACTTATATTTAATTTATAAGATTTTTTTAATTCATATATTTTTAGCTTTATATACTAAAGCTTTTAAAGCTTTTAATTTTAAATATCTTACTTTTAAGTGCTATATTTCTTTAATATCTTTTTTTAGCTTAAAAAAATTATATAATAGCTTTTATAAGCGCTTTTTTTAAATTATTATTAATATTACTACTATTATTTTAATAGCGCTTGCTAAAATTTCTATTAAAAATAACAAATTGTTTATTATAAATAAACTACTAAAATAAACTATAATAAGCTTATATTTAAAAAACACTAAGTTATAATATTTATAAAATTATATAACTAAAGTATTAATATATATTTTTTTATACCTTAATAAATAGTTTAAACTATAATATTAAATCTTTTTTTTTTATAAATATACCTTTAAAATAATATTTATATAAAATCTTTTTATTAAAGCAATATTAATTAAAATAAAATTTATTATATTTATTTTTTAAAAGCTTGCAAAAATATTTTTTATAATCTTTTTTTTTTTACTTAAAATTAAAAACTAAATAATTTTTATATTTACTATTTTTTTATTTTAAGCTAGTATAAATAAGCCTAGTTTTAAAAAATCTTTATAATTTATTAAATAAAAAACACTATAGTTATTAATAAAAATATTATTTAATAAAATATAAAAAGTTTAGCTTATTATAAAAAATATTGCTAAATTATTTATATTTAGCCTTAAAATAATTAGGTTAATAATAAAGTACTTAAAGTTAAACTTAAGCTACTTTTTTTTCTAAGCTTTATTTTAAAACTTTTTATATTTAAAAAAGATTTTTTATTTATATTTAATAACTTACTTATAAAACTTTTTTTAATATATATATTTTTACTACTTTTTAATATTAAATATTTGCTTATTATTTATTACTTAAATCTTTTACTTAATAAAACTTATAATAATAAATTTTAAAATTATATAAGTACTTAAATATTAAAAATAAGTTTAATTTACCTTTTTAAAACATAAGCAAAAGTATTACTAATATTTTTTGTTATAATTTTATTAGTTATTATTAAAAAATCTACCTTTTTAATTATTATTGCTTTAGTTAGCCTTTTAATTATTTTTTAGTATTTTTTCTTTAAGTGTAGCAAAAAATCTATTTTATTTACTTATTTTACCTTTTAACTCATTTATATAAATAAGCGCTTTAAAAACCTAGCTTAACTTTATTAGCGTTTTAATAAGGTTATTTAAAAGCTTATTTTTAATAAAAGTAATATATTAATAAATAGCTTAATTTAAAGCTAGCTTATATTTAATTATATTAAAGTAATTTTTATATATAAGTACTTTTTTTACTTTTAAAATCTAATAAATTTACGCTTTTTAAAAAGCAAGCTATTACTTTTAGTGTTACTACGCTATTTTTATATTGCTTTTATAAGCTTTTTTAAATATTTAGTTATATTTTTATTAAATATTAGTTTATTTACTTAATTTTATAAATACAAAAAACTTTTAAAAAACTTTTATAATTTTTTATAAAGTAGTTAAAAAGTTTAAAAGTAATTATATAATAATAATCTTTATATAACTTTTATAAACAGTTTTATATACCTAGTTATAAATAGCTTAATAATAATTTACTTATATAGCTTAAGTTTAAATAATTTATTTATATAATTTTAATATTTTTTTAAATTTTTTTATAATATTTATAATAATAATTACTTTTTTAATATATTTAAAAGGTATTACTTTTAAGTTTTTACTTAAAAGCTTTTAGTTATACTTTTTATACTTTTTTAACTTATTATATTATATTTAAGCTTTTATATTAAACTTTAGTAATTTTAAAAAAGCTTAAGTAAAAAGTTTCTTAGTATTTTTAGCGTTTAAGTTCATTAAATCTTATATATTATTATTTTAAAAATAATTTATTAAATTTAAAAACTAAAAAGTTTAATTGCAAAGGTTTTTTAAAAAGGTATTTAAAAAAATAATTATTAATTAGCTAAAGCTAGCTTAATAAATATTTTTATTTATAGTAAACTAATAGTATATAATAAATATAATTACTTAGTAATCTTTAAAAGTAAATCGGTAAAATAAAAATAAAAGCGTATTAATATACTTAAAAGCTTATAAAATACCTTTTATTTAATATATTAATTTAATAAGCAAACTAAGCTTATAATTTTAACAAAATAACATATAATTAATAAATTTAAACTAGTATATATAAAAAAAGCTTTTAAAATATAGTTTAATATTTTTATTAACTTTAAATTTAAGTTTTATTTTAAATATAAAGTAAACAATTAGCTGGTTATATAGCTATAAGATCTTTAATATAGCGGTATTATACTTAAAAAGCATAATACTACTATTTTATAACTCTTTTTTATAATAAAGCTTTATAACGGTACTTTAAGACTTAATCCCACTTATCTTAAATTTTGTTATATATTATATATAATTTATTAATATTTTATTAATATTTTATTTAATAGTTAAGTTATTTTAAGCTTTTTTTTTTATTTAACGCTTTAATATAAAAGTTTCCTGCTAAGCTTTTAATATATTTTTTATTAGTGCTTTTATATTTAAAATCTTTTTTAACTAATAAAAACTATTAAAAATTATATTTATTTTTTTATTTTTTTTATTTTTTTGCTTTGTGTTTTTGCTTATTTTTTTATTATTTTGCTATTAAAATAACTTTTTAATACTAAGGCCTATAATTAAATGGTGTAAAGACTAATTTAACCTTTATACGCTATTATTTAACACCATTAAGTCCGCTACACCTTGCGCTATGTTTTTAAGTTTAATATAACCGTATTTCCAAGTGTTTTTACCTTTTAAAAAGTAATATACCTAAATTATTTAATATAAAAAGCAAAGCCTAAAAAGTTAATAATGTTTTAAAATTTCTTTAAGTTAAATTAAGTTATTATTTAATGTTGTTAATAATTAAGTTAATTAATTTAAAGTATTTATAACTTTTAAATAATTACTAATTTTTAATATAATAAGTGATTAAAGCTAAAAGAATTTTTTTTTTTTTAAAATAATATACACTTATATATTTAAGCTAATTGCTTTGCTTTAAAATTTTTTATCTTATAATTTAAAATTTATTAGCTTTGCTTAAAATATTTCTTATTATTAATTTATTAATTTTAATATAATAATCGCTTAATTAACCTATAGCTTTTTTAATTTAATAGGTATAATATATAATAAAACTTTTAATTATTAAATATAAGCAATATTATATAAAGTAGTTTAATTAATAATATTTATATATATTTATTATTATATATTATATATAATTATAACCGTATATTTCATATAAAACCTAAATATAACTAATTTAATAAAGTGTTTAAAGGTACACTTTTTTATTGCTAATGATTTAACTTAATATAATATTATCCTTTATATTAAATATATATAAACAACTATTTTTAACACTTTTTAATGTTATATACACCTTTTAACATATATAAAGGCTTTAAAAAGTAGTTAATTAACTTTAGTGAGTATAAGGTTTAAACTAATAGTTTTAACATTATATATGTTTTAAAAAACAAAAAGAGGTAATTAGTGCTTATATTATTAAGCTAATAAATAACGCTAGCTATTATATTTAAATTTAATACATTAGTTATATAACTTGTTTAAATTTAATGCACCGGTTAACATAACCGTTGTTACCTACGTATATAAGCAACTGTTTTCAACACTCCCTTTATGCTATATACGCTATTTAACATATACAAGGGCCTTTATCCGAAGGCAGCTAATTGGCTCCGGTGAGTATAGGGCTCGAACCGGCAGTCTTAGCGGCTAATTGACTGTTTGCGTGTAGGGCACCCCGGTGAGTCTAGGGCTCAAACCGGCAGTCTTAGAGTTACGTGTGTTCCAGAGAACAAAGAGAGGTGTAATCAGCACTTATACCGCTAGGCTAACAAACAACGCTAGCTACTATGTTTAAATCTAATGCACCGGTTAATATAACCATTGTTACTTGCGTATATAAGCAACTGTTTTTAACATAACTATTATTACTTATATATATAAGCAACTGTTTTTAATATTAATTAAAGCTTTTAAAATATAATTTTTTAAATTTATAAAAAAGATCTTAAATATTAATAACTTTATAAATAAATTAAAAAAAAAAACTTTAGTAAAACCGTAATAATTAATTAAAAGTTTTTTATTATAATATTAAAACAAAGCTTATATTTCTTTTAAAAAATGAATTTATTTTTAATTTATTAAATTATATTATTATAACCTTTTAATAAAATATTTTAATTAAAAATATACTTTTAAATTATTTTAACATAAGTTTTATTTAAAACATATAAAAGTAAATATTAATAACTATATATTAATATATTTTATTTATTTTAAATTTAAAGCAAATTATTATTTAAAATATAAATAATTAAATATTTTACTTATTTTTTTTTTAATAAAAAAACTATTTATAAATTTTATTACTAGTTTATATAATATTTTTTATTATATTTAACTTATAAATATTATTTTTATTATTATAAACTAATTTATTAAGCTTATATATTTTTTTTTATTAATATTATTATAATAGCAATTACACTAGTTATTTTATTTTATAAAAAATTTAAATATTAATATAAAGCTTTTATAAATATTATATTTAATTTAAGTATTATTTTTATAAGCAAATTTTAATCCAACTTATATTACTACTTTAAAATTAAAAAAAAATATTTAATTACTTTTTATTTATAAACTATTAGCTAAATAAATTAAATAAATTAAATAATTAAAAGCTACTTTAAATACTTTATTAATAGTAATTAAATAAATTAACTTTAATTATTACTACAAGTTTTTTTTACTTTATAAGCAAATTACTTTTTAAAACTTTATATAACTATATACTTAAATTTTATTTATTTATTAAAAATAACATTATTTTAAAAAGGTATTAGCAATATAAAACCAATTATATAAATTATAAACTTTTTAAAACAAATTAATAAAATAAAAGTAAATTATAACTAAAAAGTATATAATATATTATAATAATAAACATAAGCTAATAACTTATAAAATAAATAATATAGTTATATTATTTATTAAAAACTTTAGGTTTAAATATTATATATTATTACTTAAGTTTATTAAATTATTTAAAGTTTTAGGTTATATAAAATTATAAATATATTGCTTTATAATTTTTAAGTAATATAATAAACTTTATAATATATTTTTTATTTAATTACTAAAAGCTTAAAAAGCTAATTTTTTAAATGCTTTACTTATATTAACTTTAAATAATAATAAAAACAAATAAAAAGTTAAAAATATAATAAAAAAATAAATATATAATAGTAAACAATATTATAAAATTAAATAAAAAAGCTAACTAATTAAATATAATTAATAAATATTAGCTATTAATATTATAGCTTTTTTAATTATTAAAAACTTTAAAAAATAATAAAGTTATAAAAAAATAAAAGCTATTAAAATTAGTAATTAAAATAAATTTTTAGTTTTAAAGCTTATTTAATTATTTTTAACCTTTTATTTTTAATGCTAGCAAAATAATTTTTAAAAAAATATAAAAACTTTCTTTTATATAATTAAAATTAAACTAAGTATTTTAACACTAAATTTTACGCTTTATTAATAAGCTATATAGTAATTACTTTTATATTTATATATTATTAAATTTAAAAATATTTTTAATTTTTAATAAAGTTTAATATAAAGCTTAAGCATTAGTATTAATAGCTTTAATAGCTAAAAACTTTATATGTTTTATATAATATTTTACTGCTAATATTTAAACAATATATTTATTATTTAAAGCATTTAAGTAAAATATATTATATAATAATATAAAACGTGTTAATTAACAAACTAATTATATTAAATATTAAATTAAAAACATATTAAAATAAGTTATTTATAATGCTTATAAAAAAAAAGATTTAACTAATTATTACTTAGTATTAATTTTAATATTTAGCTATATAAGCAAGTTATTAAATTTAAAATAATATAAATAATATATAAATACTAATAAAAAAAAAACTAAAAATAATATTAATTTTATTTTAACTTATAAAATAACCCTATTTTTATTAAAAACAATAATATTATTTAAATTTTTAAATATAATTAATTAAAAAAAACAACAAGCACTTTATTTAAAAAGTTTATTTAAATATATTATATTAAATAATAATATTTTAAGTACTTATATTTTATTAATAATAAATTTAATAGAAAATATATAAAGAAATGCTTATATTTTTATAAAAATCATAAGCTTTTTTATAGCTTTTATAAGATAATAAATTTAAATTAACTAAATAATATATTACTTTTAAAAGGAATTTTCTTTAATAAGCTAAAAAGTATAAGCAATATAATTAAAGTACTTATAATATATTAAAGCTTTAAAAATAAAAAGCTTATTTTATTTGTTATATTTATAGTTATAAACGTAGTATATTTGCTAACAAGCTTATAAAGGTATAAAAAAAAACAAAAACAAAATAAAAGTAAAACAAAAAAAATAAGCAGAAAAAAGTATATAAATATTATAATAACAGGTGTTTTTAATAATATTTATAAAGTTAAAACTAATGATGTTTAATAGCGGCTAAAAAAAAAAGAAAAAAAAAAAAAAAGGCACTTATATTAATAAGTAAATATAATTAAACATATATTAATAATATATATAATATTAATATATATAATATTAATACGTTACCTTATATAAATATAAGCTTATATACCTAAGTACTTATATTATTTATTTATATACTTAGGTATTTTATAACACTATTTTATTACATTATTTTACTTAAATTTAATTAATTTAATTAATTATTTATATTAAGTGAAAAATAATTTATAAAAAAAATAGTTGTTAAAAATTAAAGTATAAAAAATCGATTTATATTATTATATAACATTATTTTACACTTAAACTTATTTTATATATGTTTTTTCCCTTTTTTAAGCTTTAGTTTTATATAAAACCTTGTATTAATATATTATATATTATACTTAACCTTAAAAACTTCCCACTTTATAACAGCTTTTAACACTTTTATATATAAACTTATAATAAGTTTAATTATAATAAATTTTAAAAAATATAATAAACATATTATTATAATAGTTTATTTATATAAAACAAGCTAAAAAAAATATATATTATATTTATTAATATAACATAAGCTTTATTTTTATAAAATAACTTTTAAAAAAGTAATTATAATTAATAAAAATAAAAGGCATAAAAAAACAAGAAAAACTAAATATAATATAAATTTATTTATTTGTTTTTAAGTGTTAAGTTTTAGCTATTTTTTTATAAGTACTTAAGCATATTTATATACTAGTATTATATATATAATAGTTTTGTTTAATTTTATATTTTTAAAATTATTTAGCATAAAAGCAACTACATTGCGCAAAGAGACGCAATTAACCACTATTAAATAGCCACCTGCTATATATAATAGTATTAAATTTTATTATTTTTTTCTTTTCTTTTTCCATTGGCCTAAAACAGGTACATGGGAGATTAAACATTACGGCACCAGGAAATAAGAATTTAATGTGTCACATCCGGTCTAGGCTTTAAACTTTTGTTACAACTAAAAACAAAACTATCGACTATGCTATCTATGTCTATTTGTTGGTGCTTTCGAAGTGCTGTATAGCTAGATGTAAAGTTTGAAATCGGTCCTCCGCTCGCTTCGAACTTGCCACGAACAGCGTCGACCACTTGGCCCGAACCTTCGTTTGCAGACTCACGTCCACAAGCTGTTGTTCTCCGTCCTGCGTGACGCCCGCTTATAGCGACCAGAATCACCACAAGCCAACTCTTTGTATGAGCGCACGCTGGGTGTGACGTAATCAATTGGGTCGTTGCAAAAACATAAGCTGCGCTTGCGCTGTACAGTCCGGTCAGAGACAGCGGCGGCTGCAAGGCTGTTGCCAACATGTCCCCCCACTATAGTGCACACTACCCAGGCTCGGGATACTCGCAGTAGCTAAATGTCTTGTATAGCGAAATGGTTGATATACCTTCTACCGTGCCCAGCACGCCGTAATAAAAACCTCATTTTGCCCAGTCAAGTAATAATCGTCTTCAGTGCAGTTGGCCATGAGAAAAGAACATCCATTCTTAGACACCCGCTAAAGAAACATAAGCCGTGAAGCCATCGTCGAAGATACAACATGGGGATATCATTGCTGGCTTCCATGGACAAACGCCGGCACTGCACCTGGAGTGACACATGATGATCAAGGTCACGCATATTCTTTTTCCTCGGAGCAGAAGCCGTGAAAGCGAAGTCGTCTAGATTCGGAATGTCTGTATAGTCATCATCATCCTAAGTGAATATAGCTGTGCAAGGAGTTGTTGACTGAGATTTGCAAAGGCTTGCCAGCCTTAGTTTCCTTTTCTGATCAATTGCTCGAACCACTTCAATAGCCATGGTATGTAAATAGTCTCGAGGAAACGTCGTAGTTCCATACTGATCCTTGTCGATCCGGTCTAGGCTCGTCTCGATCTGAGCAGCGAGGTCTCTGTGTGACAGAGATCTCAGAATTATCGCGAGTTGAGCAAGCCGATCTTGCTGGTAAGGTGTCAAGCTGCCCACTTTGCTCTTGGTCTGCGGTACTTTGCTAACAGGGAATGTGGCCGTGTCGACCGTCGGACCGAGTCGCCAGAGATGATCATTGGTCCGGACACCCGACCCCGTAAGGTGCACGTTGATAAATCGGCAGCGTTTATTGAATGTCAGATCCGGCTTGCCTCCAGGGACGCAGAATCCTTGGAAAAGCAGGGTCTCAAGACATTTTGAAATAGTCATCTCCGACAGTAGACCCGAGGTTGACTCTCTTGGGCCGTTATGGAGGATCTCACCATTTAAGAGGCACATGGCGAGTGTGGCAAGGCTTAGGCTGGGTGCCTGTTGGCTTTGGGTGTGTAGGCGGACCGAGTACTGGCAACAGTTGGCGATGATGGGAAGACGGTCTGAAGCATGTCCAGCGTCTCTCCTCTTCTCGCGGAGGTGTGGATCACGATCTAGGTTGTAGAAGTAGACAAGTGCCTTAGATCTTTGGGATTACTAGAGTGTATATTCATATGATCTAAGGAGTAAGTTTTAATTATATAGGGAAAGGTTAAAAAATTGCTATTTATACTAGTAATTATATGTCTTATGTATAAAATGCGCTATATATTTACTATTTTATAATATACCTTTTAATTAAATAGCTTTTATAAAATATAAAGCTATTTAAAATAGTTTTAAATATAAAAAATTTATAGTAAAAAGTATTATATTTTATATAGCGTATATAACGCATACATAAGTGTTTATTACTAAAAGCTTAAATAACTTGTTTACTTAAGCTTATTAAGTAAATAAACCTATTATTGCTAATATTACTAGTGCTTTAAAATAAGTAGTTGCTTAAAAAAGCTTTAAAGTAATAAGTTACTTATTTTTATTATTATAGTTAGCATTTATATATAATAAGTTTATTAATCCTTTTTTTTTTTTTTTTTTTTTTAATTATTATATACTTTTTATAAATAAAAAAGCAATCGTATTACTTATATAATAAAACTAAGCTAATAAATTTATATGCTTAGCTTAAATTATAATTAAGCTTTTTTTTATAAGTTATTTTTTTTTTATTATTAAATATAATTTTTAAAAATTAAAAGCTTAAAAGCAATATATTAAGTAATTATTAATTAGCTAATATATATATATAATATTAAAAAATATTAAAATATTAGCTTTTTTTTTTATTGCTTTTTTGTTTAAGTAAATAATTTTTTATTTAACTATTTATATAAATATAATAATAATTTAAGTGCTATAAAGTGCGTATATAATATAAAAAAGAAAGCTATAAAAATTAGTATTATAAGTGCTAATAAGCTTTTTAAAACGCTTATAAATATACTTGCTGCTATTAATATTAATACTATTATTATAGTTATAGCTACATATAAAAACGCTTTAAGCTTAGGTAATAAGGCGCTTATAGCTTCTTTAACTTTTAATGCTACTATTGTTATTATTGCTACTATTGCTTTTAGCGCTTTTGCTGCTATTATTTACTAACCCCTTTTTAAAAACAAGCGCACTTGTGTGCTCGCAGCGATTATTTTACTAATAAGGCTGCTATAAGCATTAAGTAAGCTTGTTTAAAAGCTTTAGCTTATAATTATTAAAATTATATATAGTTAAGTTTAAGGCTTTTAAGCTAAATTATTATTATGTTTTTTTTTTACTATTAAATAATCTTTTATATAATAAGTAATTTATATTTTATAAATTTATAAAAGCATAAAAATAGTTAAATTATACTTACAATAAATTTTTAATAAGTTTATTTACTAGCATTTAATTTATTAATAAATAAATAATTTTAAATAAACTTTTATAATACTTTTATTTAAGCTATATATTTTATATATTTATATAATATAAATAAATAATTATTTTTTTGTTTTTATTTATTATTAGGTAAATTACTTAAATATTATTTCAGTAAATTATTTATTTTTATATAAGCTTTAATTAAATGTTTTAAAAAAGCTTTTTTAAAGCTATAGTTTTTATATTAGTAAGTTTAAAAGCATTAATTTTAGCTTTTATAATAAATATAAAAATTATACTTTAATATATAGCTTTTTAAGCGATTATATTTTTATATAAAAATATAATATAGCTATAAAATAATTTTTTAATATTTAAATTATTTGTAAAAAAGGTATTTTTTATTATAAAAAGTATTTAAGCGCTTTAAAAATTTATATTATATATAATTTTTAAATTTTAAGTATAATATAAATATTTAATTATTTAGTTAGTTATAACTATATATTTTATACTAAAGTTAATAAAATATTTTAATAAAATAGCAGTTATAAATATTATATTAAGCTTAATTATAATTATAATATAAAGTATAAATTTTATATGCTTTTAAAAAGCTTTTATTTATAATTAAATAGCTTTTTTAAAATACTTTTAAAGCTTTTTTAATAGTAAAAAGGTAACTAATATTTAATTATTATTTATTAGGCTAAAATACTAAGCAATCTTTTGTATATACTAATTATAAATTAAAAATATTTTATATGTTTTATAATTTTTAATTACTTTAATTTTATAAAATTAAAAGACATTCTTTTGCTTTTTAAAAGTATATATTACTTTAATTTTTAAATTACCTTTTTAGCTTATATTAAGTGCTTTTTATTATAAAAAATTATACAATTATTTATATAAAATATTATATATATATTATAATTTTTTAAATAAAAAAAGCATGGGTTTTTTAATAATAAAATTATATATAAAGCTTTTAATATATTTAAGAACTTTTTATATTATAATAATAAAGAGTTTTTAAAGTTATATAGCGTTTTTTTAAGCAATATTACTTTACTTTTTTTTTTAAAACTATTTAATAACTTATATATTATAAAGATTTTTTTAAATCTTTTAACGTTTAAAAAAGCGCTTACTATATTATATTACTTAGCTTTTATATTATATTATATAATTATAACTATTATAATTTAAACGCTTTTAATTATAAATATTAAAGTATATATAAATTAAAACATATTCTTTATTTAAAAATTATTTTAAATTATTAAACATAATTTATATACTTTTAAATAACTATTTTCATTAAATTTATAAGTAAATATTTATTTAAAAAATAATAAGTTATATTAAGCCTTTAAGCATAAAATTACTTTTATAAATTTTAGCTTTTAAAAAGCAATAATTTTTTAAACTATATTTTTATAAAATTAATTTTTTAATAAATCTTTTATTAAATCTTTTTAAACTTTAAAAAATTGCTTTATAAAATTATTTTTATAAACTTTAAGCTATTAAAAACTAGCTTTTAAGCATTGTACTTTATACTAATATATTATAATTATAATTATAAAATATAATATTTTAAATTTGTAATTTTTTTAATAAATAGCTTTTAATTAATTAAGCAAAAAAGTTTTTATAAAATTAAATTAATAAAAATTATATAAAATAATTATATTATACTTTTTATAAATTATTTTAATAAAAATTATAAATATAAATTTTTTACTTTTAATTTTAAAGTTAAAAAGCTTACTTTTTAACTTATAGCTTAATTTTATTTTAAATAAATAAATTTTTTTTTGCTTTTGTTTATAAGCTAGCTTTTTGTTAATTATTATAATATTTTTAGTAAAATTTTTATTTGAAGTATTTTTAGTTGCTTTTTTAATTTTAATAAAATATATTTTTTAAAAAAATTAAAGATTTTTACTTTTATTTATAGCAAATTTAAATTTTTTAAATTTGTTTATTATAACATTAAAGCTTTTTTTTTTTTTTTTTTTAAGTATTTATTTAACTTAAATATTTTTAAAAAAGTTATAAATTTATATAGCTAATTTTTAAAAGCTTTATAATTATTTTTTTTATACTTTATAATTGCTTTTACTTTTAATATATATTTTTTTAATTAGCTTTTAACTAATAAATTAAATAAGTTAAAATTATTTTTAAACTAATTAAAAAGATTAATATTTAATTTATTTATAATTAGTAGTATTATTTTTTTATATATATTACAAGTTTTTAAAAAAAATTTTAATATAAGTTTTATTATTTTTAAGTTTTAAATAAAAGCTTAAAAAATCTACTAAGCTTTTTTTTAGTACTTTTTTTAATAAAATTTTTTTTTATTAAATTTAATCTTTTTAATAATAATTATTTTATTTAATTAAAAGATTTAAATATAATATAAATTAAAAGCTTAATAGCTTATTAAATAACTTATATAAATATATTAATTAACTTAATAAACTTATTAATTTTTATTAATAAGTTTATTAAATTTTATAAAGTAAGCTTTATTTTTATATACTTATATATTACTTTAATTTAGCTTTAAATTAATTATAACGTTTATTATAATTTAAAAGTTATATTACTTAAAATATTACTTAAACTATATAAAAACTACTTTTAAAAAGGTATAAAAAGTATAAGCTTTTAAAAAGCTTATATTATAAAGCTATAAAGCTGCTTATATAGTTTTTAGCTAAAAGTTTTATAAAAGCTTTATATTTTATAGTATTTTTAAAGCTTTTATAATAACTTTTTATTTTGCTTTTTTTTTTTTATAAGCTTTTTAATATAAGCAAAAAAGTACTTAAAATTAATTTTTTAATTTTTAGTTTAAATTTTAAAAGCTATTTTTTTATTGCTTTTAATTATAATAGTTTTATTATTATTATATATTTTATATATTAAAAGCTTATATTATTTTATAATTTAACATTTAAAATATATAAATATAATAAATACTTTAAGCTTTATTTAATTATATAATATATAAATATAAATTATTTTATAATATTTATTTTTAATTGCAAATAAGTAGTATAATTTATTATAACTTTTAAAGTAATTAAAAAGATTTTAGTTAACTTTTTAAAAAAGGTATATTATATACTTTTTAAAAACTTTATATAAAATTACTTATATAGTATATATTTAAGCGCACACTTTACACTTTACCTTTTTAATTTTTTTAATTTTTAATTTTTTAGCTTTATATATTAAAACTTTTAGTTATTTAAAACCTAAATACCTAGCTTACTTATATTAAAACTTTTTAATATTTTTATAAAGTTTTATAAAATTTACTAAAAGTTTTTAAAAATAAACATTTTTTATAACAACAATTAATTTAATTATATTTAATAAAATTTTAATAGCATATAAAAATTACTTTAGTATTAAAAAACTACTTAAATAAAAAAAAAAAAGCTTATATTTAAAAAAAACTAATTTATACTTTTAAATAAGCTTTTTTAACAAAATATTATTAATTATATTATTAAAATAAAAAAAGTAATTAAAACTATAATATTAAATCTTTTTGTTATAAAAGCAAGCTTTTAATATTATATTAATATAAAAGCTTTTTATTAAAATAATATTTTTTAGTATTAAGTTTATTATATTTATACCTTAAAAGCTTATTACTACTTTATAAATAATTTTTTTTTTACTATTAAGTACTAAAAAGTTTATAATACTAATATTAATATTTTTATTTGCTTTAATAAATATAAAAAACTTTAGTTTTAAAAGCTTTTTACTATTAATTATATATAAAGCTTTTTGCCATTAATTATATATAAAGCTTTTTGCTATTAATTATATATAAAGCTTTATAATTATTTAATATAATATTTTTTAATAATAAATATAAGCTATATTTTATAATAATATATATATTAAAATTTAAATTAATTTTATTAAAAGTAAATATATTAATTATAATAAACATTAAGTTTAAATTAAGCTATTTATTATTATTTAATTTTTTTTTTTTTTTAATTGCTTTTAAATATATTTTTTTAACTAACTACTTTTTTTTTACGATTATATCTTATAACTTAGCTTAACGCATATAGCTTTAATTAATAATAATTTATTAAATATATTTAAAAGTTATTATAACTATTTAATAGTTAGTAAATTTTATAATAGCTTTTTATAAGCGCTTATATACCTTTAAGTTTTATTTATAAATAGTAATAAAATTTAGTAAATATAAGCGATTATAACTTTAAAATCTTAATTCTTTAGTTTTAATAAATCTTTTATAAAATTAAAAGCTTGGTTATAATTAATTTAAAAGTTTATTATTAATAACTAAAAAACTTTTAAATTTTTAATACTTATTATATATAATTTTATTTTAAATTATTATATAAAAAAGCTTTTTATTTTATTTAAAAATAGTTATTAAATAACCTAGCTACTTATTTAATATAAGCGTTATAATTTACTAATATATTTATTTAAGCTTTATTTAAACTTTAATAGCTTTTAAAAAGCTTTTAGTTATAAGCACTTTTAATATATCTAAAAAATCTTATACTTTTACTTTTAAATAAGCTTTATATTAGCTATTTTATTAGCTTTTAAGCTTACTACTTTTATTATAAGTATACTTAAGTATTTTTTTATATTTATATTATATATTAATTTATATAATATTAATTATAAAATTAAAATAAGTATATAAATGCTTAATAAAAGCTTAAAAAGTAATATCTTTTAAAAAAATAAGCTTTATTATAACTATAATTAAATTTTTTTTATTTACTATATTATTTACTTATTTAAAAATAGCTATAACATGTTTCACCACCATGTAATAAATACCATTATATAATAAGACTTTTTAACTTTTTAACCTTTTATTTTTAAAACTTTAATTTTTTTACTTATAAAAATAAACAACGTGTTAAAAAAAACCAGACTATAAATTACTGCTTACGCTTTTAAATAAGACCTTTTTTTTAGTATTTATAAGCTTATAAAAATATACTATATTTTTAACAAAACTTTTTGCTGCTAAATTACTAGTGTTATGCTTAAGCGTAAAAATAAAAATATATTAAACAAACTTATTAAAACTAAAAAATAATTAATTATTTTTTTTATTATTAATTTAAGTTTATAAGTGTTTTTTTTTTAAGTTTATTATATTTAAAATATAGCTAATTAACTATTAGTAAAGCAAAAAAGCAGCTTTATTAATATTAATTAAATTACGTATTTTATAAACTATATATTAGCTTTTAAAATATATTTAAACTATTAAATTAATTATAACTAAATTTTTTATAAAGATCTTATTAAATATAATATATATTATAAATATATAAAAAAAACTATTAAGCGCAAAAATATTATAAAAAAAAATATATAAAATTTTAATAAAATAAAGTTTATAATAAATATAATTATAACTATTATAATTATAATAAATATAAAAAAACAAAATAAATTTAAATAAGCTTAATAAAGTAATTAAAATTAATTTATAACTGTTTATATAATTAATTTTTAAGGTTAAATAGTGCTGCTTTTTATTATTTTAAAAAAAAAACCTATTTTATTTCTTAATATTATAATAGCTTTTTATTACTTAATTAGTAAATTATAGTTTTAAATAACAGCTAAATTAATAATAAACTTAATTTAAAATAAATTAAATACTTTAATATATATATTTGCTTATATTTAATAAATATAAAATATTTTTTTATTTTTAATAATTATAAAAGCTATTATTTAAAAATATTTAAAAATTATTGCTAAAAAAACAATATTTTTACTAAAATAATACCTATATACTTTTTTTATAAGCTTTAACCTTTAAATATTTTATATTTTAGCTTATTAAAAAAAGTATATAATATTAAAATTAGCAATATTATATAAACTAATATAACTTATATTTTAAAAGAAAACTTTTTACTTATATTTTTTAAAGCTTATATTTAAATAATAACGCTTAAAAATATTATATTTAAATTTAAAGCTATTAGCTTTATTTTATTTAACTTAAATATTATTATTTTAAAGCTTAAAAGTAAGCTAATTACTTTTATATTATTGCTATTTTTTAAACTATTTTTTATTATTATATTTTTAATAACGTTTACTAATATTAAAAAAGTTATTATATAAATAATTTATTTAAAAAATTATATTTAAAAACATTAAAATAGCTTTTTAAATAAAATTTTTAATATTATAGCCTTTTTATTTAAAGCTATATATTTATTAATATATAAGCAAACTTTAATTTTAAATAAAATTATTAAGCTTTAAAAAGCTAATTATATATTTAATAAACGCTATAAAACAAAAAATAAGTAATTATAAGCTAAAAAAGTACTTACTTTAACTAAAAAAATAAATTTTTAAGTTTTTTAAAAAGGTAGTAATTTAGTAAATCAAAAAAATATTAAAAGTAATAGTTATTAAGTAAAAGTAGCTAAGCGTGCGCACTATTATAGCATATATAGCAATATTAATTATAATGCGCAAATATATATAATAAAAGTAAAAACATTTAATAAAAAGGATTTTAATTAATTTAAATTAATTTAGTTATATTATAGTTATTTTTTTAATATATAATAAAAATAAGTTTTAAAAGTCTTATTATATAGTGGTATTTATTACATAATGGTAAAACATGTTATATTTATTTAATTAAGTTAATTAATTAAAATATTTATATTTATAATTAATATATTACTTAATAAGCTTTATAATAATCTTTTTTTTGCTAAAATTTATTAAAAAGCTTAAAGCAGCTTTTTTTTTACTAAATAGCTTAGCTTTTTAAGCAATAAGCTTTTTTTTATAAGCTATAAATCTTTTTTTAAAAATTATAAGCTTTATATTATTTTTTATAAAACCTTTAAAAATTACACTAAAAAAGTCTTTAGCTTTTTTAATGTTTAAATTAATTAAATCTTATATTTTATATATGCTTATATAAAACTTTAAACAATTATATTATATTAAAAAGTTATAATAAAAGTTAAATTAAATTTTTTAATTTATAAGCTTACTTAAAGTATTTAAAGTTATAATAATTTTAAAAAAAATAAAAAAAATAATTAATTTTATGATTTAAAGTATATAAAATAAAAATAAAATTATATAAAATAAAAATAAAATTATATAAAATAAAAATAAAATTATAAAAAATATAACTAAAATAATCGCTTTAAAAAATAATAGCACTAGTTTTTAAAAAACTAAGCTTATAACTTTTATAAAAATATAAATCATAATTTAAGTTATAAAAGTAAATCAGTGCTTTAAATCTTTAAAATTACTAAAGTATATATTTATATAATTTAAAAAATAAGTTTTAGTTATATAAGAAAGGGTTAAAAGACTGCTATTTATGCTAGTAATTACGTGTCTTATGCGTGAGATGCGCCATGTATCCACTATTCCGTGACACCTCTCCACATCATTAATAATCTTTGCGGTCATAGAGTCCGAGCTTTGTAGAAGTAGCCTATATTCCCCAGCGGTATCTATGACTTGGTCTATACCTTTCCCTTTCACTCCGTGCGTACGGAGCGCCAGACATAACCGGGTAGCCTGGTGACAAAACACGGCGGAGTTGATGCAAAGCTCACCCGGGATATCACCAAAGATGTCACACTTCCGCTTCCTGGCCTCTAGATCCGGTGGGTGACGGATAAGCAAGGTCATATTCTTCCTTGCTACATAGTTCTCTTGGAAAATCCAAGCCCTCGTCCACCACCGGTCTCCTGTAATTGCAATCAGTAGCCCTAGTGCTCTCTGCGCCCTGTTTAGGCTCCTCCCTTCTAATAGTTAAAACTGTCGAGTTTTTCTGTTGCCCTTGACCAGCTTCCCTTGAAGTATGGCTACAAGGATATTCAGGTCGTCTAATGAGCACATGCGGTTTTCGAGTAGAGCAATGGGGTGATTACTTCTTTGATACACCAAGTCCATCGTTTGCACGGCAGCGCGCTTCTGCTTGCACTCCTTGTGGGAACAAGCTGTTTTGCATTTACGTTGCGGAATGCTCTGCCGATCGACCCAAAGAAGCTTCACGTTACAGGCGCTCATATACTTAAAGGTGCGGTCCTAAACGCAATCTCAAAGTGTTAACAGATTAAAGTGTTTACCACTTTTATTTTAGACTTTATACTTTAACTTGTAGTTCTTTTTATTATTAAATGGTTTTTATAAGTATAATACGGCTATAAATTCTTTATTTTTTAAAGTGTTAATTTAGTGTTAAAATACTAAGGTTTACTTTTTACGCTTTTTATATTATAGTTTATAGCAATACTTAAGCTAAAGCTATTTACGATCTAAAAAAAAGCATTTTAAGTGTTTAATAAAGCGGAAAAAAGTTTGCTATTAAACTTAAGATTTTTAAATATTAAAAAAGAAAAAAATAAAGGGTTTTTTATAACATGCGGTGATTTTTTATAACAACTTGTTATACTTATTACTTTTATTGTTTATATCTTAATTTTTAATATCCTTTATTTTTACTATATCTTAAGGATAATATAACGAGTGGTATTATAAAATCAATATAGCTTAATAAATAAATGCTTTAAAGAGGTTAAAATTTATAATGTGAAAAAGCCTTAGCGCTACCTTTGCTATTAAATATAAAGGATAATATTATATTAGGTTAAATCACCAGCAATAAAGAGGTGTACCTTTAAACACCTTATAAAGTTAGTTATATCTAGGTTTTTTACTAAATACGCGGTTATAATTATATATAACATAAAATAACAATATATATAAATATATTAATTTAAACTATTTTATATAATATTATTTATATTTAATAATTAAAAGTTTTATTATATATTATACTTATTAAATTAAAAAAGCTATAGCTTAATTAAGCGATTATTATATTAAAATCAACTAATTAATAATAAGAAATATTTTTAGCAAAGCTAATAAACTTTAAATCTTAAAACAAAAAGTTTTAAAATAAAGTAGTTAGCTTAAATATATAAGTATATATTACTTTAAAAAAAAATAAACAAATTTTTTAGCTTTAATAACTTATTATATTAAAAATTAATAACTATTTAAAAGCTATAAATACTTTAAGTTAATTAACTTAATTATTAATAATATTAAATAACAACTTAATTAATTTATTAAAAGCTTTATAAATAATATTTAAAATAACTTTAATAAAATAATTTATATTTAGTACTAATTTAAATAATTATGTTGAAATACACTAGCAACTGCAGGTGCTTATAGGGGGGGTGTAGCCCCCTAGCTGCAGCCCTGCCAGCAAGGCTAGCAGTCATTACAGGTGGCGTACATGCCACACCTGTATAAGCCACCTACAGGTGGCTTATAGTGGCTACAGGTGACGTATATACAGGGCTAGGGACCCCTAGGGACCCCCTAGGGACCCCTAGCAAGGTTAATACAGGGCTAGGGACCCCCCTAGGCCTACTAGCACCACGCTAAGTAAAGGGGGGACCCACTAAGGTAATCAGTCTAGGGTAACGCCCCACAACTAACCTATTGTAAGGGTTATCCCCTATATAAGGGTTCATCCCCTGTAAAGAGGTCCTATATAGCCGAGGTTAACTCCACTATAATCCACTATAAAGCCAAAGGTTTTAAGTAGTCCAAACGCTAAAAATAGTCTATATATACAGCACTTTCCGCTATATTCAACAAATAAAATTCTAATCAAGCAAGCAATATACTCCTACCTTCTCCCCTATATTACCTCACTTATAGTAAATATTATCCACTATAAATTCCTTGCTTCCAGCACTATTAGTAAGCCCACTTCCACTATAACCTAAGTGCCCCTTTAAATATTAACATTTTATGCTAGTATACAAAACCACCTTTAATAAGTTATAAGCCCAGCATAACGTTCTGCCAAGACCAGCTATTACTGCTGTTTACCTCCGTAATATAAAGCGTTTATCCTTTATTACAGCGATCCCTCCCCCCTATACCACTCTCCGTACTGTTATTTATAGTGCTTTTAGCACTATAAATCACTATAATAGCTACCCTTCCAAACGCACCTAATACCTCTAATAATAAAAATAACTCCCCTACATCAAACCAAATACAAAAGCTTATTAAAAGCATACAAAGCCTACAAAGCTTTCAAACCAGCTTACAACAACAACTACAAGCCCAAAATAACCAGTTCAACACCGCTATTCGCGCTATTACCACTAGTATTCAACGCCTAAAAACCCGTTACAACGCTAGCAACCGCCTTACACCCCTTAAAAACACCCCTACAACCTCTACTAAAAAGCCTATAGCAACCTTTACTACCTCTTCTATAATACAAAGGCAATTAAGTAAAAAAATCACTAAAAAAATCAACAACTTCCTTAAACCTTAGCGCCTAAAAAGCCCTAAAAACTTCGATCAATAAACCCAAGCACTCACTATAGTCTTTAAAGCTATAAAAATTCCAACGTTTATAAAAGACCCCACTATATTACAAGCCTTCAACAACCCTAATCAAGCCGTTATTTTACTGCTATTACAAAACAGCCTAAGCCCTATAGCACAAGCTAACATAGCCTATATTCACAACCTTATAAAAGCATTTCAAACGCTTTTAACCCTCTATAAACCTAACAACAACAACACTAAAGATTTTCTCTATAAGGCCTTTCACACCCTAAAGTTCTCTCAAAGCACTAATCTTAGCACCTTTAACGCTAAATTTAGCAGTATCACTACCCGTTTAGCAAAAAAAAGTACTATAGTTAACTAAATCAATCAGTATAATAACTACCTAAAGGCCCTAAAAAACTCCTATACAGCATAAGTAAATCAAATGCAGCAAACTATTCAAACCCTTCAATCAACACTTACACCTACTACAACTACAGCAAGGTTGCCCCTTATAATTATAATGGAGTTCTTAATGGCAAATACCTTACAAAATTAACAAAACAGTGCCAAATCAACAAATTCTCACTTAAAACCTCTTAATAATACTATTAACTAGGTAAATAAACCCTTTAGACACCCCCCTAAACCCTTTCAAGGTAAAAGTAGTAAAAAAATCAGTAGACCACCTAAATCTCCAACCAAACCCACTAAAAAGTCCACTAAAAACACCGTCAACACATCCTTTTTAGTAAACTACAGCGCTACCCCTTTTACACCTTCAGTAAACATAGTATCGTTTACCCTAAAAACCCCTAATCAACAAATTAATTCAGCGCAGTTAATAAACTCAAAACCTCCTAGCACACGCTATAAAATTCCCTAGCTATACGATATAAGCAATACAGTACATATCTCCAACAGCCTTCACTAGTTTAGCACCTACGTCAAATTTATAAAAAACGTTTCCCCTATAATAACAGCTAGTAAACCACTAAAACCACACAGTAAAAGCACTATTTAGCTAAAACCTCACTGTTTTAGCAACAAATACAGCACTTTTAAGCTAAAAAACGTACTATATATACTAAAATTCAATATTAACATTATTTCCAAAGCATTATACTACCAATCAAAAAGATCCCTCAAAGGACTTAGGCTAGTTAATAGCAAGGGCAGCGCCCTAACAACGCTAAAGTTTATAGATTTAAGCTTCTATCTTACCCTAAAAAGCAATTCTTAACACCCACCACAACACCTACCTACTACCCATAGCAACATAATACAAAGCAATCACCTAAAAAGCAACTCATCCCCTAAATTACAAGTGTTACAAAGCACTACAACGCTTAAAACTTCTAATATAACAAGTAGTTTATCCCCTATAATCAAAAAAACAATAGATTTAAAAATCTCTAACGTAATTAAAAGCAACCTCCTACAAGGTAGCAACCTAAAGAGTAGCACACCTTTAGAAACACCTAAACCTTTTAAGCTTCTAAAATCAGCTATGCTTTAGCACTGCAAACTAAAACATATAAAGCTTTCACTGCTAAAAAAAACCGCTAAAATCACTATAAAGCTCCCAAGCTTTAATTCCATTAGTAAAAAAGACTTTTTCTGCAAAAAGTACGCTATAAACAAAACTACTAAACGCTTAACCTTCACTAAAGTTAACGATCCACCTATCGCTTTAGGTATTATAATAAGTAATTTATTCACTATAAAGCCTATACCGCACTCTTAAACCCCTTATATTTTAATTTTAATAAAACAAAAAACGCGTTACCGCTAGATTTAACTGCTAAAAAATAAATCAATAACTACTGTTTACACTATTATAAAAAGGGTATTTAAAGGTCTAAAAAACCGCTACAACCGCTATCCAGCTCACTTTCACTTCGATTCAAGCACTAAAATAAATAACAGCCTTATTAATAACTAGTTACAAGCTAAAAGCATCAGTTTTAGCACCTCTAGCCCCTATACACATAAACAAAACAGCCTAGCAAAACAATCTATTAAAGTAATTCTCAATCGCCTACAAACTACCCTACAAGCCTCCAAGCTACCACTATACCTTTAGTGCTACGTTATAACGCCTATAGTAAACTTAATCAACCGTACAAAAGTTACCAACAAAGATTTAACCCCCTATCAGCTGCTACATAATAAGCTAAAACCCAATTTAGCACCTTATATACCCTCCCTCACCCGCTATAAAGTTATAAGCTTTAAGTACCTATTAACTATACCCCACAAGTCACAGGTTAAAGCCTATAAGCTTGCCAAACGCGCTAAATATAACAAGATTTTAGCAATAATTAGCACTAAAACCTACCTAGTTTACATACCTAAACATCACCTAATTACTCAGTTTACAACGCTAAGGCTGCTAAAAACGCTAATTCTAGCAGACAAAGCCCTTATTAACAGCGAAACTCCTCTACCAAAGGACCTACCCAGCACAAACCCACCTAAGACCCACCTACCCTTTAGCAAATCTACCCCTAATAATAACTTTTAATCACATACACCACTTGTTACAAAGGACTCAAAGGGCGCTACACCCACTAAAGCACTAGATTTAAAGGAAATAATAACACCTACACCTTTTGTTTTTCTACTAAATCCAGCTATTTTAGTAAAACTACCCCCTATTTTACTAAAATCTAAAGCAAAATATAAAGTAATAAATAACAATTTAGAAGGCGATCTAATAGATTTAAACCCTACTAAACCTTTTATAAATTCAGTGGTTTAAGGTATTGTTTATACTACTACAGCTGCTTTAAAAGAGCCTAATACGCTAAAACAAGCATTAAAAACACTTAAAGGTCCTCTATGGTTACAAGCAGTTAGGTCTAAATTTCAACAGCTATTAGAATTTAAAGCCTTCTGTTTTTTACCTGCTAAAAACCTTAAAAAACGCCCTATAAGTAGCCGCTAGGTGCTAAAACGCAAGCTAAACCAGCAAAAATCAATCGCTAAATATAAGGCTAGATTTATTATTAAGAGCTTCAAACAGGCCCCTGGCACTAATTTTACAAAGACCTTTATAGCTACTGCTATCTTACCTACTTAGCAAATTCTACTAGCTTTAGCAGCTATTAAAAACTAGAAAATCAAGCAAATCGATTTTATAAAGGCCTTTCTCAACGGTGACCTCACTAAAACCCTTTATATCAAACCCCCAAAAGGCCTAGGGATTATTCTAAAAGACCCTAAAATTCTAGAATTAGCGGTTTAACATGGCTACAAGCCTAGATTACAGTAGATTCTCTAGCTGCTACAGGCCCTATATAGCCTAAAGCAGGCCCCTAAACAATAGCAAAAAAAGCTATTTCAGCTACTAAAAAGCCTAAATTTTAGGCTTCTAGTTAATAATGCCTTTATATACTACGAGGCAACTTCAAGCACCTTTATAATAACCTACGTTAATAACTACTTGCTAATTAGCCTGGATATCCACTATATCCAAGGCTTAAAAACCAAAATCAACGCTATATATAGCATCAAAAACCAAAGCCCTATAGCCTGGTTTTTAAGTGCTAAAATCAAGCGTAATAAGCCTAGCCGTAAGCTATATTTACAGCAGCCTCAGTACATCAAACAAGCCCTAAAAAAGCTAAAATTAAAAAATATTAAACCTATTAAAATTTTGCTACAGCCTGAAATTACAAAGCTAAAAAAGTACAGGTTCTCATTAGCACCTACTAAAGCTCACTATTATTTAGTGCTTATAAAGACTACAAACTACCTAATATAAATCACTAGGCCTAATATAGCATTTACCTGCCAATGGCTAGCTACCCACATGCAACACCCTTATAAACTGCACTTTACAGCAGGTATAAGGCTATTTAAGTACCTAAAAGGCACTATAAAATTAGCCTTAGTATTTAGGAATTCAAAGGGCTTTATACCCCTTAGCAGAACCTTTAGCCACCTACCTATAGTCCTTAGTGATAGTAACTATGCTAAATACCCTAAAACCGCTAAATCCACTTAAAAATATACTATTATAATAGCTAAAGCCGCTATAAGTTAAAAAGCTAAAAAAGCTAGCATAGTAGCCTTTTCAACACTAGAAACTAAATATATAGCACTCACAAAAGCTATAAAAAAAGCTCAGTAGTTAAAAGGCCTTTATAACAAGATCTAGCTACTAATTTTAAAGCCTATAATAGTATACAGCAATAATATAAAAGCTATAACAACCACTAAAAACCCTAAATACCACCAACGCACTAAACATACCCTTATAAAATTCCAGTTCACCAAAAATGCTTATAAAGCTCAGTTAGTAAATATACGCTATATTCCTACCACTAAAATAGTAGCTAATAAGCTAACTAAAGCCCTAACACCCGCTAAACAAACTAATTTCCAGCGGATGTTAGGCCTATTAGCTAGCACCCTAGTTAAAAGGGCGTATTAAAATACACTAGCAACTACAAGTGCTTATAAAGGGGGTATAGCCCCCTAGCTGCAGCCCTGCCAACAAAGCTAGCAGTCATTACAAGTAGCGTACATACCACACCTATATAAGCCACCTACAGGTAGCTTATAGTAGCTACAAGTAACATATATACAAAGCTAAAAACCCCTAAAGACCCCCTAAAGACCCCTAGCAAAGTTAATACAAAGCTAAAGACCCCCCTAGGCCTACTAGCACCACGCTAAGTAAAAAAGGAACCCACTAAAGTAATCAATCTAAAGTAACGCCCCACAACTAACCTATTATAGAGGTTATCCCCTATATAGAGGTTCATCCCCTATAAAGAGGTCCTATATAACCAAAGTTAACTCCACTATAATCCACTATAAAACCGAAAGTTTTAAGTAGTCCAAACGCTAAAAATAGTCTATATATACAGCGCTTTCCGCTATATTCAACAAATAAAATTCTAATCAAGCAAGCAATACACTCCTACCTTCTCCCCTATATTACCTCACTTATAATAAATATTATCCACTATAAATTCCTTGCTTCCAGCACTATTAGTAAGCCCACTTCCACTATAGCCTAGGTGCCCCTTTAGATATTAGCATTTTATGCTAGTATACAAAACCACCTTTAATAAATTATAATATTTAAATATAAAAATTTTAAAACTTAATTAAAATAATAAACTAAATTAAAAACTAAATATTAAAAATAGTTTTAAAAAACTATAAAAATATTATACTTAAACTAATAAACACTTTAAATATATAATATAAAAAACTTAATATTATTAGCTTATACTTTAAAAAAATACTTAAGCATTAAGTTAAACTTAATTATAAAAATTTTATAAATAATATTATAAAATAATTACTTAAAGATTTAAGATTTTAAGCAATAAAATAAAAAAAAAAGCTTGTTATAACAATTAAGCATAAAGTAATAAATTTAATAAAACTTTATAATATTATAACTAATTTAAAAAAAGCATTAAAAAGTACTTATTTAAACTAAATCATATTTTTTTATTAGATTTAAAAGCAAAAAATAAAAAAAAGTATATTAAATTACTTTAAAATTATAATAAATTTAAAAAAAAAAGCAAATATATACTTTTTGTTTTATAAAGTTAAAAGTACTAAAAGAAAAATATATAAAAAATTATTTTATATATTTAAAAAAACTAATTAAGTAAAAAACTTAATAAAGGTAAATAAATTAAAATTACTACTAATTAATAAAAATAAAAGATCTTTTAAAAAAAAATATATATAAAAAAAAAAAAAAAAGCAATTAAAAAAGTGCCGCTAAATAATATTAAACTAATATTATAAAATTAATTATAAACTATAAGTTTTGTTTACAAGCATATTTACTAAAAAAATACTAGTATATATTTTTAAAACTAGCTTTTAAAAACTTTACCTTTAATAAAATAATTTAAAGCTTTATTTAAAAGCAAATAAAAAAAAATATTAAACTAGCAAAAAAAATTAAATAGCTTTAAATTATTATTATTATTATTATTAGTTATATTTTATTGTGCTTATATAATACTATTTAAACCTTGATTTAAATATATTAAGCATTTAGTACGCTTGCTTTTTAATAATTAAAAGTAAAACCAAGAAACCTAAGCAAAAACCTTTTGCTTTTTAGTTAAAACGCCTTTAAAGCGTTTATAGTTCTGCTTTAAATCTTTAACTAAAGGCCTTACTATGTTTTAGTAGTTTTTTAGTTAAAAAAAAAAAAATAAAAATAAAAATAAAAAAAAAAAAAAAGGTGCAGCCTTTTAAGCCTTATATTTTTTTGTTTTATTAGTTGCTACTAGTATACTATTAGTTATAGTTTGCTACTATATTATCTTTAAAATTTACTTTTTTTGCTTTTATTATACTTTTTCGCTTTTTACTAGTATTTAAGCCACTTTATATATAAGTAATAAGCTTTAAGTTAAAAACTAGCGTATTATTTTATAAGCTACCTTTAAGTTGCTTATAATTTAATTATAGTTTAAGCTAGTAGTAAAAAGGCTATAAAGTTAAATAGCTAAGTTGGTTTTTTTTCTTTTAAATTTTAAGCAATATAAAAATCTATATAGCGCTATTTTTTTGCTTTTTATATAGTTATAAAAAAGCATAGCTATATTTAGCACTTTTTTTTAAAAAAAAAAGGCTTTTAGCTTTAATATCTTTATATAAATTTATAATAAAGCTAAAGCTTTATATTTTTAAAATCCGTAGTAAAAGTTTGCTATATTTATTAGGTAGGTTTTTTTAGTTTTTTTTAGTGGTTTTTTTGTTGTTAAGGCTAATGCCGTTAAGCCTTGGCCTTTTTTCGCTTTATTGTCGGCTTTGTTTTATTTTTTAAGCCAATGTTTTTTTAAAGCCTCTTTTATAGCTTTAAATTAAAAAACTAAAAGAAAAGAAATAAATTATAATAATTAATTATAAAGAAAAATAATATAAACTATTTTTATAATAAAAAACAAGCTAATAAGCTTAACTACTTATTAATTAAAAGATTTAGCTATTTTTAATTTAAAAACTATATTATATATTTTTAATAAAGTTAATAAGTTTTTAAACCTTTAACTTTTTAATTTAAATAATATAATATATATAAAAAATAGCATTATATTAATTAAAATATTTAAAAAAATAAACATTAAAATTTAAAGCTTTAAAAAACTAAAGGTATATAAGTTATATAATATAATATATTACTTAATTATAATTATAAACCTTATATTTTTTAAGTGCTTAATTAATTAAAATATTAGTAAAATAACAAACTACTTATTAATTACTTTAAAAAAAAAAACAGCTTAATTTTATGCTGTTTATAAAATAAATATAATTAATTTATAATAAAATATTTATTTATATTTTTTAATAAATTATTATTTTAAATTAAACAAAATAAACTAAACTTTTATATAAAAAAGCTATTATTAAAAGGTAACTTTTTTAAATAACACTTATAAATAAAACATTTAAAACTAAAAGCATTATAATATTTAGTGTTTTTATTTTAAAAGGTAAAAATTTACTAAGCTTTTAATAAAAGCAATAAAATAAAAACTATTTAATATAAAATATATATAATATTAAAAATTACTTGTTAAATTAATTAATTACTAAAAAAAAAGCTTATATAAATAGGTATAAAATTAGCTATTAACTTTTATAACTATAAAAACTTTTAAAAAAATAATAAAAATAAGTAATATATAATGCTAGCTATAAATTACTACTTAAAATTTACTTTTAATTATTATTTTATAAATTAAAAAGCCTTTTTAATTATTATAGTTTTTAATTACCTAATTAAATATTTATAAAATTATTATAAAATAAAAGTATTAATTATAAAATATAATACTAAAATAATATTAAACTTTAATAAAACGTTAAAATTTACATAATATTTTTAAAACACTAAAAAAATAATGTTTAAAATATTACTACTTAATATTTAAAACCTAAATAAAAAAACTAAAAAAATAAAAAAAATAATTAAGTAAAAAGTAAAATTAACAAAAAATAAATATAAACTACTTATTTATTTATAAATAAAAATAATTAAAACAGCTATTTATTTATATAATAAAGTACTTAAATATATTTTTAATTAAAAAACTTTATATAAAAAGTTTTATTTTTACTTTTAATTATAAAATAATATTGTTAAAAAAAACAAAATATTTATTTTATTTTATTTAAAAGTTTATAAATATAAAGCTTATACTATAATATTTACAGCTTAAAAAAATAAAAGAAAATAAAAAAAGCTTAATTTTAAAGCTTAAATTAGCTACTTAATTAACTACTAATTTTTTACTACTTATAAAATTTAATTACTTAAAACTAATAAAGTTATTATTATTAAAAACATTATATTTAATAAAAAAAATATTTTTTTAAAAAACTTAAATAAATTAAAAAATAACTTTTTTTAAATTACTAATAAAAAATTTAAAGCTTTATTAACTAAAATATTTTTAAACTAAATATTTTTAAATATTATTAATAAATTTACAATTAATTTATATAAAAATTATAAAGTTTATAAACTTATTAATTTAGCTAAAAAAATATAAATAAAATAAATATTAAAAAAAATAAAAATAAAAATATAAATAAGCTTAAAAAAATTAATTACCGTTATATTAAAGTAATTTTTGCTTTTTATTTTATATTTTTTAAATTTTTAATAAATTATACTTTTTTTAGCGCTATAATTAAAAACACTAACTAAAAAAAAAATCTTATAAAAACTATTAAATTACTTAATTTAACTTTAACGTTTAAAATAAACTTTAATATAATTTTTTTTAAAATTATAAAATATAAAAGTTATTAAAAAGCTATATTTAATATAAAACGCTTATATACTTAATATAAAAAGATGAGGTACTAAAAGTTACTTGGTTTTATAGTATATAGCCCCTATATAACACCTATTAAATGCGGGCCACAGAAAATACCACCATTGTCCTCAATGGTCTTACGTACGGCCAGAGTAGCTATATCTCCCTAGGGTTTTTTTTTTTTACGGCGGCGGCTACAACCTAGCAGGGAGTCTTACGCGGGCTTACGACCTAGTGGTTCCCCTTTGTAGTATATGTAATGGTAGGGCTTATTGCAGACTTAGGCGACTTAGGTAGACTTAGGTGAATAAGACGGCTACGCGCGGCTGGCGCCTCATGTGTGTACAAGGTGCCAACATGTGGTTATAATGGTGGCAGTGGGAGTCAAACCCACGTGCCCCACATATTGGCTTTAGTTCCCAAATTCAATAGTCGTACCATAACCACAAAGGTATTAATCCAAGCGGAGGCACCATTTGATACAAAAAGATGAGGTACCAAGAGTTACTTGGTCCTATGGTATATAGCCCCTATATAGCACCTATTAATACTATAAAGTTATAGCATAATATATTAATAAACAAAGTTAATAAAGCTAAGTTTTTAAAAAAACTTTAATATTATTTTAATAGTAAACTAAAATCTTATTAAAATAATAAACTTATATTTATTATATTTTTAAATAATAAACTAATAAAGATTTTTTAAAGGCTTAAATTTTATAAATGCTTTTTAATTAATATAATAATATTTTTTATATTAAATAAAAATCTTTATAAACTTTTTTATAATTTTTATTTTTTTTAAGTTAATATATTAATTATGTTTATTTTTTTAAAAATAAGCTTAAAATAACTACTTTATAAAAAAAAAAAAAATTTATTATTAAAATTTATTTTTACTTTTTAAATAGCATAAAGATTTATAAGCTTATTTTATAAAAAATTACTTTAAATAAACTAAAGAATTTTATTTATAAAGTTATAAAAAAATAAATATTTAATATTATTATTAGTTATATTCCGTTTATGCTATTTAATATTATATAGTGTTATATATATTTAACATTTAATATACTAATAGTGTAATATTTTTGTTTATAAAGAGGGGGAAACTATAAAAATACTAATGCGTAGCTAAGCTACGCCTTTAAACTAAAACTCTTTTTTTTATAGTTTGCTATACGGCATTACTATTATATAAATAGTGTTCGTGTTATACTTTTTTAGATTTTAAAAGTAAAATTAGTAAAGTGTTATAGCAAATAGTTAATTAATTTAAATTTAAAAATAGCGCGCTATACTTTAATAAGCTTTAATTAGTTACTTTTATTACTTTATTATGTTTATACTTTATTATATAAGCGTTTATAAAAATAAAAGCAAATTAAAAGTAAATAATAGCGGTAAAAACAAGAGGTAAATAATAAATAAGCTTTATTAAGTTTAACTAAATTTTAAGCTAGTTATACTTGCTAGTTTTTATATTACTTTAGCGTAATAGTATTTTTTTTAGTTAAAGTAAAGCGACTTTATTATTTTAATTAAATTTTAATTATTTAGCTATAAGATTATTAATATTATAGTGCGGTATAATCTTTATGTTGTTAATATTTTGCTTTAATAATATAGTAAGCAAGTTTGCGCTTTTAAGCTTTTATTTTGCTAATTAAAAGCAAATTAACATATAATTAGTTTATAATCGTAAACTTATTAAATTTTAGTAATATATATATAAAGCTATTAACTAAAAAATAACTTTTCGCTAAAAAGGTTAAAAGTTGGTAGAAATAAGATTTAAACCTATGTTTTACTATATAAACACTAAACGTATAACCACTACGTTATCTTACTAAATATTTAATAAAAAGTTAATATATATATTATTTAAAAAAAACTAGTTTTTAATTATATATAAATATATATTTATAAATTTAATAAGTATAATTATTATTAAAAAAATAAAACTAAGCTTATAATATAAAAAAACTAATAATTTATAAACAAAAAAAAAAATACTTATGCTTTTATATTTATAAAGCAATTATTTAAAATATTTATAACTATTATTACTAAATTTAACTTTAAACTTAAATAATATAATATAATTAATACTTTTATTAATATAATACTTAATAAAAAAATATGTATAAAAATATTATTTAGTTATTATAAACCTTTAATAGTTTTTAAATTACTTTAAGCTTTATATAGTTTTTAAAAATTATTTTTATTATAGCAAAAAAAATTAACTAAAACTTTTAAAAACATAAAATATTAACTTATTTTTTATAAACTTTATTATTACTTTAAGCAAAAAATATTAATTTTTATATATATTAATAATATAAGTTTTATTTATTAAAAAACAAATATAATTATTGCTTAAAAAGCTATTTATAAGCTTAAATGCTACTACTAAATAATTATAAAAAAAAACTTATAATAATTTTTTAATATTAAAGTTATTTAAAATCGCAAAAAAAAATTAATTTAATTGTTATAATCTTTATATATTAAAAAAATTATTAAGTTATAAAGTTTTAAGTTATTTACTTTAGTATATACTTTTATAAAAACTAAAAAATTAAAACCTTTTAGTAAAATAATAATAAAATAAAAAATTTATAGCTATTAAAAAAAAAAAAAATTAATTATATATATTATTATTATTACTTATTTAAATATAGCTTTTAATATATTTAAACTTTTAAAATTTAACTTTAATTTAAAACTAAAGCATTATAATATAGCTAATTAACTTTTTAAATACTTACTTTAAATTTAATATTATGCTTTATAATTTAAAAATAAAAATAAATTTATTATAACTAGTAGCTTTTTATTTACTAATAATATTATTAATTAAAAAAGCTTTTAAGCTTATATAATAATATTATTTAATAAAGTTATTAAATAAAAAGCTAATAAATAAAATATTATTATTATATTAACTATAAAAGCTACACTACTTACTTTTATATAAGCTACTAAAAAAGCTATATTTATTAGTTAATTAATTAAAAAACTAAGTATTATATTAAATAATAAACAAATTTAAATTTAATATAATAACTAATAAACTATTAATTTAATACTTAAAAATATTATTATTTTTTAAATTAAGCTTTATTATATTAATATTTATAATTATTAATTATATTAAAAAGTTTTAAATTAAACTTTATAAATAAAATATATTTTTATAAATAATATAATTATAAATAATTTAATTAAAGCACTTTTAAAAAAAAAATAAAAAACCGTTTTAATATAACTAAGCTTTATTAATATTAAAAAATCTTAAAAACAAAAAAAAACCTTAAAAAATATATAATAACAATTAAAATTTATTAAAAAACTTTTTAATTAAAAAAAAATCAAATTAATAAATAACTAAAAATTAGGTATAAAAATCTTTTTTTAAGAGGTAATTTTTAAAAAGGTATATTAAATATAAAAGATAATACTATATTAAGTTAAATTACTAGCAATAAAAAGGTGTACCTTTAAACACTTTATTAGGTTAGTTATATCTAGGTTTTTCACTAAATACGCGGTTATGATTACACGTAACACAAAACAACAATATACATGAATACATCAATTTGAACCACCTTACATAACATCGCTTATATCTAACATCTACAGCCTGCTCGTCCTAGGTCTGCCTAACGGCTGCCTAACCTCCATGCCAGGTTTCTTATTGGCGATGAAATTTACCAGCAGCACACCAAGTGTGCTAGCTAACAACAGCACAGCATTGGAAAACTGCAAATGGCCGTAGGAAAAGAGCATGCATTCCTAGGCACCCGCTAGAGAAATATAAACGGGCAAAGCCATTGTCGAATACGCAGTCTAGGAATATCGTCGGCAGATTTGCTAGGCAGATGTTAATACTATACCTAAAGTGTTACATAATAATTAATATCTCACATATATTCTTTTTTTTAGGTGTAAAAGCTAAAAAGGTAAAGTTAGCTAAAATCACTTATTTATTTTTACTTATTTATTAACTTATAAGCATTTAAACGTAATATAAGTTATAATTAAACCGATAATATAAAATAGCTTTAACGTTTTATTTAACTTATTAATTTTATTTACCTTTACTTTTTTTAGCAAAAATTAATTAAATATAAAAATTTATAATTAAAACTAATATATTTTTTTTATTATATTTAACTTTTATATTATTTTAAACATTTTTATTTTTATTATATTACATTATTATTATATTACTTTTATTATTATAAATTTATAAGCATAAATATTATTTTTTATTATTATTATCATTAATTTTTTTTTTTTTTTTTTTATTATTTATTACTTTTATTTATAATAATTATAAATAATAAAATAAGCTTTATTTATTTGTTTACTTATAAAGTAGTTAATACTTTAATATTTTATATATTAATTATTTCGCTATTTATTTTATTGCTTATAGTTTATAATTAACACTTTATTATATTTTTTAAAATAATTATTTATTATGTTAAAATAATAGCTAAATATTAAATTAATATAATAAATAAGCTTTAATGCTTAATTTATAATTATATTTAAAAAATTATTTAGTAAAAATATTTTTAATTTATATTTATTTAATTATATATTAGTTATTATTTTTTTATACTTGTTAATTTATATAATATAATATTAAAAATATTATTTAATTTATATTTTATAAAACTTAATTATTTAATTACTTAACCACTTATAATAATATACTTTATTATTTATTATCTTTTGTTTAAAATAAATTGTTTAAAAAGTTTAAAAACTAATAAACTTTTTAAATATAAAACGTTTAGCTTTTTATTTTATTATTTAACCACTAAATAATTTTAATATTTATTAAACTAAACTTAATGCTATAAAAATTTTAAATAAAGCTTTAAAAATTATGTTAAAAAATATTATTTAGTTTATTAAATTTAATAATTAATAAAAAACAAACTTTTTAAAAGTATTTTACATTATTATTATTATTTATTAATGTGTTTAATAAGTTATAACTATTAATTTTTCTTTATTTAATTATAAAATATAATAGTATTTAAAAAACATTTAAGTTATAATTAGTTATAAAAATAAAAATAAAAAAGTTGTTTAAGTTACTAAAAATATTGCTATTTATACTACTAATTAACTTAAGTTTTTAGTTAAATATATTATTATAACACTTATTTTTATTATAAATATTTAAATAAACTATTTAAAAATATAAATTAATATTATTAATATATACTTTAATTATAGTTATAATAACTAATAAGCTACTACTTATTTTTCTACTTTTTAAGTATAAATAAAAAAGCTTTACTTGCTAATTATAAAAGCTATTAGTTTATAATAGTAACACCTATAATATTTATTTCATGCTTTTTAAAACGGCTACTATTACCAGACGTTATAATGCATAGCTGTTATTTTCCTGCTGCATCCCACACTTTAAATACCTAAATTAAATGTAATATTTATGCAATGTCTTCAGCCTGCCTTTTAGGTCCCTGCTCGTCGTCCAGGCGCGCTCACTCGGGGACGTCTCCTGTAGAGATTCGCCCAAATTCCAAACAGGGCGCGCCCCAGCTGAGACGGCTAACGCAGCCTTATAGTCTCGCACACTTGTGATGAGGGTTGGCAAAGTGCCATCCGAGACAGGCGCAGGACCATGATTCGCAAGCTTGATATCTTCAAGCTCGGTGTCGACGCCTTGCGCGATAAGCTGCACGACTAGTTTGGCCTTCGTCGGCGATTTCGGGTATATGTAGTTTATGTAAAACTTTATCATCATGGGCTGAGTTAGAACATACAGACAGCAATCGTTCTTATCTTAGAGCTTGAGGAAAACCAGAGCAGCGTTGATTCTTATGATCAAATGAACGTACCCGCCCAATTCAAAGATGAAGGACTAGTCAAAAACCGGTCGCCAAGGCCATTTGCCGTAGATCCAAGCATCGTCGCCCTAGCTGGGCTTAGTGCCCTTGTTGATACAAATCTTCCATCTGCCGAGACTTAAACGGGTGGAAGGTGACTCCAAGCTCCAGCTACCTGTATTGCTAGTCAAAGTGGTGTTGATCGCTGTTGGAGACCGTCCCATTAGGTGATACCCCACACTAGTTGATCTATTGATCCCTCACACGCCATGCGGTCACTCTCATCACTAGGTCCACGTCCAGCTCCGCTCTCAAGGTCGATATTCAGGCCATTTCCACCCACACCTAAGGAGATCGGGCAAGTTGCCGCTGATCCCGAACGCTAGGCTGAATCATTTCTGGAGCTTGCTGTAATTAGTTGTGGGTGTATAGTAGTTCTCTCTTTCGATCAGATAACGTCATGAATTATGTGCGTCGACAATGAGACCGCAGCAGCTGCCATTGGCTATAGATAAACACGTGGGACTTTGCTTTTTTATTTGTAGTATAGGCTTGTCAGGATTTGATAGATATCGGTAGAGAGGGCAAGAGGATATTAACTAGAACAACTATATACTACCACACCTCCAACAGATTGGAAAAACAAAGTTTTGCAATCCTAGACTACCCTATTACAGATATAAGGTAAGTGAAATGCCTATGTTTACTAACTATAGAGATTGATCTAACTTGTGCAAACCAGCTGTGTTTCCATAACCATAAGCGCAATCAACATGTGCGAAGAAGTTTGGAAACGTTGGAACTGCGGGCACTTAACATTCGTAACATATTATGCGTGCGATGACTGGAGTGAAGCACACCCTGGGGTAAACGAGGAAGGCTCGGGAGATTGTGAGAACTATCAACCAGGTGCTGTTCACCATACCGAAGATGTGGATGAGAGATGCGAGGATTGTGCACATTTGCCAACGCCGCCCGATAGCGATGAGTAAAAAAACGCAAAAAGCAGAGTAAAAGTGACCAGGTCTAAACCATCAACACTGCACTTGTCCATCACTCGAATGATACCCTAGCATTGCAGCGCTGCGCAAAGTGATCGATCTGGTCCCAGAACTTTGGATCAACCTCTGCCTTGAGCAACGCTACCTGGTCGGGATTTCCAAGAAGCTCAAGCTCCACAGGTGCAATCTTCATATTGGAACGAAGCTTGTATCGAATCATTTGACGTCTAGTCGCGACATCTGGAGGTGATGATTTCTTGGCCTGTGACGGTTCTCTCTTTGGGCGAATGAACGGGTAGCGCTCGAGTTTGGCACGCATTTGGGCAGGCAGAGGGTCTTTAATCAAGTTACTAGCATGTAAACATCAGAACCAACTGCTATATCGAATAAACGTGCTAAATATCAAGCTTACAATGAAGTGCCCGTCCATTTGTACCAAAGGACCGGGACATCATTGCTACTAGATTGGCCGTGATCAAGGAGGAAGTAACAGCGACGACCTTCGTAGGCAAAGGCAGCTCCATACTCTTGCCAGCGGTCGTGCTCGTAGTCGAAATCTCGATTCCAGAGGTGTTGGCAAAGGAGGTTCTTCATATTCCTGCATCGTTCCTGATAATCACCGCCCGGGACTTGATGTGTTTTTGTTTGCAACACAATCCGCTGGGGCGCAGTCGAGTTTTCGTCGCTGGTCATGTTGTCAGCTTCAATCTATTGAGACGAGAGTGGGAAAGTTGAAAATTCCAGGGTCGTACCTATTTTAATAACGATGATCTACAACTACTTGGGCAAGCATAAGCACTATACTTATAGTGAATAAACGCTATACTGATACTAAGCACAGTGGCTTATTCCGCTACAAGGACTATGCCAAGACCTATTCTATGAATACGGGGTACAGAACAACACTGCAAGACAGCCTACAAACGTTACTCTCAATGCACTCACTGGGGCCGACACAACCTAAAAGAAATTAAAAAAAGACGAACCAGGCCAATTATCACGAGAACAGTAATAGACTAAGAGAACAATTGAGACATATTTATGGTTTACAGACAAAAGGTAGTTGTCAAATATAAGGGATAATACCATATTAGGTTAAATCACCAGCGATAAGGGGGTGTACCCCTAGACACCCTATTAGGTTAGTTATATCTAGGTTTTACACCAGATATGTAGTTATAATTATATATAATATATAATAACAACATATATTAATATATTGACAGGTTTTGTCAAGGGTGTAAAGTTATTCAGTAGTAAAAGCGTGGTGTAGAATTCATGGAGGGATGCGGCCACACAATATTGGCAGGGCCAATATATAGTGTGGGCGCAAACCACTTATCTAATCTACAGCTGTTGCCAGGTGACCTACCTGGGTCACCAACCTGCGTCATATGACACAGCGTGAGATACAGTGCCACCTTTCAGGTGGCCCTGCCCAGCGTAGCCTATCATATATATTAATTAAACCAACTTATATAATATTGCTTATATTTAATAATTAAAAGTTTTATTATATATTATACTTATTAAATTAAAAAAGCTATAGCTTAATTAAGCGATTATTATATTAAAATCAATTAATTAACAATAAAAAATATTTTTAATAAAGCTAACAAATTTTAAATCTTAAAATAAAAAGTTTTAAAGTAAAGTAGTTAGCTTAAATATATAGGTATATATTACTTTAAAAAAAAATAAATAAATTCTTTAGCTTTAATAACTTATTATACTAAAAATTAATAATTATTTAAAAGCTATAAATATTTTAAGCTAATTAACTTAATTATTAATAATATTAAATAGCAACCTAATTAATTTATTAAAAGCTTTATAAATAGTATTTAAAATAACTTTAATAAAATAATTTACTTTTAATACTAATTTAAATAACTATAATACTTAAATGTAAAAATTTTAAAACTTAACTAAAATAATAAACTAAATTAAAAATTAAATATTAAAAATAATATTAAAAAATTATAAAAATATTATATTTAAACTAATAAATACTTTAAATATATAATATAAAAAACTTAGTACTATTAGCTTATACCTTAAAAAAATATTTAAGTATTAAGCTAAACTTAATTATAAAAATTTTGTAAATAATATTATAAAACAACTATTTAAAGATTTAAAATTTTAAGTAATAAAATAAAAAAAAAAACTTATAATAATAATTAAATATAAAGTAATAAATTTAATAAAACTTTATAATATTATAACTAACTTAAAAAAAGCACTAAAAAGTATTTATTTAAACTAAATAATATTTTTTTGTTAAATTTAAAAGCAAAAAATAAAAAAAGGTATATTAAATTACTTTAAAATTATAATAAATTTAAAAAAAAAAGCAAATATATACCTTTTGTTTTATAAAGCTAAAAATACCAAAAAAAAAACATATAAAAAATTATTTTATATATTTAAAAAAACTAATTAAGTAAAAAACTTAATAAAAGTAAATAAATTAAAACTACTACTAACTAATAAAAATAAAAGATCTTTTAAAAAAAAATATATGCAAAAAAAAAAATAAAAAAGCAATTAAAAAAATACTTCTAAAAAATATTAAACTAATACTATAAAATCAACTATAAATTATAAGCTTTATTTATAAGTATATTTATTAAAAAAATATTAGTATATGTTTTTAAAACTAGCTTTTAAAGATTTTATTTCTAATAAAATAATTTAAGGCTTTATTTAAAAGCAAATAAAAGAAAACGCTAAATTAGTAAAAAAAATCAAATAATTTTAAATTAAAAAACTTAAAAAAAAAAACTAAGTTATAATAATTAACTATAAAAAAAATAGTATAAATTACTTTTGTAATAAAAAACAAGCTAATAAACTTAACTACTTATTAATTAAAAAATTTAGTTATTTTTAATTTAAAAATTATATTATATATTTTTAATAAAATTAGCAAGTTTTTAAACTTTTAACTTTTTAATTTAAATAATGTAATATATATAAAAAATAGTATTATATTAATTAAAAAAATTAAAAAAATAAACATTAAAGTTTAAAGCTTTAAAAAACTAAAAGTATATAGGTTATATAATATAATATACTGCTTAACTATAGCTGCAAACTTTATATTTTTTTAAGTGCTTAACTAATTAAAATGCTAATAAAATAATAAACTACTTACTAACTACCTTAAAAAAAAAAATAGCTTAATTTTATATTGTTTATAAAATAAATATAATTAATTTATAATAAAATATTTACTTATATTTTTTAATAAATTATTATTTTATATTAAATAAAACAAATTAAACTTTTATATAAAAAAGCTATTATTAAAAAGTAATTTTTTTAAATAATACTTATAAATAAAATATTTAAAACTAAAAGCATTATAATATTTAGTATTTTTATTTTAAAAGGTAAAAATCTATTAAGCTTTTAATAAAAGCAATAAAATAAAAACTATTTAATATAAAGTATATATAATATTAAAAATTATTTATTAAATTAATTAATTGCTAAAAGAAAAGTTTATATAAATAAATATAAAACTAGCTATTAATTTTTATAACTATAAAAACTTTTAAAAAAATAATAAAAACAAGTAATATATAATACTAGTTATAAATTACTACTTAAAATTTATTTTTAATTATTACTTTATAAATTAAAAAGCTTTTTTAATTATTATAACTTTTAATTACTTAATTAAATACTTATAAAATTATTATAAAATAAAGGTATTAATTATAAAATATAATAATAAAATAATATTAAATTTTAATAAAACGTTAAAACTTATATAATATTTTTAAAATATTAAAAAAATAATATTTAAAATATTATTACTTAATACTTAAAACTTAAATAAAAAAGCTAAAAAAATAAAAAAAATAATTAAATAAAAAGTAAAATTAATAAAAAACAAATATAAACTATTTATTTATTTATAAATAAAAATAATTAAAATAACTATTTATTTATATAATAAAGTACTTAAGTATATTTTTAACTAAAAAACTTTATATAAAAAGTTTTACTTTTACTTTTAATTATAAAATAGCATTGTTAAAAAAAACAAAATATTTATTTTATTTTATTTAAAAGTATATAAATATAAAGTGTATACTATAATATTTATTGTTTAAAAAAAGCAAAAAAAATAAAAAAAGCTTAATTTTAAAGCTTAAATTAGTTACTTAGTTAGCTATTAATCTTTTATTACCTATAAAATTTAGCTATTTAAAACTAATAAAGTTATTATTATTAAAAACGCTATATTTAATAAAAAAAGTATTTTTTTAAAAAACTTAAATAAACTAAAAAATAACCTTTTTTAAACTATTAATAAAAAATTTAAAGCTTTATTAACTAAAATATTTTTAAACTAAATATTTTTAAATATTATTAATAAGTTTATAATTAATTTTTATAAAAACTATAAAGTTTATAAACTTATTAATTTTATTAAAAAAAATACAAATAAAATAAATATTAAAAAAAGTAAAAATAAAAATATAACTAAGCTTAAAAAAATTAATTACTTTTATATTAAAGTAATTTTTGCTTTTTATTTTATATTTTTTAAATTTTTAATAAACTATGTTTTTTTTAGCGCTATAATTAAAAATGCTAGCTAAAAAATTTTTTTTATAAAAACTACTAAATTGTTTAATTTAATTTTAAAGTTTAAAGTAAGCTTTAATATAGCTTTTTTTAAAGTTATAATATATAAAAGTTGCTAAAAGGTTATATTTAATATAAAATGTTTATATATTATAAAGTTATAGTATAATATATTAGTAAGCAAAACTAATAAAGCTAGGTTTTTAAAAAAACTTTAAAGTTATTTTAATAGCAAACTAAAATTTTATTAAAATAATAAACTTATATTTATTATATTTTTAAATAATAAACTAATAAAATTTTTTTAAAAGCTTAAATCTTATAAATTTTTTTTAATTAATATAATAATATTTTTTACGCTAAATAAAAATTTTTATAAACTTTTTTATAATTTTTATTTTTTTTAAGTTAATATATTAACTATATTTATTTTTTTAAAAGTAAGCTTAAAATAATTACTTTATAAAAAAAAAAAAATTTATTACTAAAATCTACTTTTATTTTTTAAGTAATATAAAAATTTATAAGCTTATTTTATAAAAAACTACTTTAAATAAGCTAAAAAATCTTATTTATAAAGTTATAAAAAAATAAACATTTAATAAAAAATTAATATATATATTATTTAAAAAAAACTAACTTTTAATTATATATAGGTATATATTTATAAGTTTAATAAGTATAATTATTATTAAAAAAGTAAAGCTAAGCTTATAACCTAAAAAAATTAGTAATTTATAAATAAAAAAAAAAATATTTATATTTATATATTTATAAAACAATTATTTAAAATATTTATAATTATTGTTATTAAGTTTAACTTTAAACTTAAATAATATAATATAATTAATACTTTTATTAATATAATATTTAATAAAAAAATATATATAAAAATGCTACTTAGTTATTATAAACCTTTAATAATTTTTAAACTATTTTAAGCTTTATATAGTTTTTAAAAATTATTTTTGTTATAGTAAAAAAAACTAATTAAAACTTTTAAAAATATAAAATATTAACTTATTTTTTATAAACTTTATTACTACTTTAAGTAAAAAGTATTAATTTTTATATATATTAATAATATAATTTTTGCTTATTAAAAAATAAATATAATTATTGCTTAAAAAGCTATTTATAAGCTTAAATATTATTATTAAATAATTAAAAAAAAAAACTTATAATGGTTTTTTAATATTAAAATTATTTAAAATTATAAAAAAAGATTAATTTAGTTGTTATAATTTTGATATATTAAAAAAATTATTAAATTATAAGGTTTAAAGTTATTTACTTTAGTATATACTTTTATAAAAACTAAAAAATTAAAACTTTATAATAAAATAGTAATAAAATAAAAAATTTATAGCTACTAAAAAAAAAAAAAATTAATTATATATGCTATTATTATTATTTATTTAAATATAACTTTTAATATATTTAAACTTTTAAAATTTAATTTTAATTTAAAACTAAAGTATTATAATATAGCTAATTAATTTTTTAAGTACTTACTTTAAACTTAATATTATGCTTTATAGTTTAAAAATAAAAATAAGTTTATTATAGCTAATAATTTTTTGTTTATTAATAATATTATTAATTAAAAAAGCTTTTAAAGTTATGTAATAATATTATTTAATAAAGTTATTAAATAAAAAGCTAATAAATAAAACATTATTATTATATTAATTATTAAAATTAAGCTATTTGCTTTTATGTAAGCTATTAAAAAAACTATATTTATTAATTAATTAATTAAAAAACTAAGTATTATATTAAATAATAAACAAATTTAAATTTAATATAATAACTAGTAAACTATTAATTTAGTAACTAAAAATACTATTGTTTTTTAAATTAAGTTTTATTATATTAATATTTATAATTACTAATTATATTAAAAAGTTTTAAATTAAACTTTATAAATAAAATATATCTTTATAAATAATATAATTATAAATAATTTAACTAAAGTACTTTTAAAAAAAAAATAAAAAACCTTTTTAATATAATTAAGCTTTATTAATATTAAAAAGTCTTAAAAACAAAAAAAACTTTAAAAAATATATAATAATAATTAAGATTTATTAAAAAACTTTTTAATTGGAAAAAAATTAAATTAATAAATAATTAAAAGTTAGGTGTAAAAATCTTTTTTTAAAAGGTAATTCTTAAAAAGGTATGTTAAATATAAGAAATAATACTATATTGGGTTAAATCACTAGCGATAAGGGGGTGTACCCTTAGACACCTTATTAGGTTAGTCATATCTAGGTTTTACACCAGATACGCGGTCATGATTACACGTAACACATAACAACAACATACATCAATATACATCAATTGAACCAACCTACATGACATCGCTTATATCTGACAGTAGTCCAATACCCTGCCGTGTGGTCCACATTATACAGTGGCGATACTAGCTTTAGTGTCCTACCTACTGCCCTTTCCGCGCGCAATCACTTAATATAGCTCGAGAGGCGCGCGGATATACCGGCCGGCATGCGCAACTACGACCGCATCACCGAGGTCGGCCGAGTAGGAGAGAGCGTGGGATTGGCAGGGCGTGGCGAGGAGGATGAGGTTAGACTTTACCACATGATCGATAGGCAGACCATACGCCTCAAATGCCGCAGCAGGGTGCTGTAGTTCGCTAGCTAGGTCGTTATCGAAGGAGATGGTTGACAATTCCTTGGTCATATACCGCCAAAACTCAACAAACTCGAACCTAACGCCGTTAGAATATTAGCTTAGCCTAGACTAATTAAGCATAGTTAAAGAGCTTATTTTATTAGTTAATATTATAAATTTATATATAAATTGTTATTTTTTTAGTTTTTTTATTATGTTAATATATTAATACTAATTTATATAATAATAAAATTGCTTGTTTTTTTGTTTTTTTATTAAATTAACTATTTGTTTATAAAATTAACTACTATTTTATTTTTTTATTTAATTACTTGTTTTTATTAAATATAAGCGATGTTATTATTAAAGGTAGTTTTATATATAAGTATAAAATGCTAATATTTAAAGGGGCACTTAAGCTATAATAAAAGTAAGCTTATTAATAGTGTTAAAAGCAAAGAATTTATAGTGGATAAATTTATTATAAGTAAGGTAATATAAAGAAAAAAGTAGGAGTATATTACTTGCTTAATTAAAATTTTATTTGTTAAATATAATAAAAAGCGCTATATATATAAATTATTTTTAGCGCTTAAACTACTTAAAACCTTTAGCTTTATAATAAATTATAATAAATTATAGTAAAATTAACCTTAGTTATATAAAACTTTTTTATAAAAAATAAACTTTTATATAAAAAATAACTTTTAAAATAAGTTAATTATAAAGTATTACTTTAAATTAATTATTTTAATAGGTTTTTTTTTTACTTAATATAATGCTAATAAGCTAAAAAGGTGTTTAGCTTTATATTAACTTTGTTAAAAGTTTATAAAAGGTGTTTAAAAAGTCTATAGCTTTATATTTATATTACTTATAACTATTATAAGCTACTTATAAATAGCTTATATAAATATAATATATATATTATTTATAATAACTATTAACGTGTTTCACCACTATATAATAAATACCACTATATAATAAAACTTTTTAACTTTTTAACCTTTTATTTTTAAAACTTTAATTTTTTTACTTATAAAAATAAACAACGCGTTAAAAAAAACCAGACTATAAACTATTACTTACGCTTTTAAATAAAACCTTTTTTTTAGTATTTATAAGCTTGCAAAAATATACTATATTTTTAATAAGACTTTTTGCTACTAAATTGCTAATGTTATACTTAAGCGTAAAAATAAAAATATATTAAACAAATTTACTAAAATTAAAAAGCAATTAATTTTTTTTTTATTATTAACTTAAATTTATAAGCGTTTTTTCTTTAAGTTTATAATATTTAAAATATAGCTAACTAATTATTAATAAAGCAAAAAAGCAGCTTTATTAATATTAACTAAATTATATGCTTTATAAATTATATACTAGCTTTTAAAACATATTTAAACTATTAAATTAATTATAGCTCAATTTTTTATAAAGATTTTATTAAATATAATATATATTATAAATGCATAAAAAAAACTATTAAGTATAAAAGTATTATAAAAAAAATATATATAATTTTAATAAAATAAAGTTTATAATAAGTATAATTATAACTAATATAATTATAATAAGTATAAAAAAATAAAATAAGTTTAAATAAACTTAATAAAGTAATTAAAATTAATTTATAGCTATTTATATAATTAATTTTTAAAGTTAAATAGTGTTACTTTTTATTATTTTAAAAAAAAAAACCTACCTTGCTTTTTAGTATTATAATAGCTTTTATTACTTAATTAATAAATTATAGTTTTAAATAATAACTAAGTTAATAATAAATTTAATTTAAAATAAATTAAATACTTTAATATATATACTTATTTATATTTAATAAGTATAAAATACTTTTTTATTTTTAATAGTTATAAAAGCTACTATTTAAAAATATTTAAAAGTTATTACTAAAAAAACAATATTTTTATTAAAATAATACTTACGTACTTTTTTTATAAGCTTTAGCTTTTAAATGTTTTATATTTTAGCTTATTAAAAAAAAATATAATATTAAAATTAGCAATATTATATAAACTAATATAACTTATATTTTAAAAGAAAACTTTTTACTTATATTTTTTAAAGCTTATATTTAAATAATAACGCTTAAAAATATTATATTTAAATTTAAAGCTATTAGCTTTATTTTATTTAACTTAAATATTATTCTTTTAAAGCTTAAAAATAAGCTAATTATTTTTATATTAATACTATTTTTTAAATTACTTTTTATTATTATATTTTTAATAATGTTTATTAATATTAAAAAAGTTATTATATAAATAATTTACTTAAAAAATTATATTTAAAAATATTAAAATAACTTTTTAACCAAAATTTTTAATACTATAACCTTTTTATTTAAAGCTATATATTTATTAATATATAAATAAACTTTAATTTTAAATAAAATTATTAAGCTTAAAAAAGCTAACTATATATTTAATAAATATTATAAAATAAAAAATAAATAATTATAAGCTAAAAAAATACTTACTTTAACTAAAAAAATAAATCTTTAAGTCTTTAACCAAAGTAGTAGTTTAATAGATTAAAAAAATAATAAAAATAGTGGTTATTAAGTGAAAGCAGCTAAGCGTTTACGTTATTATAGCATATATAATAATACTAATTATAATATATAAATATATATAATAAAAATAAAAACATCTAATAAAAAAAGTTTTAATTAATATAAATTAATTTAGTTATATTATAGTTATTTTTTTAATATATAATAAAAATAAGTTTTAAAAGTTTTATTATATAGTGGTATTTATCACATAGTGGTAAAACACATTAGCTATATTAATAAAGTTATAACTAAAAGGTTATACCTTTTTTATAAGCACTTATAACTGCTAATATATTTTAATACGCTTTTTTAATTAAAGTATTAATTAATAAGCTTAATATTTACTAAAAATTAATTTATTTAATAAATATTAAAGCTTTAATTAGCTTATTAGCTATTATTTTAATAATTAAAATATATTATATATTTATTAACTAAGTTTTATAAACATTTTTAATAAATTAAGATTTTATAAAAATATATTTAATATATTAATAATATTTAAGGTTTTTAATAATTGCTATAACTTTTATATTATTATTATATATTATTAAAAGCTTTAAAATTAATAACTAAATCTTATTATAAAAGCTTTTTAATTACTAAGCTTTTTTTATAGCTTTTATAAATACTATATATTTAGCTTTTAATATTAAAAAAGCTTTTATGTTAGCTTTTTTAGCTTTTTAACTTATAATAGCGCTAACTATTATAATAATATATTTTTAAATAAATTTAATAGTTGTAAAATATTTAATATAATTATTATTACTAAAAATTATAAGTAAATAGCTAAAAGTTTTATTAAAAAAAATAAAGCCTTTTAAATTTTTAAATATTAAAGCTAATTTTATAGTGCTTTTTAAGTATTTAAATAGCTTTATACCTGCTATAAAATATAGTTTATAAAAGTGCTATAAATAAATAGCAAGCTATTAATAAATAAATATTATATTAAGCTTAATAATTTATATTAAATAATTTATCATTTTTATAAGCACTAAATAATAATAAGCTTTAATAAATACTAGTAAAAACTTATATTTCTTTAGCGTTATAACTTTAAACTATAATAAAATTTTAATAAATTTAATATTTTTTAATTTTAGCTTTTTTAAAGCTTATTTAATATATTAAAGCTATTATAAATATAACTTATAGCTAAGCTTATTACGCTTAATTTTAGCATTTAAAAATTAAGCTATAAAGCGTTAGTTTTTAATGTTATATATAGCATTAATTTTAATTTTTCAATTTTAAATATAATAAATATTAAAGTTAATTAAGAAATAATTAGTAATATAAATTATTATAAAAATACTTAAAGTTACTTTATAGTATATACAAATATTATTAATTAAAAACTTAAAATTTAAGCTTTTTAATAACTAAAATAGCTTTTTTTATTACTATTTAAAAGCTTATTTTAAATTATATAAAGCTTATAGCAACTAAAAAACTTGCTATAATTTAAGCTTATATTTATATTAAACTATTAATTTTAAAATTTTAAAGTTTTTTAAAATAATCTTTAAGCTTTTTAAAAGTTTAATATAAAAAGTTTTAATAAGGTTATTATTAAAAAAAGCCTTTATAAAATTAATTTATTTAATTTTTTAGTTTTTAATAGTTATTAAAGCTAATAAAATTTATTAAATAAATAAAATAACTATAACTATAAAAGTTTTTATAAAATTAGTATTAAAAGTTTATTTAAAGCTTTTAATAATAAATTTAGCTTTATATTTAGCAATTAAATTTTATTAGTTTAATTTATGTTTTAATATTTAATAACTATTTATAAAGTGGTTTTTAAAATCTTTAATAAATAAAAAATAAAAAGCTTTAAATTTTAATAGTTATTAAAATTTAAATTTTATTACTTATAACTATAAAAAACTTTTAAGCGTTTTTAATACTTATTTTAATAAATTAAGCTTTTTTAAAGCAGCTATAATAATATAAACAATATTTTAAACTATTAAATTTATAAAAGATTTAATAAAATTTAAATTTATTAAATCGCTTTTTAAATTATTGTTTATTATTTTATATTTTACTTTAAATTTTAATAAAATAAAAAATAATTTTATTAAAATAACTAAATTTAATAAAAATATAAAAAATATAAATATTATTACATTTTTTAAATTTAATGCTTTAATAAATATAACGCTTTTTACATTTTTTATAACAAAGAATATATATAATTAAAAATTATTATTAAAAATAGATTTATTAAAGAATAAATAGGTTTTAAATAAGTTTATACTAAGTAAGCTTTTTAATAAAAAAGTTTAACTATTAAAAAAAGCTTTATTTATTAAAATTAACGTTTTTAGCAGCTTTAATATTATAAACTAAGTAATTAAATAATATTTAAATATATAAACTAAATAAGTTTTAATATTAATTATTAATAAAATCTTAATATATTTAATATATTTAGCAAATTTATAAGCTTTAACTTATAACTTATAAAATATAATTAATAAGTACTTAAAGCTTATAATTTTATAGCAAATAAAAAAAAATATATAAAGTATTAAATTAAATTTTAGCTTATTTTATAGTAGCTAATAAAAAGTTAAATTTTTATTAATAATTTTTATATAATTAATTAAGTTTATTATAAGCGCTATAATATAGCACTAAAAGTATAATAATAGCTTAAAAGCTTATAAAGTAATTTATAAGCAATTAAAAATTACTTTAATAAATTATTTTATTAAGTTGTTTTATTTATATATATATAAACTAAAAGTATTAAAACTAATACTTTAAGCTTATAACTAGTTATTAATAAAGTTATTATTTATTTTAATGCTTAAATTAAAGTAAAAGTAAGCTAAATAGTAGTTATAGTAGTTTTTTAAACTTTTAAATACCTTTTTTATAATAATATAAATAATAGTTATTAATTTATTTTTTAGTAGTTAAATTTAGTAATAATATATTTTTTATTTTATTAAAATTAAAATATAAAAGGGTTAAAAATGCAATATAAGCTATATAATAAATAAATTACTTATTATAATACTTAAAATAATAAATAAATTATTAACTTTAATAAAAGTTAAATATTTAATAGTTTTATTTATAATATATTTTTTATAAAAAAAGTTTTTTTTATTAATAAAATTAAAACTTAAAAGCTTTATAATAATTGTAATAGTTTTCTTTTGTAATAAAAGCCTTATATATTTGAGTTTATAGTGCTAAAGTATAGCTAATTTTAAAAGCTTAAAAAGTTTAAGTGCTTTTAAAGGTATATTACTTTTTAAGTTGTTATTTTATAAAAAAATTGCTTTTAATTAAGTTAAAAATCTTTAAATCTACTGTTTTTTTAATTATAAAAAATAAACTACTTATTATATTAAATGTTTTAAGCGTTATAATACTTTATAACCCTTATAATTTAAAAAATATATTACTTTTTAAGTAATTACTTTATATAATATTATTATAAGTAGTAAATAAATATTATAATAAATATTAAAAATTGTTTTTTAAAATAAAATAAAAGCTTAAATTTATAAACTTTAATATTATTAAACCGTTATTTTTAATATTAATTAGTTTAAGTTTTTTAAAAAACTTTTTTAATTAATAGTAAAATGTTTTAAAAATACTATTAATATTAAATTTTAATATATATAATATATTTTTTAGCTTAAAAATATTATATTTAGTGCTAAAATAATAAGGTTTTAATTAAATCATATTTTTATTATATAGTTTTAGTAGTTTATTAGCTATTATTATAAAAAAAACATTGTTTATAAATTTAATATAAGTATTAAATTAATAAAAGCTATTAAAGATATATACTATATTATTTATAATATATAGCTAGAAAATTTTATAATATATATTAAAAAGTTTTAAATTTATTAATTATATTAAATTAATTTATTAATTAAAGGTTTTTAAAGTAAATAATATTATATTTATTAAAAGTATAAAAGAAATAATATTATAATTTATTAAAAACAATGTGTTAATAATATTTTTAGTAAACTTTTTAATAGGTTTAGTTAAAAATGTAAGTGGTTTATTAATTTTTTTACTACTTTTATTTTAAAAAGGTTTAAAAATGTTTAAAAAGGTGTTTAAAAGGTTTTTTTATTTAATTAATAGCGGTATTAAAAGGTTTTAAGTAAAGATTTATTAATTTAGCGTTATTTTATTAATTTTATAAAATATTTGTTATTAAAAATTTTATTATAATTATAAAAAGTAAATTTATTATAGTTATAATAAATATAAATATTAATTAAAAGGTTTAAATAATTTATTATATTTAATTTATTTATATTATATAAAATTTCTTTAAAGCTTTTAAATAATTATTATATTAATTAATTTAGTTAATTATAATATTCTTTTTTGCTAAATAAGTAGTAATATTACTAAATTTAATATTAAAAATATTAAAAGTAATACTTTAAAAAGATTTTAAAAAGTAAAAAGCTTTATAACAAAGATTTTTAATATTATTATTAATAAGTTTATAAAAGGTTAAAAATATTTAAAATAGTTTTATAAAGTTATAAATATAAGCTATATTAACTTATATTATAAAGCTTAAGCTATTTTATAATAGTAATAAAATAATAGCTTAATTAAAGTTATTAAAAGCTTATAATATAATAAGGTTTTTTATAAACGTTAAAATATTTATAGCTTTAAAAATTATAATAAATACTTAAGTTTATTAATTAAAGTTGTTAAAACTTTTTAAGTATTAAGGTTTAAAACAGTTATTAATTTTTTTAGCGATTTTTTTATTTAATTGCTTTTATATTATAAAAAAAGCAATAAAAATTACGATAAGTTTTTTAATAAAAACTATAAAAAAGTTTTTAAAAAATATAAAGTAGTTATTAATATTATAATAAGTTTTTAAGCGTTAAATATTAATAGTAATAATATAAATAATAATATTAAACTAGTTATTTTAAGCTTATAATCATTATTATATGCTAGTTTAAAAGCTTTATAAATTTTAAAATATTTTTTATAAGCTTTTATATTTAATTTAATATAAAAAAGTTATTTTTATTATTAAAAGTATTAAATATATTTAAAAAGGTAGCTATTATAATAATTTATAATATTAAAAATATTATAAATAATAATATAAAAAGTAATATAAAAAAAAAGATCGCTATAATAAAAAATAAATAGTAATAATAATTAATTTTAATAAAATATTATATTAAGCTTATAATTTATTAAAAATAGTTTTATATATTAATATAAAATATTAATATTTAAAAAAGCATTTAAGCGATAATAAAAATACGTTTATTAATAATATTAAAAGTAAAAAATTTATAGGAAATAAATTTATTATAAATAAAATAATATAAAAAAAAATAAAAATATATTGCTTATTTAATTAAAATTTTATTTATTAAATATAATAAAAAGCGCTATATATATAAATTATTTTTAGCGCTTAAATTACATAAAACTTTTAGCTTTATAATAAATTATAATAAATTATAATAAAGTTAACTTTAATTATATAAAACCTTTTTATAAAAAGTAAACTTTTATATAAGGGATAACTTTTAAAATAAGTTAATTATAAGGTGTTACCTTAAACTAATTATTTTAATAGGTCCTTTTTTTACTTAATGTAGTGCTAATAAGTTAAAGGGGTTTTTAACCTTATATTAACCTTATTAAAGGTTTTTAAAGAGTTTTTAAAAGGTTTTTAGCCCTATATTTATGTTACTTATAGCTATTATAAGCTACTTATAAGTGGCTTATATAGGTGTGGCATATACGCCACCTATAATAATTGCTAACCTTGTTAGCAAGGTTATAACTAGGGGGCTACACCCTTTTTATAAGCACTTATAATTGCTAATGTATTTTAATAGTTATATAAAGTGGTTTTTATTAATATATTTATGTTTGTTATTATTATATAATATATATAATTATAATTATATATTTAATGTAAAACTTAAATATAACTAACTTAATAAAGTGTTTAAAGGTATACCTTTTTATTGCTAGTAATTTAACTTAATATATTATTATCCTTTATATTTAACACACCTTTTTAAAAATCACCTTTTAAAAAAGGATTTTTACACTTAATTATTAATTATTTATTAATTTAATTTTTTTTTAATTAAAAAGTTTTTTAATAAATCTTAATTATTGTTATATATTTTCTAAAATTTTTATTGTTTTTAAAACTTTTTAATATTAATAAAGCTTTATTATATTAAAAAAGGTTTTTACCTTTTTTTTAATAATGCTTTAATTAAACTATTTATAATTATATTATTTATAAAAATAAATATTATTTATAAAAATATATTTTATTTATAAAGTTTAATTTAAAACTTTTTAATATAATTAATAATTATAAATATTAATATAATAAAATTTAGTTTAAAAAACAATATTATTTTTAGTTATTAAATTAATAATTTATAAATTATTATATTAAATTTAAATTTATTTATTATTTAATATAATGCTTAATTCTTTAATTAATTAATAAATAAATATAGCTTTTTTAATTAATAATATTATTAGTAAACAAATAGTTGCTAGCTATAATAAACTTATTTTTATTTTTACCTTATAAAGCATAATATTAAGTTTAAAATAAATAATGTGTTTTACCACTATATAATTAATACCATTATATAATAAAACTTTTAAAACTTATTTTTATTATATATTAAAAAAATAACTATAATATAACTAAATTAATTTAAATTAATTAAAATCTTTTTTATTAAATGTTTTTATTTTTATTATATATATTTATATATTATAACTAGTATTGCTATATATACTATAATAGCGCGCATATTTAGCTGCTTTTACTTAATAACTACTATTTTTATTATTTTTTTAATTTATTATACTATTACTTTTTTAAAAAACTTAAAGATTTATTTTTTTAATTAAAATAAGTATTTTTTTAGCTTATAATTGCTTATTTTTTATTTTATAGCATTTATTAAGTATATAGTTAGCTTTTTTAAGCTTAATAATTTTATTTAAAATTAAAGTTTATTTATATATTAATAAATATATAGCGGTAAAATGGCGTAGTAGTTATACGTTTAGTGTTTATATAGTAAAACGTAGGTTTAAATCCTACTCCCACCAACTTTTAACCTTTTTAGCAAAAAGCTGTTCTTTGGTTAATAGCTTTACGCGCATATTACTAAAAATCCAATAAGTTCGCAACTACAAACCAATTACATGCTAATTTGCCTCCAATCAGCAAAATAAAAGCCTAAGAGCATAAATTTGCCTACTACATTATTAAAGTAAAGTGCCAACAATATAAAGATTATATCGCACTATAATATTAATAATCTTACGGCCAAATAACCAAAATTTAACTAAAATAATAAAGTCGCCTTACTTTAACTAAAAAAAACACTGCCACGCTAAGGCAGTATAAAAACTAGCAGGTATAACTAGCCTAAAATCCAGCTAGGCCTAGCAAAACCTATTTGCTACTCACCCCCCGCCTTTACTGCTATTATTTGCCCTTAATTCGCCCTTGTTTTTGCAAACGCCTATATAATAAAGTACAAGCATAGCAAAGCAGTAAAAGCAACCAACCAAAGCCTGCTAAAATATAGCGCGCCACCTTTAAATTTAAATCAATTAATTATTTGCTATAACACTTTGCCGATTTTACTTTTAAAATCCAAAAAAATATAACGCAAACACTATTTACATAATAGTAGTGCCATATAGCAAACTACAAAAAAAGAGGTTTTAATCTAAAAGCGTAGCTTAGCTACGCACTAGTATTCCTATAGTTTCCCCCCCCTTATAAACAAAAATGTTACACCGTTAGCGTACCAAATGCTAAATATATATAGCACTATATAACATTAAATAGCACAAACAAAATATAACTAATAATAATAATAAATATATAGCTTTAAATATAAAAGCTATAATATTAAAAATTTTAGTTAAAAAGTTATTTTAATATTTTTAAATATAATTTTTTAAGTAAATTATTTATATAATAACTTTTTTAATATTAATAAATATTATTAAAAATATAATAATAAAAAATAGTTTAAAAGGTAGCAATAATATAAAAGTAATTAGTTTATTTTTAAGCTTTAAAATAATAATATTTAAATTAAATAAAATAAAGCTAATAATTTTAAACTTAAATATAATATTTTTAAGTGTTATTATTTAAGTATAAGTTTAAAAAAACATAAGTAAAAAGTTTTTTTTTAAAATATAAGTTATATTAGTTTATATAATATTACTAATTTTAATATTATATACTTTTTTTAATAAATTAAAATATAAAATATTTAAAGGTTAAAACTTATAAAAGAAATATATAGGCATAATTTTAATAAAAATATTGTTTTTTTAGCAATAATTTTTAAATATTTTTAAATAGTAGCTTTTATAACTATTAAAAATATAAAAGCGATTTATATTTATTAAATATAAGCAAATATATAAATTAAAGTATTTAATTTATTTTAAATTAAGTTTATTATTTATTTAATTATTATTTAAGACTATAATTTGCTAATTAAGTATTAAAAAGCTATTATAATATTAAGAAACAAAGTAGGTTTTTTTTTTAAAATAATAAAAAGCAGTACTATTTAACCTTAAAAATTAATTATATAAATAGTTATAAACTAATTTTAATTGCTTTATTAAGCTTACTTAAGCTTATTTTACTTTTTTATATTTATTATAATTATATTAGTTATAATTATATTTATTATAAACTTTATTTTATTAAAATTATATATATCTTTTTTTGTAATATTTTTATATTTAATAATTTTTTTATATGTTTATAATATATATTAAAAAGGTAGGCGTACCGGATGCTTAATGTATTTAAATTAGGGTTTAAATAGTATTATATAAGCATAACGGAATATAACTAATAATAATAATATATATTATATTTAATAAAATCTTTATAAAAAACTTAGCTATAATTAATTTAATAGTTTAAATATGTTTTAAAAACTAATATATAATTTATAAAGCATATAATTTAATTAATATTAATAAAGCTGCTTTTTTACTTTACTAATAATTAATTAGTTATATTTTAAATATAATAAACTTATAAAAAAAACGATTATAAATTTAAGTTAATAATAAAAAAAATAATTAATTACTTTTTAGTTTTAATAAGTTTATTTAATATATTTTTGCTTTTATATTTAAGTGTAATATTAGCGATTTAACAGCAAAAAGTTTTATTAAAAACGTAGTATATTTTTATAAGCTTATAAATATTAAAAAAAAGATTTTGTTTAAAAGCGCAAACAGTAATTTATAGTTTACTTTTTTTTAATGCGTTATTTATTTTTATAGGTAAAAAAATTAAAGTTTTAGATATAAAAGGTTAAAAAGGTAAAAAGTCTTATTATATAGTGGTATTTATTATATGGTGGTAAAACATGTTATTACTAAGTATATAGCTTTAAAGAAAAAGGTTATAGCATTAAAAACTTTAGTTAAAAAGCTATTTTAATATCTTTAAATATAATTTTTTAAATAAATTATTTATATAATAGCTTTTTTAATATTAATAAATATTATTAAAAATATAATAATAATATAAAAATAGTTTACAAAATAATAATAATATAAAAATAATTAGCTTATTTTTAAGCTTTTAAATAATAGTATTTAAATTAAATAAAATAAACCTAATAGCTTTAAATTTAAATATAATATTTTTAAACGTTATTATTTAAATATAAGCTTTAAAAAACATAAATAAAAAGTTTTTTTTTAAAATATAAATTATATTAATTTATATAATATTGCTAATTTTAATATTATAAACTTTTTTCAATAAGTTAAACTATAAAATATTTAAAAGTTAAAGCTTATAAAAAAAATATATAGGTATTATTTTAATAAAAATATTATTTTTTTAGTAATAATTTTTAAATATCTTTAAATAATAGCTTTTATAATTATTAAAAATAAAAAAGCGTTTTATATTTATTAAATATAAACAATTATATATATTAAAATACTTAATTTATTTTAAACTAAGTTTATTACTACTTTAATTATTATTTAAAATTATAATTTATTAATTAAATAATAAAAAACTATTATAATAATAAAAAGCAATACTATTTAACTTTAATAATTAATTGTATAAATAATTATAAATTAATTTTAATTACTTTACTAAGCTTACTTAAGTTTATTTTACTTTTTAATATTTATTATAACTATATTAATTATAATTATACTTATTATAAATTTTATGTTATTAAAACTATATATATTTCTTTTATAATATTTTTATGTTTAATAGTTTTTTTTATATGTTTATAATATATATTATATTTAGTAAAGTTTTTATAAAGAATTTAGCTATAATTAATTTAATAGTTTAAATATATTTTAAAAGCTAATATTTAGTTTATAAAGTAATGTGTTTTACCACTATATAATAAATACCACCATATAATAAAACTTTTAAACTTTTTAACCTTTTATTTTTAAAACTTTAATTTTTCTACTTATAAAAATAAATAATATATTAAAAAAAACCAGATTATAAACTACTATTTACGCTTTTAAATAAAACCTTTTTTTTAGTATTTATAAGTTTATAAAAATATATTATATTTTTAATAAAACCTTTTGCTATTAAATCGCTAATGTTGCGCTTAAGCGTAAAAGTAAAAATATATTAAATAAACTTATTAAAATTAAAAAATAATTAATTGTTTTTTTTATTATTAATTTAAATTTACAAGTGTTTTTTTTTTAAATTTATTATATTTAAAATATAGCTAACTAATTATTAATAAAGTAAAAAAGCAGCCTTATTAATATTAACTAAATTACGTGCTTTATAAACTATATATTAGCTTTTAAAATATATTTAAACTATTAAATTAATTATAACTAAGTTTTTTATAAAGGTTTTATTAAATATAATATATATTATAAATATATAAAAAAGATTATTAAGTATAAAAATATTATAAAAAAATATATATTATTAGTTATATTCCATTATGCTTATATAATATTATTTAAACTTTAATTTAAATATATTAAGCATTTAATATATTTGCCTTTTAATAATTAAAAGTAAAACCGGGAAACTTAAGCGAAAACTTTTTGCTTTTTAATTAAAACGCTTTTAAAGCGTTTATAGTTTTGCTTTAAATTTTTAACTAAAGGCCTTACTATACTTTAGTAGATTTTTAGTTAAAAGAAAATAAAAAAAAAAAAAAAAAAAGAAAAAAAAGTAAAAAAAAGTGTAGCCTTTTAAACTTTATATCTTTTTGTTTTCTTAATTACTATTAGTATATTATTAGCTATAATTTACTATTATATTGTTTTTAAAACTTATTTTTTTTGCTTTTATTATACCTTTGTGCTTTTTATTAATATTTAAGCCACTTTATATATAAGTAGTAAGCTTTAAGCTAAAAATTAATATATTGTTTTATAAGTTACTTTTAAGTTGCTTATAATTTAATTATAATTTAAACTAGTAATAAAAAAGCTATAAAGCTAAGCAACTAGGTTGGTTTTTCTTTTTTTAAATTTTAAGCAACGTAAAAATTTATATAATGCTATTTTTTTGCTTTTTATATAGTTATAAAAAAGTATAGCTATATTTAGCACTTTTTTTTAAAAAAAAAAGCTTTTAATTTTAATATCTTTATATAAATTTATAGCAAAGCTAAAGCTTTATATTTTTAAAATTTATAATAAAAATCTACTATATTTATTAAATAAATTTCTTTAGTTTTTTTTAATAGTTTTTTTATTGCTAAAACTAATATTGCTAAGCTTTAGCTTTTTTTTATTTTATTATTAGCTTTGTTTTATTTTTTAAGCTAATATTTTTTTAAAACTTTTTTTGTTATATTTTAGCTTTATTATTTTTTTACTTACTTTTTTTTTTTTACGCTATTTTTAACTATTTATTATATATTTTATTAGGTTTTTTTTAGTAATAACTTTATTTACTTTTATTTTACTTACTTTTTACTTTTATTTTTAATTATATTTTTTTTTAAAACTAAATATCTAACTTTTTTTTTAAATAGTTTTTTTTTTTCTTAAAATCACTAACTTACTTTTAAAATCGCATAACTTAATATTTAAATAAATATAAAAAAAAAAAAACTTAATTTTAACTTTAAAAAATAAATTAAAATTACTTTATATACTTTTTTAACTATTTTAAAGCACTTTAATTATTTTTTAATTAAATTTTTTACTATTTTTTTTACTTAGCTTTTATTAAGCTTATATTATATAAACTAACTATATATAATTACGCTTTAAATTACTTTTATATAAATCTTTTTTGCTTTAAGTATATTATATCTTTATATAATAGTAACTAATTTTATTAAAGTAAAATTTTAGCATTTAAGTTTTTATTAAAATTCTTTTAAATAATAACGTTATTTTAGTTTATAGTTTAATTATACCTTTAAAAAATATATATTTTTTTTTAGTTTAATTTATATATTTTTTAGCTAAATTAAAGCAAAATTAGCTTTATACTATTTTATAAAGTATATTAGTTTATTTTTTGCTAAATTAAAATTTATTTTATATTATAATACTTAACTTTTATACTTTATATATACTTATATTAAACGCTTATAATTTTTTTTTATATTTAACCTTATTACTATAAAATTTATATTATTTATAAACCTTATTATAATTAGCTTTTTTTTTATTAATTTTTTATATAAAGTAGTTATATATAATAAAAATAATATTAGTAATAATAAAAATCTTTATAATATACTTATAATTAAAACCTTTTTTATTACGCTTTTATTATTAAATAATAATATTGCTATTTATTTTATAAAATAGCTTTAAAGCTAGTTTTAAATTTATTAAAAAAAGCCTTTTTTTTATAACACCTTTAGTAGCCTTATATAATTTATTATATTAAAAGCTTTTAAAATATCTAGCTATAATAATATTAATATTAAGTTATACTTTTAGTTATTATAAATTGCTTTTATTATAGCTTTAATTATTAGTTTTATAAATTTTTATAGTTTATTTTTTATTTACCTTTTTAATAATAATATAAACTTTTTTATTATAACTAAAATATATATACTTATTATTTTTTTAATTATTTTATTTATTATATTAAATAATAAAATTAATTTATAACTATTAAGCTTTTTAAGCTTTTTTAAAGTTTTTTTTAATTTTACTAAAACTATTATAATTATATTTTAAAGCTATTTTAAGTAATATTTATATATAAAACTTTATTAAGCTAATACTACTATTATTTTTATAACTTTTTATTTATATACTTTTAAAAATTTTATTAGTAAAAAGTTATTTTTTAACACTTTTTAAGGTTTAATTTTCTTTAAAATTTTTTTAATTTTTTTTATTTTAATTTTTTTTTATATTTTAAATAAATATTTTATAGGTTTTTTTTACTTTTTTAAATTTAATAAGTTAATTTTTAAAGTAAAAAAACCTAGCTATTAATACTTTTATTTTTTTTATATAAATAGTTGCTTACTTTTTTTTTTTTTTAAGGTTTAAAAAACTTTTTTTTGCTAAAAAAGTTTAGCGTTTAAAGCACGTTTACTTTTTTAAAATCTAAAGTTTTAAATTATTTTTTAAAGCTTTTATTATATTTTATTACTATTATTTTTATTATTTTTTATAAATAATTTGTTTTTATTTTGCTTTTACTTTAATTGCCTTTTTTTTTTAGTATTAAAATATTATTTTATAGCACTTTTTTTTTTTTTTTTTAGCTTTTTTTATAGCTTTTTAAACCTTTTATAATTACTATAAGGCTATTTTTTTTATTATAGCCTTTTTTTTTAAAGCTGTTATATTTATTATTTTAATTAATTTTATTATTAAATATTTAATATATTTATTTATATTTACTATTATATTAAAACCTTTTAATATTTATAACTTAAATACTTTAATTATTATTAGTATTTTATTTAATATTTTTTAGCTTTAGTTTTTAAATAATTAAAAACTTAATATTAAGTTTTTTTTATTATAAATTTAAAAGCTTTAAAAAGTATTATTAAATCTTGCTTATTTTAAACTTTTAAATATTTTTATTAAAAGTTTTTTATTAGCTTATATTAAGTTAATTATATTGTTTTTTTTTTACCTTTTAGTAATTTTTTGCTTTTTTCTTTTTATATTGCTACTATATAGCGTTTAAAGTATTAATTTTTAAGCTTTTTTTAAGCTTAAGATTTTTTTATAATATATTAAAGTTTATTTTATTTTATTTTATAGTAATAAATATATATTTATATTTTTTATTATTATATTTTACTTTTAGTTTATTTTTTTTATAAGCTTAATTATTAAGCTTATTTTATTTTTATTTAAATTTAACTTTATATTAACTAATTATATAATAGCTAGTTTTTTTTTATTTATTAAAAAAAAAGTTATTTTTATTTAATTATAACTAGCTTTTTTTACTTATAAATTACTTATAATTTATTTATTAATATATAATACTATATATTTAAAACTAATATATATTATATTATATTCGCTTAACTTAAAATAATATAATTAAAAAAGTTTTACTTTTTTTTTTTTTTATAATAATAGCTTTTATAATATTATTATATTATATTTTCTTAATAATTTAAAAGCTATTATTATATATATTTTTAATTTTATAATATTTTAAAATAAAGTATTAAGTTTTATTAGCTTAAAATAAAAGTGTTTTTTTTATTATTTAAGTTTAGTTATACTTTTAAAGTAAAAGAAAAAAAAAGCTTTTTTAAATTTAATTTAAATATATTAGTTTTTTTAAAAAAAAAAGCTTATATTTTAGCTTTTAAAGCTATTAAAGCTATATTTATTACTTTAAAATAATTAAGTTTTAATATTATTAACTAAATTATTTTTAGTATTACTAATTAATATAATCTTAGTTTTTTTATAAATAAGCTAAATACTAATTATTTTTAAAATTAAATTTTTTATTAATTATTTTAGTTTAATTTATTAATTTATATTTACTTTAAATATAAAACTATATTAGTTAATATTAATATATTTTTTATATTACTATTATTTAGCTTTAAAAACTTTATACTTTTTTAAAAAAATTAAATAACTTTTTTTATAATTTATATACTTTATTACTTTTAGTTTAAATTTTTTTTAAATTAAATACTTTTTTTTTTTACTTTTATATATTATACCGCTATATAAAAAGCACTTATTTTTATTTTTATAAAACTTTTTTATATATTTAAACTTATAATATTTAAAACATTATATAACTTTTATATCTTTTAAAAATAGCTTATAATTATATATTATTACTTTTTATACGGCTTTTTTTTAACATAAAGTTTTTATAGTTTTTATATTAATATAATATATTAATAAGTTAGCATAATAACTTTTTAATTTAGCTAGCAAAATTAAATATATTTTATTTATGCTACTTTTATTTTATTTATAAATATTTTAAAAAAAATTTATTAGGTTTATATATATACTTTAAAATATTTTTATATTAATATTTTTTATAATTACTATATAATTTTTTTTAGTTTTTATTATACTTTTATTAAACGTTTATTTATATTATATTATTTTTTTTTTAAATATAACTACTATATTTTTATTTAGTAATTTTTTTGCTGCAATTATTTTTATTATTTTAAATGCTATATTTATTACTTTTATTATTTCTTTAGTTATATACGCTATAAAAACTAAGTTAGGTTTAGCTTATATTAAAACTTTATAGTTATATTAAATAAAAAGTACTATATAATTTAAAGGCGCTAAAGAGCTAATTATTAAGCAGCTTATAGCTAATATTATAGTTATTTAAGTTTAATTAGCAATAAATATACTGCTTTTTTTTAGTTTATATATTATTATATATAATTTATTAATATTTTATTTAGTAGCTAAGTTATTTTAAGCTTTTTTTTTTTTTTTTTTATGTTTTAACACTAAAGTTTTTTATTAAGCCTTTAATATATTTTTTATTAATACTTTTATATTTAAAAAAAAATTTTAACTAATAAAAACTGTTAAAAATTATATTTATTTCTTTATTTTTTTTTTTTTTTACTTTATTTTTTTGCTTGCTTTGCTATTATTTTGCTATTAAAGCGACTTTTTAATGCTAAAGCTTACAATTAAATGGTATAAAGACTACTTTAACCTTTTTGCGCTACTATTTAATACTATTAGGTTTGCTACACCTTATACTATATTTTTAAGTTTAATATAACCGTGTTTTTAAGTGCTTTTACCTTTTAAAAAGCAATATATCTAAATTATTTAATATAAAAAACGAAGCCTAAGAAGTTATTAATGTTTCAAACTTTTTCTAAGTCTCTTGATTATTTTATATATAATAAAAAAAAAAAAAAAAAAATATATATATATATAATTTTAATAAAATAAAGTTTATAATAAATATAATTATAATTAATATAGTTATAATAAATATAAAAAAATAAAATAAAGTTAAATAAGCTTAGTAAAGTAATTAAAATTAGTTTATAGCTATTTATATAATTAATTTTTAAAGTTAAGTAATATTGCTTTTTATTATTTTAAAAAAAAAAACCTACTTTATTTTTTAATATTATAATAGCTTTTTATTACTTAATTAATAAATTATAGTTTTAAATAATAATTAAATTAATAATAAACTTAGTTTAAAATAAATTAAATATTTTAATATATATATTTATTTATATTTAATAAATATAAAACGCTTTTTTATTTTTAATAGTTATAAAAGCTACTATTTAAAAATATTTAAAAATTATTACTAAAAAAACAATATTTTTACTAAAATAATACTTGCGTACTTTTTTTATAAGCTTTAACTTTTAAATATTTTATATTTTAGCTTATTAAAAAAAGTATATAATATTATAATTAATAATATTATATAAACTAATATAACTTATATTTTAAAAGAAAACTTTTTACTTGCGTTTTTTAAAGCTTATACTTTAGTAATAACGCTTAAAAATATTATATTTAGGTTTAAAACTATTAGCGTTATTTTATTTAACTTAAATATTATTATTTTAAAGCTTAAAAGTAAACTAATTACTTTTATATTATTGCTACTTTTTAAATTAGTTTTTATTATTATATTTTTAATAATATTTATTAATATTAAAAAAGCTATTATATAAATAATTTACTTAAAAAATTATATTTAAAAATATTAAAATAACTTTTTAACTAAAATTTTTAGTGCTATAGCTTGTTTATTTAAAGCTATATACTTATTAATATATATATAAACTTTAATTTTAAATAAAATTATTAAGTTTAAAAAAACTAATTATATACTTAATAAACGCTATAAAATAAAAAATAAGCAATTATATACTAAAAAAGTACTTATTTTAACTAAAAAAATAAATCTTTAGGTTTTTAAAAAAGGTAATAATTTAGCAAATCAAAAAAATAATAAAAATAGTAATTATTAAGTGAAAGCAGTTAGGCGTATACGCTATTGTAGTATATATAGCAACACTAGTTATAATACGCAAATATATATAATAAAAGTAAAAACATTTAATAAAAAGAATTCTAATTAATTTAAATTAATTTAGTTATATTATAGTTGTTTTTTTAATATATAATAAAAATAAGTTTTAAAAGTTTTATTATTTAATAATATTTATCACATGGTGGTAAAACACGTTATATAATTTAATTAATACTAATAAAGCTGCTTTTTTGTTTTATTAGTAATTAGTTAGCTATATTTTAAATATAATAAACTTTAAAAAAAAACGCTTGCAAATTTAAATTAATAATAAAAAAAATAATTAATTGCTTTTTAATTTTAGTAAATTTATTTAAGATATTTTTACTTTTATACTTAAGCGTAACATTAGTAATTTAGTAACAAAAAATTTTATTAAAAATATAGCATATTTTTATAAGCTTATAAATACTTATAAAAAGGTTTTATTTAAAAGCGCAAGTAGTAGTTTATAGTTTAGTTTTTTTTAACGCGTTATTTATTCTTATAAGTAAAAAAATTAAAGTTTTAAAAATAAAAGGTTAAAAAGTTAAAAAGTTTTATTATATAATAGTATTTATTATATAGTAGTGAAATATATTAATGTTAATATTAATAATTTTAATAAATAAATTACCTTTTAAACATTTAAAGCTTATTATTATTTTTATAATAAACGTAATATTATTAATAAAAAAGGTTCCTTTTATTATAAAAAAATAAATATAAAGTTTAATAAAATAATGTATAATAATAAAAAGTTATTTAAAAAATAAGTAAAAATTAATTTAATTATTTATATTAAAAAGGAATTAAGTAAAAATAACTTTAATAAAAACTAATATATTAATAGCGTTAATTTTACTAAGTTTTATAGCTTACTTTTAATTATTAAACATAAGTTTTAATAAACTTTTTAAGATTTAATTTTATAAAAAGCTTAATAATATAAAAAAACTACTTAAAAAGTAAATAATTAATTAAAAAAAAGTAATAATAATTTATATAGTTATAAATATATAATTAAAAGCATTTTATATTAAAAATAAAGCTTTAATTATAAAATTATTTAAAAAAACTAATATTTTTATTTATTTAAATAGCTAAAATAACAACTTAATTAATATTAAAAACATTAATTTAAAACGTTTATAATTAATAAATTAATATTAACTTTGTAATTTATATATTAAATTTAATACTTTTAAAATAATTTTAGCTTTTAATAAGTTATAAAAGTTTTTTTTAAATATAAAAGCGTTTAAATTAATATTAATAATAAGTTTAAAAGAATATTGTTTATAAAACAACGTTAAAAATAAATATTGTTTTTAAAGGATAATATTATTATTATTATATGTTAATAACATTATATATAGTAAATAAAATAGCTTAAAGTTAAAGTTTTAATAACTTATAAAAACTTTTTCTTTTTTATTTAATTAATTACTTTTTTAACTTTAGTATAAACTTTATATTTAATAGTTAATAATAGTATTAATTTTTATAATACTTAATTAAATAACTTAAATAATAGTTTAATTATTATAAAAATATTTTGGTTTAAATAATAACTATATTAAAATTATTTCTTTTTTAATTATATTATTTACTTTTATTATTTTATTTTCGTTTTATTAGATTTTTAACGATTTTTAATAATATATTTATTTTTTTAACTTATTTTTTTAATTTATTTTTTTAAACTTTTTTAACTTAATTTTTTTTTTTAGCTATAATTATTATTTACTTTTTCTTTAATATTATTAGCGGCATTAAATAAACTTTTAAGAAATGTTATTTATTTTTAATTTCAATTAAAATTATGTGTTTACTATATATTATTATATAATCTTTAAAATTTAATTTTTAAAAGCAGTTAATATTTTTGCTATATTAAATTAATATATTTATTAATAAAAAACAATAAGATCTTTTTTTTATTTTTTATATATATTATACTTATAAATAATTTTTTACTTTTTACTTTTTACTTTTACTATTATATAGCAGCGTTTTTAAGAGAAAATCTTTATTTTTTATAGGTTTAAAAGCTAAATAAAGACTTTATTACAATTTTATTATCTTTTTAATCTTTATTTATTATAATATTATAATTTTTCAATGTTAATTTATTTAAATTTAAATAAATAAAATGTTTAATAAATATAATATAAAAACCTAGTTTATACCGTAAATGCTTTTATTAATTAAAAAAAGTCTTTATTTAGGTATTATATAGTAAAAAAGGTTAAAAAAGTATATATTACCGTTTTACTTTTATATAATAATATAATTAAAAATGTAAAAAACTCGCTATTTCTTTTTTTTATATAGTAATTAATTATATAAAAAAAAAACAAATCTTTTTTTTTTTATATTATATAAATATCTTTTGCTTTAAATAATTAAAAAAAAGTGTATTTATATAATAAAAATCTTAAAAAACACAATAAAAATAAGTGTTTTTTACTTTAAACTATTAAAAAAAAAACAGTTTATTAACTTTTGTTATTATTTTTACTAATTTATATTTACTTAATTATTTTATAAGTATAATAACTATTATAAATATTAATTAGTGTTAATATAGCTATATATATACGTATAAGTTTATTTAAAGCTAATAAAATGTTTTATTAACTATGTTTAATTACTTATAAAAGGAAGAAAAAAGTGAGGAAATTAAAGGGGTGAGAAGTATAAGATATACCCTTGTACAAAAGGTCCCTACTAGCGTAGCCCTAGCCCTTTAAAGTGGCTAAGGGTGGCTAAAGTAGGTGGCTAAAGGTGACGCGTGGTCACCTTCACCCCTTAGTTAAACGCGTATAATTAACTAGCAATATATTGTTTAAACATTATACTTATATAAATTATTTATAAGTAGCTTATAATAACTATAGGTAATATAAATATAAAATTTAAAACTATTTAAAAACTTTTTAATAAAGTTAATATAAAGCTAAAAACTTTTTTAATATAAAATAAACTATTTTAAAAGTAACACTTTTACTAACATTAAACTAATAATATAAAAACTTATTAAAGTATTTAATTTAAAGTAATTATTTTATAACTAATTTATTTTAAAGGTTTATTTTTTATATAAAGGTTTATTTTTTATATAAAGGTTTATTTTTTATATAAAGGTTTATTTTTTATATAAAGGTTTATTTTATATAAAAAGGTTTTATATAATTAAAGTTAAATTTATTATAATTTATTATAATTTATATATATAGCGCTTTTTATTATATTTAATAAATAAAATTTTAATTAAGCAAGTAATATACTTTTACTTTGTTTTTTATATTACTTTAGTTATAATAAATTTATTTATTATAAATTCCTTGCTTTTAACACTATTAGTAAGCGTATCTTTATTATAAGTTAAACGCCTTTTTAAATATTAACATTTTATACTAATATATAAAACCACCTTTAATATATATAAATTAATTTAATTAATTATAAGACTTTGTTTTATTAAACAAATAATAATATTATTAAATTTAATATTAAAAGTGCTAAGATTAATATTTTAAAAAAGCTTTAATAAATAAAAAGCTGTATAAAAAAGATTTTTAATGCTATTATTATTAAGTTTATAAAAGATTAAAAGCATTTAAAACACCTTTATAAAATCATTAATATAAGCTATATTAACTTATATTATAAAGCTTAAGCTATTTTATAAAAGTAATAAAATAATAGTTTAATTAAAGTTATTAAAAGTGTTAAAATACACTAGCAACTATAAGTGCTTATAAAAAAGGTGTAGCTTTTTAGCTATAACCTTGCTAATAAAGCTAGCAGTTATTATAGGTGGCGTATTATACCACACTTATATAAGCCACCTATAGGTAGCTTATAATAGCTATAAATAACGGTGATATAAGGCTAAAAACCTTTTTAGCTTAAAATAAACCATTTATAAAGTAGTATTTTTGCTAACACTAAGCTAATAAAAAAAAACTTATTAAAGTAATTAATTTAAAGTAATTATTTTATAATTAATTTATTTTAAAAGTTTTTTTTTTATAAAAAGGTTTTATATAACTAAAGTTAAAGTTATTATAATTTATTATAATTTATTATAAAGCTAAAGGTTTTAAATAATTTAAGCGTTAAAACTTGTTTATATATATAATACTTTTTATTATATTTAATAAATAAAATTTTAATTAAGTAAGCAATATATCTTTTCTTTTTTTTATATTATTTTATTTATAGTAAATTTATTTACTATAAATTTCTTGCTTTTAATACTATTAATAAGCTTATTTTTATTATCACTTAAGTGTTTTTTTAAATATTAATATTATATACTAATATATAAAATTATTTTTAATAAATTATAAGCTTAATATAACATTTTAATAAAACTAGCTATTATTACTAGGTATTTTTATAATATAAAGCGATTATTTTTTATTATAATAATTCTTTTTTTTATATAGTTATTTATAGTGCTTTTAACATTATACACTATTATAATAACTACTTTTTAAAATGCTTTTAATCTTTTTAATAATAATAATAATATTTTTATATTAAAATAAATATAAAAGCTTATAAAAAGTATATAAACTTTATAAAGCTTTTAAATTAACTTATAATAATAATTATAAACTTAAAATAACTAGTTTAATATTATTATTTATATTATTACTATTAGTATGTAATATTTAAAAAGTTATTATAATGTTAGCAACTACTTTATACTTTTAAAAAACCTTTTTATAGCTTTTATTAAAAAGCTTATAATAATTTTTATTACTTTTTTTATAATATAACAGCAATTAAGTAAAGAAATTACTAAATAAATTAATAACTTTTTTAAACTTTAATAATTAAAAAGCTTTAAAAACTTTAATTAATAAATTTAAGCATTTATTATAATTTTAAAGCTATAAATATTTTAACGTTTATAAAAAACTTTATTATATTATAAGCTTTTAATAATTTTCATTAAGCTATTATTTTATTAGTTTTATAAAATAACTTAAGCTTTATAATATAAACTAATATAGCTTATATTTATAACTTTATAAAAATGTTTTAAACGCTTTTAACTTTTTATACACTTAATAATAATAGCATTAAAATCTTTTTTTATAAAGCTTTTTATATACTATAGTTTTTTTAAAGTATTAATTTTAATACTTTTAACGCTAAATTTAATAGTATTATTATTTATTTAGCAAAAAAAACCATTATAATTAATTAAATTAATTAATATAATAATTACTAATAAATTTTATTAAACTTTTATATAATATAAATAAATTAAATATAATAAACTATTTAAACTTTTTAATTAATATTAACATTTATTATAACTATAATAAAATTGCTTATTATAATTATAATAAAGTTATTAATAGCAACTATTTTATAAAATTAATAAAATAATATTAAATTAATAAACTTTTATTTAAAACCTTTTAATAATATTATTAACTAAATAAATAAAGTTTTTAAATACTTTTATAAACATTTTTAACATAAAAGTAGTAAAAAAAACAGTAAATTATTTAAATTATTAATTAAACTTATTAAAAGTTTTATTAAAAATATTGTTAATATATTTTTTTAATAATTTATAGCATTATTTTTATAATATCTTTAATATATATAATATTATTTACTTTAAAAACTTTTAATTAATAAATTAATTTAATATAATTAATAAATTTAAAAGTTATTAATATATATTATAATGTTTTTTAATTATATAATATAAATAATATAATATATATTTAACATAACTTTTATTAGTTTATTATTTATATTAAATTTATAAAAAATGTTTTCTTTATAATAATAGCTAATAAACTATTTAAACTATATAATAAAAATATTATTTAGCTAAAACTTTATTGTTTTAATATTAAATTTAATACTTTTAATTTAAAAAATATATTATATATTTTAAAATTTCATATTAATATTATTTTTCAAATGTTATACTATTAATTAAAAAGGTTTTTTATAAAACTTAAGCTAGTTAATAGTAAAAGCAGCGCTTTACTTATATTAAATTTATAAATTTAAGTTTTTATTTTGTTTTAAAAAGCGATTTTTAATATTTATTATAATATTTATTGATTTTTTATAGCTGTTAAAACAATATATTGCCAGTTAATCGTACGCGTTTAGCTAAGGGGTAAAGGTGACCGCGTATCACCTTCAGCCACCTACTTAGCCACCCCTAGCCACTCTAAAGGGCTAGGGCTACGCTAATAAGGACCTTTCGTACGAGGGTATATCTTACACTTTCTACCCCTTTAATTCCCTCACTTTTTCCTTTTTTTCTTTTGTAAGCAAAACAATTAAACATAATAAATATAACACTTTATTAACTTTAAATAAACTTATATATATATACGTAGTTATACTAACATTAATTATTATTTATAATAGTTATTATGCTTTATTATATAATAGTTAAGTAAATATAAATTAATAAAAATATAATAATAAAAGTTAATAAAGTGTTTTTTTTTTAATAACTTAAAGTAAAAAATATTTAGTTTTATTTTGTTTTTTAAGATTTTTATCGGATAAATGCACTTTTTTTTAATTACTTAAAGCAAAAAATATTTACATAATATAAAATAATAAAAAATCTAATTTTTTTTATACGATTAATTACTATATAAAAAAAAAAGATAGCAAGCTATTTTATACTTTAACCTTTTTTACTATATAATAACTAAGTAAAAACCCTTGTTTTTTTTAATTAATAAAAGTACTTATAATATAAACTAAGTTTTTATATTAAAAAACCTTTATTTTTAAAATTAACAAAAAAAAACAAAAAATTAAATTCTTTTTTATATAAATAATTACTATATAAAAAAAAATTTAATAGCAAAGTTATTTTGCACTTTTAATTATATTGCTATATAAAAGCTAAATAATATATATATTTTTAACTTTTTTATTATATAATAACTAAGTAAAAACTTTTTTACTTAAATATTTAGTTTATATAAATATATATAAATATTAAAGCATATAGTATTTAAAAGCTAGATTTTAATTACATAACTTTAAATAACTTTAATATATATATAATATATTAAACTTATAAGCTTAAAAACAACTAATATATTAATATATTTTAAGTAATATATATAAATATATATATAAACTAAATTAAGTCGTATTTTTTAACAATATATTATATATTATATTAGTAATTGTTTTACTACTTTATATATAAAAGTATATATTTATATAAAAAATTAACATAGTTATATAACCTTATATTAATCTTAAAAAAAACTTTATACTTAAACTTTTTTTTAAATATAAGTCTTAAAAGCTAAAGCTTTTTATATACTTTATACCTATAAATTCTTTTGCTAAACTTATTATAAAAACATCTTTAACTACTTATATAATTTTACTTGCTATATAAGCACTATTTTTTACTGTTTATATAACTTTTTTAGTTATATAAGTATTATTATTTTTTATTACTTATATAATCTTTTTTTTACTTGCTATATAAATATTATACTTTTTTTTATTTTTTTTAATATTTATATAAATACACCTAGTTTTATTAAATAAAGCTTAATTAAACTTTAAACTATTAAAGCTTATATTTTTATATAAAGCTAAGTTAAGCTTTATATAAATAATACTTATACTTATTATATTTTTAGTACTTTAAAGCCAAGTTTTAAAGCTTTAAAAAACTTTTAAAGCTTTTATATAATTAGGCTTTAGCTTAAAGTCGCATCGCAAAAAAAAAAAGTATTTAAAAAAGTAAAAATAATAAAAAAAATATTAAAAGTTATGTTATATAGCGTATAATTAAGTATTATTTAAATATATAGCAAGTAAAATAAAGCTAATATAAATAAAAGCTATATAATTAAAAGCTTTATAGCTAAAAATTATATAGCTAAAAATTATATAAATAAAAAAAAGCATGTTAAATTAAATATATATAATTTGTTATATAAAGGTTTAATTACTTTTGCTTGCGTATATATAATTAATTTAGCAAACAAAAAAGTATTTAGTGTTAAAATAATATATTGCTAGTTAATTGTACGCGTTTAGCTAAAAGGTAAAGGTAACCGCGCGTCACCTTTAGCCACCTACCTAGCCACCCTTAGCCACTCTCAGGGGCTAGGGCTACGCTAGTAAGGACCCTTTATATAAGGGTATATTTTACACTTTTTACCCCTTTAATTTCCTTACTTTTTCCTTCCTTTCTTTTATAAGTAAAGCAATTAAACATAGTGAATAAAACACTTTATTAGCCTTAAACAAACTTATATATATATACGTAGCTATATTAATAATAGCAATATAATATAAAATAATTATTTAAAATATAATATATTGTTTAAATTATAAATATTATAAAGTATTATAATACTTAATATTTTTTTATAACAACTAATTTATTTTTTATAATTAAAAAAATAATAAATTTAAAAATTTTTAATATAATTAAAAGCAACTTTTTATAAAATAATAATTTAAAAAATACTATATTTTTAAAAGTACATAAACTTTTTAAGCTTTTAAAATTAGCTATGTTTTAATATTATAAAGTAAAATATATAAAGTTTTTACTACTAAAAAAAACCGCTAAAATTATTATAAAGCTTTTAAGTTTTAATTTTATTAATAAAAAAAACTTTTTTTATAAAAGGTGCGTTATAAACAAAGTTATTAAGCGCTTAATCTTTATTAAAATTAATAATTTACTTTTTACTTTAAGTATTATAATAAGTAATTTATTTATTATAAAGCTTATATTATATATTTAAACTTTTTATATTTTAATTTTAATAAAATAAAATAAAAAATATATTATTACTAAATTTAATTATTAAAAGATAAATTAATAATTATTATTTATATTATTATAAAAAAGTATTTTTAAGTTTAAAAAACTATTATAATTATTCTTTAGTTTGCTTTTATTTTAATTTAAGCATTAAAATAAATAATAGCTTTAATAATAATTAATTATAAGTTAAAAGTATTAGTTTTAATATTTTTAACCTTTATATATATAAATAAAATAATTTAGTAAAATAATTTATTAAAGTAATTTTTAATCGCTTATAAGTTACTTTATAAGCTTTTAAGCTATTATTATATTTTTAGTGCTATGTTATAATATTTATAATAAACTTAATTAATTATATAAAAGTTATTAATAAAAATTTAACCTTTTATTAACTGCTTTAAAATAAGTTAAAACTTAATTTAATACTTTATATACTTGTTTTTATTTGCTATAAAATTATAAGCTTTAAATATTTATTAATTATATTTTATAAATTATAAGTTAAAATTTATAAATTTATTAAATATATTAAATATATTAAAATTTTAATAATAATTAATATTAAAACTTGTTTAATTTATATATTTAAATATTATTTAATTACTTAGTTTATAATATTAAAGTTATTAAAAATATTAATTATAATAAATAAAGCCTTTTTTAATAGCATAACTTTGTTCCTAAAAGATTTATTAAGTATAAATTTATTTAAAACTTATTTACTTTTTAATTCATTTATTTTTAATAATAATTTTTAGTTATATATACTACTTATAATAAAAAACTTAAAAAGCGCTATATTTATTAAAGCATTATGTTTAAAAAGGTTATAATATTTATATTTTTTATTTTTTTACTAAATTTAATTATTTTAATTAAACTGCTTTTTATTTTATTAAAATTTAAAGCAAAATATAAAATAATAAATAAAAAGTTAAAAAGCAATTTAATAAATATAAACGTTATAAAATCTTTTATAAATTTAATAATTTAAAATATTATTTAAATTATTATAATAGCTTTAAAAAAGCTTAATATATTAAAACAAGCATTAAAAACACTTAAAAGTTTTTTATAGCTATAAATAATTAAATTTAAATTTTAATAGTTATTAAAATTTAAAGCTTTTTATTTTTTATTTATTAAAAACCTTAAAAAGTATTTTATAAATAATTAAGAAGTATTAAAACATAAATTAAATTAATAAAAATTAATTATTAAATATAAAACTAAATTTATTATTAAAAGCTTTAAATAAGCTTTTAGCATTAATTTTATAAAAGCTTTTATAGCTATAATTATTTTATTTACTTAATAAATTTTATTAATTTTAATAGCTATTAAAAATTAAAACATTAAGCAAATTAATTTTATTAAGTTTTTTTAAACAATAACTTTATTAAAACTTTTTATATTAAACTTTTAAAAAACTTTAAAATTTTAAAATTAATAGTTTAATATAAATATAAACTTAAATTATAATTAGTTTTTTAATTATTATAAGTTTTATATAGCTTAAAAAAAGCTTTTAAATAATAATAAACAAGGTTTTATTAATTATTAAAAAACTTAAATTTTAACCTTTTAATTAATAATACTTTTATATATTATAAAGTAATTATAAGCACTTTTATAATAACTTATATTAATATTTACTTATAAATTAACTTAAATATTTATTATATTTAAGGTTTAAAACCTAAAATTAATATTATATATAATATTAAAAACTAAAGCTTTTATTAAAAACAATCGCTTATATATATAAGTAACAACAATTATTTTTAACCGGTGCATTAAATTTAAACATAGTAGTTAGCGTTGTTTGTTAGCCTCGCGGTATAAGTGTTAATTACACCTCTCTTTGTTCTTTGGAACACACACAACGCTAAGACTGCCGGTTTAAGCCCTAGACTCACCGGAGTTAATTAGCCGCCTTTAAATAAAGGCCCGTATATACTAAGGGGCGTATATAACATAAAAGGAGTGTTAAAAACAGTTGCTTATATACGTAGGTAACAACGGTTATATTTAACCGGTGTATTAAATTTAAATAGCTTTTTAGCTTGGTTTTTAAGTGCTAAAATTAAATATAATAAGCTTAATTATAAGTTATATTTATAATAGCTTTAATATATTAAATAAGCTTTAAAAAAGCTAAAATTAAAAAATATTAAACTTATGAAAATTTTATTATAGCTTAAAATTACAAGGCTAAAAAAATATAGGTTTTTATTAGCATTTATTAAAGCTTATTATTATTTAATGCTTATAAAAAAAAAAAGATTATAAACTATTTAATATAAATTATTATTATAATTTTAAATTAAAATTTTAAAAATATTAATAACTTATTAAGCTTTGCTTTTTATATTAAATAATTTAAATATATTGCTTTTTAAAAAGTAAAAGCACTTAAAAATATCGTTATATTAAACTTAAAGACATAGCATAAGGTGTAATAAACCTAATAATGCTAAATAATAACGCAAAAAGGTTAAAGTAGTTTTTATACCACTTAATTACAACCTTTAACACTAATAAATTACTTTAATAGTAAAATAATAGCAAAATAAGTAAAAAAACAAAGCGAAAAAAACAAAAAACCAAAAAATAAATATAAGTTTTAATAGTTTTTATTAAATAAAAAAAAACTTTAATTATAAAAACATTAGTAAAAAATATGCGAAAGGCTTAGTAAAAACTTTTATAATAAAGCGTAAAAAAAAAAAAGCTTAAAATAATTTAACTATTAAATAAAATATTAATAAATTATATATAGTAATATATAAATTAAAAAAAGTAATATATTTATTATTAAATAAATTTAAGTAATTATAATATTAATTATAAGCTATTAAATAATTAACTTTTTAATACCTTTAAATCGCGGAATTTTATTTATTTAATATAATTATAAAGTTTTAATATAAACTAAATTAAATTTAGCTTTTATAATATATATAATTAAAAAAATAATAAAAGTAATAAATAAAGTAATTAAAATAATAAAAGTAATTATAATAAAGAAATTATTAAGTAAAAATATAGTAGTTATAATTAAAAACAAAGTAATATATAATTATTATTATTAGTTATATTTCCTTATGCTTATATAATATTATTTAAACCTTAATTTAAATACATTAAGCATTTAATATACTTGTTTTTTAATAATTAAAGGTAAAACTAAAAAACCTAAGCAAAAACCCTTTGCTATTTAATTAAAACGCCGTTAAAGCGTTTATAATTCCAATATAAATCTTTAAAAAAGTAATATAATATAAATAAATTTGTTAAAATACACTAGCAACTACAAGTGCTTATAGGGGGGGTGTAACCCCTTTAGCTACAACCTTACTAATAAGGCTAGCAGTTATTATAGGTGGCATACATGCCACACTTATATAAACCACCTATAAGTGGCTTATAATAGCTATAAATAACATAAATATAAAGCTAAAGACCCTTTAAAGACCTTTTAGCAAGGTTAATATAAGGTTAAAGACCCCTTTAGCTTACTAGCACCACGCTAAGTAAAAAAAAAACCTATTAAAGTAATTAATTTAAAGTAATACCTTATAATTAACCTATTTTAAAGGTTATTTTTTATATAAAGGTTTACTTTTTATAAAAAAGTTTTATATAACTAAAATTACTTTTATTATAATTTATTATAAAGCTAAAAGTTTTAAGTAGTTTAAACGCTAAAAATAATTTATATATATAGCGCTTTTTATTATATTTAATAAATAAAATTTTAGTTAAATAAATAATATATTTTTATTTTTCTTTTATATTATTTTACTTATAATAAATTTATTCACTATAAATCTTTTATTTTTAATATTATTAATAAACCTACTTTTATTATAGCTTAAGTGCTTTTTTAAATATAAATATTTTATATTAATATATAAAACCAATTTTAATAAATTATAAGCTTAATATAATATTTTATTAAAACTAGTTATTATTATTATTTATTTTTATAATATAAAGCATTTATTTTTTATTATAGTAATTCTTTTTTTTATATTATTTTTTATATTATTATTTATAATACTTTTAATATTATAAATTATTATAATACCTACCTTTTTAAATGCACTTAATACTTTTAATAATAAAAATAACTTTTTTATATTAAAGTAAATATAAAACCTTATAAAAGTATATAAGGTTTATAAAGCTTTTAAACTAGCTTATAATAATAATTATAAGCTTAAAATAATTAGTTTAATATTATTATTTATATTATTATTATTAATATTTAATGCTTAAAAACTTATTATAATATTAACAACTACTTTATACCTTTTAAAAACCTTTTTATAATTTTTATTAAAAAGCTTATAATAACTTTTATTACTTTTTTTATAATATAAAAGTAATTAAGTAAAGAAATTACTAATAAAATTAATAACTTTATTAAACCTTAATGCTTACAAGGCCTTAAAAACTTTAATTAATAAACTTAAGTATTTGTTATAATTTTTAAAACTATAAATATTTTAATGTTTATAAAAAACCTTATTACATTATAAGCTTTTAATAACTTTAATTAAGCTATTATTTTATTACTATTATATAATACCTTAGATTTTATAATATAAGCTAATATAGTTTATATTTATTATTTTATAAAAATATTTTAAATGCTTTTAATTTTTTATAAACCTAATAATAATAACATTAAAATTTTTTTTTATAAAGTTTTTTATATTTTAAAGTTTTTTTAAAGCATTAATCTTAGTATTTTTAACATTAAATTTAATAATATTATTACTTATTTAACAAAAAGAAATATTATAATTAATTAAATTAATTAATATAATAAGTACTTAAAAGTTTTTAATAGTAAACGCGTTATAAAATTAATAAAATAATGTTAAATTAATAAATTTTTATTTAAAACCTTTTAATAATATTATTAATTAAGTAAATAAACCTTTTAAATACCTTTTTAAACCTTTTTAAAATAAAAGTGGTAAAAAGATTAATAAACTACTTAAGTTTTTAATTAAACCTATTAAAAACTTTACTAATAACACTATTAACACATTTTTTTTAGTAAACTATAGCGCTACCTCTTTTATGCTTTTAGTAAATATAATGTTATTTACTTTAAAAACCTTTAATTAATAGGTTAATTTAGCGCACACTTATATTAAATTTATAAAAAATGTTTCCTTTGTAATAACAGCTAGTAAACTATTAAAACCATATAATAAAAACATTATTTAGTTAAAACCTTATTGTTTTAACATAAAATATAGCACTTTTATACTAAAAAATATGTTATATATATTAAAATTTAATACTAATATTATTTTTAAAGGGTTATATTACTAGTTAAAAAGGTTTTTTAAAGGACGTAAGCTAATTAATAGTAAAGGCAACACTTTAACAACTTTAAAATTTATAAATTTAAGCTTTTATTTTACTTTAAAAAGCAATTTTTAATATTTATTACAATATTTATTTATTACTTATAATAATATAATATAAAGCAATTATTTAAAAGGTAATATATTTTTTTAAATTATAAGTGTTATAAAGTATTATAACGTGTTTCACCACCATGTAATAAATACCACCATGTGATAAAACTTTTTAACTTTTTAACCTTTTATTTTTAAAACTTTAATTTTTTTACTTATAACAATAAATAATATGTTAAAAAAAACTAGACTATAAATTACTACTTGCGCTTTTAAACGAGACCTTTTTTTTAGTATTTATAAGCTTGTAAAAATATACTATGTTTTTAATAAAAGTTTTTGCTGTTAAATTACCGGTATTATATTTAAGCGTAAAAATAAAAATATATTAAACAAACTTACTAAAATTAAAAAGTAATTAATTATTTTTTTTATTATTAATTTAAATTTATAAGCGTTTTTTCTTTAAGTTTATTATATTTAAAATATAGCTAACTAATTATTAATAAAGTAAAAAAGTAGTTTTATTAGTATTAATTAAATTATATATTTTATAAACTATATACTAGCTTTTAAAATATATTTAAACTATTAAATTAATTATAGCTAAGTTTTTTATAAAAATCTTACTAAATATAATATATATTATAAACGCGTAAAAAAAACTATTAAATATAAAAATATTATAAAAAAATATATATATAATTTTAATAAAATAAAGTTTATAATAAATATAATTATAATTAATATAGTTATAATAAGTATAAAAAAATAAAATAAGTTTAAGCAAGCTTAATAAAGTAATTAAAATTAATTTATAATTGTTTATATAATTAATATTTAAAGTTAAATAGTGCTGCTTTTTATTATTTTAAAAAAAAAAACTTATTTTATTTGTTAATATTGCAATAGTTTTTTATTACTTAATTAATAAATTATAGTTTTAAATAATAACTAAATTAATAATAAACTTAGTTTAAAATAAATTAAATATTTTAATATATATATTTATTTATATTTAATAAATATAAAATGTTTTTTTATTTTTAATAGTTATAAAAGCTATTATTTAAAAATATTTAAAAATTATTAGTAAAAAAATAATATTTTTATTAAAATAATATTTATATATTTTTTTTATAAGCTTTAACTTTTAAATGTTTTATATTTTAGCTTGTTAAAAAAAATATATAGTATTAAAATTAGTAATATTATATAAATTAATATAACTTATATTTTAAAAGAAAACTTTTTACTTATATTTTTTAAAGCTTATATTTAAATAATAACGCTTAAAAATATTATATTTAGGTTTAAAGCTATTAGCTTTATTTTATTTAATTTAAATACTATTATTTTAAAGCTTAAAAGTAAGCTAATTACTTTTATATTATTATTATTTTTTAAATTAGTTTTTACTATTATGTTTTTAATAATGCTTACTAATATTAACAAAGCTATTATATAAATAATTTATTTAAAAAATTATATTTAAAAATATTAAAATAACTTTTTAATTAAAATCTTTAATATTATAGCTTTTTTATTTAAAGCTATATATTTATTAATATATAAACAAACTTTAATTTTAAATAAAATTATTAAGCTTAAAAAAGCTAATTATATATATAATAAATGCTATAAAATAAAAAATAAATAATTATAAGCTAAAAAAGTATTTATTTTAATTAAAGAAATAAATATTTAGGTTTTTAAAAAAAGTAGTGGTTTAATAAATTAAAAAAATAGTAAAAGTAGTAGTTATTAGGTAAAAGTAGCTAGGTGTGCGCGCTGTTATAATGTATGCGGCAACACTAGTTATAATATATAAATATATATAATAAAAGTAAAAACGGTTAATAAAAAAAATTTTAATTAATTTAAATTGATTTAGTTATGCTATAGTTGTTTTTTAATATATAGTAAAAATAAGTTTTAAAGGTGTTGTTATATGGTGGTATTTATTACATAGTGGTGAAACATGTTAACGTTTAAAACTTTTAATATAATAAATAGTTTATTTTTTATAATTAAAAAAATAATAAATTTAAAAATCTTTAATATAATTAAAAGCAATCTTTTATAAAATAGCAACTTAAAAAATAATATACTTTTAAAAACATTTAAACCTTTTAAGCTTTTAAAATTCATTATATTTTAATATTATAAACTAAAATATATAAAGTTTTTACTATTAAAAAAAACTATTAAAATTACTATAAAGCTTTTAAGCTTTAATTTTATTAATAAAAAAAACTTTCTTTATAAAAAGTATATTATAAACAAAGCTATTAAACGCTTAACCTTTATTAAAAGTAATAATTTATTTATTATTTTAAGTATTATAATAAGTAATTTATTTATTATAAAGCTTATATTATACTTTTAAACCTTTTATATTTAAATTTTAATAAAATTAAAAATATATTACTATTAAATTTAACTATTAAAAAATACATTAGCGATTATTATTTATATTATTATAAAAAAAGTATTTAAAATTTTAAAAAACTATTATAACTATTATTTAGCTTACTTTTATTTTAATTTAAGTATTAAAGTAAATAATAACTTTATTAATAATTAATTATAAGCTAAAAGTATTAGTTTTAATATTTTTAGCTTTTATATATATAAATAAAATAGCTTAGTAAAATAATTTATTAAAGTAATTTTTAATTGCTTATAAATTACTTTATAAGCCTTTAAGCTATTATTATATTTTTACTGCTATATTATAACACTTATAATAAACTTAATTAATTATATAAAAATTACTAATAAAAATTTAACTTTTTATTAGCTGCTATAAAATAAGTTAAAACTTAATTTAGTACTTTATAAATTTTTTTTATTTACTATAAAGTTATAAGCTTTAAGTACTTATTAATTATATTTTATAAATTATAAGTTAAAGCTTATAAACCTGCTAAATATATTAAATATATTAAGATTTTAATAATAATTAATATTAAAATCTATTTAATTTATATATTTAAATATTATTTAATTATTTAGTTTATAATATTAAACTTATTAAAAATATTAATTTTAATAAATAAAGCGTTTTTTAATAATAAAACTTTTTTATTAAAACATTTATTTAATATAAACCTACTTAAAATCTATTTACCTTTTAATAAATCTACTTTTAATAATAATGTTTAATTATATACACTACTTATTATAAAAGATTTAAAAAGCGCTATACCTATTAAGGCACTAAATTTAAAAAAGGTAATAATATTTATATCTTTTATTTTTCTATTAAATTTAATTATTTTTATAAAACTATTTTTTATTTTATTAAAATCTAAAGCAAAATATAAAATAATAAATAATAATTTAAAAAGTCATTTAATAAATTTAAACTTTATTAAACTTTTTATAAATTTAGTAGTTTAAAGTATTATTTATATTATTATAGCTGCTTTAACAAAGCTTAATATATTAAAATAAGTATTAAAAACGCTTAAAGGTTTTTTATAGTTATAAATAATTAAGTTTAAATTTTTATAGCTATTAAAATTTAAAGCTTTTTATTTTTTATTTATTAAAAACTTTAAAAAATATTTTATAAGTAGCTATTAACTACTAAAATATAAATTAAACTAATAAAAATTAATTATTAAACATAAAGCTAAATTTATTATTAAAAGCTTTAAATAAGTTTTTAGTATTAATTTTATAAAAACTTTTATAGCTATTATTATTTTATTTATTTAATAGATTTTATTAATTTTAATAGTTATTAAAAACTAAAACATTAAATAAATTAATTTTATAAAGGCTTTTTTTAATAATAACCTTATTAAAACCTTTTATATTAAACTTTTAAAAAGTTTAAAAATTATTTTAAAAAACTTGAAAATTTTAAAATTAGTAGTTTAATATAAGTATAAGCTTAAATTATAACAAGTTTTTTAACCGCTATAAGCTTTTAAATAATAATAAAAAAAGCTATTTTAATTACTAAAAACCTTAAATTTTAAGCCTTTAATTAGTAATACCTTTATATATTATAAAACAACTTTAAATACTTTTATAATAATTTATATTAATAACTATTTGCTAATTAACTTAAATATTTATTATATTTAAAGCTTAAACACTAAAATTAAATATAATAAGCTTATTTATACGCTATATTTATAAGAACTTTATTATATTAAATAAGCTTTAAAAAAACTAAAATTAAAAAATATTAAATTTATTAAAATTTTATTATAACTTAAAATTATAAAGCTAAAAAAATATAAGTTTTTATTAATATTTATTAAAGCTTATTATTATTTATTGCTTATAAAAATTATAAACTACTTAATATAAATTATTAAGCTTAATATAACATTTATTTATTAATAGCTAGCTATTAATATATAGCACTTTTATAAATTATATTTTATAATAAATATAAAGCTATTTAAGTATTTAAAACATATTATAAACTTAGCTTTAATATTTAAAAATTTAAAAGGCTTTATTTTTTTTAGCAAGATTTTTAGCTACTTATTTATAGTTTTTAGTAATAATAATTATATTAAGTGCTTTAAAACCGCTAAATTTATTTAAAGATATATTATTATAATAATTAAAGCTATTATAAGCTAAAAAGCTAAAAAAATTAGTATAATAGCCTTTTTAATATTAAAAGCTAAATATATAGCACTTATAAAAACTATAAAAAAAATTTAGTAATTAAAAAGCCTTTATAATTAAATTTAACTACTAATTTTAAAGCTTATAATAATATATAATAATAATATAAAAGTTATAACAACTGCTAAAAACTTTAAATATTATTAATATATTAAATCTACTTTTATAAAGCTTAATTAATAAATATATATTATATTTTAACTATTAAAATAATAGCTAATAAGCTAATTAAAGCTTTAATACTTATTAAATAAACTAATTTTTAATAAATATTAAGTTTATTAGCTAGTACTTTAATTAAAAAAGCGTATTAAAATATACTAGTAATTATAAATGCTTAAAAAAAAATATAGCCTTTTAGCTATAACCTTACTAATAAAGCTAGCAATTATTATAAATAGCATATATATTATACTTATATAAGCTATTTATAAGTAGCTTATAATAGCTATAAATAATATAAATATAAAACTAAAAACTTTTTAAAAACCTTTTAATAAAATTAATATAAAGCTAAAAACCTCTTTAGCTTATTAATAATATACTAAATAAAAAAAGGACTTATTAAAATAATTAACTTAAAGTAATATTTTATAACTAATTTATTTAAAAGGTTATTTTTTATATAAAGGTTTATTTTTTATAAAAAGGTTTTATATAGCTAAAGTTAACTTTATTATAATTTATTATAATATATTATAAAGCTAAAAGTTTTAAGTAATTTAAACGCTAAAAATAGTTTATATATATAGCGCTTTTTATTATATTTAACAAATAAAATTGTAATTAAGCAAGCAATATACTCTTACTTTCTCCTTTATATTACCTCACTTATAATAGATTTATCCACTATAAATTTCTTATTTATACCACTATTAGTAAGCTTAGTTTTATTATAGCTTAAGTGCCTCGTTAAATATTAGCATTTTATGCTAGTATATAAAACCACCTTTAATAATAATATTTAAAACTTTTAATATAATAAGTAATTTATTTTTTATAATTAAAAAAACAATAGATTTAAAAATTTATAATATAATTAAAAGCAACCTTTTATAAAGTAGCAACCTAAAAAATAGTATACCTTTAAAAGCACTTAAATCTTTTAAGCTTTTAAAATTAGCTATATTTTAATATTATAAGCTAAAGTATATAAAGCTTTAATTATTAAAAAAAACTGCTAAAATTATTATGAAGCTTTTAAGCTTTAATTTTATTAATAAAAAGAACTTTTTTTATAAAAAGTATATTATAAATAAAGCTATTAAATATTTAACTTTTATTAAAGTTAATAATTTATTTATTATAAAGCTTATATTATACTTTTAAACTTTTTACATTTTAATTTTAATAAAATAAAAAATATATTATTACTAAATTTAATTATTAAAAAATAAATTAGTAATTATTATTTATATTATTATAAAAAAAGGATTTAAAAGTTTAAAAAACTAGTATAATTATTATTTAATTTGTTTTTACTTTAATTTAAGTATTAAAATAATTAATAGCTTTACTAATAATTAGTTATAAGTTAAAAATATTAGTTTTAATATTTTTAGTTTTTATATATATAAATAAAATAGCTTAATAAAATAATTTATTAAAATAATTTTTCATTGTTTATAAATTACTTTATAAGTTTTAAACTATTGCTATATTTTTAATATTATATTATAACGCTTATAATAAACTTAATTAATTATATAAAAGTTATTAATAAAGATTTAATTTTTATGAGCTATTATAAAATAAGCTAAATTTTAATTTAATACTTTATATACCTTTTTTTATTTATTATAAAATTATAAGCTTTAAATATTTATTAATTATTATTAAAGGTGGTTTTATATACTAGTATAAAATGTTAATATTTAAAGGGGCACTTAGGCTATAATGGAAGTGGGCTTATTAATAGTGCTAAAAACAAGGAGTTTATAGTTAATAAATCCACTATAAGTAAAGTAATATAAAGGAAAAAGTAAAAGTATATTACTTACTTAATTAAAATTGTATTTGTTAAATATAATAGAAAGTGCTATATATATAAACAATTTTTAGTGCTTAAACTACTTAAAACCTTTAGCTATATAATCGATTATAATAAATTATAATAAAGTTAACTTTAGCTATATAAAACCTTTTAAATAGGTTAGTTATAAGGCGTTACCTAAACTAATTACTTTAGTAGGTCCCTTTTTTACTTAGTGTGGTGTTAGTAGGCTAGGGGGGTTTTTAGCCTTATATTAACCTTGCTAGGGGTCTTTAAGGGGTTTTTAAGGGGTTTTTAGCCTCGTATTTATATTACTTGTAGCCACTATAAGCCACCTATAAGTGGCTTATATAGGTGTGGTATATACGCCACCTATAATAACTATTAAATATAAGCGATGTTATATAAAGTGGTTTAATTAATATATTTATATATGTTATTAATATATATTACATATAATTATAACTGCGTATTTAGTGTAAAACCTAAATATAACTAACTTAATAAGGTGTTTAAAGGTACACTTTTTTATCACTAGTGATTTAACGTAATATAATATTATTTTTTATCTTTAATATACTTTTTTAAGAATTACTTTTTAAAAAAGAATTTTTATACCTAATTTTTAATTATTTATTAATTTAATTGTTTTTTAATTAAAAAGTTTTTTAATAGATTTTAATTATTATTATATATTTTTTAAGGTTTTTGTTATTTTTAACACTTTTTTATATTAATAAAGCTTAATTATATTAAAAAGGTTTTTTATTTCTTTTTTAAAAATGTTTTAATTCAATTATTTATAATTATATTATTTATAAAAATATATTTTACTTATAAGGTTTAATTTAAAAATTTTTAATATAATTAATAATTATAAATATTAATATAATAAAGGTTAATTTAAAAAACAGCAATATTTTTAGTTATTAAATTAATAGTTTGCTAATTATTATATTAAATTTAAATTTATCTCTTAAGTAAATCGCAAGTAATTTATAAGTAGAAAAAGCCGGCTATAACTAAGCAAAAGCAACTTTTTTTTTAGCAAACAAAAAAAAACTAGCTATTATATAATTAGTATATATAAAACTAAATTTAAGCAAAAATAAAATAAGCTTAATAATTAAGCTTATAAAAAAAGTAAACTAAAAGTAAAATATAGTAATAAAAAACATAAATATATACTTATTGCTATAAAATAAAAAAAAAAAAACTTTAGCACACTATAAAAAAATCTTAAGCTTAATAAAAGCTTAAAAACTAATATTTTAAACGCTATATAATAGTATTATAAAAAAAAAAAAGCAAAAAACTATTAAAAAGTAAAAAAAAAACAATATAATTAATTTAATATAAACTAATAAAAAACTTTTAATAAAAATATTTAAAAGCTTAAAATAAGTAAAATTTAATTATATTTTTTAAAGCTTTTAAATTTATAACAAAAAAAACCTAATATTAAGCTTTTAACTATTTAAAAGTTAAAGCTAAAAAATATTAAATAAAACGCTAGTAATAATTAAAGCGTTTAAATTATAAATATTAAAAAGTTTTAATATAATAATAAATATAAATAAATATATTTAAATAATAAAATTAATTAAAATAAAAATATAATAGCTTTAAAAGCTATAATAAATAAAAAATATAATTTTAAAATTTTAAAAAAGCTATATTAATATAAAATAAAGCTTTATAATAATAATAATATAAAAAAGCTTTAAAAAAATTTTAAACTTTAAACCTTAAAAAAAAAAAGCTAAGCTTTTTAATAAAAAAGTTTTTAAACCTTAAAAAAGTAAGCAATTATTTATATAAAAAAAATAAAAGTATTAGCAGCTAAGTTTTTTTTTACTTTAAAAATTAACTTATTAAACTTAAAAAAGTAAAAAAAGTTTGCAAAATACTTATTTAAAATATAAAAAAAAATTAAAACAAAAAAGATTAAAAAAATCTTAAAAAAAGCTAAACTTTAAAAAGCGCTAAAAAACAACTTTTTATTAATAAAATTTTTAAAAGCATGCAAGCAAAAAGTTATAAAAATAATAATAATATTAGCTTAATAAAGTTTTATATATAAATATTACTTAAAATAATTTTAAAATATAGTTATAATAATTTTAATAAAACTATAAAAAACCTTAAAAAAGCTTAAAAAGTTTAATAGCTATAAGCTAATTTTATTATTTAGTATAATAAGCATATATATTTTAGCTATAATAAAAAGATTTATATTATTATTAAAAAAGCAAATAAAAAATAAACTATAAAAATCTATAAAACTAATAATTAAAGCTATAATAAAAGTAATTAATAATAACTAAAAATATAATTTAATATTAATATTATTATAACTAAATATTTTAAAAACTTTTAATATAATAAACTATATAAAACTATTAAACGTGTTATAAAAAAAAAGCTTTCTTTAATAAATTTAAAACTAGCTTTAAAATTACTTTATAAAATAAATAGTAATATTATTATTTAATAGTAAAAGCGCAACAAAAAAGGTTTTAATTATAAACATACTATAAAAATCTTTATTATTATTAATATTATTTTTACTATATATAATTACTTTATATAAAAATTTAATAAAAGAAAAGCTAGTTATAATAAGGTTTATAAATAATATAAACTTTTTAATAGCAAAATTAAATATAAAAAAAAACTATAAATATTTAGCGTATATATATATAAAATATAAAAGCTAAATATTATAATATAAAATAAACTTTAATTTAATATAAAACAAACTAATATATTTTATAAAATAATATAAAGTTAATTTTACTTTAATTTAGCTAAAAAATATATAAATTAAACTAAAAAAAAGTATATATTTTTTAAAAGTATAGCTAAACTATAAACTAAAATAATATTATTACTTAAAAAACCTTTAATAAAAACTTAAATGCTAAAATTTTACTTTAATAAAATTAATTATTACTATATAAAAATATAACGCACTTAAAGCAAAAAAAATTTATATAAAAGTAATTTAAAATATAATTATATATAGTTTGTTTATATAATATAAGTTTAATAAAAACGAAGTAAAAAAAATAGTAAAAAACTTAATTAAAAAATAATTAAAATATTTTAAAATAATTAAAAAAGTATATAAAATAACTTTAATTTACTTTTTAAAATTAAAACTAAGTTGCTTTTTTTTTATACCTACTTAAATATTAAATTATATAATTTTAAAAGTAAGCTAGTAATTTTAAGCAAAAAAAAAACTATTTAAAAAAAAGTTAAATATTTAATTTTAAAAAAAAATACAATTAAAAACAAAAGCAAAAAGTAAGTAAAATAAAAGCAAATAAAATTATTACTAAAAAAAACCTAGCAAAACATATAATAAATAGTTAAAAGTAATATAAAAAAAAAAAAATAAGTAAAAAAATAGCAAGGCTAAAATATAATAAAAAAGGCTTTAAAAAAATATTAGCTTAAAAAATAAAATAAAGCTAATAATAAAGCAAAAAAAAGCTAAAACTTAGCAATATTAACTTTAGCAACAAAAAAACTACTAAAAAAAACTAAAAAAACTTATTTAATAAATATAATAAACTTTTATTATAAACTTTAAAAATATAAAGCTTTAGCTTTACTATAAATTTATATAAAAATATTAAAGCTAAAAACTTTTTTTTTTTAAAAAAAGGTGCTAAATATAACTATACCTTTTTATAACTATATAAAAAATAAAAAAATAACATTATATAAATTTTTATATTGCTTAAAATTTAAAAAAAAAATTAATTTAGCTACTTAGCTTTATAGCTTTTTTATTACTAGCTTAAATTATAATTAAATTATAAGCAGCTTAAAAATAACTTATAAAATAATATGTTAATTTTTAACTTAAAGCTTATTATTTATATATAAAGTAGCTTAAATATTAATAAAAAGCAAAAAAATATAATAAAAGCAAAAAAAATAAGTTTTAAAAATAATATAGTAGTAAACTATAGCTAATAATATACTAATAGCAACTAATAAAACAAAAAAACATAAAGCCTAAAAAGCTACACCTTTTTTTATTTTTTTATTTTTTATTTTTTTTTTTCTTTATTTTTTTTTAATTAAAAAACTACTAAAGCATAATAAAGCCTTTAATTAAAAATTTATAATAAAACTATAAACACTTGAAAAACGTTTTAATTAAAAAGCAAAAAGTTTTTGCTTAAGTTTTCTAGTTTTATTTTTAATTATTAAAAAGCAAGCATATTAAATACTTAATATATTTAAATCAAGGTTTAAATAATATTATATAAGCATAATAAAATATAACTAATAATAATAATAAATTTATTTTTTATTTAATATAATATTTAGTTTTTTAATTAATTAATTAATAAATATCATTTTTTTAATAGCTTATATAAAAGCAAATAACTTAGCTTTTATAATTAATATAATAATAATATTTTACTTATTAGCTTTTTATTTAATAATTTTACTAAATAATATTATTATATTAACTTAAAAGCTTTTTTAATTAATAATATTATTTGTAAACAAAAAATTACTAGTTATAATAAACTTATTTTTATTTTTAAATTATAAAGTATAATATTAGGTTTAAAATAAATATTTAAAAAGTTAATTTGCTATATTATAATATTTTAGTTTTAAATTAAAATTAAATTTTAAAAGTTTAAATGCATTAAAAGCTATATTTAAATAAATAATAATAACAATATATATAATTAAATTCTTTTTTTTTTAATAACTATAAATCTTTTGTTTTATTATTACTTTACTATAAGGTTTTAATTTTTTAGTTTTTATAAAAGTATATATTAAAATAAATAACTTAAAACTTTATAACTTAATAATTTATTTAATATAAAAAAATTATAACAATTAAATTAATTTTTTTTTATAATTTTAAATAATTTTAATATTAAAAAACTATTATAAGTTTTTTTTTTTAGTTATTTAATAATAATATTTAAGCTTATAAATAGCTTTTTAAATAATAATTATATTTGTTTTTTAATAAGTAAAAACTATATTATTAATATATATAAAAAGTAATATTTTTTACTTAAAGTAATAATAAAGTTTATAAAAAATAAGTTAATATCTTATATTTTTAAAAGTTTTAATTATTTTTTTTGCTATATTAAAAGTAATTTTTAAAAACTTTATAAAGCTTAAAGTAATTTAAAAATTATTAAAAGTTTATAGTAATTAAGTAATATTTTTATATATATTTTTTTATTAAATATTATATTAATAAAAGTATTAACTATATTATATTATTTAAATTTAAAATTAAATTTAATAATAATAATTATAAATATTTTAAATAATTGCGTTATAAATATAAAAGCATAAATATTTTTTCTTTTATTTATAAGTTATTAATTTTTTTATATTATAAGCTTAATTTTTTTTTTAATAATAACTATACTTATTAAATTTATAAATATATATTTATATATAATTAAAAATTAATTTTTTTTAAATAATATATATATTAATTTTTTGTTAAATATTTATTTTTTTATAACTTTATAAATATAATTTTTTAGCTGATTTAAAATAGTTTTTTATAAAATAAGTTTATAAATTTTTATGTTACTTAAAAAATAAAAGTAAATTTTAGCAATAAATTTTTTTTTTTTTATAAAATAATTATTTTAAGCTTATTTTTTAAAAAATAAATATAATTAATATATTAACTTAAAAAAAATAAAAATTATAAAAAAGTTTATAAAAATCTTTATTTAATATAAAAAATATTATTATATTAATTAAAAAAGATTTATAAAATTTAAGCTTTTAAAGTTTTTTTATTAGTTTATTACTTAAAAATATAATAAATACAAGTTTATTATTTTAATAAAATTTTAGTTTATTATTAAAATAATATTAAAGTTTTTTTAAAAATTTATTTTTATTAATTTTATTTATTAATATACTATATTATAACTTTATAATATATAAGTATTTTATATTAAATATAACCTTTTAATAACTTTTATATGTTATAACTTTAAAAAAAATTATATTAAAGCTTGCTTTAAACTTTAAAGTTAAATTAAATAATTTAATAATTTTTATATGATTTTTTTCTTAGCTAGCGTTTTTAATTATAACGCTAAAAAAAATATAATTTATTAAAAATTTAAAAAATTTAAAATAAAAAGCAAAAATTACTTTAATATAAAAATAATTAATGTTTTTAAGCTTATTTATATTTTTATTTTTACTTTTTTTAATATTTATTTTATTTATGTTTTTTTTAGCTAAATTAATAAATTTATAAATTTATAATTTTTATAAAAATTAAGTATAAATTTATTAATAATATTTAAAAATATTTAATTTAAAAATATTTTAATTAATAAAGCTTTAAATTTTTTATTAATAATTTAAAAAAGGTTATTTTTTAGTTTATTTAAGTTTTTTAAAAAAATATTTTTTTTATTAAATATAATATCTTTAATAATAATAACTTTATTAGTTTTAAGTAGCTAAATTTTATAAATAGTAAAAAATTAGTAGTTAATTAAATAGTTAATTTAATCTTTAAAATTAAGCTTTTTTTGGTTTTTTTGGTTTTTTAAGCAATAAATATTATAATATAAGCTTTATATTTATATATTTTTAAATAAAACAAAATAAATATTTTGTTTTTTTTAATAATATTATTTTATAATTAAAAGTAAAAGTATAACTTTTTATATAAAGTTTTTTAGTTAAAAATATACTTAGGTATTTTATTATATAAATAAATAACTTTTTTATTTATTTTTATTTATAAGTAAATAAATAGTTTATATTTATTTTTTATTAATTTTGTTTTTTACTTAATTATTTTTTTTTTCAGCTTTTTTATTTAAGTTTTAAATATTAGGTAGTAATACTTTAAATATTATTTCTTTAGTATTTTAAAAATATTATACAAGTTAAAATATTTTATTAAAGTTTAATATTATTTTATTATTATATTTTATAATTAATACTTTTATTTTATAATAATTTAATAAATATTTAATTAAGTAATTAAAAGCTATAATAATTAAAAATAACTTTTAAATAGTAATTTATAGCTAGTATTATATACTATTTACCTTTATGATTTTTTAAAAAGTGTTTATAGTTATAAAAATCAATAGCTAATTTTATACTTATTTATATAAGCTTTTTCTTTAGCAATTAATTAATTTAATAAGTAATTTTTAATATTATATATACTTTATATTAAATAGTTTTTATTTTATTACTTTTATTAAAAGCTTAATAAATTTTTATTTTTTAAAATAAAAATATTAAATATTATAATATTTTTAGTTTTAAGTATTTTATTTATAAGTACTACTTAAAAAAATTACTTTTTAATAGTAGCTTTTTTATATAAAAGTTTAATTTGTTTTATTTAATATAAAATAATAATTTATTAAAAAATATAAGTAAGTATTTTATTATAAATTAATTATATTTATTTTATAAACTATATAAAATTAAGGTTTTTTTTTTTAAAAATAATTAGTAAATAGTTTGTTATTTTATTAATATTTTAATTAATTAAGCATTTAAAAAGATATTAAGTTTTTAGCTATAATTAAATAATATATTATATTATATAACCTATATACTTTTAATTTTTTAAAGCCTTAGATTTTAATGTTTACTTTTTTAAATTTTTTAATTAATATAATATTATTTTTTATATATATTATATTGTTTAAATTAAAAGGTTAAAATTTTAAAAACCTATTAATTTTATTAAAAATATATAATATAATTTTTAAATTACAAATAGCTAAATTTTTTAGTTAATAAATAGTTAAACTTATTAGCTTGTTTTTTATTGCGAAAGTAATTTATACTATTTTTTTTATAGTTAATTATTATAACTTGGTTTTTTTTTTTTAGGTTTTTTAATTTAAAGCTATTTAATTTTTTTTACTAATTTAGTATTTTTTTTTATTTGCTTTTAAATAAAGCTTTAAACTATTTTATTAAAAATAAAGTTTTTAAAAGCTAGTTTTAAAAATATATATTAATATTTTTTTAATAAATATGTTTATAAGCAAAGCTTATAGTTTATAGTTACTTTTATAGTATTAGTTTAATATTACTTAGCAGTATTTTTTTAATTGCTTTTTTGTTTTCTTTTTTACGTATATTTTTTTTTAAAACATTTTTTATTTTTATTAGTTAGTAATAATTTTAATTTATTTATTTTTATTAAGTTTTTTATTTAATTAGTTTTTTTAAATATATTAAATAATTTTTTATGTGTTTTTCTTTTAATACTTTTAGCTTTATAAAATACAAAATATACGCTTGCTTTTTTTTTTAGATTTATTATAATCTTAAAATAATCTAGTATACTTTTATTTATTTTTTGCTTTTAAATCTAATAAAAAAATATTATTTAATTTAAATAAATATTTTTTAATGCTTTTTTTAAATTAGTTATAATATTATAAAGTTTTATTAAATTTATTACTTTATGCTTAATTTTTATAATAACCTTTTTTTTTTTTTTATTACTTAAGATTTTATATTTATAAGTAATTATTTTATAATATTATTTATAAAATTTTTATAATTAAGTTTAGTTTAATACTTAAGTATTTTTTTAAAGTATAAGCTAATAGTATTAAATTTTTTATATTATATATTTAAGGTATTTATTAATTTAAATATAATATTTTTATAGTTTTTTAAAACTGTTTTTAATATTTAGTTTTTAATTTAGTTTATTATTTTAATTAAGTTTTAAAATTTATATATTTAAATATTATAATTATTTAAGTTAGTACTAAAAGCAAATTATTTTATTAAAATTATTTTAAATACTATTTATAAAGCTTTTAATAAATTAATTAAGTTGCTATTTAATATTATTAATAATTAAGTTAATTAACTTAAAATATTTATAGCTTTTAAATAGTTATTAATCTTTAGTATAATAAGTCGTTAAAGCTAAAAAAAGTTTTTTTTTTTTAAAGTAATATATACTTATATATTTAAGCTAACTACTTTGCTTTAAAATTTTTTATTTTAAGATTTAAAGTTTATTAATTTTACTAGAAATATTTCTTATTATTAATTAGTTAATTTTAATATAATAATCGCTTAATTAAGTTATAGCTTTTTAAATTTAATAAGTATAATATATAATAAAACTTTAAATTATTAAATATAAGCGATGTTATATAAAGTAGTTTAATTAATATATTTATATATATTGTTATTATATATTATATATAATTATAACTGCGTATTTAGTGTAAAACCTAAATATAACTAACTTAATAAGGTGTTTAAAGGTACACCCCTTTATTGCTAGTAATTTAACCTAATATGGTATTATCCTTTATATTTAACAATAATTGCTAGCTTTGCTAGCAAGGCTGCAACTAGGGGGTTATACCCCTTTTATAAGCACTTGTAGTTGCTAGTGTATTTTAATACGCCTTTTTACCTAAGGTGCTAGCTAATAAGCTTAATATTTATTAAAAATTAGTTTATTTAATAGGTATTAAAGCTTTAGTTAACTTATTAAGTATTATTTTAGTAATTAAAATATAGTATATATTTATTAATTAAGCTTTATAAGCATTTTTACTAAATTAAAATTTTATAAAAATATATTTAATATATTAATAATATTTAAAGTTTTTAATAATTATTATAACTTTTATATTATTATTATATATTATTATAAGCTTTAAAATTAGTAGTTAAATTTTATTATAAAGGCTTTTTAATTATTAAGCTTTTTTTATAGCTTTTATAAGTGTTATATATTTAGCTTTTAATATTAAAAAAGTTATTATCTTACCTATTTAATTTTTTAGCTTATAATAGCACTAGTTATTATAATAATATATTTTTAAATAAATTTAACGGTTTTAAAGTATTTAATTTAATTATTATTATTAAAAATTATAAATAAATAGCTAAAGATTTTACTAAAAAAAACAAAGCTTTTTAAATTTTTAAATATTAAAGCTAATTTTATAATATTTTTTAAATCTTTAAATAATTTTATATTTATTATAAGGTATAATTTATAAACATGCTATATATAAATAGCTAGCTATTAGTAAGTAAATATTATATTAAGTTTAATAATTTATATAAAATAATTTATAATTTTTATAAGCATTAAATAATAATAAGCTTTAATAAATATTAATAAAAACCTATATTTTTATAGCTTTATAATTTTAACTTATAGTTAAATTTTAATAAGTTTAATATTTTTATATTTTAGCTTTTTTAAAACTTATTTAATATATTAAAGCTATTATAAATATAATTTATAATTAAGCTTATTATGTTTAATTTTAGTTTTTAAGCTTTATATATAATAAATATTTAAGCTAATTAATAAATAATTATTAATATAAGTTATTATAAAAGTATTTAAAGTTATTTTATAATATATAAAAGTATTATTAATTAAAAGCTTATTTTAAGTTATATAAAGCTTATAATACCTAAAAAACTTGCTATAATTTAATCTTATATTTATATTAAATTACTAATTTTAAAATCTTTAAATTATTTAAAATAATTTTTAAACTTTTTAAAAGTTTAATATAAAAGGTTTTAATAAAGTTATTTTTAAAAAAAGCTTTTATAAAATTAATTTGCTTAATTTTTTAATTTTTAATAGCTATTAAAGTTAATAAGATTTATTAAATAAATAAAATCATAATAATTATAAAAGTTTTAATAAAATTAGTACTAAACGCTTATTTAAAGCTTTTAATATTAAATTTAGCTTTATATTTAATAATTAATTTTTATTAATTTAGCTTATATTTTAATACTTAATAGCTACTTATAAAGTATTTTTTTAAGTTTTTAATAAATAAAAAATAAAAAGCTTTAAATTTTAATAATTATTAAAATTTAAACTTAATTACTTATAATTATAAAAAAAATTTAAGTGTTTTTAATATTTATTTTTATTAAAATCTTAGTGTTAGCTATATTTAATGGTTTTAATATATAATAGCTAGTTTTATATTAAACACTTGTTTACTTTTATGTTTTTTTATCTTTGTTATTTTTATACGCTAGTTAAAATCTTCACCTTAGGTAAAGATTTTACTACATATAAAAGATTTACTTTTTTTCTTTTTATATACATAAATATAGTATATAATTAATTATATTTTATTTTATTATATAACATATAATTATATATAGCTTATTTAATATTAATTAGTAATTATAAAAGCACTATAAATTAGTAAGAGTAAAACTAAAAAACAATTAAAAAAACTTTAAATCTTAGCTATATAAATATCCTCTTTTTAAAAACCTAAGGCAAAAAACATTTACCTTTATATTAATTTTTAAGATTTTATTATATAAGTGCTCTCCTTTTAGTACTTTTTAAGGCAAAAAATATTTATATACTACAAAAAAAAAAAAGATCTAGATCTTTTTACATATGTATCCTCTTTTTAACACTTTTTAAAGCAAAAAATATATATATAAAAAAACAAAAATAACAAATAACTTTATTAAAACATTAAACTATATTACTATATAATAGCTAGGTAATACTTTAATAAAATAGCTATAAAATTAATAGCTTTTTTAATAAATATACTATTTAAATACTTTAACTTAAACAACATTTTATATAAATAAATTATATAAAATATTAAAATAGCTAAAGTTTTTATATAAAGTATAATCCTAAAAAAAAAAAAAACCGTTAACCTACATATAAACTTAACACTAATAAGTTAAATACTTATTTATTTAGCTAAATATATAATTATATATATTTAAAAGCATTAAAACAAAATTTTTAGCAAGTATATAAAAAAGACATTAAAAATTAAACTATGGCCTAATTTTTTATATGCTACTATATGCTAATATTAAAGATATTAAAAATTTTAAAAATAAAAAAAATTTTACTAAATGTTAAAAATTGTTTAATAATAGCATTAAAAATATATAAAGCTATATAAAAAACTATTATATATTATAAACTTTTATACTTAATAAAATTATTAATATTTTAAATAAAATTATTAAAAGCTATTATATAACTTTTATTTTAAGCTTTTAAATAACTTTTAAAAAATATAACACTAAATATTATACTTATTTCTGTTTTAACCTAATTAAAAACTATATAATTTAAAAAACCTTTTATATAATAAAGTATTAAAAAAAATACCTTTATATAGCTATATAAAAAAACTATAATATTTATTACTTTAGCTATTACTAGTTATTATTTAAACTTTTAGCTAATATATAAATATATTATTACTTATTACTTTTTTTAAACTTTTTAACTAAAAAAGTATTTATATATAACATTAAATCTAGCTATAATTAATATAATTTTAAATTTACTTTTTATAAAATATATATAAAATAAAAAAATCTTGTTAAATAAATACGTACTTTTTTAAAAAACTTAAAACTAAAAAGAAAATTACTTTAAAAAGCTATATAACTTATTATATAATAAAATAAAGCTATTTATTAATGTTTATTAAAAGCTAAAAATTATAAAAAACTAATATTATATTATATTTTTATTTATATTATAAAGTTATATAAAAAACTATTATACTTATTATATTAGTATAAAAAATACTTAATGTAAAATTTATTATATATTAAATATATACTTTAATATTAATATAAATTATAGCTACTATTAAGCTAATTAAATTATAATTATATATATATAAACAAAATAAAAAAATCTAAAATTAATACTATATAATATATTAAAGCTTATAATTAATAAGGTAGTAAAAATATAATATATATTAAATGCTAGCTATTAAAGCAAAATCTAGCTTAATATAATAATTATATAAGTATATTAAAAAGTGCTAAAATTTAATATAGCATTTATATTTTTAAAGCTATTATATAAAGGCTTTTTTACTAACTTATAAGCATACTTTTAAGTTTTAATAAATACTACTTTTAAATATTTTATATAAAAAAAAATAAAACTTATTTTATAAATAAAAAATATAATTAAAATAATTATATAAAAAGCTTTAAGCTTAAATTTTATTTAAATTATTTAAAGCAAAATAATTTATATTAAAATTGCTTTTAGCTATATAAATAAGCTAGCTAAGCTAGCTAATAGTTTTATATAAAAAAAAATACTTTATATATTAAAAAAAAAAAATTAATTAATAAACTATATTTTCTAAAAAAAAAGCTTATATATAAAACTAATATTTTAGCTTATATAAAATATTATACTTTATATAGCTTATAAACAAAAAAAACTTTTTATATTTAGTAAAATATAAAAGCTACTTTAAGTTAAATAATAATAAAAACAATACGAATAAAAAATATAATATATAAATAATATAATTTTTAATAAATAATATATTTATATATTATATAACTAGCAAAAATATTTAAAATAATAAATACTATATAATTAATAAAAAAATTAAAAAATTATAAAACAATTGTTTTAAGCAATTAATTTTTTTTAAATAACTAGTATTATATAAAATACTAAAAAGAAATTTAAGATATATAGGCCTTTATATATTTTATAATAAAAAAAGCGCAATTAGTTATATATTTATAACTTTACCTATATATAAAAGTAAATTAAACCTTTAGTAGCACTTATATTAAATTTAAAAGCAAGAAAATTATTATTTTAATTAGCACTATATAAATTAAAAGCTTTTTTATTATTATTATATACTATATATTAAATATACTAACTTTTTTTCTTTTTTTATTAGTAAATATAAACTATATAAAAGCTTTTTTTAATAATATATAAAATAAAATTATATAAATAAATAAAAAAAAAATACTAGTTATATATAAATAAAATTACTTAATTTTTAACACTTTATTATATAAAATTAAGATTTACTTTATAAAAGTAAAGCTACGCCGCTTATATTATTATTTTAGTTATTTTTATATAAAAAGGTTATATAATATATTTAGTTATATAAAATATAATACTAGTTATTTAACTTTAAAAAAGATTTAAAAGTTTTGCTATTATTATTAAATATATAACTAAGTACTTAAATGCTTTAAGTTTATAATTAAAAATAATTACAACTTTAATTATAAAATAATTATTAATACTAGATAAATAATTAATAAGTAAGTATTATATATAATTAATGCTATAATATTTTTTTAAGCGGCAACTTTTTTAAGTTTTATATTTATATAATATACTTAAAAAACCTTATATAAGTATTAAATTAATATATACTAAAGATTTTTTAACTATATTATATATTACTTAAAATAAAAAGTTTAAAACATTAATAACTTTTTAGGCTTTGCTTTTTATATTAAATAATTTAGATATATTGCTTTTTAAAAGGTAAAAGCACCTAAAAACGTAGTTATATTAAACTTAAAAATATAGCATAAAATATAATAAACCTAATAATATTAAATAATAGCGCAAAAAGGTTAAAGTAGTTTTTATACTACTTAATTATAGGCTTTAATATTAAAAGATTATTTTAATAGCAAAATAATAATAAAGCAAGCAAAAAAGTAAAGCAAAAAAAAAATAAAATAAAGAAATAAATATAATTTTTAATAGTTTTTATTAATTAAAAAGATTTTTAAATATAAAAATACTAATAAAAAATATACTAAAAGCTTAATAAAAAACCTTTATATTAAAACATAAAAAAAAAAAAAAAAAAGCCTAAAATAACCTAGCTATTAAATAAAATATTAATAAATTATATATAGCAATATATAAATTAAAAAAAAGCAGTGTATTTATTATTAATTAAACTTAAGCAATAATAATATTAGCTATAAGCTGCTTAATAATTGGCTTTTTAGTGCTTTTAAATTATATAATACTTTTTATTTAATATAACTATAAAGTTTTAATATAAGCTAAACTTAACTTAGTTTTTATAGTATATATAACTAAAAAAATAATAAAAGCAATAAATATAATAATTAAAATAATAAAAGTAATTATAATAAAAAAATTACTAAATAAAAATATAGTAGTTATATTTAAAAAAAAAGCAATATAATATAAATAAGTTAACTTATAAATAAAATAAGCGTTTAATAAAAATATAATAAAAACTAAAAAAAATTATATAATAATTATAAAAAGTATTAATATAAAAACACTTTAAAGTGCGTATATAAATTTAGTAAATTTTTTTTAAAATATTTATAAATAAAATAAAATTAATATAAATAAAATGTATTTAATTTTATTAATTAACTTAAAAAACTATTATATTAACTTATTAATATATTATATTAATATAAAAACTATAAAAGCTTTATATTAAAAAAAAGCTATATAAAAAGTAATAATATATAATTATAAGCTATTTTTAAAAAATATAAAAATTATATAATATTTTAAATATTATAAATTTAAATATATAAAAAAGTTTTATAAAAATAAAAATAAATGCTTTTTATATAGCAATATAATATATAAAAGCAAAAAAAAAAAGTATTTAATTTAAAAAAAAGTTAAATTAAATATAATAAAATATATAAATTATAAAAAAAGTTATTTAACTTTTTTAAAAAAGTATAAGGTTTTTTAAAGTTAAATAATAATAATATAAAAAGTATATTAATATTAGCTAATATAATTTTATATTTAAAGCAAATATAAACTAATAAATTAAAACTAAAGTAATTAGCAAAAAATTTAACTTTAAAAGTAATTAATATTTAGTTTATTTATAAAAAAACCAAACTTTATATTAATTAATAATATTAAAAATAACTTAATTAATAATATTAAAGCTTAGTTGCTTTAAAGTAATAAATATAGCTTTAATAGCTTTAAAAGTTAAAATATAAGCTTTTTTTTTTAAAAAAGCTAATATATTTAAACTAAATTTAAAAAAGCTTTTTTTTTTTTTTGCTTTAAAAACATAATTAAACCTAAATAATAAAAAAAACATTTTTATTTTAAATTAATAAAATTTAACGCTTTATTTTAAAATACTATAAAATTAAAAATATATATAGTAATAATTTTTAAATTATTAAAAAAATATAATATAATAGCATTATAAAAGCTGCTATTATAAAAAAAAAAAAAAGTAAAACTTTTTTAATTATATTATTTTAAGTTAAGCTAATATAATATAATATATATTAATTTTAAATATATAATATTATATATTAATAAATAAATTATAAGTAATTTATAAATAAAAAAAGCTAGTAATAATTAAATAAAAGCAACTTTTTTTTTTGCAAATAAAAAAAAACTAACTATTATATAATTAATATATATAAAGTTAAATTTAAGTAAAAATAAAATAAGCTTAATAATTAAGCTTAAAAAAAAAGTAAATTAAAAGTAAAATTTAGTAGTAAAAAATATAAATATATACTTGTTGCTATAAAAAAAAAAAAAAAAAACTTTAATATATTATAAAAAAATCTTAAGCTTAATAAAAGCTTAAAAATTAATACTTTAAATATTATATAATAATATTAAAAAAAAGAAAAGTAAAAAACTATTAAAAAGTAAAAAAAAAACAATATAATTAATTTAATATAAATTATTAAAAAACTTTTAATAAAAATATTTAAAAGTTTAAAATAAATAAAATTTAATTATATTTTTTAAAGCTTTTAAATTTATAATAAAAAAAATCTAATATTAAACTTTTAGCTACTTAAAAGCTAAAGCTAAAAAATATTAAATAAAGTATTAATAATAATTAAAATATTTAAATTATAAATATTAAAAAGTTTTAATATAATAATAAATATAAATAAATATATTAAATATTTAATAATAAAATTAATTAAAATAATAAATATAGCAGTTTTAAAAAAAAAAGCTATAATAAAAAAAGTAGCTTTATAATAGTTATAAAAAGTTTAAAAAGCTATAAAAAAAGCTAAAAAAAAAAAAAAAAAGTACTATAAAATAATATTTTAATATTAAAAAAAAAAAGCAATTAAAATAAAAGCAAAATAAAAGCAAATTATTTATAAAAAATAATAAACATAGTAATAATAAAATATAATAAAAGCTTTAAAAAATAATTTAAAACTTTAAACTTTAAAAAAGTAAGCGTGCTTTAAAAGTTAAGCTTTTTTAATAAAAAAAAGTTTTTTAAACTTTAAAAAAAAAAAAAGGAAGTAATTATTTATATAAAAAAAGCAAAAGTATTAGCAGCTAGGTTTTTTTTTACTTTAAAAATTAATTTATTAGATTTAAAAAAGTAAAAAAAGCTTATAAAATACTTATTTAAAATATAAAAAAAAATTAAAATAAAAAGAATTAAAATTTTTTTTAAAAAAGCTAAACTTTAAAAAGCGCTAAAAAACAACTTTTTACTAATAAAATTTTTAAAAATATATAAATAAAAAGTTATAAAAACAATAATAATATTAGCTTAATAAAATTTTATATATAAATATTATTTAAAATAGTTTTAAAATATAATTATAATAGTTTTAATAAAATTAAAAAAAACTTTAAAAAAGCTTAAAAAATTTAATAGCTATAAGCTAATTTTATTATTTAATATAATAAATAAAATAATTAAAAAAGTAGTAAGCATATATATTTTAGTTATAATAAAAAAATTTATATTATTACTAAAAAAATAAATAAAAAATAAATTATAAAGATTTATAAAACTAATAATTAAAGCTATAATAAAAGCAATTTATAATAATTAAAAGCATAATTTAATATTAATATTATTATAGCTAAATATTTTAAAAGTTTATAATATAATAAATTATATTATTATTATTATTAGTTATATTTTGTTATGCCTATATAATATTATTTAAACCTTGATTTAAATATATTAAGCATTTAGTACGCTTGCTTTTTAATAATTAAAAGTAAAACTAAAAAACTTAAGTAAAAACCTTTTGCTTTTTGGTTGGAACGCCTTTAAAGCGTCTACGGTTTTACTGTAAATTTTAACTAAAGGCCTTATTGCGCTTTAGTAGTTTTTGGTTAAAAAAGTGCGGCCTTTTAAGCTTTACGTCTTTTGTTTTATTAGTTGCTACTAGCATACTATTAGCTATAGTTTGCTACTATATTATCTTTAAAACTTATTTTTTTTGCTTTTATTATACTTTTTTGCTTTTTATTAATATTTAAGCTATTTTATATATAAATAGTAAGCTTTAAGCTAAAAACTAATATATTGCTTTATAAGCTACTTTTAAGCTGCTTATAATTTAATTATAATTTAAGCTAGTAGTAAAAAAGCTGCAAAGTTAAATAATTAAGTTGGTTTTTTTTCTTTTGAATTTTAAGCAATATAAAAGTTTATATAACGCTGTTTTTTTGCTTTTTATGTAGTCGCAAAAAAACATAGCTATATTTAGCACTTTTTTCTAAAAAAAAAAAGCTTTTAACTTTAATATTTTTATATAAATTTATAATAAAACTAAAGCTTTATATTTTTAAAGTTTATAATAAAAGTTTGCTATATTTATTAAGCAGGTTTTTTTAGTTTTTTTTAGTAGTTTTTTTGTTGCTAAGGCTAATACTACTAAGCTTTAGCTTTTTTTTACTTTGTTGTTAGCTTTATTTTATTTTTTAAGCTAGTATTTTTTTAAAGCTTTTTTTATTATATTTTAGCCTTGCTATTTTTTTACTTATTTCTTTTTTTTTATGCTATTTTTAACTGTTTATTATATATTTTACTAGGTTTTTTTTAGTAGTAACTTTATTTGTTTTTACTTTATTTATTTTTTACCTTTATTTTTAATTGTATTTTTTTTTAAAACCAAATATTTAACTTTTTTTTAAATAGTCTTTTTTTTACCTAAAATTACTAACTTACTTTTAAAATCGCATAACTTAATATTTAAATAAATATAAAAAAAAAAGCAGCTTAATTTTAATTTTAAAAAGTAAATTAAAGTTACTTTATATGCTTTTTTAACTACTTTAAAATATTTTAATTATTTTTTAATTAAGTTTTTTACTATTTTTTTTACTTAGCTTTTATTAAGTTTATACTATATAAACAAACTATATATAATTATGCTTTAAATTACTTTTATATAGATTTTTTTTGCTTTAAGTATGCTATACCTTTATATAATAGCAATTAATTTTATTAAAGCAAAATTTTAGCGTTTAAGTTTTTATTAAAGTTTTTTTAACTAATAATACTACTTTAGTTTATAATTTAACTATACCTTTAAAAAGCATATACTTTTTTTTAGTTTAATTTATATATTTTTTAGCTAAATTAAAGCAATATTAGTTTTATACCATTTTATAAAATATATTAGTTTACTTTTTACTAAGTTAAAATTTATTTTATATTATAATATTTAGCTTTTATACTTTATATATACTTATATTAAACGCTTATAGTTTTTTTTTATATTTAGCTTTATTATTATAAAATTTATATTATTTATAAACCTTATTATAACTAGCTTTTTTTTTATTAATTTTTTATATAAAGTAGCTATATATAGCAAAAATAATACTAATAACAATAAAAATCCTTATAATATATTTATAATTAAAACCTTTTTTACTACGCTTTTATTATTAAATAATAATATTATTATTTATTTTATAAAGTAGCTTTAAAGCTAATTTTAAATCTATTAAAAAAAGCCTTTTTTTTATAGCACTTTTAATAGCTTTATATAGTTTATTATATTAAAAGCTTTTAAAATATTTAGTTATAATAATATTAATATTAAATTATGCTTTTAGCTGTTATAAATTGTTTTTATTATAGCTTTAATTACTAATTCTATAGATTTTTATAATTTATTTCCTATTTACTTTTTTAATAATAGCATAAACCTTTTTACTACAACTAAAATATATATACTTACTATTTTTTTAATTATTTTACTTATTATACTAAGTAATAAAATTAGCTTATAACTTTTAAGCTTTTTAAACTTTTTTAAAGTTTTTTTTAGTTTTATTAAAACTATTATAATTATATTTTAAAACTATTTTAAATAATATTTATATATAAAACTTTATTAAGCTAATATTGTTATTACTTTTATAACTTTTTACTTATATACTTTTAAAAATTTTATTAATAAAAAGTTGTTTTTTAGTGCTTTTTAAAATTTAGTTTTTTTTAAGATTTTTTTAATTTTTTTTATTTTAACTTTTTTTTATATTTTAAATAAGTATTTTATAGGCTTTTTTTACCTTTTTAAATTTAATAAATTAATTTTTAAAATAAAAAAAAATCTAACTGCTAATACTTTTGCTTTTTTTATATAAGTAATTACCTACTTTTTTTCTTTTTTAAGATTTAAAAGACTTTTTTTTACTAAAAAGGCCTAGCTTTTAAAGCACGCCTACTTTTTTAAGGTTTAAAGTTTTAAATTATTTTTTAAGGCTTTTATTATACCTTATTGCTACTATTTTTACTGTTTTTTACAAATAATTTGCTTTTATTTTATTTTTACTTTAGTTGCTTTTTTTTTTTAATATTAAAACATAATTTTATAGCACTTTTTTTTTTTTTTTTTAGCTTTTTTTATAGCTTTTTAAACCTTTTAAAACTATTATAAAGCTACTTTTTTTATTATAGCCTTTTTTTTTAAAGCTACTATATTTACTATTTTAATTAATTTTATTATTAAATATTTAATATATTTATTTATATTTGCTATTATATTAAAACCTTTTAATATTTATAATTTAAACGCTTTAACTACTATTAGCATTTTATTTAATATTTTTTAGCTTTAGCTTTTAAGTAGCTAAAAGCTTAATATTAAGTTTTTTTTATTATAAATTTAAAAGCTTTAAAAAATATAATTAAATTTTACTTATTTTAAGCTTTTAAGTATTTTTACTAAAAGTTTTTTATTAGCTTATATTAAATTAATTATATTATTTTTTTTCTACCTTTTAGTAATTTTTTGCTTTTTTTTTTTTATAATATTACTATATAGCGTTTAAAAAGTTAGTTTTTAAGCTTTTATTAAGCTTAAGATTTTTTTACAATATGCTAAAGTTTTTTTTTTTTTATTTTATAGTAGTAAGTATATATTTATATCTTTTATAATTATATTTTACTTTTAGTTTACCTTTTTTTTAAGCTTAATTATTAAGCTTACTTTATTTTTGCTTAAATTTAGCTTTATATATACTAATTATATAATAGCTAATTTTTTTTTGTTTGCTAAAAAAAAAGTTGCTTTTACTTAATTATATCTAGCTTTTTTTACTTATAAATCACTTATAATTTATTTATTAATATATAATACTATATATTTAAAACTAGCATATATTATATTATATTAGCTTAACTTTAAGTAATATAGCTAAAAAAGCTTTACTTTTTTTTTTTTTTATAATAATAGTTTTTATAATATTATTATATTATACTTTTTTAATAATTTAAAAGTTATTATTATATATATTTTTAATTTTATAGTGTTTTAAAATAAAGCATTAAGTTTTATTAGCTTAAAATAAAAGTGTTTTTTTTATTATTTAAATTTAGTTACGCTTTTAAAGCAAAAAAAAAAAAAAAGCTTTTTTAAATTTAATTTAAATATATTAGCTTTTTTAAAAAAAAAAGCTTATATTTTAACTTTTAAAGCTATTAAAGCTATATTTATTGCTTTAAAATAACTAAGCTTTAGTATTATTAACTAAGTTATTTTTAGTGCTACTAATTAATATAATTTTAATTTTTTTATAATCAAGCTAAATATTAATTGCTTTTAAAGTTAAACTTTTTATTAATTATTTTAGTTTTAATTTATTAGTTTATATTTACTTTAAATATAAAACTATATTAGCTAGTATTAATATACCTTTTATATTATTATAATTTAGCCTTAAAAAACTTTATACTTTTTTAAAAAAGCTAAATAGCTTTTTTTATAATTTATATACTTTATTACCTTTAGTTTAAATTTCTTTTAAATTAAACACTCTTTTTTTTTGCTTTTATATATTATACTGCTATATAAAAAGCACCTACTTTTATTTTTATAAAACTTTTTTATATGCTTAAACTTATAATATTTAAAGCACTATATAACTTTTATATTTTTTAAAAACAGCTTATAATTATATATTATTACTTTTTATATAGCTCTTTTTTAATATAAAGCTTTTATAGTTTTTATATTAATATAATATATTAATAAGTTAATATAATAGCCTTTTAAGTTAGCTAATAAAATTAAATATATTTTGCTTATATTAGCTTTATTTTATTTGTAAATATTTTAAAAAAAATTTACTAAGTTTATATATACGCTTTAAAATATTTTTATATTAATACCTTTTATAATTACTATATAATCTTTTTTAATTTTTATTATATTTTTATTAAACGCTTATTTTACTTATAAATTAACTTATTTATATTATATTGTTTTTTTTTTAAATATAACTACTATATTTCCGCTTAATAATTTTTTTACCGCAATTATTTCTGCTATTTTAATTGCTATATTTATTACTTTTACTATTTTTTTAGTTATATACGCTATAAAAGCTAAATTAAGTTTAGCTTATATTAAAACTTTATAATTATATCAAATAAAAAATATTACATAATTTAAAAGCACTAAAAAGCTAATTACTAAGCAGCTTATAGCTAATACTATAATTACTTAAGTTTAATTAATAATAAATATACTACTTTTTTTTAGTTTATATATTACTATATATAATTTATTAATATTTTATTTAGTAACTAAGTTATTTTAAGCTTTTTTTTTTTTTTTTTTGCGTTTTAATATAAAAGTTTTCCACTAAGCCTTTAACATATTTTTTATTAATACTTTTATATCTAAAAATTTCTTTTAACTAATAAAAACTACTAAAAATTATATTTATTTCTTTATTTTATCTTTTTTTTACTTTACCTTTTTGCTTACTTTGCTATTATTTCGCTATTAAAGCAACCTTTTAGTACTAAAGCCCACAATTAGGTAGTATAAAGACTGCTTTAACCCTTTCGCGCCACTATCTAGCACTATTAGGTCCGCTACACCTTATACCATATCTTTAAGTCTAATACAACTACGTTTCCAAGTGCTTTCACCCCCTAAAAAGCAGTATATCCAAATTATTTAATATAAAAAACAAAGCCTAAAAAGTTATTAATATTTCAAACTTTTTTCAAAATCTCTTTAAACCAATAAACTTTTATTATAAACTTTAAAAATATAAAGCTTTAGCTTTATTATAAATTTATATAAAAATATTAAAGCTAAAAGCTTTTCTTTTTTAAAAAAAAGTATTAAATATAACTATACTTTTTTATAATTATATAAAAAGTAAAAAAATAGCGCTATATAAATTTTTATATTGCTTAAAATTTAAAAAAAAAAAAACCAACTTAGTTATTTAGCTTTATAGCCTTTTTACTACTAACTTAAACTATAATTAAACTATAAGCAGCTTAAAAATAGCTTATAAAGTAGTGCGCTAATTTTTAACTTAAAGCTTACTACTTATATATAAAGTAGCTTAAATATTAACAAAAAGTGAAAAAGTATAATAAAAGTAAAAAAAATACGTGTTAAAAATAATATAGTAGTAAATTATAGCTAATAATATACTAATAATAACTAGTAAAACAAAAAAATATAAGGCCTAAAAAGCTGCACCTTTTTTTATTTTTTTTTATTTTTTTTTTATTTTTTTTTATTTTCTTTTAACTAAAAAACTACTAAAGTGCAATAAAGCTTTTAATTAGAAATTTAAAACAAAATTATAAACGCATTAAAGGTGTTTTAATTAAAAAGTAAAAAGTTTTTGCTTAAATTTCCTAGTTTTACTTTTAATTATTAAAAAGCAAGCGTACTAAATGCTTAATATATTTAAATTAAGGTTTAAATAGTATTATATAGGCATAATAAAATATAACTAATAATAATAATATATCACTTAAAAACTAACTTTTTATCTAAAGAATTTTAAAACCAAATAAAAATTATAAGCACTTAATATTATATAATGCTTATAAAAACATATTAAGTAGTAAGTAAAATTAAACAAATATATAAGCTATTATGTTATATATATAATATACTTAAAGCTAAGCTTAAAAGTTATATAAAATAAGAGTTAATTTTATAAATAGCAATTAAAGCTTTAAATAATACTATAAAACTAAATAACCTAATATTAATACTTTTTATTTTTAAAGCTTACTTTAAAGTAAACTTAAACTTTTTTCGTTTATTAAATATTATATAATAAGCTAAAGTAATTAAAAGGCTATAAAAATATTACATAAAAAAAGGCTAAAGTTAATATTAATTAAGCAACTAATAAATATAACAAGCTTAACTTATATAATATATTATTATTACTATTATAAAGTAAAGTTTTTATATAATAAGAAAAATAAAGCTAAAATAAACCGTATAAAATCTAATTAATTAAAAGGTTAAATATAATAATTAAATTAATAAATAGCTTTATATAATTTAAAGCCATATAAATAAAGCTATATTATTATATAATAAAAAATATTGTATTAAAAAATATAAACAAAGTATTAAATAAAACCTAAGTATTTTTATCACTAGCTATATAAAAAAAAAAAAAACGCTTTTATAAAACTACTAACTTTTATACACTTTTTATATAGTATATATTCTTAACTAAAGAAAAGGAGTAAAATTATACCTTAGTAATTAAGTTGCATAAAAATAGTATAATTAACACCTTTAGCGCTTTATTTAAAAAAGCAAACACTATTAAAATTAATAAACTTATTATATAAAGTATATTTAAATTTATAATATATAACCTAAAATAATATAATAATATTTATATATTTAAGTTTAAGCTTATATAAAAAATAAAAGGTAAAATAACTTAATTATATAAAAAATTAAAACTAGTTATATAAAGCTATAATAACTAAAAAAAAAAAATAGTTTTTATATAGTTATTTATAATATAATAAATAAGCTAAAGATTAATTTTAATATTAAGTCTTTTTTTTATATAAAATTATAATATTAAAAGTAAACTTAAAAATATTACCTAAGTATATATATAATTAAAAAATAAGCTATTATAAGTAATTATTATATAACTATTAAAAGAACTAAAAAATAAATACTTTATAAAGATAGTTTTAAAAGTTATATAATTATTATATAAAGTTTTAAAATCAAAGCTATATTAATTTAAAACTTATTATAAACATTATTATAAGCAGCTAAAAATAACTGTTTTAATATATAACTTATACCTTTTTATATTAATTGGTTTATTAAATAATTTTAAGATTATTAGTTTATAAACAAATAGTATTTTTAGCTTTATTACTTTAAGCTTTTTTATATAAAAAAAAATAAAGTTATAAAAAGTAAAACTTTATATAAAGCTTAAAAAGATTTTATAAATAAACTATTTTATAAAATTTAATAAAAACCAAATTATTTTATTAACTAATAAAAATATTACCTTAATTTAAAAAAGCCAAGCAAATTAACTAGCTAAAATTAACTACTATATAAAAGATTTTATATAATAATATATTTTTTAACGTATAAAAAACATATATATTAATAATATTTACTAATTAAAGGCAGCATATAACTTAGTAGCTGTTATTTAAACTATAAAACTTATTAAAGTTAATAGATAAATTTTAAACAAAAAAATTAAATAATAAATAAATAATTATAATTATAACTTAAAATTTATATTTTTAAATCTAAGTTATATAAAGCTGTTTATTTTTATAAATAATTTTTTTATAAATAATATAAATATATGTTTATAGCTTAAATTTAAAATTAAAAGTAATATTATATATTAAAATTTAAGTAAATATAAAAAGGTTATTAAAAATATATTAGTTAATAAGTTATATAATATAATTAATAACGTAAATAATATTATTGCTTTATATATAATAATTTAAAAAATTATAGTTATGCTAAAAATTATATTAATTTTAGCAATATTATATATAAACTTAAAATTATTATATAATTATTTAATAAAACTAAAAACTATATAAAAAAAATATTTTATAATTAATATTATAGTATTATAAAAATTATATAAAAAAAAAGAGATTTTTAATATATAATAAATAAATAGTAAAAATAACCTTATTAATACTTTTATAAAAAAAGCACTTAATTAAATACTTAAAGATTTTATATTTATAAATAAGTTAGTTATATAAATAAAAGTATTTATAAAAAAGAGTTAAAAATAATTATATGTTATTAAATTATATTTATAAAAAAAAAAAAAAAAGCAGCGGACTAAAAACAATTATATAAAAGTTTATATTTACTTAAAACAACTAAAAACTAAAAGCAATATATAAAACCAAAAACTTTTTTTTTTTTTTTTAACTACAATTAAAATATCGCACTTTATATAAGCGCTAAATATAAGCACTATATATATTACTTTAATAACTAAAAACTTAATAATATATTTTAAAAAGTAACTTATTATAACTATAATAGCTATTATATAAATTATTAGTATATATATTAATTATAATAGCTTTATAACTTTATATTAAAAAAGCTTAAAAGTAGCTTTTTTAGCGTATAAGCTTAGCTTAAGTATTAGTAAAGTTGTTATTAAATAATACCTTAAAAATAATATTAATAAAAAAAATAGTAATAATAATACTTTTTTTTTATTATTATATAATAAAAAACTAAAATTAGCTAAAAAATATATATAAAACTATTTATATAAAAAATAAAAATATATATATATTTATATAAAGCAATTATATAAAAGCCTAGCAAGCTAAAGTCTTTATAATAAAGTAGTATACTTTAGTCGTACTATTATTAAGCGTGCAAACAAAATTATTAAACTAAGCAATATTACTAAGCAATAAAGGCATAAAGCGTAAATAAGTAGGTGTAGCAAAGGCGGCAGCAAATATATTAATATTACTATTACTGCTAATAATTTATTTAAATTATTATTAGTATAACCTTAATAAAAGTTTAAGAACTTTATATATAATATATGTATATATATATATAAATATAAAAAAAAAAAAAAAAACAAGCACTTAAAAAGGTTTATTTCTTTATATATTTAAACCCGCTTTTACATTAGCACTCTTTTTATATAGTCAACTTAAACCATATATAGTTATACTTTTTATATAATTAACTAATTTATTAATAACTACTTAATATAAGCAAAGTTATAGCTAATAACTAGTTAACTAATTATATAAAATAAACATATAAGCAAAGCATTTATTATAACTTTAAAATAATTTTTAATTGCGTATAATTAGCTTAATTACTTTATTATATTATAATTAATTATAAAACTACTTTTTTAATTATATATAACATTAAGTAATATAATATAAGTTATACTTTAATTAGTTAATAGTTTTAATTTTATATAAAAATAAAAACAAAAAGTTAAAAAGCATATATAGTTATTTTATTTATTTTTTAATTCTTTTTTATATTATATAAGTAAAAAACTATAGCTAAAAAAAAAATAGCTAGTATTAAAATCCTAGTGTTAAATATATTTAATAGTTTTAGCGTGCAATAACTAGTTTTATATAAAACATTTATTTACTTTTATATTTTTTTATCTTTATTATTTTTATACACTAGTTAAGATTTTTACTTTAGGTAAAGATTTTATTATATATAAAGGATTTACTTTTTTTTTTTTTATATAAACAAATATAGCACACAATTAATTGTATTTTATTTTACCATATAATATATAATTATATATAGCTTATTTAATAATTTAATATATTAAGTTTTTTTAAAGCAGCTATAATAATATAAATAATATTTTAAACTATTAAATTTATAAAAGGTTTAAAAAAATTTAAATTTATTAAATTGCTTTTTAAATTATTATTTATTATTTTATATTTTACTTTAAATTTTAATAAAGTACAAAATAGTTTTATTAAAATAGTTGTGAAACTAAGTAAATCTAGGTGTTAATATAGCAAGTATATTAGTTGTTTTAACTATTAATAATAATAAAGTAAAAGAATAAAAAGTAAGTTTTATTTAGCTAATTCTATATATATATTTATGTGTGCGCTTTATAATATATAACATAACCCCTTTTATTATACTTTTATATAATTAGGTAATATAGTCTTTATATATTATGCTATAAAGCTTTAATAGCTTATATAAGCATATATTAATACCTTTTTTAGCCTTTTAAGCACTTTAAGTAAAATATAAAAAAACTTTAAAAAATAATTAGTTTATAAATTAAATTACTTTGTTTTAATATATAAGTTACGTTTTTAACTATTGCGCTAAATATTATATCTTTTATAACACTAATATATATACCTTTTTAGCAATAATTTTTTTATGCCTTTTTTACTTTAGGTTAAGATTTTATTTTATATATTATAATTTATAGTGTATATTAAAACATTTAAATTTTTTTTTTAAAAATAAGGTATATAAGTTTAATTATATGCTAAAGTTTACTACTTTAGTATAAGCACTTAATATTTACCTAAATTAAACTAAACTAGCAATAAATTTTAAATTATTAAACTTTAAACTTTATATTTTTTATTTTTATATAATTTTATAATAAATAATTAGTTTAAAATAATTATAAATAAGCAGTAATTTTAAAAGTTAGGTTTTAATTTTTTAAAATTACTAAATATAAGTTCTTACTACTTTTTAGTAATAAACTTGCTTTAATAGCTAATTATTTAAGATTATAAGTATAAAATAGCCTAGCTATATAGTAATTTTTTTGTAGTTTTTTCTTTTAAATATATAAGCTTTATAAATTGCTTATATTATACTTTATTAAAAAGTTTAATTAAACTATTAGTTAAATTATTTTTTAATTAAATATATATTAAATTAATATAACTTATAGTTACTTTTTAATTAATATAATAATATAATATATATATATGCTTTTTTTGCTTATTTATTGCTAAAGTTTTAAATTATATAAAAGCATTAATATTATTACTTAAAAAAATAATAAATTTTTTTAGCATATAATTAAGTTTTATAAAAAAGCTTTATATTTATATTAAGTTGCTTATAGCTTTATTTATTATAATATACTCACTTTTAATTAAATACTTTATAATAATATTTTATACCTTTAAATATTATAATATTAAGTTATTACTTATAAAAATAATATATTTTATTATTAATTTTTTATTATTAAAATTAAATGCGTATATAGTGTTTATTATAATAAATAGTTTTAATTTTTTATAAATTTTATATAAGTAATTAAAACTTAACTTTTTATACTATAAATATATATTTAATTGGTTTTTTAAGTATTTTATTAGTTATTTAACTTTATTAAAATAAGTTTTTAATAAATTGCTTATATAATATGCTTATATTAATGCTATAAAACCAATATTTAGTTTAATAATTTATATTAAATAAGCTAACTTATTTAAAAAGAAAATAATTTTAAAGATTTTATTTTTATTTATTAGTATGCTTTTTTTTCTTAAAATAACTTTTATTTTTTTACTATTTATTAGCGTAATATTTTTTTAAAGGTTAAATATTTTAAACAACTTAAGTGCTTTTTAAATATATTATAATTAATTTAAGCTAATATTATTTTTATAAGCGTTTTAAATAATTTTAACTTTAATAAACTAGTTGGCTTTTTTTAATTTTTTAGCTACTATATATAAATATAATATATTATTAATTTTAGTTAAATAATTTATGTTTACTTTATAAAATATTAAATTATTAATATATAAAGTAATAATTTTATTATATTTTTTATTATAATATATTATATTATTAACTAGTAATAATTTAAATTTAATAATAAATATTATTAATTTAATTATTTTTTACTACTTATAAGCTAACTGCTTTAATTTATATAAAAGGTTTATAAGTTTAATAATTTTATTTATTATTTATTTATGTTTATTTTTTTTTTTAATAAATATTTAAAAATATTTTATTAGTATTTTAAATTGCTTTATAAAAATGTACTAATATAGCTTTTTATTTAAAAAGGCGGCGATAAAGTTTAATTATAAAATATGCCACTTTTTTTTTGCAGCTAATACTATAAGTATTCTTTAAGAGGTAGCTTTTACTATTAAAGCTAATGTTTTTTTATAGTCTATTTTCTTTTGTTAAGTAAATCCTTTTATATATATATAAGCTTTAAACTAATTTAGTTTTTTAATAAATAAATACTTTTTATATAGCACCTACTTTATATTAACTAAATAACTTTATTTAAATATTTTTATTTATAATAAAAACTTAAATGTTTTTTTATTTAAATTAATTTATATTTTTTTAAAAATAGCTTTAAACTATTTTTTATAATTATTACTATTAAGCGATTACTTAATTATAAGGTAATTTAATAACAATATATTTACTTTAAATATATTAAATAAATACTATAAATAATTTAAATATAATAATTTATATAAATTTAATAAATTAAGTTTAGTATATATATTAAACTTTTTTTATTAATTGGCTTAATTATCTAACTTTACTACTACTATATAAACTTTATTAACTTAGCGATTTTAATAACTTTTAAATTTATTATTGTTTTTATTTAACTTATTATATCTTTTTTAGCAAAATAATATCTTTAAGGTATAAATAACCTTAAAGTATTTATTTAAAGTATTATAAATATATATAATATTTATATTTTTTACAGTAGGCACCTTTTTTTTAAAGTGTTTATATTTAGGTTTTTTTAATATATCTTTTTTAATTACATTTTTTTTAATAATATTATCGTTTTTATTTTTGATTTTAATGCGGTTTTTAATAGATTTATAATATTTATATAGCTGCTATTATATTTTAAAAAGTAGAGATTTTATAACATTATATAAATTAAAGGTATTAATAAAATCACTAAAATGTTTATAAAATACAACTTTTATTTATTAATTATATAATATAGTTATTATATTTTTTATATCTAAAAAATAATATACTAATACTATATATATTTAATTTTTTTGCTATTATATGCTTACTTATATTAATATATATAATATATTATAAGCTTAAGATCTTTAAATACTTTAAAATAAGTAAATAACTTTTGCTTAAATAAAAACTATTTATATATTGCTTATAAAAAATAGAATTTTTTAATAATAACTAATAGGTTTAATTAAAGGTATATACTATTAGTTTTATTTTTTAAGGCTAAAAACATATAAAAAAGCGGGCTTAAATAAAATAAGCTCTTGCTTTATTTTAAATAAATTAAATAAAGCGCTTTAGAATTTTATTTTAATATTAATTTATAAAAAACAAAATAATTAATTAAATAGCTTTATTTATATAATACTTTTTAAGTGCTTTTATATTAAACTTTTAATTGTTGTTTATATAAAAAAACTTTGTTTTTTTTAGTATATATTAACTTAGTTAAAAAGTTTAGTTTTATAAAACGTAATTAACTTTGGTAATATAAATAATAATAGCTTTTTTAGCTTTGTTTTTTATTTTATATAATTTATATATTTAATAACAACTATTATTATTTATAATTAAAAAATAATATTTATAACTTTTAATTAAAATAAGTTAAATTAACTTTAAATTTACGCAAAATAATCTTTTAAGATTTAACTTAATTATAAGCTATATAAAAAAAATATTTGATTTTTTTTAAGTTTAAATTAATATTTATTACTTTTTTAATTATTTAAATAAAATATTTTATACTAAAATAATATAGCTTTTAATATTATAAAATAAGCTTATTTTTAAGTTTACTAATTATATATATTTAATAATTTTATATTGATTTTGTTATAAGTTTTATAATATTAAGTATTTTATTTATTATATTTAGCCTAACTTTTTATTAAAAATTATTAAGTAATTTATGTTTTTTTTTTTTATACTTTTAAAAAAAAAATCTTTGTTTTAATATATTTATATTTATAATTATAATATTATTTAAGCTTTTAAAAGTATATTTATTTAAGTGTTTTTTAATATAATAAAATTATTTGCTTAATATAATATTTAAAAAAAATAAAGTGATTAGTAATATATGCTTTATTAGTATTTTATAATATTATTTTATTAGAGTATAATATTTTTATTTTAAGGTTTTAATAGTACTAACTTTTATAACGCTACTACTAGTATAAATAACTAATAAGTTAGGTTTTTTATTAAAGTAAACAAATATTTTATTAATAAATTATTTAGTGTTGTTTTTAATCTTTATATTTAAACTTATATTATATAAAATATTATTTTTTATTTTAGTATTAATTTATATAAATATTGCTTACGGTATATTTATTATAATAGCATAATTATTTATATTAATAAACTTAAAAGTAAAGTTATTAGTGAAATAAAAAGTTAAGTTATTAATAATTATTAAATTTTTTAATAAGGTTATATTTAACTTATTGCTTTTTATAATCTTATTATTATAAATAGCAATAAAATGTTTTATATAATTATTACTTATTATAATAAAATAAATAAATAGATTATAATTTAAAAAAAAGCCTTATAAATTAATAGCATAGCTTTAGTTATTTATATATTAGTTAGTTTATTTTTGCTTTAAAAATTGTTTATAGTTTTTAATAATATATTTAAGTTTATTATAGTTATAATATTTTAAACCTTTATATTTATTATTTTTTTTTTTTTATTATTACCTTTTAATTTACTTTTGCTATAATATTAATTAGTAAACCCTAATTTTTTTTAATTAGGCTTATTAGCAGTATAAAATTAATTATTTTTTTATAAAAAACTTTTTGCTAACTTAATTTTTTAAATTATTATAAAACTTATTAATAAAGTTTTATAATAAAACTTTAGTGGGATAGCGTAGTGGTTATATGTTTGGTGTTTATATAGTAGAACGTAGGTTTAAATCCTACTCCTACTAACCTTTGACCTTTTTAGCGAAGAGCTGTTTTTTGGTTAATAGCTTTATGCGTGTGTTGCTAAAAATCTAATAAGTTTGTGACTACAAACTAATTATGTGCTAATTTGCCTTTAATTAGCAAAATAAAAGCCTAAAAGCGTAAACTTATTTATTGCGTTATTAAAGCGAAATACTAATAATATAAAAATTATACCGCACTATAATATTAATAATTTTATAGCTAAATAATTAAAATTTAACCAAAATAGTAAAGTTGCTTTGCTTTAACTAAAAAAAACACTGCTATGCTAAAGCAGTATAAAAACTAGCAAGTATAACTAGCTTAAAATCTAGCTAAGTTTAGCAAAGCTTATTTACTACTTACTTTTTGCTTTTATTACTATTATTTGCTTTTAATTTGCCTTTGTTTTTACAAACGCTTATATAGTAAAGTATAAGCATAGCGAGGCAATAAAAGCAATTAACTAAAGCTTGCTAAAGTATAGCGCGCTACCTTTAAATTTAAATTAATTAACTATTTGCTATAATACTTTGCCGATTTTACTTTTGAGATTTAAAAAAGTATAACGCAAACACTATTTGCGTAATAGTAGTGCCATATAGCAAACTACAAAAAAAAAAGTTTTAGTTTAAAAGCGTAGCTTAGTTACGCATTAGTATTCCTATGGTTTCCCCCCCTCTATAAATAAAAATGTTACATTGTTAGCATACTAGATACTAAATATATATAGCACTATATAACATTAAATAGCATAAACGGAATATAACTAATAATAATAATAAAACTTTTTAATATTTTATTACTTTTATAATTATATTATACTATTTTATAGCTTTTCTTTTAATTATTTAAAAAAATAATAAAATTTATTAATTTAACCTTAAATTTTTACTAAATACTTAATATTAATATATTAAACTTATTTATTTAAATATAAAAATAATTAAGTTTTTTTTATTATAAATTTATATAGTTAAATTATTTTATAAATCTTTTTAATTAATTCCTTTACTTAATTTATAAATAGTTTTAAAGATTTAAAGTATTTTAGTACTTATTTTAACCTTTTTAATAAGGTTAAAAAAAGCTGTTTTATATATATTAGTTATTATTAATACTAATTTAATTTTTTTAAATATAGTAAATATTTCTTTTTTAATATATTTAATAATAGTAAAAGCTAAATAAAGATTGCGCTTATATATAAGCTAATTTTTTGCTTTTTTTAAATAGTTTTTTTTATTAATTTTAAAATAAAAACAATATTATTTAATTTTTTTAAGTTTATTATTACTTATAGGTTTTTTAATATTATTTATTAACTTTTTTTTTTTTTGTTTAAGTTGTTTAATTTTATATTATATATATTTAATTTTTTTATTTAAGTTTAAATTAAATAATAAAAATAAAAGGTCTAAATTAAAAAAAGTGTTGTTTTTTATATGCTTTTTTTTTTTTACTTAGTTAATAATTTTATTGTTTTTATTTAAAACATTAAATAATTTATATATTATATTACTATTATTAAAAATAAAAAAGGCTTATTAACTTAGCTTAAAACTAATTTAAAAAGCAGTTTTAATATTATTTTAGTTGTTAATAATTTTAAAAGCTAATATTACTAAAGTTTTTTATTTATTTTATAAAACTAGTTTTAATTAAGCTAAAGTAAATAGTAATAGTTTAGCTAAAGCTATTTCTTTTATTTTTTTTATTTATTTATATATTTTATTATATAATAAATATATTTTATAACTATAAGTATTTTTTAAACGTTATAATTAAGCTTTATATTTAAACTTTATATTATTATATATATTAAAGTTAACTTAAGTTGTTTTATTATACTTTTTTTTAATATTACGTTTAAATATATTAATATATTTTTATTTGGATTTTAGCTTAAACTAAGCATTAATTTAATTTTAAAGTATTTTATTAAATAAATAGTTTAATTAAATAGTTTTTTTAAAAAATATTTTAATTATTTTACTTTATTTATTTATTATATTATATAAGTTTTTATTTGCTAGCATATATTTACTTTATAAGCTTTTTAGTAAACATATTTTACATCTTTATATAATTAAACTATTTATATAATAAAAAAACAAAAGTATTTAAGTTAATTAATTAATTTTATAATTACTATTTAATTATATAAAACACTAGCTACTATATAAAACTATGTAAATCTAGGTGTTAATATTGCAAATATATTAATTGTTTTAACTATTAATAATAATAAACTAAAAAAATAAAAAGTAAGTTTTATTTAGCTAATTTTATATATATATTTATATGCGCGCCTTATAATACGCAACATAGGCCCTTTTATTATACTCTTATATAATTAGGCAACGTAATACCTACGTATTATGCTATAAAGCCTTAATGGCTTATATAAGTATACGCTAACAATAGTTAAATTTAATAAAAAAACAAAAAATATACATATTATTACTTTATTTAAATTTAGTGTTTTAAAAGGTATAACACCTTTTAAGTTTTTTATAATAAATAATATATATAATTAAAAGTTATTATTAAAAGTAAATTTATTAAAAAGTAAATAAGTTTTAAATAAGTTTATATTAAGTAAATTTTTAAATAAAAAAGTTTTATTATTAAAAAAGGCTTTATTTATTAAAATTAATATTTTTAATAGCTTTAATGTTATAAACTAAGTAATTAAATAATATTAAGTATATAAATTAAGTAGGTTTTAGTATTAATTATTATTAAAATCTTAATATATTTAGTATATTTAATAAGTTTATAAACTTTAACTTATAACTTATAAAGTATAGTTAATAAGCACTTAAAGCTTATAACTTTATAATAAGCAAAAAAAAGTATATAAAGTACTAAATTAAGTTTTAGCTTATTTTATAGCAGTTAATAAAAGGTTAAATCTTTATTAGTAACCTTTATACGGTTAATTAAATTTATTATAGGCGCTATAACGTAGTATTAAAGGTATAGTGGTAGCTTAAAGGCCTATATAGTAGTTTGTAAGCAATCGAGAATTACCTTAATAAATTGTTCTACTAAGCCGTTTTATTTATGCGTATAAAGGCTAAAAGTGTTAAAAGCAAGGAATTTATAGTGAATAAATCCATTATACGTAAGGTAATATAAAGGAGAAAGTAGGAGTATATTGTTTACTTAACTAGAATTTTATTTGTTAAATATAGTAGGAAGCGCTATATATATAAACTATTTTTAGCGCTTAAACCACTTAAAACCTTTAGCTTTATAATAAATTATAATAAATTATAATAAAATTAACCTTAGCTATATAAAACATTTTAAATAAGTTAGTTATAAGGCGTTACCTTAAACTAATTATAAAGAAAACTATTAAAATTATTATAAAGCTTTTACGCTTTAATTTTATTAATAAAAAAGACTTTTTTTATTAAAAATATATTATAAACAAAATTACTAAATATTTAACTTTTATTAAAATTAACAATTTATTTATTACTTTAAATATTATAATAAATAATTTGTTTATTATAAAGCTTGTATTATACTTTTAAACCTTTTATATTTTAATTTTAATAAAACAAAAAATATATTATTATTACATTTAATTATTAAAAAATAAATTAGTAATTATTATTTATATTATTATAAAAAGAATAATTAAAGGTTTAATAAACTATTATAATTATTATTTAGCTTATTTTTATTTTAATTTAAATATTATAATAAATAACAACTTTATTAATAATTAGTTATAAATTAAAAGTATTAATTTTAATACTTTTAGCTTTTATATATATATATAAAATAGCTTAATAAAATAATTTAGTAAAATAATTTATAATTGTTTATAAACTACTTTATAAGCTTTTAAGTTATTATTATACCTTTAATATTATATTATAGCGCTTATAATAAACTTAATTAATTATATAAAGGTTATTAATAAAAGTTTAACTTTTTATTAGCTATTATAAAATAACCTAAAAGTTAATTTAATACTTTATATATATTCTTTTACTTATTATAAAGTTATAAGCTTTAAATATTTATTAATTATATTTTATAAGTTATAAATTAAAGCATTTAAACTTGCTAAATATATTAAATATATTAAAGTTTTAACAATAATTAATATTAAAACCTACTTAATTTATATACTTAAATATTACCTAATTATTTAGCTTATAATATTATTATTATTATTAGTTATATTCCATTATGCCTATATAATACTATTTAAACCTTGATTTAAATATATTAAGCATTTAATACGCCTGCTTTTTAATAATTAAAAATAAAACCAAACAACCTAAGTAAAAACCTTTTGCTTTTTAATTAAAACACCTTTAAAGCGTTTATAGTTCCGCTATAAATTTCTAACTAAAGGCCTTACCATACTTTAGCAATTTTTTAGTTAAAAAAAAAAAAAAAAAAGTGCAGCCTTTTAAGCCTTATATCCTTTTATTTTACTAGTTGCTACTAGTATACTATTAGCTATAGTTTATTACTATATTATTTTTAAAACTTATTTTTTTATTTTTATTATATTTTTTTACTTTTATTAATATTTAAGCTACTTTATATATAAGTAATAAACTTTAAGCTAAAACTAATATATTATTTTATAAATTACTTTTAAATTGCTTATAATTTAATTATAATTTAAGTTAATAATAAAAAAGCTATAAAATTAAATAATTAAGTTAGTTTTTTTTTTTTAAAATTTTAAGTAATATAAAAATTTATATAGCGCTATTTTTTTGCTTTTTATATAATTATAAAAAAGTATAACTATATTTAATACCTTTTTTTAAAAAAAAAAAGCTTTTAGCTTTAATATTTTTATATAAATTTATAGTAAAACTAAAGCTTTATATTTTTAAAGTTTATAATAAAAATTTATTATATTTATTAAATAAGTTTTTTTAGTTTTTTTTAATAGTTTTTTTATTATTAAAGTTAATACTATTAAACTTTAACCTTTTTTTGCTTTATTATTAGCTTTATTTTATTTTTTAAGCTAATATTTTTTTAAAACTTTTTTTATTATATTTTAACCTTGCTATTTTTTTATTTCCTTTTTTTTTTTTATATTACTTTTAATTATTTATTATATATTTTACTAAGTTTTTTTTAATAATAACTTTATTTACTTTTATTTTACCTACTTTTTACTTTTATTTTTAATTATATTTTTTTTTAAAACTAAATATTTAACCTTTTTTTAAATAGTTTTTTTTTTACTTAAAATTACTAACTTACTTTTAAAATTATATAACTTAATATTTAAATAAATATAAAAAAAAAAAAAACCTAGTTTTAACTTTAAAAAATAAATTAAAATTACTTTATATACTTTTTTAATTACTTTAAAATATTTTAATTATTTTTTAGTTAAATTTTTTATTATTTTTTTTACTAAGCTTTTACTAAGCTTATACTATATAAATAAATTATATATAATTATATTTTAAATTATTTTTATATAAATTTTTTTTGCTTTAAATATATTATATTTTTATATAATAATAATTAATTTTATTAAAGTAAAATTTTAACATTTAAATTTTTATTAAAGTTTTTTTAAATTATAATATTATTTTAGTTTATAATTTAGCTATATTTTTAAAAAGTATATACTTTTTTTTAGTTTAATTTATATATTTTTTAGTTAAATTAAAGTAAAATTAACTTTATATTATTTTATAAAGTATATTAGTTTGTTTTTTAATAAATTAAAATTTATTTTATATTATAATATTTAGTTTATATATTTTATATATATTTATATTAAATATTTGGTGGGATAGCGTAGTGGTTGTACGTTTGGTGTTTATGTAATAAAACATAGGTTTAAATTTTACTTCCACTAACCTTTAACCTTTTTAGCAAAAAGCTATTCTTTGGTTAATAGCTTCACGCGCATGTTGCTAAAAAATCTAATAAATTTGCAACTACAAACTAATTACATGCTAATTTGCTTCCAATTAGCAAAATAAAAGCCTAAAAGCACAAACTTACCTACTGTATTATCAAAGCAAAATACTAACAATATAAAGATTATACCGCATTATAATATTAATAATTTCACGGCTAAATAACCAAAATTTAACCAAAACAATAAAGTCGCCTTATTTTAACTAAAAAAAACACTGCTACGCTAAAGCAATATAAAAACTAGCAAATATAGCTAGCTTAAAATCTAACTAGGCTTAACAAAGCTTATTTACTACTTACCTTTTGCTTTTACCGCTATTATTCGCCTTTAATTTGCTTTTATTTTTACAAACGCTTATATAGTAAAGTATAAGCATAACAAAGCAATAAAAGCAACCAATTAAAGCCTGCTAAGGTATAGCGCGCTACCTTTAAATTCAAATTAATTAACTATTTGCTATAACACCTTGCTAATTCTACTCTTAAAATCTAAAAAAGTATAACGCAAACACTATTTGCGTAACAGTAGTACTATATAGCAAACTACAAAAAAAAAGGTTTTAATCTAAAGACATAACTCAGCTACGCACTAATATTCCTATAGTTTCCCCCCCTTTACAAACAAAAATATTACACCGTTAGCATACTAAATACTAGATATATATAGCACTATATAATATTAAATAGCACAAATAAAATATAACTAATAATATTAAATATTTATAAATTTTTTTTATATTTAGCTTTATTATTATAAAGTTTATATTATTTATAAATTTTATTATAATTAGCTTTTTTTTTATTAATTTTTTATATAAAATAGTTATATATAATAAAAATAATATTAATAATAATAAAAATCTTTATAATATATTTATAATTAAAACTTTTTTTGCTATATTGTTGTTATTAAATAATAATATTACTATTTATTTTATAAAATAGCTTTAAAACTAGTTTTAAATTTATTAAAAAAAGCTTTTTTTTTATAATATTATTAATAGCTTTATATAATTTATTATATTAAAAGCTTTTAAAATATTTAGCTATAATAATATTAATATTAAATTATATTTTTAGCTATTATAAATTATTTTTATTATACCTTTAATTATTAATTTTATAAATTTTTATAATTTATTTTTTATTTGCTTTTTTAATAATAATATCAACTTTTTTATTATAATTAAAATATATATACTTATTACTTTTTTAATTATTTTGCTTATTATACTAAATAATAAAATTAGTTTATAATTATTAAACTTTTTAAATTTTTTTAAAGTTTTTTTTACTTTTATTAAAACTATTACAATTATATTTTAAAACTATTTTAAATAATATTTATATATAAAACTTTATTAAGCTAATATTATTATTATTTTTATTATTTTTTGCTTATATATTTTTAAAAATCTTATTAATAAAAAGTTATTTTTTAGCGCTTTTTAAAGTTTAGCTTTTTTTAAAGTTTTTTTAATTTTTTTTATTTTAACTTTTTTTTATATTTTAAATAAATATTTTATAAGCTTTTTTTACTTTTTTAAATTTAATAAATTAATTTTTAAAATAAAATAAAATCTAATTACTAATATTTTTACTTTTTTTATATAAATAATTACTTACTTCTTTTTTTTTTTAAGGTTTAAAAAACTTTTTTTTACTAAAAAAGCTTAACTTTTAAAATATGCTTACTTTTTTAAAGTTTAAAGTTTTAAATTATTTTTTAAAGCTTTTGCTATATTTTATTACTACTATTTTTATTATTCTTTGCAAATAATTTACTTTTATTTCGCTTTTACTTTAATTATTTTTTTTTTTAATATTAAAATATAATTTTATAATATTTTTTTCTTTTTTTTTAACTTTTTTTATAGCTTTTTAAACCTTTTAAAACTATTATAAAGCTATTTTTTTTATTATAGCCTTTTTTTTTAAAGCTATTATATTTATTATTTTATTTAATTTTATTATTAAATACTTAATATATTTATTTATATTTATTATTATATTAAAACTTTTTAATATTTATAATTTAAATATTTTAATTATTATTAATACTTTATTTAATATTTTTTAACTTTCGCTTTTAAATAACTAAAAGCTTAATATTAAGTTTTTTTTATTATAAATTTAAAAGCTTTAAAAAATATAATTAAATTTTACTTATTTTAAACCTTTAAATATTTTTATTAAAAGTTTTTTATTAGCTTATATTAAGTTAATTATATTGTTTTTTTTAATTTTTTAATAATTTTTTGCTTTTTTTTTTTATAATATTACTATATAATATTTAAAGTATTAATTTTTAAGCTTTTATTAAGCTTAAGATTTTTTTATAATATATTAAAGTTTTTTTTTTTTTTTTTTATAACAGCAAATATATATTTATATTTTTTATTACTATATTTTACTTTTAGTTTACTTTTTTTTTAAGCTTAATTATTGTTGAAAACAGTTGCTTATATATGTAAATAACAACGGTTATGTTAACTAATGCATCGGATTTACATATAGTAGCTAGCGTTGTTTGTTAGCCTAGCGGTATAAGTGCTAATTACACCTCTTTGTTCTCTAGAACACACGCAACGCTAAAACTGCCGGTTCGAGCCCTAAACTCACCGGAGTTAATTATTAGCCGCGCCTTTAAATAAAGGCCCGTATATATTATAAAGGCGTATACAACATAAAGGAAGTGTTAAAAACAATCGCTTATATACGCAGGTAACAACGGTTATATTAACCGGTGCATTAAATTTAAACAATTATTAAGCTTACTTTATTTCTACTTAAATTTAGCTTTATATATAGTAATTATATAGTAGCTAATTTTTTTTTATTTGTTAAAAAAAAAGTCGCTTTTATTTAGTTATATCTAGCTTTTTTTATTTATAAATCGCTTATAATTTATTTATTAATATATAATGTTATATATTTAAAATTAATATATATTATATTATATTAGCTTAACCTTAAGTAATATAACTAAAAAAGCTTTACTTTTTTTTTTTTTTATAATAGTAGTTTTTATAATATTATTATATTATACTTTTTTAATAATTTAAAAGCTATTATTATATATATTTTTAATTTTATAGTGTTTTAAAATAAAGCGTTAAGTTTTATTAGCTTAAAATAAAAGTATTTTTTTTATTATTTAAGTTTAGTTATACTTTTAAAGCAAAAGAAAAAAAAAGCCCCTTTAAATTTGGTTTAAATATATTAGCTTTTTTAAAAAAAAAAGCTTATATTTTAGCTTTTAAAGCTATTAAAGTTATATTTATTACTTTAAAGCATTTAAGCTTTAATATTGCTAACTAAGTTATTTTTAATATTATTAATTAATATAATCTTAATTTTTTTATAATTAAGCTAAATACTAATTACTTTTAAAGTTAAACTTTTTATTAATTACTTTAGTTTTAATTTACTAATTTATATTTACTTTAAATATAAAATTATATTAGCTAATATTAATATACTTTTTATACTATTATAATTTAGCCCTAAAAAACCTTATACTTTTTTAAAAAAGCCAAGTAGTTTTTTTTATAATTTATATACTTTATTACCTTTAATTTAAATTTTTTTTAAATTAAATACTTTTTTTTTTTACTTTTATATATTATACTACTATATAAAAAGTACTTACTTTTATTTTTATAAAACTTTTTTATATATTTAAACTTATAATATTTAAAACATTATATAACTTTTATATCTTTTAAAAATAGCTTATAATTATATATTATTACTTTTTATATAGCTTTTTTTTAGCATAAAGCTTTTATAATTTTTATATTAATATAATATATTAATAAGCTAATATAATAGCTTTTTAAGTTAGTTAGTAAAATTAAGTATATTTTACTTATATTAGCTTTATTTTATTTATAAATATCTTAAAAAAAATTTACTAGGTTTATATACGCGCTTTAAAATATTTTTATATTATTACTCTTTATAATTACTATATAATCCTTTTTAATCTTTGTTACACTTTTATTAAACACTTATTTTACTTATAAATTAGTTTATTTATATTATATTGCTTTCTTTTTAAATATAACTATTATATTTTTATTTAATAGTTTTTTTACTGCAATTACTTTTATTATTTTAATAGCTATATTTATTGCTTTTATTATTTCTTTAGCTATATACGCTATAAAAGCTAGGTTTAGTTTAGCTTATATTAAAACTTTATAGTTATATTAAATAAAAAATATTATATAATTTAAAAGCGTTAAAGGGCTAATTACTAAATAGCTTATAGCTAATATTATAATTACTTAAGTTTAATTAATAATAAGTATATTATTTTTTTTTAATTTATATATTATTATATATAGTTTATTAATATTTTATTTAATAGCTAAGTTATTTTAAGCTTTTTTTTTCTTTTTTTGCGCTTTAATATAAAAGTTTTTTGCTAAGCTTTTAATATGTTTTTTATTAGTGCTTTTATATTTAAAAAAAGATTTAACTAATAAAAACTATTAAAAATTATATTTATTTTTTTATTTTATTTTTATTTTATTTTATTTTTTTTTACTTTATTATTATTTTGCTATTAAAGTAATCTTTTAATATTATACCTTATAATTAAGTAGTGTAAAAACTACTTTAACCTTTTTACGTTATTATTTAATATTATTAAGTTTGTTATACCTTGCGTTATATTTTTAAGTTTAATATAACTACGTTTTTAAGGGCTTTTATTTTTTAAAAAGTAATATATTAAAATTATTTAATATAAAAAACAAAGCTTAAAATGTTATTAATATTTTAATCTTTTTTTTTTTTTTTTTTTTTATATACTTTTAACTATAACTTTATTTTATTATTTTATTAAAAAAGGTAATTTTAATTAAACCTTTTAATATTATTATAAATTTATATAAAAACTTTAAAGCTAAAAGCTTTTTTTTTTTTTAAAAAAAGGTGTTAAATATAGCTACGCTTTTTTATAACTATATAAAAAACAAAAAAACAAAATTATATAACTTTTATATTACTTAAAAGACTAGCGTTTTATAACGCGGAAAAAAAGTTTAAAATATTAATAACTTTTTAGGCTTTGCTTTTTATATCAAATAATTTAGATATATTACTTTTTAAAAGGTAAAAGCATTTGAAAACGTAGTTATATTAAACCTAAAAACATGGCATAAAGTGCAGTAAACCTAATAGTGCTAAACGGTGGCGCAAAAAAGTTAGAGCAGTTTTTATACCACTTAATTATAGGCTTTAGCACTAAAAGATCGCTTTAATAGCAAAATAATAATAAAGCAGGCAAAAAAGTAAAGTAAAAAAAAGATAAAATAAAGAAATAAATATAATTTTTAGCAATTTTTATTAGTTAAAAAATTTTTTTAGATATAAAGGTACTAATAAAAAATATGCTAAAAGCTTAATAAAAAACCTTTATATTAAAACATAAAAAAAAAAAAAAAAAAGCTTAAAATAACCTAGCTATTAAATAAAATATTAATAAACTATATATAATAATATATAAACTAAAAAAAAGCAATATATTTATTGCTAATTAAACCTAAGTAATTATAATATTAGCTATAAGCTGCTTAATAATTAGCTTTTTAGCGCCTTTAAATTATATAATATTTTTTGTTTAATATAACCGCAAAGTTTTAATATAAACCAAACTTAACTTAGCTTTTATAATATATATAACTAAAAAAATAATAAAAGTAGTAAATATAGCAATTAAAACAGCAAAAATAATTATAGTAAAAAAATTACTAAGTAAAAATATAGTAGTTATATTTAAAAAAAAAGCAATATAATATAAATAAGCTAACTTATAAATAAAATAAGCGTTTAATAAAAGTGTAATAAAAATTAGAAAAAATTATATAATAATTATAAAAAGCATTAATATAAAAATACTTTAAAGCGCGCATATAAATTTAATAAATTTTTTTTAAAATATTTATAAATAAAATAAAGCTAATATAAACAAAATATACTTAATTTAATTAGTTAACTTAAAAGGTTATTATACTAGCTTATTAATATATTATATTAATATAAAAACTATAAAAGTTTTATATTAAAAAAAAGCTATATAAAAAGTAATAATATATAATTATAAGCTATTTTTAAAAGATATAAAAGTTATATAATGCTTTAAATATTATAAGTTTAAATATATAAAAAAGTTTTATAAAAATAAAAGTAAGTACTTTTTATATAGCAATATAATATATAAAAGCAAAAAAAAAAAGTGTTTAATTTAAAAAAAATTTAAATTAAAAGCAATAAAATATATAAATTATAAAAAAAGTTACTTAGTTTTTTTAAAAAAGTATAAAGTTTTTTAAAGCTAAATAATAGTAATATAAAAAATATATTAATATTAGCTAATATAATTTTATATTTAAAATAAATATAAACTAATAAATTAAAACTAAAGTAATTAATAAAAAGTTTAACTTTAAAAGCAATTAATATTTAACTTGCTTATAAAAAAACTAAAACTATATTAATTAATAATACTAAAAATAACTTAGTTAGCAATATTAAAGCTTAATTACTTTAAAGTAATAAATATAGCTTTAATAGCTTTAAAAGCTAAAATATAAGCTTTTTTCTTTAAAAAAGCTAATATATTTAAACTAAATTTAAAAAGGCCTTTTTTTTTTTTGGCTTTAAAAGTATAACTAAATTTAAATAACAAAAAAAACATTTTTATTTTAAGCTAATAAAACTTAATGCTTTATTTTAAAATATTATAAAATTAAAAATATATAAAGTAATAGCTTTTAAATTACTAAAAAAATATAATATAATAATATTATAAAAGCTATTATTATAAAAAAAAAAAAAAAAAACTTTTTTAATTATATTATTTTAAGTTAAGCTAATATAATATAATATATATTAGTTTTAAATATATAGCACTATATATTAATAAATAATTTATAAATAATTTATAAGTAAAAAAAGCTAGTTATTACTAAATAAAAGCAACTTTTTTTTTAGTAAATAAAAAAAAACTAGTTATTATATAGTTAATATATATAAAGCTAAATTTAAGCAAAAATAAAATAAGCTTAATAATTAAACTTAAAAAAAAAGTAAACTAAAGGTAAAATATAGTAATAAAAGATATAAATATATACTTATTACTATAAAATAAAAAAAAAAAAAAAAAACTTTAATATATTATAAAAAAATTTTAAGCATAATAAAAATTTAAAAACTAATACTTTAAACATTATATAATAATATTATAAAAAAAAAAAAGCAAAAAACTACTAAAAAGTTAAAAAAAAACAATATAATTAACTTAATATAAGCTAATAAAAAACTTTTAATAAAAATATTTAAAAGCTTAAAATAAATAAAATTTAATTATATTTTTTAAAGCTTTTAAATTTATAATAAAAAAAACTTAATATTAAACTTTTAGCTATTTAAAAACTAAAGTTAAAAAATATTAAATAAAGTGTTAATAGTAATTAAAGCATTTAAATTATAAGTATTAAAAGATTTTAATATAATAGCAAATATAAATAAATATATTAAATATTTAATAATTAAATTAATTAAAATAGCAAATATAATAGCTTTAAAAAAAAAAGCTATAATAAAAAAAATAGCTTTATAATAGTTATAAAAGGTTTAAAAAGCTATAAAAAAAGCTAAAAAAAAAAAAAAAAGTATTATAAAATAATATTTTAATATTAAAAAAAAAAGTAATTAAAATAAAAGTAAAATAAAAGTAAATTATTTATAAAAAATAATAAAGATAATAGTAATAAAATATAATAAAAGCTTTAAAAAATAATTTAAAACTTTAAACTTTAAAAAAATAAGCGCGCTTTAAAAGCTAGGCCTTTTTAGTAAAAAAGAGTTTTTTAAACCTTAAAAAAAAAAAAAGGTAAGTAATTACTTATATAAAAAAAGCAAAAGTGCTAACGGCTAGGTTTTTTTTTACTTTAAAAATTAACTTATTAAATTTAAAAAAGTAAAAAAAACCTATAAAATACTTATTTAAAATATAAAAAAAGGTTAAAATTAAAAAAATTAAAAAAATTTTAAAAAAAGCCAAACTTTAAAAAGCGCTAAAAAATAACTTTTTATTAATAAGATTTTTAAAGGCATATAAGCAAAAAGTTATAAAAATAATAGCAATATTAGCTTAATAAAGTTTTATATATAAATATTACTTAAAATAGCTTTAAAATATAATTATAATAATTTTAATAAAATTAAAAAAAACTTTAAAAAAGCTTAAGAAGCTTAGTAGTTATAAGTTAATTTTATTATTTAATATAATAAATAAAATAATTAAAAAAGTAATAAGCATATATATTTTAGCTGTAGCAAAAAAGTTTATATTATTATTAAAAAAGTAAATCAAAAATAAATTATAAAAATTTATAAAATTAATAATTAAAGCTATAATAAAAGCAATTTATAGTAATTAAAAGTATAATTTAATGTTAATATTATTATAGCTAAATATTTTAAAAGCTTTTAATATAATAAACTATATAAAGCTATTAAAAGTACTATAAAAAAAAGGCTTTGTTTAATAAATTTAAAACTAGTTTTAAAATTACTTTATAAAACAAATAGTAATATTATTATTTAATAATAAAAATATAATAAAAAAGGTTTTAATTATAAGTATATTATAAAATTTTTTATTATTACTAGTATTATTTTTATTATATATAGCTATTTTATATAAAAAATTAAAAAAAAAAAAGCTAATTATAATAAAGTTTATAAATAATATAAACTTTATAATAATAAAGCTAAGTATAAAAAAAACTATAAGTATTTAGCGTAAGTATATATAAAGTATAAAAGCTAAGCATTATAATATAAAATAAACTTTAATTTAATAAAAAGCGAATTAATATACTTTATAAAACGGTATAAAGCTAATTTTACTTTAATTTAATTAAAAAATATATAAATTAAACTAAAAAAAAGTATATACTTTTTAAAAGTATAGTTAAACTATAAATTAAAATAGTATTATTATTTAAAAAAACTTTAATAAAAACTTAAATATTAAAATTTTACTTTAATAAAATTAATTATTATTATATAAAGATATAATATACTTAAAATAAAAAAAATCTATATAAAAGTAATTTAAAATATAATTATATATAGTTTATTTATATAGTATAAGCTTAATAAAAGCTAAATAAAAAAAATAGCAAAAAATTTAATTAAAAAATAGTTAAAATATTTTAAAATAATTAAAAAAGCATATAAAATAACTTTAATTTATTTTTTAAAGTTAAAATTAAGCTGTTTTTTTTTTATACTTACTTAAATACTAAGTTATATAATTTTAAAAGTAAATTAATAATTTTAAGTAAAAAAAAAACTATTTAAAAAAAGGTTAAATATTTAGTTTTAAAAAAAAATATATTTAAAAACAAAAGTAAAAAATAAATAAAACAAAAGCAAATAAAATTATTACTAAAAAAAACCTAGCAAAATATATAATAAACAATTAAAAATAATATAAAAAAAAAATAAGTAAAAAAATAATAAAACTAAAATATAATAAAAAAAGCTTTAAACAAATATTAGCTTAAAAAATAAAACAAAGCTAATAATAAAGTAAAAAAAAGCTAAGATTTAATAGCATTAGCTTTAATAATAAAAAAACTACTAAAAAAAACTAAAAAAACTTACTTAATAAATATAACAAACTTTTATTATAAACTTTAAAAATATAAAGCTTTAGCTTTATTATAAATTTATATAAAAATATTAAAGCTAAAAGCTTTTTTTTTTTTAAAAAAAGGTGCTAAATATAATTACGCCTTTTTATAATTATATAAAAAGCAAAAAAATAGCGCTATATAAATTTTAATATTGCTTAAAATTTAAAAAAAAAAAAACCAACCTAACTACTTAGCTTTATAGCTTTTTTATTACTAATTTAAACTATAATTAAATTATAAGCAGTTTAAAAGTAGCTTATAAAGCAATATACTAGTTTTTAGCTTAAAGCTTACTATTTATATATAAAGTAGTTTAAATACTAATAAAAAGTAAAAAGGTGCAATAAAAGCAAAAAAAATAAGTTTTAAAAATAATATAATAGTAAATTATAGCTAATAGCATACTAATAGTAATTAATAAAACAAAAAAACATAAAGCTTAAAAAGCTACACCTTTTTTATTTTTTTTATTTTTTATTTTTTTTAACTAAAAACTACTAAAGCATAATAAGGCTTTTAATTAAAGATTTACAACAAAACTATAAACGCTTTAAAGGTATTTTAACCAAAAAGTAAAAAGTTTTCGCTTAAGTTTTTAGTTTTACCTTTAATTATTAAAAAGTAAGCATATTAAATGCTTAATATATTTAAATTAAAGTTTAAATAATATTATATAAGCATAATAAAATATAACTAATAATAATAATATTACTTAAAATTTAAAATTTAAAAAACTTAATTTAATTACATAATTTTATAACTTTTTTATTATAAGCTTAAATTATAAACAATTTAAAAATACCTTATAAAATAATATATTAATTTTTAATTTAATATTTATTATTAATATATAAAATAGTTTCATTATTAATAAAAAGTAAAAAAATATAATAAAAGTAAAAAAAATAAATGTTAAAAATAATAAAATAGTAAACTATAATAAATAATATATTAGTAATAACTAATAAAATAAAAAGATATAAAGCTTAAAAAGCCGTATTTTTTTGCTTTTTTTTACTTTTTTTTTTTTTTTTAACTAAAAAACTATTAAAGCGTAATAAAGCTTTTAGTTAAAAATTCGCAATAAAACTATAAACGCTTTACAAATGTTTTAATTAAAAAGTAAAAGGTTTTTACTTAAGTCTTTTAGTTTTATTTTTAATTATTAAAAAGTAATCGTATTAAATGTTTAATATATTTAAATTAAAGGTTTAAATAATATTATATAAGCATAATAAAATATAACTAATAATAATAATAATAATAATATAAATTATTAAGCTTAATATAATATTTATTTATTAATAACTAGTTATTTATATATAACACTTTTATAAATTACACTTTATAATAAATATAAAGTTATTTAAATATTTAAAAAGCATTATAAAATTAGCTTTAATGTTTAAAAATTTAAAAGGCTTTGTTTTTTTTTATAAAACCTTTAGCTACCTACTTATAGCTTATAATAATAATAACTACGCTAAGTGCTTTAAAACCGCTAAATCCACTTAAAAATATATTATTATAATAACTACGGCTATTATAAGCTAAATGGTTAAAAAAGCTAATATAATAACCTTTTTAACATTAAAAACTAAATATATAGCATTTATAAAACCTATAAAAAAAGCGTAATGGTTAAAAAGCCTTTATAATAAAATTTAGCTATTAATTTTAAAGCTTATAATGGTGTTAAAAACAGTTGCTTATATATATAAGTAATAACGGTTATATTAACTAATGCATTAAATTTAAATATAATAGCTACCGTTATTTATTAGTTTAGCGGTATAAGCGCTAATTACACCTTTTTTTATTCTTTAAAACATATACAACGCTAAAACTACCGGTTTAAGCCTTAGACTTACTAAGGTGCTTTACACGCACATAGTTAATTAGCCGCTAAGACTACCGGTTTAAGCCTTAAACTCACCGAAGTTAATTAGCTGCGCCTTTAAATAAAGGCCCTTATATATGTTAGGGAGCATATATAGCATAAAGGGAGTGTTAAAAATAGTTGCTTATATACGCAGGTAATAACAGTTATATTAAGTAGTGCATTAAATGTAAACAAGTGGTATATAGCGATAATATAAAGGCTATAACAACCGCTAAAGACCTTAAACACTACTAACGCACTAAATACACCGTTGTAAAATTCTAGTTCACTAAGGATGCTTATAAGGCTTAATTAATGGATATACGCTATATTTTAACCATTAAAATAATAGTTAATAAGTTAACTAAAGCCTTAACACTTATTAAATAAACTAATTTCCAACGGATATTAAGCTTGTTAACTAGCACCTTAGTTAAAAAGGCGTGTTAAAATACACTAGCAATTATAAGTGCTTATAAAAAAGGTGTAGCCTTTTAATTGCAGCGTTATTAATAAAGCTAGTAGTTTTTATAAGTGGCGTATTATATTACACTTATATAAGCTACTTATAAATAGCTTATAATTGTTATAAATAACATAAATATAAGGTTAAAAACCTTTTAAAAACCTTTTAACAAGGTTAATATAAAGCTAAAAACCTTTTTAGCTTAAAATAAACTATTTTTAAGGTAGCGTTTTTATTAACATTAAGCTAATAAAAAAAAACCTTATTAAAGTAATTAATTTAAAGTAACCACTTTATAACTAACTTATTTTAAAGGTTTACGCTTTATATAAAGGTTTACTTTTTATAAAAAGGTTTTATATAATTAAAGTTAAATTTATTATAATTTACTATAATTTATTATAAAGCTAAAGGTTTTAAGTAGTTTAAACGCTAAAAATAATTAATATATATAACCCTTTTTACTATATTTAACAAATAAAATTTTAATTAAATAAGTAATACACTTTTACTTTTTTTGTTATATTACCTCATTTATAATAAATTTATCCACTATAAATTTCTTACTATTAACACTATTAATAAGCTTATTTTTATTATAACTTAAGTGCCTTTTTAAATATTAGCATTATATACTAATATATAACACCATTTTTAATAAAAAGTTTATAATATAATAAAGCTTTTTATAAATATTAAAATATTTATAGCTTTAAAAATTATAATAAATATTTAAGTTTATTAATTAAAGTTTATAAAAGTTATTAAGTTTTTTAGCGATTTTTTTACTAAATTACTTTTATATTATAAAAAAAGTAATAAAAGTTATTATAAGCTTTTTAATAAAAGCTATAAAAAAGTTTTTAAAAAGTATAAAAAGTTATTAATATTATAATAAGTTTTTAAACATTAAATGTTAATAATAATAATATAAATAATAATATTAAACTAATTATTTTAAGCTTATAATTATTATTATAAGCTAATATAAAAGCTTTATAAAGTTTATATGCTTTTTATAAGCTTTTATATTTATTTTAATATAAAGAAATTATTATTATTATTAAAAAAATTAAAAGCATTTAATAAAATAGCTATTATTATAATTTATAATGTTAAAAACACTATAAATAATTATATAAAAAATAATACAAAAAAAAATATTATTATAATAAAAAATAAATACTTTATATTATAAAAGTAAATAATAATAATAACTAGTTTTAATAAAATATTATATTAAGCTTATAATTTATTAACAATAGTTTTATATATTAACATAAAATATTAATATTTAAAAAAGTACTTAAATTATAATAAAAATAAGTTTATTAATAATATTAAAAGCAAAAAATTTATAGTAAATAAATTTACTATAAGTAAAGCAATATAAAAAAAAAAAAAAAGTTTATTACTTATTTAACTAAAATTTTATTTGTTAAATATAATAAAAAGCGTTATATATATAAACTATTTTTAATACTTAAATTACTTAAAACTTTTAACTTTATAATAAATTATAATAAATTATAATAAATTTAACTTTAGTTATATAAAACCTAATTATAAAAAGTAAACCTTTAAAATAAGTTAATTATAAAGTAATTACCTTAAATTAATTACTTTAATAGGTTTTTTTTTTATTAGCTTAATGTTAATAAAAACGCTATTTTAAAAATGGTTTACTTTAAGCTAAAAAAGTCTTTAACTTTATATTCACTTTGTTATAAAGTTTTTAACTTTATATTTATATTACTAATAACTATTATAAGCCATTTATAAGTGGCTTATATAAGTGTGGTATAATATATTACTTATAATAACTATTAGCTTTATTAATAAAGTTATAGCTAAAAAGTTACACCGTTTTTATAAGCATTTATAATTGCTAGTGTATTTTAATATAAATTTATAATAAAAACTATTAAATATATATATTATTAATCATTATTAATAAAAAATATAATAAAATATTATAAAATATTTATATTATTAATAATTATTACTAAAAAATTTAATAAAAATTTAATAAATATATATATTAACGTGTTTTACTACTATGTAATAAATACCACTATATAATAAAACTTTTTAACTTTTTAACCTTTTATTTTTAAAACTTTAATCTTTTTATTTATAAAAATAAATAATATATTAAAAAAAATTAAACTATAAACTATTATTTGCGCTTTTAAATAAAACCTTTTTATTAATATTTATAAGTTTATAACAATATATTATGTTTTTAAAAAAATTCTTTGCTATTAAATTACTAATATTATATTTACGTATAAAAATAAAAATATATTAAATAAACTTAATAAAACTAAAAAGCAATTAATTGTTTGTTTTATTATTAACTTAAATTTATAAGCGTTTTTTTTTTAAGTTTATTACATTTAAAATATAGCTAACTAATTATTAGCAACGTAAAAAAGTAGCTTTATTAACATTAATTAAATTATACGCTTTATAAACCGTATATTAATTTTTAAAATATATTTAAATTATTAAATTAATTATAGCTAAAGATTTTATAAAGGTTTTACTAAATATAACACATATTATAAACGCATAAAAAAGATTATTAAGTGTAAAAGTATTGCAAAAAAAAATATATATAATTTTAATAAAATAAAGTTTATAATAAATATAATTATAACTAATATAGTTATAACAAATATAAAAAAGCAAAATAAGCTTAAGTAAGTTTAACAAAGAAATTAAAATTAGTTTATAGCTATTTATACAATTAATTTTTAAGGTTAAATAGTGCTATCTTTTATTATTTTAAAAAAAAAAACTTATTTTGCTTTTTAATATTATAACAGCTTTTTATTACTTAATTAACAAATTATAATTTTAAATAATAATTAAGTTAATAATAAATTTAATTTAAAATAAATTAAGTATTTTAATATATATACTTGCTTATATTTAATACGTATAAAACGCCTTTTTATTTTTAATAGTTATAAAAGCTATTATTTAAAAATATTTAAAAATTATTGCTAAAAAAACAATATTTTTATTAAAATAATATCTACATATTTTTTTATAAGCTTTAACTTTTAAATGTTTTATATTTTAGCTTATTAAAAAAATATATAATATGTTTTACCACCATGTAATAAATACCACTATATAATAAAACCTTTAAAACTTATTTTTATTATATATTAAAAAAACAACTATAATACAACTAAATTAATTTAAATTAATTAAAATCTTTTTTATTAAATGTTTTAATAGGTTTTATTAAAGGTGTAAAGTTATTTAGTAATAAAAGCGTGGTGTAGAATTCATGGAGGGATGCGGCCACACAATATTAGCAAGGCCAATATATAGTGTAGGCACAAACCACTTATCTAATCTACAGCTGTTGCCAGGTGACCCACCTAGGTCACCAACCTACGTTATATAACACAGCGTGAGATATAGTGCCACCTTTTAAGTGGCCTTACCTAGCGTAGCCTATTAAAATACCAAGGTATAAAAAAAGCCTTGCTATTTTTAGCAACAATTTATAATTATTTATTTATATAATCTTCTAAAGTCTTTTTTATCTTTTTTTAAGCTTTTTTTTAAGTTTAAACAACTTTTTAGCTTTTATTAATTTTTAACTTTTATTAGTAGTTATTTTAAGTTGTAATTTATAACATTTTTAATACTTCTTTATTAAGTTCTTTATATTATATAGCTTATGCTTTATATGTTAACGGTTATATTTATATCTTTAACCTTTTTACTTAATAAAGTAATTAAATCTATTTTTTTTCTAATTTATTTAATGCTTAAAAACTAATTTAACTTTATACACTTCTTTTTTAATATCTTATTAGTTAGCTTTAATTAGTTCTAATAAAAAAATTAATTAATAAAAAAAGTTATTTTAACTTTTTATTAGTTTAAAATATATTATAAAAACAACAAAGTATACTTAATAGTATTTAAAAAAATCTAACTTATAAGCTAAATCTTTTATTTATTATTTAACCTTTTAAAGCCTAGCCTTTTACTAAAAATACTTTTTTAGTAGTTTGCTTATAAAGTAGTAACTATTATAAAAGCGTAACAATACCTTATTATTTAGTATAAACTTAAAAGCTTAATAGTTTTAATTAAATTGCTATTTAAATTAAGCAGCAACAAAGTTTATAGCTAACTTAATATTTTAACGTAAATAACTTTAAACTATTTTAATATTTTTAAACTTTTAGTTATTAATTAGGTTTATAATAATATTAAAAAGTTTTAATAGTTTAAAACTAAATAACTATTTATATAAAATATTTTATATAAAATTAAAGTACGTAATATTTAAGTTTTATTATAAAAAAAGGATTAAGTTTACTTAGTTTAATATAAGATTTATAAAATTATAAAAATAAATAGTAAGTTTTATAGTCTAATTTTTTTTTTTAAATAAATTATCGCTTTATAAATAATAAGCAGTAATTATTAGCAACTTTATACCTAATGTTTTTTATATGCCTTTTTAAAAGTTTAAAGTAAACTTATAATTATAATTAAATATAATTTTTTTAAAGATTTTTTAATTGCTTAAAAGTAATTATTTTATAAATAACTTAGTTTATTTTTTAGCGGTATACTTTTTATTACCTAGAATTAAAAAGGTTTTTTTTATTATATAATATAATGCTATTATTATATTATTATATTTATTATAATATATTTTTCTTATAAGTTGCCATGGTATACCAATAAACTTAATAATTAAAAGTGCTAAAATAAAATTTATTATAATTGTTTATATTAACAATATATCTTTTAGTTAAATTAGTCTAAAATTACCTACTAGCTTTTAATAATTTATATAATTAAACTTATAGCTTAAATAATATTTAACATATTTTTTAATAAGCTATAATTTTTAATAAATTAAATAAAACTTTAAGTTTTTTAATATTTTATTTAAACCTATATAATTTTTGTTATTATAAACTAATTTAAATATACGTTTAACCATAACATATAGTACACACAATCGCTTAACTTTTACAGCTTTATTATAAATTAATTTATTTATAATATAAAAAAAGTAGCTAGGCTTAAAAAAAATATTAGCATTCTTGCTAACTACTTAATTATTATTAATTAATAACTTATTAAATATTTTTTTATATTAAATATTACTTTAATAAACTAGTTTAAATTTTTTAAGCTACTTAGTATTTATAACTGCTTTACTAATATATTTAATAATGTTTTAAATAAAATTTAGTATAGCAGGTTTATTAGATTTTTTTAGTTTTTTATTATTATTTATTTTATTTTAAATAGTTTTTAAACGGCTTAAAGCGTTAAGTATAAAATTTAAACGTTTTAGCAAATAATAAACTTAAAAGCTGTACTAAAATAAGTAAACAAATAAATTAATTAATTTAATGTTTGCTTAATTAATTGCTATTATATTAAGCGTAATTTAATTAATAATACCTTTAGTAGCTAAGTAATTTATTAATACTACCATTATATACTTGCTAAATTAAATTATAATATAAAGCTTTTTTATTGCTTAAATAAAACAAGCTATTTTTAACTTAAATAGCTTATATTTTGTTTTTGCTAATAAAAAATAACAACTTATAAATATCACAAGCTATACCTTTATAAATAGTATTATTTTACCTAGCTTTTAAATAAAGTTAGGTGTGGTATAAAACGCTATAACTTTAAAGCCTTTTTTTAAAGATATATTAACCTATAAGTAAAGTATATATCTAATATTTTAGTAATAAATAGTAGTTTCTTTATAAAAGGCGTCTTAAACTACCTTAAAAAACTTTTTTTTAGCTTTTGTTAGGTTATACTGTATTAACTAATAATAGTGCTTTTAATAGCTTATATTTTTATTTACCACTTTATTAGCTTTATAACTTATTTTTAAAAAAGTTATCTTGTGCTTTTATAAAGGTTTAACTAGTTAAGCATAATATAAAATCAAATTATATAAAAAACTTATTGCGCTAATATACTGCTTAAGAGACTTAAAAAAGTTTAAAAATACTAATTGCTAAAACGCTATAAAGCGTTTTTTAGTTATAAATATTTTAAGTTTATTTATTTAAAATCTAAGAAATTTAATAAATAAATAACTAACAAAAAACTTCCTTAAGTTTATAGCAATATGCTTTATTTTAAATAAATTAAATACTACTTTTAAATATTTAATATATTTTTTAAATATATTAAAGTAAATATAAATATTATTAATAAAAGCTTAAATATAATAAAAATAATTACAAAACAACTTGTTTATAAATTTTTAAGTATATATAAATATATTACAAAATTTTATTAGTGCAATATATAACCTTTTAATACCTTTTAAACTAATAATAATAAATTTATCTCGAAATTTAAAGTGAACTTTAAACTAATAAAAAAAGAATGCTATATTAATAATATTAATATACTTTTTATTACGTAAGCTTGCTATTATATTTTGCTATAAAAGTAAAAAATAATTATTAAAAATTGCGACTTGATTTAGCAATTAAAAATTATTAACTACTTAGCTTTTATTTTTTTTATAAACTTTTTTTTATACTATAAAAAGTAAATAAACAAACAAGCAAAATTTGTTAATAAAACTTATACGACTTTTTTTATATAGTTTTTTATATATTTTGTTAAAAACTTTTATATCTTGCTTGCTTAGTAAATATAACTAAAAACTTAATTTAGTATTTTATTAGCTTTTAATAAATAAAATTTTTATTTGTTTTTTTTTAGGAATATTAATAGTTTTTTTATTAGTTTATATATTATTATAATTATTAATTACTTTTATAAACTTAGTTAATTAAAAAGCATATTTAATATAAATATACACTTTTTATTTTATAACTATTTTAAAAAGATCTATAGGCTTTTTAATACTTAAAGTTAAGTATATATTTATTTTTCTTAGTTTTAAAGGTTTATTAAAAATTAAGATATATAGTATTGTAGTAGTAACATTATTAGTTTTAGCAATTATATTAAATATTATATTTATAAGCAGTGTGGTTGCTAAAAATGTCAGCTTAAGGCCTAAATATAGTACCTTTTTTTCTAAAATAGTTTTTTTAATCAATTGGTTTTTTTTAACAATTAGGTTTATAATTTTATTAATTATAGCTGTATTTAAATTAAGTATAATATTAGTTGCTATAGCTATAATAAAAGGTAATATATTAAACTTAGCGTTTATAGCTATTAAGTTAATATTTTTAAATATTTTTTTAACTATAGCATTTTTTGCAAACAATATACTTACTACTATAAATGCTATTATTACTTCTTTTTATAAACTAATATAATAACTAGTATTATAATTTTTATGGATTTAACCCAACTTAATGCCTTTATTAATTTTAACTAAAACGTTAAATATATTAACTATTAGTATAACATATAAAGTTTAAGCGTTAACAATAATATATAATATTATTTTATAAATTAATATAAAATAAAAGTTTTAATTAATAAAAAAGGCTTTATAATCTATTTAAAAATAAGCACTTTTACCGCTTTATAAAATAACTTTCTTTTTATTTACTACCTTATAAATATATTTACAACTTTATACTAATACTTTAAATTTAATTATAAAGTTATTAAGTTCTTTAAAAGTAATTATACTCTTTTAATAGTTAATAACTACTATATATAAGTAAAAAAAATTATTGCTAATTAATATACTTAGTTAAAAATAATTTTTAACTACTTATTTTTTATTATTATGCTTAATAATTTTAGGTTTGCTGTTTTAATTTACTTTTTAAATATAAAACTTAAACTTAGCCTATTTTTTTATAATAACTTTTATATTGCTAACAATTATTACTTAACCATTTTTTTTTTTATTATATATTTAAAAATATTTAAGTATAATTTACTAATTATATATTTTTTAATACTTAAATTAATATATACTTTTATATTTTTTCCTAAAAAATCAAGTCTAGCTTTAAATTTAAAATAGGTATAGTTAAATCTTAATACTTTTATATAATAATTAATACTTAAAGCTACTTTTACTAAAACTTTTTTATTAAAAACATTATAAAGGTTTTATACTAAAGTAAAAACTAAAGCTAAGGCTAAAACTAGTTTAAACTTAACTTTTATTTTAAAAATAAATAATATATTAAGTAATTTAATCACTTTATAAATAATTTTGCTTTTAGTATTTTAATAAGTATAAAAATATTAAAATAAAGCGTTATAAAAAGCTAATTCTTAAGCACAATATTTATATATTTATTTAATAAAATTAATAAGTAATAAAGTAATAATATCCTTAAGTTAAAAACATAGCTTACACTGCTTAATATACCTTTTTAGCTTTAATGTAATTTTATACTATTTACTACATTTAACATATATAAAAACTAAATCTATTATATAATATAAATACTTAGTATTATTTAAATAATATTTATTAAGCAATAAGTTTTTTAAATATCTATTTAATGCTTTATACTTATTATTAATATTACTAGCAAAATATATATAATGCCGGCTATTATCTTAGCATTAGTTATTGCTTTAACAATTATAACCATTATTACAACAATTATTTCGCGCTCCTTAGTTGTACTTTTTCTTACGATCTTAATCTTAGCTTTAATTACAGCTATAATTACAACTGTAATTATTTAAGCAATCTTAATAAAAATCTCTTTAAAAATCTCTGCGATTATAATTACCATCTTAATAGCGTTTTTTATAACTTTCTTTCTAATTGTTACCATCTTTTTAATTAACTTATTAGTTATTTTTAAAGCAGTTATTAAAGCAATAATTATAGTTTAAAAAACAACTATAACTAAAGCAATAATTTAAATATTTAAAGCAATAATTAAATTATTTTTTATATTAATTATTACATTATATAAATAATTTTTAAATAAAGTTATAAGTTAAATTATAACATAATATATTTTAACTAATTAAAATATATTTAAGTTTTAAACTTAAGTATTTCCGCTTAGCCTTATATTTTAAGCTATGCTTATTTTCTTTAATTTAAGTTATATAATTTTTAAGAAATTTTTTTTTTTTAAGTAGTTAAATATAATTAATAATTACTTTTTCTTATTAATTACATATATTTTTTATTACATCTTACTAATTAAATTAATCTTGCAACAAAGTGCTATTAGCTTTTATATAATATAATTTTCTTTAAATATATTAAAAAACAGCATTATAATTTAAAGCAATATCTCTAAGTAAAAAAGTGCTATGTAAAAATTTCTAAGTTGTATAACCAGGTTTAATCTTAAATTATTCCTTAAAAATCTCCATTAAGTTATTAATACTTATATTATATAAAATTCATCTTTATATTTCAATAATTTCTTTATTCCATTATAACAAAATAAATCTAGCTAAAAAGTAATTAAACATTTTTTTTATTTAACTTATATTAAAGTCTTATATACCTTTACTTTTTATTAACAACTTAATATAGTTTAAAAAAAAATAAACATTAATATATATAATATTCTTTTTGTTTAAAACAATTTCTTTATTATTAAAGTCATCTTATTTAAAATTAAATACTTTAATATTGTCTTGCTTAATCTTATATATTCCACCTATTATAAAAGCAAACTTTGCACCAAGTATAACAAGTTTTTAATTAAATGCTTAAAAATTTTATAAATTATTTTTGTTATTACTACCATTATTTAAATTAAAATCAAGATCTAAAAGGTTACCTTTTATAGTATTTTTTTTAACAATTATTTTAACTAAAGTAACTAGTTTTAAAAGTAGTAATATACTTATAAATGCTAATATAAATATAGTAGTAGCTAATTTTACAATTGCTTACTAGTTTAACGCAATATTTAATAGTGCGTCTTTAGGTATACTTTTTTTTTATCTTATAAACTTTAAAAAAATATTAAGGTTAATTTAGCAAATTTTTGCTTTTATTACTTAACTTTTAAGATTTTTATTTATTGTTTTCAAATTATATTATATAAATAACATATTTATATCTAATATAATAATTACATTATATAACCATTTAATAATATTAATATTTGCACCTATTTTAGCAAGCTTAAGTACTAAAGTTAATAATAGCATATTTACGCTTATTATTCTCAACTTATCTTTTATTAAAAAAATATATCAACTTTTAAAGCTTTTATTAAGATTTAGTAAATCTATTATATTATTAAGTAAGTAGCTTAATAAAGCTAGCAAGCTTTTATATAACCTAATTATTATAATAAGTTATTATAATATTATTTATATTATAATAAATATAATTATAATATAGTGTAAATAATAAAAAAGGTATTATAAACAGCTTTTTACTTAAGTTTTAACTATTAAAACTTTATTATAACTTTTATATTTTACTTATAAAGCTATCGCATATTAAAACTTTAGCAATAATATAAAAATTTACAACATTTATACGTTAATTATAGCTTACTAAAACTTTAGCTATTTATTAAGGTAAAAATATAAAAGTAAATTACCAAGCTTATATTTAACCTACTAAAACTTCAGCGTACTAACAAGTCTTTACAAAAGTATGCAAAAAAAGTGTGCTAAAGCGTTAGCAATAATAATACTTGCTTTAATTAATTAGTTGCGTTAGTTAATTACTAAATAATATATTAAAGCAACATGTAATAATTTACAGCAAAGTTTTTTAATCTAATAATTAAAAATATTAGTTTAGTTTAGTTTGGTTTAGTTTTATAATAAAAACAAAGTAAAAGCATTAATTTAATAGGTTTTATTAAGGGTATAAAGTTATTTAATAGTAAAAGCGTAGTGTAAAATTTATAAAAGGATGCAGCTACACAATATTAGCAGGGCCAATATATAGTGTAGGCGCAAACCACTTATCTAATCTACAGCTGTTGCCAGGTGACCTACCTAGGTCACCAACCTGCGTCATATAACACAGCGTAAGATATAGTGCCACCTTTTAGGTGGCCCTGCCTAGCGTAGCCTATTACGTTTCTACTTTTATTATATATATTTGCGCATTATAACTAATATTGCCGCATATGCTATAATAGCGCGCACGCTTAGCTACCCTCACCTAATAACTACTACTTTTACTATTTTTTTAATTTATTAAACTACTACCTTTTTTAAAGATTTAAAAATTTATTTTTTTAATTAAAATAAGTGCTTTTTTAGCTTATAATTGCTTATTTTTTATTTTATAATATTTATTAAATATATAGTTAGCTTTTTTAAGCTTAATAATTTTATTTAAAATTAAAGTTTGCTAATATATTAATAAATATATAGTTTTAAATAAAAAAACTATAGCATTAAAATTTTTAATTAAAAAGCTATTTTAATATTTTTAAATATAGTTTTTTAAGTAAATTATTTATATAATAGCTTTTTTAATATTAATAAATATTATTAAAAATATAATAATAAAAAGTAATTTAAAAAATAATAATAATATAAAAGTAATTAACTTATTTTTAAGCTTTAAAATAATAATATTTAAGTTAAATAAAATAAAGCTAACAGCTTTAAATTTAAATATAATATTTTTAAATATTATTACTTAAATATAAGCTTTAAAAAATATAAGTAAAAAATCCTTTTTTAAAATATAAGTTATATTAATTTTAATACTATATACTTTTTTTAATAAGCTAAAACATAAAACATTTAAAAATTAAAACTTATAAAAAAAATATATAAATATTATTTTAATAAAAATATTATTTTTTTAATAATAATTTTTAAATATTTTTAAATAATAGTTTTTATAACTATTAAAAATAAAAAAGTATTTTATATTTATTAAATATAAATAAATATATATATTAAAATATTTAATTTATTTTAAACTAAGTTTATTATTAACTTAACTATTATTTAAAACTATAATTTATTAATTAAGTAATAAAAAGCTATTATAATACTAAAAAATAAAATAAGTTTTTTTTTTTAAAATAATAAAAAGTAGTACTATTTAACTTTAAAAATTAATTATATAAATAGCTATAAACTAATTTTAATTACTTTATTAAGCTTACTTAAGCTTATTTAACTTTTTTATACTTATTATAACTATATTAATTATAATTATATTTATTATAAACTTTATTTTATTAAAATTATATATATTTTTTTTTATAATACTTTTATATTTAATAGTTTTTTTTATATGTTTATAATATATATTATATTTAATAAAATTTTTATAAAAAATTTAGCTATAATTAATTTAATAGTTTAAATATATTTTAAAAGCTAATATATAGTTTATAAAGCATATAATTTAATTAATATTAATAAAGCTACTTTTTTGCATTGCTAATAATTAGTTAGCTATATTTTAAATATAATAAACTTAAAAGAAAAACGCTTACAAATTTAAATTAATAATAAAAAAAACAACTAATTATTTTTTAGTTTTAATAAATTGGTTTAATATATTTCTATTTTTATATTTAAGCGTAATATTAGTAATTTAGTAGCAAAAAGTCTTATTAAAAATATAATATATTGTTGTAAGCTTATAAATACTAAAAAAAAAGTCTTATTTAAAAGCGCAAATAGTAGTTTATAATCTAGTTTTTTTTAATATATTATTTATTTTTATAAGTAAAAAAATTAAAGTTTTAAAAATAAAAAGTTAAAAAGTTAAAAAGTTTTATTATATAGTGGTATTTATTATATAATGGTAAAACATATTAATATTAAAATTAATAATATTATATAAACTAATATAACTTATATTTTAAAAGAAAACTTTTTATTTATATTTTTTAAAGCTTATATTTAAACAATAATACTTAAAAATATTATATTTACGTTTAAAGCTATTAGCTTTGTTTTATTTAACTTAAATACTATTATTTTAAAGCTTAAAAGTAAGCTAATTACTTTTATATTATTATTATCTCTTAAATTACTTTTTACTATTATATTTTTAATAACGTTTATTAATATTAAAAAAGCTATTATATAAATAATTTACTTAAAGAATTATATTTAAAAATATTAAAATAGCTTTTTAACTAAAATTTTTAATATTATAGCTTTTTTATTTAAAACTATATATTTATTTATATATAAATAAACTATAATTTTAAATAAAATTATTAAGCTTAAAAAAACTAATTATATATTTAATAAATGCTATAAAATAAAAAATAAGCAATTATAAGCTAAAAAAATACTTATTTTAACTAAAGGAATAAATTTTTAGGTTTTTAAAAAAAATAATAATTTAATAAATTAAAAAAAATAGTAAAAATAGTAGTTATTAAGTAAAAGCAGCTAAGCGTACGCGCTATTATAGCATATATAATAACACTAATTATAATACGTAAACATATATAATAAAAGTAAAAACGTTTAATAAAGAAAATTTTAATTAATTTAAATTAATTTAGTTATGCTATAATTATTATTTTAATATATAATAAAAATAAGTTTTAAAAGTTTTATTATATAATAATATTTATCATATGGTGGTAAAACACGTTAGTAATAATTACTAATAAAAATTTTAATAAAATTTAATAAAATATATATATTATTAATAATTATTAATAAAAAATATAATAAAAATTTATTAAATATATATATTATTAATAATTACTAATAAAAAATATAATAAAATATTATAAAATATTTATATTATTAATAATTATTACTAAAAATTATAATAAAAATTTAATAAATATATATATTAGTAATAATTACTAACGAAAATTTTCATAAAATTTAATAAAATATATATATTATTAATAATTATTAATAAAAAATATAATAAATTATTTATTATTATATTATATTATATTATAATAAACTTTTATTATTTTTTATTTAATATATAATTTATAAAGTAAAATAAAAGAAATAAAAAAAGGAAATACTATAGTAATATTTCATTTTTAGTACTAATACTAATACTACCCTAGTAATTCTACCCTGTAGTAATAATACTACTTACTAATTTGCCAACCTTGCTTATACTCGAAGCATCCGACAAAACCTCATCATTGGAAATACCGAGGTCGTTCAGACGATGTCATTGTACTATCCCATGGCGAGAAGCTTCATCCGCTTGACAATGAGTCCATGATTGGCTCCCACCCGCATTTAAGCTCAGCCATGTACGTCGGCAACGGAAGGTCGCAGCCTGCTGCTATCTTAGAGGTGGCCGACGGAGAGCTCTCAAAACTTAATGCAGACCAAGTCATAGACGCTGTATGGCCTCTCATTGAAGAGGTCAACTCGTTATCTCCAAGCCACGGCCAACTACATAAGTCGCATCTCATCATTGCAGATTCTTCAAAGAGATTCTTGCGAACAGCCAAAGGTACTTTGAGGCGACGCGAGACAGCGCAGCTTTTTGAATCGGAGATGCGCGAGGTTTTCGAAGCTCCGGCCCGCACTCCAAATTACGGGATACATATTGACGTCGCTCTCTCTGACGAACTTCAAAGCTTCGTTCGTATGGTTTATCAGAAAGCGACCGGTTGCGAGTCTTTGAAGCTAGACGAAGACATATTCCTCGTGGGGGCTGATTCGCTTAATATTCAAGACGCAATCTCAGACCTGAAGGCGGCCGTTTTCTCACCTCAAATATGTATAGATACGAGCTGGATCAATCAAAAGGCGGTGTACGCCAATCCCACGACGCTGACCATGACCCGATTTCTCGGGAGTCTAGGGCGTCCCCAAGTCCCGGCGGCACCGGAGCAGTTGGCGGAGAGGCAACAGTTTCTTCAGAAGGTCTACGAGCAGTTTCGCCAGCAATTTCCAGGTGGACTACGTATAGGTATTGGGGAAACAAGTGCGCCTACTACAGTTCTTTTAACTGGGAGTACAGGGAATCTGGGCTCGTACCTGCTCGATGCCTTACTTAGGCGCTCAGATATTAACACTGTTATCTGTCTCAACCGCAGCAAGAATGCTGCAGAACGCCAGATGATGAGCGCTGCCGAAAAGGGCCTATGCATGGATTTTAACAGAGACAGGATTATATTCATGCATGCGGATCTCTCCCAACCTCAGTTCGGGTTGGAACAGCATGATTATGAATACATCTTGTCGCGAACGACCGTCATAATCCATAATCAATGGCCGGTGAACTTCAACTTGCCACTTTCCTCGTTCGAGCCACAGCTTCAAGGAGTGGTGAATCTTGTAAAGTTCGCTGTCGAAGGCGTTTGCTCGCCCCGCGTCTTCTTTGTCTCCTCCATTGCAGCGGTCAACAATTGGCGTCGTCAGATACATCTGGATAGCCCTACGTATGACATTCCCGAGCGGCATTTCACGGATCTTCTACTAGCCAGCGGCGGATATGGCCAGAGCAAAGCCATAGCAGCAGACTTGCTGTATTATGCCAGTTCGCAGTGTGGGTTGAGGGGCGCCATCGTTCGCCTAGGGCAAGTAGCCGGGGCATCCAAGTGCGGGGGTGGAGTGTAGAACACCAATGAGTGGTTTCCCAGTCTCATAAGCACATCACAAACGATGGGAGTACTTCCGGAGATGCTTCCGCTACTCAACGAGATAGACTGGATACCTGTTGACAGTGCCGCTCAGGTGTTCGTTGAGCTGGCTTTGGACAGCTACACGCCGTCAAGCACCGCGGATCCGCGACAGCGCAATATGGCACTGTTCAATGTTGCCAACCCGAACACTATTCCATGGGGCAAACTAATTCCTGCTGTGCAGGATTCTGCCCAGGACGGTCTCAAGACTGTATCGTTCCCTGAGTGGCTTGCTATGCTTGAAAGCTCAATGCCTGTACAATCGGAAAAGGCCTTTGTAACACTGCCGGCGCTGAAGTTGCTTGACTTTTTTCGTGGGCTTCAGGAGGGCGAACATGAAGGCGCAAAGCAGACACTGCTGCAAACAGAAGTCACGGTAAGATCAAGCCTTTGCTTGGCGAAGATGGGCGCCATCACTAAAAAGATGATGACTGCCTGGTTAGAGCGATGGAAGGCCTGAGCAGAATCAACAAATCTTCTACTCCGCAGACATCTCTTCGCAGACATCTCTTCGGAGGATGTTGTCTGTGTAAAAGATGAAGCTATATAAAGAATGGCGTAGATGATGTAGCAAACACCCCTGTCATACTCCCGATGACTAATGACTCATGAGTCTTGAGTCTCTATGTCTTATCCATAAAGCAGGTTATTAAGCTTATTGCGTTGGCGGGGCTGGAGCAAAAGAAGGAAGATCCCCCCTGGTCTACTACTAGATTAGGGCTAAGCCACTATTTTTCACTAGCCACTTTCTCATTCTCACGAGTCCCCATGCAGAGAAAGTTGGACCGCCACACTGTTGCCCCTTCCCCGCAACCCGCTAATAATACATACCATGGTACGGTGGTACCTGTAAACAATCCTTGTAAACAATCCTCAACTTCACGTCTCCCACCACACTACCACTGTTAATCAACTACCTCCTCTACCCACCTCAATGGTATCGCAACATAATATTCGGGACTGGATTGACTCGATCCGACCGTTCATTAGTGTCCCAGTTCCTAACGATTCACAAAGGCTTGAGGAGCCTCCTCGTCAAGAGCTGCTCAAGCGTTGCCACCCACCAGATCCGCTGTTGCGAGGCCTTGAGAATCAAGATCGTCAAGCGAAGCTGCGCAAGACTGCCAACTGCAGCTTTCTCGTACCCCATGATATGCCCAGCACTCCTCCACAATCGAGCACTGATGTCTCTATCCGTCAGATAGGACAAAAGCGTGGTAGCGATCAGCTGAATAGTGACGATGATGGGAAGAACCCATGTATGCTTGGGTAAATAAGTCGCGGAGCTTTTACCATGTTGACTTGCAGCTGTAGATGCCGATCCTACTCCTAAGGCCCCGTCACGACATGGCCTTGGTTCTAGCCGAGTCGAGTCGCCTACGAAACGCCCGAAACTCAAGTCGAGAGGCAATCTTGACAGACTCGAGAAACCCGTATATATTAAGCAGCTTAGAGCGCCAGTATCGGAGATCCTCCCTAAGGATGTCCTGCCTTTGTACAAAGCTCTCAAAGCCGCTGCGCAACGTCAGATCGGCATCGTGCCGTACTCGATGCGGGAGAAGGTTGCTGCAGTCGAAGAAGATCTCCTTGATCATACCTTTCGTGCGGAGGATATATCAGCCGATGCCAAGTTAACCGCGGAAATGGCGCACGCAACTTTGGGTGATATTGTTGGTGCAGCCGCAGAATCGGCGGAATACAAGCGTGCCGAGGCCGGTTGGAATCATCATGTCCATACACCGTTACTCAACCACGTATTCAAATCGAAGCGGTTAGACGCCCAGTCTCAAGAAAGTGTTGCCGCTCGGTTTGAGGCCATGATGGGCGCTACTATCACGGGTGATGCGATACCTCTGATCCGGCAGCCACAATCGGACGAGGCCTATTTGGCCTGTTCCGTGTCTCTCAATACCTCAGTGCAGGATTCTGCGTCGGGGAATAGCCAAGTGAATGATGTTGACCGGGCCAATCCAGCAGAGACTCACAGCCGTAGCGAAAGTAAGAAAGTCGACTATGTGCTTGTCATGCATATTAACCAAACCAGCGCTCTCTACAAGGCTATTTGGGGCGGCACTTACGAGTCAAAGCTAGGGTATGGCTACGTTAATCAGACTTTGCAATTAGGCGTTTTGTATAGCCCGATTGCCGTTTCTATTGAGACGAAGATCTCCTCATCTCGAGAAGATCCCTTGATTCAACTTTGTCTTTGGATTGCTGCTTGGCATAAACGCATGTACACTCTCCGTCAGCGCCTTTTCCCTTTGTCACCACAAGCATATCGACTAGCAGACGCACCTCCTCTACAGCATCCAAGACTTACAACGGTGCTCGCGGTAGAGGTCGTAGCCCACGAGTGGTCTGTATATTTCGCTTGCGATCGAGGAGACAAGATCGAGATATACGGCCCTGTGCGCATCGGCTCTACAGCAACTCTCCTAGAGGCTTATGCATTGGTAGCCTGCTTGGAAAATATCAGGACATGGATCGAGTTAACTTTCTACGAAGGCATAAAAGCATGGTTTATGCCTTCGTTATGACTCAACGGCACACCTTGACCTAAATGTTCCCAGTTAAGTGTACATAGGTCAGACATGTATTATTAAGACTTATATACAGTTTTAATTTATATTGACGGACTTACATTATATATTCATTTTTAAAGATTTTTAATGTCCGCATAAGCGTTACACTTGGTACTTTTTACAGGTCTTTTTTGTTTGAACCGGGAAAGCATATTGTACCAATTGTAGATAAGGCTAAACAGGGAACACTAAACATTGCACAACACTTTCCCAATCGCTTAATTTCAAAGATATCTTCGAACATACGGTAAGCTGGAAAGAACTAATAAGTAAGTACACTGCAAGCTGACCTCAAAACCCATTATTTCCTGCCTTTTCTAACCAAGTCGTATCAATATCCAAGGGTGGACAAGTACACGGGCGCCATAATCTAAGACATATCATGCCACGATCATTTCCTACGCCCAACCTGAGGCGACTTGACCTCCGAGGCCGACTCGCTGATTTGATACGTCCCAATAAAAGCTCAATTCCACTCTGCTTGGACGTAATGAGAGGATGCCTGCCATTTCGTTTAGAAGATACCCATTCTCTCTTTCCGTAAATATAACATGAGTCACATGGTTCAAGCGATGGTTAGCATCCAGAAGGTTCCGTCACTGGCACAAATGCCTCCGACTATGGTTCCAATAGTCCAGGAGCATGGTCGTTCCTGTGTCGAACAAGATACTGTTTGACGCCCATAATTATGTCGCATGCTGTCACGACTGGAAGACTGAACTGATAAGGGTGAAATCTTTCATGACCCGATTCACTTAGTAATAGGGGTAAGATAGAACGAGGCTGCAGTTCGCTTCGCGAACTGCGCTCTTCGTGGGTATAGGCATGGGTTCTTAAACCGTAACAGTCTCACCATCCTTGACCTTGATGCGATCACCATTTGCTAGCTGCTTTACAATATCGTCGATGGCATCGTCCCATTTATCCCCATCGCTTTCGGACCATCCTGTAGAGCGATCACCAAGACAGCTCCAAGCAAGCTGTGCCCATCGCTTCATGTCAGGTACTTTCAAATAGCATGTTTTCTCGGAGCAGCTTATGTTTTCATTTTTAAATTCACCGACTTGAAGAGTCACATGTAAATCCGACTCGTTGCACTTCTCAAGCAGAATAAGTGCGGGCATAAGCCCATCCCTGCCTTGCGTATAGTAGTAGGTATGCTGCAAAGCCTCGCCGTGCGGCATAAAGGTCCAGATTATGGCGATAGCGACGCCACCGGGCTTAAGTATGCAGTAAACCTATCAAGCAACCTAATCGTTGTTTTTAAGGCAGTAAAATGTAAAGCTTGTAGTAAACTAGGTAAACATGTTGTTTGAAAATATAATCTCTTAAGCTAATATAATAGTTATAATTACTAGCTACTTGTTCTTTTTAAACAATGCTTAAACGCCTGCAACAAATTAAAGGTTTATGTTAATACCGTAAATCTAAATCCTAAGAGAGGTTTTTACTATAATAGCTTTAGTAACAGTGCTTAAACTGCAAGCGTTGTCGTAAACAACATCTCTTCTTTTTAAAGGGAGAGATTAGGCAAAGGTAGCAGTTAATAGCTGCTTTGCTAACATTACCTTAATGCTCGGCAAGATGCTCCGCCTAGTAGTTTGTAATTTGCTTTAGCAAAAATGCTATATTCTAGATAAATCCTAAAGGGAAGATAATCAAGCTGTAAAAGTAGTAGGTTGGTGTGTATGTTGGTAAGCCCCCAACAGGCTTTTCAACCTGTCTTTCTCTTAATCCACTATTGTCTCTACGTTAGTGATAGCCAACAACGACAGGCTTGCAGGGAAATAGACAGTTATGGTGTTAGGTCCTACTACATCCATCCTTAGAACAACAAGGTATTCTATCACCCATGGAATAAAGGAACCTAAGTGGTTTACCAACAAAGTGAATTTAAAGATGGGTTTATAAAAGGTAGAATGGAACTGATACGCGCTGTCGAGATAAACTACGCCTGTCCGTTTGCCTGTAACATTAATACCAATAGATACTAACTAAATTCATCACATATATCCCTAGGGAAAGTAACATATCATGCTTAAATTACATCGGTTCACTCCAGTTGCTAACTCCTTACCTAAAGACGAAGCACCTTTCTTGTGGCGTATATTACTCTGAAACATTTGCTCGGAAAGGTGATGGCGAGTATATCTCGAAAGCACCATGCAGGAGGATGAATACCCATGCGTTAACTAGGTGTGACTTATATCCGTTTAGATACACTGAGTAGCCTCCAATAATAATAAACACCACGTCGCATTCTGTGGAAGTTCTTTGAGCTTGGGTATTTGGCAATGCATAATTTAGAGACTTATGCTATCTTCCTCTCATAAGCACTTTGGTTATCGCTCGATCATATGTGATACAAATCGTCCAGACGGCTGACTACTCTACCACTAGAGGGCATTTCGTCTTCAATAGGTAGTTCCCTAAATAATAAGTACACATTCCACTAATCCTCGTTAATCCACGGGATGCTCTTCGGCCTGGAGCAGAAGCATGGGTAGCCCATAAAGCCAGTGGTGTACGAAGGATGAGCAATGACGAGAGGAATAAGAGTACCTCCATAATAAATCACAATAGTTTTGTCAAGCTTAACTAAAAGTGAACAAACTACTAGGTAGGTGGGCATGAAAGTATGCTAGCAGCCTTGGACTTCAGTGCGGATTCAGGACACAGAAAAGGAGGCTACCCCTATTTTCCGGATACAAATTAGAAAACTAACTCGACGCAACTCAGCAAACTTAATTCACCCGGTTTGCGTATTGCAGCGGAGCTCGGTGCACATATAGGCAAGCATGATCGCTGACCACCGCCAACTCTAGGAACTGCATGTGTACATAGGGGGTTGTATTTTAATTTTGATCTCCTCACATCACAAATAGCAGATCGGTATCTGGGTAAAAGGTTAGCCGTCATTCGAGGTACCACGTTCGACAATATCTTACCTAGCGGGTGACTGCAAGAAAGCTGAGGCTTCTGGCTGTACTTGGTCTCGAGCACATCTCGGATGCTGTTGAGCAGCTCGACATAACTCTGCTTCGGGTCCTGTTTTAGGGCTGTGACGAAAGCCCACGACATGGCGCCGGTAGCCTCTGACGCAATAGTGGCATCAGCGCTCGTCTGGTCGTCCTTGCTACCGGACCACATGATGACGTCGGCCGGCGATGTCTTCGTCGCGATGGTCTTCTTGTAGCCCGAGTTTCCTTGGAATGCGGTCTTGGCAAAACTCATGACGGCACTTGCAGCGCCGCCCGTATCACCCGAGGCATATGACGTGAGGGCTTTCAGCAAGCCCTGCCCTGCTTCGGCTGCGAGGTTCGGTTCCTTCAAGACGCCCTTCGTCGAGTAGAGGTAGGGTAGATCGAGAGCGGAACCAGAGTGACAGCAGTCAAAGATGGCGGTTAATCTTACACCTGCCACCAGAGGCTTGACTACGATGCTATGCAGGTCATCATCTACGATATGGCCAGCTTGCTTGAAATCGACGGGATAGATGACCTCGTCGAAACCGTCATCCTCATCGCCACTGAGATCCTTGGTCTGTCCACCGTGCCCCGAGAAGTGCAAGAAGAGAGAGTCATTGGGTTGGGCGTCCTTGACGAGCCACTGCATGGCACGAATAATGTTAGCTTTGGTGGGCTGTAAGACGGCGTCGCGCTGGTCATCGGTGAGGATAATCGTGTCTTCCCTCTTGTAGCCGTGGTTTTCGGTCAAGAAAGCAAACAAGTTCTTGGTGTCGTTGATGCAGCCAGCGAGTGCGGCGTCCTGGCCGAAGTAGTTGACGCCGATCAGTAGGGCTTTACGCCTACCAGTACAATTGGAGTACTGGAAAGTATACCCCTCTGGAGCTCCGTGACCGAAAGCTTGCGGTGCCGATGGCGGAGGGGGCCCAGCGCGGTGGGATCCTCCGTACCCCTGAACAGTCAGATAGCCATGGGAATCTAGTCCCGGGGGAGGTGGGAAAGATGGCGGCGGGTACCGGTTAGATGACCGCGATTGTTGTGGAGGCGGTGGACCTCCCTGCGGCGGATATCGGTTGTAACCCTGCTGAGGCGGTGGTGGTTGCTGATAGCCACCCCCGTAGCCACCCTCATGCCTCGATCCATAACCACCTCCATGCTCTCCTCCGTAGCCACCGGGGCCATGTCCGCCATGTCCGCTATGTCCGCCCTGCCCGCCGTAGCCTCCGTCACCGCCTCCGTATGGTCCCCCTTGTCCGCCTCCAGGTCCACCTCCATATCCTCCCCCGTTCCCACCGCCGTTCCCACCGCCGTAGCCTCCACCATAACCACCTTGTTGTTCACCACCGTGGCCACCGCCATAACCCCCGCCTCCATAGCCTCCACGGTATCCGCCTGGATAGGACATGGTTTAGAAGCAGATTAGGGGACTAGAGTGCTCCTGATCGACGTTGATAAAGTCAATCCGAAAGGGAGAGGGACTTTTATCAGGAGCAAGGAAAAGCGTGTGGCAAAAGGACAGATGACAGATGAGTGGGTTGAGGTTGGGGGGATTGGGTATTGCAGCTGACGTGTTGCCGTGGAGGAGGAATGAGTGAATGTCGTAGTGAACCCTGTTATGCACCTTGTCTAGGCGCTATGCACTAATTATAAGGCTGGCTTGGCGAATATCAACGGATGTTCGGCACCTTTTGATGGGACCCCTCCATAGAAAGAGGGTGTGATTGGGCAGCCTGAGGCCTCCAGCCCACTTACTCAACGCCCTGAGAAGAACCACTAGAGGACAATGAATGCGCGCTAATGCATCAGGTACCCGCGCACCGCGTCTTTTCATCTAACAATTTTCCAGGGAGATCTGGGTAGGTAGCTATGAGGGGTCATCGGAGGGGTACCTCTTGATGAGGGGTGATGAGGCGAGGCGAGGCGAGGGGCAACAAATTTATGTAGGTACAACTTAGTAACCAACACAACAAATAAATACCTACAGGACTAGATACATGGATGTATCCCTCAATCGATAAACCCCGCGTTGTGTACTGTACATTACATTGCATCGACATCAACATCGACATAACATCTACATCTACATCCACATTTGCATCTATATCTACTACAACACTAAAACCTCAGCATGTAGGTCTCTGGGTGGATACCTAGGTAGGTCCTTATATACCTATGTATGTATGTATGCAAAGTGGTGTATCTATAAGGTATCATGAGTCTTATAGGTATACTAAATTCTGACAGTTCCTCCTCCTACTGAACCACCCTGATCTTACAATACGACCCTCAGCCCATCCCTTCTGTAGACGCCCAAGGCTTGGCTGCGTCGGTCCTCGCTGGCGGCCTCTTTAAGCCCACATCTCGACAAAACCTCAGGCATAAAGTGTCGCAAATCGGCAATTTCGTGCCGGGTTCGAAAAGTGCTTGTGAATTCTCATTTACCTCCCCCGCAAACACCAGCCGCGTGTGCAAGGGACGCCAGGCAGAGACTCCTCGGCGCTAATAAGCAAACACCGAGACCAACGACATCACTTGCCGACCACCCTTTATTTCATTCCTCCGTCTCGCTCTCAGTTTGGCTGAACTCTGTGTCTCTGTGTCTCACATCCGCCCTCACCATGTCGTCTTTCTTCAACAAATTAGCGAGTAAGCTAGACGACCTTGATCTAGGAGGTAAAGATAAAGAAGAAGGCCGCCCTCGTAAGTACAGATGACACGTTTCGGCTTGATGCGACTTGGACGCTCACATGGATGCAGAAAATCGTGATTATCCTCCTCCCTCACATCAGTACGGCGGAGGCCCGCCTCAATCATCCGGGTATTCAGGCCAACATCAGCAGTCATACGGTAGTCCACCACCTTCTGAGGGATATCGCCAGCACTCCTACGATAGCCAGCCGCCACCTCCCGAGGACTATCGTCAGCATTCCTACGGTGGTCCGCCCTCTCCCCAGTCGAGAGACTACCCCGGCCAGTACCAGCAGCAGGAGCATTACAGCAGTCCACCCCCTCCCAGCCAAGAACCCGTGTACTCTCACCCTGAGGGGAAGCCGGCCCTTCCACACGGATGGATTCCCCAGTGGGATCAAAAGTACCAACGTTGGTACTATGCCGAGGAAGCCACAGGTCGTACCCAATGGGAAGCCCCGGGTGGCCGCAGCTCCGATAGCCGCGGGTGGGGGGCTCCATCCCAGGGAACGCCGGGTTACGAGGGTTATGGTCACTCTTCCCATGGAACTCCTGGGTATGAAAGTTATGGACACGGATCCGGTCCATCCGACCACGACCGTGGATCCTCTGGCTACCATGGTGGGGGCTACGGCGGATATCAAGACGGTGGCCAGGTAGAAAAGAAGAAGAAAGACAATACCTTGCTATACGCCGCTGGTGGTTTAGCAGCTGGTGCTATAGGTGGTGCTCTAATTGCAAACGCGCTAAGTGTGTCCAATCTCAATCTATCCAGGGCATTCCCTGCACGAATCAACTACAAGCATGTGATTATAGCTGACCTATCAACAGACGACTCTGACGACGAAGATCATCACCACGCCCCGCCCCCGCAGCAACAGTACGCGCCTCCCGCCCCGGCTCCGTATGACGCCGGACCCGAGCCTTTGTATAACGCCGATGGAGAGTATGTAGATGCCAGTGATCGCGAGTCCGTCGCCTCAGCACGGGACAGATACGAGGAGGCGCAGAGGGACGCCGCCGATTCCGATGCAAGCAGTAGTGAGGAGGAAGAACTTGAAGAAGCCCGTGAGGAGTACTATGAGGAGTACGAGGAGGCGTATGAGTGATGAGGAATGCCGTGCAGTTCTTTTGACAAATATATTAGGTGGCTTGTTGCCTAGAGTTAGGATTAGAGCGACGAGCTTTATGTAATCTATGACGTTACGCTTGAAAAACTACGCTACGCCGCGAGATGTACGAGTTCGATACCACTTAGAGACCACTTGTAATATTGCATGTCTTGGAAAGCCGGTCGGGAAAAGACGGGGTTATGAATGTAAGGAGGAGTTCACCGGTTACGGTAGGTTTTGGATCGCTCACACAATTACTGCCCTGAGTATGGAGGTTGATAGTGATGCAGTGCGGGTAACCGGGTTAACTCTAGCTTGGCCATAGGCCGTCCACCAACTTCAGGGGCTGATGAGTACAGTCACTCCTCCTCGTTACTCTGCCAAGATCTCGCTAGACTATGTTCTTTTACCATCTATTAAGAGAATTCTCATTATATTGCCTATACTTATTAAGTTACTAACAAGTTATCTAATTAGTGTAATTGCTCAGGTCATGCCCTGCAGTCTTCTTAGTAAAAATCGGACTAACCTGCATCTATGCATGGATGATCACCAGATACTAATCTAGGTAGCTTGATGACGGAACGTCCCGCCCTAGGTGGAGTTGAAACGTTGTCACAGGGTGGCAACATATAAGTGGTTTAAGTAAAAGCACGTAAATAAAAGGAAAGTCAGTGAAAGTAACTAGAGATATCTTTTTTATACCTTATGTGACGGGCTACTATATAATAACGGCGCCGTTTTGTGTTTTCACATTTTAGTAATAGTTGTTGTTTTAAAACTATTAATAATATAAATCTCGAGGTTTTATAGTTTCTATTAAACTTTGCTTAAAAGTAGTAAGGTGTGATTATATATTGAAATTTTCAAGGCAATAAGTCGACACTATCAGGCATATACCACAGATCTCAAATAATTCAATAATGTAGAACCATGATCAGGCAAATAATCATTATCGTTAAATGATGCCGGTAAGATGCTCAATCATCAACTAACTGCACCCAGATAATAAGAAACTACACTATCAATCTTACTCCATAATCGCCACCCACATAGAAGCCAAATCAAGGATGACTACTATGAAATGGAAGGGGGATTAGGATCTAGTTTAAACGGCTTCATGTCAGCTTCATAACGAAGCGTAGGAGGTGTAGTTGCAACATGTGACACTGACCTGTAAGGACTGTTGAGCCCTAGAATACACACCACTTTCTAGTGATTTAGTCTTCGTTCTTTTGCGTGTCACCCGAAACAAGGACCAAATCGTGTCCCAACACCGAATAGATCCTCTTCCTGTCTCTTCTTCTTATTCCCTTTCTGGTTTGACCTCTTCTTTTCTTTCTTGGTGGACACGTGATCCCCATGGCTAGATGGTGAGACTATTGACTTGAAGTCGTTGCCATCGGACGACGAGAGACTTAGGCTACCAGTTGTAGCTGTGGTGCTCCACACAGCATCCCCGGAACTAAAACGATGATTTAGCCCTGATAGCTTAGGCTACCAAAGAAAAAAATTCAATTATATGATGCGGTTATTGAAGCAGATTAGGGCTTTCTCAAATGCAAGGGCAACAAAGCGCAAGAGTGGACATGATAAAATTGTCAAACGATAGGAGTAAGGTGACGCACGTATTTAATGGGGGCATTGTGTGGTATACAAGTTTCTAGATAGAATAGATTGGCAGTATAAGCATTCGCCGTGCTAATATATAGTGCTGAGTATATGAATATAGAAAATGGAGAAGATTGATATGCTACTTGTCAAGGCTTCGTTGGAGTGGTAGAATGAGTAGGAGAGGACTACGGAATAGATAGCAGTGGTAGGAGAAGAACCGGAATATATAGACATATTCAACACGGAAAGAAGATAAGGTCAAGGAGTTTAAAGGTGGCTTGGGTCGTCTGCACACATTCATCGTCAGTGAGAGTCTTCGGAAAAGTTTTCGACCAGATGAAGCAAATCAGGCAAATTTCGGTCTGCATAACCTATAGCAGCGATCTCCCGTTTGCTCCTGTCGGGTTGGGCACGGATAGGGGATGTTTATAATCATGCAATCATGGCCAGATAGCCAAATACCATCGATCTTTTGACATCTTTCTCCACTAGACGTCAACAGATATGCAGTAGTAGTGCAGTAGCAGTGTAGTAGTGTAGAAGTAACGTAGTGTAGCACTGTCACAACTCTTCAACCTATCAAGCGATCAAGGATCCCTGCCTTGAACTTATGCACCGGCATTTTTTTTAGGTGTGACTTGCCAAAATCAGTTATATTCTTGAACACCACGAGATGCTTACCTTGTGTGACATTTCAGCACATACAGGAAGCATCGGTCTTAAGTCGCCGCACTAGCTCCTTAGGTACGGTTCTTTTTCCGTGCAAGCGATATTTTCGGACAGGTTCGACAGGATGTATTCCAACGGGCCAGTTCTCGACTGATACACGCGATTCAAGACGGCACTAAAAGATTTTATTCTGGTTTGATTGATGCCCCTCATGCAGATGGTAATGAAAACAGGATCTCGAGTGCGGGAATAACGACGCTTTTTATGCTGTCACCAACGCAGTGTAACAACATCACGCCGGCATTGGATCGGGATTTGACCAGAACAAAGGACTAGGGAGAGCATCAGTATGATTGGGTGCCCTGATGCAAGTTTCGTTAAAATATCCGTAGTCATCGTTCTAAAAACTGATACATGGTTCACAGCCTTGTGGCCCTAACGGTTTCATCTAGTTTCCTAATTCAACACACCTATATGGAAGCCTAGGCAAGATCCCCGCAGACCGAGGACCATAGTGTACCTGAGGTCCAAAATTAGAACTACAATACTACTACGCTGCCTCAACATATTCGCCAGCGCCCATTCGTTAGTTAATCCCATGGGCCAATGACGGTCTGTTCCAGGTATTTGTCACCACCGAGTCAATCAGCTGTGCCTTTAATGGCTAGCTAATGACATTTATTGCGGTCATGGATCGCTTTAAGAGGACCACTAGCCCTACCCAGTCAGCCATCATTCACCCCATAGTAATGATTTCCTATACATCTCATGATCTTGAGCCCCGCCTCAATATAAGTTGTAATACACCGTCCAATGAAATCCCTTGATAGCCTTGAAGGACAAGAATAGTGCTACAGTGTTAGGTAGTGGTACATTCGGCAACAGGGCGCAAACATTTCTTGAAAATTTTTCATGCACCTGCAGTAAGCATATATGCACCTCCTTGATCACCAACGGTTAAATTTGAGTTTGATGAAGGGTTGAAGGCATTTATAATGAGATAGAAATGGAAAAACTAGTGTATCCCTTACGTCCTCAGCCTGAAAACTCCGTTCCTTTCACGAAAGCTTCCACCTACCATCATTTACCCGTCCTATTTCAAATTCAATAAAAGCAACTCTTAGATTTTAATGAACTCCTTTTCGAGAGCTCTGGAAGCATGGCGGCATAGCCCAAAGGCTATACAGCCGATTTCCTTACACCTGTAGTGAAGTGGAGTGATGTCAAGTGGCTAAAGGGTCAACCTACCATATATTCGCGAAAACTGACGGAAAACGGAAGAACATCACTAAACATCATCAATTAGTTTACTTTAAGGTTTTTTTGTTGTAATCTATTTAGGTTTTTTTGATCAAGAGATCCCTCTTCTATCTTATCGATTTTAACCCATGTGGAAGTGTAGGATTGAAGCCTATCTCTATGTATGAGGGTTAAGCAGAACCCCTAGTTGACTTTATTTGCTTTGCCCACTTCACTCGTAAGAATTTAAATGATGTAGAAGCACACTAAGTACAGATAGTTCTACGTTGTAGAGACCTTTGTTTGTCGTACTGCACCAGACGTCTTTATATACCATTATTGCCGATAGCGCAATAACAGCGTTGTTTTTGCTCTATCACATATCTTGGATCGATGGTTGGTTGTGAGACTAAATAGTGCCATTTGAATGTCAGTATTGAAATAGCTTCGTAGGTAAAAAGGGTTACTCGGCTACCTACATATAGAGATAGGCTTCATCCTACACTTCTATATGTAAGTAAAGTCGGTCAAACAAATGGGGATCTCTTGATCAAAGGAAAGCAATTAAATTGAACGAGTGGCTAAGGTGAAAAAAGTAAAAACTATCAAGGATGATCTGTCAGTTTGTAACTGATTCGTGAGAAATTTAGAGAAGTTCACCCTTCCAGCCATATGTGGCTACACTTAGCCTTACTCTGTTCCAGTATTTACTTCTGTTTGAAAAAGTCTGCTTTTTATTTTCGCTTCGACTAGACTTGGTGTCGATGATGAAGAAGTTAGATGAGCCGTGCGTCCTTACTAGGGCGACATTCAAGCATGTTCTCTTCCACTCACACATTGAAGTTTGCGGGTGATGTTTTGACGACGGATCCATTGTATTTTCTTAGCTTTTTATCTAATAATCACTGTTACTATGTAGAAACTGTTGTATAATATACTATTTCGCTAGTCTAAGGATTAGAGTCAACTCATGTCCGGATCAGGGAGTATGGACATGTAATTCTGCTTGATGTCTATTTACGACGCGGTTACACTTAGCGGTATATATAATTCCGCTTCAAGGCGGCAACCCGGAGAATTAGAAAAAAGTAGTAATACTTAGGCAGCGCTCGCAATTAGACCCTCTAACTTGCCGTCAGCACGCCACTTTGCAATCAGATCCAAAAACGCAGGCATGCCTCCGCTCCAGGGCGACCGCTTAGCAGCTTTGATGAGGTCCTCCTGGCTCATCCCCTGGCCCATGTTGCCGGGGCCCATCTCGCCGGTGATGTAACTTGGCGTGCAGATAGAAATGGTCGCAAAACGCGCGGCGCCCTGCAATATGCGCATTCCCCAGGCCTGTTCGGCAGCGGTATCAACCTCGACGGTGACGCCCCTCTGTGCCTTCGTCCCGTCGCCGACTCTCACGTGGCCTTCGCCTATCATGTATGCCGTCAACTGCGCCAGCGTATCTAGCACGGAGGCATGGTTCGCACTGATGACGCTCTGCGCGACGCCAAGCCAGAATAGATTTGGGAACCCGTTTGAGGCGACGCCGTACAGCGTCGATATACCCTCCGTCGAAAACTTCTCCGAGAGTTCCCGCCCGTGCCGCCCAAACACCTTGATCCCGGCGCGGATGGATGGGTCGCCACCGTCGAGGATCGATGAGAGGTAGCCTGTGCTTAAAATGAGGATGTCGAGGGGGTACTCGGTGCCCTTGGCGACAACACCATCGGCTGCCACACTGTCGAGACCCTTCCCGTCTGTGTCGACGAGGTGCACGTGTGCGTCGTTGAAGGTCTGCAGGTACGTGTCGCTGAAGGTTGGCCGCTTGCACCATGTCGGGTACCACGGTGTGAGCTTCTCGGCTGTCTCTGGGTCCTTCACGATATCCTTAATGCGTTGGCGCATGGCGGTGGTACTCGGGGCGTCGAGCGCCAGGAAGCGCCCGATCATCTCGGGAATCTGTTCAGGCGTGACGGTAGCAAATTCCTGGTCGCCGATAAGCGCGCTGTAGGCGCGCTGGCGCGACCACTCGTCGTTGACGAAGCTGGGAACGCCATCGGGCAAGCCGTCGGCAACGCTCTGAATGAAATTGGCGTTGCGTTTGCCAGACCAACCAGGTTGATCGGCTATGGATGTGGCCCATTCGGTGGGATCCGTTGGTTTCTGCCCGCGAGAGAATACAGCGCTCGGCGTGCGTTGGAAAATATAGAGCTCCTTCGCGTACTTCGCTAGTTGCGGCACGGCTTGGATGGCCGTGGCGCCTGTGCCGATGATCCCGACTCGTTTATTAGCTAGCTTGGATAGCTCTGGGAAGGGTTCTTCTGACGAGCCGCCGGTGACATCGTAGTCCCATAGCGACGTGTGGAATATGTCCCCCTTAAACCCCTTGATACCGACGCCCCCGACCTTGGGGACTTGTGGCGTCGCTAGAAGGCCGGCGGTCATGTAGAGAAACTCGGCATTGACCGAAAGAGACCCCTGTTCTCGCCCCTTTGATCCTCGCCAAGTAGTCAAGTCGACCTTGTAGTAGCGGGCTTCATCGTTCCATTCAGCCTTGTTCACGTGGGTTCGGAAGAGAATCTTGTCCTCTAATTCATATTTCTTAACGACGGCTTTGAGGTAATTGCGGATTTCAACGCCAGGGGCATATTTATGCGTTGGCATAAACCCCATCTCTTCCAGCAGAGGCATGTATATATAAGCCTCGACATCGCAATGAAGACCCGGGTATCGGTTCCAGTACCACGTGCCACCAACCCCACCAGCAGTCTCGACGAGTCGTATCTGATCAGCCGTGAAGCCCTGCTGAATGAGCCGCACAGCAGCCACAACGCCGCTAATGCCGGCACCTGCGATCAGGAACTTGGGGCAATCGCCCGGTTTGAGAGGAGGGGTTTGGGCATCGAGAGCCGCGTGGTCAGCCCAAATGTCATCAGCCAGATGGCGCAGGCGGTCGCTGTCACTTTGGGACAGCGCCTCGAACTGCGAGATACCTTCCGTCTTCACGCGCTTCTGTGCCTCCTCGGCATACTTCTGTTGAACTTGTGCAAATTCGGCGGCCATGGTGGTAAACAGAGCAGGATAACTTCTCTAAGCGGACTGGGACGCCTATTGCCCTCTAGAATGTTTGGACAACATCTCTATGCGGGGCGCCCATATGATATATCATACCAATATCCTCCTCCCCCGAATACGCGCGGGGCCCCAATTTGAAGAAGTGTTGTGGGGATAGTCCCGGATACCCTTGATCAGTAAGGTCAATTGTCATATGTAAAACATGCTCTTTGTACACTTGGCTTTGGTGTTAAGACGTTGCTAAGTACCCTGGTATGCCTCGCTTATCAAGTGCCTGCGGGAGGGTTACTGTACATATATACTGGGGGTTTTGCTGGGTGCATGCTTGCAAATTACATTTGCATATTACTGAAGGGAAGCTTGCCAAGAATACCTGCAAAGTTTTGTCCAGTGAATAAATAACCTTAAATGTGTCAACGTCCTGATTTGATTTTCAATGCCCACACATTTAGAACTATTGAACCGTTGAGAAGCAGTTAAGACGATTGCATACCTGCATGAACAGTTCAACAACACACAATGTGACTTCTCGATTTTGGCCTCTTATTCCGGGCCTGCATAACTAGTAGTATGCTTCTGATCGTTCTAACTTGTAATAAAACCGGGGAGGGATGAGTTACCTATTAGTAAATATGTATAGTGTATGTGATTCGTTGCTTACCCCGCATGCAAGGAATACCTATTAAAACTGGTCCTTCGCACGGGCGGCTCGGAACCCTGCTGGAACGGCTTGCTGTGCTACGTAAGTGTGCGTATTCGGTTCGAAACAGCGTAATCGCTTTAGCATCTAGATGGCACAATTAGCACGCTAGAAGTGTGCGGGTACACGGTTAACTGTAATACTGAGTACCTATCTAGTACTGAGGACTGTAATACCTAGTACTGAGGGAGTTTCGAAAGCGGTTAAACTGACCGATACGTAGTGAATTTGCCAAGAACCAACATTGGTTCCCGAGTCTTGGCGGTTCAGCTGCTGCCCAGGTTTTGGCCATACGGACCAAAGCCTATAGCAGTCGTATGATTAGGAGAGCGTCTCCGAAACGGCAAGTGCTACAGTAACATGCAGGTCGTGGCTCTACGTAGTAGTTGGCAATGTTAGCGCTTACTTATAACAACGGTTGGAACGTGAGGGATGTTGTCATGTAGGTATCCTCTCCACAATCGATACAGCTACAGCTCACAGCAAATAAAACAAATCAATAACATGGATGCTACGAAAGTTCCAGACTTCGATAGCCTTCCAGAGGTCAAGGGGATGCCTCAGGGTTGTGCCTGGGGCCTCTTCGACAAAGATGGCAAAAAGGATCTGCTAGGAACTTTAAACCTGTTGACCCCGGATGTTGTCAAGGGCGCATGTGCAGAAGCGAGAGATGGTGTATCTATATCCCTCAAGTCAGTCTCAAGATATCATATTCAACTCGATAAAATACGATAGTAGTCATTGACACGTCTTGCGCAGTTGGCCGCTCAATGCTATGGCCTTCCCTTTGCCGGGGAGAATACAGCCCACCCATAAGCAGATGACATTGAAGGAAGCAGGCTTATCTGACGGCGCCGGCTGGGACGACGAGATTCACTTCAACACGCAGCTCAGTAGCCAATGGGACAGCTTGGTGCACTGGCACCATCAGCCTTCCGGTCTCGCCTATAACGGTATCGAGGTGACCAAGGAAGGACTAGCAGCGACGAACACGGCCGCGAACACCACACCAACACTCGATCATTGGCACGCTACAGGTGGACTTGTCGCTCGGGGTGTTCTGATCGATTTCAAGGAATGGGCGGAGAAAAAGGCACGGGCGGAGGGCAAGACAGGTGACGATGCTATCGTCCATCCACTCGACGGTCATCGTATCACAGTAGAGGAAATTGAGACCATAGCCAAGGATCAGGGCGTTGAGTTTCGATTCGGCGACGTTCTTATCGTCCGCACTGGTTTGACAGAGTATCTCCAGACCCCGACACCAGAAGTCTTTGCGAAGTTGCAGAATCAGACGGTTTCTGGCGGTCAGTTGAGACCTTTCCTTTCCATTTTTCCCCTTTGGTTGCTACTTTGCACATTCAAACACGCACCCTCACCCGTGACTGTTGGAAGAGAAGCTGACTAGGCCCGTTTAGTGCATGGGACCATCGAGTCTGCGAAGTGGCTATGGAATAAGCGTTTTGCTGCAGTTGCTGGAGACGCATGGGCATTTGAGGCTCTCCCTCCAGTTCAGGAAGACGGCTCTGTGGCAACGTATGTTGATTTAGGTAAGCATAGCAGCGCTTAGCTTGTCAGGAGTCGGGGAGGCGGAGATATAACAGTCTGCATTACTGACATGAGATCTGTCATGTTTAGTTCTCCATCCTTGGTTGCTCGCCATGTTTGGCATGTCCATCGGCGAGCTATGGGATCTTCAAGCTCTCTCAGCACATTGCAAGGCGTCCAAACGCTACAGCTTCATGCTTACATCGGCACCGTTGAATATTCCCGGCCTGGTCGGATCACCACCCAATGCTCTAGCGATCTTCTAAGCTGGGGAGTGGCCAAAGACCTCCCGAGGTAGGTTGTGTGATATGTTAGTCAGCTTACGGTCTCTATACTATGAATTCGGTATGACGGTGGTCAAAGTTGTTAGTTAGCAAGCTTGCTTGGACTGGACAATAAACAGGATGAATGTCTGTCATTAAGCCCGGAGAAATGTGGCGTTGAACCCACAGCGAGTTCTGAATTGTCCTTGTGCAATGAGGTTGGCTTTCTATTATGTCAGGGTGTATCATATCGCATAACATTGGAAGTAAAGAGGATAGGTAGTTGGAATGGGAGGAGGAATGTTCAAGATACATGCGTTTAGGTGGTACCACACCAGTACCTAGCTACCTAATTGGGCCTGAACAGAACAAATATGCCCATAAGCCACAGTCACGGAGCATTCCAGGGTAGAGAGGACCGATAGGGCAGTCTGATAGGGGACAACTGAGGCGCTACCTAACATTAGCCCAGATTACATACTACCTAGTAGGTACCTACTATACCTCCTATTCTTGTAAGGGCTAGAAATAACTATGACATACATACCTAGCTCAGTCAGTCTGCCCAGTCAGGCATGGCTGCCTGTGGTTGGATGACAAGTCCCATTCCCTTCCCTTCCCTTCCCGTCCCCGTCGGCGTCCGGTTCTCTAGACTCCGTTAGAATCGTTCATCGGCGCATCACTCTGCCGTGGACCTTGCTGTGGTTAGTCGTTAGTCCAGCGACAAAGGTACTAGTCAAGTCCACTTGCTCCGCCCGCGCCGACAATGGATCCAGCCTCGTTAGATCCTCGTCTCCGTGAAGCAGGCGAGGATTCAATTACCGTCCATAATTCGGCACAAGACCGAAACCGAAACAACCGAAACAACCGTAACGATAGCAACAGTAACGCCACCGCCACCGATAGTGAGGCTTCCCACGATTCACCCCCCCGAGAACTACAGCTGCTTCATACTTTGATCGCCACTACGACTCCCGCCTTCACGCCCCAAACCCCGTCTAGCAAGGCCTTCCCGCCCTCTCTCGATGCCTCTTCTACCGCCCTCGGCCCCCTCTCCGCTTCGGCTGGCAGCACGCCCCATGACCCCAACGATCCCAAGCGTCCGCGTGCTTGCGAGGCTTGTCGCGGTCTGAAAGTCAAGTGTGAACCCGACCTGCTCAACCCCGACGGGGCCTGCAGGCGGTGTGCGAAAGCTGGACGAGAATGTATCGTCACACAACCGACGAGGAAAAGACAAAAGAAGACCGACAGTCGCGTCGCCGAGCTGGAGAAGAAAATAGACGCCCTGACTGCGAGTCTACACGCTAGCAGAGGGAACGGAATTGGAGGGCCGCTGCCGCCACCGCCAGCGACACCAACAACGCATCCGCATCCGCATCCGCATCCGCATCGCTCCATTGAAGTTGAAAATCCAAATATAAGAATCGCCAAAGATTGGGGCCCGCCAGTTTTTCCCTACATTGACGATGGCCTCGGAGAAGATCGGGCGCCCTCCCAGCCCCAGCCGGTCGTGGGTGGCCAGAAGCGGAAATTCACCGAGACCAGGGACACCGTCTCAGATGAGAACAGGGACCTGAGTGCATCATCACAGACGTCAAATGCTGGTCAGCAGCAGCCCCAGCCCGACGTCGTGGACCGGGGAATCATCACTATAGACGAGGTGCCTGCGCTCTTTCAGAGATACACCGACCGCATGGCAATTCATCTGCCAGCTGTTGTCTTCCCGCCCGGTACCACTGCAGCTGACATTCGAACGACGAGGCCCATTATGTTCCTCGCCATTATGTCTGTAGCTTCTTCGGAAACCCCGAATACGCAACGCCTGTTGGTCAAGGAGTTGATGCAGATTTTCGCCGACAAGATCATCATGCATGGCCAGAAAAGTTTAGAACTGGTACAGGCCCTTATAATAAGTGTGGTCTGGTACTTCCCTCCTGAGCATTTCGAGGAGCTCAAGTTTTACCAGATGGTTCATCTCGCTGCTGTCATGGCCCTTGACATTGGTCTAGGCAGGAGGAAGAACAGCCCCAAGTCTAGCCTGATCCCGTATACTTGGCAAGATCACCCCTTCCGCAAATATCCTCTCCCGGATCCCTCTACTATCGAATCGCGCCGGACATGGCTGGCCGCGTATTTCCTAGCTTCTAATGTGGCCATGGCCTTGCATCGCCCAAATCTAGTCAGGTGGCAATCGTTCATGACGGAGTGCATGGATATCCTAGAATCTTCACCTGAAGCGGCGCCGAGTGACAAGTACCTTTGCCATTTGGTATGGACTCATCGTCTTGCTGAGGAAGTAGGCATCCAGTTCTCGATGGATGATCCGAGTATTTTCGTCAACATAACGGAACAGAAAGTGCAATATGCTTTGCGAGGATTCGAGAGAGACTTGGCCAAGTATAGTGAAAGTATACCAAAGGAGGACAAGCAACGTAGGTTTCCCGCTTTCCAAGTTGGGCTATGACTTCACTAATCGATACCAGCATCGCTTCTCCTCAGCTTCAGTGTCATGAATTTATATATGCACGAGATTGCGTTGCAGACCAACGAAGAGCAGACGGCAACATCCAACGCCGAAGCACTGCGCGATCCTATTCCCGGCCTGGGCGAAAGTCTTACTGCCGCCCACATCAGCGCATTGTCCTCTTGCTTGACAGCCATAGATGGCATATTCGAAACATTTCTATCACTCGATGAATCGACGATTCGCTGTCTGCCCATCTTTAACCTCGTTCGCGTCTCGTACGCCGTTGTCGTTCTTATCAAGATATACTTTAGTGCTACCTCTCCTAATTCGGAGCTAGGCAAGGTTATTAATAAGGATAATATGAAGGTGGCGGAATATCTAGATAGGCTCCTCGAAAAGTTCCAAAAAACAGCAGCATCAGACAAGTCTCGGCCTGCCGGTAAGTTCCTTATGGTTCTCGTCATGGTGCGCAGCTGGTTTCACAAGCAAGGCCAAGGTCGAGGCCGACTGCCTGGCGACCAAAATAGCGATCCTACCCCGAAACCATCGCAATCTCTTCGAAACAACCCCATGGCAAATTCTTCCAACTCTCAGGATAACGGGCCCCACCCCAACACCACTCACCATCAACAGCCGCAGACCAAGCCACAGTCTGATTTCAACTCGGCTAATACGCCCCTTCAGCTACTATCCGAGATCGCGACGGGAAACGGCCCTTCCCAAAATGGTCAGAACGGCGGAGCACCATCAGCTGCCAGTATGAACACACCGGGATATCCAACCTGGATGGGTGCCGGGGTTAACCTACCGTACATCTACGGCCCGACCGGCGGCCTACCAACATCAGCGGCCAGCGGGAACGGAACGGTAGGACCTACGTGCCAGCCGCTCATCCCTTGGACGGCCGGTCCCTTCGGCGGCGAAATGGATTACATGAGTATGGGCGATGGCTTCGAGCAAGCCATGGGGCTCACGCTCACAGGATTTGGAGGCGGCAGTCCCGGCGACTCTGTCAGCTACGAGAACACCATACGCATGATGGCGCAAAACGACGCGAATATCATGGCTCTCATGGACGAGTTTCCCCCAAACGGCCGAAATGTCTTTAGGTTTTAATCACAACGGATCCTCATCATTTTTTTTTAATCTTATCGCAAGACGGTATTGTCATTATTTCGGGTTTAATGATGGGATACAAGGCGGGAAAAGCACGGGTTGGTTCCATTTTGTCCAAATAACTGGGTTCTTATAGAGCGGAGCAGTTGTATCTTTCATCTTCCTCGTGAGACGAGGTGAGGTGAGCTTGTTATATCTTATATTGTGTTATCACCTGGTCTGTCCCCCACTCTGGCTGTACAACAAAATTCCTTCTCACTTATGGGCTTATCAGCGGGAGTTGGGAGACTAGGATTCACTATCTTATAAATGCTTTCATCGCTACCTAGGGAACAGGGGGTCTGTACTCAAAATCTATTCACTTGCGTATGGCGTACTGGGAAGCCAGGGAATACTCGGAATGAGACTATTCTATTCGGCTCGGCAGGTTCTAGGACTACACACTTCCGCTCATCTAGTCCAAATAATTACCTGGTTATACTACTCTGCTTAAATGCGTTATGAATTCAGATATCTTTTGTCTCTGCCTACTTGGTGCAATATCCTTTCGGTCTCCCTGTGCTTGATGCCAATGTAAAGAACCGGTAATGAATGCTTGGATTCGTGGCGAATATGCGAGTCGTAAATCTCGATGGATAGAGACCCATTTTAGCCTGGCTGAAGATAATTTTCCAACATCTTAGATCCCGTCTATCTAGGCCCCTGCTTGGGTAAGTTCTTAGGTGGAACACATACATAATAACCTGGACGAAATACCTAGTTACGCATAACCAACACGGCGTTTCATAAGTCAATTCTTAACCCTATGTCTCTGTCTCTCTGTTGTTTGTGACTCATACGCCTCTAGTCCTAATCACCCTCCGTATCCATCCCGACGATCGATAACAATACCATAACTCACAATTCTCAAATTTCTTTTTTCGAAGCCGGCGACATGCCTAGGAAATCAATAAGACAAGTGGGATTTTACGTGTACATTACTACTGTGAATTCCATGTATGATCATCTGACCCTTAGGCCCTACCCGTGTCTTTAACTGTGGTCCTCATCTAACAGATTTAGCCACAAGCATGGCGATAATCAAGGTGAGATATTGCTGTGTTCTCTTCATCGAGAAAGGAAATAGCGGATGATGCGACGTGAGCAATATCGCTATCACGAGCCCACTCGCGCACGGTACAATCTGCACTGTAATCATCTCAATCTTGTTCAGTGCCATAATAAAATATGTCTCTTGATATTTCATTTCTCTCATACATGATGCTGCCAGGTGCCTTTCTTTCTGGTGCATTGTCTGGCATATTGCATACCAAAGTGGTCCTCATAATCCCCATCATCCGTGTCCTCATCCCCTACCCACCCCATATCATACATGTACGTAGATCAGCAACAGCACAGAGAGGTTGTATCCTCATTGGGGAAAGAAAATTCGTGAAAGCTCAGTTTATGCCCTTGCCTTGGTCCTTTTGTCATTCGGATTCCAAACCATTTTCGATCACAAATTTTGAGCGGCCATTCGTGCCTCATAACACATAAAAACTTCTCCAGGTCAAACGCTTTCGATGCCCAGATACAAGTACAGTATCTCTCACGCCTTCACCCTTGGGTTGGCGTGAATTGGGTTCATCTCGCCTCTTTTGCCCGTTCTTAACCTCCACGCCGGTGCAACCAGTAAAGCGACGCGAAAAGCTCCAGTAAAATGAGGGTGCAACAATAGAAGAGTATGCCGGGCGATACGACGGCTCAAGGCAGTGTACCGGCGAATTCCGGATATGGTACTTTAGTTCATGTTATCATCAGGGGTACAGGTCAAGTCCCATGCAATCCGCACTAGTGGGGTGCCCTCAATCCATGTAGAAATCACCCTTCAGGATACGCTCTTGCATATGATCGGGCTTGGGTCGCTCGGGTTGCCTGGGCTTCATAACCTCGGGCTGTCTCGGCGGCGCAGGCATGTCGGAAACAGACTTGGCACGGTCATGGTGAGAGGCGGTACGAGGGGGCGAGCCAGAGGCGGCTGCGGAACCAAAAGAAGGGCGTTGGCCGGCAACGCTGCTCTCAGCACGGAATCTAAGCTGCTCAGTCCAGTTGTAGCCGTTGTCTGAGCGAGCGGAAAGCATGTCAGAAGGTGTTCTTGCGGGTAGTGTGTTGCTTGCCTGAGAGGTGCTCATCCGCCTCGAAGGAGCAGCGGGGAGGGGTGGTTGGCGTGGGGCTGCAATAGAGGTTCTTCTCGCTTTCTGGGCAGGCCTACCAGAACCTGGGCTCGTCTGGCCAGTTCGCATGTTGCGCATGGCCTGAGCGCCGAAGCTTGTGCGGCGGGTAAAGGGAGAGGTCGACGGCATCTTCCCAGGCTCATCATCATCAATGGCGTTTTCGTCGATGGAGTCGGAGTAATTGGTGGAGGAGATGCTGCCTCGTCGAAGGCCGAAGGGAGTGTTGGCCGCTGGTGGCGAGGCACCAGACAGGCCTAATGTGGTCACGGAGAGTCGTCGACGTTGATCTCGTGCAGCAGCAGCCGACACAGACTCACGAGCAGCACCGTTGCCATTGCCATTTCCGGAGGCCGAAGTCGAGTTGCTGCGGTGAAATAGGTTGGAGAAAGCAGCAGAAGTGACGGAGCCACGACGGTCGCTGGGCTGTCCAGTGGCTGAGTTATCGTTTGACATGGTGGCAAAAAGAGGATGTGGTTGTCTATGGTAGGATTCGAAGCGTGACAAGATTTGATGACAAACAGATCAAGTTCATCCAAGATGGCACAATCAGGAACCGGCGAGGATATGACTTGTGGATATGGTAATAATAGCAGTAGTAGTAGTAATAGCGGTGATGGTGTTGGTGTTGGTGTTGGTGTTGGTGGTGTATTGGTAGTGGCAGTTGGTAAGTTGTGGTACAAGCACGCGACACCTTTGTGGGAATCGATGAAAGAAGAAAGAAGAGAAGGCGGGGCTTAAGTGTCTTATATGTCTTATATGTCTTATGTGCAAAACAGACAGCCCGGTGGTGTCAGAGCATTCGACAACGGGGCCAACAGCGGAATTGGGGTCGTGAAACAATCGATCGGAAGATATGGTCCTTTGTATGGCTGCATGGAACGACGTATCGTACGAACTCTCAAGTAACCGTGTGACGTGTAACGCAGGCCAAACAAAGATGCGACGCTGCTACTGCTGCTGTTGCTGCTGCTCTGCTTGGACGCTGGTTATAGTACCCAATTCACAGCAAAATCCGTGGTCTGATCTGACGTTTATCCGGAGAGGCAAAGGTTGCTGACTCGAAAACGTGCAGAAATGAAGTGGTGTTCAACACCTAAATCAGTCACTAGCTGGACCCCGTTGGTGGTGTGGGTTGCTGGGACTGGGGGGGCACGAAGGCGAGCGGGGTAAAAGAAGTACCAGTAGTAGTAGTGGTGTGGTGTCGAAGGTGTAGTATAGTAGAATAGAGCGTAGAATAAATAAGCTTCTTAGCTCTAGCTCTAGCTCTCTACCTAGTAGCTTTGGACTGTCTGTGTCTTCCTAGGAGGTAGCTCCTAGGAGGTAGTTTCCTAGATAGGAGGTGGTGTGGATGGGATGGAGATAGTAATGGGGTAACTTGTGCAACGAAAGAGCGGCGTCACAAATGGGCTGTGAGTTGAATCTGTGTGTTGAAGGATTGAATTTGTTATTTGTTTGTCGGATGAAGTAGAAGTAAAGAAGATTGTGTAGTGTCAATGAAGAAGAATACCAATTTGTTGTATTTGATATTGAGAATAAGAAGGCGAGTGAATGACATAGGGCAGACAGTGCTGTCCCTGGAGGTATGGAGACGTGATATAGTCGTTCGATCCCTCGTCCCATGTCTGCCTAGTAGTATAGAGTAGTATACAGGTGCTATACAGGCATTCTATAGTGGAGGACGTACCTGATGGGGGGTGGGAAGAGTGGATACATGTGCCTACTTAATACAAACAGCAAGGATAGGTATAGCACCTACTGTAGCTAGGTATCCCGGTATGTACTTCTTAATAGACAAGCTGATTTGCATCAACCAATGAATGACTTACAAACGTGGGCGTTCTGGGGGGGAGCTGCAGGCTATAATAAGGAAGGCACGTCAGTACCTATATTTCCATAGGGTTTTGTGGGGGGGCGTGCCGATGAGCGAGAGAGATACCACACCGGAGAGGCACACTACTAGGTATACATACTTACATGTAGGTAGGTATACTAGGTACAGTATAAACTCACCTAGACAGCCGCTACCTCATAGTAGAGTGCCCCGGGGAAGGTACCGTTGTCGCTGTCTCCACTACAGTAACAGACATCATACCGGTACTACGTAGTGTACTGCCCCGGTTCTGCCCCGGCATCCTCCCAGAGTCCACTGCCCAGAGTAGAACAGAACCTACTAAGTACTGTACGTACGTAGTAGTAGTACACCAGATCCCACCGACGTCACATGCTGTCCAGGCCCCTTTAGATTTGCGGGGTAGGTAGGGGGGCAATCCCTTCCTATTCCCTCTACCTCCAGATAGTACATAGACTCTAGTGTAGGTATCCGATTTACATTATCATGCCAATCAGACTCCGATCTTCATTCACTTATGTATCTGCCCCTGCAGTTCTCGGTTTGTGATAAACCTAATACCTAACGATTCCTCCTATCTCTGCCCCTCTGTCTCATGTCTTCGATGCTGCTCCCCGTGCTGCTCATACCCCACTATACCTACCTATAGGCTATACCCCTACTGAAGCATACCTACTACGTACATAGTACACTAGGTAAGTATACACATTCAAACCCCCAAGACTGCCTCAACAATGGGACAATCTCAGTGGCCACAAACAAAGCCAGCCCTTGTATCCGATCATCATGAAACATCCCATCTTGGGCACAAGATGATGACATAGAACCTTTATTCAACGGTCATTACCTTATTCCTATATACCTGTGTAAAATGATGGAATAGGTACCTAGGTCGGTACCTAGGTAGGTAGACCAGTCCCCTCCCCCGGATAACGCCATTCTCACCTAGTTAGTCTGCCCAGTCAGACTGCCCAGTCCACCACCCAGCAGGTCGAAGGGTCGGCTCACAGTAGTCTCAAATGCCCACTGACGGCTCTCCCAATCTCCATCCATTCCCTTCCTGCAGCCTGTCATCTACGTAATTCAATATCATGGTAGCCCATACCAGCATGATACTGCAGCAATACCACACCTGCTCGGCCCTTAGTCAGAGCAGAGACAGAGGACCAGTCAGAGTATCAGTCAGAGTACCCCAACGTCGATCAAATATGGATAAGAGCAGCAGGGTAGTGCACTAAGCAGGGGTTGATATGCATCTGGGGTCCCAAAACCATTCCTTCGTCCAACCAGGATACTGCCCGAAGTCTCGCGACTCCACAGAGTTCGCATGGCCTTGGCTTGAATGGCTTCGACTTCGACTTCTAGACTAGTACCTACTGCAGTCTGCTACTGTTCAAGTCAGCAAAGCAACCCCACAAGCTCTGCCCGGTCTGTCTGCCCACACCTACCTCCACATTCGCATTCACATTCGAATTCACGTCTACTTTACTATAGATAGTAGATAGATATATCCGGTTTTAGTCAAGCTTCCCCGCCACCCTGTTCCCTGCTAGTCGTCTTGACTCTAAGTTTGCGCCGATTAGCAATCCGAGTAAGACCAGCGGAGTTACCCCATACCCACACCACCACCATCTGTCTCGCTTCCATACCGACCAGATTCAAATAAAAGCAGGGTACTAATTAGGTAGTACAGTATATACTTCACTTTCTTATGTGCACTCGCGTTAACTTTTCGCATCTTCTCCGTAGCTTTCAAGCTCGCAGCCCGCAACACGATTACATATACTGCTCAGAGCGTTTGTATGGGGGCTCATATCGACCCCAGGAAGAACAGCCTGATGCTACAGAAGTCGGTCAGAAGTCGGTCAGAAGAATTGGCATTGGCATCTCATAGTCGTATTTCCGTCGCTGATCGTTCGAGGGTGCCCCATTGGGCGGACCAACCGGCAATACGAAAGCTGCCCTACATAGAGCTCCTTGCATAGAACTCCTTGCATTGAACTCCTTGCATTCCACGGTCACATGTCTCATGACAGACAACTGTTGATGTGTTTAAGGACCCTCATAGCAGATACCAGATTCTTTAGTCCATTGCATTTGCACCTCGACTCCAACTCCACTTCTTATAGCAGCAAAATAAGAGGGGAGTCTCTCTGTATGTCCGATATGGCTATTCGTCAGCTACATGGTTGCTGACAACACCAACCGCATTAAATGCACGGTTGTCGCTTCTCTCAAAGCCCTCTGTGCATAAACTAGCTCACCTGACTCACTTGACTCAAATGAACTGATGCTGCGTTGTCAGCTGTTTCCTTGCTTTTGCATGTTGCATGTAAATAATGAAGAGTTGATATCGAAGCCTCCAGGACTGGGATGCAAAAATGGAACTTCATATCACTTACGGCCCACATGACCGGCGCCTGATAGAAGTAGAGCTCGATCAATCACTAGATAATGCAGCCGTCACCTTATAATTCTCTTAGGGTGGATGAAAATAGCTTGGCGACAGCTTGGTACGCTAGCAGTAGAAAGAAGAGCTGTGGCGCTAGGTGTGGCGCTACGGCGCGAAACAAGAAAACGGCTAGAAAAACAAAGATGCTCACCCTAGGGGAATACGTTTAATAGCACCAATGAGCAAAAATCTTAATATGTTCTAACGCATTGATATATTAATGCATCCGAATTATATACTTTTCTTTTCATCTGACATTCTGGAAATGGTGTAGATAGTTGCCAGTATTCATAGTCTTCAATATTGCTCCTAAATGCCAACAAGTTGGCAACAACATCGGTGTATTGCAAATCCTCGAATAGCAGACGGCTGGTATCGCTTTGATTCCTCCCTGTTCCGACGGGTACATTGTAGTGGCGCAGGTGAAAATCTTGGCAAGTTATATGCACCCAATAGCATGTCTGTTAGTACTCCCATTCTACTCCCACTTGCCACGTTTAAGAAACGAGTACGATGCCGAAGAGCAGTACAATACCAACGACCTTTTCAGCTACCATCTATAGTATGTACGTATATGTACATATAGTGGAGAAAAGTGTCAGCGTAACTGGCAAACAGACCGACTGAGGGCGACGCGTCTCTGTCTTGATCTATCGCACCCCCTTTCAGACAAGAAAGTTGCAATGCACTTTTGTCACCTCTATTATGACGCTGTAGATCATCAGTGCATCGTATCTCTACCCTCCGACTTATTCAGTCAATATTCTCCTAGTTTAAGCTACGTCGATGGCAGCACAAACGTCAAAGACTAAGGAGCAGGATGGTCTGGCTATTGTTTGCATAGCACTGCACCGCATGGGAACAAGACCCATGGCCGAAGCCTATAGAATTTTGGGGTACAAGGCTCACCATGCACACGATGGTAGCGTCCTCGGCCAGCCATAGGGGGTAGTAGAACAGGCGGCAGAGGCTACCTGGCCAGGTATTTTGGGTGCGCAACCTCGTCCCCCTTTCGAACAGGAAGACTGGGAAAAGCTCTGGGATCCAAAGGTAAAGCAGAGGCCGCACCGTTGAAGCACTTCTGTCCATAATTAACAGAAGGCCCTTGCATGAAGTTGTGACCGATATAGCCTCTCCGTTCGCCGACCAACTCGCAACGGCCCATCCTAATGCCGTTGTCATTGTTTTTCAGCGAGATTTAGAGTCTTGGTAGCCAAGTTACAGCACAGAGGCTAGAGTACAAACTCAGCGATGGATAGGAACCTCTGTGCGGGTTCCTTGGAAAAGGAGTCCCCGATGTTCCGTTTTCCTCAATACGGTGCTCTAACGGAATCGAGGCAAAACGGAGTGCCATGGCTACGACGAGAGGGCGGTCGGAGAAAGCAGAACCCATGGGACCACCGCATCGCACCATGAGTCAGCAGAGCACTTCGTATTGAGTGTCTAATATTGATTCTTGGACTAGGACCCGTTATATCATTGGACGTACACTCGGGCCTACTCGTAAAGATGTGTGCGTGGCATCTCCCTCGCAGAAATCAAGATACCGTTCCATCTGCATATGCATACAATGTAACCGCCGATAGCGTCTTAGCAACGCCGCATCACATGTGGGTAAGTTGAATACGGATCAACTAGATAGTATGCTGATCTCATCTCGTACTATTCCTATTTTTCGGAGCTACCTCCGCGTCAACTTGGCCTCTTCTGAGAAGTATATCCACTACCCCAGACTCGTTTGGATTTTTAACGTGCGTTTGGTGCATTAAGGTTTGAAGGGTACGAAGCGGCATTTTTATACTTCTATCATCGTCATACAACAGCTTCCAGCGGCCAATATCAAGTATGTTCAGTACGTAATTCTTGTGATAATCATCCATCCAGCTATTTTTATAGTTAGAACTGCCGCCCTAAGCATTCGTAGCCCGTGAAACAGGTTGTGAATGTCTTGTTCGAATGTGGTTAGTGAATCTCTTGGGCAACCTAAGCCCATCATTATTTAGTTGTTAATGTGATAACCTAAGTTTAGGTTGGCCGCCGACGGCCGACGCGCCTATTTTGACGCCATACGCTGCAAGATGTCAGGTTGCAGCCAGCAGGGTCCAATCTAATCTTAAAGTCTACCGTCTTCCGAATGTCTATTTCGATTTCCAAAAGCCTTCTATGGACTCGGCGACACTCTTACTCGAGGTAATCGGCAATTCGTGTCCTCCCTCGAGGGTGACAAACTCAATTCCGTCGTGACCTAGCACCGACGTGGCATCCTCGATCATCTCATCCATGACAATCACGCCATCACCCTTACCTAGAACAACGAGGATCTTGCCCCCTTCTAACCCGGCCACAGACTCCGCACCGCTAGCATGAGTCCTACTGTCGTGCCGCCTGATCTCGAGGATTTTCGATAGCACCTTCCAATCTTCCTGTGGTGCGTAGATAGGGGCATTGCGGATGGTGCTCATAAACGCCATCACAAAACCCTCATGATGGTCGACCTGCCAGGCCACTACCGACGATACCGTCACATGTGGCCGGGTCTTGGAGATCGCGGCGCTATTAAATCCAGCCCCTCCATTAGAGTCGCCGTCCCCTTTGACAATCCGCCCGCCCTCAGCAGCCACGATGTCCGAGCCGCCAGCTGCGTGCACAGGCTTCGCATCCGGGCGAATTCGTCGTCTCACTAGGTACTTGACAAGGGGTTCAGGTAATAAGCCGGAGTTATAGTATAACCAACTTCGCCAGCCTACGTGATGCCGGCGTATCAGCCCGCAGGGTGCGATGAGACAGAGCGAGCGCACGAGGTGCGGGAAGTACCTCGTGAAAGCGACGCTGAGACCGCCTCCTAGGGAGTAGCCTACGAGATGAAAGCCGGGCGTTGTCGTCCAGGAGATTTTGGATGAGGCGAGGACAAGTAGAAACTGCGTCACGAAAAGCCGCGTGTCGTAGGTGAGATCGTTTGGCGCGTCCGAGTAGCCCCGGCCGAACAAGTCTGCGTTTGCCATCAGCACTACCTCTACCCTATGATTGATGTCTTCTATTTCTTCAAGAAGAAGAAATTGCTCGGCGCAAAACTACGATCAGAGAACAGATATATTGCTACACGCTCGTTGAACTTGGCGCTAACGTACCGAACATCATCACCCTGTACCCCCGCGCCACCATCTCGTGCCCCAGGTCCCCGAGCGCCACAACCGGGGTACTAATGCCGTGGACGAAGAGCACGCGCTCGCCGTCCTCAGGTCCCCACTCGTACACGCGGATCGAGCCGTACGGTGTCTCGACATCGCGAGCGCCGGGCAGTGCGTCAGGCGGGTACGGCAGGTCTTTGAGATGATGTCGCGAGATGGTTTTGCCTGGAGAAGGCTCGTATGGGGCCTTATGGCTTCTTATCGGTCGCCAGATTACGCTTGCTGAGACGCATAGCGCCGCGGCTAGTATGAGTTTTGGCACTAGGGCTTGCTGCTGGCTTCCTAGGACAGAGCCCGCATTGAAATTCTGCATGGTTGATGCGAGATGTGGTACTGTATGTCGCACATCTATAAACTGTCTGTGACTAAAGTCGTGACTAAATATGGTACTACCAAGAGTGCGGTGTTCCTCGATTGTTGGTTGAATCGATGGGTTGTGTGTTGGGCATGTACCATATAAGGTGCATTAGATCCTTGTACCTCTGGTCCCGGTTCCATAGGTAAGCATTGGAGTATTACTTAAGCACTGGTACCTAGCTGATGCTCCCGGATATACCGTTTAAAAGCATCGTTAGACTTCTATTTGCAGGTTATCTTCCAGATGTCCTTGCAGGTCACGCTATCGATGGTGTGTCTCTTCTCTTCTACAGCCTTGGGAACATTCTTAAATTTAAAGTCTCCGATATTAGGCAGAAGCGTAGCAAAATGGCGCGCTCTCTTGAAGGTACTTTTGCTGAATGGCCGCTTGAAAGTCAGTCGGTGTTGAGGGCTTAAATCCCCGTTTTATAATACCTCACTAGCAAGTAATACGACATAATCAGGAGGCATGCGGAAGAGGAGGTCCCCAGTAGTTGAGGTGAACTCGGAAGATAGCTCATACGAAATCTTCTTTCCGGAGAGATAAATCTGACCGCCAATGGCATATTAAAGATTATTTTCGGGGAATTCGATTATGATCCGGCACTGAGAAGATTCATGTCTTTACGCGCCACGACTAAATAGGACACCACGCTGACTAACAATCTCTTCACGTCTTTCAATTTACACCATTAGATGAGTCGTTCTCAAAATTTGCTTACAAAGGAATGCAATTCTCATTAAGCTGGGTAGAGCAGTCTATGAAAACCCTAATAGCACTAGTCAAAAAGATGAGACAAATGAAATGAGAAAGTCCTTCGAGACGATAACAAGTAGGTGATTATGATCTACCCCAGAATGGTCTCCTTCCACTCCTCTTCCGTGTGAAGAAACGCATCTTGGAAAACCTTCTCCAGAGCCACACGTCGATAGATACCTTCTTCTTCGTAGCGTTCCACCAATAGCACATAATACAACTTCCAATCACATTCGTTCCTCTCCAGAGGCACATAGATGCTTGATGAGTATCTCTCGTTGTCCTCCGTTATGCAAACGTGCTAGGGTCATCCGGAAGTGTCAGCGCGAACTTAGAATTGTGAGAAAGCTGCCGTTTCCTAGCCCCCATCCGAGGATGCCTCTTTCGGAATTTCCCATCCCTTTTTGCCGTTTAGTGTATTCATTATTTCCCGATATTCGGTTGCCATCGCTTCTTCCAGTGTTCTTATAAAATCATATTTTCCGTCTGCACTGACCTTCACTGTATCCTGTTCTCTGTGACTAGCGTGTGCTGTGGAGGTGGTATCTGCATCGGCAACAGTAACAGCAACACAACGGTAACCTCGCCACTGAATATTTTCCCTTTTATCTTCGCCGTATTTCTTTTGCCAGATCCACCTCAGAGTCGCATGTCCATCTCGAATATGCCAATTGATGGTTTACAAGCCACTGGAGAACATCAGATAAGCAACCCTTAACCATGTCCTTTCCAACCAGACCACGACCAAATCGGGAATCTCATGTTTTTGTACTTTGGATCATCTGATGCCCAAGCTGTGATCAGTCTGTTTTATTTACCAGTTGGTTCCCATAACATGGCGAAATCGAAATAGAAACGGCGATGGTTTCTCCTGGATTGCCTATTATGCTCCGGTAGTCTTGAAGACGTACTTGATGCAGGCTACCCGGAGACCCCTTCGCAACTGTTTGCAGCAGCCTGATATAACAAGAGGGCTGTTTCCGTAAGCTTCTCGTGGGAGAGCCTAGGCTTTAGGTACTTGCGGTTATGACTGGATAAAATGCGGGGAGTTCGTTTGTGTATTTCGTTAGGTAGCATCTCTTACGCGGCTAGCTAGACTACTGTCCCCCTTAGTCTTTAGTGAAGGAAGCTTTGATCTTACGGGGTCACATGGAAGCTAAAATTGCCCATAGGCGACATCGGCCACTACAACCCTAATGTTAAGATGAGATCGGCTAGCTAAGAGATCGGCTAGCCAAGAGATCGTTCTTTTTACATATAAATATGAAGGAGTTATATAGTAGCCTCTAGGACTATGTCACATGTATACATACACCTACTACTCTAATTGTATATACTTTGACTTAGAGTGACTCATTAGGTGTAGACTAACTTTAGGACTAAACCTACTAATCTCATATAACACTCACTACAAAGTCTCACGGACCTCCGTGAATCTTTTTTTATTTTTTCAAGGTTCAATCTAGATATATAAGGTCGAGGGGTTGGAGGCGACTGGCGATTTTCCATTAAAATTAATGCTGTTTCATTCTTAACCAAATTTATGAACTTGCATGCGACTTCGTCCACTGTTGAATACCGACGCATTCAGATATCTTGCCTCGCTACCTCTATTATAGATATGGCAGTAACACCGATTCCTCAGGGGCTAGATAGCCAAACCCCAGATCTCACATCCGCCAACGAAGCTATTTATAACCATCCATCAGAGCCAGGACCGGCAACCGGCGGGCGTTTCTATAAAATGGATAGGCAACGCCCTTCGGTCGTGTTCAAGTTCTGTCCAGATCCGTCTAGATTATTTTCCCTGATATGTCAAGACTGGGTAGCTTTTCTGGAAGTCAAATGCTTTGATGTCCCTCGCTTGATGCGCGAAGGCTTCCACTGGGACGCTTCCAATGTCATCAAAGAAGAAGGTTACATCGAGTACGGAAAGGGACCTCGCAGTGTAAAGGACTTGGCATCCGCGGCTACAAGATGGTACTTCCTCACAGACACCGATCAACCACGACGTTGGATTGCCTCTCTTGACGTGAGGGCATTTGATGCTAAAATTTTATACAACTTCGACCTAAGCCGATTGTCACGAGAGCTTGTCAGAACTGTATGGGCTTCCAATCAAGATAAGCAACAAATTTACGGATATCAGTCATATACGCCCCTGACAAGTCCTCTGATACGACCGAAATTCTGATGTCGGGTTTCAACATGATCTACGACAAAATGCCTATGGAGGGATTTTGGCCTTGGCCGCGGAAAGAAAATGAGGCAACTGGTGCAGATACTGTTCTGTGCGAAGGGTCCCTGGAGTGGTGAGTGGAGTTGTTGTAACTGAAAGGGTGAGGTGCGTTGGGGTCTAGACTAAGTAGGCAGATCATGTGTTACTACAGCTCATACAAAGGATCATGTCGATAAAGGTGCAAATGAGAAGGTTGTGTCTGGCTGGGTAAGAGGGGGGGATGTAGGCGCCTTGTTGTGGTTTGAGGAGAAAAGGGGAGTACCTATGACTACATGAGCTCCACTGAGTTAGCGATCTAAAATATATAGGCGGACAGATAGAATAATCGCGTTGAATATGAATTTATTGCACCTTGATCAGTTGTTTCCCCAAGTGTCTCTAATTATCGCCGTGCGTAGAAGTGTGAGTTCGGTTTGTCTCAATGTACGGCAGGGGGCCTCCTATACAGTAGGCCACTTCCAACTAAGTAATTACCTTGACCATGGTTTCCAAGAAACCTCGTTGAAATCAGTCATTCTTTCTTTCTCGGCTTTGTCTTTTCAGATGCTATGATTGCCGTCTCTAGGTGGTAGCTGCCCCCATTCTGGCTTGTAGGCTGTGCCTCCCACCAACCCGTCGTCGACATATATTGCAAAGAGATACAGCACCTACCTGGGTAGTCCAGATCTTTACCACAGGGAAGTACGGACATCGGGGGTCTCCTGTTTGGATCCTATATGTTCGAATTGTTGATCTCTTGTTCCCTCTTCTCTTCTCCTATTTTCTCGTGGCGCTCAAACTACAGTCATCTTTTTACAAATATCACAACAACCACCATTATCAATATCACCAATATCATCACAAATACTATAACGACCATCATTACCAACATCATCAACATCATCATCATGATGTTTCAATTTCCCGTAGATATCATTACTATCCTTAGCAACTTAATTAAATATATTATTGAGTATGTTTCATCCACTCCTACTAGTGAAATTATACTGATTTAATTGTGATAGCCTGCGGCCCCTCGTTGACCTCGTCTCTTCGCCCGGCCACCACCAAGTCAACGACACCGCCCCTCCGGCCACTATGCCACTCCCTGTCGGAGCCTCTTCCACCAACCAAAGACGGTAAGCAGTAGCAAACTTAGCCCTATTTAAATCAAAATTGCTAACGGCTGAGAAGAGATGTGGAGGATGGATGGGGGGATGAGGCGGTGCCGTTGCTCGGTCGGTCGGGGGAGGGACAGGTCGACTTGGCCTGGCACGCGGCCGCTATGCATTGGTTTATTCTTATTGCAGCGTTTATTCTTATATCTCTATATGCTGGCCTTGCCGCATATATCATTAAACGTCTTACCATTTGACGTAGCGTTATCAAACATCAATAAATAGCGCTAAAAAAAAAACCATGGGTTACAAGACGAGTATGATCGGTGACTGGCTAGATGTCAGAGGATAATGTAGCAGGGGGCTAGAAGCTACCCACTTAGGTAGATATAGCATATCACTTGTGTATATAAAGACTAGAATCCTCCCAATTGTTAGGTAGGGAGAGGTTTAGGAATTAATGCCATTAAGCCCTTACCCCATATTTCTGCCTAGTTGCTACCTACATGTGACTTACCTTCACTCTGGAGACAAAACCTCTGACACTAGATGTAATCGAAACAGGTATCTCACCTATGTTGGTTGCCCACCCGGTGCAAGCAAGTCCTGCAGGAGTGGCGTCTTCGCGCGTATGAGGACCAAGACGTTTCGGTCTTGAGGCTGCGTGGCGCCCCGAGTTTAAATTGACAGCAGTGACTTTATATGTTTGCTAGAGATTATGAGAGAAGTTTTCAATAACGGATCGATGTTTCTGCCCGGGAATCTGGCAGAACTGGTTGGGCAAGTCGATGAAATCGTCTCTTGCTATACTGCAAACTTTGATAAGATATGCCAGAAGGTAGGAGCCTTAATCCTATTGAATCTATCGTGCAGTTTAACCCTGATACTATTTATCACTTTTTCGCCTATGTATATCCATTGAGAATGGGGGTTTCGTATTTGAAGTTAAGAAGCCTAGAATGAGTATAGCCATGGTGCCAGTATATATCCCGAGCCCCTCTAGACAGATCCCTGCAATATCCATACGAGACACCAGCCGTTTGTTGTTTAAATCTCATTAGTTCTCTGCCATCACAGCAGTCTGAATGTCTCAAATAGTAACTTCAGTCGTATCGTTGGAATCAAGCCACTGAGCGTGCGCTGCGGCCATTCTATCACCCGAAACGTTGAATTCTTTGAGAAATGAGTCAACCTCATCCATGTCCTCATCAGTAAGTCTGACCTCATAGATGTTCTCCTTGATGCGCTCAAGACTGGCAGTGCCGGGGATAGGTATGATCTTGGGCATACCAGGCCGATGAGAGAGTGCCACTAGCCAGTTGATGGAAAATCTATCCGACATCAGGAGTCAGTAATGAACGTGGCAGTTAATGGTTCTGCGCTCTCTGACGATTATGCAGGAGTAGTGAGCACATATCTGGGAGTAAAATATTGTGAAATATGTACTGGGCTGGGGTGCAACCTTTCTTGGCTGCCCACTCCTTGAGCTTCTCGACGAGCTTGAGATTGATATTGAAGTTTTCCGCTTGGAAACGCGGCATCTGCCTAAAGTATGAATACAAGTCTTCAGGTTTTTGGACCTTGCCTGTGAGGAATCCTCTCTGTAACGCAAACGGTTAAAAAAAAGAAACCGAGAGGAGATTGGCTTAGACTAGCTAATCCATAGTGGAATTACTCGGTCTATTGGGCTGTTGGATCACTTACACCAAGTGGCGAGTAGGCGAAGATGGGGATGTCAAGTTCCGCACAGGCCGCACAGATGTCATTGTGAAGGGGGTCGGTGTGGAAAAGAGAAAGTTCTATCTCGACGCCGACGACCTTGACGACTGTTGCTGCCTGGCGAATTGTATTCGCATTCACCTCGCTGAGGGTCACGCCGCCGATTTTCCCTTGTTTCACGTAGCTGTCGATCACGCGAAGGGACTGGATATACTCGTCTTGTGTGGCTCGTCTAGCCATCTCCCACATATCGATCTTCCCCTTGTCTCCAATGAGACTGAGGCAGTTCTCGATGGACTCACGAGTGTATTCAGGACTGTTGTCGGCTTTCATGGGTAGACGCATCCCGCCTTTGATCCCGATAACCACCCTTCGACGAGTCAGTACTGTGACATTTCATTGAGATATCTCACTACGATTAGGATCAGGCTGGAGAAAGCCGGAATAGGTAGGGAGGGCCACAGTGTACTTACTTATTGGCATCATCAGGGTGCTTTTCGAAGTATTGCTTAAGTAGGGTCAAAGAATTATCCTGAAGAGACGAGCCATAGAATTCGCTGCCATTTAGCAAATTGGCGCCGGCATCAAGAGCGGCCTTGATCATGGCAATCTTTTCATCGACTGAGATAGGATTCTCGCGTGGTAGATTCAGGCCTAGAGGCTATTAGTGTCCCTCTCTGGGTTCCTCGAAGAAGAAATAGGAATATGACGTACTCAGCAGGCCGTAGCCGATGTCCTTGACCTCCTTTCCAAGAATTTTGTAAGTCATCTTTACTGGTGAGGCTGGGATATCAATATATACAAGACGGATTCGGGACCTGGGTCAAAGTATGATATGGGCGTGCTTGTAAATGTGCTTGTAAATGTGCTTGTAAATGGTTCGATGAGGTAGACAAGGACAAGACTATTGAGCTCTGAGAACATCTCGCCTTTATATGCCACTGCTCGGACAACCAGCACTGGACTATGGCGGATATAGGACCTTAGAAAGTCCGATAAAACGACGCACGGAGAACTATGCTATCCGCCCAAAGAAAGGAGCGGTATATTGAATTGGCTAACTCAGCATCTAGCTTATGGTTGAGTGATTCTCGAGGCCATGATATACGACGATGTAGGTACTAGTTACAAGTACGTGCCTAAGCTCACGGTTGGCTCTCCATCTCAGTACAAGGGAACTTCTAGTATCAAAGGCAATTATAAGGCTGGAGAAACATGGTATAAGGCTCTAATGTTTCGAAATAAAAGCAGCTGCTGGAAGTATATTCTACATAGAGCGACGAGCAGGGAGAGAGGACGAAGAGCACATGTTGAGATATGAGTCTAAGGTGAGTCTAAGGTGAGTCTAAGTATACTAAGCCATATACGGTCTAGAAACAGCCCTACCATAGGACGCTATACCTAGAGTAGTTTCTGCTCTCTTACTGGCCGGCTTGGTGGGACTGCCCCCACGCAACGGGGATTGCGGACTTTACGTGGGAACGATCACGTCATCGTGAGGTACCCAGTGTCATAGCTCCCTACTCACATCCATCATTGATGCTACCTGTAACCAACTACCGGGTGGGGAGGTGAATAGGTAAATACTCAGTAAGCCCAAGTAAGCCCAACAGGAGCTATTACTTGGGGAGTTGATACTCATTTTCTTCCTTGCTACCACGTTTCCGAACATATCCGAAGAACGCATCACAGGCTACACCACAACCTGTGCACACAAGTTAAGCGAGTACCTATCTAGCCATTTATTTGGTATATTGTTATATTGTTATCTGCCGATTGAATGATGGTGCCACGATAAACCCATCTATACTACTATAATATATAGATTATACCTGGGTTCACCGGTTTCCGTCATGTCAACCTCGGAGCTAAAGTCTGCCTACAACGAACATAGCGCTGTGGAATCCCTGTTGCAGGCGCTTCGACCTCTTGCGCCCGTCATACTATCATACTATTATACTATCATACTGGTCGGGTAGAGTTTGAATCGAATTAAACATCGAATTGAGCAAATCGGACCAAACAAAAGCCAAGTCTGGATGTCGCATGCTGCCACCTTATCTATTCAACCATGGCCTCCGATGGCCCTTCCAGTCCGGTGAGACCGTCCTCGCCCACGACAGTCAGGAGGAATGCATCCTCGCAGCAACCCGCATCGCAGTGGCAATCAATACCGTTTTCTTCACGAAGCGCCACAAGTTCTGGGACTTCGTTGTCTGGATGGCAGTCTACGCAGGATAGGCTCAACGAAATTCTCGAGGTTTGTTCGTCTTTTTATGTTAACTCATAATAATAGCTAGTGAGAAGCCAAGCAACAAGAAGCATCTAGCCCCGCTGCCATGATCCACATTCCCTGCGTGCGTGATGTTACATGCAGATGAGTACATCTCTCTCTAGATGCGACTAGTGCCGGTCCCGGTCCGCCGTTTGAGGAGCTTAGGGAGCTAGCTGACCATTTTAACTGCCATCTAGGTTGGGAGACAACGCGCCAGTTCTATGAGCTTGCAAGGTCGCTCTCCAATACGAAGTCCTATTATCATGCCCTCCGAACGCGTGCCTCCCTTGTCCGACGGCGTTGACGAGCCCAACGAAAGCACGAGCTTCGGTGCGGCGAGAAATCCGATGAACTACCAGAGCACACAGACGACGTCGAGCCTTCGGAGTCGCCAACCCGTACAACCCGAGGCGAATCCTGCGAGTCACAATGGTAGCGCAGCCCATGACGCCGAAGAGAAGAAGCATTGGCTATGGGACTCCTTGGATGGCATTTGGTCGTTCGAGTTGGAGAATAAGGGCAGTGTCGCTAGAGACCACCTTGCTGTAGGCATGTTGGACAACTTCCCTTATCTACTTGTTCAGGCTCTGGAAATCGTAGGGCTAACATAGAGGGCGTACACAGAACGGACGTTTCTTGCCTGGCTGCGGACATCCCTCGCATTTGCGTCAATCGGGATAGCGATCACACAACTATTTCGTCTCAACGCGTCGCTAGCGAATGAGCAGACAAATCAACATTTTCGACGCCTGGGGAAGCCGCTCGGGACAACCTTTATCGGCATATCAATATTGGTGCTGTTGTTAGGATATCAGAGGTTTCACCAACCCCAACAATGGTTACTGAAAGGGAAATTTCCGGCATCTAGAGGACCGATTATTTTAATATCTCTGGTATCGTTTGCTCTTATGGTGGCCAGTCTTGTGGTGGTCATTGTCGTACAAACATGACAAGCAAACCGGCCCTGGCTAGCAAGAAGTTAAAAACGAATTGGAATCTTATACCCATGCAAATCTAGAATTGTGATACTGCAGTGTTTCCATATAGTGGTACTGTTCTAGTTTATGTAGGTAGGCTCCAGCCAGCCGGGACTGACTCTGGCGTGGGTACCTTCTGGACCTTCAACCTTCAACAGCCACTTAAGGTACTACGGGCAGTATTCAGCGCTGTGCTTAGGCGCCTAGCACTATATCTACTACCTATAATGTAAACCGGCACTGATTCGTTGCTCCACCAGGCGTCTCACGTACCTATGTACAGAGGGTCCCTCCCCTGCGGCCGGACCAACACCACTCAATTAACGCCAAAAAAACACCCCTTAGCTCAACTAAAATGGTACCTCTGCACTGTACTAAAAAAACCCGAGGCATTGGTAAACGTGATATTGGATGGCGAAATGAGTGATGATACCAAAAGAAGAGAATTAGGATAAAAGGATGTCTCTCCTCATACAATCCGTGGATATCCCCGCCTTTGCAAGCACACAATTGGCTTTGCTAGACGCAGAGCTCCAAAGCGAGCTGCAGGAGACGAGCGGCCTCATCGCCAACACCAGTCCCACGTCGCTGCAGCGCGCCGGCCTCGCCATCACCAATCTAGTCGTCTCTTCGCAACGGACCGGCTTAGGCGGACGAACCGTCCTTGAGCTGAGTCCAGATAGCGCAACCGTTGGTGCTGATGGTGAGCTTCCTGAGCATGGCGTCCGAACCGGCGACATCGTGTTGGTGTCGGAGCAACCGGCCGGCAGCGCCAAGAAGCGAGAGATCAAAGACTTGGAGAAGAAAGGTGCCCGGGGCGTGGTCACAAAAATCAAAAAGGATGCTGTTTTTATTGCCGTCGACGAGGATAAGGAGGATGCCTTGTCGCTCTCTGGCCGCGTCTGGCTGGTCAAACTCGCCGACGATGTCACGTATCGCCGCATGAACTTGACTATGGAAAAGCTGCGGAAGATGACCGAGTCCGAGTATACCAGCTTCATGCGTGTGCTATTCGGGCTGAGCAGCCCATCGCCCGTACCTCGCCGTCTCGACACAGATCCAGAGTATGCGAACATAGAATGGCTGGATCCGACGCTGAACGAGTCACAGAAAGATGCGATTAGATTCGCCCTTGCGTCACGCGAAGTTGCCTTGATCCACGGACCACCGGGGACAGGCAAGACTCATACTCTCATCGAATTGATTCTACAAATGGTGAAGCGAGACCTGAGAGTGCTTGTATGCGGGCCATCAAACATATCTGTAGACAATATTGTCGAGCGTCTGTCGCCACATAAGATACCTATTCTTCGGCTTGGCCACCCTGCCCGATTACTCCCCTCCGTCCTCGACCAGTCCCTGGATGTCCTCACGCAGACGTCGGAGGCCGGGCTCATCGTCCGCGACGTGCGCTCCGAGATGGACGCAAAGCAGGCCTCTATAAAGAAGACAAAGAGCGGGAGGGAACGCAAGGCTATCTACGGCGACCTCAAAGAACTACGAAAGGAGTACAGAGTGAGGGAACGGAGATGCGTCGACACGCTGGTCAAGGGCAGCAAGGTCGTCCTCGCCACTCTGCACGGCGCTGGCGGATACCAGCTCAAGAATGAGGAGTTTGATGTCATCATCATCGACGAGGGAAGTCAGGCCCTGGAAGCCCAATGTTGGGTCCCCCTGCTCGCAGCCAAGAAGGCCGTCTGCGCAGGTGACCATCTGCAACTGCCACCTACTGTGAAATCAACAAACTCGAAGATCAAACCGAAGCTTAAAGAAGGGGAGAGCAATATCATCAAGGGCGTGGCCCTAGAGACGACTCTCTTCGATAGGCTTCTGTCATTGCACGGTTCATCTATCAAACGAATGCTCACGACCCAGTATCGGATGCACGAGGCCATTATGCGCTTCCCATCGGACCAGTTATACGGGTCCAAGTTGATTGCCGCGGAAGCTGTCAAGCGTCGCTTGCTCAAAGACCTGCCTTATGAGGTCGAGGACACGGAAGACACTAACGAGCCTGTGATATTCATCGATACGCAGGGCGGCGACTTCCCGGAGAAGAATGAGGAGGATGCGGACAACACGGGGAAGAAAGGGAGCATCAGATCACTTTACGGAGAGAGCAAAAGTAACGAGATGGAGGCGGCCCTGGTGCGACAGCACGTCGGGAAGCTGGTTCATGCCGGCGTGAAACCGGAGGACATTGCGGTTGTCACGCCGTATAACGCACAGGTGAGTGTGAAAGAAGGGAGTGTGCATAGATCACTCATTTCAGCGCAGCATTGACGTGACCCCTTGTGTAATGTATTAGCTCGGGCTCTTAGCGCCGCTCAAGGACGCCTTCCCGGGAATCGAGCTTGGCTCTGTCGACGGATTCCAGGGCCGCGAAAAGGAGGCTGTCATCGTAAGTTTGGTTCGGAGTAATGCCGAAGGCGAAGTTGGGTTCCTCAGCGAGAAACGCCGATTGAATGGTGAGGTCACCCACTCTGCTCCCCGAGCTGCTGTTGTAGCGGCGATGCCCCAGAACCCGTGGGGGATGGTTACTGACTGACCTATGATAGTTGCCATGACACGGCCGAAACGATCGCTTGTGGTAGTCGGCGATTCGGAGACGGTGAAGAGGTAAGCCAAAAAGCAAAGCAAGCGAGCCACTTGTCCTTCTCTCGCTGGTTACCATCCGCGGTTCTCCCTATCTCCCTATCTATCTTATTACGCATGTGCGACGGTGCGACTCAAAATTTAGGAACCTAGCTAACCCTTTTTAACCCCTTGCCTCCGAGATAGAGGGAGCAAGTTTCTCAGTAGCTGGATGGACTGGCTCGAGAATAATGCGGATCTCCGCTATGTTGATGCGACGTCCATCGAAACGGCATAGGCCATAGGCATGGGCGTAGTTAGTTAGTTGGGTTGACCTTTGTTTTCAGCTGGTGTCACGGACGGACCAGTCACGATGCATCAGGCAGCCTTGCCGCCGCCGGCTTTCATGCAAGGATTCGAGGAGAATGCTCTGGAAGCATACTTAGTACGTCACTGTCTACTAAAAAGCTGTGGTTTACCTGCTCGAATCGGGAGTATAGGTAGGTAGTCTCTGTTATTGGCAGGCCATCAAACCCGCAGGTTTGGCTGGCACCTCTAAGTGCGCGGAGACGGGTTCTTGGCGGTCGAAAGAGACGAACCCATGTCAATAATTGAAACTTATCACGGGCTGTCTGGATCTGCCTTATACTATGTACCATGAGTGGTTACCACCCAATTGGTGTTTGAGAGTCCATTGGCCTCGCGTCTTACAGGGTTGACGATGGAGATCAGACGATGATGCTATCTATATCTCCTCCATTGGCCGTTTCAGATGCTTGGTCGTCCGTTGGCGTGGGGCACACCATTCTAGTGGCGTATACTAGTTAGAATGGATAGACCTATTGTATTGAACAATCAATGTGTTACCTACTACCTAGTCTAGTGTAGAGATTTGACGAGTAGCGTTGCGTGCTATTGTATTGTACCTACTAGTACAGATGGCACTTACATACTATGTAGTATAGTGTGGATAGACAGTACAGTGCAGCAAACCATCGTCGATGAGACGCGTTTAAAAATGTCTTGTTCTATCGCCATGTGTGCTATGGTAGGTAGTCCAGATGGAAAATGCCCCGAACACGTGGCACAGCGTCAGAACAGGACTTGGACGGCGGACGACTCTCTCCGCCTACCGCTGGCATGTCCTGGTAGGTAGAACCTCGAGCCGTCTAGAAGCAAACTCTGTTTATTCTCTGTTTATTCTCTGTTTATTCTCAGGCAGTCCTACATACTACATGCACATATTGTGTATTTCCGTATATTACCTACATGTGTAGGCGCAACGGGTCGTCCAGTCGCGGAACTCGCTTCTTGAAGGCAAGACTCTCTCCATGCAAAGTAATGATGCATTTGTCTGAAGCGGCGAAGTGCGTACGCTGTCCCTTGGCTTCTATTCGTCTGGTGCATAATAGTCTGAACACGACCAGACTCGGCAAAGGAGGAGGTGCAGCTCGCTCGCCACTTGCTCACTCACTTACACCCTATACAATACACTCTATACAATACAGTACATTCCTTACAGAAAACGACGATACCGCACCATTGGCGATGGGGGGGTAGACAGACAGACAGGTTGTTGGTTGTAACTTGTAAGCGAGGGGCAGCGATGCCGGAAATGCCGGCGAATCAAGCCGCGCCCGGATTTTAGCCAAGCCAAGTCAAGCAAGCACTTTCTTTTCTTGTCTTCTCGCAGCACCTTGTTTTCAGCGGCGTCCGTGCTCTCGCCGTCTTCTCTCCAATCGGGCGTTATCGATGTTTGAAGAGAAAACATCCGTTGACTTGTGAAACGTTCAATTCGTTACATACTCATAGGTCACATTTCAGAGGTAACTCTAACGCAGCTTGTGTTTTGTCTCAGGTGTACACATCTCACCGTTTGTATCCTCATCTTGACTACTGACTAGGTAACTAGTAGAGAGAAGGGAGAGACGGAGAGATCCCCCCTCAACCCCCCCTCTAACCCAACCCCTCTAACCCAACCCAACCCATGGAATCTTCTTAAGGGGGTCGTATTTTTAAACAAGTTTGTTTGCATTTGTGATACCCTCAGAGTTACATGCGTTTTTTTTTGCGGACGAGGGCCGATATGATGCGCATGACCTTAACGCGGAGACACCCGTCTGTCTCTGGGATGGAGGGAGATCTGAAAAAAGGTGCCCGTAACCCCTACCTACATACCTACCAGTAGTGTACTAGGTTAGGTTACTTTACTATTTACTGTATAGGTAGTCCTATACGACTGTTACCTTACTACATGTAGGTAGTGTAGGTAGTGTAGGTAGCAAGTCCTGGACAACCTGTCTGCCTACTCATGTACCAGGATGATGAAAATAGTGAGGCTAAGTAGGCAGTGTAAGAAAGAGATCAGACCGTCCGTGTCCTCTTTCTCGAATCGGGTCTGATTATATGCCCTGCCATGGAGAGCGAGAAAGAGAGAGAGTGTGTGTGTGTGTGTATCATTATGTATGATTTCATTGTTGTTTGCAGACCTGCAGTTTAAGTCTCGTCTATTGTAACGCTGATGGAGACTCCTACCAGGTAGATGCTTATAGTAGATACCCCAGTGCAAGTAATACTTACTTAGTACTGTTAGCTGTAAGCCTGTAGGTAGGTAGTGTACATAATACCTACTCAGTAGATTACCATTCCAGCATTCCGATTCGGCATAATCACGCCGAGAAAAATGCATTTGACGCGAATGATGTTTTTTTTGTTTCCCCTCCCAGTCTGCCCTCCCTCCTGTAAGACTGTGTGAGTCGATGCTGTGCTGTGGCAGCTGTGGCATGTTGTCTGCAGTGCTGTGCAGTAGACTCCCTACACTAGGACTCTAGTGGTGTTTTAGTGCAGGACAGACGCGCCTAGCCGTGCGTTACCTACCTACTTAGTAACTTACTGAGTAGCTTGCATCAACTTGCATCGACGTACATGATACGACATACATGATAAACAAAGGCATCCAATTTTTTTCCAAATGTGCTGCAACCCAAGGAATAAATAATCCGGCAGTTTAATGGCCGGTCCAAGGACACTTTTCGGTGAAAACTGGTCGTGGGAATGGGAATGGGAAGGTCCGCGGATGGTGGTACCGGTAACCTGCGCCGAGCAGGATTCTCATGCACGTAAAAAATGTAACCATCGCAGCGCTTACACACCACACCGTATCTATCTATAGGAAAAAGGGGCTCTTTGGTAGATGCTTTAGCCCTTTGTCCCGTACTAAGGTACATGGTGAGTAAGAACTGTATCTATCTATCTACTGAGTAGATGTAGATATCTTCTATGATCTATCCACACACACACACATATAACATATATACATACATACATACATGGTGTAAGATAGATACAGTTCTTACTCACCATGTACGGGACAAAGGACTAAAGCATCTGCCAAGACCTCCAAGGTATGATAGTCTACACTATTAGTGCGTTAAGACAGTTCGTATCTCCGTGCTTGTTCGCATCATGTCTATCTATACATCTATACCTATACTTACATACATACACTATCCCTAAGTCAGGAGTATAAGATCTACTATAGTAGGTCTACTGAGTATAGACTTACACTACATAGGTACACTAGTAAAGTACCCGTATAGGAGAACTTGGGGATGTGAAATTCCTGTCCATCGCCTCCCCTTGCAGCCTAGCCAAGAGAAGTGTAGTGTCGCCAAGATAAGGGAGGCTAAGCGACCCTGACTAACACGCAACTAAAAGCACTGAAGAATAGGTAAGAATAAGCAGCGCCCACTGCCATGTGGCACCTACTGTAACTGTACCAGTAGGTAGACTGAAATTCCCTTCCAATAGGGGGGCAAAGAGATATTATACACTACATGTAGGGAGGTATGTAGTTACATGTATCACTGAACTTTCCACTATGATTGGTGCACCCCGCCTCTTTCGCGCTTCATGGATCATGTTAGTACTGATCGTATAAAAAAACACATTGATTTTTTCCATGTTTTCTGCTCCATTTCACGTCTACTCCAAAAGATAGGCTGATCCTAAACCAACCGAATCCCGAAATCCAGGTAACGGACAGGAGGTAGGCCAGGACACGGACCGTTTATTGCACTAGGTACCTTAGTCTACCTATAATAGAAGGTAGTGTGTGTTGTAACTTGTACTATTAAGTGTGTGTATAGTACATACATATAGTAGTATGTAGTAGTAGTGTACGGGGTTACTGAGTAGCATGCAGGTCCGAGCAAGGGTTTTAGCATTCTGAGGTCCCTTTCTAACATACTAGTAGATACCTGTCCTTCGTCATCTGACCTAACTGTACCTCGACCAGACTGCTCGACTAAACCCCGGTTACTGCCCGCCGCCCGGTGCCTTTCGTTGGCAACCCCCTGTCTGCTTGTCTTAGATTGAACCCTTTCCGTCCAACGATGTTCGGCTGCATGTTTCATAAAGCACACTAGTATAGATGGGCTAAGATGGGCTAAGATGGGCTAAGATGGGCTAAGCACGGCTAAGCAGCCAGGCCAGCGCCAGGTGAATACGGCCTACCCTACACTGCTAGTTTAAGGCCTGCATTCACACACGCTCTGCATGACCGTTGCAGAATCTCGTCACACTGCAACCCGCAATGCTGTGGCTACCGCGGGAACTTGTCGCCGCATGCCTCCCTTGGTTGGGAGTTCCTTCATAAATGGGCTTGAGGATCCCCATCCCTCCCCAGCCTGCCTTTGTCACTCACTGCTATGGAGTGACTCTATAATGGTGGCCTTTTTTACACCTTCTGATTCAAATTCTGACGACCGTGTCTCGTTTCACTCGCTTTGCTAGCGATGCGAGCTTGTAGAGGACTGCTGGACGATATCCTCTCAGAAGTATGAAGTAGAGACAGAGAGAAAAGAGAGAAAAGAGAGAAAGAGAGAAAGAAAGAGAAAAAGACAGAGAAAGACGGAGAGGGAAAGTGACATTTTAGAAAAAAACCATGATGGGTCGCTGGTCGTCCGACGCATTTACCACTTCTCTCCCTGCCGTCGTCGTCGTCGTCGTCGTCGTCGTCTGCCTCGCCAAGTCAACAATACAGAGCCATCAATTTCAACTTGGGCCACAATGAAGCTGTTCAAGTCGGCCTCAAACGCCGGTCGAAGCCGGCCTGGCCAGCAGCCACCACGCTCAAACATCCGCGGCAAGATTAGTGGGCCCATTCCCATCCCCGATGACGAGTTTCCCATGAGGAACCCTGGATCGAGTATAGCTCAAGAGGGGATACCGGAGGAGCTTGACCCGGTGACGGTGACGGTGACTCGGCGAGATTCCACAGCAGCATCGACACACACGGCCCTTCATGCTACCCGTGACGAGAAGACCAGCTCGCTTGCCCAGTCTGGACAAAGTCAGGCCTCGACGGCCTCGAATCCCATACGACGACGTACCAATCGATCCAGTACCCTAAGATATTCGACCGTGAGCGATGTTACAGATAGGGCATCACCTTCTCGGAAGAAGTCGCCCTTCAGAGTGGCGATCAGCAAGCTCTTTGGGAAACGCAACAGGAAACAGGGTAGTCGTTCAGCATCCGATTCCGAAGCTCAAGTAGGCCCATCCAGTGATCACCATCTGAGCGTGAGTATTGTGAAATCCCCAGAGCAACCTTCCATGACCTGTCGTCGTAAATGACTAAGCCTTGAGTCTTAGGATCCCGTGGTTGGAGAGCGAGATTCGACTATCCCGGAGAGCGAACCAAAACGATCAGCGTCCTTACCCATCACGGAGTTTAATAAGGCACTAAGATCGCATTCGATCGGCCCAGACGATTTCATGGCAATTCACAGCGCGCGCAACTCCCTCCAGTCCGATTCAGCGTTCCTTAGAAGGAGAGCTGCGACGACGTCTGGGGGCCCTATCAGCTCGAGATTACGGGACGAAGGCATCGATATCTTGGGCCTAACCCCAAGGCCAGTGAGCGCCCAGGGACATGATATGGTCAATGAATACGATCCTGAGTCTATCGGTCGTGCTGTTTCAGTGGACTATTTACCGTCTCGTCGGAGATCAAGAAGTCTGTCGCAGCTACACGATGTCTCTGAAGAACATGCAGTAGTCCGGAAACGTAGCGACGAAATCCGGTATTGGAGAGCCAGCCAAAATCCGGGGCCTTTGTCCTCAGATGTTTCAGTCTCGCATCACGGGGACCCGGAGACGACCGAAACGACGGAGACGACCACGGACACTCATGAGGAGGCGGCCCAACCCATCGATACACCACCACAACCTTTCAATTTCGGCTCTATACACATGATGAAGATCACGCAGGTCGCGAGCTTGGAAGACCGCGTAGCGGCTCTCGAGGTGCACAACCAGAAGCTCGAGAGACTTGTTTCCCGACTTTTCGACGTCGTGCCGGGTATTGATAACTACTCTAACACCCTTGGCCATCCGGTGTCTATCGCTCCTACAGCGCCGCCTATTACATACGCAGGGACAAGTTCGGCTGTTGTAGAAACGTCAATTCATCATAACTTACCTGTTGATGCTGGCCCTCTTTCATCCGGTTACAGCATCTCAGAACAATCAAATGTGTCTTTCGAGGATGAAAAGACATTCATTGGTTCTATCCACCCGTCTACGAGAGACGCTCCCCGACCTATATCCAATGTCACGATACGAGGTGCAACCAGCTTACCCAGCTTACCCAGAGATGCGTCTGGCGTGTTCACCCCGGATCACTACAACACGCTGAAGGCATTGCTCGACGCCGAGCGTGCCGCGCGCCACGCGCTGGAAATCCGCGTTGCCAAACTATCTCACATAGTCGAGATGATGTCCCGAACAACAGGCGGGCTCAATACAAGCCCGCTATCGGGCGCACATACAAATGTATCAGTGTTTGAACATGACGACGACGACGATGTTGACGATGATGGGCCGCCTAGTGCGAGTATAGACGACGATTCGGACGCCTTTAAAACTCCGCGGGAAGAACGGCCGTTTGATTACGGCGACTTTGGCGAAGACGTCGTCCAAGATGAAGCCGACGATGGCTCCAGGAAGAGAGCGGCCAGAGCCATCTCCCTGGGCCAGCTAACGCTTGGCAAGCCCAAGCAGCATTCACAGCAGCCCGACGCTGGCGTTGATTTATGACTACATGGTCTGAACTTGACATCCGAGGCAAACTTCAACCCGCAATATATTTAAACACTTCTTCGCCATCTTCACCGAATCCGCCACGACTATGTGTCGTGAGGATGAAGATCACTAAGAGCCGGTAGTGTTTGCCCCGACGTTTTTTTGCTTCTTTTGTCCCGCGCGCTGCCAGATTGGCACTGCCTTACACAGGACACACAGTAGCTTCACGTCTTTCTCTGTATAAATACACACGATAGCACAACACGAATCTCTTCCTCCCTCTCGTTTCATTATGTCATGGATCCGACCTTTATCGGGCGAAGCGAGTTGAAAGTCCTTTATTTCAATTCCGCCACTCCCCAATTATTTACCATAGCGCATTGCGACCAAGCGTGTTTTGTCGTTACCTGCATGTCGTGGCGTGTAATAGCTTCTACTCTCTCATTTTTTCTTCGTTTCTTTTTCGTGTGTTTGAGGGATTGTTTCGGCCATGGCTGGCAGGAGGCTTGAGTCCTTTTTTAGAGGAGAGAATTGCCGTTATACCCCCCGTGATGAGAGACGTCTAGACGTGACTCTTTCGGATCCTGTGTAAAATAGTGCTGGCTTATGTAATGAAGAATGATAAGATGACTTTTTGAAAAAGAAAACGAAAAAGAATAAAATAAAAATAAAGTACCCATATGTGCACCCTCCACGCTCGCGGAAATAGTCTCGATGGATGTTTCGTTGGTATGTATGGCCCCAATTCGTCCCCTTGGGAGTCGGTAGACATTCCATTTCGTCATCACTAACCCCTCTCCGAATCGACATCGAGCTTCCGCATACAGGATAGCAGCCAATTTTGTTTACATACCGTACCAAGTTTGCCAATTGTCCTATCGCCGGGCTCTTGCTGACTCGCGTCGATCTAATTGGACAATTGCTGGCGATTATGTAGCAGCGGAAGCTTGGCTGCCATTCCGGGCATGCGGCCGGCGTAGTGTAGTAACGACGAGGGGTGACTTAAGCGATGAGATACCGGGCCTGTCTGTTAGTCGCCTGGGTATGTCTTTATTAGAAGCGGTCTAGAGGAAATCTCATTTGCGAGAGGGGTCGTGGACTTTTATAATCAAAATAGTATAAATAAATAAAGATAACTACACGCAATGTGGTCCAAGTTCATAGTTGCTCAGGCGGCTTTGGCCGCTGCTATACCCTTCGCATCGAGGAACCCGGCGAGTATATTGTATGATCGTGATGCCGTCGCGGCACTTCCAACCTCGATATTCACCTGTCCGGCCTCGAGCTGGCCGCCGAATACCATCGGGAAACTCAACCAGCCACAGCAGCCGTCGCCGGATCTAGCCTCGATCCTCGCACACGTCGACCCCGGGCGCATCGAAGCGACGATCAGGAAACTAGTGTCCTTCGGCACGCGACACACGCTATCGACGCAGACGTCAAAGACGCGGGGGATCGGGGCAGCGCGCGACTGGATCCACGCCGAGTTCCAGAAATACGCCAACGCGAGCGACGGCCGATTGACGGTCGAGACGGTCGGGTACGTGCAGCAGCCGGACGGGAGCCGCGTGCCGTTCGCGACGCGCATCAGCGACGTCGTGGCTACGCTGAAAGGGACCGACGAAAACAGACTATACGTCGTCTCGGGCCATTACGATTCCCGGAACACGAATATCCTGGACTACGAGGGCGACGCGCCCGGCGCTGACGACGATGCCTCCGGCGTCGCAGTCTCCCTCGAGCTGGCAAGGGTCATGTCGAACCCGAAGTACCCGGTCCCGAAGGCGAGCATTGCTTTCGTCGCTGTTGCGGGCGAAGAGCAGGGTTTGTACGGGGCTCAGTTCCTCGCTCAGACTTATGCGAACAGCACGCCGAAAGTCAATGTACGTGGTCGGTCTACCTACGGTCCGGCGGACTGTCTACCTTCAGTCAGGTCACTGCCGAACAAGTTGTTGATGGCTGATTTACTGACTCGGCGAGGATAGGTAGAAGGCATGTTCACGAACGACATCGTGGGCTCGTCCAAGGGATCCGAGGACATCGCCAACCCGCACGTAATCCGGCTGTTCGCGCAAGGCCTGCCGCCCCTGGCCGTAGAGGCCTCGGCCAAGCGCGAATCACGACTGCAGATCGGCGGGGAAAACGACACGCCGGCGCGCAACCTCGCGCGTCTGATCAAAGAGGTCGCGGAAAACCCCAGCACCCAGATGAACGTGTCCGTCGTGTACCGGCTCGACCGGTACCTGCGCGGCGGAGACCACCGCCCCTTTCTCGAGGCCGGATACCCCGGTGTCCGGTTCACGGAGCCGCGGGAGGACTTCGCGCACCAGCACCAGAACGTGCGCGTCGAGAACGGCGTGCAGTACGGGGACTTGATCGAGTTCTGCGACTTTGAGTATATCGCCCGCGTCGCTCGCGTCAATGGCGCCGCGCTATGGAGTCTAGCCACCTCCCCTGGCGCCCCGACGAATGTGAGGGTGAATACCACGGTGCTGACCAACGATAGCACGCTGTACTGGGACGCGCCGCTCTCTGGCGAGGCGAATGTTGGCGCGTACGAGGTTGTCTGGAGAGCTACTTCTGCCCCGTTTTGGACCGGTGTTGTCGATGTCGGCCTCGTCAACCAGGTCACGCTTGCGCTGAGTAAAGATAACGTCGTGTTTGGTGTCAGGGCCCGGAGTGAGGATGGATCTAGGGGTGTTGCTGTGCTGCCTTTCCCTGTGGCGTGATGAGTGTATATGCGCAATGGCTAAACTGGTACATTCAGATAGGTCCCTAGTTTAGAAAATTGATATATGTACGTATCGCCACGTTAGAGGGAGCAATGCTTTATATGATATGTTGGTTTCAACATTAAATGATTAAGAAGCAACGTTGCTAGCAATTAGCTTAATGAGATGAAACAATGCGTTTAAGTTTTGCGAGTATTATTATTGTGAGTTTGGACCTGTCATACGCAATAAAAGCCCTTTTGCTCTTTTGCCCTTTTGCCCTTTTGCTAGGCAGAATAACGATTTTGGCTTGCTGCTTGGGAGACTACTTTATATTTTTACAAGCAGAGATACATTTAGATAGGTAGAGTCGAAAATTCCTGTTTTATTCTAGTTGTACTTCCATACGTTAAAAAAAAGGGTGGCATTGTAGTGTTAAAAGTGACTGAGTATATCCTAGCCCAACCCAAACACTAGTTGAGGATTTTTTTTCGTATTGACTGCGGTAATTCACTGCCGCATAACAGGCGCCAGAGTTTTCCAAAAGGCACACCGCTCCTCCTGGTCATCAGACACGGTCTCGGTAGACACATTCCCGGTCTGAACAAGCAGCCTCTTCTCCGCGTGTCCCCAGCTCTGCCAGCGCGGTGCATCCGGGTATCTCAAGCGCGACGGATCCAGCGTTCGCACGAACGAGATCCAGTAGTCCATCATGATGGGCACTACCTCGGCATTATACGTGTAGTAACTTTGAGGGCCACCCCCGGGCCCAGATGGGCTGTCAGGCCCGAATATAGCCCACGACTCAAATATATGTGGCACGCCTAGGCCCGCGGCGATATTCTCTGCGTCGTGCACGTCGTACCGGTAGCCCCACGCCCTGGAACTGTTCCAGTGGCGCGCGTACGAGTTTAGTATGTGCGCTCCCGGACACGTGAATGTCGCTTCGCCATATGCCATCGCTGTAGAGGGAAACCATGCGCTGTGACCTGGCAGGCCCCCCATTTGCGGATAACGTTCTAGGATCGAGCTAGTGTTGGACTCTGATAACAGGGGATAGTTGCTTTGCAGGAATGTGGTTGTGTCGTTGCGCGTTGAAGTATCTGCAGCGAATACTGTGCCCTCTATACTCTTATAAGCGCGGTTCAACATCGTGGTCAGTAGAACTCAGCTGGGGGAAACTTACCGTCTGTCGTACTCCCCATAATCACGGGCACGTTGATGAAATGCCCCTTTTCGAAAAGAAGATACGGCAGGTCCCGCAGAATATCGCCATCAACGCAAGGCGTCCAGAAGAACAGGGGCAGCGGCGTAGCTGGTCCTCCCGGGAAACCCGCCGGGGCGTTCGCTGCTTGTAGAACTTCAGTGCTCTTGGCCCTGAGACAAGCCATCGCATCATCGTCATCATCACAGCCCGCCCTGTGTAGAGTGAGATCAAACTGCCATTCTAGCTCACTGACAAATGGCTGTGAAGGGAAGAAGACAGACTCGCCGACCGCGCCGACGAATAACCGTTTGCCGGACTCGGCATCCGTCGCGTTGCCGAGTAAATGCAAGGCCACCGACCCAGCGCCCGCCGACGCGCCATGAATCACGACGTGGTCCGGGTCCCCGCCGAACTGCGCGATATGTCGCCGCACCCAGCGCATCACGAACCTCTGGTCGAGAAGTCCTACGTTCAGATCCCCGTCGGCCCGCACGCGCTCGCCGGCCAGGAATCCCCAGAGTCCGACGCGGTAGTTGGAGTTCACGAGGAGGATCTTGTGTCCGGAGCGTTGGACGACTTCCGTCCCGTTCCAGTTCGCGTTGCTATTCACGGTATATCCTATACTAGACATCTTAACAAACGTTCAGATACCGACCTACCTATCCAGCTAGCGCCGAATTAAGTGGTGAATTACGTAGGCCATCGGGAAACGTACCGCCCCCTTGGATGAAAAGCCACACCGGGAGTTTCGACTCGACCGTTGCGTTTGCCGGCGCCCAGACATTAACGTATAGACAGTCTTCGTCCTGTTCTGCGTTCGGGTATGGTTGAGAGATGCCTAGACATATAGGGCCGAACTAATCGCGTGTCAATGAATCAGGGTTTGACATTATAACTCCAAGCTTACATGTATGGTTCATGTTCGTCCGAAAAAGAGGAGAGAAAGAAAAAGACTCACAGCATCCGCCTTTAACTCACGTCCCCTCTGCTGTATCCCGGGGTCCGCAGGCCGTCTGAACCGAAGGTCATCTACCGGAGCTCTCGCATATCGGATCCCGAGATACTGCGCGACGTGGTCGCCGACCAGCGTGCCGCGGTATACCGCGTACCCAAGATTCGCGCGGGGGATGCTCGGGTCGGAAACCTGCGGGGCGTGTCAACAACACACACCAGCACGAAGGTGATGCAGACGACGGTCCCGCCGCGAACACATTGCTCGGGACTTCACGACGGACCAGGAACCGCGGGGGTCCTTTTGCGCTCGACGGAAGGAAACATAATAGCATGCATACCTTATGAAGCCCCCATGATCGGCAAGCAGTCCAATCGTCAGCCCAAGGACAAGGGCCAAGACGACGGCTGCGATGCCGAATAGAGCGAGCGCCCGTTTTGGATAGAGCGAAACTGAGCGCCAAAGGCCGATTCTAGATGTTTCCATTTTCCGTCCATCGGTAACTGCCAGGACGTACGATCAGGCGGTATGGGCGAAATATGGCTGTGCTCGACGATAACGAGCGAGAATCAGAAAGTCAGAAAATCAGAAAGTCAGAAAATCAGAAGCGACGTCGTACACCACATCCCGGGCATGGAACAACACGAGAAGCTGCCTGGCCACGCGTGATCAACGTTACATGACGATCTGGACCGGGCCACACCAACGATCACCACCCACCCTGTCCAGGTAGTGTACAAGAATAGAATAGTAGGGTATCTTCACATGCAAAGGATGGGGCCAATGACGTAGTTTGAACAATATGCTTTATTGGTTCCAACAAGACATTCACGAAAAGAGCTATTCATCATATACGATATCCTCCAACAGTATACTTCAACAATCAGCACTTTCTCCAAATGCTTTTTTTCTCTCATCTCCTGCCTGCTACGATACCATCGCAGCCCGTTCGTATGAAAGACAGGTATGCACAAAAGCCGCTGCAAGGAAAGCCCGTCAAACCACCCGATCCCCGATCGCCGATCCCAAATATTACAAACGCCAAATGAAATAGGATTCATCAGAGGGTCATGAAAAGACTCATCACTCCGTGAGCATTAGTCTCGCTAGATCCTCCAAAATGCGAAAAAAAGCAGAAGTGGGATGCTTTGTAAATCCATATGCATCCTCCAACCAGAACGCCAGCGCATGCAGTTGAAACATGATCCAGTCGTAGAGATAATCGTCATCATGAGTACCAGTCCGCGAGGGTTATTAACAATCGATACGCAAGAAAGCACCAAGAGCGAATAGAACAGATCAGTTCGTCCGAGTCGGCAGTAAGTCACAGTTGTGCTACATCGCCGAGACCTTGCGAACGGCCGAGTGCGCACCTGAGGTGGCGCTGACGCTTCCCACTCGGCCACTCGTCTTGCGCACGCCTGCAGACTCCTTCGTACGAGCCGACTCTTGGGTTCGCTTGCTGCTTCGGACCTTGGTGAGGACACCGGACGCGCTTGCCGCGCGAGTGGGAGAGCCCGTGATATGATCTGTTACGGCCTTTGGTCGACCGCTGCCGATGTTCTCGCTATCGTTGGAAGCATCATTATCGATGACTTGATACACGGTTGTCGTGGTCGTCTGACTATAGGAGCGAGTCTTGTTGTCGCTGTGTTCCGGTGAATGTGATGCCTTGCGGCGACTGCGCATACGCAACATCCATTCTTCTTCCGACACGGCATCGTTAGATCTTCGGTGCACGGACATTATATCTGTTTCCTGGGTAGCGCCTCCCTCTTCCTCAACCGTGGTTTGGATCTGACTGCGTTGATAGGGATGATGGCGATCGGCACGCCCTGTCTTCCTCGGCTGGCCCGGTGTTGGTGCGGGGAGGTAGTCTTCCTGAATTCCAGCATTACGCCTTTCCTTGTCCATTTCACCAAGCGGTGTGCGATTCGAGGGACTTCGACTTGGTGGTGTTCCCGCGCTGGGGTTTCGACCCAGAGACGTTTTCTGCATAGCTCGAATGGGCGTGCTGGGCTGCGTGTTGGCAGCAAGTTCTTTCCTCAGCTTCCGCTCTATTCTCTCCTCAATCCACCACTCCCGAAACACTCCTTGGTTGATATGCAACCAATGTTGCTGGGGGCCCACGACCATGCCGGGTCGCATGAATCGCATAAAGGAGATGACCTCGTCAGCCGTGAATCCATGTCGATATATCAGATATGCTCCAATCAGGCAGCCAGTTCGCCCGAGGCCAGCTTTGCAGTGCACGGCTATGCCCTTCTTCTTGACCGTGATTGTCTCGTGTGCGAGCCGGATGAATTTCCGAACAGTGCTAAGAGGGGGACAGGTGCCGTCCTCAAAGATCATGTCGAGGTGCCGGATTCCCAAAGCCTCGAAGTAGGATGGAGAATAGAGGTGGGAGTTTAGGCGGACGACAAGACCGATGTTACGCTCGGAAAAGTGTTGGAGGACATTTTTAAAGGGCTGGGGGAGACCGGGATAAAGTTCCAACTCGGCAACTGTCTTTGGAAGCGCCGCATACGCCTCGGATGATTCTGGAATACGATCCACGGGGGTATGCTGCGGGGATGCGAATGCGAGGAAATGGGGGGTGACCCAGTTGAAATCGCCCTGGTCGACTCGTTCGAATCTCTCATACTGGTCAAGATCAAAGTTCTCCAATGCGCAGCAACCCTCTTCCTTGGCTTTCCACACACCATACACAACATCCTGGACGGTAAGACCGTAGTCTGCTTGGCTGTAGCCGGCGTCGCGGAAGGGCATCAGGGGTGGGTCGATCTGGGCGATCGGTGCGAGGGCTAAATGGGGTGGCCATGATTGGATCAGAACCATGTAGCATGCGAGCATACAGGCGGCATTGGCTCGAGCTAGAATTAACAGTCAGCCCTGTTTCTCATCTGACGTGCACAGATGCACAGACGCACAGACGGAGAATACGTACATTTAGGGTCGGAACGGCTCCAGAACACAATGGGTCTCGATTCATTCTCCTTGGCGTCGAGGACATCATGGAAGTGCAGTGCGAAGCGGTACAGATGGCCGATATGGAGCGGGCCAAAGTCGTGGTGGAAGGCGTTATAGAGGAGAGCGTCGTCGACGGTGAAATAGTAGGGAGGGAGTTGCACTGGCTTCGCAGGGGCAGCCGATGGACCATCCACAGCTCTCTGCGAACGCTTACTCGGCGATGCCGGGGTCTGGGCCTTGGCTCGGGGGAGCGGGAAGGCAGTATGGGCTGTTGGGGGCTCTTTATAGGATGCGAGATACAAGCGATCTGCATAGGTTAGCATTGTAGCTGGGACATTGAGGGGGAGTGCTAAGAAGGGCTCAAAAATGATGTCCGTCGAGCAGACGGAAGAGCTGGAATGCTCAGCGTGCTGGAACCCAGCCATCTAAACAGTACCCAGAAGGATGGTTCATGCGCCCGAAGATGGAGAAGATGTAGATGTATCGCCAGACAACAAAACCAACGAAGCCGTATGGTAATTGTGTATGTGCGTGTGTTGATGATGACATGGGAGATGGAGTATGTATGTATGTATGAATGTATGAATGTATGAATGCATGAATACATGAATACATGAATACATGAATACATGAATACATGCAAGAAGGATGGGTGGCTCTAGAAAGCATACCTGGCATATACTCTATGATGAGTCCTGCATTCGACCTTGAAGGCATGGCGACTGCTGTAAAGCTAATATGGAAATAGATATGAGGAGGATGGGTGCGAAGAAGGAAGCCTCAATGTGCGACCGTCGGCCCTCGTTGGCGCGTTCTGTCTAGATTGTCTAGTTTCTTTCTATGATCTACCAGTCGCAAACAGCTGAGCTGGGGAGTGAACTCTATATCCGGCCGAGGATGTAGCAAAGGATATGTATATGATGCAGAATCAAAAGGCGGTGCGGTGCGGTGAGGCGGTGCGGTGCGTCAGTGCATCGAGAGAAAGAGAGGCTTTGATGCTGGAGATGCTGAATGATATGTTCAAGTAAACCAATGCAGACTGTTAGTTGAACCCGAGGCCAAAGATGTTAGTTGATATGATGAATGAATTGAAGGAGGAAGAGAGAGAGTGTAAGTTTGAGAATGGCAAAGTCCCAGACGATCATGTATTTTGTATCGTGTGTATTATTGTTATTATTTGGAGAACCGGGGTCGGACATCCTGGCCGTTGCGTAGATGTCTCAGGCGACCCACTGCCTGATTCATACTAGTGCATGTTAGTGCGTGCTCCGTGCTGTTTACAGGGCCTGTTGCTCAGCAACCACTTACAGTGGGTACCTGCACCTGGAGAGCCACGGTGCCACACAGCCGCTACCGAACCCAACTCACAAAGCACGAGCCACCTGCAGCTCTTATTCTCCAACAAATCCACGCCCGAGCACTTGCCCAAGTGGCTGAGGTCCCCTTTTATTCCACCTTACACATACAGTAGCAGGTAGACATACCTACTGTCCTTACTATGTAAGTAGGTGTTTATTATTAGGTACGTACCTAAATAGACCGAACCACCTTAGTCATCTTTATCTTATCAACCGCGTCTTGGTCTTGGAGAAAGCTTCAACAAGAGAATCAGATCACCCCGCCTTGCACACCTCGCCATCGCAATTCTTGGTGGTCTGTCAACAAAGGCCTTGTTGCGCAGCTCCACCAACACATGCACCTCCAGCATCTCATATATCATTCACCATGACAACAGCCATAGATCCAGACTTCCCTTGTGCCTTGTATGTTCCCTGTTGTTCATCAGCCTCTCGGCATCATCCTTGTTCCAATCCCTGTGCTGATATTCTTGCTCCTCAACAGGACTATTGATGTGCCATTCCCCACGTCGAGGTTGGCTTCAACTGCTCTGCAAGCTCTCCAGGTTGACAAGGAATTGTCTGTTCTGGTGTCACGCATCTTCACCCTGGCTCCCTCGAAAGATGCCGTCGAGGCTAATAATACAGAGACAAGTGTGCTCCGAGCTGAGTACAAGGCCACTACCAACAGAATGCTACGCGTAGCTGTCAACTCATTTATGGAAAGCTTAAATCTCATCATTGAAGTCATGGGAGAGCTGGATGAAGATGTATTAGCTGCCAGGGGCCAGGCTGGAACTGAGACGCAGTGAGCCGCTTAGACAGCAAGACATGTATCATCCCTTAATAAATAGCCTTGGAATGTAGATGGGAGAGCAACAGATTCTTATTGGTTTCAAACTGGAGAATTGGCAATGGAATCAGGCCATTGTAACAATAGCCGCCAAGCATCTGGGTCTATGCAACTTGGGTGCTCGGACTGCAATTGAGGAGGCATCACCACCTTGAAGTTACCTATGTCGTTGTTGATGTGATGTCGCTAACAAGACTTGTCGGCACTCGCACCAAATACTTTGCTTCCATTCTTTTTCCATTGTTTTGCCTTATTAACTAGAATCGGAGTGCCAGGCCAACCAGGAATTAAGGTAATCTTGGTATTCATTACCTTTTTGTTCCTATGTTCCTATGTTCCTATTACCTTACGTATATGTCATCCCATCGTCTCCATGTACCTACAACTACCCAGGGACGTTGTCAGCCACACTCTCAACACACAGGTACCACAATTCATTGTCAAGATTTCATAGGTCGCTGCCATTCGACCTGCGATACAACTACCACCGCAACTCAATGAGGCCTCCGCAACCACTCCAATCACTGCGGCATCCGCAGTTTTCCTTTTAGCCGTACCCATGATTCCTCATATCTGTACCCTAGGATAATCTTTACACCACGTGCTTGTGTTGGTAGCGCTCATGACGCCTTCTACGGTGTTACCTCACCCTTCTCATATCGACAGCTATACAGCTATGTGCACAACACCAAAAATGTCGGGCGAGGCTCTAGGTGTATTCGCCATGATCAAAACAAACCATGTAGAGCTGTGAAAATCGTAGAAGAAAGGAGTTGCAATAGAAAGTCGGCAAAATTTACCTAAATGGCAGTTAAATAGATAGTCCCGTTACCGTAACTAGGATAAATAATTATACCTAATGTAATACTCCTATATATTGTCTAGAGACTCCTACAATATTGCAAGCGGCATGACTACGTTGCCAGCTTTTTTTGGTGGCTGAAACTAACCAATGATAAAACCTGTTCATATATTTATATATCACAATAACTACAAAGTAGATGAGGATTGATCATAGGAACTACAACATAATGCATTTTTTTCCGAAAGGAATCTTTTTTTCTCTCCCAATCCGACAGTAGTAATTAAATCCTATATAAAAAGTCGGCCAAGCTCAAGCATTGCTTTTCACCGGTCAGTTGATATGCCACACCGAAGTTCCGTCAACTATACGATGGTACTAGCCTGGGAATGAGCGTGATGGGTGCAACATTGGTGTTATTTGACGAAGTCTGGGAGTATAATGGCACAATCCAAGTTTCTGCAGGCTTTTTGATTGCTTAAGCAGCTTCGAAAGAACAGTTTCAAGTGACAGGAGCCTAGCCCTTAATAATTGTCTATACCTAGGGGACTTGTTGTATCCGCATCATTAATTGGGTTGGGTCATCTAGTAATGCCTTGTAGTGCACTCCATGCTCTAGTAATCTGTGGTTGTTGATTTTCCTCCCACTAAACCTGCCAACGGGCTAGGGGGTGTTTCTTATGAGGCATCAATGCTGTGAAAGAATGTTCTTTGCCTGAGTGCCTAAGTAGGCAAGCCCAAGCTGCTACTTCCTGTTGCCGCCATCCGTCAAATTTGATGAAACCTACTTCCCTTCCCTGCTAATCAATCCGGACAAGGACTGCCGCCCGGCGTGGATTTGCTCGGAGTGGATTTGCCCGGCGTGTCCGGTGTGACCGGCGTGGGCGGCCTAGATCTCAAGTTGTATCAACAATTAGTATTTACTTATTCCAGGAGTTTCCCACACGACTCACATGGGCTCATGTTTGATGGGTGGAAGTTTGCCGCAATCAGGATGATAGCATTGATTCCATGGATGATATGAGCAGCCCAGGCAGTCGTCTTCCCAATAGTCAGGAGTCTCTTTTTGGCAATGCCTGCACGGGCTCACTTTCATGATTGCTTTCGATTAAATAGAAACAGTACTCGATCTGATTGAATTGATAGAGAATATAAAAAGACTCGTGTGGAATAGTGGAGATGAGCTACTAGGATAGAAAAATTGTCGAGTTTTTATATTCTGCAGTTAACGGCCGTTGTCCTGAGACAAACAGGGGCACTAATACCTCTCGCCCTGTATATATCGATGCGCGTGATAGAATGAGGCGATTTGGCACAAGGGTACACTAGCGACCAGCCCAAATCTTCCTATGCCCCCGGGAATCGCTGGCGGGTTACACTACCTACATCATGTACTACAGTATTCGCGTTCAAATACTCCGAGAGGGCGAGCTAGTTTGCCTCTCTGCGCGCGATGTTTAGCTTTGAAATCTGGCAGTGGGTCACGACAACGCTTCTAGTTTCGTAATATCAAGGTTACTGTTAAGCGGCTGGCTAAGTTTCATAGCCTATAGCACTGCAGAAATGCAATTCCGAAAGCCTATGGGTGTGGGGATGTGAGACCATCTCGTGACACTACGAGCAACCGCCTGCACGATCATTTGCTATAATAGCCAGCAACTTCATCAACAAACGTTACACTGGAGTCATGCTATAAGTATTACAATAGCTAGTATGTAGTACGTTAGGCGCGTAGTGAAAAAAGGCCCACTCGACCCTTATGAGAGAGCATTAATGAGAGGCTCGAGGTGACCTATGTCGTATGAGTCGTATGAGTCAAAGCCCCTCTTCTGCCACTGAGGCGATGACATCTGTTGCTGTCTATATGGACGAGTTTTTATAATGCCAACCTTTAGACCTAGCCGCTCATTTGACTCAGGCATAACGCTTGACTGTCGGACCCCAAACATCATCAACTACAGGATATTTACGTAGACTTTAGGGTGAAGAAGGCCTTTAATGGTTTTTATCAAATAAAAAAGGCAACGGTTTTTGGCTATAGAAACTACGTAACTTTATTCAGCGTGATACCATGGGTCAACGCAGGATCCAGCCTGATAAAGCCGCAAAGCGTCATAATGGTTCACCGTTTGCTGCCGTGCCATGTAACAACTACCGACTTATTGTAGCGGTGTAGCATGGTGAAGGGCGATCACCATTACTTTGGGCCGCATGCGCGGGCCATCGTCTTGGATAGTTCCACAGTTCTTGTCAACGTTTGCTCCGAATATCACCACGCCCACTCGTGGTAAAGTGAATGGCCTCGGAAAATTGCATAGGCTGGACAATAGTAGACTTGTTTCACAGAAGCTCGCGCTAATAATTCTAGTTTCACGATAAACTTGCTTGTATGATACTACTGACACTCGCCGAGTCAAACTGAGGCTCTTTACACCAACGCCTTCTTCCACTCAATAGCTCCTCAGACACGTAGTTCGGTGCGAGACCGGCGGTTGCCTTGAACGACTTGAAAATTTTCTCAACTAATGAGCTTACCCTTGGTCCCCGTATTCCTATAGGCTAGCTAACCCAGTTCAAGTCGCACAAGATGTTAATCAAGGCAACTGAGGCTTTACCAACGATAGTATATGAGTACGGTGCATGCTAGTAACCAATTATCATATGTTGCTTCGACGGTCACGTATCAAGTCCTGCGAACGAATAAGGCGCACTTCTATGAATCATATGATACACCACGTTTCAGAAAACTGGAAAGGGAACATAATTCTAGGGCATTCGTGATGCAACTGATACAGGGCAATCCGTTAGGCCAGAGAGGAAAGGCTTTGGTAATAGCCGATCTGGTCTTCACCTTTGCCATAAGTTTATGTCATCATTGTTTTACATAGAGAGCACAGCTGGCTTGCACTCTACTAATATTTCTCTCAATAATGGAGGTGATTAAATGAGAGTATATAGCGTTTATATGGCTGCACATTAGCTTTGTGTGATTTACCCTTTCTATAAACACTCGTTATCTATCATATTTATCCTTAGCTTCATGTCGATTAGGAGAGTTTAAACTCCTCCTGAAGTTTCCTTGAGTTCGATTTCAGTTTGTGTTAATGAATCAAATATTATATTAATAACTTGTTTGATAATATATTTACGTAGCAGGTACCATTAAAAGGCTGCAACAAATACCTTACAGGAGCAGCATAGGTTAGCTTCCATTATTTACAGATATTCGCTAGTATAATTGTACGCTTAGGTATATGTTATCAAATTCCTAAAATTGTCATTGATGCACTCCCCTTCGGTGCCTTGCCCCCTATTCGGTTGTAGTAAAAACCAGTACACAATCATATTAGCATATATTACAGAGTGCCAAGATGCATATTCTTCGTCTTATCGTAGACTGTAAACTTTAGAATCTTGTTATTTATCATATATTGCATTTACTGAAAGCTGTAGCTATGGCGCTTAATGATTATTACTCGTAGATTTCTCCTCTAACATTGTGATTTATATATATTTCGCTCTCATTAAGAATTACTTTATTTGAGGCAGTCATTGCGAAGTCATTGCTGTCGTAACGCGGGTGCTATGCCTCAGACCAGATTCGGACTAAACCTCAAAACTACTTAGTGTTAATGAAATAGCTCACTGGTAGGACTCATGGGGGCACCGAATCACACGTTTGGCTCCCTTTAGTGAACAATATTTACAAGTTATAGTGATAAGAGAAGCAAGGCAGGGCTATCAAAGTCTATTAATTTTATTTCGCTTAGTATCGCAACACAGCAACCTGCTACGCATATCTGGATGAAGCGCAAAAGAAGGGAAAGCTGAGTTCATGAGAAGCAAGTGGTTCCGTCGTACATGGACTCTACAAGAGTTACTGGCTCCGAAGAAGGTCGACTTCTTTTCGGGAAACTAGAGCCCAATTGGTAAGAAGAGGATGCTCAGTGACCTCCTCGCTGAGATTACTGGCATTGATAGAAAAATCCTGCTGAATGAAATGCCTCTTAGCCCAGCAAGTACCTCCAAGTGCATGTATTGGGCTGCAAAAATAGAGCTGGCGAGACCCGAGGATATAGCCTATAGCCTAACGGGCATTTTTTCGGTAAATATGCCTATGCTGTACGGCGAGGCGGTAGAAAGGCCCCTTTTCGACTACAAGAAGAGATGGTGAGGAAGTCGGACAATCAATCCTTATTTGCATGGATCAATAAATCTCCACATCCAACTTTGAGCGCGGTCGCGGTCGCTCTATACCATGACGAAGACTATGACGGTGCTCCATTAGGACATACTTCCGACAATAAAACTTTTGGGGTAATTTTTTATTGTCGGAAGTATGTCCTAGTGGCGCTTCCTAGATTACGCATCAAAGCTCATTTGACGGCGCTCAACAATGGGAAATAGGTCGCGGTTGTAGATTGTCACCAGCCCCGAACTCTTAGAATTCAAGATTTATAGCCATTTACTTTGAGAAACTTTCGGAGTGTGACGAGCCGTATGCTCGTGTAGAGGTTGGAACTTTCCCTATATTAAGGGGAGGTGACTAGCTTTCAGCAGCAATAATTCTCGAACACGATAACGGGGAGTGTATCGTGGTGCTTATCGTCTCATTCAAAAGCTTCGAAGTCGGCTCCGGCGCGGGGGAGCTAGGTGTTGATATAGGCCCAGAGGGAATCGAGTTCCTATCGATATAAAAAGCTTCACAAACTGTCGGTACTGGCAAAATCGAGCTAGACTCTGAGGTACGTCAGCATCGCACTAGTGAAATTTACTAACTAATGAAAAATAGTGTGTCTAGATGTTTTATTTTTATACACGCTGGCAGACACCCAGGCTCAGAGTGGGGTTGGACTGTGGACATACGGCTTGTGTATCGGGAGCTTACAGACAGCCAATTCTAGTCTCATCAGTTTCATGACTAAGACCCCGGAGAGGGACAATATCTGTCCGCTGCAACTACGCTCCTCGAAGCAGAACTGGCAGACAGATGCCTGGGACGCCATGGCCATATATCATGTCTACTGAGATCCCTGTGAACACAAGCTACCACGTGAGAATACAGTTCTAACAAGACGATCATCCAGACCTAGCGGCTACTGGCAAGCTCCATATTAGTATATGATGTGCCACGACAACAGGGAAACTCGACATATCAGGTCTCATGCTGAGATGATATATAGAGAAAAATTTAGCACATATGCAGAGGGACAGGCCACAGATGATGAGCAAGGATAGGAGTAAAAGCGCAATTGATGAAAATGTCGAGTTAAGTGAATGGAGGGAATAAAAAGAGGTTCCTAGTCCAAACTCCGAAAACTTACTGCTATTAAGTAGAACTGTAGTTTGTATTTTCAGAAACTAAGGCAAGGCGTTTTGAGCTTATGTTTCATTAAAAGAATAAACTATTAGTGCTATTGAGTACATATAAAATTAAGTGTGAAGTACATAGTGAAAGAGAAAAGTTAGCGGAGCACCCAGGACTCTAGAAGACTGAGTTCTGCCCTCACGTGTACTACGCTGTGACTTTCATTCACAATCTTAGGGGCTGCTGAACTAGGTGGGCAAGAAAAATCGAGCCTAAATATATTTAGATCTATAGCTACAGATAGCTAGGGGGTACCCTCTCTTTTTGCACCCCCATATTGACACTCCTACGGGGACCTATCTTTCATTTTTGATAAGGACACGGCCGAATCAGGAAGATACTGTGGATGAATAGCTATTTTTGGAGAAACCAACCCCTTTCGACCTGCCCTGTTTCCTGTCTGTTGATCGTCGCAGAACTATCCTATAAAGTACTTACTTACATTAGGTTTTCCACATCATTACTTCGTAATGTAAAAACTTCCGTCATAGCTGTTTCTTAATTATCTATCTTGATCTATGTTAAGCTACCACTCAGAGAAAGCTATCAGACAACAAGTTAGGTACAGACGGTTCTACATAAAGCTTATGCAATATATTGACCTATGCTACTACCACTACGAAGGTGGTATGTGTGCTGTCGGATCATAAGTACAAATCTTGCTGATATTGCGCTATGTTGATAGGTTTAGTTTATAAGATTATACGACAAGTATAACCTGTGGTTGGTTGGTTGGTTGGTTGGTTTGTCGTCAGCAAAATAAGAAGCCAAGGTCCGACTTCGGCGCTTCGAATTTGTTAGAATGGTGCTCCCAGTCCATAGTTAGTACAGCCTACATTGGTGTGGAACATTCTCTATGATTAAAACAAAATGATCAATTAACAATGCCTCGTACACTTACCGCAAAGGACTGCACTGAGATGTGAATAGGGTAAGATGTGCCTATCAACTATCTGGGCGTATGCGATCTTGTCACATCGGTACGGATGGTCTACTTGAGTCGATCTAGTATGTTTAGAATAAGGGTATGACCAATCGCATTATGTATTAACGTCTTCTCGGCAACATTGAATATGTACAGTGGAATTGTGACATAAAGAATCTTAAAACTTTTGCGCGCCTCCTTCACACCACCTTCCCTGAAAAGGTCCTCGAATCAATTCAGCGCTTTACGATGTGAGGGTAGCGTTGGGGTGGAGCTTGGTCTCGCCCTCGGCACCCTCCTGGATCAAGTCGAAAAAGGTCTTTCCGCTAGGGTCGTATCCAGGGACGTAGTGGACACCAAAATCCTGGAGGAAGGTGTTGTAGGTACCGGTGGGCTTGGTTGCGGCGAGGTAAGTGAAGGTAATGTTGCTGCCTCGGAACAGGTAGTCGTTAGGGTACGCGGCGATGATGCTCTGGTAGTCATCCTCGGGAATCCGAGGGTCGTGGGGGCCAGGGAATTCCAAACCGACGCTGTTGACAATCCATTGCGATTCAATGTTCTTGTACCTAACGATGCTCTGCTCTGTCTGCAGAGCGATGCCATCGTAGAGCTTCTCGAGGCGGGCAACATTGTTCCACTTCTTGGCAAAGCACTTGTTCTCCTTAACATATTCCTTCACCCAATTCACAGCAGCAACACCACTGTCAACTTCAAAACGATCCAACCTTTCCATAATGGTCAGCATTTACTATCAACGTGGATAAAAAGGATTTATCACTCACTGGGTGACATAAGGGGAGTTGGGTCGCACTGTAGAAGACTTCATTAGTATGGGGTTAGATCAGAATAGGGGTGGGAAGCGAGCGTACTGTCCCAGCCCAAGTCGTGTAGCAGACTACCGACAGCATGGAATTCAAGGTCAATCGAGTTCTTCAAAGTCTCGTTGGCATTGAAAATGGCAGCAGCGAAGAGCCATGTTCGGTGCAAGTGCTTGTAGAGGTAGGGTTGCAAGTCGTTGAACACCTCGATAAGTTCACGGGCGTCGCGAACGATTTGAGTGTCAACGACCTCGATACCGGCGACGATAGTGGTCGGGTACTTGGTACCAGGCTTGGCAGCTACAGCACCAGCGAGGGTGAGCGCGGAGAGGACACCGGAGAACTTCATGTTGACGGAGAACTGCACTTGAGAGGGAAGAGAAGGCGAGGTGATGAGAGAAGGAGTATTGATAAACTCGATAGGATTCTAGGCCTCTTTATCTACTGAGATCTCGGTCAACCTACGATCGTACGCCTATAGGCGCATTGCTAACCCATGCCCCCGGAAATGAGCGTTAGGTTAGATTGCAAGGCTGCCCATGCACGTGGGCAGCCTGTTGACGTAAGGCTTAGTACACATCTCAGCTGATATGCAATGGATATGCATATCTTATTTGCCTAGCTGAGGCATTTGTCAACTTCGTCTTGTCAATTATATTATTACTCAGACGACATGAACGAATTTGGATTAGGTACCTATTACTGTGGTGGGGACTGATATTGAATCTGCTTGTTGGCATTGACTACTCTCAGTACACTATAGTCTCGAATTTAAGCTATATTTTCATGACATTACGTGGGATCAGCTTTGCTAAGCAGCAACCCACAGCGTAGATAAGCTGGAGGATTTATTGCCGGGTGGAACGTGTAGTCTCGTGAAATACCTAATCATTTTCACAAATTGTAGAGATGTTCTAACAGGTACTAGTGTAGAATACCTAATGGCTTAACATTCACTGGCAGTGGTCTTGAGAGTAGCGGTCGTTTCGACTACTGCCCCTAGTAATTGTTACTCGCAGCTAGTAATCGTTACTCATAGACTGATTGTTACTTGTAGCTTACCGGTAATTGTCATGGTCGGTCGTAATTCCTGATTGTGTTGTCGCCATGGCTGTATATAGCGGTGATTGGTTCGCTGGGCAATCCAAACCGTCGATTGCTACCTACACTAGCTCATGCGATTTCAGCTGCGTGGTAGAGTTTTGTCAGCATTGCCTAAGGCGCCCCCTTTCCCCTGCTAGGTACTTAAGTAGCGCTTAAGTAACCTGCGACCATCTTGCCGATCTCGTATCTACGTATCAGTACCTAGGTATGATCCTCTCCACGTCTATCTACACTAGGTTAAGATGGTGTTGATATTTTGGGAGTGAGCTAAAATTGATGACGGTTACGCTACTATAGTGTAGTGTATAATTTGAAAATTTCTATAGACGTTAACTAATGGGCCGCGTGTTTGCTATACTCGGCACGAGAAGGGGTTTAGCATCGCGCTAACATTTACCAAACTACAATAGTAGAGAACCGTAAGCATGAACTTCGAAAGTTCCATGAGTGAAAGTACCGCCATCTGGAAGATTACTTTGAAAAGGAGAGTTTTGTTTACTATTCGCCAGCCTGATATGACAAAGATCTTCCTGTAAAAGTACATATTTTAAAAAGGGATGCTCCATACGGCAAGATCCGTCTCCTATGATACGTTAATTGGTCTGGTATCTAGTAGCACTTAAATAACGGCTATTATTCGAAAATTGATGCATGCCGCTGTGAAACGCCACGCTTACGAAAGGCAGCTTCGGTAAATGGGTAAGGTTGAAATCCTACCAACGCCAAGTTTTGTGCCAAGCTACAGCTGGCTAGGTTGCTCTCTTTTCTCGTGGCGGCGGCTGGACCCGAGCCGGCTCGGCCACACTGACCGTGATCCTGCCGATATACACTACCTAGCCCCCCCTAGTTTTAAAAGCTTGACAAAACTTGATAAAAGCTTGACTGTATTAGTGCTGAGCTAAAGATTTTCGGCGGACGTGGCAGTGGGGAATACGGTTGGGTCTCTGACGACCGGTCGCTGTAGACTAGAGAAAGCAAGGAGCTAGGAGGGATTTGCTGTGTGCGTAATGAAATACTCTAACAAAGGGGGATACAAAAGAGGATAAAAAAGAATCGTCACATAAATATTTAGTGTATTACACTATACAGGCCAAGCCTTCTCCAAGCCAAGGTTGACCGACACGGTGGACAGAGCAGTAGACTATATACTTTGTATACACGGTCGGCGCCATATCGGCTTACATGCCCATACCTCATCGACCTTCCTAAAGGGGCTTATCGGTTGCCCACTGTCATGTCATCATACACCAGCATGATCATCCGACCCGGCCGGATCATGTTATTGAAATCTGATGAGAGAATCTCTCACCGATTAACTTAGCCAAGATCTCTCGAGGAATAGTGTACAGTACCGTCCAGTGACTGTGTACGTAGTATAACCTGGTCTCCTTATTAATATTAGCATGGGCGTAATTAGTACCTGGTATAGGTAGCAATCCGGATCGTTATTTATGTGATATTGAAGTATTTGATTTGTATTTATGTGAATTGTAAGTAAAACCTCTATAAGTCCAATTCAATAAGCCACCCTAGGTCAAGAACTTATTGACCACCTCTGAGGTACTCATCCACGACACATAAGTCGAAGACAGAGCCCGAAAAGTCTAATACGTCTCCGCATAAGCCGTCTTAATAGAGTGACTCACACCCACCGTATCCGTCTTGTTCACCGGATCCGGGATCAGATCGTAACCCCACCACTTCTTCACGCGCTCCCTGAAGATCTCGTAACCAGCACCGATGCGAAGGATACGCATGTTCTCCACGTCGAGAATTGTTCCCGACCGTTGGTAGCGGTGATATCGCTGTAGCCCGTAATCCACAACCAGATCTGCAGCCGCGAATATTTTTGGCTCGATGTCTTCGACACGTAGTTTCTGCCCCGTGCCTGTGATGTTGGCACTGCTGCCGACCATCAATTGGTCGGCTTCGTCATTCAAGTGGCCTAGCTCCCGCAAAAACGGGCTCTCGCCTATGTTCATGCCGAGCGTCTCGCCTTTCGTCACGCGGAACCGGTTCTCAGGGGTAAGATGAGCGAGCATCGGGTGATCCTTCTTCAACGGCGCCACGGTGTTGAGTGATTGATCCATATCCACTGTGAGGACGCGAATCATATCCATTTTTTCGGGCGGAAGAATGCAGAGGTTTTCGAAAGCTCTGAAACTACCGATTACGCCGACCGTATGGCCGTACACCCGCTCTTTGGCAATGAAAGCCCGTTCGATGCCTTCATTGCTGGCCGACATGATGCCGTAGCCGAAGTCTGTGGGAACGATGATCACGCCGCCTGCTTTCAAACACTCGAAAGCTTCACGAGCGTCACGTTTATAGTCTGGCAAGACCCCAGGGGCCGGAATTACACGTGGTGCCATAGTGACGATGTTTCTTGAGTTAAGGCAAGGTGGGCTGAGGGTTAGGCGAGGTGAGCTGATGTCTGAGCTACTCACTTTGCATGCCGGAAAATGCTCCCTTAAAAGCGCGACGCGACATTCGGGCACGGGTTCACGCCCGACGATAGGCTACGCCACTATTTGACATATTGGACAACTAACAGATGCTGATTCTAGTTGGTTTCTATTTGCAATCGAAAAGCTGCACTCCTGTTTCCAAATTTTCTGTATTGACGACTTACTATAGTAGCCAAGATGAACATTCCTTGTTTCTGCTCAGGTTCGCCGGTAGACCAGTGTACAGCGTATTCTATACGAAGATTGATACTATAATAGCGACTTTAACAGCAACTTTATTTCCGATTTCGACTGTCACATGTCAGCGGGTGCCCTTCAACTTATGACCTTTACTTGATAATCCCTATACTAGTATGTATGCTCTCCCAACGGCTTGAATAGGTCAAGTCATTTATTAGTTTTGTGTTTGTACCCTTTAGCTGATATGATGTCTCTGCGCTAAACCGGTTATTGGACAGCCGAATTCACCGTGACAAAACATCAAACGCATTGATGACGTGATATTAAGCAGATAGGCACCTAGTGTATGAAAGTATGGTAGCGAATCCCCCCCCCAAATTTTATACACTGTTCACAGGTCCTGCACAGGGTGACCCTACACGGTATTCACAATCCTCCATTGGCCAAGATGGTAATTGTTAGCTTTGCGTATTTCAAGGATGGTTTAGTGTACACTAGTGTTTATGCGAACATCCCCACTCTATACTTCTCAACATCTTGGTTGTTGATTTGGATCTGATCACAATCGCCTAACTTTGCTACAACCGTTTCTGTACAGTACGGTACCTAGCAGCTTGGCTAATCGACCGTACAGTACAATTTTCGCATTTGTCCTAGTGTACTTTGTATATCATATCCGACATCTGAAAAGCTTTAGCCCCCACGCTGACAATTACATCCTTGGAGAACCATTGTGTATGTACATACTGGAGCACACTGCTTTAGCTCGGGTGCCGGTCACCGAAGACGGATTACGTTCCGCATGCCGACCACCGAAGAGAACTATTCCCTGTCCCGTACTGCCAAGTACACTACTGTACAGTACTAGTACTAGCAGGTCTTGGGTTACACTACTTAAGCTTAAGTATGCAGCGTACTAAGTGATGCAGGTGGCGTATAGCAGCACCAAGACGGCAACCAAGAGGAACATCTACCAGGGTTGATGACGGGAACCTAGACTAGCGTCGTGTACCTACAGTAGTGCGCCAGGCAAACCTCAGACTCGGCTATGAAATATCAAATATTGAACAAATTGTGAGGCACAGTTCTGTTTACAGATTTCAACGCAGCTTAGAAGCACCTTCTAGGTATTCCTCATTGGCTGTGTCCAGAATTACAGATCTGTTAGTAGCTGTCGTTGCGACGTAGACGACGGATGGTCGGAGAGTCGGAGATGGGGTATAGCAGCAAAAATGTCTAGAGCGCTCTCGTTTTTATGTCGCTCGCCCCATGTTACGTCTTGGCTTTGTCCCGTTACATGGCCTTCCCGTCTCTGGCGTCATAAAACGACGGGAAATATTTTGCGCCTCCGAAGCGCACAACTTACGACGCATCTTACGACGAAACCAACCTGAGCCGAGTTGATGACCAGCTGTTTTTACCATGCCCGACACTGTCACCCCGCCGGACACGGCATCTTTGACGGACGTGGAAGCTGTGGTAGAGTCGCCAAAGGCTGGAGGAGAGACGGAGAAGAAGAAAGAAGAGGAGGATGTCAACTTGGTAACTTGGAACGGGCCCGACGATCCAGAGAATCCGCAGAACTATTCTAGACGCCACAAGTTTTTCATCACGGGCATTTGGATCTATGGCAACCTGTGCGCCACACTCGCCAGCAGCATCTGGAGTAGTGGTGCAGCCCAGGTCAAAGCTGAATTTCATCAGAGTACAATCGTGGTGACACTGGGTATCAGCTTTTTTCTGCTCGTGAGCACCTCCTTTCCCCATCCGTCTTACTCGCCCGATACAAGGTGGAGTGAGTGATCAATGCAAGCAAGTTATCAACGTATTCTTGATAGGGGTTTTCGGTCGGGCCCCCATTATGGGGTCCTACATCAGAGCGTTTCGGTCGCAAGTGGCCCATGACAATAGGCATGCTTCTTTTCACCATCTTCACAATTCCGATAGCTGTCGGCAAGAACATCGAGACTCTCCTGGTTTCCCGGTTCTTGCAAGGCGCATTCGGTTCAGCTCCGTTATCTTTAGCCGCCGGTGGCGTCGTTGACATCTGGAGCCCGGCGCAAAGGGGTATCGCTATCGCCGCCTGCATTGGTACCATTTTTGGATCACCCGTTCTAGCCCCTATCATCGGTAATTTTGTCGCCGCGTCATATCTCGGGTGGAGATGGCTACATTGGCTCAGTGCCATTATGGGAGGTAGTGCAGTCTTGCTAGTTCTATTTGCCCTTCCCGAGACATTGGCGTCCAAAATCCTGCAGGCACGCGCCGCCAAGCTGCGTAAGAGTGGCGAGAGACCAGAAGCGAGGACGATTTTCGACAACAAAAAACATATGGGTATGGTGGATGTTGCGCGTATTTATTTCATGCGACCTTTCGCACTTCTAGCCACCGAGCCCATCCTCATCCTCATCACTATCTACCAGTCGTTTATATACGGCATTCTATACCTTGTGTTCGTGTCCTACCCAATCGAATATATTGAGATCCGCCATTGGTCACTGGGAATTAGCGCGTTACCCTTCCTCGGCTTGTCAGTAGGGGTCCTCTTTGGTGCTGCTGGCGTTATTTGGCACACCAAGACCAAGTTTGCGGCGACGATCCGGGCAAATGGGGGCAAAGTCATTCCGGAACAGCGACTACCAACTATGATTGTTGGGGGTTGTATCGTACCCGTCGGATTGTTCATCTTTGCCTGGACCTCGGCGCCCTCCATCCCCTGGCCCGGCCAAGTCATAGGTAGCATCCCTACGGGCGCTGGTATGTACATGATTTTCGTGCAGTGCTTCAACTATCTTGTCGATGTCTACGCTCCCATCGCGAATAGTGCTCTCGGCGGAAACATGCTGATACGGAGCTCTTTCGCTGCTGCCTTTCCACTGTTCGGGCCCTACTTGTACCACAACCTCGGAGTGGCCTGGGCAACGAGCACTCTAGCCTTCATAAGTATTGCATTGATACCCATCCCCATCATCTTCTACATATATGGCGGCCGAATTCGCTCGTGGTCCAAGAATAGCGTTTCTACGATTTAGAACGACAATCCAAACCGGCCAAAAGACGAGTTGATTTATTATCATGTTTGGGAGCGGATTTTGTTACCTTTTCATTAAATTTATAGATGCATTTCTGCAATATGCATAGAAATCTTGCCAAAGACAGGTATAGTTGGAAACCTAAGCGAAGCTTCAGAGTCTGTCTATGAGCAAGCAAGTCTAGTGGCGGAAACATTGCCATTATTTTCGGGCTTCTTGATACCAACTAGTTGGCCACGTACTGTTTCAGAAGTGTGTTCTAGGTGAATACCATGCATGGGCGGAGTTGACGGATACTGAGGAATTGGATAATTTGCCTTTGCTATGCTTTGTACGTGTGTGTTTTCAAATACAATACTAGTATATCCAACGTTCAGGCATAGATGGCATGACATAGAGGCGCCACAATTAAAGGTTTATTAAACAAGCTAATTATAGAGATACGTGCCCGAATAGGTTAACATATTGCCCAGCCCCTATTCTGCCTCTACTCTGTTTCAAGGATTTTAGAGTATCAACGATACTTACATAGATCGATTGAATCAATCAAAGTTCAACTTGAGAATCGCTTAATATTGACAGTAATGACTCAACAGGGTTGAAGCTCTCTATGGAATAATTTAGTCTAGTCTAACGTATGTATGCTCAAGTTACCAGGTCCATATCTATTTGCTAGCCATTATGGCTTACCAACGTATATTCAGTCCCATCTATTCCCCTGTGCGAAAGCTCCTTGCCAGAAGTCCAAGTTGAAGTTACTCCAGTTAATGTTACTTGCCAATGGCCCTGAAGCTAGATCTAGTTGTGACTGTGAGGCGGGAAAAATTGAGCCACCAGGTTGATAAACGGGAGACGAGGGCGCAGAGATCAATTCCATTCGCTCCGGATCCGGCGCGAAACCCCCAAAACTTGTCGTGTCTACAGGTCGCCTGGCCTGGCCAAAATCCTTCTCGTCATGACGAGATAGCCTGAGCCGCGAGAAATCCTGGCTTCCCCTGCTTGAAGAACCACAGGCTTCAAACATGTCTGGCGTAGGGTTACGTGATGGTTCTGCTGTCGGCCGACGACTGTCTTGGTTTTGCTGTGAGAACTCAACCTGTGCCTGAGACCTGAGCAATGGTCTCATAAGGGCTTCCGCCAATGCTTCCAGGGTTCCTAAAGCCCAGGCAAGACCCTCGCTGAGGCGAGCGTAGAAAATGTGCGTTAGGTTGTCATATTGCAGCATTTCAAGCTGGTCGCGTATACCTCGGAGTAAAGAAACGTCGGCGAGGGCTATCGCATCGAATTCGTCGTTCGTGGGGTGGTTGGCGAGATGGAAAGCCACAAGTTCGGCAAAGGCTACCATCGGATATCTCCGGAACATTCTAGCCAGCAGCGCGAATCGGGCCGTAGTAAGAGGCGGTTTACACACTTCAAGTATCAGCCCGAGACTCGACCGGGCAAGATCACGCATCCTGCTCAAGCTTTGCTCGTTGTCTTGGTCACACCGAAGAACGAGAATTTGTGATACTTGGTACCCGTACAGCAGTTCTATTCGCAATAGGTCTGTATCTAGTGTGTCATTTGCCGATGACGGAGATAGTAGTCTGGCATGAGTCTGAGCGAACCTGTCGATGGAACCGGTCACAAATCTCATCTGGAGAAGACGTGTCTCTGTAGTGGCCTGGGCCGCCCTCGAACTATAGAGATTCAAGTAGATCTCCTCCCAGATTGTCATCAGGTGGTCGAAGGCGTCACTGATGGGGTGGTCGTCATCTGCGTGGTTGCGTTTGGGGCCGATGTGTTGGTCCGAATCAAACAGATGTAGATCACACGGCTGCCCTGTCATGAAAACGCGTACTTTATCCATGGCATAGAGAATTCGGTAAAGCCGGCCCCTCACATCAGTCATATCGGCTCCTTCGCTCTGGTAACGATCTTTCGATCGGTGAATACCCATCAAACGGCCAACTTGACAAGCCGCCTGACACACTCTCTCAGCTGTGGCGTTGCTATAGAATTCTTGAGCAACCAATGTCTATCGCAGACAGAATCAGTAAAGAGGCTGGAATCCACTGCGGATTAGTTGGACTGGGGGCTTGAAATACATACCAGAGTCATCAGTGCCTGGAGGCTGACAATGTTAGGGGCCTTGAAAGCATCGAGATTCCCGATAGCTCGCTCACAGTTTCTCAAGAAAGACGGCAAGATGTCATCGTTTGGTACACGGGATGTAGAATGTGAGGCACGACCGGTTTTGATTTCGAGACTGAGTTCCAGAAGGATGATATTATTAATAATGAGGGCGCGTGCTCTGCTATCTTGAAGCTGTTTATCGCTGTAATGTGCATCTACGGCATGACGCAAATCGTCATCATCGAAGATGGGTGTTCGCGTGTTGATATTGCGAAGATAGCCGTCGACGAAGAGATTGACCATCAAGCGAGGAGGGGTAGTGAGGGGGCTCATATCGCTAGATATGACGAACTCATGATGCGGTAATATAAAGGGGAAATCATCTAGCTTCCTCTGTAGTGTGGCTCTCGCAGCTGGGTCCTGGAGCTTACGAGCAACTTTTCCCCCTCCGCTCCCATGATCGTCGCCTTGTTGATCAGAGTCGGCGAGAAGACTTTCCACTTGGCGTAATAGAGACTTGATTAGGACGAGGGGCGCTGGATAGCTATACAGACGCTCGCCACCATGATCCAACTCCATCGTTTCACTTAAGGGCTTCTTGACAACCTGGGAGTCCTGTGAAGCGCGGTGATCACCCTGAGCGGGATGCTGAAAAAAGTCCAGCAGTCCCGATGCCAAAAGCGGCAGGGCATCATGGCTTGTGTGGTTAGAATGAGGAGGAGAATATGAATGTATGGCATGTGGACAGGGTCGTATGGTAATCTGTCGGGTTATTTCTGTGAGTATACCCAATGTGTTACTAACATCGTTGAGCTGCTTTAATACGTCAGAGAAATCATCGCGCCTAAGTAATCAGTTTGACGAAGACTTCCCCTAACTAAGGGATGACTTACAGCTGTTTCACATGGTTGACGCGCTTAAGTGTATTGGACGAGTTGCACTCAATGCCACCTTTCCGGCAATTTGAACATTCGGGCTGAAGGCGATCGCAGCGGACTTTGCGGAGTCGACACTGGTTGCAAGCAGCGGGGGGAGGGTCATTTTGCTCTTCTCGATCACTGGCAAGCCGCGGGCGTTTTTGCCTGGTATCTGTACGTGTAGCGGAAGCAGAATCACTATCCGGGCCTGGCCGTGGCGCCTGGGCATCGCCCCCTAAGGAATTCTGTCTGGAGCCAAACATCTTGGCTAGTTTAGAGGCGTCAACTAGAATGAGGAAAGCTAGGATTTCCCGCTTGGCGTAGATTCAAGACTCCAGCTAATAAGCCTATTTGGAAGTACCTACAATATGGGAGGCGAAACTAACATGTTAGTATGGGTAAGCAATCACGTAGTACTAGACTTGGCGGCATTGTTATATTGATTAGTGAGAATGAATATAAGCAGCGCATTAGTCATAGTCCTTCCGTTAGACGAGAACTGCTCATTTAATAAGCATATCTGAAGCTATCTGACTGTACTACATATTGATAAACCCTCCTAGTATACCTAAACCAGCAAGATCTTGCTAAAAACCCCTGCCTTGTAAGCTGTTGTCTACGACTGCATAGCCGCTGCATATATGCAAGCAAGGTAGTATGAGTTGTTTTAGATAACGCAAAAGCTATAATTATTGCCTTTATGAGTAATTCGCGAAACCCAGGAGCACAACTCGGAGTCGGGAGATTAAATCCTCTTTATTCCGTATGCCGGAATATACCTTCAGATATGCCGACCTCAGCCACTTCTGCTACTCATTTTACCCAGCCCTCGCCACTTCAAGTACTACTAGTAATTTACTTTTCGTAACTTGTCAGCAACACATCACGGTAAAGGGGGAGTTGTCAAGTATCTTGCATTAACGCCATGAAACTTGTAGTCGTGAAGAAAATACGGTTTAGGTAGCTACAGTAATGAAAATGACACGACACTGTTAGAGAGAGCTGCCGCGGGCGGTGTAACATATCATTGGTCTTTGCGTGATAGCACCCCTGACCCATTGGAACCCTGCGAGACCATCAGGGGTGACGTTGACATATGCCGACTCCGTAGTCCCAGTCGGCTTATTTACCGGGGTAGGTGGGACTTTTTCTATCTGACGTGCATCAGACCACAGGCGGTAGTGCGATAATACGATAATGCGCACGACGGTCGGGTCTGTCTCGACCCGCTCTGAAATATACGCTTCTCCAGATACCGAAGGTGTTCTAATGCAACCCACTATGCGCCTCGTGCCACGGACGCATACACCCGAAGTTATGCATGAGCATGCATTCACGTGGCGAAGGGACGGACGGCCGCGGGCGGGCGAACAGAGATAACTCCAAAATCAACGATTGGGTAGCCTTGACGTATCTTTCGCTTAATCATTATATGAACTATGGCGTGATATCTACTAATATCTACTGAGTATACTACTAGAGTCCTACTGAGTAAAATCAAATCCGAACCGTGGGGTCCAGGAAGAAGGGCTCAGCCTCCTTCCCGTCCGCCTTCCAAGCCGATTGGTCTTTGGCCTTGAAGACCGAGTTACTCAGCATGGCCCGCTGGTACGCTCTGTCAGCCAAACGTCCCCTCTCTTCAACACGCCTGCGGTATGTTTCAAATGCAGGGCTCGTCAATGCAGCAAACAAAACACGCGGGGCCGTGCCGATCATAATGGCTCCCTTTTGTCCGAATCCAAATGATGTCAGCATAAACGCTTTTATGCCAGGAACGGGTATCGGCTCGGACGGGTACAGAAGATGCGGGAAGGCTTGCAGGGCCCCGTCGACATCATCCGCATTCCGGTTCCCCGGCACTAGCCCGTGCTCGAGTATCTGCAAGCATCCGTTCAGCATCCACGCCCCTGCGGCACCCTTGGGGTGGCCTGTAAGATACTTCTGGCACACTACAAGGAGCGGGTTGCCCTCAGTGCGGCCGAGGTGTGCCATCTGCTCGTTGATGACGGAGCTCTCGTTTTTATCGTTGGCCTTGGTCGAGGTACCGTGGAAGGATGCCACACCGATGTCGTCGATAGTCAGTCCCCAGGCGGCCAAGGCTGCCCGCATAGGCGAGATGGATGGGTTGAGCTGGCGGAGATCTCCGTTCCATAGCCACTGGGCATTTGATTTCCGGCAAGCCACTTCTGACTCAATTATCTCACTGTGAGAAGCATCTTGGCCACCAGCACACTGTGATAACCGCCACTCCTCGATCCTGGCAAATTCCTGTTCTAGTTTTGATCGACGATAATGGAAGTCTAATAGTGGTGACTGTGAAGCCCCATGGGCCTCCCGTGCCGCTGTTAGCACGCCCTTCCCTGGTGCCGGCACGGACCGACCCACGCCATCGCCCGCTAGCTGCGTATAGGCCACGACGCCATAAATGGGGAGACCCATCTCTAGGGCTAGTTCGGCACTCATCACAATCTGGACACCGCAGCCGGCAGACTCCACAAAGCCGGCACGCGAAGACGCCGTCGGCCGCGACATTTGGGATGGGAGGAAGCCTTTGGCAATTTCTTGCTGGGCCACCATGGTTGCCTTCATATTGCTGAATTCAGTAGACAGCTCTTCTTGTAGATCATCCGTGCCGCCCACGAGAGCGATCTTAACGCCCCGTGACCGAATGCTGTCACAAGCAATATCTAGAGATTCTACAGCTGTTGCACATGTGCCCGTCGGGGTCTTAAGCGGCCCCGTAGCACCGAAAAGAAGCATGTTAGTCCAAGCAGCCATTGAGTTTAAAAATGTCTCTTGCAGGATGTCGCCTTTCACGGGGTTGTCACGGTAGCGGCGACGGTACACTAGAAAACTAAGTTAGCTAACACTCTCAAGGATGGTGAATCCAGAAATTACTTACTGTCGCGTGTAGATTTGAGGCTACCGGCACCAGAGCCTATGTAAATACCCAGTTCAGAAACATGGATGTACTTGTAGAACTCAAAGGGATCTTCGACGCCGGCACTGAACATGGCCTCGCACACACAGCAAAGCACGTACAACGTGACAGGATCAACTTGGGCGATGATGTCTTCTGGGATTCCATAAGTGGCTGCATTCCAGCCTTTAGGAACCTGTCCAGCTACAGACTGGTGGCCGCTGGTCGATCTGGGAACGAGGAATGTAGCACCACGCTTGACTATAACAGTCCAGTTCTCAGAACCGGAACCTTCTGGGAAGATGCTGACTTTGTCTCCATGTCGAAGCTCAAACGATCGCGCGAGAGACTCCGACGTGCTAAATGCCGGGAGGTCTTCATCTAGTACGACTTCTTCGAGGAGTTCTTTCTTTGCCGGGTCGTATTCATCGAAACCTTCGGGCTCCACAAGTCGGATACCCGAATGGTTTAGAACATACTCTCCGTAGCGCCCTTCGAACTCATCCTCTTGTACCGGCTTCCCGGATTCTACGTCTAGCCAGCCGGCATACGGCTCGCCATTGACTGGGCCGTCCTGGTGCTTGATGAGGCCCATCATCCAAGCCATCTCAGTCAGGCCATTTTGGTCTAGCTTGCCTAGACTCTCCTTCTGCCACCTGGTACGCGAGGAGCCTAACGGCCCAAGCTCGGAGAAGCCAACGATGACTGGAGTACGGCTTAAGTCCACCATGCCTGCTAGACTTTGTAGGCCTGCCGTCATATCTTCATGCGACGACAACTTCGGGAATCCTTGCCGAATGTTGGAACGTTTCTTTTGTGCCACCAGTTGAGCTGTATCTGTGGTAGTAGTAGGCTTCGACCCCTGAAGAACCTCATCGTGTTTCTTCCTCTCAGCGGTGATCGCTTGCCGCTCGCGTCGCTTATCTGTGATACCCTTTCTTATGGCCGTGACTTCTTCTTTAAGATTCTGGAAGCCCATAAGTCCACCACTCAGTTCAGCGTAGACCGGTTCCAAGTCCGACTCCGTGATGATCGAGGGGCAGAGCAAGGCAAGAAGATTGAAAGCCATCTCCCCAGCCGTGAACGTCATGACACCAAGTTTTTCGATACCTTCTGCGACGATATTGTTGGCGTTCATAAGGCCAGTTCCCCGCGTCCAACCGATGACAGCGCCAATAATAGAGAGATAGCTGGACCAGCGCTCTGATTGATAGCGATTAAATAGAGTCTCAAGCCCAATTTTAGACTCTGAATAAAGGCCATCCCCACCGAAATCGCCATGGTTAGGCGAAAGCGGTAAAAGTACTGTCGTCGGCCGTCCGGTGAAGTTTCGCTTTTCCTTCTGTCGCTTGATGCATCCGAACAATCGTAGTACGTTGGTCAGCATAGCTCGATGCGCTAGTTCGGATCGTGCATCAATGTCGTCAATTTCGCGACCTGGTTCTGGGATCGCAGCAAAAGGAATCACGAAATCGAGATCAAGTCCCAATCCCTTGCCGTTATCGTATATGTGTGCGACTAGGTCCTCGACATCCTTCTTGCTTGCGGCGTTGAATGGAAGGAGAATAAGTTCAGAACCACGCGCTCCAACTTCTTTATAGGCCTGAGCCATAGCAGGCCCAGAAGAAGCTGGTGTGCGACTTGTCGTAACAATCACTCTTGCGCCGCCGGCTAGCAGACCGCGAACCACCTCCATACCAATAGAGCCGGCACCGGCGCCCGTGACAAGAGCCGTCTTGCCCGCATAGCTAATTCCGGACGTATTCCCTACGAAGATAGCATCGAGATATGTATTTGTAAGCTGGCGATCGTACTGCCATGCTCCGCTGCTTTTCCGAAGACAATGGACGAAGCTACTGCACGGCCCTTTACGGCGTGTTGAGCTCACAACATCGTAGTAGGTGGCTGGGCCAGGCGTCAAGTTCGAGTTTGTAGAACGTGGCTTTTCACTGTAATTTATTTGACCTTCTTCGTCAACAGACGTGTGTGGCGCCATTGCTGGCTCTGAGAAGCGAAAGACGGGCGATATGGCCCCTTGTGTGCTTGGCTTTGATTTTAGGAGATCCTCTGCCATCTTTCTGGCTGGACCGGTCTTTGAGCGATGTCGCAGCATCATCTCTAACTCCGATGTCCACCTGTTCGTAAGTGCTTGGAGCCGCTCTGTTGTGACGGATGTGTTGTCTTGCTGTAGGAGCCGGGCTACATCCTCGCGCGCCCAGTTCCACCACGAGGAATATCGCCGTTCTTTCAAGGGATCGAATATGCCCTCCATTCCCAAGTAGAACTCTTCCCCAAGCTCTGCATAGACTTTGTCTAGGTGTTGTTGAAGTTCGTCGCTATTCTGGATCTCAGTGGCTGCATTCGGCGTGAGATCGACGCCAAGGTGCTGGGCGAGAACCTGTAGTTGTTTCCGCAAAACCGAGTCCTGCTCGTTCTTGAGTTTTTGGAGGCTAGCATCGTCTACCATCACAGCAGTTCCTTGTGAGCCCTGCGATCCTTGGCTCGAGGACGGTGTGGGTAATGAAATGCCAGAGTGCTTGGCGTATCGAGTGACAGCCAGGTCGAGAAATTCGTGTACCTGGGTGGCATCCGATAACCGAGAAGATGGTTCTATCGTGACACAGAAGCACTGAACCGTCGTTTGGCTATTTGGTCCCAGCCCCCAACGCGTTTCTAGGTACGTCGCCATTTCTTTTTGGCCAAAGCCACCAGGCATCTTGGATGAAAGAAGCCGCTCAACCAACCGCTTTGATGACTTCCCAAGTTTCCCAGAGAAGCCAGAGGCGAGCTTTTCGCCAAGGCTATCTAGAGAGGTTCCCTCACTACCATCGGGCATATCGCCGAATTCTGCTCCGAGATCACCGAGAAGCTCATTTTGAAGCGTAGATTTACCTGTGGCAAAGGGTTAGGCCTTATGATTTATTGCGGATATCGGAAGAGATTAGCCTGACTTACCCGCTGATAAAGATTGAATTGTTTCACCAAGAGGCACTTCATCGAATGCCCGCCTCATTTTCTGTGCTACTAGCGCTAAGACAACATCGGTGGGCGTGAGCGCCGTGTCGACGGTGCTCGCCGCAGTGGGCGGTGGAGACGCGACAGCGACAGCAACAGCGACAGGAGGTGCCGCTAGAACTTGAACAGGTGCCACGACCGCCACCGCGGGCGTGGTCTGAGAAGGTGTCGGGATGGGAGGTCCCGACTTCGCTGGAGATGAAGACTCATTTTCTTCATAGTCATAGTATATTTTTCGCGCGTCGTCAAGGTTCGTAATGCTCAGGAATTCGCGCTCGATGGATTGCGCCACATCTTTTGCACCAACGAGTATCTTGGCGGATTTCTTGGCCATTGGCGCCAAGACACCGGCAGGCCCTACCTCGATGACTCGTCGAACATCTCTATTTGAAGCCAGGAGCTGTTCTTGTGTATTTATCCTTCGATGCTCGTTAGAATCTGCACTCGTGGAAAACGTCTGAGGAGGGGTACGAGTTGAATTACCATTGTACAGGAAAAGCAAATTGGTAACTACACGAGGTTTAGGTCAGTCGTCCACTGTTCACAGAAAATTGATGTACTTCGGTCACGAAGAAGGAGAGTGGAAATCTAACGTTAAAAGCTCTATCAACAGATTATAGGCCATCTGTTGCTTTGAATCCCCCTTCTTCTCTTCAACGACTGGCCTTGGGCCGGCAGCGGCAGTGACAACAGTCATGATGGGCAACTTGAGTGTGCGCTCGGCACAAGCCTTAACCTCGCGGAGGAAATAACTAACAAAGACAATGGGTATATATAGTATTGGTGAATGAGGGTAATTCAAGTGGTTAGGGTGATTGCAAAATGTTCATGGGAATTGTTCACTATGTTCTGGATTTGCACTCTTGAGGCAGTATCACATAGGAGATATAGTAACGTGGTAGCTAAGTTCAGGCCTTCAAGTAGAGTTATACTGCTCCTCCGACTAAGATATTTGGGTCTATACACACAAGTTTGATACGCGAATTCCGAGTAGGTGCATAGTAGACCTGCTATCACAAGAGCCATCCGTAGTAGAAAAGGCAGTAATCAACAACGTCATATTTGGACCCCTGTTCTCCGGATAAGCAGTACCTCAAATCAAACGCAATAACGCAAAGGGGAGGGCTTAGACTTCTCTGAATGATTTGAAAAGGCGGGTTTGCCCATGTCTCGGTGCTGGTCGGTTACGCTGCGGTAAGCCATCGCCGGTCGGGTTTCGGTGGCCGCTACCGAATTCGGCCACAAAACTACGACGGGGTGGTTAAGAACCCAAGCCGACCGGTGCAAAGGACTTGCGATGATGACAAACAGTAACATTTAGTGGAGAGTTTCAAAGATTTCAATTGATGTCGTATACTTAAAAAGAATGGACGCGAAATATCAGCCGAGGGCAAATGGCCCTCTGCCAAATCAAATGCATCGTCACCATGGCTTCTGATACTGCTCCCAAAGTAAACGGCACAAACGGCGTTCAGGCCGTGAAAAAGCCTTTAGGCGACGTCTTGCACATCATCGACAGTCGAACGAGACAGCACTATACCGTTGATGTGCACCACAATGCTATCAATGCCACTGATCTGAAGGTGATAACGGCGCCTAAAGATCATGAGCATCCGGAGTACCAAAACGAACAAGGACTCCGTGTTTACGATCCTGGCTACTCGAACACGCTAGTCAGCGAAAGCAAAATAACTTATATGTAAGTCTACACCCTTTGAAGCCCCGAAACCTGAGTTTGTAGAAGTTATAATTTTTGTTGTATTCTTTTTAACAACGTAACCAGTGATGGTCTTGAGGGCACCATTCAATACAGAGGCTACTCGATCCATGATATAATAGGCAAAAAGAAGTTTGCAGATCTCTCCTACTTACTCATCTGGGGGAGCTGGCCATCGGCAGAAGAGGCGCAAAAGTACCAAGTGCGTCTGAATGACGTTCCTCTCATAAGCGAAGAAGTTTTCAACGTGATTAGATCATTCCCGTAAGTGATGCGTATGTAGAGTCCTCGCGATTGAAATCAGTCATGGCTGATTGTGGCTTTTGCTGGACAGAAAGAATGGGTCTATCATAGGAATGATGATTGCCGGGCTCAGTGCCCTCCAGTCAGCCGACATGGACGCTGTCCCAGCCCACGCAGCTAAGAACCTCTACCTCGGCCAGCCGAAGAACGTAGATGAGCAAGTGATCCGGGTACTGTCAAGCTTGTCGATGATCACAGCAGCGGCTTACTGCCACTCCTCAGGGAAAACCTTTACTCCTCCCAGGAAGGACTTCTCCTACGTCCAGAACTTCATGTTAATGACGGGGCTTGTCGACGAGAGCACAGGGGAGCCGAACCCGCGCTACGTCGATGTAATCGAGCGTTTGTGGACAACGGTCGCAGACCACGAAATGACGTGTTCCACCGCGGCTCTGCTACAGACTGCATCCGCATTGCCTGACGTAATCTCGTCTCTGATTTCTGCGATCTCTGCCACTTATGGCCCGTTACATGGTGGTGCCATCGAAGTGGCATACAAGAGTATTGAAGCGATCGGGAGTGTCGACGATGTGCCGGCAAAGATCGAACGCGTCAAGGCGGGCAAAGAGCGTCTGTACGGCTACGGTCACCGTGTCTATCGTGTGACCGATCCTCGCTTTACTTACATCAGCGATATCCTGAACGAGCTGACAGAGGAAGCCTCCAAAGATCCGCTATTGCAGGTAGCCTTTGCGCTAGATCGTGCCGCTGCTCAAGACGAGTACTTCATCTCGAGAAAACTGCGACCCAATGCCGACCTTTTTGCTGCATTTGCTTATAAAGCGCTGTAAGCTTAGCCCCTTATCTGGACCAGAGAGAAAATAATTAGTGTGCTGACAAGTGACTACGTACGATACAGCGGGTTCCCATCCAACTTCATTCTCCCAATTTCGGTTGTATCAAGAACGCAGGGCTTCATGGCTCATTGGAAAGAAGCAATGGGTTCGTAACTTTCCATTCTATTGTTTAATCTCATGTGTCTCTTTCTTCTATATATCTGGCTGACTTATTTCGTACAGAGGGAAAACCCCGTATCTGGCGCCCAGGTCAAATATACACTGGCAATCTGGACCAAAAGGAGTAGGAGAGTGGCTGAAAACTGAGATTTTGGCATGTTTGCTTGGTCGAATTGTATCCATTGGTAGCATCTGTTATAACATTTTCAATAGACTATTAAAAATACAGCATGAAGTTTACACAACAGTCATGTGTTGTGATATATATCTCTTTGCTATTACCTTACCGTGGAGCGCCTCTTATGCCATTAATATATACAATAAGACTACAATCCAATCGTCCACCAAGTCATTTGTTGTAAATCGTTCTATTTGATTACATATAGGATAAAGTCCACACTTCACTAAGGACTCTTCCTTTCCTGATAATCTTCTAGTTTTTCAGAGCGTAAGCAAGCTGATATTACAGCCGTTAAACTGAAAATAGGAGCACCCGTTAACCTCTAAAGGTGTCTATGCTACGGATGATGTAGTCTTCGTTCTGGACGAGTGGATTCACAGGCGCGTATATTAACGGTCACTACATGAATACAATCATGGCCGAAGTAATCTACTACGCCCATGCAGTGATGTCAAATCTAAAGATCGATGTGCAGCATTATTTCCCAAAACATAATTCAAACTCACATTTGACTAATAATACAACGGTGGAACCTATGGCTGACAGATGGGATGGAAGATTTAGAGCGAATAGCGTTGAATGAATGTACATAAAACCTAGTCTAGCTAATATCGGTTAGGTCAGTTTTGATGTTAATACCCTATCTACACTAGAATAGGCGACTGAGTCTGGTAGCATTCTCGCAGATCTTGAGCGGTAAACCCTCCTGTGACTCGGCGGCCGGCGCCCGAGCATGTTGTTACCTCTGTGTGACTAGCGATGACTGTCCACTGCGCTCCGGTGTTCGGCAAACATGACAAAAGACTTAAATTAAATCAAATATGCACCTCGATGAATCGCATTGTCTCACTGCCTGAAACTCGAGATTGCCGGGCCCGAAACACTGAAGTCCGCCTGGTGAGTGAGTGAGTAGGAGATAGAGTCTAGCCTAAGCTCGACTCTCTGGTACTGGGGGTAAGCCAGATGTCCTGTATGTGATAATCTATATGACAACCGAATGCGAATATGAGGCGTTGAACCAAATTGAAGTTGTAACATCAACCGGGCTCGTGTCTAATTGCATAAATAGTGCACAAGGATATTGTAGAATCTGCCGCTCTAAGGCAAGCGACATCATCTCATACCATCACGTTTGAATATTTTCACAGCGCTAACACGCCCACATCTTGAACACGATGGCGAAACACAGCTCAGACGAAGTGTTCGACGAGACCAATAATGAGGACAGTGGCGTGACCGCGACCCTGTGCAATTGGATCGTCGGGCTTGAAAAGAAAGATATCCCAGATGAAGTGCTGGAGCGGGCCAAACACCTTATTTTAGATGGCATCGCATGTGGCCTTGTTGGCTCTCACGTCCCATGGTCCGAGCAAGCGGTCGATGGTATACTGAGCTACGAGCCCGAAGGCCAATGTAGCCTTATAGGATATGAAGAAGTCAGTCTTCTTCTTAATCGAAATGCATACTATTAGCTGACTAGGTGGCGTTCAGAAACTAGGGCCCCTCGCAGCGGCTACGTTGAATGGTGGCTTCATCCAAGCGACAGAGTTGGACGACTATCACAGTGTTGCGCCCCTGCATTCAGCTAGTGTGGTACTTGGCTCTCTCTTCGCTGCTGCGCAAGTAAAGAACGTTAAGGTCCGTGGATTTGCGTTTAATGGACAAAGTCACGAAGTCCTGGAGCCGGGTCGCACAGTCTCTGGAATTGATTTTCTCATCGCCGCCATCGCGGGGTTCGAAACTGGCCCTCGCTCAGGCATGGCAATTCATGGGACAGATCTCCTAGTCAGGGGGTGGCACTCTGGTGTTGTATTCGGTTGTCCTGCAGCTGCTGCCGCATCTTCGAAGCTTCTCGGTCTATCAGCCGCGAACACCGAGTCAGCCATCGGCATTGCCTGCACCCAAGCCTGCGGCCTAATGGCAGCACAGTTTGAGGGTATGGTTAAGCGAATGCAACACGGAATTGCAGCCCGCAACGGTCTCTTCGGCGCTCTCCTCGCCCGCAACGGCTACGTTGGCATCAAGAAAGTTTACGAGCGTAAATATGGTGGCTACCTCAACATGTTCAGCCAAGGTAATACCAAGACGCCCCGGTACGATGTACGGGAGGTCGTTGCAGGGCTTGGCGACGTGTGGCATACTTCTCGTATCCGTTTCAAGCTACACGCTTGTGTTGGTGGCTGCCATGGGCTGGTAGAAGCGGTAGAGAGCCTCCAGGAATCCTATCCGCAGCGCTTTTCAGGCGAGGCCTTCAGTAACATAAAAAGCATCAAAGTCGGTCTGTCAGAAACCATCTTTCACCACGATGGCTGGGCACCCCATGAGAGGCCGCTAAGCAACACTGGCTCACAAATGTGCGCTGCTTACATTAGTGCAACACAGCTAGTCGATAGCCAGGTCCTCATCGCCCAGTTCGCAGATAGCCAATTGAACCGTGATCAAGTTTGGGAGCTTGTAAACAAGACGACCTGCCATCATGACGCTCAATTCGACAAGCCGAATCATCAGTGCGGCGCCCATGTTGTGGTCGAATTCGACGATGGCACCACCGTCGAGGAGACCGTCCAGATGCCAAAGGGTTTCGACCCGCCAATCACGAACGAGGAGATCCGAGGAAAATATCGGAAGTTGGCTGCCTCGGTGATTGACCAGGAGCGCATAGAAAAGATTGAGAAATTGGTTTTGGGGATAGATCAACTTGAGGACGTGTCGGAACTTCTCCAGGTACTAGCGAAGCCTACGAAGAGTGCAGTATGAATTAGAATAGGTAGATTAAACACGATAGATGAATAGATGCCTATATGATAGACAGATAAATCAGCTAATTGCGGAGCGACGTTAGCCTGTAGATACTTGTTGATCTAGATCTCAAACGAATGAAGACAACAAGGATGTTGTCTACTATGTATGCGCGCCACGTTTTCCACCGATTACTCTATAGAATTCAGAACTCCCCTGTAAAAGCAAATAATCATAATCATTTGACCGTTTCTAGTGAGATTTACGTCTTTTCATTTTTCTATCGTCTATGTTACACCCCCGCCCCCTTTTACCTTGCCACCCTAGCCTCAATTTCTTTTTTGAGACGACTTCTCATAGCGGTGCTAATTCTGTACACATACCTACCCAGGTATTGTGAGAGAAGTAGAAGTAGAAGTCTAAGATAAGTGTGTTGGTGTTTGTGGGCCCAGCCCATACGGACCGACACTCTGCACTAGATATATCTAAATAGGTTTAAGGTAGGGTTAGGAAACAGGGTTATCTTGGGTAGTGCAGTTGATCTGCAAGGCCCCTTGTCAGTCGCTATCACCCCTGAAACATATCAATGAAATTGCTCGCAGGTAAGGCATCGAAGTCCGGCGCGTCCAGAGTTGCCATGATCTGAGCAACTTCAGTTTTGGGCAATTTGAGTTCCAGATTGCGAATAGCCTTTTTCCGCACGAGAGGGAAACTCTCTGCATTGCGAGCTGGATGACCTAGAGGGAATTCAAGTCTTGTGTTAAAGTCCGTTCCGTCCTTGAGAGACACGTCGATGGAGCAGCCAACACTGCGGATCTCGGGATTGTGATAATCCCGCGTAAATTGCACGTCTTCCTCCATAGTTATAATAGACCGCAAAGCCTCTACTCGAGGATCCTTGGCAAAGGGACTGTCGTCCTGGTAATCTTCCGTCTCAACCTCGACGCCATTCTTCAGCAACACCACCGCCATGATATACCTTAGGCAGTGATCTCTGTCTGCTGCGTTGTGCAGCGGGCCCTTTTGTTGATTATGATCATGGCCGCTTCTTGAGTGCGTACGTGAATGCTCTTAATATCCTGGATAGGATCAAGGCCACGCTCCTGCAGCTTCTTGCTTGCTTCCATCGTGGCCTCTACCGCAGTTAGGCCGTGGCCTTCGGCAGTCAGCACCTTGAAGATGGCATTCTCAACCACCCAAGTGCCAAATGGCCTCGGGAGTTCAAATGCGTTGCCCTTGTTTAGTACTTCATAAAAGCCCCATCGCGCGGCTGTTAATGGTGTTTTAATTCCGGGCTGGCCTGCTCGTGCTACACTCGCTAGGTGCACTGCGCGCATACACGCATCACCAGCAGACCATCCTTTTCGCGGTCCTGTGTTTGGCGATTGTCGGAATGTTCGCAGCGGGTGGCCATCTACCCACGCGTGTGAGACTGCCGAGCGCGCTTGTTCTCGTGAGAGGCCCATCAACCAAGAGACTACGGCCGTGGATCCGATTTTGACCAAGATGGTGTGGTCAAGTCCGACGCGATTGAACGCGTTCTTTACCTGGAAGACGCCTTGGATCTCGTAGGCTTTTATGAGGCCGATCAAAACCTGTTTCATCGTAATGACCTCATCTTCTTTTCCTCTTGCAAGTGCATCCCTTGTCAGCACATCTGCAATGACCAGGATAGCCCCGAGGTTATCTAAACCTACTAGTTAGTCATCATGCGCTGCGTGAAAAATAGGGATAGAAATAGGGATATTGGGTAATGGGACATTTCCTATCGTACCAGACGGATGACCCCATTCGGCACCAGCAAAGGCATCGTTATGGTCAAGATAACGAATCATTGCGCCCATGTTGAAGGCAGCCTGGAGGACATCCATAGAATATTTCGTCCCCGGTAATTTGAAACCTCCAGCAACAGAGCCGGCACCAGGGAGTAATGGTTTGATTAGAGATGCACATTCATTGCTCAGAGCCAGGCTCTCGATGGCTACTCCAAGAGAGTCAATGAGCGCCATCTTGGCTCGAGCCAAAGCTGGCTCCGAAACAACCTCATAGTCATAGGCATAGTCAACCACACGAATGATAACATCATCGTATGGCCTTTCCGAGTTGTCGTCTGGCTGTGGGATATGCATCTTTGTCTGTTGCCCCAATATGTTTGTCACCTTTTGATTAACAGGGGTCGGGAAACGGGCCTGGGAAAGCTTCCCAGCCACCATTATAATCTTCTCATGTCACGGATTTTCCAATTGAGCAGGCATTGATGACGTCTCATTTTCCGCGTGTCGGCAGCTTACTCAGATATTGAGGGTCTGTTCGGCAGTCGGGGCCGGACCCGAATGTCGCTCGGGCGCAGCTCGCGCCAACACTAAAAGGAGTACATCCGAGCCCTCTCGGTCAAAACACGACCGAATGCTGTCAATACAGGGGCTCAATGAACCTTGAAACCGTATGCCTGACAGATTCGTCAAGCGGCAAACTGTCAGCTTCTTATCGTAGCACGCCGTCTTGCATGAGCACTGGATCTTGATTACAATTTAGAAAACATACGTCGTAGCTGTTGTTGAACACGAACAGGCAGATAGCCTATGTGTTTATTATGACTTGCCTGATTCTTAAATATAATCCTAGTGCCATTTGAATGCATCCGCCATGTATTAGTTACTTCAAGACAATTTTCGCCCTTCCTACGGTTCAGCTCTTGTATGCGTTTTAACAAGGACTAAATTTGTTCCACTAAATCTATCACCTTTGAACACTTCTTGTTCTTGAAGAACAAGTTTCTGATTCTTCTCCTCATCTTGTAACGCTTCACAAATCATCTGGGGCGTAATATAAGCCCCACGCTTCCAAGATGAGTTCAGAAGGAAGCCCATCATCGTTCGATGAAATCAACCCGACACCAGAATACACCGAAACCCCTGGTAGATTCACAATCAACTACCTAGATGTTGAGCAAGAGTTAGCTTTAGGGCTATCAGATGCATATCTCCTTAATGAGCACCTAAGGCCCTTCATTGCGTCTTTGGCGCAGTCAGAGAGCCAAACTGATGGCAAGACATTGATGTCTAGTGCTGCTCTGACTTTCAAATTCCTCGAATACCTATTAGGACGCAATGTCCCCCCCGGAGCTCAAATACGCCTTTTTTACGCCGTTCATACCGATGTCATGCAGAAGAAGGATGTTCACAATTTTGTACGCGGCCTGCCCGACGGGACATCTACACAAAAATCAATCCTACGGACATTTATGATGTTGCAGGCGAAACTGGCCTTTCCTCTTCTATCTAGCCCAAGTGCACTGCCCAAGATAGCAAAAGACCCGAAAACCTCAATTATAATGGCTTTTGGAGGGCAAGGTGCAACGAACAATGCCTGTGTGGATGATCTAGCAGAGCTATATTCACTCTATCAGCCCCTAGTCGGGTCGTTGGTGGCATCTCTTAGTGCTGCCCTCAACTCGCTATCACGCCATGCTGATACGAATTCATTTTACCTGGGCCGCGAGATTGATGTCCTGGAGTGGCTTGCAGATCCATCGACGCGACCAGAAAAGGCCTTTATAGGGAGTGCCGCAATTAGCTTTCCTGTCATCGGACTTACAGGGCTACTGCATTACTGCATTATTTGCAAGCTGCTAGGAAAGACACCAGGCGAGATGGGGCAGCTCCTGTCAGGAACCACTGGTCATTCTCAGGGCATAGTCATTGCAGCTGCAGTATCAAAGTCGCATTCCTGGGAGTCGTTCTTTGATGAGGCAAGATGGGCCGTGGAACTCCTCTTCTGGATAGGATATGAAAGCCATGTATCGGCGCCCGGATCCCCTATCAGCCAATCGATGATCAACGACAGCGTACAGAACGGATATGGAACTCCCTCGTACATGTTGCTGGTGCGTGGCGTTCGTCGAAGACGCTTAGAAGACTTTATAGCCACCAACAACAAACACCTGCGAAGGCATGAACAGCTACATTTGGCTCTGATAAATAGCTCTAAAGATCACGTCGTCGCCGGGCCGCCAAGAAGTCTGCAAGGCCTGATTTCAAGCCTTCGTCAGACTTGCGCAGTAGATGGGGCTGACCAAAGTAGAGTCCCCTACGGCAAGAGGAAGCCAGTTATCATATTCCAATACCTGCCTATCAGCTCTCCTTTCCACTCACCGTATTTACAAGCGGCGGCGGGACGCGTCAAGAGTCGAATGGCGAAGTCCTGGTCTGAAGCCGCAACGATAAACAGTCTACGCATACCCGTCTTTCACACCAAGAAAGGAGCAGACATGCGAAAAGTATATAACTCCGAGACGGATGTGACGGCATTACTCGTCGACGCTGTCACCACAAATGTGGTAGATTGGCCTAAGACAATGCGATTTGATGGCGACAAGAGTGCTTCACATATCATAACTTTGGGACCTGCGCGCTTCAGCGATATGGTCTACAAAATGGTAGATGGCTATGGTGTTCGCGTTATAGATGGCGCGAGACTCGACGCCGCAGACTCTTCCATCATAGGAAGCAAAGCAGAAATCTTCACGCAAACCGTTTCTGACTTGACCACGTCGACAACATCGTGGCATGAGAAATTCCAACCTCGTCTCGTGATGTATTCTGACGGGAACTATCATCTCGAAACTCGGCTTAACAGTGTCTTACGAGCTCCACCCATCATCACGGCTGGCATGACGCCCACGACAGTCCCGTGGGATTTCGTGTCGGCTGTCATAAACGCTGGATATCACATTGAACTAGCGGGTGGCGGTTATCAAAGCTCAGCGGCGATGGAGACCGCCATAGAGAAAGTAGCTGCCAGCATACCGGCAGGGCGAGGTATCACGTGCAACCTAATTTATGTCGATCCGAAGGCGATAGGATATCAGATACCCTTGATCCGCCAGCTTGTACGCCGGGGTGTTCCCATTGAAGGCCTCACGATCGGCGCAGGTGTCCCATCTCCCGACGTAGCCGCAGAGTATATTGAAACCCTTGGAATTAAGCACATCTCCTTCAAGCCCGGATCAATACGGGCTATACGGGAAGTTATTGACATCGCAAAGAGACATCCCACCTTCCCTATTATCCTTCAATGGACCGGAGGGCGTGGTGGTGGCCACCACTCTTGCGAGGACTTCGAGGAACCTCTTCTAGAAATGTACAGCGAGATCCGGCGCCACGAAAATATTTATCTCGTGGTGGGCAGCGGCTTTGGAAACGGCGCCGGCATATTGCCCTATCTGACCGGATCTTGGTCTCTCCAACTTGGCAAGCCCGCGATGCCGTGCGATGGAGTTCTGCTAGGCAGCCGGATGATGGTTGCCACGGACGCACACACGTCAGCGGGCGTAAAGAAGCTTTTATTAAAGGCTCCCGGTGTCGAAGACGAGAAATGGGAGAACAGCTACCTACAAGCCGAAGCCTCAGGCGGAGTTCTCACTGTTACCTCTGAGATGGGCCAACCCATTCACAAACTGGCTACGCGTGGCGTTCGCCTATGGAAAGATTTAGACGACACCATCTTCAGCCTTCCCAAGCCAGAGCGGAAACCGGCTCTTCTGAAGCGGAAGGCCGAAATCATCCGGCGTCTCAACGAAGACTTTGCCAAGCCCTGGTTTGGCCAAAATGCCGATGGACAGTCAGTAGACGTGGAAGACATGACCTATGGTGAGGTAATATCTCGACTAGTCCAGCTCATGTATGTTAGTCACCAGCATCGATGGGTTAACCCGTCTTATCTCGAGCTCGTGAGAGATTTTACTGTTCGATCCGTCGAAAGAGTTGGCTCCGGGACTTTGGATACATCATGGTTCAACGAGCCGGAAAGCCTTACTCAACACATCACGAAGATCTGCCCGGGTTTGGCAGTGCAACTTATTCATCCTGAGGATGTCCGTTTCTTTGTACAGTCTTGTAAGAAGCGCGGCCGCAAGCCAGTCAATTTTGTTGTGGCTCTTGACGATGATTTCGAGCACTGGTTCAAGAAGGACTCTCTTTGGCAGTCCGAGGACTTGGATGCGGTTATAGACCAAGACCCGGAGCGTGTTTGCATTTTGCAAAGCCCGGTGTCTGTGAGATACGCCACTAGAGATGACCAGTCGGCCAAAAATATCCTCGATGAGATTCACGTCGATTTGGTGGCCATGATGCGTGGTATGATAGAATATAATGTCCGGCCTAAGCTGCGACCAGGAATGGCGCTCCTGTCACGTCCAACTCCGCAAAACATGATCATCGATCAGATGGAAGACCGCATCGTCTATAAACCCATGCCAGGCCATGACCTTCCTAGCTATGAGACGTGGGTTGAGCGCCTAAAGTCACATGCCAGCGCATCTATCCTCGCGCTCGTGTGCGAAGAGACTTTATTTGAATCGGCATCAAAACGCTGCCGGCCAAACCCTTTCCGCCGCATTTTTGCGCCTCAGCAGGGATATTCACTAGTTCTCAACCGTGTCTCCAAGGAAGCACGCCTTCGTGATGAATTAACGGGACAGACCGTCGTTTTCGTTCAGCCCCTTTCTTCAAGCCACCTTCGGATAGAAGTGACTCACAGAGACCCGGCGGTTCCCTCCGGCAGCGCCTCCCTAGTCCTCGAATTGGATTATGATGAGCACACACGGCAACTTGTTGACGCCACCGAAAACCGCGATAGGCTTATTCAAGAGTTTTATGCCCGTCTTTGGCTTGTCCAAGGGATGGCAGATAGACATGGCCGGTTGACAGATGTTTTCTCTGGAGGCAAGTTCGAGCTTACCCAGGGATTGCAAAGCTCACTGCACTCGGTGGTCTCCCACGCATTTATTGGCGCTTCTCCCGTTAGCCCAACAGACGTACTGCCATTAGAGTCAGCTGTCATTGCTTCGTGGGAAGCTATTATGAGACCGCTATTGATTGATGACCTGCAAGGCGATCTTATGCGCCTCGTCCATCAATCCATTAACGTCGAGTATGTATCTGACGTTTCACCTATGATCGTAGGGGAGTTAGTGACATCTGAGTCCTCTATCCGATCTATTACTATTGAAGCGTCTGGTAAATCCATCGCGGTCGAGGCCAAGATCTTGCGAGAAGGCCGTCATATAGCTACCGTCACATCCAAGTTCTTCATTAAAGGCAAATTTCCCCAAGATCAGGTTACATTCCAGAAGAAGGACGAACCCCTTGTAGAGCTCAAGATAAGCTCTAACATCGATGAGGCAGTCTTACGGGATCGCAGTTGGTTAAAACTCGACGACCCTTCTGTGTCTCTGGTTGGCAAGACTCTGTTGTTTCAGATGCATACAAGCAGCCAGTGGACGAGCCATAATTCCGCTACGAGCCTTAGTATTCGTGGCACCGTCGACGAAAAGCTTTGGAACGGCAATCGGCGGAAGCTAGGCTCGTTAGTATTCGATGCCCCAGATAGTCACGGAAACCCAGTCTTGGAGTTCCTCCAGCGCAAGGGAGAAACAATCGATGGCAGGGTCCCGTTACAAAATCCTGGATGGACCGGCGATTCGGAAGTCTCCGTCCTGGCACCATCGCACACTCACCTCTACGCGAAGGTGTCGGGTGACTGCAACCCCATTCATGGGTCGCGTGTTTTTGCGGAGATGGCTGAGCTGCCTGGTCCTATCATGCATGGCATGTACACTATGGCCGTCAGCCGGAGAGTCGTGGAGGACATGGTGATTCCAGGGGAGCCCGAACGTCTGCGACGATTCGACGCCTCTTTCGTAAGTATCGTCATGCCGAACGATAAGGTCGTGGTGAAAATATCCCATGTCGCAATGAAGAGCGGCAACATGATATTCGAAGTGGTCGCTCGACTAGAGGAGTCCGACGAGGAAGTGCTTCGAGGTGAAGCTGAAATCACCCAGCCCTCAACCGCATACATTTTCACTGGGCAAGGTAGCCAATCCGTGGGGATGGGTATGGCTCTGTATGATAGTTGCCCTGTTGCCAAATCCATTTACGACGAGATGGACAATCATTTGAGAGAGCTCTATGGTATGTATCTCAATATTCTTTTTTTTTCGCCCCTCTTCTCTTCTCTTCTCTTCTCTTTATGTTCCGTCATGATGCTAATTGTTACGTAGGGTTCTCTATTCTCAAACTCATTAGGGAAAACCCGAAAGAAATTACCCTACACTTCAGAGGCCGCCAAGGGCAAAAGATTCTGTCAAATTACTTAGACCTGAAGACAGAGCTACCCACAGAGGATGGGCTTCGCCGTTCTGCTCCCATCATACCAGGCCTGAGTCGAAACTCAACATCGTACACCTTTTCTGAGGGCCGAGGGCTCCTTTATGCGACGCATTTTGCCCAGCCTGCCATCATACTGGTGGAGAAAGCCATGTTTGAGCATATGAGATCTAAGGGCCTCATACAGGAGGGCGCCATGTTTGCCGGACACTCTCTAGGAGAATATGGAGCACTGTCGTCCATGGCTCCCTTTGTGGACTTCAAAGACATGCTAAGTACCGCTTTCTACCGCGGGTTGATGATGCAATTTGCCATCCCACGAGACGAAAACGGCCAAACAGGCTATAGCATGATGGCTGCAAACCCAGGCAGAGTTGGCAAACGTATGGTCCCATCTTCTATTCTACTCATGACTTAGACTAACATTTTTGCATAGATTTCGACGATAATGCACTGAAAACATTAGTCCGACATATCGCCCAAGAGAGCGGTACGCTCCTAGAGATCGTGAATCTCAATGTCGAAGGCGACCAATATGTGTGCGCTGGTCACGTAAGTGATGATAACTTGAAACCCTCAATAGACTGTACATCATATACTGACATTCAATAGGTGCAAAATCTCAGCTGCCTTACTGAGGTCTTGAACGCCGTCGCAGAGCGAAGAGTAAAGCCTAAGGAAATCGAGGAGTTTCTCACAGCCTCTGCACCCCAGGCAACAAGCTTTGGGGCCGCCATTGCGCAACAAATCGCTCTGTCGAAGTCGCTTCCCCTCAACGTTGATATTCCTAGGGGCAAAGCTACAATTTCTTTGAAAGGCATCGATGTGCCCTTCCACTCAGCCCGCATGCGCTTTTGGATCCCTACGTTCAGGAACTTCTTCCTAGAACACGTCAAGCCTGAAGATATTCGTTTGGATCAGCTCGCGGGAAATTTTGTGCCCAACCTGGTGGGGAAACCGTTTTCTCTCGACAAGGCCTTTTTCAAAGAGGCTAGTATGACGACGGGAAGTGTTATTTTGGAGGGTCTCGTGCATTGAATCTAAATGATAAATGATAGGTATTAGCATTGTTTTTGTTTCTGCAGGCGTCATACATCGGGTCAGGGGCGTTATGGGAGATTAGCCATATCTTCCTGTCATTATTAGGTAGATTAAAGGATACAAATAGAACGTTCCACCATCATACCTTAAGCGACCTTGTAGTCTATTATAGATATTCAAATAGCCAGTAAGTAAGCCACCCTCGAAAGTTGATTTGCCTGCGGTATGATTGCAGCTGGATCTATGTTGCTAAGCGTGCAGCATAGCGCCTTATACATCAAGCTGCACCTACCTAGACTAGTTTGAGATTCTCTATCGCTCGTAAAACTAATCGCTGATTTATTCATTCATCAAGCAGAGAAAAGGTGAGCTAAACTCCTGTATGAAAACTCAAATCCTGCCTTGGCGGATTGCGTCCTCCAGTTCCCTGACTCCCTCAAACGACTCTGACGATTTTTCTGCAAAGTGCTAAGTACGCAGGCTTAGGGTGATACTGAAGCGTTGTTCGCGGGAGATGGTGATTAGGGTGCTAGGGCAAGTTAAGCCTTCGGAGGGTTAGCTAGAAACCTTAGCGGGTCAGATTTGCGCACACTAGACAACAACTAACGATATCTCTAGTTGGCCCAACACACTTGGGTGAGCGTTGGTATAGACTGTCGATTAGGTGGACGTGGACTGAACAGTATATTGGGCTAGGGCAGCCTTTTCGGCTGTTGTTGACTGCAGCGATCTTGTTGACAAAGTGGTCAGGGGTTGAAGCATGGGCGCTGGATATTAATGCCGTGTAACTAACGTGCTGGGGTTGGCTGAAGTTGACAGCCGTATGGGAAACGACACGGATAAATATCCTCTTGGTATTTCGCCCCCTATTCTAGAGGCCGATATTCTTCGCGTACATCTATACACGTAAGTTAGTACTGTTGAACGCATCATATGCGTTATTTCTTCTATCCCTTCTCCAGTGTTTCTTCTATCCCTTCTCCAGTGTTTCTTCTATCCCTTCTCCAGTGTTTCTTTTTCATTCTGAAGTATACACTAGACACAAAACATTTGTTACAACACTATTTAAATATAAAGGAGATTATTAGTTGAGAAACTGATTAGAGCCCCATTTGAACGGACTCAAAAGCTGCAGAGGAGAATCAAGAATTTCATGAGAAGGGCGGAATAGGCTAACTATAATGAAAACAGTTACGGTAAAATCGAAGAACTATCGTGATAAATTAGTTGAGTGCAACCATAAGCTCAGAAGCCTAAAGCTGTCAGAGACTCAACCAGGACCTCGAGTACGATGAACCCTCTTTATCAAGTCCATTTCCCAAAGAATCGTGGTGATGCTAATAGTTAATAATTCATAACTAAAAACTGTATTTTACTTAGCCCGTAGAGGGTCGCTCTAGGGAGCTCATCCGTCACCCCTGATGATCTGGAAAAAATAATACTGACTGCGGCCCTTGTGAGCCTGCACCGTACTAGTTAAAGCTTTCTTTAACATATACCCATGGATGAATAAAGCGCAGTGAATGGGGGGTTTCTTTAAAGATATTTGCCTATTTTTAACCGTCATCAATACAGAAAATGTCATTGTTTGGGTTTACGAGGTTAAGCCTATTAGCAGCATTAATTTTATTGGGTTGGTATTCTTCTTGACTGGAGGAAAAGTAATTAATTAGCTTATATAAAATGGGATTGGTTTTGCATTTATATAAAGGAGTATGTTCAACTATCCACTAATACACGTAATTTTGCTCAAAAAGGAGTATAGGACATGAACATCCAAAATAAACAGCATAAATTATTGTGATCTATTTAACTAATTATGTAATAAACTGTGTAAAAGGGCAAGTGAGTGGTGATGGTAACCCCCGAATTGATAAGTCTGCGGACTTGGGAGCATATAGGTAAGACTACCTGGCCACGAATGCCTAGAACAAAACTATTCTCACCCTCCAATTAGCCTTCCCTACCTACCTACAGCACCTAGGTCACTAGACCTCGAACTCAAACTTCTTTACACGAGAGACAAAATAACATGTAATAATTCGGAACGTAATTACCGAGTATGCAGAGAAAAAGTTTATCGGAATACGGGGGCTGACATGAGGGGGGTGGGGGTTTTTATCATAGAGTGTTACACGTTCTAGAACAAGGAAGGCCCAACAACAAATATTTACGTAGCATTACACCCCTATATTAAGGTTCTGACATAGTACCAGCAATATATCAAACGGGAAAAGCGACGGTACTACCGTCGGTTGCCCTCCAAGGAGGTCCATACCTGCTTAAACGGAACCCTGGAGCATACGCAGTCTGTTTTAGGCCTGTCAGCTTTCTTGAGAATGATCCGGGTTGAGGCTCATATCGATGAACTTTGATCTACGCTAGGGGCAAAGGAAATTGGCTGGTTGAATGGAAAAGGCAATTGTACGGATAATGTGTAACTGATTTACCTACATCAAATACCTCTATGGGCTAGTAAGTGACAGGTTTACTACATAGTATGTATGCTCCAAGAATATTTCCAACCGTGGGAAGTGACAAGCTAATCAATGGGTTCGTTCACTAAGTCGTGAAGGAATCCCCCATTACCTACCACTCCAAGAAATCTTTATACGCTTAGAATAATTACTAAATGACTAAACCAGTGCAGGCACATAGACAACAGTTGTAGACTAGGTATACCTATAGCAAATATTACTCTCTTCACCAATACAGCGGCTCGGCTCGCCCACCCTGTTCCGCCTCTAGAGTGTACTCTGGATCTACTGAGTAGATACAGCACTGAGGCTGGCGATCATAATGTTCTAATGCAGATTCTTCGATAAACCCCCACCAAAGTAGTTAGGTTAGATACTGGTATGTGCGCCTATGCCGGGATCACACATAATCTGCGGACTTCGGATGTCTTCCCTTTTTTCTCTCTTATCTTTATTTTATTTTTGGTTTACTTTTTCATTACTCTTTATCCCCAGATTTGAACTCTTACATAGGATACCGGTCATGTTTTCTGTATGTTTAATAATATAGGTGGTATAGGATAACTATAATGGTTAGTTGTACCTGGTGGCCTATCGACGTGTCGCTAAACACTACCTAACTCGATATACTTAATACCTACTTATATACCTCGACTTACCTAGGTAGGTGCCTGACGTTGAGACCGTATAGGTTAGTCGAAAGCGGTACATTATGAGTACACTACCTAGTGTAGATGGTATGGTGGACCAATAGGGCTGAAGACTGCTCAGCAATGCAGGGTGTTTGGGGACGACCAAATAGACATCCGTCGTGCAAAGGGTGTTGAATCGCAGTCGCTGGCGGTAACGGTCGAGCCTATTCGGATATTGGGAACGCCATTAGCTAATATTAGTGTAGGCGAAAGCAAGCCATTCATTTGCTGAAGGCCTCGACACAAGTCTTGAAATTCGACAACAACACCTTCTATTAACAATACCAATCCCTGGTCCTGTCCCTATGGTGCGCGGTTATGTCCATGTTCTGCAGCTTTGCTCAGCTGGCTTGGCGTCACCGGATTAGGCAATGGCCTGCATTCCGCGCTTATGTATTGAATCCCATACCTTCGTATGCCCTCGTTCAGCTGGCTTCATGTCGCCGAATTAGGCACTCTGCGCATTCATTTTATTACCGACCAGGCTCTGGCAGACCACAACCCCGTACTATGTGGGTAACACCAAGAGGGATTCGAAGCTCGGCGTGGGGTAAAGTATTATCTACTATGTACTATGTATGTAGTGTAGATGGTAGTACAGTCTACACTACATACCTACACTATATACCTGTCTACCCTGAGCACTGCAAACCTAGACTGGGCACGTACTTGTACACAAGGTATGATGCCAGTCGTTCTCAGCTTTCTCATTTCTACGTAAGTTCTAACCCAGCTGCGTAGATGCATTCCCGCAAATGTCCAACTTGACTAAGGTTAACCCATTGCGTCGGCTTTTCTGTCAGGGGGATACACTACATAGGTACTATGTCAGTCGTACGTTACAGTACATGTGCATTATTTACACTCTTACCCTACACTAGGCAGATCATCAAACATGCACCCCAGTCTGTACATTTCAGCTTCGCAGGTATACCCGGTAGACCCGGTAGACCGGCCGCCGCAGCACCGCCTGAGGCAACGGATATCGCACCGTTTTGGTCTTGAGAGTCAGCTACCTACACTAGAAGCTGCACAGGTAACGAGCTATCGGCAGTGCCGTAGGGTTATTAGGCATGTTGAATTTATCTTGTAGATCGAAAGATAACATACAAGTAGGTACTGTATATAAGTGTCCCCCGTTCTGCATCCCGATCAGCCTCCATAGTTCTGGCACATAGCTCTAGCATATCAACCTCATCACTATTCAGGACAGCTCTTCCCGCAGCTGTGATTGCCCAAGCTGAAGCACAAAAGTAGTCTCTGCTGTGGATTATTCCCGCGTCTAGGAGTCATGTTGGGTCTACGAGGGACTTCATCATCACGTATGAAATGGCTTTTGATTATACCCCTTTATTATAACGTCGAGACTAATATACTGAATATCTTATCTTAGGCCAGAGCCAGCAATCCAACAAGGCCACCGAGAAGACACCCGAATCCAATGGCCTAGACAATGGCACTTCGAAGGGAGAAAGGCGGGACGACCTCGCATCCCCCAGGTCTCCAGCCATCCATAATCATTCTACCGCTCTTCTATCACCTGCCTCGGTGGGTGATAGTATCCAGGTAGCCAAGCACTTCCCCATCGGCAGACGTTCAAATATGGTTCGCGCCGCGAGCGGACAGCACACAAATCTACACATTGTTCAAGAGCAGTACGTCTCGGTTCGCCAGAGATGTCAGCGCCAGCTAGGTGCCAGTGTAGGCCTCTCTGCCTTTGACACTTCTCACTCCGGCCTGGTGGACTGGATCAAACATGAGCGAATGGCTAGGCTGCCTCATAAAGGCGGCTCGTGGGATCGAGTTCTCATCTCTGCGAGTTACTTCGTTGGGCAAGTCAACCGACTCAGCGAAGCAATAGAATCCTTCACTCCCGAGTGTGAAGCAGCATCCAACCTTCTCTACGGGCAGTGCCTAATCTTACTTGAGGTGAGCTTCTTCCAATCAGACGTTTTACAAAGGCAGATTATTGATGATACAACAGCTTGGCCATGAGAATGCGAAAGCGCTACAGACAGCCTTTGACTTGTTCTATCAGCTTGGACTGGAACTTTCACCACTGTTGAGGGCCGAGAATGCCCTTCGCCTGGCTCCCTCGATTATGGAAGGTGTGGCAAGGGCATTTTCAGAGCTCCTTAGCATCGTCTCCGGTATCGCAGTTAGTTACTACACTGCTGTTCATGGTTCTCGCCAGACGACTCGTCTGGATATATACGCAACTTTTGGTGCGTCTATTGACAGCTACCGTTCCCGAGTGCAACATTGCGAGTACGAGATATGGAACTTTGAAATTCGAACGCAAGGATATGGCGAAGCCATCCAGATTGAAACCTTAGAGGAGTGGCTAGCCCCCAAGACAAGGTCCTAGCTTTTCTCTCTTCCAACCATATCAGTCTAGCGAGCCGCCCAGAAGAGTACACCTGCATCTGGTTCCAGTCGCACTTGAACCAGTTCTTCAAGCATGACGACAAAGTGTTGCTCGTGGAGGGCAAGTCAGGCTCTGGAAAGACCACACTCGCTAATTGGGTTGTGAGTCGACTACAACGACCAATTGGTGGCCGTGGAGTGGTTCCTACCTTGAATTTCTTCTACAGTGAGTCGAATACATCAGTTATTGTGCACGATGAATTCTAATGAATGTGTTTCAGACTCGAGTATTCCTGCGCAGGCATCCTCCCTTTCCATGTTGAAAACTCTACTTTTTCAACTACTATCTCAACGAATTGGCGACCTAGATCTATTCATCATCATATTTCAAGCTTTCACCGATTCCAAAGCACTATCTTCGGGTGCAGCTCAAGAAGAGCGGTTGTGGGAAGCGCTCCGACAGGCTTTGAGCAATAGCAGCGCCGATGAAGAAATTGCCATCGTCGTCGACGGTCTAGATGAGATGGAAGGTCTCAAGCCTGCCGCCAAGAAAGTCAGCGAGAAGTTGCAGGCGATAGCACAAGATGTTGCTAATCTACGACTGGTCCTATTTTCTCAACCTCTTGGTGTTCATTTGGCAAAAGCTATCGAGAGCGTAGAGTTGTCATTTGACAATCTGTTCGATGACCTCCAGACCATCCTTCAACAAGGCCTGTCGCAAAATCCTCATTTCGCGGACAGGGATCTCGCCGAGCAAGGCAGCATTATCGACGGTCTCTTGAACCTCTCCGATGGTTCTATGCTATTAGCGTCTCTCCTCGTTGCGTACCTGGCGCAGCAGAAGACGCATGCGGACTTTGGGAAAGCCTATGAGACTCTCATAAAAACACCCCCGAAGAACGTGGGCGAGCTCGTCCAGAGACTTCTACTAGTTTTGAAGCTTGATGGCGATAGCAAAACTGTGATCTCTTTCCTTGTGGCAGCCAAGAGACCTCTCTCTCTTAGCGAAATAGAGCTTTTGCTTCGAACAGACTCTAAAGGCATCAGTACTGGAAGACCTATCCAGCTGACCCATGTCACCAAATCGATCGCTGCCTTCACTGTTACCGCAGAAGGTTTGGTTTCCTTACGACATGATGCCATCAAACAGGCTTTCCTTAATATTCCGGATAATTCAGATGTGTCACTGCATCTGAAGGACAGACATAAGGATCTGCTGGTTCGCCTTCTGGCATCCGCCAAAAAACACTTGCGGGATGTGGATGAGCCACGCTTAGATCAATTGACTTCGTTAGAAGTAGACAAGAGAATTGCGTCGCATTATCTTCTTGAATACACAATTCGATACTGGGCCATTCATTTCAAGCTTTCGTCGCTCTTCAAAGTTCAGGGAGATCTTCAACTTCCACCCGAGCTTGCTTCGGTCTTTCCTGACTCGGTCAGCTTTGCTTTGCTCGAGGCGAACCGTTGGAGAGTCCAGTGTTTGCCTGACGAAGTTGTGGAGCTGTTCACCATCGCATATCGCGTCAGAAGGCAACTATTCGGCCCGGAACATGTCAGCGTTCTACAGTCCGCCATCGCGTGCGCCGTGTTCTATGAGACCGTCCTGTCACGTCACCAAGATGCTATAGAGTGGTACGCTGTGGTAGTTAGAGTTGGCAAAACCGTGCTCGGCCTCCAGGCAGAACTCGTTATTACCTGTTGCAACACTCTTCTCCAGATCTCAGAGACACTTGTTACCAAGAAGCGTACATCAATTATGACATATAGAGAAGAGATATTGCAGGTACTAATCTCTTCTTATACACATCAATTTGGAGCCTCGTCAACCGAAGTCCTTAAAGTCTACGAGGCACTTGCCGAGCTCTATGTTTCAATCAGCGAAGAGACGAAAGCAAAAGAAATCAGAATTAAAATCCGAGAGGTTCACACTGGGTTCCAGGATGATCACTCGTCCTCTGATGGTGATATTGCTTCTAGGCACCTAGACGTTATGCTAAAGAAGCATAGTCACGAGGAAGAGGTAGAGGGCTTTGAGAGTCTATTGTTTGGCTATGAAGAAGAAGCCGAAGAGTCTTGGACTATCCTCCATGTCGAGCGCATGATTAAGTTCGCTTTGGAGCTCGTCAAGCTCGGGCGATTCAGCAGCGCCGAGGAGATCTACGTCGAATTATGGCTCAAGCTCAGTGACCATTGCCAAACCACTCAGTTGTGCGAGTGGCATGAAAAGAGAATTGAGGTCATGCTGAAGTATGCGTCTTTTCTTCACACGCACAAACGAGTCGAAGAGGCCTCGGCAGTCCTGATCAGCTGCTGGAACGAGTACTCGACTCACCAGGTCTCCATGTTCGAGTCTATCATACTTCTCATGAAGGAAATTGCCGTCTGTATGAGGCAAGTGGGAATGGTTTCCCTTTCCCTCACGGTATTCCAGAGGTGCTGGTCATGGTTTAAGTCTACGCACAAAGAGGAGAGCAGCGTCTTCAAGGAGATCGTAGAACATATCGCCATCACATCGAGCGAGATTGTTAAGAAGTCTTCTGCGACCACTACTACCACGACCACTTCGGCCAGCGAGTCTGTTATTCGGGAGGTTTTTGAGTCGTCTTTCTCGTCAGAAGAGACACAGGTCACAACTACGACTATGGAGTTGTGCAGCTCCTTGACCTCTATCTACATTGAGCAAGAGAGATGGTCTGAAGCGGTGTCCGTAATCAAGAGCACACTGAAGAGGACTTGGGCCTCCTTTTTCTCGGAGTCTATCGAGAGCGTCAGTATTGAGACCTCGTTCTCCTCGGAGAGCATACAGCTGGTTCTTCAACTAGCCCAGTGTTACATCAACCAGAAGCGACATGATAAGGTTGAGTACCTGTACCTCCGTCTCTATCGCGTCCATTGTAAGACGCGCAAGCTCGATGACGTCGAAGTTGTTAAGTTTAGGAAACTCTACGTAGAGTTCCTCACGAAGTATGAAATTCACAGCGTTCTCATCAGCTTCTACCAAGAGCTTCTCGTCGAGTATCGATCTTTCTACGGACCAGCTCATGCAGAGACCATCGCCATCTTATATGCTCTGGGCGATGTCTGTCGAAGCCATCATCTGACACACGGATATTGGATCGAATACTACTCAGAGATTATTGTCGCTTTGAATAAAGGCGCACGTATCTGCCATGAGAATGCCCTGCGGGCTCTCATCGTGGTGGCTGAGTACTACTACGACCTACAGCGATACTCCGAGTCTCTGGTTTATCTAAAGTCTATCATCGCCACATTCTGCCAGTTCGGAACCAAATACCAGTTCTTCCAGGACACGGTCTTCCTCCAGAAGACCTTTGAACGGTATTACCGAGTCATTGAGGAGACGCAAGTCGAAGTCCACGAGCACGTCAAGATTCTGAAGGAGATTCGCCAGTTCAGACGCTCCGTGTCTCTATAATCGCCTAAGAGCGAGACATATCAGTATGAAGCCATGTCGTACTATGAGCATATTCTCACTCAACTTCGTGACGAGCCGCTTCGAGCGCTACTAGTCGAAGGAGATGAACGACCGCTAAGGACGTTGACGTCAAGAAATTAGTCATCTCTTACGCTGAGCTTGTTGCGTTCTCGATCTCGCAGTTAAGGAGCTCCAAAGCCTAGCTGTGGAGTGCGTTCTTAGCACGAGTTCTACGAAGGAACTGATCGAAACAGCCCGATACGTCGCCTCCATCTTTGCCGAGGACTATGTGTCGCAGGGCGTCCAACTCGTTCGTGAACTCAAACTGCAGGTCATTTACAAGATCGCGTCGGAATCAGCCGGTTTCAACGTCACTAAGTCCGGCCGGTCCTGCTTTGCTTTCATCGCGTCTTTCGAGTATCACCTGCGGGCCAGGTCGAGTGGAAGCGTCGCGACCTACATGGCGGAGATCTTGGCCGAGTTCCTATTCTACGAGCGCTTGTTGTCGTCTACGAAGTCCTCCATTCGAGGGTTTGTACGGATCCTCCTAAGTTATTTCTCGGAGCGCAACCAACCGAAGAACTTTGTGGCCTCGGCTGCCCGCGCAGCCGTCTCGGAGCTGAAGGTCTATCTGACCAACCTGAAGTACAAAGAGGCGTTGGGGCTGACGCAGTGCATTTACAAATTCCTCATGGCGCACGAGGGTCTAGATGACCCGACCGAGATCACTCTCGGCTTCCAACTCTGCCTGATGATGGCGGGACGGGGCGTGTACAAGCGGACGTCCACAGCAGACGACGAGACCAATAAGGCCATGTTGGCGCTTTCGCAGGCTATACTAGGCGAAGTGTTCGATATATGCAAGAACAACAAGATCGATCTCGCCCGCTGCCCGCTCAACGAGCTTGACGAGCTCGTCTCGCTTCTCGGCGACCAGAAGGATAGCCGTCATCTGCTATGGTTGTTGGAGAACCTCTGGGAGAAGAGAGGCACACAGACATGGGGTTCGGAGGTGAAGCTCACGCTAGGTATCCGCCTCGTGCAAGCCCGGTTCCAGGCTGGCGATCATCGTATACTCCCGGCGATTCAGCTCGCCGAGGATATTGTGTACAATCTACGCAGAACCCACGGCCCTAGACACAGACAGACACTGGCCATGTACGAGCTCCTCGCTAGCATATACACCAGTACAGGCCACCGCTATTGTGCAAAGAGCAACGCCGAAAACGCCAATGCCGTGGCCAAGAAGCGTGATGCCGCCCTCGCGAGGACGTACTTTAGGAAGGCGATCACGGCGAACGAGGATCTGCTGAAGCTTCTCGTCGATGCCGACGCCGACGACAGCGAAGACGAGGACGATGACCAGTTCTCTGTCGCCAGCAGTCATCATGGCTCCGTCAGGATGCGCAACAGCACCTACGGACTCAACAGGAGAATCACCTCGAAACATAGCATCCCGTCGCTGAAGCCGGGGAACTCGAGCAAGATCGACGTGGAGAGCGAGGTTGGACAGCGACACCATGAGGCACCGAGAGAGGTGCTGGTCGAGGTGGCCGGGAAGCATCTCAGGTTGGCGAAACTGGCGGTCCAGCGCTACGGCGGATGGGAGAAGCTTACGCAGCGGCGGTTCGAGAGTCTCACGAATCGCATCTGGAAGGAGTTCGGAGTGGAGTTGAAGGTGAAGGAGGACCTAGTTCTCAGTACTAAGTGGAAGGTGACCGGGTACGCTCTCGGGAAGGCCGAGGGAGGAATCGAGGAGGATGGTTTCGCCGCGCCTTCGAACTGGTCTATCTCTTAGACGGATGTATGGTTCTGTGTATGTGGTATGTTCTAAGTGGCATATGTATTAATGTTAATTAGTCGGTCTGAAGTGTCGTTTCCTACATAGTACATTTTGTCTCAAAATTTGCGATATACAATAAGAACAACAAGCTACCTACCTACCTACCTACCTACCTACCTACCTACCTAACTTAAGTATGTTAGCTGATCTTGTAGCACCTCCTCGTATGAACCTCTTAGTCCACCTATTCAACTCCGTAACAACACTTGTGCCACCATGACAGTGATCTAGATCTATCAGTACGCTGGGTAGTTATTTGACCAGTTATTTTTTCCGATATTACAATTTGCGACCGGGGCAGAGTTGATACCTTGATAGGTTTCATGGTACGTATCTCCTCTAGGGGGCCTTTGTCTACCATTGTTTGTTCTAGATCTGCCGACGGAATACGGCAACAACGGTAGTACCAGTTCCCTGCAGAACGGAAAAGCACAGCCGTAGTCGTCCGCGAGTAACAAATGAGATATATCTGAATGTTATTGCCCACCATGCACCGGGTAGGCGTAGAGTACCTAAGATACTAAAGGTTGTTAGTCGTGCTTTAGAATAGGTAGTCTGCTTTATTGTCTAATAGGTCTAGGTTAGTTTATATCTTTACTTTTCAGCTCTAGTACGTATATATATATATATCCTTATGTATATAAGTAGGCATACCTATATACCTATTATAGGTAATAGGTAGGTAATAGGTAGGTATATGTATCTATAAAGGTACCCAACGTTTGTGTACAGTACAGTACCTATGCCCAGGGATTCCCGGAGCTTGATACCTAAACTGGCCTAAATAAACGCCTCGGTTAATAGGAGACAACGTTCTACTCGCCTCGGTTTTTCGGAAACGACGTTTTGATATCCAGAGAGGACCCTAAACCCTAATAGGTAGGGCCCACAAGATGTCCCAAACTAACCCCATTTTGTATGGGAAACAGGGGTTCATGTGGACACCTACTAGGCGCTACCTAATATGACAATAGGGATCTGGTGTGGCTTAAAACCTGCATCTGTAGGTACACCAAATTAGTAAGTAATCCCACCAAAACAGAGGTATTAACAGGTTTACTTTATTTAACAACGCAAGTACTACCGTAAAAAAATTACCAAGTTAGCCAATTATTAGTGCTAGTAGCTTAGCATATATTATAGCGTATAAACTGCTATAATTATAGCAGTGTTAGTAGCTAAGTGCGCTATAAATATAGTGGTATTAAAGGTAAATAGCGGTGTAATTGTGTTTCTTAGGGACTATATAGCTTGCGCTTAAACCTGTTTTGCAACTTATATAAATTAGGTTAGTTTAAGTAGGCTTTTAGTAGATCGCGGAGCAATCTCTAGCAAATGTAAAGCAGTTACTATGTTAGGTTTAAGGTCCTCTTTAAATATTAAAACATTGTTTCCGAAAAACCGAGGCGCGTTTTACTATCTAAAAACAAGTTTAAACCTAATTTAGTATAGCCTTAAAAGGTGTCCACAACTAACCTAATTTATATAAAAAATAAGGCATTTTTTAACATAGCTTAAGTAAACCTAAAATACGCCTAAAATAACAATTAATTGTTTAAATAAAAAAGCAAAGGTAATATAACTTAAAATATATAAATATTTATAAATACATTAAATTAGTAGTTAACTTTATTAAAACAAAGGTATTATTAAGTTTAATTAAAATTACTTTAGCTAAAAACCTATGTTTTAATAAAAACAATTAAAAAAATAACCAATTAATAGCTAATAATATAATAAGTTTAAAAATAATATTATTTTAATAAATATTATAATACGTAATAATGTTATTAATAATTAAAAGTAAGTGTTAATAAAAAAGGTAGTTATAATAATAAAAGTGAAAGATAAAAAGGTAGGTATAATTAGCTAATTAAAAGTAAGTTAAATTATATAGCGCATACACTACTATAATTATAGCGGTATTAATACTTAGGTAACGCGACCGTTTTTCTTAAAACCCACATAACTTACGCTTAGACCTATTTTGCAACCTATATAAATTAGGTTAGTTTGGGTAGGTTTTTAGTAGGTTGCAAAGCAATCTCGAGCACAATTTGAGGCTATACTCTATTGGGTTTAAACTCGTCTCCGGATAGTAGAACGTCGTCTCCCATTAACCGAGGCGCTAAATAAAACTCACTTATGGTACTATTTCGGCTAGCTCATTACGTAGCTCTCAACCACTTTGGCGCACTTTGGCGGGAGGCCGCCAGAGCAGGGGCGCCAGAGCAGGACGCCAATCGATTCAGTGTCTGTTCAACTCCGGCTCTGGAGAAAAAAGTGATGTGTCAAGCCTGGATTGATTCATCAAACATCGATATGATGTAGTGTTACAGCATCATTCTACCCAATCGACGTCTTTCTCTTTCTCGTCCACACCTAATCTATTACCTACCAGTATTTACATTTACCTATCTACCTATCTACCTAATTACCTAATTACCTAATTACCTACATATTTATTTCCCTGCTCTCATTCTCATTCCATAAATAAGTAACATCGGATACGGCCAAAGCTTATCATCACCATCGACGTTCCTGGCCAGCCATGGTGTTGTCGTCTTTATGCGTCGTCATCGACGTCTAGAAGTCTGTCTATCTTACCTAGTGACAGCGCAAAATGGCCATCACCACCACTAGACCTAGGGGCAGCGTTTTGCGTGGAACCAGAGCCCTCGATACCCGTCCGTTCTACGCGACCATCGTTATTTTTAGCTTTCTCGTCGTCTATTCACTTGTACTCAGGAAACTACCTGCATTTGCATCTACATCCGCATCCGCGTCCGCACCTATACGGCATCACCATCATGACCAGCGTAGCTTGCTCGATCCATCCTCTCGCGAGGACTGCCGCTTGGTCCACAACGCAGTCGATAAATGCGCCTTCGTCAAGCGCAATTGTCACGATGATGAAGCCGGTCTCATCGAGTACCTGACCTTCTACTACTGCCGTCTGGGTCACGTGCAGCCCCTGGCCTTTATTGTCCTAGTCCTCTGGCTCGGCTTACTCTTTACCACCATCGGCCTCGCTGCGAGTGACTTCTTTAGCGTCAACTTGAGTACTATTTCTACCTTTCTTGGATTGAGCGAGAGTTTGGCCGGCGTGACCTTTTTAGCTTTTGGAAATGGCTCCCCTGATGTCTTCAGCACCTTTGCCGCCATGAGCTCGAACAGCGGTAGCATGGCCGTTGGTGAGTTGATCGGTGCTGCCGGCTTCATCACCACCGTTGTCGCCGGCTCCATGGCCCTGGTGCGTGAGTTCAGGGTCGCCAGGAAGACTTTTGTGAGAGACATCTGCTTTTTTATAGTAGCTGTCGCCTTTGCTGTGGGCTTTCTCTTCGATGGACAACTGCATTTTTTCGAGTGTTGCATCATGATTGGCTTCTACATCTTCTATGTCGCCGTCGTCGTGGGCTGGCATGCCTACACCAAGAGACGAAGCGCTCGGAGAGCCAAGGAAGCCGCATCTCGAGCACATTTCTACAGATCTACCAGCGACCATGGCAACGACGAGCTAGAACCTTATCGAGACGCCCCTGATGGCGATGATGATCCTTCTACATCGATAAGACGCGAGTTTGCCCCCATAGATATAGAGGCATTGGAGCGGACCCCCTTGATCGAGATTGCACACGCCGATGAAGTTGGGGATGATGAGTCCGACCAGAACCAGCATGCTGCTGCTGAAGTAACAAGCAGCATGCGGGTGAATCGACCGAGAGGACGTCGTAGCAATACGACCATCACCGCGATCCGGCCAAGTTTGGTTGGCGCACTCGAATTTAGATCGGTACTAGCATCTTTGCAAAGAGAGGGAAACGTGCGCATGACGCCAATCAATATCCGCGCCCATTCTACCAGCCACCTGCATGTCGGCCCTCGTCTTACGGTTCAGGGAGAACAAGCTAGCCTGTCTCCTGCTACAGGCCACGAAACAACAGCCCATGCGACTAGAAACCGTGCCCTCTCTTCAGGAGATCTCCCGGTAACAATTGACACCGATATATCAGAGCGGCAGTTGGTGGATGACGGAGCTCGACCTCATGGTCTCCATACGATAGGTGGCAGATTGGCCCCTCCCCTTGAACGTGAATCTCAGTGGATGACGTCTTCGTTGCCCCAACTACATACACACAGCCCCCCTAACAGCGAGAGATCGTCGCCGCAGCTGTCTCCTTTTCCGATGTTTACAGACTCGCCCCTTGGGGTGACTCCAAGTACGCAACAGCCATCGTACCTGAACCTTCCATCCCCTATCGTAGAGCTTCCGTCGCCGGTGTCGAGCCTGACCGAGCACATGGGCCCAAAGCCCGTGAAGTGGTGGCCTTATAGCATCTTACCTCCACCACACATAGTGCTAAGCACTCTCTTCCCCACCCTACAAGCATGGCACACTAAGCCAATTTGGGACAAGTTCGTCAGTGTTGTATCTGTGCCAAGTATTTTCTTGCTGGTCATCACGTTGCCAGTGGTAGAGACTGAGGTGGCCGAGGAGGACTCTGATGACATCATCGTCGATCAGTCATCGTTGGCCCACCAACACACGGTACCGTCCGTGGCTATTGAGTTTGGCGAATCTATCGAACAAGAAACAGAGTGGCAGCGCTACAGACGTAGCACGTTGTCTGGAGCATCGAGCCGTAGCCCTTCACCAAGTCGCACTAGCCTAGACGGCTCTCAAATCACTGTAGGGGATACTGAAATCTCGAACGCAACCATCCAGCCCACTATACAGGTGCAACACCCCAAGCCTCCCTCAGAGTTGGGGCATGACGTTTCGACGATCGCAGGAGAAGACCAGGGCTGGAATCGTTGGTTATTGATACTCCAAATCTTCACCGGTCCGCTATTTTGCGTGGTGGTAGTCTGGGCCAATTTGGTCGAGGACTTAGAACATCCTGTGAGGGTTCTCGTGAAGGCTCTGCTGATATCTCTAGTCTCTTCTCTAGTGCTGTTAGGTGTGCTCCTTTCAACTACATCGCGTGACCGTAGACCGAAGTATCATGTCGCATTCTGTTTTCTTGGATTTGTCATCGCCATTGCCTGGATATCCACAGTAGCGGGTGAAGTAGTGGGAGTCATGAAAGCATTCGGTGTCATATTAGATATATCGGAAGCGATTCTAGGTCTGACGATCTTCGCGGTCGGCAATTCTGTCGGAGACCTGGTCGCTGATGTTACGGTAGCCCGGCTAGGTTATCCCGTGATGGCACTGTACGTGGACACTTATCTTTCAAGTAAACAAAGCGTGAGGACTATACTGACAACCTATTAGGTCGGCATGCTTTGGTGGACCTCTGTTGAACATTTTACTCGGCATCGGTCTCGGTGGTGCCTATCAAACCATTCATGCCGCAAACAAGCATCACATAGAACATCCTGATGAGCCTTACCGATACCGGCCCTACCACATCCAAGTCACGGCAACTTTACTGGTCTCGACCGTGGCGCTACTCATAACGCTCTTTGCATTACTCGTGGTTGTGCCGATGAATAAGTGGATGATGACCAGGAGGATAGGCTGGGGACTTATTGTGCTCTGGACGGCGAGCACTGTGATCAACCTTGCAATCGAAATTACGGGAGTCTGGCAAGACGTAGCATGATGTTCTAATGGCCGGCGCACGCAAGCAAACTACGTACACGTCATGCTCGGCGGGATGAAGACGGTGAAGCGCCGAGCCGGTGTGTGCTTTGTAGCATCGGTGCGAAGCACCTAGTTCTAATATCCCATATCAGCGAATACATTGAAAATTACGTTCTCACGGGCTACGTCTTCTCGGCCGAATTGCCCTGCGGTGAATGGTTTGCGATGTGTGGTGCGACATGTCGCCGTAACCAGCCGGGCGTGTGACTCTCCTCCTCCATAGACAGCTAATTACGAGGTCTATCTCCATTCCTACATTCCAAGTTGAAGCAGAACCTCGCACACACAGATTGCACGTCATCAAACTAGATCAGGAACCCGCGCCTGTACGAGATGAGGAACCGGCTTCGGCAATTGCAAGGCGCAACAAACCACTCTGTCCGCCTTAGTCAGGTAACCCCAGCGCCAAACACCTATGTCATTGCACGACCAGAAGACCACGTAATCTCACGATACAGAATAGTAGCGTGCCACTCTTGTCACTGTGCCTGTCGATGGTGGCACACAATAGGACCATGCGGAATATAAAAGGGCAGGTCCTTGTCTTCGAGGAAGTAATGGTGGAAGCCTGCACACACAACATCTTATACCCACAAGAATTCTTCAATCCCTATCTTGCCTTCAGATTCGCATTTGCATATCTATCAGAGTCACTCAGTCTATCTTCACCATGACCAGCCAGACCAACCCCGCTTCCACGGCCCCTTCCGCCACGGGACTTCAAACCGAGGGCGTGGACTCCTCTCTTCCTCAAATCCCAGCCGACGCGACCGTGACGACGGGCGGCCTCAGCGAAGAAGGCGATATCACGCAGCAAAAGGATGACGCCGCCGTCGCTCCCACCACCCCGGGAGACGGTACCGAACCCGTCGAAGGCGAGGGTCAAAAGCAACAACAGCAAGGTGGAGCGGGCGGCAAGCTCCGGAGTGTGTTCAGTCGGTCGAAGAAGGGGTCTGATGAGGCGGAGGGACAAGTAAAAGGCGAGGAGGGGAGTGCTACGAAGCACTAGACTGGTGCCGAGTAAGGGTATGAGAATGGCAACACTCACAGATGATCGATGCCCTTGCCTCCCCAGCCGTCGTCACTCGTCATACTCACTTTCGCGCGATCGATGTGCGCCTATAGCCACGACATATGGGATGATGGGAATTTTGGTGTTCCGTTGATGATTTAGATATTCTTGGTTGCATTATTCACTTCTCTTCTTATCCCTTCCCATGAAAGGGGGAAGGAAGACACAGGGTTAGCTAGCTAGCCTAGATTCGGTAGACAATCCCGCTCGTTTATTTATTTTTGGTTTACCTATTAGATTGCTGCAGTAGCTTCTGCGGTATTCAGACTTCACTCATGATGTGCTTCATATCGCTATTGAGGAAAATTCCGAATAGTTCGCAAGAGATAGGCTAAAGTTGAAGTCGACGATCGACAGCTTTCTGATCTCACTACTGATCTCACTACTGATCTCACTACACACGGAACCGGAGAAGGGTATGAGTGTTTTCAGGTCATTTCCCTTTTTATGTAAGCATGTTCCCTGATAGGGGTATATACCTACTTAATCATGTACCCTCATTCCAAGCTTACGACGTTCGAAACAGTCTTGAAAACAACCGTGTCACTTATTGTGAGAACATGTGACTAAGTACCTCCATACATACAGAGGAGGTATGTAAGATGAAGGCTGTGTCCTGTAATCTCATAAAACGAGACAAGGTATAATAGGTATGAACGCTGGACAGGCACTGACAGGGCAGACTGACAGGGCAGACTGACAGGGGGAGTTATGTGCGGGATAGCCCCACGTTTAGCAGGCCTAGCTCCCATTCGCCCACCCCGTTTGGCTGTCCTGGCTGTGTGCTTTAGCGTACCGTTGCAGATAGACGCTAGGCCCATCTAGACTAGACCGTTTAGAGCACTAACCTATCCCAGGTGATGTACAGTACACTAGACCGCTCGACAACAACCCCGCCATTCAATACCTGGTATGTTTAGGAGGGGTATTTCTTAAGTACATTAGGTACCTACTTCCTACATGGTACTTACATATATAGGAGGTGGTACCTAGGTAGTGTATGTATATCTACACCTCTACTTGTTTGCTTGCTTTCTTCGTGCTTGACACTATACCATTTTCATTTATCTTCAAGGACTGATTTTACTCCCGTATAATAATAACCCTCGTTTCCTCCCTCCCCTTCCAAACACCTCACACGAAGACACTTCACCCCCGAAGACGGAGAAGTCCAACAACACAAGTCATCACACGATTGAAACCACCCATCATGGACTCGACACCCCCCGCCTACCCTCCCCTGGAGGACCGTCCGATCAGGAACACCATCGTCCTGTTCGACGTAGACGGCACGCTATCACCCGCCCGCCGCAACGCTTCGCCCGAGATCCTGGCCGCCCTCGCGGCTCTGCGGCAGAAGGTAGCCATAGGGTACGTCGGCGGCTCGGATCTCTCGAAGCAGCAGGAACAGCTCGGCAGCGCAGACCGGCCGGTGACGAGCATGTTCGACTTCAGCTTCAGCGAGAACGGGCTGTCGGCGTGGAAGCTGGGCCAGGCCCTGCCGGGCACGAGCTTCATCCAGTGGATCGGCGAGGCCCAGTACAAGGAGCTCGTCAACTTCATCCTGCACTACGTCGCCGACCTCGACATCCCCGTCAAGCGCGGCACCTTTGTCGAGTTCCGCAACGGCATGATCAACGTCTCCCCCATCGGCCGCAACGCCAATCTCGAGGAGCGCCTCGCCTTTGAGAAGTACGATCTCGAGCACGGCATCCGGCCTACCTTTATCGAGAATCTGAGGGAGAAATTCGCTCATGTGGACTTGACGTGTGTTTCCTTTTTTTATTTTTTTTTTCTCTCCTTTCTCCCTCTTACCCACTCCCCCCCTCCCCCTTTATACACACATAATACACACAACAACAGCGTGAATGAGAAAAAAAGGAACAAAAAAGGCTAACATGATCCCCCCCTCCTAAAAACAGCTACTCCATCGGCGGCCAGCTTTCCTTCGACGTGTTCCCCACCGGCTGGGACAAGACCTACTGCATAAACCATCTCGAGAACGAAGCCAAAAAGCCCAACGGTATCGAGTACAAGACGATCCACTTCTTCGGCGACAAGACCTTCAAGGGCGGCAACGACTGGGAGATCTACACCGACTCGCGCGTCACCGGCCATTCCGTCAAGAACCCCGAGGACACCCTCCGCATCCTCAAGGAGCTCTTCGACGTCTAAACGGTCATTTCAATAGTCCCACTTGGCCATGCCTAGGGGACTGGTATAGGATTTGGGAGGTCAGTAGTAGGAAAAAACATCGATACCATAAACACGAGGAAAAGATAAAACAAAGACGAAATAGACACGGAAAATCGAATTTCGCGCAAGATTTAATGACTACCTACATAGCGAGATAGAACCTACTGCTGTCTACCTATTTTAAAATTAGAGCGAAGAGAAAAAACAGGGTAACAAGAACTGATTCTAAAGTTATATATAAGCTCTCTCAAGACCTACAAGGATACCCCTATATATTGAGATTTCATTATGATTAAAAAAATATTCATCCTCAACTACTACCACCACTACCACCACTACCTCTTACTTAAAAGGGGAAAAGGGAAAGGGGGGAGGATTCTCATGATATATATCAGTAGCTTGAATCGGGATTCGTTCCTGTTTCTTTCTACCTTGACTCGCTCGCTCCATCTCACATTGATTCCACTGAGAGAACCCGTTGAAGCACAACACCTACCACAATGATCACCATAACCCGCGCCTCCGCTCCCCTCATTAGCTCGTTTATGTGCTTACTACCATGCCTAGCCTAAGTAGAGAGAGCAAGACATACTTAATAAATCCTCACGATCACTTATAAACCCCATATGATCCTCATAAAAGACGTCTCGCGTCTCGTTTCCCGCCCTCATTTCATAACCTTCCACATTCAGTATTCAGTAGATAGACGCCATCCCGTTCCTATGCCCCAAGGCCCCCCCTCACCTTCCAAATTCAAGATGCGGGACGATAACTGGGCCGTACTTCGTGGGTGCCGTGAACCCGCCATCGCCCTGGACCACGAAATCGACCGCCAGGCTCAACTTACTAAGCCCGTTGCCGCTATGAACCGACGCCGCGTACTGCGTCCCGGCAATGGCCTCCGGATCATAAGCGACAAAGGCGACGTAGTTGCGTCGCCCCATGAGTTTCTTGAGTTCGCGGGGGTTCCCGCTAGCGTCCGTGTGGAAGATCTCCATCATGTCTTCCTTGGTGTCGCTTAGTACATCCGTCGACGACTTCTGCCCGTTGGGCGGCACGTAGTACGTCTTGTTCGTGTGCAGCATTTTCAGGATGTAGTTCGCTGCCGGCGCCGCCACGATGGGTGATGTGATGATCTGGTACATGGTCTTGTGGTCGCTCGGGTGCGAGGGATCATGCACTAAACCTGCACCTGCGGCATTGACATCTAGAGAGAGTTTCCGGTTAGCTGGATACCGAACCTACTAAACCCGCACGCAGCAGGGACAGGAGTGAGAGATGGCCACTTGGGCTGGGCAGGGGGGCAGGGGGGAGGGGGCGGAGGTGTAAAATGCAACAAAAGAAGAATAGATAAGCTCACCTCCTGATAAGAAAGTCATGCGAATGCCCTTCTGATGAGCGATACCCTGCAGCGTCCGGATCAGATACGTGCGTTCGAGGTCCTTGCTCTCGTGTGTCCACATGTCCTTCAAGATCTCGCCGATGTCGAGGTCGCCGAACTGATTGACGACATTACCCATGAGACCCGACTTGCCGACCGCTCTCTTGACCTGATTAAAACCCTGTGCTACAACCTCCTTACCACCCACGATGCCGGCCACCGAGCTCGTGACCTTGCCGAGCACGTTATATCCTGCGTTCACGGCCTTTTTACCCGTTGCGAACGTGTTGGCTAGACTCTCCATCGTGTCGAGGCGCGGATAAATTAGAGGCACTGACACCATCCAAATGCAGTGCTGGACGCTCGGGGGTAGCATGGCGATCTTGGGAAATAGTCCCTGGTACGTAGGGCCGGCGAGCACGCGGTTCTGCGTCCGTTCGGAGCGTACATCGGCGCCCATCACTACCACAGCCGGGCCGAGGAATTTCAGAAAATGCCAGCCTTGCCCTGTAACAGTGAACAGATCCAGATCGTGATTGACGTTTCGGAGAATCTCTAGCGTGGTATGATGTTGGAAGAGTAGATACATATCCACCGCTATCCGGCCGATATTCTTAAATACTTGAGAGTTCTGCATATAATCTGGGTAAGATCCATAGCCATCGAAGCTGTAATTCCGTTAGGGTTAAAATCTCTAATGAGTTCGAGTTGCCTGACAAAACTTACATATCGTGATCGTCGATCTGGCAGATGTGAGGGATCTGAGCGAAGGCCTCACGTAGAAAAGGCTGATCGAAGTGGCTCGTATAGAAATGGAAATAGGCGTGTGTAACATCCTCTTCATGGCGCGCCGTCCACGAAGAATTCTTTCGGTTCTCTTTACCAGGTGTCGCTAGCCATTGCTTCAGGAGTGGTACCTCCTTCCACAACCTATCTCCGTAGATCTGGTCGCCCAAACCGAGCTGCACATGGAACCCACCGCAGTCTACATTCTTCTGTAGCACATCTTTCCACATGAATCCGAGGCCGCCTAGCTTGCTACGATCGTTTTGTGATGTGCTTGCAGCGAAGTCATTGCCTGAATGAGCCATGAAACGCCAGCCGGTCTCTAACCGTCCCGCTACTACAAACTCGTAGCGAGTGCATCCTAGATGTGATGTCACAGCGTACGTCCACCGTTCGGTCGCCTCAGCCATCGGAAGATTAACATCATATTTATAGAACTGCCACCGTTGGTGTGTGTATATAGAATGGGGCACAAGCTGATGAGGGTTTGGCGATAAGTCCATACTTTGATGGATGTGAATAGTGGGCGGCTGGGGTGCATCCGTGACGATCATGATGCTGCCTAGCCACTGGCCCTTCTCGACGTCCATGTTTACGTATCGTAGATAAGGACCGAAGTAAACGCCGTTGGTGGGATGGACCTTGTACATGTCCACCCCAGCCCCAGGAGGGGGGCCGCTAAACCCAGCGGCGCTTGGTGTCGCTGTTGCTACACTCATGATGCTCTCCGCGTACCCGGGGGTTTGAGGAGGGAACATGGGCGAAGCCATGGCACTTTGCTTGCCGAACATGGGTGAGGCTAAGGGATTGCCATATGTCGAGGCGGTCGGAGATAGCGGAGCCACATCATGGTGGATGGGATTCGGTCCTTTCGGAAACTCCCATTGTGTAGCTTGTGTAGCTAGGTGGATATAGTAATACTGACCCGAGTTCTGATCAAGGTGGGCAATCCAGCCTTCGGGCAACGGGGGAGGTGACGTTGGTCCCTGGCCATTTTGGAACGGGGATGGGGTGTGAACAACTGTGGCAGCAGCGGGGGCGGCGGCGCTGGCACTAGCACTAGCACCGGCAGCGGCACCGGCAGCAGCGCCAGCTGCGGCAGTGGTCGCTTGAACCTGATGTCCACTTTGCTGGCTCTCAGGTCGGGGGTCATTAGCAAAGGCCGGGTGGCCTGGATGTTGTAGAGCAGGAGACATCAGTCCAGCTGCGATCTCATTTGTCTTCTTCGGAGGTGGAGACGCCGCATCGGGTCGCGCCGGAGCGGGTGCTGAGCCCGCTGGTCCAGGCCGTTGTTTCTCATTCGGATATCCAGAGGCAGTTCCAGAGGGCGTGATGCTAGAATAGGCTGGCGGAGGGCTGGGTGACATCTGCATGCGTTGGAAGTCTTGTTCAAGAACGCTGACTTGCAGAGCAGGCCCTCCCGGCGCATTTGAGTTTTGGGGCGCATTAGAGTTCGGTGGACGGGTGGCCTGGGGGTTAAAGGTGGGCGCGGTCGGACTAGCTACGGGATTCGCTCCTTGATATACGGTTGGAGGACCATGTGGCTGCTGGTCTGGAGTCTCTGTTGGAGTCCATGGTCGATTTGGTTGTGAAGCTGCTGGGTGCTGCCCATATTGTGCCATGCGTTGGCTCGCTGCCGCACTTTGGAAGCTGTTCAGTGTTGCGGTGCCCGAAATGCCAGCGGCAGCGTACCGGGCTTCGATACCACCGCCAGGAATGTTACCCGGCTCGAGGATGGGAGTTTCGGGTGGAGGCGGGGATCCTCTGTTCGCTCTCGTGGTCGACGTGGATGCCGTCGATGCGAAACGATTCACGCCACTGTCCTCGGGCATCTTGAGATAGCTATCGTGGGTGGGTTGTTGCGGTTGTTGCGGTTGTTGCGGTTGTTGCGGTCGCGCATTACTATTCGAACTTGAGCTCGAGCCGGCCGAGTTCCCACGAGGTGGTGGGTAGTACGGTTTCTGGTGATAATCGGGGAAAGATGTGGCCGATACGGCGGCAGGCTTTTGCTGGTGTGCCAGGGGTTTTGCGAATAAACCACCGTCATCCGCATGAGGACTCGAGGGGCTGAGGGCTCCCGGCAGCGGCTTCGGGGCGGTACCCCGGCGCTCGGCGAGGCCAGGGCCTCTCTTCTCGATGGGACTCGTGTCGAGTCGAGGGGTCGTGTCGTTCAGACGGGCTGGGCCACTTGGGCCAGTAGGGCTAGTGTATAGCTTGCTCACAGGCGGCTTCCGGTCGTCGGCGGGATACGAAGGTCGACCCGACTGAGAAGACTGGCCTATCCGGAGATCGTCATCGTCGGGGTACGGGAGGGGTGCGGCCGAGCTCGAAGCACCTGGCGGCAGCGGAAAGCTAGGCATGGAGGCCACTGGGGCAGGGTACTTGAAGCGATCGGAAGGCTTGGGGCTCTGGGGTTTGAATATCCTCAAGGGTTCTACTGTCGGGCTGTCGCAGTTTTCGGCGGGTTTGTTGAGGAACATCTCCTCGTCGGGCCGACCATGACGGTCCATGTCTGGGTCATGTAGGCTCGATCAGAGCGAGCGATACACAGACGAATAATGCTCAAGCACGCCGAGTGTGTACTCTGAACGATGACGCACAGAGAGAAAAGCCAATAATAGGAGCTTTCGCCGTCGGGAGGCCGGTCTTATTGCGACCTAGTGGGGTACAGAGGTAAGGCAAGGCAAGGCAAGGCAAGGTAAGGCAGGCAAGTAAAGTGAGGCCTCTTGCGCCAACAGTGGCTTGATTGCTTGCTTGCTTTCCAGCGCCAGCTCGATCAACCAAGTTGCCGATCGATGTGGTAAGAGTTGTGCGAGGGGCGAGAGTGGCACGAGAGTAGCACGAGAGTGGCACAGAGAGAAGCCGGAACGAAGTAAAAATATAAAAATAAAAATAAAAATAAAAATATACAAGACAGAGGGATACCTAGTGATAGGATAGGATAGGGATAGGATAGTGGTTGATACCTTGCAGCATGGTGGCTTGCCCGCATCGACAAGCAACAAGCGGTTATCCAGGTTCCAGGCCAGATACCGTCCCGACCAAAGCTCGCTCGAGCGCGAGAGTCGCGGGCAGTCTGCGCGGGGAACAGTGACCAGGGTCGTAGCGGGGTCGATTCTATCACGACGGGTTGGGTTGAGTTGGTCTTTGCCGCTTGGCAACTAGCCCGACAGGCCTCATGATTGGCGGGTTGAAAAAGTAGGCGCTTAGGCTGGGGAAGAGAAATACTATAGTAGAGACTATAGTAGAGACTATAGTAGAGATAGTTCTGTCGAAGCGCCGCCCAATACCAGGGAAGGCCGTGATAGGGGTAGCACGGCTAGCACCTGGTGGGACACGGCAACCGGCTCTCTTTTTTCTCTCTTTTTTCTCTCTTTTTTCTCTCCTTTTTCTCTCTTTTATCCCTCTTTTATCCCTCTCTGTCGCTGTTTTATCTAAGAGAGAACACATCATGATAGGTCGTAGTCGAGGATGATACGACATACAGATGTTGTGGTGCAAAGAGGTAGGTAGGTGGATAGGTAATTAGAGTTGGTACTGTACCTATTTAGTAATTATAGATAAGGTACCTAGTTACTTAGTATAGATTAGAGCTACACTTCTTCTACCTTACTTAGGTAGTACGTATAAGTGGACGAGTAGACGAGTAGATGAAGTGAACAGAGAAAAGGAATACCTAACACACAATACCTACATTGTACGTCCCTCGCATCTTGCCTTACCTTATGGATTAACTTAGAGTGGATTACTTATTAGTGTATGTTAAGATAGATCCCAGATACTCTCCCGTCCAGTGTACCATCTCATACTATGTATATGTTAGGTAGTATCGCTATCCGGCGCTTATGCTGGGTGACTGACTAACCCTTCTCTCTCAAAACACCAAGACCGACGTCAGCATCTCACCTTGGGTGGTATTCGCATTTGCAGCATGCAGTAATACTAGTATGCTGGGCATGTACAGTACAAAGTATGCACTGCAGATCCAGCATCTTTTCGCTGCAGGAAGATGCACTTAAAAAGGGTGTCCACATACCTAAGACAGCCACATAAGTTAGGTACCTACATATCTCATAGATACTTCAGATTTTACCACAATATTAAAACATCTTTTTATTTCTTGTTTATTTTCAATAACCTGCTTACCGTTTATTTATTTATTATTACATGTTGAAGTTAAACTATAATTGTGTAAATAATAATAAAGAAAGGCCAAGTGCGAGGAAACGAGAATATACTTTAGGAAATAAGGCAGCAGATATAAGATCCGCCCTTTATATCCAGCAATGGCCTTTATTAATTCTCGATTTAGAGAGTTAGAAGCTGGCGTTATGTCATTTGGTAGGTATCTTGAATTCTTATATACTTGCCTAACACGCATCATTTTATGGGATATTGAAAATGTTTAACATATCACATATCACACCCAGCACAACAAGATGACACAGCTGTTGGACAGGGAGGCTTTGTATCCTTTGTATCCTCTAGATCCTGCCAAAAATGTTAGAAACACAGAGAACGATGGAAACGCCGAATTGTTTTCTAAACTTCTCTCGGCGCTTGATAAAAACCAGCTTCCTCTACTAGGCCGGGACATTTCCCGGCGCATCCAAACCCAGCTTGCTCCTACGGATACAAAGCCCGTAGTAGTAGTAGTAGTAGTAGTAGTAGTAGTAGTAGTAGTAGTAGTAGTAGTAGTAGTAGTAGTAGCAGCAGCATAAGCAAGATATTTATTAGATAAGCTTTGATATATACTAACCAGTTTATAAAAAACTTATATTTGCTAATCCACATGTTATTTCGTTTAGGTATAAGGGCCAAACCGTCACGCATGATATTAGATAAGCAGGTAGGTGGCATGGGAATGTCTTCAAGTTCAAAAATCGCAGGTATATATTGAGTCGACTATGTACAAAAATATCCGACTTATGTAATGTAACGCTCAATAACGTAGGCTGAAAGTGCACATACGTTAAATTGAATATCCAAATTCGATTAACCCTACCTAGGTTGCAGGTCAATGTGCATGACAGCGACTTCCTGTCCGGACCTTGTTGATATACCTGATATATGTTCATGCCCTTGTGGGCGTAGAGTGGTGACCACAAGCAATATATTGGGCTAGTGAGGTCACTTATACTCACACTAGCGCCGGTCGTAAAAAACATTACACTCTGTCCACCTTGGTTTTGCTATGCTCGGTTGTGAAGTCGTCGACTAATCGTAAGGTCATGATTTTGTTAATTCACCAACATTCATCGTTGTCCAATGTCTTGGACCCGCCTGATGAACACGTCGTCGTCTTGGCCTTTGGGTATGAGCCTCGAAGGTCCTTCAAGAACCTTCTGAAACTCGTCCGCCGTTTGGGCACTGAGAAGCGGTATCTCTCTTTCCAATAACAGCGCCACAGCAGCATCGATCAGAATGCCATCTCTTTCAAAAATATATACATCCCATAATCTTGAGCAGTCGTCAAGGCTCAAGTGTCGAGTAAAAAGGGTCAGGAACATATCATTGAGACATACGTCCAAGTTTGGGCCAATGGTGGTAGGATCACCAAAATGTCTGTGGAGCTGGGGGGATTTTGAAGCCAGTGCCTGGTTTACGAGCTGGTAAACCGACGACCGAGCTCCTTGGTCGTTTGAGTAAAAAGACAATGGAAGCGATCGGTTCAGGACATTTGCCAGTGCAATAAACGTGGACGCCGCAGTGTCGAGGTTGAGAAGTAAAAGGGCGGCGATGGTCTATTCGGTGTCAGTATTCATATACTCGAGCCAATCAGGGGGGGGGGAGCGTGGAGGCGGGAAAAGAGAGAAGATAGAATGTCTTACATGGCATCCGGTTACGTAACCGATGTCGCTCCTGTACATCGAATATGCACGGAGAACATCGATTACGCTTTGGTGCAGAGGTGCGCCAGCCTGAAAGATCTTAAGCTCTGTCCAAGTTTGCTCTTCGATGTCTGCTCGCATCTCCGAAAACCAAGCCATTACCCGTTCGTCGTCTGCCGTGGCATTTCCGTTCTCCACCCGCTTCTCTACTTCTGAAGCCCTGGACAGTGCCGCTTGGTACGATGTCGTCGTCAATCCCAGCTCGTTTCCAATGGCGCGAGACCAAACGACACCGCGAATCCGTGAAGGTACCCCTTTCCACCACAGTGCTTTTGTCTGTTCCTCGTGGATAGCAACGTCCCACCTCTTCAGTATATCTTCTTCCCAAACTCGATTGAGATCGCTGGCAGTCTTAGCTTCCGTCTTTTCCTTGTCCCGGCGAGCGGCCTCTCTCTTCTTGTCGGCCTCGATGCTGCTTGCCATCATCTTTTGATATGCTTTTATATGCTTCTTTTCTTCGGCTGGATCCTTGGGTGGCAGCCACGAGGGTCTCGTTCGGGAGAGAACAGCCTCTTTTTCCTTGGATATCGGCAGTGGATCAATCATGATGTTGCTTCTTCGAAGTGGGGGAAGCTCAGCGAGCGCTGATTTGACTCGAGGTTTTGGTACTGGACGAATAGTAGACTGTAGCACGCCCCGTCTTTCCAGTTCGTCAGCATGTTCTTCAAGCTTCTCCGTTAGCGCTTTGGCTTCAGCACTCAAGCCCGAGATGGCAGCAGTCCAGCTCTTGGCCCGACCTTTAATTGGGTAGAGAGCGGTTGACCTCTGCGAATCACTGGAATGATCAGACCTCCACGATGGTGATTTTAAGGATCCTTGATCGGCAGCAACAGCTGGCGTGCCATTGCCAACACTGCGCACGCGCTCCTTGGGTTGTCTTTCCGGCGATGTCGAGGCCGACACTGGCCGACTACTAGATCGTTCGCTTGGTGGCCGAGGGGATAGGGGCACGTTCTCGAGGATGAGGCCTTCGGGAATGTCGTCATCACCATCATCGTCGTCGAACTCTCTTTCCGCATTAGATGTCGCCTTCATCTCTCGACTCGACTGCCAACTGCTCCTGCGCGGTCTGGGAGCTATATTCGGGTCGCGGGATGAAAGGGACTGTGGCTGCAGGTTGGGACTCGGGCTTCGATGGCGACGGGCGGTACTAGCTGAGGAGGCAGAGCGAGCAGCGAGTGTTCGGCTGGCCATTCGCGGTCTGTGTCCAACGTTTAGGGTGAGACTCTGGGTGCTCACGTCGCGAAACTGGGTGGTAAGGGAAGGGACCACCGGCCTCGTCTTCGTGAGCGATATTACGTCGCGTTGCATTCGGGGATGGGCTAGATCGCGAGTCTGGACATGAATCTGGGAGCTAACATGTTTCGATGAAGCGGCTCGAAGATCGGAGGCGAATGTAGACATGTAGGGGTTCGGGTTAGGTTTCGATCTGGAGCGGGAGTCTTGGAAGTAGTGTCGGTCGTTCGACACCGCATCGTCCTCGAGGCCGATCTCCTCGAAATGGCCGACACTGGCGCTTGCATCATCGCCAATATCCGAGTTAAAAGAATGCAGAGAAGATGCCTTGGATGACTTGGAGGAAGACATGCCAGGCGGAGAGCCGGGTTGGGAGATGGCGAGCTCAACCGTGTTACCGCTCCCGCCGTAGATCATGGTCTAGTTCGTGTTGGTTATGTCCGCCGCGAGACAGCCTTGCGTAATGTCTAGCAATTGCGGTAGTTGAATGTTTGACGAACAATTATTTGGCGGGAGTAGCTCGTGGTGGTGCGTTGATATGTTGATATATTGAGATATCTCGTTAGCCGAGTGTCGTGTCGCCAAGGAACATTAATCGGTATTGTTGGTTTTGTTATTATTGTTTTCGAAGCTAGTTCATCTGCAGGAGATCTGTGTTTCGACGAAAATAGGATGCTCGGACGAATTGGCGGATTGAATGTTTTCGAATGGACACGGGACGATGTTCCCCAACCTACGCTAGAACTAAGGGGTTCGAAATAGTTGTCTCAAGATCCTGGCAGGTCTGGCGAGCTTGGCAGTGCCCTGAAATATCGACGCCGTCCAGGGTCCAGGGATGGAGGCTGAAGGATGCAGATGCAGGTACAGGCACTGGTATGAAACCTGGAATGCTACCCTTTAGCCCTTTGATTTAGCCCTTTGTGATTTAGGTCTCCAAATCTGAACCTTGCGGTGGACAAGACCAGGTACTGACAATAGAAGCGGAGGGTTTGTCGATCGATGATGCGAAGCACTGCTGCGTTTATTTATTTTCTGGTTTCTCGGCCTCAACGAGGCTCTTCGGTAGCGAGAGAGAGAGAGAGACAGGGTAATTATGATTACGATGCTATCAGTTGATGTAGCTAGCGCTGTACGGCGTATTACAATTACGCACAGCTACGGCGGCAACGGTCGTGTGTTTCGAAGGCGTTAAGGGATTTTGTAAGAGGGCTGAGTCGGGATGAAACACAGAAGTCTGGCGAAAGGATGGATTCCAGGCTAGAGGCTATATACAGTCTACTAGACTGCAGTCGAATTAGATGGTTATGTGATAGGTATTGTTGTTTCGATGATTGCTGGACTGGGTAGCCGGCGAGCGACGGAGCGACGGAGCGAGAGAGCGGACGCAGGGGAACCGTGGGATCCGGTGCATGAAATGGATGTGTGACCCGTACGAGGAGCAGTGAAATCAACCAATGCGATCCTAAATGAAGCACATGATGGGTTTGTGCCGTATAGGTATTTGTGATTATCTAGATAGCCCGGATACAAAACACTATGGCTATTTGTGTCGGGGTGAGAAGGGAAAAACGAGTGACAGATGGAGACAATGGAGACAATGGACAACAAAAAAGCGATAAAAAGAATCCGGTATTCTGGCTGGGATTTAGTGCATCCAGAAAAGGAGAGTAAATAAAGGTGCTAAATCATGAGGGAACCCGTCAGATCGGGGAAGTGAGATAGGTAGATTAGATAGATAGATAGGTAGATCAGATCAATCGAACGAATCACCATCCACGGACCACAGCCAGCCTTAATTCATCTTAAAATCCTGCTTTAAAAACACTTGATGATGCAAAGATGTCAGCACGGTCAGTACTGCACGGTCTACCTACTTGAACCTACTAACCTCTAGCAGTGTTCTAGGTAGAGTACTTACGTACTTCAGGTTAGGAGGCTGCAAGGTACCTACCTACATAGGTAGGTCGGTACTGTAAGTCTAGGTACCTAATCTAATCTCAACATTGAAACCTGTTGTCTCCACACCCTAACCTTCATGCAGGTAAATTGGTAAATTAGGTACATGGATGTATGTATGTACATGGACCTATGGTAGTGCACATGCGGATTCTTCTTAATTCCGACTAAATGCAACCTATTTACCATTTCTTACCTCAACCTACCTAGGTAGGTACTTCAGAAACTTCCAAGGTTGGAACCGCATAAATACTTATCCTCACCAAGCCGGGGGAAAGGGGCATATATATTGCTAGCTAGCTACCTTCTTAGCTACCTTCTTAGGCAAGTAGTTAGTTGATCACCGATCCAGGTAGGTAGTGTACCCAGCTGTATCGATCGCGGGTGAACTCATACTGAACCGAAAGCCCGAACCGAGATCGTACTGAATTGAAGGCCCTATCTGCTAGTACGGGGTTTTGATCTGTACCGATCTAAGCCTATACTGCTCCGAGATCGTACCGGTACGGGGCCGGGTTAAATATCATACCAGTCCGATAGCCAAGCCCGGACTAGTTGTAGCGAACTTGGTCGGACAGAGTCGGAGATCGTTGTAGTACTGTCTCGGCCGCCGCACTGGTACGACAGTAAATAGCATCATTAGCATAGCACGAGGGCGATAAAGAGTATGGTGTTCCTGAGTCTAAGTACATACTTAAGGCCTCGGTAAAGCTGGACTGTCGACGCTGTACCAAATCCGGATATCGAGACTTGAATACCTCACTCAGTCCGATAGGATAAAATCTGTATGTCTTGTAGTTTAGGATGGTCTTCTCCTCCATCTCCTCCAGTATACAAAGCTTCACAAAGTCATATGATGGGAAAGTACGCTCAATCAGGGTCTTGTCGTGGTGGTCAACAACGCCCAACATGAAAACCAGAAAGGTTCAGAAATCGGAAGGGACCGGCAGTGAAACAAGGTATGTCCAAAAAAAAAACTCTCGATTCCGACAGCCACAAATAAACGCCATGTCTCCGCTCTCGTGGTGATGTATAATAGATGGAGGATTTTGTAGGCGACGTACTATAAGAGTAATAGTTACACGTCTAATCTATCTTGCGCTACAAACGGTGATGAAACTTACAACCTAAAAGTCAAGATATTAAGCTTGCTAAAATCCGTATACGACGGCTCCCCGACTTGAGATAATAACATCAAGAAGACAAGGTTGCAAAGGTACAGACGGGGGAACCTTCAATAGGTCATCACTATTAGTATTCGAGCCGACGTCCCTATATCTACGGTTCATGGTTCAGCCGTTACCGTGATTTAGGATTCGATCCTCACGTGTAACACCCCATCACTCTCGTTCCTTTTGGCTGCCCATTCAAGGCATTGTTGCAGGTTGCTGACAGATAAACATCATTTCACTCCCGTCTACAGCAATCACAGCAAGACACCTGTGTCCTCATCGAATTAGCCTCAACTAAAGAAATGCATACCCAGAGTATGTTTAGATGCCATAGCCATACCACCTTCAAGCATGTGTTGTGGTAGTTGCTATATCATATGCCATACACAGAACGCCGCTCTCTCGCCATAAAGGTCCTTCTCATCTATCAAGAGACTTCGCTTCAAGAGACAATCTCTTCCGTCTCTTCAATGACCTCCTCCACGATTTCTTCAATGACCTGCTGCTCCTCCTCGCTGTCCGCCTGGTCGATAAGACCTTCTACAGGGTTAACGGGAAGACCAAGATCGAGTCTCTCCTCCTCGACTTCTTCATCCACCGAAGCACGCCACGCCAGCCACTCATCGAGCATACGTCTTCTCGCCTCCACGACCGCCAAGTCGGCAGACGCTCCGCGCTCGGCGTCGTCTTGTTCGAATGTCTTGGAGTATTCCCGTAGGTTCTTACGGATCTGCTTTTGCTCGTCCTTGGATAGAAGTGTCGCTGGCCGAGGTCGCCAAGCTAGTTGCCGGAACTTCTCGACAGTTTCCTCTCGTAGTTGCTCGCCCCTAAAGTCATAGATGTGATAGCCATTTTCCATCTGTGTTGCCTCATTAGCACTCAAAAGTCAAATCAAGTCGAATACAGTTCACTCACGGTATGCTTCCACACTGACGCCCAAGAAGCGACGTAGCGACCCGCCGGATCCCACTGAATATCGGTGAGACCATAGTGCTCGGCCGTGTTCATGAGTTGCAGGTTAGCTGTCAGGTCCTTGTCACTTTCGGGCTTCTCGCCTTCAAAGTCGAGATCGTAGAATTCGAGGTCCGAGTTCTGCGCATTGGCTACCGCGGCGACGACGACAAACCTTCCTCTCGGCGACCAGTATATGGCGTTGCTGTTCTTCTTCTCCAGAGTTCGCAGGTGCTTGAAGTTGCCCACGGTCTGGCCCTTAGCCTTCTCTGGGCAGAAGAAGGAGACCGACGTCTTGGGTGGCACCGCGGTCGGCCCTGTCGGCTCCGACGTTGTGATGATGACGAATCGATCGCCCTTGGGTTCCCAGGCGAAGTTGATGACCATGTCCTTGATAGTATCGACTACTTCGACAGGTACCCCCTTTTCTTTGATTCTAAAGATCTCTAGAGTGGTGGCTTGTGACTTCTTCGACTTGGAATGCCGATCGACCTTGACGGAAAGGTAGGTGGCGTCGGTTTGCCAGTGAAGCTTAACATCTGTGACGCTGAAGAGGTTTAGAGTTCGGACGATCTGCTTTGACGGTATGCTCATCAATCCGACCTTGGCCGGGTTGCTACCTATCTCGGGGGTCCAGTAACAGAACAGCTGTTCGTACAGTTTGACTCCCTCCCTCTGGGGTGTCGCGGGGGCCCACTCGAAGTCCATGACGCCGTCTATCTTGATCACCGTCTTATCTAGTAGGTTCATACGAGGTAACTCATAGACGGAGATGGAAGAGCCTTGGGTGAGTCGGGCCACGTAATTCTCGTCAGCAGACCATTTGAAAGCTGGCCAGGGGAATTTGGGCGGCTGTTTGACGCCGTCAACGGTGGTGGCGGGAATGTCTAGATTGGCGAACGATCTGAGTGGTTTGCAGGTTTCGACGTCCCAGATGACATAGTTCTTGCCGTCTTCGTCCAGTGACAATTGGGAGTGGCCCTCGTCGGGAATGGAGATGGGGCGGTTGGACCAGGTGACTATGTATTTCTCGCAAGGGGAGAAGTCGAGCATATTGGAAAAGGGGTGAGCAAACCGCTTCTGACGCTGCCACGAAGCACCGCCCCAGAGCTGAATACCCTGTTGATGCACGGATACCAAATAGCTTCCAAGGGGGGACCATTGTATGAAACTCTCAGTCCAATGCTGGCGGTCGACGATAGTCTCGGGAATGTCCTTCTCGCCGTTCCAGAAAACCCCGACCGAATCACCCCGATACATGGCGAACTGATCGCGGCCGCGACCGCTAGGATCTGCCAAAAAGGAGCGCAAATGCTCCTTCTCGGTGAACTCTTCGATCTTGGGTGGTACGTACTGATCGTCAACCCGTCCCTCGCGTCCGTAGCGATCGATGTCGGTCATCTTGTTGACCCTCAGGGTGTGCTTCTTATCGAGGGGTACCATATCCAGCTGTCTGACGGCGGCAGCAGCCTCGGCAGGCGTGGAGAACTCTACAAAGGCGAATCTACGGGAAACTTGTCAGTCGGAACAGGATATGGGAAGCCCGCCTTTGGGGAGTATATAATATCTATATATGCGCACCTGAGCGACTTGCCATCCTCACCCATGGGCATATAAACAAGATCCTCCTTCGTCTTGGCAACTGATGCCAACTTCTTCAAGAGAAACTTGACGAGCTTTGGCTTCTGCTCCTCGGTGACCTCGGGAAGGCCGTCGACGACGACGAAGGTATCGTAGCCCTGTTCTAGTTGAACCTCATATTTTTCTCGGATATCGGAAATATCAATCTCATCCTCATCGTAGTCATCCTCGTCGACATCGGCGTCGCGCAGGTGGTCAAAGGACGGCGCCATGCTGGGCCGGCAGTATACTCGAAGAGGCGAGAGCGCCCGGGCGTATTAGAAGAACAAACTGGTGTCGCCGGCGAAGTGATATTGGTGTGTTCGGCCGGGAGTGGTGGCTAGTGGGCTGTATCGTGGGTTGTTATTGTTGATGTACGAATAAACGGGACAGACCTGGGGGGTAGGTAAGCAAGTGGCAAGTGGGTGGTGATGAATGGCGATAGCGTCGCAAGAGGCAAGAAGCAAGAGGGTACTCACCGTAGCAATATCACGAGTCTCGAGTGGTGATCAAAAAAGTAGATGCACCGGGTTAGGCTGGTTAGCAGGTGTGATTGGGTGGGATGGTGGGATGGATGGGCTGGATGGAGCTTCACACAACACAATATGTGAAGAATAGTGGAGCGGGATCAATATTTTTAGTTCTTTTTTTTCTCTTTCTTTTGTTTTTTTTTCCCTGTATCAGACGAAACATGTCCAGGCTGCAAAAAAATTGCTGTAGCAGATTTGTGCGTGTGGTGCGGGGTGTACAGCCGCCTTAGGTACCAGTCCCTAAAGCCCCTCTATCGACAGCTCTTATCGGCTAAGCTGGTTGGCTTGGACGGAACTGGGTTTTCCCGCCAAAATCCTTAGCCCCTGATAGTTGGTGATGCCCCACCCCCACCTGCGGTGATGTGCACTAATATACTGTTTACAGGGCTGTACTGAGACCTACCATTAGGTACCTAAGGTGGTGCATAAGTACCTATGCAGATACATAAGGTAAAGTACGTACATGAGGCAGGCATCAGAGCCTGTTATCACCGATGTATGTAGATACCTAGATACCTAGGTAGTATCAGGTAGTCTAGTACAGCTAAGTTTATTTACATCCATACATCCATACATCCATCCATACATACCTAGGTACACTTTTCCATACCTACCGACCACGACGACGACCCCTTTGACGAACCCCTTTCCGGCTCGTTGAGGCTCCAAGAATCAAGATGGTACGATATCCCAAAGTCCATCCGCCGCAAATCTAAATATCAACCGTTACTGACACAAGGGCCCCCCAAAAATAGTCGTCTTTCAGCCCTACCCAGATCTTCGAAGAGGGCACCATCGAAGAGAAGGGAGAGAATGCCCGTCTCGCATCTTTCGTCGGTGCCATTGCCGTTGGCGATTTGGTGAAGAGCACTCTAGGTCCGAAGGGCATGGATAAGATATTACAATCTGCGTATGTCGTGGTTTATATATTATTATATTTATTATGTCATTATGTCATTCACTTCCCATCACGAACCCTCCCTTTTCTAGTTCTTGTTGCTGTCTCTCCCGCCCATCCTCTGCCCTCTACTCTCTACCCTCTACTCTCTACCCTCTACTCTCTACCCTCTACTCTCTACCCTCTACTCTCTACCCTCTACTCTCTACCCTCTACTCTCTACCCTTTACCCTCTGCGCTGTGCCCTGTACCGATTCCACAGCATCGTAGCTGACCTGCCAACCTTGTCCTCAGCTCGACTTCGGAAATGATGGTGACGAACGATGGTGCCACTATACTCAAATCGATCGCCCTCGATAACGCCGCTGCCAAAGTCCTCGTGAATATCTCCAAGGTGCAAGATGATGAGGTAGGAGATGGTACGACCTCTGTCACCGTCCTCGCCGCCGAGCTCCTGCGCGAGGCCGAGAAGCTCGTCGACAAGAAGATACACCCCCAGACCATCATCGAAGGCTACAGGATAGCAAGCCAGGCTGCCCTCCATGCCCTCGAACAATCGGCCGTCGACCATAGCAAGAATCCCGAAGCCTTCAAGAAGGACTTGCTCGCCATCGCCCGCACAACCCTGAGCTCCAAGGTCCTGGCGCAAGACCGGGATCTCTTCGCCAAGCTAGCCGTAGAGGCTGTTCTGAGGCTCAAGGGCTCTTCCGACCTCAGCCACATCCAGATTATCAAAAAGGCCGGTGGTAAGCTCAGTGACTCTTACCTCGACGAAGGGTTCATCCTCGACAAGAAGATCGGCGTCAACCAGCCTAAACGCCTGGAAAAGGCCAAGATCCTTGTAGCGAACACATCCATGGATACCGACAAGGTCAAGATATTCGGCGCCCGGTTCCAGGTTAGCTCGACGAGCAAGCTAGCCGAGTTGGAAAGGGCAGAGAAGGAGAAGATGAAGGCTAAAGTTGAGAAAATCAAGGCCCACGGCATCAACTGCTTCATCAATCGTCAGCTCATCTACAACTGGCCGGAGCAGCTGTTCACCGACGCTGGTATCATGTCTATCGAGCACGCCGACTTCGACGGTATCGAACGTTTGGCGCTCGTGACGGGTGGTGAGATCACATCGACGTTCGAACATCCCGAGCAGGTCAAGCTCGGCCACTGCGACTTGATCGAAGAGGTCATCATAGGCGAAGATACCCTGATCCGCTTTTCGGGCGTCGCCGCCGGCCAAGCCTGCACCATTGTCCTCCGAGGTGCTACCGATCAGTTGCTAGATGAGGCCGAGCGGTCATTGCACGACGCCTTGGCCGTGCTCTCGCAGACCGTCAAAGAGCCTCGGACGACTCTCGGCGGCGGTTGCGCAGAGATGCTCATGGCAAAGGCCGTGGAGGGCGCTGCCACGCGCGTCGAAGGCAAGAGGCAGATCGCTGTGTCGTCCTTCGCCGCCGCGCTGCGGCAACTCCCCACCATCCTCGCCGACAACGCAGGTCTCGACTCCAGCGAGCTCGTCGCGCGGCTGCGCAAGGCCATCTACGACGGCATGTCGACCTACGGCCTCGACCTCATGACACCCGGTGGTGGTATTGCGGACATGCGGGATTTCGGGGTTATTGAGAGTTACAAGTTGAAGAAGGCCGTCGTCTCGTCGGCGAGCGAAGCTGCCGAGGTACGTGTTGGCGAGGTTTTCATTATTTCTTTTTGATAACGGCTCTTTGTTCCGCTTCCCCTCCACTATTCGTATCTGGTGCTAACTGACGTGCACAGCTGCTTCTGAGAGTCGATAATATCATACGCGCCGCGCCCCGGAGACGGGAACGACACTAGTCCGTCCATCTAGTTAAATGAGGCGCATACCGTGGGCGCGAGACGAGTACAAAATGAGGGAAGGCGATGATAATGTGGATGTACTACTGTTATCATAGATACAGCCTAATGTGCTGAAACACCGATACCATCATGTTGGCGAAATGGGATTGAACGATGAAAGATGACGATAAGAGTATTGTCTCGACTCATTATGCTATCAGTGTTAAAAAAGGTTACCTCGAACCTTTCTTCTACGTATAAATATCTTAGTTGCAAGATAGAAAGATGAAAGATCTAGGCTAGTTCGGGTTGAGCATGACCTTGATCTCCACGACAAACGGTCCGGCGATACCGAAATACCCAAGTACTGCGGCCGGGATACATGGTTGAGAGGTATAGGGGCGCAGTACAGGAGGAGCGAACGGGCAGACGAGTCTACAGCCTCGAGGAGTCAACTTCGATGGTTGGGTAGATAGATATCGATCAGCCGCGCAGCTCTATCAATACAGTAGGCGCCTAGAATGGTTGCTTGACAGGTCACTCTTCTATTAGTTCGTCTCGCCAGAGTTGAGATGGCAGAACGTAATGCTTCGCAAGTAGTTTGATATGTTGAAATTTCTCATAAATTGAACCGCCCGGTGGGAAACTGTGTAAGGAAGTCACAAATCACAAGCTAATAACCCCAACACCTATTGTTCCATGATTGTATCTACTTCGCCCCCCTCCCCCTGCCCACAATATTTATAGATACAATTAATCATCGCTCGTTTGCTCTCGCGCAGTCTATCCCGTAGATGCTGCATATAAGCAAGGTATTATGATACCACCATACCACCGGACATATGTCCAAGATTACCTAGCCCATGCTATCATTCCACTAGTTAGGTTTCGAGGGAGAATCCGACTTCTTCCCTCCTGTCATCGATGATCCGACCCCATTCAAGCAGGAGTCGAAACATGTATACCTGCATATCTTCTTTCCTAAGGGCTTTCTGGGCCCATTGTTGGCCGGCCTCGGCGATCTCTTGTGCGTCTCTCGTCCCTACGCCGCCAAAGTAGTTCAGAGCCGGCAAGAAATCGTCGAGTCTCAAATCGAGAGGGACGTAGTGCTTCCAGGGATGGATGCGTTCCTCCCACCAGGTACGGAAGAGTGCGGCGCGATACGGCAAGGAGGCAGATCGGACGAAGGGTAGAAACCGGCCGCTAAACCCCGCGCCATCTAGATCGACGAGATGGCGGTGCTGCCAATTTTCATGGAAGTCGAGGGCCGCGGGCGGTTCGGCTGAGGAGCCGTAGAAAGTAACGTGCTCAGCAGCACAATCTCGTTCGTCGCAACGCGAGAATGAGCCCACGAATGACACGTTGACCATGATCTGCTCGTTCGATGCGTCACCGCTCTGCGAGCCCCGATCAAGAGTCATCGAAGAGACGGCAGTGTCGGCAGCGGGGCTGGACTGGCGTCTCCTGAAGAGGCGAAGCATGTCGTGTCTAATTACAGTGCCTCGAATAGCCGAAGTTAAATGCACGAATCTTGCTCGCAAAAACATTTGCCAAGACCCGTGTACTGCAAATCCGTCCGAGGAGGCGCCGCGCCAGTAGACGCTGTTGAGCTTATCTTCCCAAGGAACATCTTTATCTTCTTCGTATTGAGACTTGTCAAGGAAACTCCACGGGCTTGGGTAAAGTATGTCGGCGAAGCTATGCGCCCTGCCCTGGCTGAATACAGGGAAGAGTGAGCGAGAAGCGGCCATGGCCGAAGGTGACGTCAAAAACCCATGCAGGTGCGCAAGATCCGGTTGATGGCATAGATCGGCGGCCAAAGTCCAATTGCGAACAAAGCCATTCTCCATGTGAGGTGAAGAGCATTCCTTACACCTTGCCTTCCGGTTCCACCAACGAACCTGGTTCGCAGGTGCATCGGCAGGGCAGGTGGGCGCCACTAGCTGGGAGAAGATGGGACTCTTTGACGAGACGTGGAACGAGTTGGACCGCCGTCCCCATATCGAGTCGTCGGCGTTGAGGAAGCCTTTGTCCCATGGGGGACTCGGAGTCTGGCTGAAAGAGACAAGACTTTGCTTCGACTGAAGCCTAGAACGTGCAACATACGCCATGTTTATGAAGTGTGTCATGTCAGCCGCGGGAACGGAGGCACGGCATTCATCATCGAGATTGAATGCTAACTGCATGTCGGGCAGCCACTGACTGAACGGCTTCACCATATCTTCGACGACATCCACCATCCATCTATGCGTGCCATGAACATGTGGCGAAACCGACGTCCGGCCATCTTGGATTAGCAAGCCGCCCATGGACAGGCCGGGATGCTCGAGTAGATGAGTCGTCTTTCTGCGGAGGAGGGCTGGAGTAAAGGCCCAGAAAGGGAGGAGGTCCGAGTTTATTTGGTCGAAAGCATCGATAACGGGAGAGTTGACCGACGTTGCCAATTCGTACCACTTGTCAAAATTGGGCGGCGGCGGCAATCCATAACGGCGGCGATACTCCTTGGCGGCGGATTCAAGGGATGTGCTTTTCGTAGCATCGGCGAACCAAGTATCTGACTCGACGCGTCCGGCTGCCATGACCTGAGTGGGCGAGAAGACGAGGTTCTCCCGCGTACGAAAGAAGGACGCATGGAAGAGGACCAGAAGAAACGCCCCTAGAGCATAGATAAAGTAACGGCCCAGAGCGATTGTATGCTCTCGGTGAGGGGATGCGCCAAAGGGCAAGCTGACTCTACGGAGGTGAAGCAAGGCACCAAAGCCGAGAAATACCACCGAGCCCGTGGCAACCCCCCTATAATCAGACCATATGACATTTGATGTGCTGTCAAGCGATGTAGACAGAACGAGTACCGACACGGTCGTGCCAGTAGTCACAAGAGATATCAGATTAGCATGAAAATCGCCCAACAAGTAGGTCCCCACTACTAAGACGAAAGCCGCGAAGGTTCCGTCAAGGACGACATCTCGGATTTCCAGCGGAGTAAGAAAGACGTTCGCGGCGGAATTGACTGGGTCGAGCCAAGACCACACGGCGAGAAAGGAGAGAATAGCGGCCGAGGTCAGAATCACACTACCCAGGAGGTGCCAAGCACGGCCGGACCGGTCTTGGTCGGCTCGGCGCAGCCCGGATACCTGGGATATGATTATGGCATCGAGGAACACGGTGGCCAGCTGCGCGAGAGGCGTGAAGCGTTCGATGCACCAGCCAGCAGGGCATATGACGCCAGTTGGTGTCTCGGCCAGCAGGGAGAGCTGCGTCACAGCGAATCCCCACAGGAGAGCGGGGACAGCGAACCGAACGACGGGGACCCAAGGGGATGCGTCATCGTCGGCGTCGGCGGTGTGTCTCGGAAGATGGAATGGCCGTGTGTAAGGGGGGTTGCATACAGCTATGAAGAATGGGAGAAATGCCTTGACATCAGGACCTTGTTTAGTGCGTATCCTGTATCCTGTATCTAAAGGATTGGGTAGACTATATCCAGTTGTTGGGGGGGGGGAGGGGGGTTGGTTCAGAGGGGATAGGAGGATGGATCAATCATCACGGAGGGTGGATCATGGAGGACGATGGATCATAAAGAAGAAAACATACGTAGAGACCATCCCACGAGCATTGGATCGTCCGTATGACCCTCCAGTTCAACAATGTCCGAACAACGACAAAGGCCACTAGACCGGCGAAGGCGTTTGAGCGGGAACGAGAGCACGGACAATTCCTCTTCAAGGTGTCGAGCCAGGCCGGCTTCGTCGTGGCGGGGGATTTATGGTATCTTGGATGGGACTCGGGATGCGTGAGACCAATATTCTTGGCGAAACAGAAAAAGACAAGACTGGTTAGAACCAGGGTGACGACGGAGAAGTGGATGGGTCGATCTGGAAATGGTCGAATAGAGGGTGTCAGTTATTTAGTCGGGTCATCCAGCCGTTGCGACACTGACTAAAAGGTGGTGCAGGACACCTACATACCAAATGCTGTACTTATAGAATAACGGGCCTGGAGATTCAAAGTACCCACGATAAGAGCGCTGTCGGATGACGCAAGTGTTTGTTAGTGTGTAGTGTGTAGTGTGTAGTGTGTAGTGCGCGAGTGATGGAAAAGTGAAGACGACAACGACGACGAGGACAAGAACGAGAACAAAGAACGAGAACAAAGAACGAGAACAAAGAACGAGAACAAAAAACGAGAACGTGTGATGAGGTCGACCAGGGCATGACGAACATGAGAGCCAAGATATTCAGTGACCTCTCCGACGAGGTCATCATCCTCCTCTTAGGGTATCGAGAGTGCTACGTAATAGGTAAAGAAATGGAGTGAAAACTCCCGATATGGGTCAACTCTCGACCTATATTGACATATAAGATACCGATGGTTGAGATGCAAGAAAGAGCATATAAAGTATGGCCACTACTGCAAACATGCTCCAATCGACAACGACAGCATCTCGAATCATGTTGCTGGTGGCTGGACAGTACTGGGCTGGAATCAGGAATTGAGACAGCACCTCTCGAAGACATGGCGCTAGAAAAATTATCTCTACGCAGGCAGGTAATAATGATAATCTATTTTCCCGCTACAAGACGTTGAATATCGTCATCTCACAGGCCGGTAGATGTCCTCAAACACTACCTAAGTGGGTAAAACGCGAGAATGACGGGATGACGGTAACTCGGCTCTGGGTGCAGTAGCGTGGCTATGGGCCAAAAGATGTGTCCCGAATAGGAAAAGAGATCCCCATATTTGGGGCCTGGCGTCTTGGCCTGCTTAAGCAGTGCCTAGTACAGACAGCTATAGGTATTAGGTACATCACCTGTATTACCCCTCATAGTACATTCATGGCATAGACACTATACGTAGCACTGGTGATGAGCACAACCATAAGAGCTGCAACCAAAGATCAAAACTGCCTACAGACTAAGTACATTAAATAGAAGTGAGTAAGTATATACACTATATATACCTAATGTAAAAGAGATTTGAACTCAACTACCTACATGTAAATATGTAAATATATACCGCAGGATACGCAGCGAACGAATATTAGGTTTGTCTCTACCGTGCTGTGTACTGTATATCCGCCGACAACTGTCCTAAGCGGCTAAGCTGTGACTTATATCTGTGACTTATATACAGCAAATCATGTATCAATCCGTCTTCTTCGTGACAAAACAGTACCTATCCGTCCCAGTTCCGTCCCTCAACACACAGACCAATTTGTGGATTGTGATAGATCACACCCTAGAGTGAAAAGCAATCATGATATTCCACTTGGCAACTCCTGTAGGTCCCCAGCCTTTGGATTCTGAGCGCGATATCCCATTCGATCTAAGGATCAAGCTGAAAGCATGTTGGCCCCATCGGGCTCGGTCGGTATGGAAACGAGATAGAGGTGTGTCTATGTTTTTAGTATTCAGTTTCAGTGTGTTGTATAGATATTCCTAGAATATTCCTAGAAATAAGTGCCTCGGATAGGGCAGCACTGGAGTATCTGAACCAACTTATAGATCACTAAGAAGTACCTATACACACACACATTAACATAGGACTTGTTATTTGTGACTGTGTGACGGTAACGACCTATTCTATCTATAACAAGAGTAGCAAAGATGTCCGCTATCATAATTCATCATAAGGACTGTATAAAACTAGGCACTACCTACTAACACCTGGAAATTGTCTCTTTAACTTCGGCCTTGTACAGAACTAGATACTGTCGAATATTTGAGATACTTGTAATTATACACTTTTAAGAATTTACATGGCTATATTACATGGCTATATTACATGGCTATATTACATGGCTATATTACATGGCTATATGCGAACCTCATCTGATATATAGTATTGCGACTTGAACTCTCCACCGTATACAACCCCTAATTTGTGATTTCATCATACCTACCATACATGAACACCTCACACACAACAAAATTGAAGACATGGACGTACGACACAACTAATCATGCCGCGGCTGTCTCATGCTATTTATTTCGTACCCTACCCCTCTCTCATTGCTGATACAGCCAGTCATTTTCTTGTGCTCTGTATCTTGACGGAATCCCTCTCCAATTCCCCCTTCCTTCTGTTGTTGATGGATGCGGATATCCACCTCGCAGCCTGTTATTGTCCCTCGTCTTGGATATCTTGTTGTGATTTCGTCCCATCGCCCTTGGACCGTGAGGGAAATTTACGTTGTGCCTGGTATTTCTGCTCCTCGATGATGAACCATGATGATTCGGTTTATAGGGTTTAGGATATACCCCTTTCTGTGCGCTTTGATAGTTCGCCCTGAGTCCTGTTGTTGAAGTTTCCGCCCCGGGGTTGTTGCTATGTCCCGACTCCGCACATCTCTTTTGCAACGCCTGGATAAGCTTCTCTTGATCTTCGATGGTCTTGGGTTTTCTCCCCAGAATACATTTTTGAGCATCCTCCTCCGTAGTTATGTCGTCGCTCGAAGTCTCGATGTTTTCAAGTCCCGACTGCTGCCCCCACCTCCGGCGGATCGACATGCGCCGACAATCCTCGATCGCCGAGATGAGGCGTGATGTTGAATCATCTGCACTAGTTGTCTGCTGCCGAACCTGTATCTTATAAGGCTGACCGCAGAGAGTGGTAGCGATTTTTCTTGCTGTTAGCCATGTGTCAATCTGGTAGCCGAAAGGATTGGCATTAAACCGTGCAACAAAAATCCTCCAAAACTTGATATCGGGGTCTATATCATGGTCGCGTGACTTTAGCCAATGTTTTTCCGCGGCCAGAAAGCAATGGAGAAAACTCGTGGCGGCTTTGGGCGAGGCGATTATCGAGATCCCTCTCACCGACATTTCTAGACCGGTAGGGAGGATGGTGAGCGAGCTCCCGTCGGGATTCTCTTTCTCAATGTAGTTGGCGTCACTGGCCTGATAGTCATGCTGTATGGCCTAGCGCGATATGAGTCACTCGCGACGTTTGATTTTCATAAGAGCAGACGTACTAGACGTGTTACAGGTAGCGCGAGGGGTTCTTGATGAACCAACATTTTTCGAGGGCGAGTAAGCCATGACAAAGACGTGTCGGGAGAGTCTTCTATCTTGATGGGGTGAGACTCGCTCCCTGGGGTGCTAGGAGTATACCTGGTAAAATCAAAGTGTGTGATCCGAGCGTGTCCTGGCTGGCTGCCCTGAGCTTCTTGGGTTATCGTGGGCTTGAAAGCATTTTGCAAGGCCAGATTAGGCGATGCTATACCCATTGAGCCGTCATAAGTTTGGTCTTGTCCCTTTGATAGTGATACTTTGCCACGAGAATGGGTTGGAGTTGGGGTCAAAAAGGTCTCTGATTCATCCTCAGAATGCTCCAGAGAGCTTTCTGAGAGCGAAGAAATTGATGAATTATGACTTGATCCTTGCGTCAAGTCGTTGCTGTGTCGCGACGGGCCGCCTTCATGGCTTGAATCACGACGAGGGAGAGGTAACGCCGGCTGCAGCCGATGCCGGCGGGATCGAGTACCACACGGCATGGCTCTGGGATTAAATACTAGAGCTTTCTGGAAAAGTATATATAGTAGGTGGAAGTCCGCAATTTGATGTAAACAAAGATACTGAGATTAAATGTCGGCAGATACAAGCCAGTGAAATCTGCTAGACAGGCGTGTGATCACTGATACTCAACATAAAGAGCCGTAGGAATAGCTAAAAGTGAAGAGATTTTCAGGTACCACTATTTGGAACATAGGTAGATATACATACCTGATAGCAAGGTACTATATTCCTCTGCTAATATGAGCGTTGAGGAAAAAGAAACGACGACCCCTGGCCGGTTAGCGCTATGCCGAGCAAGTGGGTGATTATCGCGAGACGCGAACAAACACCAGCCCGACGCGACGTTCCTTCATCCGTACCGACATCTAGCCTGTTTTCCCTTTGCTTTTTGCTTTTTGCTTTTTTTCTTGGCCTTTCTTCCCTTCACACTGGGGGGGGGGGTATTCCTCAAAGTGATAAGTGATATCTACACCTATCTAATCAAGCCAAAACCACCAGTTAGCTTCCGTCCATGAAGACTGAAGATAGAAAGACATAACGAAAGATTCAAGAGAGAAGACGGTACTTAATTGAACAAATAAATCTCAAAAACTGATCATCGCAAATTCAAGCCATTACCAAATGGACTCGAGAAAAAAAGCAAAAAATGGAGCGGCACGAAGCCACCAGCAACGCGCACCCTCTATCGCGATCACTTCGGCACCTTACACCTCATCATACATGATCGTCCAAGAACAATCACCCCCGTTATCATCTCCACCACCGTTCCTCTCGAATTCATCCTCGTCAAAGCGAGCAAACGAGCTTCTGAATGACGAGATCACCTCTAGATCAGGTCCGTCCAGACCAAGCACGAAACATGGGCGAGCAATCCAATCCACCATCCAATCCACCGCACCAGAGAGATCTGTTGCGCAATCGCAAGAAACTGCGGTAAGTTATCCCGCCACTCACAAAATAAAAATGACGCTCATCTCATTTGGCGTCACAGGGCGATATCATATCAAATTTTCCAGGAACAATACCCCCACCCGTAGAGCCCAGAGTCCGACCAAAAGCATCCTGCTCAGAAAAGGCCAATAGCACACTGCAAACGACAAAACTAGTCAAAGTTCTTGCGAATAATAAGGCTTTACTATTCGACTGTATGTCTGATAATAAGGACGAAAACGATGAGGATTGCAAGAAGAGTGAGTGCTGCTCCAGCCCGTGTTCTCGTCTGCGTTACTGCTGGGAGGAAGGTGTCCGTTGAGAATGGTTCGAATACGTCGCACTACTCGAATCCCTTTACTTTTCGTTCACCCCTTAAAATAAAATCCAAAGATAAACAGCTAACAGAAGATTCAGTAATGAGGAAAATATCGGCAGCAGTAAAAGACGACCGCTTCCAGACATGGCCACAAATAAAGTTGTGGACGAAGCGGTACTATCGCAGACTACAGGGGAATACGAAGTCACTTCCGTTGGCATCATCCTCATTATCGACGTCGGCTACTACGAGGACGAAGACCAAGACAAACCTCTCACTTCCTAGGAACTCCTTCGAGAAGAACCTAGTGCCCCTTCTTAAGTTGTCTGAAATGACCATGAACGCAAAAACTTTTCTGAACTCTGTAATAGAAGCAATAGGCACAAGGAAGCTAGCACATATATTCCGGCACCAACTGCCGTGTGATGAGTTGCCGGCGGACATAGGTCTGTTGATCTTCTCCCCGCTATACGTAACGATGTGCGAGAGGGAAACGAGGAAACGCAAGTTGGTAAGGAATCGCCACAATTTTGAGTCCGACAGTTCCGACGACGAGTGGTCTGACTGGGAGGAAGTGCCACTAGACGAAGGTTTCAACGGGGGTGATCCTCCGATGACAGCTACTGGCGCCTACCCCCATATTCTCCCGTCAATCGAGGAGGAGAATGATGACAGCAGAGCTGACGATCTTCCCGAGACGCCCGACCCAGTGACCGAGAAAAGAGCCGACAAGCCGTCCACGCCCATCAGGATCCAGGAGCCGGAGATTTGCGCAACACAGGTCAAAGTGAGCCGCAAAGCCCGACGAAGGATAAAACATGATAAACGCAGAACTAGGAACAAAAATGTAGATCGCCGTCGAAGCCGAATACTAGCCTCGTCATGTCTATCAAATGCCTGCGATGGTTCAGCTCACCGGCCGGCGCCCAACCAGCTTCGGGTTCAAAATCGTGCGGTAGAGAGGACAGGTGCTCGCAAGGGAAAATCATTAGAGTTACCATCTCCGTCGGCACCTAAAGTCCGCCCATTCATCGATTTCATGTCACCGGCGGCAACCGTGACACCAGATCCCGATACGGAGTCATTATTCCGCATGAAAGGTCTCCTTTGCGATGAACACGGACGTAGCAACAGCGTCAGCGTCAGCAAGGCCAGTAGGAATCTCCAACGGCGCGGTACTACTTCAACTCGGAAGAACACGGCGACAAAAGACCGAGACAAAGATGTAGCCACAGCCAACGCCCGGAATGATACCAATCCTCACACGGTACAGCCAGTTCGTGGAACCCCATTAATTCTTATTGAGGAGAACGAAAGACAAGCCCGAAAACTAGCAATGCCCCTAGTACCGACCAAGATCCCAAGTCGAGTGCCTCCACGAAAGAAAAAGAGCCCCCTCCGAGCTCCGCAAGTGCATAGGGAGGTCCGACCGAAGATATTCTATAGCTCGTTGACGAGGGATGCCACCGTAACCCCACGAGAGAATCCAGAAGCACAAGTTGGCGGTGTCTCACAACCCAAGTGTCCCGAGCACACCCGAGACGCAGCGGGGGCGAGGTCAGGTATCGAGAATGAAGAAAACAGGACTAAAGAAAGAAGAAAAGGTGCTACGCCGGATAATATACCGCGGCGACGCAGCCTGTCGCACCAAAGCTACAGGTCCAACGACACTTTCCCGTCCATAGAGGAACTCTACAGGCGTGAAATTCAAAAGCGGACAACGACCACGCAGACCCAGCCTCAGTCCCGAACCCACACTCAAATCCAACCCGAAACTGCAGCGCGGAAGGGGAACGACAGAAAGCGTCCAAGAGGAGAGCCGTCTAGCAAGTATCACGATCCCTCCACAAAACGCACCAAGATAGCGGTTGGACCCAGCTCACCAGTAAGCTCGGCGGTAGCTGAATGGGTTAAGGGGGTCGACCACGCCAATTCCCAAAGTAATGATACGAAGCGGAAAAGGGTAGATGTCAACCGAAGTCGCAGGCCGTCACCATTGTCAATGCCAAAAGTTTCCTTCCCGACTCCACGTAGGCAGAAGAGGTGGAGGAACAGAAAGCCCAGCTGGAGGATAAGTTCTCGCGGTAGTCCAGGGCCCTTTATGCCAATAGGCCGAGCTCGCATACAGGATTGAAGCCCGCGTAAGAGAAATACAGGGAATGATGTATGTAGAAGTATATAGAAGTATATAGAAAGGTGTATCACTAGTGTACTGACATGCAGATGGGGTTATGGACAAAGATAGACGCATTCACCTATGTTTTCATAATAATTATATCCTGTTTCATATAACTCTTACCTGCAACTATATATCTTATTTTGAATTCAAAGAATAAAGCGTGACAATGAATGAGTATAAATCAGTAGCAATTACAAGGAAACAACACTACCTACTTATACAAATACACATGGCTGATTACCTAAGGTATGTAGATAGTTACATACGTAGTAGTTATTTACTCCAATAGGGAGGTAACCTACCCGGTAATCGATATCATGGGACATGTCTCGATGAACGATTCATACATTTTTGCAGTTGCACGTGCAAAAGACTCAGTCACCTTGCCTCGGAATCCTTTCAGTTAGTCATGCCTACCGTGCCTTTATACCGTGCCTGTCCACCTCGCTTACTATAGAGCTAGAGAGAGTAGAGTACTGGTCGCGGTACTGCCGTAGAGGTAAGCTTTGAGATAAGCGTTCTCATGCAGACTGCAGTGGTCGAGTCAAGCCTTGCAAACCGGGCAAAAGAGTTATGTTGGAGTCATGGACAATCGGTTGGTGGTCTGCAGGACGGTACCGCAGTACGTGTAACGAACCTATCGATATAGATAAATAAATACCTTGTGTCTACCTTGAAAGCTTAGCACATTCAGCACTGGGCAGACACGAAAATGTCTCTATTCTGTATCGACTAGGGTACCGGTGGCGTACCGGTAGGTGGAGGAAGCATGTACACTAATACTAAGTACATGGCACTACCGTACTTATAGTTAGTACACTAGAAACCTCAACAAGAATCTCCCCAACAGAAAAGTTAGTGAATATGCCAAGGACCGGGATCCCGGCTAGAAGGCGGGTAATTCCCCTGTTTAAGAGTTTAGGAGGGGGAGGGGGAAAGAATTCCAAGTCTCGGACTGGTGGGGCTCAAAATACTCAGAGGTACCTACACAAAGTATCTCCTCGGCTGGCATATGACAGGTATCTAGTAGGTTGTCCGAGCTTCTGTGGCGTATCTTAAGTTAAGCTTAGCTCGCTTGCCGCTTTTGCTCAGGCTTAGCTCAGCCTGTCCTCAGTCAGCTAGGAGGTAACTCTAAAACAACAGTACGTACCAACGTATTTATGCAAATTTATACTTAGAATACGTTACTTAGAACAGTTGTTAAAACGGTTCAACCAGCCGGTTTTGTTCATCTAAGCAACACAATATGTAAAAACTCCCACATACTATAATCTTCATCTTGTCTTCACCTAGCATTTACGGGTTTATTAAAACAACACATGCTTTCTTATATATTTATAAACACTTCATTTATAAGCATTTACATGTTATAATAAAAAATAAGCCTAGCTATTACTTTAACTATTTATATATCTTTTGTTATTATCTAGTTAATATATCCTCTTAAGATCTTTATAGCTAGGTTAACATATCATACAAGGAGACACAAGAGGCAACATACATAAAGTTAAAAAGAGCTAAAGCGTTCTTAAATAAACACATCTTAAAATGCCTTCTGTTATCGTAAGGAGTTCATGAAGCTTAAACATGCTACCTAGGTGTGTAGATAGTCATCCGTCTTCCTACATGTTTAGGTAACTGCAGGATTGAACTTTCTATGTATAAGGGATGGCACTGTGGTACACCTACTTTGTACAGCTTGTAGAAGTGGTGAACTCTACCCAACCTTAATTCTTTTGACACGAAATATATATGTTAATCTGGCCTATCCCCCATTTACGACGGGTTTTCTCTAAGCGATTTGACCTTTTGTGGCAGCGACATACCCATTCCTTAGCTAGCTATTGGCGCACAATGCTCTCGGTCAAATATCACATCACATATTGGGCCGCTGCCGCCTGGGCTGTCGCCATCTACCGGCTCCTCGCCCTTTGCCCTCTTTGTATCACGGCATTCCGACTCATCATCGGCCCCCTAGCCGCGTACACTACCTATGCCTCGTTGAAATGGCACCGTCATGGCAACAAAAGGACCGAGCTGACGCTCTACACCCATCAAGCCTTGGTAGCTTGCCTCCTTGTCGCTCTCGGCTCCGTCACCGACTACTTTCAGCTGCCTAACGAGGATATCCCGAAGCCCACGGCGCTCCTTCACGTGCTGTCGGCCTTTCTTACCGTCGGCGTCCTCGAGTCGCTTCGACAGAATGTATGTTGCTCCAGCCCTCCATCTCATGTAATATTTCAAAGGCTAATTGCTGGGTGCTAGCGACGTGACATTGAGCCTGCAAGCTTCCGCCTTGTCCAGTCGGGGCCGAGAACCGAACTTGATTGTTGGTCCTGGCGATACAAGCCTGCTTACCTGGTCTCAATCCTCGTCTGCGATGTGATTCTCTTTGGCATCTTGCTCGCCACGGACCGAGTCCTTCGCGAAATGGGAAGTATGTCCCTCCAGCACATTGTGCCGTACTGGGGTTGGGGGGACATACAGTACCCGGGTCGTCTGGGCAGCGCCGTGGTCGCCCATTACCTTGGCGGACCCTTTGCCGACATGGCCGAAACGGTATGTTCCAGAGTCTTAGTATTTTGATAGGAAGAAACCTGACTCGATGGCAAAAGATCTACTACGCGCTGTGCCGCATCTTCGTCCCGCATCTGGCCGGACCCAGGGGCTGGATGCCCAAGCTGGGACCGCTCCTGGTCCCCGTCTTCCCGTTCTTCACGCCCTATTTAGAGGTATGCAATTATGCCCTTTTCTGGCTGCCGCGCATGATTTTGCCACGGAATCAACATCGCGACGGCGCGCCGTTGGATGGACCAAGATGGGGCGTATTTATTGGCTTATTGAGAGTCTTGGCTGGGTACTAGACGCAAATTGCACAGAATCACAACCGTCATGCTCCTCCATCTCTGACCAGTCTTTTGGTTCCAGAAAACAGAAATTCGCTCGTGAACATAGACCCGTGGTGTATCGCAAACTTGACATGCCATTGTCCTTGACTCTCGCTTTGGATATTATATGAGTGCTCAACTTGCCCAACTTGGGGATACATCCAGCACGCCCCGAAAAAGGAGCTCAGGCAATGGACCCTGGCGACAGACAAATATCTTTCTCGGGCGCAAACCGCCTTAAAAGAGGATAGAGTGCGACGACGTTTCGGTCCCAAACCATCCTCCGTCTCCGCTATACTGTAATTCTTATTTCGTGGTCGGTGGCTACTTATCTAGAGCATGCTGAATATTTAGCATCCCAGTAAGCATCTGAGACTCTGTGGGTGGCGGATTGCGTAACAAATCAAGTACGTGGGAACTTAACGACTATTTATGCTTTAACATCTGATGCTCTTGGAGTGTTAACTAGAAGTGTATATGATTACCGTATTTATTACGGAGCTAGATGCTATCGCAAATTAATTGAATAACCGTCGTAAGTTATGAATACGCTTTATATTATGCAAACTTCTTACTCCTTGTTAAATTTACTGGGTGGGTGGGCTATTAGTTATGCCCCGATACCCCTTAGGTACTGGAGTGGCCTCTTTAGCAGGCTAAAAAAGTACGGCTTAGGAACACTCAGTCTTAAAGCAGCGAGTCTCGGGTACTTATCCCAACTTGACTCAATGAGGTAAACCTATCTCTGGGGTATATAGTCTGTGCATAGTAAATACTACTGTAGTGTAAGTGCTGTATTCACCATAACCAGATAGTAGTGTCGAATCCAACAGTGGACTGCCAGACTAAAATGGACAATGCAAGCCACAATATAAGTAGGTATGTGTTGTTCAAGTGGAATGTCCGAGAAGGAGGGAAGTATCATGTATGTAGTGTACGGTCAGACTGTACGGTATAGGTATAGTAGGAAAAGGGTGAATGGTGTAAGTGATGATGCGCTGATGAATCGAGGCGGTCTAGCACGCATCCCTACCAAAAAGCAATGCATGTGTGGCGGTGAGAGTACAGTATTGTCAATAGACCATTGTCGAGCATCACAGCTGAGTCAGAAGATAAAAAGTCAGTGATAGAATAAATCCATAGAAAACGTGTAAATTCAAAGTTGCCTGTGAACGAGTCGTGGTCTTCACATGTCGACAGAGAGACGGGCAGAGAGACTACGGGCAGAGGCATGGGCTACTGCATGGGGCACGTACCGAAGGGGGCCGAGTGATTGGTGGGGCTACATTTGCTGGGAATTTTTGATTGGTCAATTGAGGTCCAGCTAGTGCTCAGCTAGTGCACACACTAAAGATCATCCCCATCATTGCCCTGGCTGATCAACAGATCTCACGCTAGGTACCTTGTACACTACAGTACTGATAGACTATAGTAGATACTACTATAGGTAGTATAGTAGTATACTGCCCGAGACCCTGACATCGAGACTTTTAAGGTACCTTGGTCTCTACCAATTGGTGGCCTAGATAATAAGTACCTATGCAATTTTTATTCTGTTTTATTTTTCCTCAACAATGTTGTTTCGATCCCGGGTACCTAGTATACTTAACATACAACTGACAGGTACCCCATCTGCAGGATCCCCCCTCTCACCTTGTCTAGACCTACCTAGGTACCGATGGCCAATCCCTTCACCCCTAAATAAATAATCTGTGCACACTAAATACTTCTATAACACAATTGGGTCTCCTCTTATCTCTTCTTGTAAAAAAAGAAAAAGAAAGTTAGCATTCATTCCTCTTCTCCCCTAACCCAATCTATAGTCGCTGGGAATCGTCCTCTTCCCCTTCCACTCACCATCACCACCACCACACCCTCACCTTCTCGCCCTTCACAACAGAGGCAAGAGAGAGACAGTAGAGATAGACAGAGAGAGAAGAGAGAAGAGAGAAGAGAGAAGAGGGAGACACAGAGAGAGTCAACCATGGCTTCCGCAACAACCAGCGGCTCTGCACGCAAGAGCAAGGCCGTTCGTCGTACCGTCGCCTCGACCTCGGCTGCTGACAGCGACACGTCAGCCATCACCTCTCCCTCCGACTCTCCCAGGCCCTCGGCCTCATCGACCTCGCTTTCATCTCTGGCATCGGTTGACGCCGCCAAACAGCCCACCTTCGGCAGGCTCGTCGACACGTACGGCAACGAGTTCCAGGTCCCCGACTACACCATCAAGGATATCCGCGATGCCATCCCCAAGCATTGCTACGAGCGCTCCGCCGCCACGAGCCTCTACTACGTCTTCCGTGACATCGCCACCCTCGGCACCACCTTCTACCTCTTCCACAACTACGTGACGCCCGAGACCATCCCGTCCACCGCCGTGCGCACCCTGCTCTGGGCCTTCTACACCGTTGTCCAGGGTCTGGTCGGCACTGGCATGTGGGTCCTGGCTCACGAGTGCGGCCACCAGGCCTTCAGCCCCTCCAAGGTGCTCAACGACACCGTCGGCTGGGTCCTGCACTCGTCCCTTCTCGTCCCTTACTTTAGCTGGAAGATCTCTCACGGCAAGCACCACAAGGCCACCGGCCACATCGAGCGCGACATGGTCTTCGTCCCCAAGACCCGCGACGAGAGGGCATCCCGCCTCGGCAAGCTGGCTCACGAGCTGTCTGAGTTGGGCGAGGAGACCCCTATCATGACCTTGATCATGCTTCTCGGCCAACAGCTGATCGGCTGGCCCAACTACCTCATGACCAACATCACCGGCCACGACAACCACGAGCGCCAGAGCGAGGGCCGCGGCAAGGGCAAGCAGAACGGCTGGTTCAGCGGCGTCAACCACTTCAACCCGAGCAGCCCTCTCTACGAGGCCAAGGATGCCAAGTTGATCGTCCTGAGCGACATCGGGATTGCCATCACCGCCTCCGTCCTCATCTATCTCGGCAACAACTTTGGCTGGTCCAACCTCCTCGTGTGGTACTTCATTCCCTACTTCTGGGTTAACCATTGGCTGGGTAAGTGACTCCGTAATCTCCCTCTGCCTTTGTTGGTATTTGACAAGCTGACGTATAATCTCTTCCCCTCTCACAGTCGCCATCACCTTCCTACAGCACACAGATCCCTCTCTACCGCACTACACGGGTGAATCGTGGAACTACGTCCGCGGTGCCGCCGCCACCATCGACCGCGAGTTCGGCTTCATCGGCCGCCAGCTTCTCCACGGCATCATCGAGACCCACGTCCTGCATCACTACGTTTCGACCATCCCCTTCTATAACGCCGATGAGGCTAGTGAGGCCATCAAGAAGGTCATGGGCCGCCACTACCGCGCCGACACGGAGGGAGGTTCCCTCGGTTTCATCCAGGCCATGTGGCGCAGCGCGCGGATGTGCCACTGGGTCGAGCCTAGCGAGGGAGCTGAGGGTGAGGGCAAGGGCATTCTGTTCTTCCGCAATACGAACGGCCTAGGTACCAAGCCACTCCAGATGAGCCCATCTGGTCAATGAACGAGCGTCTCCGATAGAATCTAAGTGACACTGCTTCGTCACACAGCCGAGTAATGAAGCGTCCAGGTATCACAGCTACCCCAGTCACTCATTCCATTCCCGATTTGCTTTTTTTTTTTTGGATATGGGGGCATGTGTACACCAGCCCGCAAAAGCCCGCAACGAGGAATGAGAATGGATGCGTAAGTTTTCCACTTTTTTTCTTTGAAAGAAACAAAAGTAGGGAAGACGCGAGGGGGGTTGTCTAGTACAGAAGTACAAATCAAGTTTGGAGAAAAATACTCGGGGAAATTCGGAGTTTAGACAGAAAGTCACCACCACTGTACCATGCTATACCATACCACGTAATGAAACGACCATCATGTGCCTACGCAAACGGGCTATTAGAGAAATGACAAGAATTAAAAGAGAGGGGATTTATGATTTTGGTAACTTTACTCTCTAATTACCCACATATATATATATATATATTATGGAAAGGGATGCAGGGAAAAATAAATGAATAGATGACTTAAAGACAATCGGAGCACGTCAGGAGCACAAGAGTAAAGAAATAGAACCATTGGCAAGATCACAGTGGCATCATAGATATATATTGTTATCGGCACGCGAAACAGTAGCGAGATTTCCGCTAGGTAGTACAATACGAGCAATATGAGCAATACGATACAACATGATAAATCCCATCGTGGAGTCTTGAATACTTTCACGGCTACCGAGTTGCTTAGCAACTATTATTAATCTACTGCTTGACTTCTAACTACGTCCGTGGACATTGATTCACTACATCTGTGTCGACTCTCGACGTTTGCCAATATACATCATACCATATAAATACAGTAGCTGCACCTCGGTCTCGAATCCTAGGACATGGTGCCAAGAACAAAACATCAACGATTCGAGGACTAGGTGTGGTAACTTTAAAGTTTCAAAGGGTCAAGAACATCGACAACCACTGCAAGTTCTTCGTCTTTCTATTATATACTCTCCCTTTTCACCTTCCGTCTTTTCTTAGGCCGCCAGGTCTCACGATTGTGATTCCGATAACGGCATGATGTCTTGTTCCCGCTTGAGCGGACCTTTCTTTTCTTCTTCTTCTTCTTCTTTTTCTCACCCTTTTCTTTTGGCGGCGGGGTATTCTCACGAATAACCCGATGATCCTGATCCTGATCCTGTTCTTGATTATGATTATGATTATGATTATGATTATGATTATGATTGTAATTCGAATTCAAATTGATATGTCCGCTTGAGTTGGGGTTTACGCCGAATGCAGTGATTTTCTTGACGGGGCCATTAATTCGTTCTATGTGAGAAGCCCCTTGTCTAGCCGGAGCAGGGCTCGACCGGCCCAAGATAGCGATTTGTTCGGTAGAAGTAATGCGTTTGATAGGAGAAGCGGCCCGTTTGGTAGGAACAGGGGAAGGACTGAACCCATCACCTCCGGCAAATATGATACGACGCTTCTCTTTACCCTCTCTACTCTCATTCTTATCCCCATAGTCCCACAATCTCTTACTCGAACGTACGATTGTCGCCGGCCGCGCATTGGCGGTCGGTCGTGTGGTAGTAGACGTAGCCAGATAGCTAGATCGATGCCCAGGAGGAATAGGACTGTCAAGCCAGGCAGGGAACTGGTTCAAGACGGCCTCAACATCGCTCGCCGTCTCATGTGCGCCTGCGGTTTCGGCAAAGCTGTTTAGGCTCTTTACAGAAAGGACACTGCGTAACTCGCCGTTGCCATCATCGTCGCTGTCGCTATCGGAGGAGATGGCGTATGGGTCTCCGTATGTACCGATGGAGGAGGACAAGACAGCAGCTCGTTTCGCGGCCGTCGTGTTCTCGGGGGTTCGTGGGAGTGGCCGAAGATTGCTGGCTTCTTCTACCTTGATCGTGTCCCGGTGTATCGGTTTAGCTATGGGCATGGGTGTGATAGCAGTAGAAGTATCGTGTGTAGTCCGAGGGGGCGACTGAAGATTTTTGGGTTGTGCCCGTACAACCTCTGTAGGTCTAAAAGCCTCCTTCTTTATTGGTTTGGCTATAGGCTGAGATATGGAACTGGGCTTGAGTATAGGTGTAGGCGTGATAGCACCAGCATTTCGGGTAGTCACAGTAGCAGTCCCAGCAGCAAGAAGCGAAGCTGCGGATACAAAGCCGAATGCCTCGAGCTTCTTCGATCCACTGTTGATGTTTCGCCGAGGGCCAGGCCGGGGTGCGGAATACACCCGGGCCTTCACAGCGGGGGCCATCGTAGGAGGAAGCACGGGCGAAGAATGTCTCGGTAATGTGCCATTGCGGGTGGCAGTGACGGCAGTGGTGGTAGTGGTGGAAGTAGAAGCGGCCGGTTTCTGTCGCGAAACTGTGACTTTGATATCCGTCTTTTCGTCCTTTACACCAGCTACTTTGCCGCTAGGCGTAGGCTATAACACGAGTAAGCCATGAACGCCGCACTAGATCCCCTATACAGGAGCAGGGCTCGATACATACTCTTCGCGCATAGGTGCTACCCAGACTGCCACGAGGCGCACGAGACGGCGTATTCGTATTCGTGACAAACAATCCACTTGGGCCAGACGCCTGGCTGCCTATCTTCTTCGTCGGAGTCTTGGACTCGACAAGGTCCCAAAACCCAGAAAACTGGCGTTGGGGAGTAAGCAGATCCTATGCACACATGTTGAGTCAGTAAGCCAACCAGTTACTTAGTTAGTCATCTAGTTAGCTTCTCCCCTTCCCCTTTTATCCCTTTTCCCTGTTCCCCAATAGTCGGGTCAACAACATAAAGGGACAGAAAGGAGAGGGGAGAAACGATACGAAGGGAAACGAACGGCAGACGGGAGATGGATCCTGTTCTTACAGCAGTAGATGTGCGGTCTGTTCGACCCTCAACCGGAACCCTCTTTAAGGATGAACCAGCGGCTGGGACAGGGAGAGGAAGAGGAGCAGGCGCAGGCGCAGGCGCAGGTTCGGCACTCGAACCAATCCCATCACTATCGCCATCGCCATCATCGGAGCCAGACTCGGAATAGGAATCGGAATCGGAATCGGAATCGATAACAATAACCTCCTTTACAGCTTCCCGCGTCGCCAGCCGCTGACCCGGTCTTACACCAACCTCGCGACACCCTCGAATTCCACTTGCTTGTGCACCTGCAGTATCGTAGGTAGAAGACAGGCCCCTTCGTGATCCCCGTTTATCACGTGCTCCGGGTGTAGAGGGTGCAGAGGGCGCCATCGCAAGACAGAAGCCAAAACCTAATTCGACATTGAATTTGGAGTTGAAATTATGTCGAAATTATGTCATGTTGAATCAAATCAAATCAAATCAAATCAAATCGTGTCATACCTTTCGGGTGGTGTTGGCGGGTGTCGAATGCAAGACACTAGACTCAGACTGAGACCCAGATGAGGCTAGAAGAGATGTAAAAAGGAAAAGATGGAAAGTTTAGAGAGACTTGAGGGAGATTCGGATAAAAATGTAAGCCGGATATGCAGGTCAGTGAGAATAGTAAAAAGTAACAAGTAAAATGGAAATAGTAAAAACAAAAGATGGAGAGATGGAGACAGGAAGAGAGACGGAGACAGTGCTGTGTGCGTGCGTGTGAAGGATGTAGGTATGTACGTTCGTGCAATTCTTTAGGTACCGTACCTCATGGTAGGTGCTTTATCCACCTAGGCACTTTTAGAGGTACTCAAGATAAGGTGATGTAGATAGGGTATGAAGATAGAGTATGAAGATAGAGTATGTACTTAAGGTAGGTAGCCATAATCAATTTGTTTGACAGACATATAGATAGACATAAACAAACAGAAGAACCAAAATAGCCACTGTTGAATTATACCTACTCCAAAGCCTAGGTACCTGCTCACGGGATGTACCTAATTCACATGCCCGAGTACATGCTTAACCAGTGCTACCTCTACTCGATATATGTACACAGCATACCTAAACCCAAGGTAGCTAGGTATTACTCTAAGAGGTATGTAGATAATCACTTCCACTACCTACTTATGTAGGGTAGGTTGTCCGGATAACACTTCGTCGACTTAACAATGAGCATGGGCTCTCTTACATTACTGAAATATGCCCGGCACATCACTAAATAGGGAATAGGGAGTTACGAAAAAGAGTGTCAGACTTTCTCCAAGATCAGCTATCCAGAAACGAAAGAACCCAAGAACCCAAGAACCTCCTGATAAAACTCCAATCCCTAAATGCTGTCGCTATAGGTAGATAGATGCCACCGGTTCCTTCGCCTCGCCTTGACTCCTTGTCAACCTCAGTTTCCCCCGCCCTAAATGCATTTCCTACAAAGGTAGTCTTGGTTTAAAGTACTCCTGGAAAGTATCCAATTTCTCCAGGTTCAGCTTATAGATGACCGTACAGCAGACAATGAGTAGGTTGGGGAACCGCCGTGTCCAAAACCCGAGATACCCGTCAGGAATCGGGCCCACCGTCCTTTTCAAACTATCACTCATATCTCCGTAATGAGACCGCTTGTTTCGGAGTGCACGCAACAGGTCGAGGAACTTGGTCCCCGTGTACTTGCGCTGCTTGCCTAGACTCTCGACGAACTCCTTGGGCAATGCTTTGAGAAAGTCGCCACGGCACACCTGCGGGGCACAATCCTCCAGCGCCGCCAGCGCCGGGGACATCGGGTCGCGAGGCTCTAATTCAAAGTGATCCGACACGTCGCAGAGGAACGCGAGCTGTTCCTTGGCCGACCAGAAAAACGGGTGCGACATGACATCCTTCGCCGTGGGTCGCGCCCGTGGATCCGCACGGAGCATCGTCTCGATGAGCGCCTTCGCTTCGTACGCGACATCCCCGAGCACCTCCAGCGGCTTGAGGCTGAACTGTCCTTTCCGGATGTTCACCTCTCTCATGTATCGGTCGCCGCAGTCGAACGGGTGAAGGCCCTTGGTCAGCACGTAGAAGAAGACAAGTCCCAGAGAGAATATGTCGATGGCACGTGTCGCCCGCCGGTTGGGCATGACATCAGCACTGACGAGTTGGCTACTAGAGTCGCTGTGGATGCTAGACATGGACATATTCGACGTCTCGCGTGCGTCGTCGTCGAGAAGGAGCTCGGGCGCCCGCCATCCCGACGTGCCGGCTGCGTGCGCCGTGGTAGCTCCGAAAGAGGACTGCCCGCCTTCCAGCTTCTTACAGAGGCCGAAATCCGACACCAGAAGTCGGGGTCGCCCATCACGACCCATCGTGACCAGAATATTCTGGGGTTTAAGGTCACGATGGACGATGCGCAGGTCATGGAGGAAGCTAAGACCATTTGCTACCTGCAGAAGAACACGAGGCAGGTCTAGTTCGCCAGCTCGAGCGAGCTCTGGGAACTGATTAGGTCTGTCCACGACATCAGATAGAGAAGCCTGGCAGAGCTCTAACGCGATATAGAGGAAGCTGTCATTCTTGGACATGGCATAATATCGGATCACTAGTACTACATGTCAGTGACTATATATATAGCAATAAAGGGGGTCATGAAATAATGATTTACCGTTTTGATGGTGGTCACTTTCTAGCAACAGCTGTGTCTCCTTAGTGGCGATGTCCCAGAACTGTGTCAACATACGTTTGACCGCTACGTCACGACCGTGGAATTTGCCTGCAAACACCACCGTGCCGTTGCTTCCCATGCCAAGTTGGTAGTCCTGGTTGACCTCGATGCCTCCGATATTGATGATCGGCCCGCTTACATCTTCAGGATCGTTGATGGTGGTCGTGATATTTGGTTCCAGTCTAGGCGGGATACCGATGTTCTGGAGTCCTGGAATGCTACCATCTACTTCGGTTGGCTCATTTCCGGGAGAGCCATCTGCTGCGTCTCGCTGTTTCTTAGCTCCCTTTCGGTGCTTGACGCCCCCTCTCCGGCCGCGATGAGCCTTCTTCTTTTTATCCGGCGATTCCTGTTCGGCGAGTTGCTCCTCCTGCGCAGAATTGGCCGGGAGGACCTCTGAATCAGACGAAACAGTACCAGACCGAGTTGCTTGAATCGTGACTGGCTTTTCGCTAGCAGGAAATGTCGTTTCAGTTTCGTCCGCATCTGGGGCAATCGAGCTCGGTTCTTCCGCAACTTGGGCCTGAGACTCGCTACTGGGATCTGTTGGCTGGACGAAGGTTTGCGTCTTCAGATAGTCCGAAAAAGAAGACCGCCGAGCTTGCTTGAAATAACGGTACGATACGTAAACGAGAAGACAGAGAACGAGAGGGTTTTTGAAGAGATCCTGGAACGAATCGAGAGCATAGCGGGGGAGCGTTTTGACCGTCTCGACTATCTGAGGCAACTCATTCTCTATGCCAGGGACTGTTGTCGGAACCGGATCTCCCCCCACAGCGCTTTCGAAGTTCGAGTCTGAGAAAGACTCAGAAGGTAGACTAGGCGGCACGTCCGATGACCAATCAGGCATACCAATGCCGTCCCCAAGAGTATGAACACCAACTAAAGCCGCAGGGAGATGCGCGGCATCGAGAAAAACTTCGTTTTCCCATGAACTCCTCCGATTAACTTGGGCCGTCGGGCCATCGACAACTAAGGGGTAAGACCGGCCGGACATGGCGTACCACCCACCTGAGCGGGTCTGATTGAGAAAGACACTGTGACTTCGGGCCCATGCCGAGTCTTCATCCCGAGCAGGAGGCACCGGCTGCGGTAACAAGACAAGCTCAGGATTGCTCCTAGGTGGTGCGTCTAGGGGCCTTGCGACATCAAACACGCGTACGACTGGAACAGAAAATTCAAGAGCAAACGAGGTGGTACTTGCGGGGTGGGCAATGGCATATACCCTGCCATCATGCTGACTCGTGAAATACCGGTTATCTGGCGGTGAATTATATTGCCGATGAAGATCGTTGTCGAAATTATTCGGACCCCATTCAGCGTATTTGAGAGTGGCAATATCTCTCCCGTTATCTCGACGATGGATATCTACCGTATATTCTGTACGGCTCAGCGTGACACTCCCTCGTTACTGCACTCCTCGTTATCGGTATCCAGCAATCTCTTATTGGGAGGAAAGCATGTAGCGCTCTGGTCTACTTGTGCACCGGCCTGACCGAACCATTTGAGCACTCTACCCGTAGCAGCGTCTACGGTGATGAGGGTGTTTTTCTTGTGGCCGGTATAGACTACCGGAGGATCCGAGGATGCATAATGACCCAGTTCGTCTACTAGCTGTTTCATGGTGTAGCCAGTACTCATCAAACCGGCACCGTAATGTGAAGGCGTCCAGACGTAGACGGCGCCGTTGTTGGTGGGTTCGATTGCCCAGACGTAATCATCTAGCGGGTGCCGGTCTTGACTATGTTTGTCGCCGGCAGATGAGGCATTGGGGCGGTAGTGGATGGTCTCCACGACGGGCTGTTCAACCTGGAGGTGCCAGCGCTCGTCGCCCGACTCGCGATCCGCGGCGTAGAGATGTCCATCGACGGTCGCCAGAAGAATGTAGTCTTCCACTTCCCAATTCTCCAGGCTCCGCGCAGAGTGCGGCGAGGACAGCCCAGAACCAGAGAAGATACTGGGCATATGCCTTGGGAAATTTGGTGCTCGGACGGGCTTAGCCGGAGCAAAAGTTGCGAGGGCGCTCGCATCGTTGAGTGATGGGACGTTATTAGATTGTTGCTTGGTGGCTATGATGGAGCTTCCGCCTCCGCGGCTCCGTGCATAATTCTTAGATTTCGTCGTGGCGAGTTTAGGCACGACTTGGTTCTGGCCCTCTAAAGGGGACTCTTGTCGAAGACGAGGAAGACCCTGTCGGTCAAGAGTGCCTACGCCAATGCCGCCGCCGTCTTTAACGATGCTGGCAAAGTGTGGTGGTTGCGCAGAGGGTCGGTGTCGGGGTACTTGTTGCTGCTGCTGCTGAGCATCGACAAAGTGAAGCCATGGGATTAGAAGCACGGCTAGGGCGAGGAACACGGTTCGCTGCGGCGCGACAAGCCGTCCCTCTCCAGGAGGCCGTCGGAACATAGCGAACAAACAAACAAAGCAACTCGCAGACGGCGATTGCGCTATTCTTGTATGGATGAGCCTCACTGTGAATCGGTAACCATCATGTCGTCTAAATTGAGTGGCGAGGGAGACGAGAGCCTGCTAGCGAAGCGATCGAACAGGGTTGTGAGCTGAAGGACCTGATCATGCGAAGTCGGGAGGCAAGACAGGGTAATAAGGATGGACACTGGGACGAGGCGGGAGAAGGCTGGTCGTGTCAATGCGCTGGACGGGACTCGGCAGGGACTCGGCAGGGAACGATGACGAGGGACGCGGGCTCTTCGGAATGATGAAAACGATGTTTAATAGATTCTATGGCCGGGCGAATATTCAACGTCGGAGGTATCTTAAAACGGATAGCAAAGTGTCGTGATAAGCTGTATCATCTGCTTTTGCTTCCATGAGAAGCGGGCTCGCACAGTATTTTTGGTCTGGAGTAGTTCTCTCTCTCTCTCTCTCTCTCTTTCTTTCTTTCTTTCTTTCTTTCTTTCTCTTCTAATACCGCTGGATGTCGTATCGCACTGGCGACAAAGTGACAATGCGACAAAGCTACGGGGTTTCGCGGCGATGTATATATATATCACAGTATCATGTCGTTTATTGGCGGGGAGGACGGCTGTTGTGGCAAATGATATTCGTCCGGCACAGATGGTACAGAAAATGAGACAGCCGAAACACTGCCTGGGTACGTGTCTCAGCGACGAGATGGACAACAGGGAGGAGACGGTCCGATATATGTGAAGGGAAGGATAATAGTAGCAAGCAAGGGAGATAGATGGAGAGACAAGGTAGGAATTACAACGACGAAGACGGCAACGATGCTGTTGATGAAAAAGTCGACGGTTGTTGTAGTATTTAGAATGGAAATAATGGTAAGCCGGCTCTGTGAACCATAATAATACTTCAGGTTGGTGTGCCCATGCTGCAAGGTTGGCTGCGCACGGGAAGGAGATTCTTAGGTTAGGTAAGTACTTAGATAGGATGACACAGTCTAGTGTAGTGTACCTATAGTAGGGAGTCGAGGGTTGGGCAGGCAAGGATCTGGTGGCGCAAGATTGGGGAAGGGAATGGAATGGGGTTGGTTGGCTGGCTGGCCTGCCTTTTTGGCTGAACAGCCGGGTATAAACCTGAATGGTACATGGTACCTCATTATGCACATGTGCAGTAGAGGCAGGTGCCGCGCGTGCAGTGCAGGAGTGCAGGTGCTCGATACGGTAATAGGTACGGTATGTAATTAGCGATGCTTATGTAAAGTTGTATTGTGCTAAAGGTTCCCTCCCTGTACCTTAGGTAAGCTCTCCTATCTACACACCAGACACTTACATGACCTCAGGAACGTACCTAAGCACCGATACAAGGTATAGGATAGGTCTAGGTAGGTAGGTAGTCAAGTCATATGTCTCTATGTCTCCCATTATTTGATCTAAGCTTGCCTTAATAAGACTCCAATAAATAAATGACAAACACCTAGTTTGGTGTTAGACGGATAGCACACATGGATTTAGGTAGGTATCAACAACCTGATCAAGCCTTCACAAATATACAATATGCACAAGAATCGAAAGCCGAGTGTCGACGACCTATCTACACGTAGGTATCAAGCAACCATCGACAACATGACAACATGGCACCATCCTACCTCATCATAAACCCGTCCAGTTCGCGCACACTATCCCCACTGCACTAACACCTTTTTCCGTCCCTTATTCCCCTTTTTTCCCTTCCCGCCACTCTCTTCTTCCTCCTCCCCTCCAGCAGAGGCAGCGGTGCCTTCATTTGTCGTGCCGCCCCAACTGAACCCCGTATTTCTGGTGCCCCCCATATCTCTCCGCACGCTGCCTGTGCCGTACCCAAAGATCGTCGTCGTGGGTTTGGGGGCTGCGGGGAGAGCGGGGAAGGATTCTTCGCGGTTGCCACCCACCCTCGATTGAGCCGGCGTCGAGGTCCTTGTTGTCGTTGCTCCCCAGAGAGCACCTGACGAAGGGCGAGAGGGAGCGCTACTGCTGGGCAGTAATGAAGGAAAAGCAGCTGTTGGCGACGCCACCTGTCGACTAGGCTGTCGACTAGGCTGTCCGGCGGAAAATAGAGCGGACGGGTGCTCCACGCTAGACCGGCGGGACTGCTGTGTCGAGTTCTTCAGTTTAAGGACTCGTGTTGTGTGTTTTTGGTTCGAGGCGGCTGCGGGCGTCGCCGGCGAACTGGCTGTTGCTGCCGCTGCCCAACCACTGCTTGAAGTTGTGGCGCCGCGCATGCCACCGAGTCCCGGCAGTGTCGGGTAATCTTCATTGATGGCTCGCCAGTCGTTCCAAGCTTTGCGTAGTCCGTCACCCTTGGCCTTGTCCTCGAACAGATCCGCCACCTCGCGGACAAGTGTCCCCAGAGCGGACGAAGAGATGTCGGCAAACAGCGAGAAAAGCGCGTCGACTGAAGCCGGAGCAGTAATTTTGCCTTGCTGAAAGGATGAGATGTGGAGTCGGAATCTTTCAATTTTCGCTTTATCATTGTGCAAGAGATTCGACGCACGCTCGATAACGGCGGAATGGCGCATCAGGCGAGCACGATCCTCAGGCAAGAGATTCGCATCCGTCAGGCTCAAGCCCGCCAGTTCCGTAGCAGGTGCGGCAGTTGTGGAAGGCCTGGAATTGGATGTATCGGCGTTGCCCACGCCCGACTGGGTCGAAGGACCTGAAGGGCCCGCTGTCGCAGATGAAAGCTGGCCACCAAAGGTGCGGTTTGACACGGATTGGGATGAATGTATTGCCATCTGGCGCTGGAGGGCAAGTTCGTCCCTACGGAGAGCTTGTGCTGAGCTTGCCGGGAGTGGCTCGGCATTTGGATCCCGGCCTCTTCCCCGGCTATTTCTTCCTCCACGGTCTCCCTCTCTACCTCGGCCAGATCCGCCACCTCGCCTTTGTTGTTGCTGATATCTCTCACGAACATCGAACCCCGACAAATCGACCACGCGAGCCTCGCGCCTCACATCCTTAGAAAGAGAGTTGCCATGTTCGCTCAATTGATGGGCTTTGAGGTCCATCTCAGATCCAAACACAACAAACTTCTTCTCGAGGCACTCGTGGTCGAGACACGGGTGATGGTCTTTCTTGAAATGCTCCTCCAGGGAGTTGTAGTCCCGGTAGTAATGTGGTTCTCTTGGGTTTTCGCGGTCACACAGGAAACAGCGCTCGTGCTTATTCCGACAGTGTTCATAAAGCTTGTCGTCATCGTAGAATCGCGAGCCGCAGAAAGCACATAGTGGATGACCCTTGAATCCAGTCTGGTCCACAGCGCCTGGCTGGTCGTCGCCGTGCCGCATATGTTTCTCGAGCTCTTTATCGGCGAATAGGTCGTGCTCGTGGGTGAATACTTTCTTATTCCGCGTACACAGATCACACATCCTCTTGTTGTGGGTGCTACGGACATGGCGATGTAGATCGGGCCAACCCAGGCCGGCAAAGTCACAGGACGTGTCGGGGCAATTGTATCGAAGAAGCAAGACGGTGTCTCCGACTATGTCTTCGTTTGTGTATCGAATGCCGATGTGATCGTCCGTACTAGTCACGTCGCGGTCGGAGTAGTCTTCGTATCGCTTCGTCGCGTCGTCGGTGAAGATGACAAACGGTGCGACTGTCTACAAGTAAACCGTTAGTTTTGGGGGGACATCTTCATAGGGAAACCAGCCGAAGCAGAAACGTACTCGGCAATGTGCGCATTCTTTATTCTTGTATAGGGCTCTCATGCGCAATGCGCAGATGTGGCATGTCCTGTGGTTGCAAGGAGCCACGGATTGGTGGATGACAGGGCTCGCACAGATGAAGCAGACCTCTGCTTCTACATCCTCGCCCTCGTCATCGTCGTTACCACCACTCGTAGGCTGGACCTGGGCGGCTGGGAGACTGTTCTCGGGTAACGGCCCTGAGGCTGGGACTGAGGTGAATGAACTGCCTCCCCCTCCTCCACCCCTACCACCTTGAAATCTCTCGCCTCCACGCCCACTCTGCGCATTGGTATTACCCCGACCTCGACCTCGGCCTCGACCTCTATCTCGATCTCTACCTGCTCCTGCTCCTGCTCCTGCTCCTCCTCTTCCTCTACCTCTTGTGTTGGATGCGCCCCGCCCACGATTCTGCCCTGGTGAGGAGGAAGACCCGACGGGGGCGGAGGAATCTGTCGTCGATGCCATCGCTCTCTTTCCCTTCCACCGTATTTGTCGAGCTAGAAATGTCGAAGAGATATTATGCTGGAGGCGGTAGGACTACTCGGAACGGAAATTCGGCTTTGTATCGAGCCGCGACAAATACTAGGTGGGGATCGAGTGCGTTAAGGTAGTTAGTTAGGTAGTTCCTGATGCAACCTAAATATTCGGGGAGGTCTTCAAGAATCTGTGAGTTGTCGGTGCAACAGCAGGATAGGACCACCTGATATAAGCAAGTCGGCTCCTGTACTAGATGGGAATTAACAACCAAAAAGGTGAAGGAGTCAATCAGACAGCTAAGCAGCCGCCACAATACAAGACAGGCCGCTCAAATAGCTAAGACGGTGAGACCGATTGGCCAAACTGCAATGTTGTCAGTCTAATGTCCATATCGAGGAAAACTCATGACACACCCGGCCAAGCCAAGCCACCTTTTTTGCTGAGGTGGGCACCCCGACCCCACACAACCGCGGGGCAAATCCCGATAAATGCACATGGCCACTCCTTGCATTTTGTAGGTACCTACCTAGGTATGCGGGCTAACACACGACTGCCTTGAACATGATGATGATGGATATCCAAGCATGGTGATACATATTGAGACAAAACCTGGCTTGGAAATAATTACACAGTTTAACAATAGTACTGGTATTTTCAATCTCAAACAGCGCTGGAGAGTTTAAATCTGGGGCACTTCAATCATCGGAAAGCAGGTAAGAAGTATATTAATTGAAGCTCGTTTCGAAAATAGCCATTCACCCCGGCACCATCATACACACACCCCGCGCTGTTGTTTTTGGGGGGTGAGGCTAAATAACTTGCTATCAGCTCCTGTATGAACCCTTTTTTCAACATCTACATAAGCATAGATTCCGTCATTCGAGGTAGGATATGAGCTGTCGGTACAGCAGAATCATGTCTGCTTGTGGCACGTCCGATTATCATATTGTAAGATGCTTAGTCTAAATTAGATCAAAGAGTAACGATCAGAGGTTCTCTGGTTTCGGAGAAGGCTACGCAGTGACGAAATCAACTACCTATAGATATCTTGGTAGTAAATCATGTTGCATTCATCGAGTCATGTATTTAAGTTCTGACCCCCTTTTCGCACTGACCGTACCATACCTGCTAAATCTGCGCCAACCGAGCAAGATATTGACCTGCCTATAAAACGCCATGCTTGCATACTATTAACTACCTGTCAACGTTGGTTCCCTAACGAACCAACCGTCACCACCGTCGCTACCGTTGCGCGGGTGCAGGCTAAACAAGCCATCGCTAAGCTCAGCTCGCCCGGCCTCCATGTGAGCACAAGATTGTTACCACCAGGTAACATAGCCCAGAGGCAGCGCATCCATTGCTCGAAATCACCGGTAGCCAGATTATAACCCTCTTAGGTTGCTTCTTCCACCGGATATAGGTGATTGCCCACGAGCTTGTTCATCTGGAACATATCCACCTTGGCCAACTTGAAGACTGCTTGCATTCTCTCGTCGCATAGAATTTGGCGCTTGTCGCTGGGGTCTTGAAGCTGCTTCTCTTTTATGTGCTCCCATAGCTTTTTGACGACTTGGGGGCGAGAGAGCTACACAAACGTTAGTTTGGTTATCTAAGGAATACACTAAGCAGCAAGGACACCGCTGTATCAACCCAACAAGGTTGCTGTCGAGGACATGCATGATTTTGGACTCACCTGCGGCTCACCGCAGAGCTCTGCCAAAGGGTAACTGAGATTGAAAGGTTTCTGAAATCCTCCTCCGGCTTTGCGCTTCTTGGGACTGGGCTCCTCACTCCCCCCCACATCGCTGTCGTCCTCTGGCCGGACTCTCTTATCACTCTTCTTCTTCGGGGCTGGCTTCTTCTTCTTCTTCGGTGCTGCTTTAGCTCCCCCCCCTCGCGTAGTTCGAGTTCGCTGATTCTCCTCGGCTTGGAGCAGGGCTGCCAGCCTCGCATCCGCGTCCTCGGTATCTGCGCTCTGCTCTTTACGCGGCTTCTTCTTCGGCGGTTGTGTCGAAACCTTGATTTCGCCGCCGTTCACATCTAGCTCGTCTTTGATATCGTGATCATGGCCGTTGGTGTATCCGTTGGGAGGCGAAAGGGGGGGGTTCGAGTCAGCGACTACTGCGCCAGCCGGGACGGCGGCAGCCGATATCGCATCAAAGCGCTGTTCGATGAGGGCCTTGATAGCATCCTGTAGAAGAACTGGCCGTTAGTAAACGACAATATACAGTGGAGGAGTTTGGTGGCAGAGGCAATAGTTCGCGGAGTGTCGTAGTGCATGCTCGAGTGCTCACGCAGCCCATGTGCGCAGACACCATATTAGGCCAGGGCGGCAAGGAAAGACGTTACCTTCTGCTCATTCAAGTCCCTTCCTCCCAGTTCGGCTTGAAGGCCGAGCCGAATCTTCTTACGGGTGACGGTCTCGAGGTCAGCGGTAGCTAGAATTCCATCGATAATCTCGGTGTAGCGGATCTCGTCCTCCGAGGTAACTGTAACCCATACAGCATTAGACGAAATGTTGCGCTTCGGGCGACGCCCACTACGAAGCGTTCTGCTAGGTAATGGCGCGCAGTTAAACAAGTCGCATAGAAAACTACATACGTGGTTGCGTCATGATTCTGAAGACAGGGCTTGCTTCTATGATGGATTCATGGAGGGGCCGGGACTAGATGCGTGGTGTTTCGGTACGATCTTCGACACTTTAAGTCAGAGCATAGCTGTCGACCGAGACCGAGGAGAAGATCGGTGCTTAGCTACTTCCGGAGAGGAGTGCTAGTTGGCAGATCGGCGTCGTGTGTGTCTGTGTGTGGCCTTGCGACAGAAACGTGTGGGAATGTCGTGTCGTCCTAAACAAACGAATGGGTAGGAGAGGATCGAGCTGCAACCTATCTCTACTGAGCCGGTTAGGCGGTTAGGCGGACATGTTGAGAATGTTTGTTCTTGAGCTGGAAGGGGATGCAATGCGGCGGCAGTCGGAAACAAGGGATAGGTAAGTATATACGAGGGTTCGGTGATATGTTGCACACAAAGGTGATGAATAGTATACATGTAGTAGATACCGTATGGATATAAACTCTAATATGAGGCAGGAAAGACTAGAGAAACACGATATATGCAGGGAAGAATCGCGATCTCATAAAGCGAACAGGGAGATGAAAAGGGTTGCAAGTCCGATCCGGCCGTCAAGAGAAGAAGATAGTAATACGTGAAGATACGCATGTGCTTGCTTACCGGACTACGAGAGGGATGGGGGGCGGCGGTGGTGGTGAAGGCGACAATTGCGCTGTCGCCGGGATTGCAACGTCGTGGCGGTGGTGCCGATGGTAGCGATCGCTGCCGGTGTATTGGTGGTGGTGAGGCTGGTGGTGAAGCTGTTGGTGAAGCTGGTGGTGATACACCTTGTACTGACAGACTCGGCAACAATATAGTAGCCGTATATATGCGACGATTATACACTAGACCCCCATCAAGAAAGGTAGGCTATCAATATAGTGTAGGGAATAAGGAGTAACCAATTGAGGCCAGCTGTGCAAAATCACTGGCAAGAATACTAAATATAGAGTCCGGATGGGTTTGATATCGAGATCGAGGCTGAATCTGGAAAACAAACCGATCCTCAAGAGATGGGTTGTCGTTGTACGGCTTTGTTATTGCGTGGGCACAAGAGAGGGATGTGGATGCGGTGGATGACGATGAAAGTGATCCGGCAGAAATCAATCAAGCAGTACCATTTGCTCAAACATCGGAAGAGGTACATATGTATCTTGACGTGCGGCGCCTGGGATAGGTATGCTTACCTAAGTAGACAAAGTACTTACCATCTATACTAGCCGGGTAGGTACATTTTAGACCTATAAGCTCAGGTACCGTGCCCTGTGGACGTCCAAGCTGCAGCGCTAAAGGCTAAAGGTTGACGGTTGCGGGAGAGATCGGGGCTGGCCCTGGCCAATCAATCGTGGCCACTCAAGAGATTTCCAGCACGCCTTGCATTGGAACATACATAGCACTACTTTAGCTAATGTGGGGGTTATCCACCTGTTAGGTGGGGGATACGCATCCGGCATCAGCCCTTTTCTAAAATACCTATCCAAAGTGTAGATATCGGGCTCAAAATACACAGGTAGATAGATCAGAGGTAGCCATAAGTCCTAATGCATTCTTAACAGTAGTGTATTTTAACAGTGTTCATATTATGTAAAGCTCTACTATTCCTATGTACTTATGTAACAGGACATGCTGAAGAAGCAAATTATCAAATCGGCCAAGAGAGTGATAGTGCTTAAAAGGAAACGCTCATGCACTCTATTTGTTCACTTTATACCTGGCAATATATATATGTTTCAACCAAATATATAAATTAATCGTCAATCTACATGGAATTATTCTCGCTTGCTGATGAGCACTCCAGATCTCAGAAATAATCAAATAATCATGAGCCGTCAAAGAGAAGACGACGTCGCGATCTTAATCAGACGTGTTGATCTCCGAACTGCTGCCCCATCGCCTCTTAGTATAGGTGCTGCCTTCACAGATGCCGTCTTTTTGGACACCGTCCTTTTTCTAGATGCGGCTCTGCTTGCCGGTGCCGCGGGCTTTTGCTTCTGGGGTAACAAGCTCTCACCACGCGCCAGCATCTCCACAAAGGCAGCGATCCGCTTCCCCCTGCCAGCTTGGGTCTTAAGTGCGTGAAGCCGAAAGTAAATAGCGAAGCGGTTGGAGCGATTCAAGGTATCCCACATGGCCTGAGCATCGGGCACGGCGGCGACGGCAGCGAGGAACTCGGGCGAGGGTTCGGCCGTCGACTGGCCGGCGTACGCGGCATCCCAGCGGCCATCAGCTTTCGCGGCATCGATGGCGGCACGGCCGACGGCTGTGACATGACCCTCCTTGTCGAGGCGCGCGACGTTTTCGACGTTGCGACGGGACCACAAGCTCTTGGGAGTTCGTGGGGTGAAGCGCTGTGAGTAGGTACGCTCGTCACCACCTCGAGCCTGACCGTCGATCCAACCCTGACATAGCGCCTCGTCTAGGGCTTGCGCATAGGTGAGCGACGTAGGGACTGTATGCCCCCTTTTTGCTAACGTCAGCCACACACCATTGGAACTGGTCACGCTGCGGACGAGCCAGTTCGACCAGGCGGCGGCGTCGGCGATGGTGAGGACTGGTAGATCGACAGGCATGCGGTTGTGGTGTTGTTGATGATGATGATAATGAGCTCAACATGCCGATTTACATGGGTTTAGAGGGTGATGTTGACTTACACGATAGGGTCAAACAAAGACACGCGATAGCTACGAGTACCTACTGTATGTACTACTAGTATGTAATTTGGAGAGGGAGGTAGTCTAGATAGAGCGTGCACTTTGATCCCGGTCTTGATCGCGTGCCGAAATGAGCGACAGATCCACTCCCGGTGTCGCCAGGGGGCGCCAGGGGGGTACCTAATATGGCTCCATTTCGTTAGCCATACGGTATACGATACACTATACCCACCGAGGTACCCTTACAGATTATAGCCAGGGCCATCACGCAAGACGCAATTGCATGGTTAAAGTTAATTCATGAGTCTAATTCTACCTACCTAGGTAGGTAGTCAGACAATCAGTAGAATTAGGTATCCAACAAGCAGGAGAGGTTAGTAGGTAGCTAACTCTTTACTACTTTTTTTTATATCACTGTGAATTCAAAGACGAGAAAGCGAGGTATAGTCGGATTTTGTCCAGATGCGGTGACGTCACTGTTCCTGGTACCGGATTCCCGGCGTCATGGCCAAAAGTCGAAGCCCGAGCAAAGTCCAACAACATAAAAGCCACTCACGCTCAGTCAGTCAACTAGTAAATCGGACTTTAAAGACAAATATAAAAATATTGAATGTAAATTCTTAATATACACAAACTAGACGATAGCACCACGACGATTACCATTGCTACCGCGACTCATCTTGCCTTTCCTTCCAATCAACCTACAACCACACTCTCGACTATTCCACCAAAACTCTTAGAGTTCCATCAGTGAAGATACGGGTACCTAATATTTAAGCCTCTTAGGACGTAGAGAATCGTTATAGAGAATCGTTATAGACCCAACGGTGCCGCGGGATTTTCTGAGTTGTGTTGGCGCTGAGTAATCCACCGACTCGGCATCTGCTACACACACATCGTCAGAAACATAAGACAGCGGGGTGGCCATTTAAACAAGTCTTACCCTCTTTCCTTACCATTTCGAACTCCCCAACAGTTGCTCGATATGGCATCACAAAATGAAGTCACCCCCACCTTCGTGGCGAGCGACTACGTCAAATTCTTCGGCGCTGGTGCATTGGCAGCCACCCTCACGCATGGTGTAAGTCAGCCATGTCCAGCGACGCACCGCACAGGAAGTTGAAGAAGGACGCTTTTTTTAACAGCCAAAAACAGGCCGCGACACCCATAGACGTAGTCAAGACGCGAATCCAAGTCGACGACGCCATGAAGGGGATGAACATGGTGCGCGCCGCCCGCCAGATCGTAGCCAAAGAGGGCGCGTCGGCGCTACTCACCGGCTTCGGTCCCACGGCTGTCGGCTACCTGATACAAGGCGGCGGCAAGTTCGCGGGCTATGAGTTCTTCAAGAAAAGGTACATCGACCTGGTCGGATCGCAAGAGACGGCCACGCAGCACCGCACCGCCATCTACCTCAGCGCGAGCGCGAGCGCCGAGTTCTTCGCCGACATCGCGCTCTGCCCGCTCGAGGCGACGCGGATCCGACTGGTATCGCAGCGCGGCTTCGCCACGGGGCTGACCTCCGGCTTCATGCGACTGGCGCGCGAGGAGGGTTTCCGCGGCTTCTATTCGGGATTCGTCCCGTTACTTTTCAAACAGGTGCCCTACGCCGTAGGGCAGTTCTCCGTCCACGAAGCCGCCGTCGAGGCAATTTACCGGTCAATTGGGTCCGAGCGCAAGGCGCGGTTGACACATCTAGAATCCACGGGCGTCGAGTTGACGTCGGGCATCATGGCCGGTGTTGCCGCGGCGGTTCTCTCGCATCCAGCCGACACGCTGCTGTCAGCTATGAATAAGGGCTCAGGCGACCCTAAGCAAGGAGCTACGGCCCGGATGTTCACTCTTGCGCGCGAGTTTGGGCCTAAACGTTTACTGCTGTCTGGTCTGGGACCTCGTATACTTATGACGTGTGGATTGGTGGCTGGTCAATTTGTCATTTACGCACAATGTAAGGCGCTGGTCGGTGCACCTCCAGGCATCGAGATACATAAAGAGGAGTCGTTGAAATAAAACGTGATGCACTTTTGCCGGTACATTCTTTCATGATTATAGGTTTTGCTAGCTCGGGGACTCTTCAGTATGGTAAAGAGCATGGATGTTTCCATTAGATAGGCTACTATTGCTTTATTTCACATTAGATATTTTATACCAGATATTTTATACAAGATACTTTCTTTCCGAGATTGAGGCGTCTTACCGCACCGAGATCCGAACCTAAAAAATAACGAATAAAAAAGAGCAGAGGAGAAGAAGCACTCACAGTAGATTCCCTACTACCTTTGGAGCCAGGAGCGTTATTTCCGACGCTGGCGTCACACAAACAATGCAGACATCAAATCATCTAACCAGCTATCGAATTCTCCCCTGCGTAGGCCATATCCCCATAAAAGTCCAAAACCCCCTCCCATCCAACCTGCGCCCGATGGACGACGTATCCCTAGGCAGGGCGCGGACATCCTCCTCCACCATCAGCTCACCGACCCAAGCCAACAGCTCGCCTTGTCTGGCCATTTCGGCCTCGGACACGGTCCCCGGCGCGGCACTCAGCGACTGCATAGCCCAATCCTGCACGAGATCCCACCAGTCGTAGACATGCATATCGCACACAATCCAGCGCTTTCCCGGCGTGAACTGCCGATGAAGTGCGACGACGGCCCGCGCGACATCCTCGCCATGAACAACATGCAGCGCCCCCTTAGCCTTTAGATCGTCCTTCGAGGCCACGACGCGATGAACCCAGTTCCGCGGTTGGCGGTCGGCGCCGTACAGGCCGGCAAGACTCAGCACGGCAGCAGGGGCGCAGCGCATGAGCTCGTCTTCGGCCACGGCGCGCGGGTTCGTGTCATCATACGGCGAGTCCTCATCCAGCCAGTGCTGGGCCGTCCAGATGCTCGTGACGCCGAACTGGATATAGCGCACCTCCAGCGCGCCAGGATGAGTGGCAGCGTACGCGGAGACGAGACGCGCGGCCTGGCCCTCGCCTTTGAGTGGGAAGGTGACGAGCACGGTTTTCGCGGCCGGCAGCACGGCGAAGGGGCCGTTGTCGTCGGAGCCCGGGTCGAATTTAAAGGGGATGGTGCCGTCGCGCCCGTTCGTTGTCGTCGCCGCGTGCTTGATTCCCTCGCGCCTCAGCAGCGGGATGAGGAATGTGGATGTCCAGCCCGCGCCGAGGATGAGGAGGCTCACGGCGCCTTGTTTCGAGGTCGATTCGGTTATCAGCATGTCTTCTAACTTATTGTTTTACCCGCGCGAGTCAGTCATTCCAGCACGTAGGTTGTTGGTGTCGGGACTGTCGGTCGTCCTGATTTAGTTGATTTACTTGATGTGGTAGATGTATGTTGCTCATGTGATGATAACAAATCAAATCAAAATGAGATGAAAATGAAATGAAACAAATTGAAACAAAATGAAACAAAACGAAAAATAAAAGTGAGCCCCGGAGGTTTGAAACTTTGCTTATCTCCACTTCCGTCATTCTTGGTTCGATGCGATGTGGTCATCTTTAAACAGAAGCGATTGCCAAATCATATTGGACACTATATCATATATACTTTTCCCCATGTTTAGTAGTCTAATTCTTATTCACATGTGCGATTACAACATTAAAGTTGGGCGCAAACCTTAGGCCATCTAAAAACTAATGAAAAGTCTATTCATTCCCCTCATTTAATTACTTAATATTTATGAATTTATCTCAAGATTTCTACCTGCAATGATTAATCCCCCTCCTTCTCTCTCTCTTCTACTGATTTTTTCTTTTATACATGTACCTTTTCAGGTTTGCTATACCTCAATTCATACACAAGAATATCCTGTCTAATGGAATCAATCGTCTTTAGAAAGGACTCAAGACCAAATATGTTAAAAACAGATAGAGAGCTATCTCGGGGTATCTTTCATTCACTCCACAACTAAATTAGAAATTCGACTATCGTCCAATCTTACAGCATCTTTCCTTTCGTCCTCTCCCCTCCAGCCTTCACCTTCGCCTTCGCTTTCGCCTATGGTCTCATAGATTTCCTCAATCGTCTCACCAGGCCCGTGAAGAATAGGCGAGAAATGATCCACCTCTTCTATCTCTTCCTCGCCCTCGAATTCCAACGCTTCCTCATCTTCTTCCTGTATCGTGATCTCGCCGCTCCGCCTGCCTAATCCGCTCGCGCTCGCGCTTCGACTATGGTTTCCCGAACTCGTGCCGCCTCTGCCTGTCGACGAGCTATGGATCGAGAGCGATGGTCCTTTGAACAGGTTGCGCTTCCGTTTCGCGAACAACACCGACGGGCCCCCGGCAGAAAACGGGTTTGGCGAGCTCGGAGGATTGTGATTCTCTGCCGCAGGCATGCCTTCATTAAAATTAAGAATTAGTGCCGGGCCGCGGACAAGCCGAATATTCGAAGGAAATGACGTCGTCGTCGGAGTTGCCGGAAGAACTTTGACAGAGTGGTGCGGTGACCGGCCCCCGGCGAGGCGTCTTCGTTGTCGAAACGGACCCATTCGAACTTGTCGAGCTAGCCTTCGAGTGCGAGTGATGATGATGGGGCATGGTCCGGATCGACGATAAAGAGGATGACGTTGACTTCCTCCCGCGCAGGCCCGTTGACGAGCGACGCATAGTAGATCGCGGCGTCAGGGGACCGGGCGAAAGAGATTGGCGTTTGTAACTCGCAGACGAGGAAAGCCTATGCCCCGTCACTGGAGCTGTCGAGAGAGGCGCAGGTATTGGTTTCCTGGATGGAATCCCACGTATCTCATTCGGCACTCTAGGATTCCCATTAAGGAGACCCGGCGAATGGTCTCCGTTACGCGAATGTTGGCTGGATGCAGTTCCAGAGTATTTGCTAGTATGTGGCCGAGGGCTCGGGTTATTCGGCGATTTCCCACCCGACTGCCCATCCTTAGCTACTAAGTTCGGTGTAGAAAGACTACCACGCTTATTTGGCCTGTGTCTCCTTGTATTCTCCACGATCCAATGAGTCCAATTCTTCCACGTCGCGACAATCGCCTGTGACGGATTCTTGCGCACCTTTTGGGGAGCGCTTTGCTCACGTCCGCCGTGGCCATTGAGGGCATCTGTGGTCGTGACAAGATGAAGCGTCGAACCCCTAGATCTCGCGCTTCGAAGAATCCCTTCTTTAGGAGGGGGCAAAGGCCGTCGGTTTCGAGAGGAACTAACTGAGCGGACCGAAGCCTTGTCGATAGAGGGAGGGGGTATAACAGCGTCGGGAAACAAGCCCTTCTCTTTCGACTCTGGAAGATTAGGCAAGTCCGTCACGGTAAAATCGACGTAATGAGCACTTCTCCTTTCTGCGCGTCCCCGCGTTCTAGGCAACGGTGGCTCTCCAAGCCGATGGATACCATATCCATTGGGAGCCTCGTCGGGAATAGGAGCCATCCTTTCGAGCTTACTGGACGCCGCTGAGAAGCGTCTCGAATTTCTGTTCTCTGCTTCCTTCTCCTTACGCCTTCTCTCCCTCCTTCCCGCTTTTCGTTCTTCTTTCTCGAGCAACAGGGTCCACCAGCCAGCCAGCGCATCGCATTTTTGTGCGAGGACACTCTCAATCACAGCATCGATGTCTACACCAGCGCTACGCATTCTCTGAAGGCAATCTTTTTCCAACGCGGTAGCGAAGGGGGGTGGCTGATGGAGCTTAAGAATTGCCTGTTGCTGGGGGGCGTATTCCGCGAGAAACGGATGGGAGAGGATTTCTGGTAGCGATGGCCGGAGTAGAGGGCGCTTTGCTAAGAGAAGTTTGATTAGTGCGGCGGCATCGCTTGGTAAATGGTCTCGGTATTTCGGTTCTTCCGAAAGAATCTTAGTTCTCGTAATATTGTCGTCATCGTCGTCAAATGGGAGTTCGCCGCACAGAAGTGCGTAGAGGATCACACCCAAACTCCAAACATCCACTTTCTCGCCGGCATACTTCTCCCCCTTGAGCATTTCAGGAGCAGAGTAGCAGATGGTACCACAGAATGTCTGCAAATGGTTGGACTTGCCCTCGTATTCACGGGTGAAACCAAAATCTACCAGTTTGACGTTTTCATGTTTATCAAGAAGAATGTTTTCAAGCTTCAAGTCGCGGTGCACACATGACTGCTGATGGACATAAGCAACGGCGCCGACGAGTTGAGTAAACGTCTTTTGAACCTTGCCAACAGGCAAAGGTCCATGTTTCAGAAGGTAGTTGTACAGTTCGTCACCTTTCGGAATAATTGGTCAGCCAAGCTCTGGTGTTCATGCGAGGTGTATATGGCTTACCAGGGCAGTACTCCAAAACCAGCCACACCAGGGACTCGGTCACGATGACCTCGTACAGCCGCGCAATATGCGGGTGGACAAACTGCCGATGATGATGGATCTCTCGGGCCAGGTTCGAGTCGTCTTTGTTGGCTGACTTGAGTACAACCTATCCGAGTCAGAGAAGGTGGAATGGCCAGAATGGCGCGATGTAAAACCAACCTTGGAGCCATTCGTAAGCTTGTGGTGGGCGAGGTAGACCTTCCCGAAGGAACCTTTTCCTATCAGCTTCCCCAGGGAATAGTTCCCGACATTTTTCAGATCTTTATTCGAGAATTCGCTGCAACGAGAGGCTAGTCTTAGTATCCGGTTCGCCCAATGGCCCAACAGACAGTCCTGATGTCGACTTACTCGAGGAGTTCTTGGTACGAAGTAGCGAGCTGCGACGGGATCGTAGTCAGCACATTGAGTATTTTCGGCACAAGATAAATGTACAAGACGACTAGCCGGACGTGCATGCACTCACCTTTGCCTTTCGTCCTAGCACCTCCACCTTAACCTTAGATGTCTGCATATCCCCCAACACCCACGGTCTTGAGCATTACCCCTTTCCGCCGAATGGGCAAGCTGTCGAAAACGCAGGCTGGGCCCGTATACGTAGTACCGGACAAGGTTTCAGCAAGGATGGGACGGAGAGGATCACAGCATCTAGACGGGCGCCGAGGCGAGACCGTGGCTACGCGAGAAGCAGTGGCTCGCGTATAATGTCCGAGCGTGCCGAGACAGACCAAGGACCGGGGTCGATAGCGATAGTAAGACCGGAGGCGCTGGGCAAATGCGATAGAGGACGGCGAGATGAGAGTTGAGAGAAAGGGATTCGATATGGTGTGCCTCGGTCGGCCGAGGATTGATGGTGTGATGGCTGTGTTAGCGTCGCTGTCTTGGTCGCGGTCTTGGTCGCGATAGTTGCAGCTAAAAGAATTAATTGTATGAGTAAAGCATAGAGTATCGGCACGGGGTATCGGCACGGAGTATCGGCACAGAGTATCGGATGAAGAGTATCGAATGACGGGTATTAAATAGCGTCGAGTAATGGAAGTCGACGAGAATAGATAGATAGTTGAGAGGATATCGAGGCGCTGAATTGTTGAGAGAACTACGATAGGTCGGTACCTAACTCTGCATCTAGCCGGCTATAGAAGTATTGAACAAATTTGGGAGAAAATGGCACTATTAGTGAAAGGAAAGAGACGAGTTGGACGGACTACCTCTATCTACATTACATAGTACACACGAGGCACGGTGATAGTGTAGATGATGATGGTGCAATCTGCAAGTGATCACACACAAAGTTCGAACACTCCAAGATTACCTACTTACCTCTAGACTAGGGAGGTACTTGAAGGGGCTCCTAACGATAAGGTAAAATATAAGTATCCAAGGTACTTGCGCAGTGCTTGGGGTACCCACCCACCTCCTTTTAGACTCTACCTAGGTACCTACCAAGCAAGTACTAGGTTATATGTACCTAGATCTACGGCTACCTATAGATAGGCACTTAGTAATCCTATAGGCTCCTACCTAGGTACGACTATTTCCACTATTGGGTACCTTAGGTATTGCTAGGAGCTAAAAGTGCCCCAATCGACAATTTTCATTGGTTTTCCTCCATTCCACCCTCTTATAGCTATCGAGTAGCAGGCCAAGGTATATATAAATCAATATAGGGATTCATCTAAGCGCGGATATAGAAAAATAAATAAAAAAGATAAAAAAAAGAAGAAGAAAAATTTACCCAACCTTGGATTTAAACCAAGGGCTCCTGTTACCTATCTTCTGCTCATCCGACTGAATCCTAACATAGAAGTGCCCAAGGCGCGGGCCCCATCTCGATAACCGCGTGTTCTCCACTTAGGTACACTAGATAGTCGGGCGTTTCACTGGGAACAGTACCCATAATCTTAATATAGGTATTAGGTAACCTTCCTTCTCTTCTCTCCCTACGTTACCATACTACTTATCTAACCTGAGTAGATAAATACTAAGACTTCTCTCTAAAATCTAAAATGATTACGATAGTCAAATTTCAACTTTAACTGCTCCCGACTTTCTACAAGGCATTGGCTTCCTATCTCAAAATCCCTGCTGCAAGCAGCCCACTGTCCATGTCGTGGGATCCAATATGATAATAGCTAGTAGCAATACAGTAGCCACAAACGCTAAGGCTGGTGTGGAGAAATCAAGACTCACTCGCATTACCAAGTATCTTACTAGTAGATCATAAGCTGTTAAGTGTCTCAATAAACATCTTAACAACACGCTGGAGACTCTCTTACGTCCCATGGCTACTTTTGATAATAATATATAAAAAAATCGTGTCACACATTTCTCGCCAGGAGAACTGTATGGTCCTATCGTCACTCGAACTTCCCCAGGATTAGAGGTAGTGATCTGCTTAATGCCCCCTGTAAGGACGATGTCAGCAGGGTAGGGACTTGTCGAAAAGAGAGAAAACAGTAGGTAATCCATAATCGCTAATAGGTGGCAACGTCCTAGTGGCATTATATAAATAACAATATAACAGATGGGGACCTGGCAACTTCGCTCTCACATCATCCCGGATCACCGAGACGAGATCAACAGTGATGAGCCACAGTACCGAGGTTAGAAAGACGACCCTAAACAACAGCCAAGTTCTAGTTACTTATTTACTATCCACCCGCCAGTACTGCACCAGCCACGAGGGGGGGAGATGTCGTCTAGGGTATGGCACACAGTAGGTAAGCTAACTGGGTAATATGTACTACTCCAGGAAATATGAGGAGTATGCAATCGCTACCGCGGTGCGGCTGCGTTTACCCCACGTTGTTGGGTCCCGGCAGATCGTCTGGACCAATACATAACGTCGGGGTAATGTGCTTACGCTAGCCCGTTCGACGTGATTTCGAAAGGAAAACCGGGACGACAACGGCACTGGGTAATATGGCCATGGGAGGTCCGGTGAGGCGGGAGCCCTCTTAATCTCAAAACCCGGCTCTTAACTGGGATACCTGTTTAAAACACCTTTCAATCATCATTCACCTTACACCTGCATGTAACTTCAAGTCTTCAAATCAGCCCATCATGTTGTTCGATCGGCTGTTGTCAGGCCACTATGGGAAGATGTTAGAGCTACCTGAGCGGCTCGGAATATGGCAACTAGGCGCTTCGTTTCTCATTCTGGGCTTCTTAGCCCTGTTAGCTGACTATGCGTACATGCTGTACATGCGATCTAAGCTTGTGAGCACTTGTTTCTTGACTTCTGTCCCTGTCTTCCTCGCCGCCTCCAAGGCACTCCGCTGACCAATATGTAAAGCCTCCGGGCCCGTTTCCCTGGCCCGTGGTGGGCAATACATTCATGTTGCCGGACAACAAACCGTGGATCTGGTTTGAAGAGCTCTCCAACACATATGAGGCTCAGCTCATCACGGTATGGATAGGACGGTACGTTTCTATAGTTCACAACATGTCATGACTGGCAAAACTCAACACTCGTCGCCAGGAACCCCACAATCTGGATCAACGATGCTTGGGCAGCCTCGGAAATATTTGAGAAGCGGGCGGGGATCTACTCTTCTAGGCCACGAATGCTTGTGTTTGCAGAACTGGGGGCGGGCCAAGAAAATCTCCTAAATATGTACACGACGACTCCAGAGCAGCGTGACAGGTGGCGTGTTCACCGAAAACTCATCCACTACGGCGTTGGCATCCAGTCCGTCCGCAGGTATCGTGATTTCCAAAACAACGAGAGCAGGGTCGTCGCATACGACCTGCTCAAGGCGCCCGATGACTACGTAAAGCATTTTGAGCGTTATGCGACTAGCGTGGTCTCCATCATCGCGTTCGGACGGCGGGTGGAAAGTTGGGATGATCCCATCATCACCGAGGTCATCGCCATGATGCATCTGGCGGCTGATCTCAATGTGCCAGGGAAGACATTCCCCATGCTCATGGAGACCTTCCCTTTCCTTGCGCGTTTCCCGAACCAGATTGCGCCGTGGAAGTACGGACTTGGGACGAAGCGAAGCTTTCATTTTTTCTATGCATTGGCGGACGAGGCAGTCAAGAAGGAAGGGCATGAGAACTCTTTTGCGAATTACTTATTTTCCGAGAGGCCTAAACACAATCTGCGAGAGGTAGAGATCTCTTCTCTCACGGGAAATCTGTTCGGCGCCGGGTCAGACACGAGCAGTAGCACCTTGATCACCTTCATTTTGGCTTGCTGTGCCTTTCCGGAAGCTCTCAGGCCGGCATGGGAAGAGTTAGACCGCGTAGTTGGCTCCCACAGGAGCCCATCTTGGGAAGACGAGGACAATCTGCCGTATATCAAGGCGTTTGTCAAAGAAGTTCTGAGGTGGCGATCCGTGGCTATCATCGGTGGACAGCCGCATGCTCCGACGCAGGACGACTATTATAAAGGGTGGCTGATACCGAAGGGTGCGTGGATACAAGGGAACATCTGGGCTATCCACCATAACGAACGTGAGTTCCCCGATCCGGATCGCTTCAACCCCAATCGTTTTCTGCCGGGACACCGAGACAACCGGCCATTCCCCGGGGAGAAGGGCTACATGACGTTTGGATGGGGCCGTAGGGTCTGCTCGGGGCAAGCGCTAGCGGAACAAGGAACTTGGATCACAGTGGCCAGGACTCTGTGGGCGTTCAACATCGAGAAAAGAAGGGCGCAGATGGCCAACCTATTGAAGTGGATATTTTCAACTACACGTGAGTATTTGGAATACCCCGTCTCATCTCACAGAAACAGCAGTGGACTAACAGCGGCCATTCAGGAACGGCCTCAACATGAGACCTCAGCCATTCGAGTGTAGCATCACGCCTCGGAGCGAGGAGATCCGCAGCACTATCGAGCGGGAGGGTAGACAAGCGCTGGGAGATTTGGAGCAATATCGTGGCGAGTCCAAATATCGGATGTCGACCTTCTATAGCCGGAACAACCTCGCGATGGATCTTTATGGCGATGGCAAGAAGTAAGCCTAGAAACGGTGTCACGAGGGGGTTTCAACGTTTCCTTGTGCAAGCTGTATGACTATGCTGTAGTTGATGAGATGGCGGAAAACCATCTAGACTAAAGCGCATAACTTAGTACTTCTTAACTTGTAATTAGTCAGATAATTAGCTCTCATTAGGACAAGAGTGAGAGCAGAGATACAAATGTAGATGCAGATATCAAAGCAGAAAAATATTCATGTAGTAAAATGAGCATCAGGTGAAGGAGAAAACATTATTACCTCTCTAACAGGTAGTCCGACTTTCCTTAGGTGCCTAACTTAAGTACTTACGTACCTAAAGTACCTAGGTACCTTGGATTACCGTGCATGTTAGGTACTTAAACTAGGTAGTTTAAGGGTGTGAGAATAACTCGTTACAAGCATATATACCGATTCTCCTAAGTCTCGTTAACACACACGTGGACCCCATGTCCTCCCGACCCCATCACACACACATCCATCCATATATACATCGATATATAAGGATCCACGATGGGTGTCTGAGATACAACCTCGAGGTTCCATACACTCTTCACCGCCTGCTGTTACCGGCAGAGCTCACCCCACTACAACGTGCCTAATGCTGATGAAACCTGGAATACATTCTCTTACAGGCATAAGGGTACAGACATGAGATCGATCTTCACCCAACTCATACAAGACGAGTTCCAAGGTTGTGAGGCGAGCCTCGAGGAATCTGTGACAAAAACCAAAGTCCAGATCTCTTCTGCAGTCATACCTCATCAGATTTGCTAGTGGACGACCAGAGTGATAATCTAACTCTAAGTGTCGTTGTCGCCGCTCTCCTGCAGTTCCTGCTATTCTTGGTATCGTGTGAGGTACCTTAGGTACTGGAAGGGCTGCAAGTGCAGGCGTAAGTGCTCGGTTTATTCGAGCTCGTCGTATATTGTCTGTCTCAAACCAGACTCTCGGAAATACGGCTCAACTATGATACCTTCCTCTTCTACTAACCCTAAATCTCAGTCTCGGTCTCGGTCTCGGTCTTCCGGCAGCCTCGCACATTTCTTGCAACACAGCACCAACGCCTACTACAACAGTTCCTGCGGCCACCTCGGCGATTGCGCCACAACACCTGATCGTTACCCTCCTTCTTGTACATAGTCATCACATCATCATCAACGACGGCAACACAACGCTTAGCACCATGACGCCGCTGAGGATTCTGCCTGAGCCTCGTATGTTACAGCTCAAGCACACCGTCGACGTTCAGCTAGATCGTTCTTTCCACGAACAGCAATGGACAATAGCTGCCAACCTTGCGCGTCAGCGCTACAAGGCAACTAAGGATGAGTATTATAAGGTATATTCAACTTTCATTCTTTCATTCTTTTTTTATTTTATTTCTTCTTCTAAATCGCAGCTTCACGTCGGGTTAATTGTGAGGTGTAGCCCTGAGAGGTTGAGATATGGTTATAACACTATAGACCACTTCCTCCATTACATATCTCCGTGAGAAGAGAGGCGATGAGTTTTTTCTTGGTACTGAGAGCTGATCATCTATTACAGGCCGTGGAGATTGCTGCCAAATCTCGTTGTGACAATCTCACAGACCTCACAGCCGGTAGAGAGACCGTGCAGGCCATGGTCTATGATAATATAACTGTGAAGGATGCCGATGCCTTGGATCTCTACGAATTCGCGGCTGATGGGCTTGCGATGGACTATACCAAGACGATCGGAGTGCTTCGCGCCAGATTAGCCAAGGCTCTTCCCAGAGACCGAAATGCTGGCCTGAAGTGTCTAGAGGCTTGCATGTGGAATTCCGATTGGGAGAACGCCCAAGAGGTATCTCTCTCAGCTCAAAATAGTTTACATGCTTCTATACTAATGACCTGAAGATTGCCGTATCGCTCAACAAGAACTTCCCAGGAGACCGCAATCTTCTATTTCAGAATATCGTAACCACCTTTCTCGTCGCGGTGAGCATCATTCTGCCCCAAAGGTATCATTTTCCTGACATCATGCAGCTAGCCAGCGATGCCAATGAGAATAAGAAGAAATTGTTCTCTAACCTAGCCAAAGCTCAGGTTGATAGAGCTTTCAACTTACGGCCTTTAGTAAGTGGCCTAAATTACACGAACAATGAAAAGAAAGTATCAGCCTAATGACAGTAGACGGGCAAAGAGCAAACCCCTCCGAGTCAATTAGGCATTAGCGAAAATGAGATCAAACTTTGGATCAAGATTCGAGAGACGTTTGGTGCGCCTCAAGAGAACTTAAAGCTGCTCTCCCTGCCCAATTGGGGCCCATTGTTCTTTCTTGAACGCGCATACACCGATGTCTTTTTACTGAGTATACGACTTCTAACCGCCAACAGCCAGTGGGAGGAGATCGTCAGAGTAGTTGACCTTATTTTTGACAAGGTCATTACAATGGGACGTGAGAATACCGATGGCGAAGATGTGGGGGGCGAGGGCTTTGCCGTCTCTCGACAACAAGACAACACCACAGACTTAACTCCTAATGCGGCGCCTCAAAAGGCAGCCGAGGAGCAATACATGAGAGCGTCGCGCGAATGGCTTGTCTGGAAGAGCGCTTTTAACGCCGCTAAGAATTTACCCGATAGAGAAAAGTGAGTAACCATATGACGAGGGATGAGAAATTACTAACTTCTCTTTCTAAAAGAGCTTTGAAGGTCTTTCATAAAAAGATCCAGAAAGTATTTCGTGTTCATATCAATAATAATAGCGTTAACCCCGTTTTCCAACAAAATTACGATCAAATTTTGATCGATATCACCTTTGCTCGGGCTATTAGATCCTTCGATGGCAAGCTGAAGGGGACTAACAAGATCCAATGTCTTCTTGATCTTGCTAAGAAGTATATGAGGGCTTCATCTTGCTTCACTACGCTGAAGGAATACCTCGCAGTACTTAACAAGGAAGAGACTGCTGAATTTATAGGTGCTTTGGGAGATGAGGATACCGAAAACACCGAGGTGAGCTAGCACATATTGTATTACATATAGAAACTCATCTGACGGCCCCCCTAGAACCATGATTTACTCGACAAGTCGTTCTTGATCGCTCTTAAGCTGAGGGTCAGGTTCTTTCAAGCAACATCACTCGAGGCCGGTGAAGAATGCAGATTCTGCCACTCTGTGGCTAACAAAGGCCCGGATTGCGAGATCTGCCTCAAGAGTATCATAGAGCTTGCACTTGATGCCTTTAGTGTAGGGGTGCAAGATGAAGATGTCTCGCGGAAAGCCGCCGGTGAGACGGAGGATCCGCTCTCGAACCTTGCGGTTCTAGGCTCTATCTGCCTCATCAAGCTTGCAGGAGCCCGTCACAAGAACTGGCAGTATATGAAGGAATCACCGCTATATCATACCGACATCCAGCTATTCTTACAGGGAGTTGTTTGGCTCGACTTTTACCTGAGAAAGACACCCAAGAACAACTCACTACGTATGGTGCTCGTCAAACTATACCTCATGATGGGATGTGTGACACGGGCATTGGATGTCTGGGGTTCTTTTGGCGTCAAAAATACTCTTCTGGAATGCTTGGGAACGATATGTCTTGATCGCCTGGCCTCCGTTTCCCCTAGTCATTTCACCACAGCAACTAGCTATCCCCGCACCTTTGCAGAGCCCTTTATGCGTCACTTCGAGATAGCCCTTCAGAAAAGATACCCGGATATTGTGACCAAGACTCTGCAGAACGGTAGCTATGCAGAGCTTCCCCACGTCATAGAGCTTGCGCAGAACCAGAGTCGTAACTGCATTGCGGTTTTGGCCGTGGTGGAGCATCGTCGTGGTATGCGTCTTAAGGCCGGCAGAAACGAGACTCCTATCCAAGAGGAGCCACTCATTGGTGCGTGCTACCGTCTCGTCATCCCTAGGCCATCAAACCGTGAGACGACGCTAATTGATACTAGGTTCTCTGTCTCCTGACTATGAGCTTCAAGATTTTACCGACTACGCCCCCTTACCACACTGGGCAGGACCCCAGTCTACCCCTATCCAGGAGCTTGCCGCCTATGGTCCTTTGCCTACGGTTCGTGCGCCGCATATCCCTTCCGAGAATCTGCCACTAAGTCACTGACCAACTACCAGAACCGCCGCTGCCATTTGAGCGTCTTAGCTGAGCGCTTTCTCGACCTAGTCTATTACGTACAGCCCAAAGAATTCAAACCCTCAAAGGCCGGCCAGCTTTTCCACGCAGATTCACAAGCCGCCGCCTCCTCCTGCAAGGTCCTGCACAAGAACCTAGACGCCCTTATCTCGGGCGAAGGCCACAGAGAGGACGACCTAACGGGCCCAGAGACTTGGTACTTTAGAACAGTGACCGAGCTCGCGAAGCTCGTCAAGTTCGTTATCGAGACTGCCCTCCCGGCTCCTTCAGCCAAGGCCGCAAAAGAAGAGATACTTGCTACCGCCCGCCGAATCCTCACCATCATCGACTACCAGACGCAGGACTTCCTCGCCGTCCCCGACGGCATCCCGACCAAGATGCACACCCTGCACGGCGTCGCCGCCCTGCATGCTATGGGCATGCTGCGCGAGTCCGCCTTCGCCGTCAAGGCCACGGTGCAGTACGTCTCCGCAATCCTGGACCGCGCCAAGGCGGTGGAGAAATCGCGCAGCGCTAACGAGGCTGCTTGGCTCTCCACCGAGACGAAGAAGCTGTCCCTCGCTGCCGCCGCCGCCGATGCGCAGATGAAGGGCCGTATCAAGAAGTTAGCAGAGAATTTGCATACCAGTGGCTGGGTCGATCGCCTCGAGAGCTGGGCATTCGGTGACAACGCTTTGCCGTATGTGGATGGAGCAGAGTTTAAGGGTATTGTGGCCGGCAAGTTGGCGCTTTTTATCCCGGTGGATGCTCGGGAGGCTTGGGCGATGGATATCGCTGACTCCTGGCGGGATGTGGTGAAGGGTTGGGAGTCGATTCGGTTTGATTAGTTTGTAGATGGTGGCTTTGGGTTCCGCTTAGGTTATCCCTCTCCCGTCATGCTGCTTATACAGCCCTGGTTTTCTCTGCGAGCCCCGATAGAAGTGGCCCCTTGGGCTTGCTTAAACAATAGAGATACTTACTACCTATGTGATGGGTTGTCGCCGTCAATATGGGGCGAATTCATCTACAAATATGACGTGTAAGCTGTTTACGTTTAGTAATAACAGAGAATATACACTAGTCACAGGTTGCTTGCGCAGTAAAACCCTCGCACATATGCGGGAGAATACGAATTGGGTGCAAACTAGGCTAAATGATTAGAGATACCTCTCTGGATTATGAAGTGAAGCTAAACTGGGAAGGTAAGGTGACTGCTATAGTCAGTGATGGCACTGGTGATGCTATGATATAAGTCTTCATAGGACCGACGCTGACGGTGATCTCGGTTTGCTGACGCTGGAGGAATACGTGCGTATTCCTAGATTACTGCCTTTCCAACATCTCAACACCGACGGGCCGTTTCTCGATGTTTCTCATTAGTGCGTTGTTGTCCTTCTCACTAGTATCACATCTGTTTGATTCGTCGCCTATCTATTCTGTCTTTCGCTCCCTTGTGCCCCTACCACGGTCTGGAAAGTGGTATCATGATAGTCACATTTTATGTTTTGTCAGAGCATACTATAGAACAAAGCATGAGCGAATGCTACATAGCATATAGTAGCACAAAACATACCATGGTTCACGTATAATTGGATATAGATTATTGTCTTAGTAACTTATCCCTTCCGGCTTGTTGAGAAAAGGAATGAGAACAGAGGGAAGGAAGTATGCCAAAGGTGGATGAAAAGGGGTTATATAGTTAGTTGGAAGGTAGTGACTGAACAGGCAGCGCTTGAATTTTAGTTTCGCGAGCAAGGAAATAAGCAGACAATACAACGAAGACGGGATGCATTGAAGGGGATGTTACTATGAGACCGAGATGCTAATATATACGATAGATTTTCTAAGATGTAAAAGGCAACGTAATTTAGCAGGGTTACTACGCATTTTACAACAGATTTTATTGGTATAAACGCTGTTAACTGCCTAGCGGCGAGATTTAGAGAGTTTTCACTTCATATATTTCTTAAAAGCTTCCTATTTAGGATATAATGGATAAATCTTGAGAGTAAAGGGTGGTAGTAGTGAAAGAGACAATAGAGCAAGAGGAGCAAAAGAAACTAGAAAAAAGAAAGAAGAGAAATGACTTCAAAAGACTGTAGAAGTAAGGACGGGTAAGGCTAACCATAATATACCCAATTTGAATATAAGGGGTTTTAGGCTGCATTTTTAAAAGCAGTAAGTGGTTCTCTGATAGGACTGGGCATAGAGAGCAAAGGTAGCTTAGGTGAGTAGGGTTTAGGTATAAGACTAGTGGGAGAACAAGATAATGAATGAGACAATGAGAGATAGAAAACTTGAAATGAGAGGCGGTGATGCTATATTGAGTTTTAAGTAATGTAGGCCGTATAACTAAGGACTCAGAACTATGACAACAGAAAAAATAACGCCGTCATTGCGCTGCTAATAATAGCAATATTATACATAGTCTGTCACTTCTGGTTATAGATATTATTATCCTACACGAGTAAATATATAAAATGATATATAGTCTTTGCCACGTTTTATCTTATAACCATAGACAAAGCACATATTAGCCACATAAAAAGCCATAATAAAATAACTCCATTATACCGCTGTGCTAGAAATGTAGAATGCACCATGGCCGTAATTCTGTTCGATCGATCTTCCTAGTTCGAGACCACTAAATTCATCATGCCATGCAGTGAGCTAGGTAATGTAATTGTGCCATGCTTCAGATCACTGTGAGGCTTGGAAATCAATAAGGAGAAGACCATACGCCCGAAAGGTACACAACATTAGTAACTAAGATTTCCCATAGACAGATCCCGGTTTACGACCTCTCCCTCGCATTACTAGTCGAGCGCCTCCGCTTGCGGGCGGCAAAGACGGCGGCCTCCTCTCTCAGCGTCACCCAGGCCCAAAACCAACTTATGAATTCGAGAAAAGTGAAGGCAAAGAAGACCCTATTGCGCAGACCCTCGCTACCGCTCGCAGTACCGTAGGCAGCCGGGTAATGGTGGGGCGACAACCGAGCGGACATGGACGATGATGTCGATGGGGCGGTGAGGTAGGTGAAGAGCGTCAGACAACCGAAGACCACGATGCGGATCGGGGCCTGAGCACCCCAGTAATGGACCAGCCAGATCTCCTCGGGCATGGAGAGGGTTGTGAGGTCAGAGACCCCGACGAAGAAGAGGATGACGGCGAGGAACGAGGACGTCGGGGACGGCGTCGAGAAGTACTGCGTCGGAGGCTGTGGCATAGTATTATAGCGTATTAGCTCGGAGTCGCGTGAGTCGCGTGAGGCGCGTGAGGCTTGAGGGATCTGTGCGATACGTACCATGCCCGTGGCCTCGCCCAGCACCCAGACCAAGGCCTGGTCGGCTATGGCGTGCGGATTCGTGTAGAAGAAGTAGGCGAGAGTGAAGTGGAAGAGACACAGCGAAGTCAGGATGGTGCTCGCCGAGATGAGGGCCATGGTTGGCGGTCGCGATGGTCCTTTTTCCCTTTCGAGGGTGACGGTATTTTGTGTGTATGTGTATGTGTATGTGTATGCGAAGACCAACTCCACGAGACCAACTCCACGAGAGTATGCGCGTGTGCGACTGTAGAAACAAACGAGATAGAAGAGACTGGTTTAGATAGAATGCTTAGCCTGGTGGTTGTTTGGCATGGGATAACAGATGCGAAAGAGACACGAAGCCGGGAAAAGGTGCTGCTACGGCTCCGAGAGGCCATGAGCCGTGAGCGTCGAGTCCGTACTTTAGTTGCTGGCACTGGGATTTCGAGTTACGATAACCCGGTAAAATGTAGATGTATGTAGATGTATGTAGATGTATGTAGATGTATGAAGATGTATGAAGATGTATGAAGAGGGGTATCGTTAACATGTCAATAATGTTGGTCTCATGAAAAGTGTCATGAACAGTGCCATGAAGAGTACGGGTATGATCTATTAGTTCAATAAGAGTCGCAATGGTGATGATGTGTTGGCAGGCATCAGCCAGCTGAACCGCAGGGTCACGGTGTTGTAGAGCATAATGTCACCTTGACAGGTGGTGTTTCAACAGGTCCCCAAATATACCCAAAGGGGGAGAGGGGTTACCTATACTTGATACATGATACGACAACGACAACAATAGCACTGATCAATCAATACCACCACCACCACTGTGACGTATCCCCTTGGTTAGGTGGGGTGTACACTAGATACCTTACCTAGGTAGGTACTATACATGCCTACCATACCCCGTAGTCGGGTGATACCCCGCCATACCTAAACTATAGTGGATACCTCACCTACGGTAGGTATTCACCTAAGGTACATAGTAGACCAGTTAATGTACCCAGCCAGCACTATAAAATAACATCGACCATTACCTCTAAGAATCAATATTTAGGGCTTCACATTTCCTCAAATGCTACCCCGGTGATAGATACCGTAGTTTATAACTAGGTATCCTTTCCTCTCTCGGGCCACACACTAGCATCGCGCAACCGCCATGACCGAAACTGCGACGGCGACGGCGACGGCGACGGTCCTCGATCCGCCGCTCGATGCAGCCCGCCATATTCGTTATTGGCAGCGCTGCTTCTACTCGGTGCTCCCTCACCACTACACGAGCAACGACAGCATCCGTCTGACGCTCGGCTTCTTCATCCTCTCTGCCCTCGACCTCCTGTCTGCCTCGTCCCCCACGCCCCTCACCACGTCCGAAGACCGCTCCCGTCTGCGCGCCTGGATCCTCCGACTCCAGCATCCCCACGGTGGCTTTTGCGGCTCGCCACACCATGCTCTTCCCGACGCTTTCAGGAGCACCTTCGACCCCGACACCGAGACGTACGTCGCCCGTGATCCTGCCAATGCCAACATAGCCGCTACCGGCTTTGCGCTGTTGTGCTTGGGCATCCTCGCCGAGGGGGACGGGTCCCATGCCTTCCGCTGCGTCGATAGGTCGCGGACCTTGACGTGGCTGAAGAAGCTGCAGAGGGAAGATGGAAGCTTCGGTGAGGTTCTGACCGATGACGGCCGCATCTCCGGCGGTAGGGACATGAGGTTTTGCTATATCGCCGCCATCATCCGCTTCATATTAGGAGGCGCCGAGGGCGGCAAGTCCCTTGAATTCAACGTCGATGCGCTCGTGGGACACATCCGTCGAGCCCAGACATTCGACGGCGGCACGAGCGAAAGTTCCACACATGAAAGTCATAGTATGTGAAACCACAATCTTCTATCCTTTGATTCCGTGATTATTGCCGGGGATTATCGCATAAAGGCTAATCTATCCGTCTCAAACAAAACTAGGCGGCTACGCATACTGCGCTGTGGCCGCGCTGGCTCTCCTCGACGCTTCAGATCCAGACCCCTCTGCGACACCGAACCGCTACATTCACGCAGGCATTCCGTCCGTACCTGCCCTAATCCATTTTCTCGTCAGTCGACAATCCACCTATTCAGATCCTGGCGACGGCGATGATGACGACGACGACGACGACGACGACGACGACGACACTGCGAATCACTCGCTGCCCGATCTGTCTTCGCTTTCTCTGGCCGATACTATACCTCACATGACAGGCTTCAACGGCCGCCTGAACAAACCTCCCGATACATGTTATACCTGGTGGAATAGCGGTGCTCTGTCGTTGCTCGGGGAAGACAAGTTAGTCAACCGTGGTCCCGCGCGACGTTTCATCCTCGAGAAGACGCAGCATTTCATCGGCGGGTTCGCTAAATACCCCGCTGGCCCACCGGACGTTTACCACGCCTATATGGGCCTCGCCGCGCTGGCGACTATGGCTGGCGCCGAGGGGGAACCTGGTCTGGGCAAGTTTGATGCTCGTCTTTGTGTTAGCGCAGATGCGGCTGCTAGGATTACGAAGGCGAGGGAGACCATGTTGCATCCTATCACAGATACGAGGAGCGATAGCGATAGCGATGAAGATAGTTGAATGTGGCTGGTGGGATGACAAATGAGACAAAGAAGGCAGTCTGTCTATAATAGTGACTAGGGGCCGCTAGGAAAAGCATGAGAGGAATTACAGGTGTATCAGGTGGACGCTCCGTTACCTATCGAGCTGAGACTCTCACTGTTGCCAGTGTTAATACCGAGATATGGGTGATGAGTGTAGCCCATACTTTCTGCTGATTGAGATGTTGATGTGGATGTTGGTATTGACCCTGGCGGTGGAATCAGGAAGAAAGAGTATTACTTTTGCAGTCGATGCCAATGCCGACTACCAATGCCGATACCCGGTCTATCTTTGCAAGGCTGTATTTTATCCACCGAAGCCACGGCTTCTGTCGTATTACTTACTACTGAATCCCTGAACTCGATACTGCTTTTAAGGGCCGAGCCTCGAGATGAGACTTCACGCGACGAGACTATACAGGACCAGTATCCGCGACGCAAGATGATCAATCGAGCTAAGTAAATACTATGACATCGGCGCTGTTTCGTTGGATATTTATACTTGATAGCAAACCGCAAGCTTCTTTTGTTACACTTTAGTAGGTAGAGTTACCATGTCTCGGCAGCTTACAGTTAGCTGTTTAAACCATTAATTTAAGCTAAGCTAGACTAGACTATCTAGATTACGACCCGGCTACGCTGGCCGCCCATGCAGGCTATAGAGGCCCCGCTATTTACTACCTATAAATAAAATCATTTAAAAATAATCATTTAAAAATAATCATTTAAAAATAAGTAGTTGTAAATTTTTATCTAGCTGATAATAATTGCTTAAAAGATATACTTAAAGCACAAGTACCCAATCGACGCCATATCAACTGCATTGGATTGCATCGTCCTGTTGCCCTGTTGTGTTTAAGCCACGTCGCATTAGTTGGTTGAGTTGATTGATTAGCACCACGATGACAGCTCCAAATATATAGTAAGTGGAATATTTGGAGTTGTGACAAAGTTTCTGTGATTTGTTCAATGGAAAATAGGAAAGTTATAACAAGAAAGATATGAAAGCTGGACAAGTGGAAGAGTGTTGTCAATTAAACGGACTTTTTAACCTAGGCTCCTGTCCCTTACTTCCAATAATTATCTATGTCCAGAACTACTTAACCTTAGTTTGGTGCTATCTTTAACAGTCTTCCGAGGTTAGCATCAATCCTGGGCACAATAGCGCGACACAGGCTCAACTCAACGTAAGCATAGAATGGTTTAGCTCCTTAGCTATAAGTTTGCACCCTTACGTTAGATGACTACATGCCCATTTCCGGCAACCCATCAGCGTTGACTGCCTCATAGCAAGCCTAATTCGTTAATACAGATATCTGCAGCCCTCTCGCCGATCGCCATGGCCGTGTTATTGGTGTTTGCAGCCACATTCAATGGGGCAATGCTTAAGTCAATGACCTTCAGATTTTCAACGCCGTGGACGTTGAGGCTGGCATCGACCACTCCCATTTGGTCCAGAGGTGCCATCTTGCACGTTCCCAACGAGTGCCATGCTGTGCCTACGTTCTCGCGTAACCACTGCTCGATAATACCATCGTCCTTCTGTGAGTATTGGATATCAGCCACATCACTTGCAAGGGGCTCTTCTGTTTCAACACAAGCAGCTTGGGACTTGGCAGGGAACGGTGGGTGGGTTGCCGATACTTCGCCACGATAGTTTTGCATGCGGCGCACAATTTCACGTTGCTTTTTGTATCCCCAGACACACTTTTTGATGTCAACGTTCTGGTGATCGGAAAAGAATCCTGTTACGAAGTCAACAGGGTCACTTAGGCTGGGGCCGGTGATATGCAGACAGCCTCGCGAATAAGGGTAGACGGAGAAGGCAGATATCGCCATGTACTGTCCTACAGGGAGGCCGATAGGGATGGATGGGAATCTGCTGGCTGTTAGCATCGGTAAATGCCGCTGTACGTCAAGATAATCGACTCACGTATTAAGCAGAGACATGAGGAGCAGGGGCTTGTTCGGGTTGGTCTTGAAGTCGCGGTCCCAGGCTTCTTGGAACTCGGGCCCGAGTGCAGCGACGTCAGTTTCGCTTGGGCGCAGCTTGCAAGTAATATCCATCGCATTCCAGCCTAGTAATTTGTCATTGTTCTTGATGAGCTCTCCGGGATCTAAACGACCCCCTGCAAGGGCGTCAAGTGTTTCCTCTGGCGCAAGACCCGAGCGATATGAGTACACAAGTAAGTGATGATCGCAATAAGCTTCACCAACTCCCGGGATGTGAGTAACAACGTCACGAACTCCGGTATGGTTTAGAATCTCACGGTTACCAACTCCAGATCGCTCCAGAAGAGAGGGCGTTCCAAAAGTTCCACACGAGGAGATGACCAGTTTTCTGGCTCGAATGCGTCGGAGGGATTCCTGAGTCTCTGTCGGGTTGGGTTGGAATTCTGGATTCTGCACGTACTCAACCCCTGTAGCCTTCTTGTCCTCGAACAAGATTCGAACAACCTGGGACTCTACCACTACATGAAGGTTTTGATGCTTGCCATCAAGGAGTCTCGGGTGCAAATAACTGTGCGCCACGTCCTGTCTTTGGCCATCCGGGGAGATGTAGCGCATTGCTCTCTGCACACCATTATTGGAGTCCAGGTCCTGGGCGTCTTGTAGCTCCGGCCATCCTACTTTCTTTGCAGCGGCGATGAAGTCGTCTTCAGACCTAGGCACACGATAAGTACCACCTGACACGTGAATAGGCCCTTCGTATCCATGACGATCCCTCGGGCCAGGCCCATGATACGTTTCAAGCTATCCATTCCGTTAGCCATAGCATCTAGAACGAGGACTAGTAAGTTTCATCATACCTTTTTCATATATGGCAACATCTCGTCAGCTGACCATCCAGCTGTTTGCCAAGAATCAAAATCGGATCGTTGCGCACGAGTGTACATCAGGAAGTTGACAGATGAGCCCCGCCTAGGATTGAACCAGAAGGGACAGTGATTTCTCTATCAGCGAGTTGTTCCTCCTCTCGACCCTTGTGGAATGCGGCCGTCTTACTGCCAGATATAACATGGGTGAACATGAATACAGGCTTCACGACAGTGGGAAGATTGTGATTATTGCTACCACGTTCGATGACGAGGATGGAGAGGTTAGGATCTGCATCGCTAAGCCTGGAGGCAACGATGCACCCAGCCGTGCCACCTACAATATTATGTTAGCGGAATTTCTAAACCGCCACTGGAGAACACTCATACCTCCTGCAATGATGATATCCACCTCATCAATGCTGGTGGGGAGCTGTGTGTATAGGGGCATGGCCAATGCTGGAATGATGCTATTGGTAGTGAAGTGTGAAATGGAGAGGGTGGTTGATAAAGAGACTAACTAGTGCAAAGACGAGATATAAGGCCTCTTAAATATCTTGTTCAAAGAGGATATGTCACCCCATGTTTGTCGACCCCATGTTTGTTTGACAGCAATATGCATGCTCCCACGCACTGTCATAACACACCGCTTAAAATGCAACTAGTGTACATAAAACGGTAGCATGGAAGCAACACTTCATGCACGATATAATAAGTCACGGTAGGGCTACCTAAGGATATCCCTAATTGGAAAACCTTACTAGCGAAGTCTCCCATTCGATACGTTGTAAATCAAAGTGCCCTATAACCCTGATAGTGTCAGATATAAGCGATGTCATATAGGTTGGTTCAAATTGATATATTCATGTATATTGTTGTTGTGTGTTACGTGTAATCATAACCGCGTATCTAGTGTAAAACCTAGATATAACTAACCCAATAGGGTGTCTAGAGGTACACCCCCTTATCGCTAGTAATCTAACTTAATATGGTATTATCTTTATATTTAATATACCCTTTTAAAAATTACTTCTTAAGAAAAAATTCTTATACTTAATTATTAGTTATTTATTAATTTGATTTTTTTTTAATTAAGGAGTTTTTTAATAGATTTTAATTGTTATTATATATTTTTTAAAGTTTTTATTATTTTTAAAACTTCTTAATATTAATAAAGCTTAATTATATTAAAAAAGTCTTTTATTTCTCTTTTAAAAGTGCTTTAATTAAACTATTTGCCATTATATTATTTATAAAAATATATTTTACTTATAAAGTTTAATTTAAAACTTTTTGTTAACGTATGCTTATATAGGCTATTAAGGCTTTATAGCATAATACGCAAAAACTACGTTGCTTAATTATATAAAAGTATAATAAAGGGGCCCGTATTATATATTATAAGGCGCGCATATAAATATATATATAAAATTAGCTAAATAAAACTTACTTTTTATTCCTTTACTTTATTATTATTAATAGTTAAAACAACTAATATATTTGCTATATTAGCACTTAAATTTACTTAGTTTTATATAGTAGCTAGTGTTTTATATAATTAAATAGCAATTATAAAATTAATTAACCAACTTAAATATTTTTGTTTTTTTGTTATATAAATAATTTAGTTATATAAAGGCGTATAATATGTTTATTAAAAAGCCTACAAAGTAAGTATATGCTAGCAAATAAAAACTTATATAATGTAATAAATAAATAAAGTAAAGTAATTAGAATACTTTTTAAAAAAATTACTTAATTAAACTACTTATTTAATAAAATGTTTTAAAATTAAGTTAATGCTTAACTTAAGCTAAAATTTAAGCAAAAGCATATTAACGTATTTAAATATAGCATTAAAAAAAAGTATAATAAAGAAACTTAAGTTAACTTTAGTATATATAACAATATAAAGTTTAAATATAAAGCTTAGTTATAATATTTAAAAAATAACTATAGTTATAAAATATATTTACTATGTAATAAAATATATAAGCAAATAAAGGAAATAAAAAAAATAGCTTTAGTTAAACTATTATTATTTATTTTAGTTGAATTAAAACTAGTTTTATAAAGTAAATAAAAGACTTTAGTAATATTAGCTTTTAAGATTATTAACGATTAAAATAATATTAAAACTGCTTTTTAAACTAGTTTTAAGCTAAATTAACAAGCTTTTTTTATTTTTAATAATAGTAATATAATATGTAAATTATTTAGTGTTTTAAATAAAAATAATAAAGTTATTAACTAAGTAAAAAAAAAAAAGCATATAAAAAAAAACGCTCTCTTTAATTTAAACCTTTTGTTTTTATTATTTAACTTAAACTTAAATAAAAAAATTAAGCGTATATGATATAAAATTAAGCAACTTAAATAAAAAAAAAAAAAATTAGTAAACAATATTAAAAAACCTATAAATAATAATAAACTTAAAAAGATTAAATAATATTGTTTTTATTTTAAAATTAATAAAGAAAACTATTTAAAAAAAGCAAAAAATTAGCTTATATATAAGCGTAATTTCTACCTAGCTTTTGCTGTTATTAAATATATTAAAAAAAAAAAAATTATTACACTTAAAAAAATTAAGCTAGCACTAATAATAACTAGCATATATAAAATATCTTTTTTTAACTTTATTAAAGAAGTTAAAATAAGCACTAAAATACTTTAGATTTTTAAAACTATTTATAAATTAAGTAGAAAAATTAATTAAAAAAATCTATAAAATAATTTAACTATATAAATTTATAATAAAAAAAACTTAATTATTTTTATATTTAAATAAATAAGTTTAATATATTAATATTAAGTATTTAATAAAAACTTAAGCTTAAATTAATAAATCTTATTATTTTTTTAAGCAGTTAAAAAAAAGGCCATAAAATAGCACAATATAATTATAAAAATAATAAAGTATTAAAAAGTTTTATTATAAAACTTTATTAATAAATTTTATAGTAATTTAAAAAATTATGTTAGTAAAAAATCTTTTAATAAAAATAATTAATTTTATGTTATTAATAAGCTAAATTAAAAAAAGTTAAGTTTTAATAATTAATACTATAGTAAAAATAAGTTAAAAAGTAATAATAAAAAAAAAAAAGATAATAAGCATAAAAGTTTAAAATATTATAATTATAGCAAACTTAAATATATTGCTAAAAACTATAAATAGCTTTTAAAGCAAAAATAAACTAATTAATATATAAATAATTAAAGTTATATTATTAATTTATAAAGCCTTTTTTTAAATTATAATTTGCTTATTTATTTTATTATAATAAATAACAACTATATAAAACATTTTATTGCTATTTATAATAATAAAATTATAAAAAATAATAAGCTAAATATAGCTTTATTAAAAAATTTAATAGCTATTAATAACTTTATTTTTTATTTTATTAATAACTTTACCTTTAAGTTTATTAACGCAAGTAATTATGCTATTATAATAAGTATGCTTTAGTTAATATTTATATAAATTAATACTAAAATAAAAAGTAATGTTTTATATAATATAAGCTTAAATATAAAAATTAAAAATAACGCCAAATTATTTATTAATAAAACACTTATTTACTTTAATAAAAAACCTAACCTATTAGTTATTTATATTAATAGTAGCGCTATAAAAGTTAACGTTATTAAAACCTTAAAATAAAAATATTATACCTTAATAAAATAATATTATAAAGTATTAGTAAAGCATATGTTGCTAATTATTTTATTTTTTTTAAATATTATATTAAGTAAATAATTTTATTGTGCTAAAGAATATTTAAATAAGTATACCTTTAAGGGCTTAAATAGTGTTGCAATTATAAGTGTAAATGTATTAAAACAAGGATTTCTTTTTTAAAAGTATAAAAAAAAAAAACCTAAATTACTTAATAATTTCTAATAAAAAGTTGGGCTAAATATAATAAGTAAAATGCTTAATATTATAAAACTTATAAAAAGATTAATGTAAAATAATTAAGTATATATAACTAATAAGCTTAAAAATAAGCTTATTTTATAGTATTAAAAGCTATATTATTTTAGTATAAAATATTTTATTTAAATAATTAAAAAAGCAATAAATATTAATTTAAACTTAAAAAAAATCAAATATTTTTTTTATATAGCTTATAATTAAGCTAAGTTTTAAAAAATCATTTTATATAAACTTATTAAGCGAGCAAAATATTTTAGTAAAATTACCTAAATAAATTTAAAGTTAATTTAACTTGTTTTAATTAAAAGTTATAAATATTATTTTTTAATTATAAATAATAATAGTTATTATTAAATATATAAATTATATAAAATAAAAAATAAAGCTAAAAAAGCTATTATTATTTATATTACTAAAGTTAATTATGCTTTATAAAACTAGATTTTTTAACTAAGTTAGCATATATTAAAAAAAGTAAAGTTTTTTTACATAAATAGCAGCTAAAAGTTTAGTATAAAAGCACTTAAAAAATATTATGTAAATAAAGTTATTTAATTAATTACTTTGTTTTTTATAAATTAGTATTAAAATAAAGTTATAAAGCGCTTTATTTAATTTATTTAAAGTAAAGCAAAGGTTTATTTTATTTAAGCCTGCTTTTTTATATATTTTTAGCTTTAAAAAATAAAACTAATAGTATACACCTTTAATTAAACCTATTAGTTATTATTAAAAAATTTTACTTTTTATAAGCGATATATAAATAGTTTTTATTTAAGTAAAAATTATTTGCTTATTTTAAAGTATTTAAAGATTTTAAGCTTATAATATATTATATATATTAATATAAGTAAGTATATAGTAGCAAAAAAACTAGATGTATATAATGCTAATATATTATTTTTTAAATATAAAAAATATAATAACTATATTATATAGTTAATAAATAAAGGTTATATCTTATAAATACTTTATGTTATGTTTTATAAATACTTTAGTAATTTTATTAGTACTTTTAATTTATGTAATATTATAAGATTTTTACCTTTTAAAATATAGTGATAGCTATATAAACGTTATAAGTTTATTAAAAACTATATTAAAATTAAAAATAAAGATAACAATATTGTTAAAGAGAATATAATTAAAAAAAATATACTAAAAAAACTTAAGCGTAAACGCTTTAAAAAAAAGGTGCTTACTTTAAAAGATATAAATATTATATATATTTATAATGTTTTTAATAAATACCTTAAAGTTATTTATGCTTTAAAGATATTATTTTACTAAAAAAGGTATAATAAGTTAGATAAAAATAGTAATAAATTTAAAAGTTATTAAAATTACTAAGTTAATAAAATTTATATAGTAGTAGTAAAGTTAAATAATTAAACTAGTTAATAAAAAAAGTTTAATATATATATTAAACTTAATTTATTAAATTTATGTGAATTATTATATTTAAATTACTTATAGTATTTGCTTAATATATTTAAAGCAAATATATTGTTATTAAATTACTTTATAATTAAGCAAGCGCTTAATAATAATAATTATAAAAAATAGCTTAAAGTTATTTTTAAAAAAATATAAATTAACTTAAATAAAAAAACATTTAAGTTTTTACTATAAATAAAAGCATTTAAACAAAGTTATTTAGTTAATATAAAATAAGTGCTATGTAAAAAATATTTGTTTATAAAAAAACTAAATAAGTTTAAAGCTTGTATATATATAAAAAGATTTACTTAATAAAAAGAAATAAATTATAAAAAAACGTTAGCTTTAATAGTAAAAGCTGCCTTTTAAAAAATACTTATAGTATTAGCTATAAAAAAAAAATAGCATGTTTTATAATTAAACTTTATTGCTGCTTTTTTAAACAAAAAATTATGTTAGTATATTTTTATAAAGTAATTTAAAATATTAATAAAATACTTTAAAACGTTTATTAAAAAGAAAAATAAATATAAATAAATAGTAAATAAAATTATTAAACTTATAAACTTTTTATATAAATTAAAGTAGTTAGCTTATAAGTAGTAAAAAGTGATTAAATTAATAATATTTATTATTAGATTTAAATTATTATTAGTTAATAATGTGATATATTATAATAAAAAGCATAATAAAGTTATTGTTTAATATATTAACGACTTTTTATTTTATAAAGCAAATATAAATTATTTAATTAAAGTTAGTAATATATTATATTTATATATAGCAATTAAAAAATTAGAAAAAGCTAATTAGTTTATTAAAGTTAAAATTATTTAAAATGTTTATAAAAGTAATATTAGCTTAAATTAATTATAATATATTTAAAAAGTACTTAAGTTGTTTAAAATATTTAACTTTTAAAAAAGTATTATATTAATAAATAGCAAAAAAATAAAGGTTATTTTAAAAAAAAAAAGCATACTAGTAAATAAAAATAAAATCTTTAAATTTGCTTTTTTTTTAAGTAAGTTAGCTTATTTAATATAAATCACCAAACTAAATATTAGTTTTATAGTATTAATATAGGTATATTATATAAGCAATTTATTAAAAACTTATTTTAATAAAGTTAAGCAACTAGTAAAATATTTAAAAAAACTAACTAAATATATATTTATAATATAAAAAGTTAAATTTTAATTACTTATATAAAGTTTATAGAAAATTAATATTATTTGCTGCAATAAATATTATGTATGCGTTTAATTTTAATAGTAAAAAGTTAATAATAAGATTTATTATCTTTATAAGCGGCAACTTAATATTATAGCATTTAAAGTTATAAAGTGTTATTATAAAGCATTTAATTAAAAATAAATATATTGCAATAAATAAAGCTGTAAGCAATTTAATATAAATATAAAGCTTTTTTATAAAACTTAATTATATGCTAAAAAAGCTTATTACTTTTTTAAATAATAATATTAATGCTTTTATATAGTTAAAAACTTTAGCAATAAATAAGTAAAAAAAGCATATGCGTATAATATACTACTATATTAATTAAAAAGTAACTATAGGTTATATTAATTTAATATATATTTAATTAAAGAATAATTTAGCTAATAGTTTAACTAAATCTTTTAATAAAGTAAAATATAAGCGATTTATAAAGCTTATATACTTAAAAAAAAAAACCGCAAAAAAATTACTACATAACTAAGCTACTTTATACTTGCGATCTTAAGTAGTTAGCTATTAAAGTAGGTTTATTACTAAAAAGTAGTAAAAACTTATACTTTAGTAATTTTAAAAAACTAAAACTTAATTTTTAAAATTATTATTTACTTATAATTATTTTAAACTAATTATTTATTATAAAATTATATAAAAGTAAAAAGTATAAAGTTTAAGGTTTAATAATTTAAAGTTTAATGTTAGTTTAATTTAGTTTAAGTAAATATTAGGTACTTATGCTAAAGTAGTAAACTTTAGCGTATAATTAAACCTATATATTTTATTTTTAAAAGAAAAAGTTAAATGTTTTAATATATATTATAAATTATAATATATAAAATAAAATTTTAATTTAAAGTAAAAAAAGCATAAAAAAATTATTGCTAAAGAGGTATATATATTAATATTACTAAAGATATAATATTTAGCGCAATAATTAAAAGCGCAACTTATATACTAAAACAAAGTAGTTTAATTTATAAACTAATTATTTTTTAAAGTTTTTTTATATTTTATTTAAAGTGCTTAAAAAGCTAAAAAAGGTGTTAGTGTATGCTTATATAAGCTATTAAGGCTTTATAGCACAATATATAAAAACTATGTTGTTTAATTATATAAAAGTATAATAAAAAAGCTTATATTATATATTATAAAGCGCACATATAAATATATATATAAAATTAGCTAAATGGGACTTATTTCTTATTCCCTTACTTTATTATTATTAATAGTTAAAACAACTAATATACTTGCTATATTAGCACCTAGATTCACCTAGTTTCGCACTTTTTAATATAACTAGTAATTATAAATATTAATATAATAAAGCTTAGTTTAAAAAACAGCAGTATTTTTAATTACTAAACTAATAGTTTGCTAATTATTATATTAAATTTAAATTTATTTATTATTTAATATAATACTTAGTTTTTTAATTAATTAACTAATAAATATAGCTTTTTTAATAGTTTATATAAAAGCAAATAGTTTAGCTTTTATAGTTAATATAATAATAATATTTTATTTATTAGTTTTTTATTTAATAACTTTATTAAATAGTAGTATTATATAAGCTTAAAAGCTTTTTTAATTAATAATATTATTAATAAATAAAAAGTTGCTAGCTATAATAAACTTATTTTTATTTTTAAATTATAAAATATAATATTAAGTTTAAAGTAAGTATTTAAAAAGTTAATTAGCTATATTATAATACTTTAATTTTAAATTAAAGTTAAATTTTAAAAGTTTAAATGCTTTAAAAGCTATATTTAAATAAATAATAATAATAATATATATAATTAAATTTTTTTTTTTTAATAGCTATAAATCTTTTATTTTATTACTATTTTATTATAAAGTTTTAATTTTATAGTTTTTATAAAAGTATATATTAAAATAAATAATTTAAAACTTTATAACTTAATAATTTTTTTAATATATAAAAATTATAACAATTAAATTAATTTCTTTTTGCGATTTTAAATAACTTTAACACTAAAAAATTATTATAGGTTTTTTTTTTTAATTATTTAGTAGTAATATTTAATCTTATAAATAGCTTTTTAAGCAATAATTATATTTGCTTTTTAATAAGCAAAAACTATATTATTAATATATATAAAAATTAATACTTTTTACTTAAAGTAATAATAAAGTTTATAAAAAATAAATTAATATTTTATATTTTTAAAAGTTTTAGTTAATTTTTTTTACTATAATAAAAATAATTTTTAAAAACTATATAAAGCTTAAAGTAGTTTAAAAACTATTAAAGGTTTATAATAACTAAGTAATATTTTTATATATATTTTTTTATTAAGTATTATATTAATAAAAGCGTTAATTATATTATATTATTTAAGTTTAAAGTTAAATTTAATAATAATAGTTATAAATATTTTAAATAATTGCTTTATAAATATAAAAGCATAAGTATTTTTTTATTTATTTATAAGTTATTAATCTTTTTATACTATAAGCTTAACTTTACTTTTTTAATAATAATTATACTTATTAAACTTATAAATATATATTTATATATAATTAAAAGTTAATTTTTTTTAAATAATATATATATTAACTTTTTTTTAAATATTTATTTTTTTATAACCTTATAAATAAAATTTTTTAGCTTATTTAAAATAGTTTTTTATAAAATAAGCTTATAAATTTTTATATTACTTAAAAAATAAAAGTAAATTTTAGTAATAAATTTTCTTTTTTTTATAAAGTAGTTATTTTAAGCTTATTTTTAAAAAAATAAATATAGTTAATATATTAATTTAAAAGAAATAAAAATTATAAAAAAGTGTTATAAAGTGGGAAGTTTTTAAGGTTAGGTATAATATATGGTATTTTAGTAAAAAGTCTTATATAAAATTAAAGCTTAAAAAAAGGAAAAAACATATATAAAGTAAGTTTAAGTGTAAAAAAGTATTATATAATAATATAAATCGATTTTTTATACTTTAATTTTTAACAACTATTTTCCTTTTCATTATAAGTTGTTTTTAACCTAATATAAGTAATTAAATAAGTTTATATAATTAATTAAATCAAGTGAATTTAAGTAAAGTAATATAATAAAGTAATGCTAGGAAATACCTAGGTATATAAATAAGTGGTGTAAGTACTTAAGTATATAAACTTATGTTTATATAAGGTAGCGCACTAATATTATATATATTGTTAGCGTATATTTAACTATATTAACCTATTAATATAAGTGCTTTTTTTTTCTCTCTTTTTTTTTTTTTTTTTTTTTAGCTATTATTAAACACCATTAATTTTAGTTTTTAAACACTATTAATTCTATTATTTATTATTATATTTCTATACTTTTTTTTACTTATTTTTATTTTTGTTTTACTATTAATTTTTTTTTTTTTTATTATACTTTTTTAAGCTCGTTAACAAATACGCTAAGCTTGCAACTAAAAGTATAAAAAGCAAAACAAGCTCTTTTTTATTTTTAAAGCTTTAGTATACTAAAGTTACTTTAAGCGTATAGCTTACACTTTTTAGCCCTTTAAAAATATCTTACTAAAAATTATATATTATTTAGTTAATTTAAACTTATTAACATATAAAAACTATAAAAAAACGCATAATTTATATAAAAATATAAACATTATTTTATATATCTTATATTAAATTTACTATTAATAAAATATAGCTATTTAAAATATTATTATTTAATATAATATATTTAAATAAACTCTTTAAATAAAGTGCTTACTTTGTTTTTTTTTAACTAATTATATTAAAAAACTTAAATAATGCTATTAAGAATTTAATTTTAATGATTTTAGAAAAATAGATTTTAAAACATTAATAACTTCTTAGGCTTTGCTTTTTACATTAAATAATTTAGATATATTACTTTTTAAAAGGTGAAAGCACTTAAAAACGCGGTCGTATTAAACCTAAAGATATAGCGCAAAATACAGCGGACCTAATAGTGCTAAACAATGGCGCAAAAGGGTTAAAACAGTCTTTGCACCACCTAATCGCAAGCTTTAGCACTAAAAGTCGCTTTAACAGCAAAATAACAGCAAAGCAAGCAAAAAAGCAAAAAAAAAAAAAAAAATAAACATAATCTTTAGTAGTTTTTATTAGTTAAAAAAATGTTTAGATATAAAAATACTAATAAAAATATATTAAAAGCTTAGTAAAAACCTTTGCATTAAAACGCAAAAAAAAAAAAAGCCTAAAATAACCTAATTATTAAATAAAATATTAATAAACTATATATAATAATATATAAACTAAAAAAGCAATGCACTTATTGCTAATTAAACCTAAGCAATTATAATATTAGCTATAAGCTACTTAATAATTAGCTTTTAATACTTTTAAATCGCGTAATATTTTTTATTTAATATAACTATAAAATTTTAATATAAGCTAAACTTAACTTAGCTTTTATAATATATATAGCTAAAAAAATAATAAAAGTAATAAATATAGCAATTAAAATAATAAAAGTAATTATAGTAAAAAAACTACTAAGTAAAAATATAATAATTATATTTAAAAAAAAAACAATATAATATAAATAAGCCAACTTATAAATAAAATAAGTATTTAATAAAAATATAACAAAAACTAAAAAAAACTATATAGTAATTATAAAAAGCATTAATATAAAAATATTTTAAAGCGCGTATATAAACCTAATAAATTTTCTTTAAAATATTTATAAATAAAATAAAGCTAGCATAAGCAAAATATATTTAATTTTACTAACTAATTTAAAAAGCTATTATATTAACTTATTAATATATTATATTAATATAAAAATTATAAAAGTTTTATATTAAAAAAAAGCTATATAAAAAATAATAATATATAATTATAAGCTATTTTTAAAAAATATAAAAATTACGCAGTACTTTAAATATTATAAATTTAAACATATAAAAAAGTTTTATAAAAACAAAAATAAATACCTTTTATATAATAATATAATATATAAAAGCAAAAAAAAAAAATGTTTAACTTAAAAAAAATTTAAACCAAAAGTAATAAAATATATAAATTATAAAAAAAGTTACTTAGCTTTTTTAAAAAAATATAAAGTTTTTTAAAGCTAAATAATAATAATATAAAAAATATATTAATATTAGCTAATATAATTTTATATTTAAAGCAAATATAAACTAATAAATTAAAACTAAAGTAATTAATAAAAAGTTTAATTTTAAAAATAATTAATATTTAGCTTGCTTATAAAAAAACTAAAACTATATTAATTAGTAGCACTAAAAATAACCTAGTTAGTAATACTAAAGTTTAACTGCTTTAAAGTAATAAATATAACCTTAATAGCCTTAAAAGCTAAAATATAAGCTTTTTTTTTTAAAAAAGCTAATATACCTAAACTAAATTTAAAAAGGCTTTTTTTTTCTTTCGCCTTAAAAGCGCAACCAAACTTAAATAACAAAAAAAACACTTTTATTTTAAGCTAATAAAACTTAATACTTTATTTTAAAACACTATAAAATTAAAAATATATATAATAATAACTTTTAAATCACTAAAAAAATATAATATAATAATATTATAAAAGCTGCTATTATAAAAAAAAAAAAAAGTAAAACTTTTTTAATTATATTATTTTAAATTAAATTAATATAATATAATATATACTAATTTTAAATATATAGCACTATATATTAATAAATAAATTATAAGTAATTTATAAGTAAAAAAAGCTAGCTATAATTAAATAAAAGCAACTTTTTTTTTAATACACAAAAAAAAACTAGCTATTATATAATTAATATATATAAAGTTAAATTTAAGCAAAAATAAAGTAAACTTAATAATTAAACTTAAAAAAAAAGTAAACTAAAAGTAAAACATAGTAATAAAAAATATAAATATATATTTGCTACTATAAAATAAAATAAAAAAAACTTTAATATATTATAAAAAAATTTTAAGCTTAGCAAAAATATAAAAATTAATACTTTAAACGCTATATAGTAATATTATAAAAAAAAAAAAGCAAAAAACTACTAAAAAATAAAAAAAAAACAATATAATTAATTTAATATAAACTAATAAAAAACTTTTAATAAAAATACTTAAAAGCTTAAAATAAACAAAATTTAATTATACTTTTTAAAGCTTTTAAATTTATAATAAAAAAAACTTAATATTAAGCTTTTAGCTACTTAAAAGCTAAAGCTAAAAAATATTAAATAAAACACTAATAATAATTAAAGTATTTAAATTATAAATATTAAAAAGTTTTAATATAATAACAAATATAAATAAATATATTAAATATTTAATAATAAAATTAATTAAAATAATAAATATAGCAACTTTAAAAAAAAGCTATAATAAAAAAATAACTTTATAATAGTTATAAAAGGTTTAAAAGCTATAAAAAGCTAAAAAAAAAAAAAAGTGCTATAAAACAATATTTTAGTACTAAAAAAAAAACAACTAAAGTAAAAGTAAAACAAAAGCAAATTATTTATAAAAACAATAAAAATAATAGTAATAAAATATAATAAAAGCTTTAAAAATAATTTAAAACTTTAAACTTTAAAAAGTAAGCATACTTTAAAAGCTAAGCCTTTTTAATAAAAAAAAATTTTTTAAACTTTAAAAAAAAAAAAAAATAAGCAACTACTTATATAAAAAAAGCAAAAATATTAGCAACTAAATTCTTTTTTACTTTAAAAATCAATTTATTAAACCTAAAAAAGCAAAAAAAGCCTATAAAATATTTATTTAAAATATTAAAAAAAAATTAAAACAAAAAAAATTAAAAAAATCTTAAAAAAAACCAAACTTTAAAAAGTACTAAAAAATAACCTTTTACTAACAAAATTTTTAAAAGCATATAAGCAAAAAGTTATAAAAGTAATAATAATATTAGCTTAATAAAGTTTTATATATAAATACTACTTAAAACAGCTTTAAAATATAATTATAATAATTTTAGTAAAATTAAAAAAAACCTTAAAAAAGCTTAAAAAGCTTAATAACTATAAGCTAATTTTATTACTTAATATAATAAGCAAAATAATTAAAAAAGTAATAAATATATATATTTTAGCTATAATAAAAAGGTTTATATTATTATTAAAAAAACAAATAAAAAATAAATTATAAAAATTTATAAAATTAATAATTAAAGCTATAATAAAAGCGATTTATAATAGCTAAAAGCATAATTTAATATTAATACTATTATAACTAAATATTTTAAAAGCTTTTAATATAATAAATTATATAAAGCTATTAAAAGTATTATAAAAAAAAAACTTTTTTTAATAAATTTAAAACTAACTTTAAAGCTATTTTATAAAATAAATAGTAATATTATTATTTAATAGTAAAAGCGTAGCAAAAAAGGTTTTAATTATAAATATATTATAAAAATCTTTATTATTACTAATATTATTTTTGCTATATATAACTACTTTATATAAAAAATTAATAAAAAAAAAGCTAATTATAATAAAGTTTACAAATAATATAAATTTTATAATAATAAAGCTAAATATAAAAAAAAACTATAAGCATTTAATATAAATATATATAAAATATAAAAGCTAAATATTATAATATAAAATAAACTTTAATTTAGTAAAAAGCAAACTAATATACTTTATAAAATAATATAAAGTTAATTTTACTTTAATTTAGCTAAAAAATATATAAATTAAACTAAAAAAAAATATATATTTTTTAAAGGTATAATTAAACTATAAACTAAAGTAGTATTACTACTTAAAAAAACTTTAATAAAAACTTAAACGCTAAAATTTTGCTTTAATAAAATTAATTGCTATTATATAAAAATATAATATATTTAAAGCAAAAAAGATTTATATAAAAATAATTTAAAATATAATTATATATAATTTGTTTATATAATATAAACTTAATAAAAGCTAAGCAAAAAAAATAATAAAAAACCTAATTAAAAAACAATTAAAATACTTTAAAATAATTAAAAAAGTATATAAAGCAATTTTAATTTACTTTTTAAAGTTAAAACTAAGCTACTTTTTTTTTTATATTTATTTAAATATTAAGTTATATAATTTTAAAAGCAAGTTAGTAATTTTAAGTAAAAAAAAAATTATTTAAAAAAAGGTTAAATATTTAGTTTTAAAAAAAAACATAATTAAAAACAAAAGCAAAAAGCAAATAAAATAAAAGCAAATAAAGTTATTACTAAAAAAAACTTAATAAAACATATAATAAATAGTTAAAAGTAGTATAAAAAAAAAAAAATAAGTAAAAAAATAATAAGGCTAAAATATAACAAAAAAAGCTTTAAAAAAATATTAGCTTAAAAAATAAAATAAAACTAATAATAAAGCAAAAAAAAGCTAAAGCTTAGTAATATTAGCTTTAATAATAAAAAAACTACTAAAAAAAACTAAAAAAACCTACTTAATAAATATAGTAAACTTTTACTATAAACTTTAAAAATATAAAGCATTAGCTTTATTATAAATTTATATAAAAATATTAAAGCTAAAAGCTTTTTTTTTCTAAAAAAAAGTACTAAATATAGCTATACCTTTTTATAACTATATAAAAAGCAAAAAAATAGCGCTATATAAATTTTTATATTATTTAAAATTTAAAAAAAAAAAAACTAATTTAATTACTTAACTTTATAACCTTTTTACTATTAGCTTAAATTATAATTAAACTATAAATAACTTAAAAATAGCTTATAAAATAGTGCGCTAATTTTTAGCTTAAAGCTTACTACTTATATATAAAATAGCTTAAATACTAGCAAAAAGCAAAAAAGTATAATAAAAACAAAAAAAGTAAGTTTTAAAAATAATATAATAATAAATTATAGCTAATAGTATACTAGTAGCAACTAATAAAACAAAAAAATACAAGGCTTAAAAAGCCGCACTATTTTTTATTTTTTATTTTTTTTTTTTTTTTCTTTTTTTTTCTTTTTTTTTAACCAAAAAACTACTAAAGCGTAATAAAGCCCTTAATTAAAAATCTAAAGCAAAACCATAAACGCCTTAAAGGCATTTTAACTAAAAAGCAAAAGGTTTTCGCTTAGGTTTTTTAGTTTTACTTTTAATTATTAAAAAGCAAGCATACTAAATGCTTAATATATTTAAATCAAGGTTTAAATAATATTATATAAGCATAATAAAATATAACTAATAATAATAAAATAATGTTATTATTACTAATAAAAATAACTTAGTTTTATAGTTTAAATTTAAGTCGTATTACTAAAAAATAACTAAAGCTTAATTTTGTTTATTAAAGTCTTTTAATTAGCTTTTTATTATTTATTACACTTAATAAAACCTAATTAGCAAAATATTTAACTATAAAATTAGTTTTATTTTTAATTTTTTTTTATTAATATTTATATAATAATTACATAGTATTTATATTACTTTAAATTTAATTAGCTATATATATAGCTAAATACTAAAATTAACGCTAAGTTATAATTAATTAAATTACTTTTTTTCTTATAAACGCTATAAATAACTTGTTTTAATATATTTTTAACTTAGTATTTAATATAAATAAACCGCTAATTAACACGCTTTATACCGCTATATTATCGCCTTTCGCTTAAACGCTTTAAATAATAAATATACTACTTAAATATTAGCAATAAAATATTTTATAAAAGAAATAAAGTCTTTAGCTACTAAGGCCGTTAATACTAATACTTAAGCTTAGTATTAAGCTTTATTAAAAAATAATAATATTTTTAAATTTAATAATATATAAATATAAAAGTAGTTAGTACGTAGCTTATTAATAAAGCGCAAAACTTTATTTCTAAGGTAATTAGTTTGATTTTAATTATATAAAAAAAAAAATCTTTATTTTTTAAAAAATTACTTTGCTAACATTAAAAATAAAAAATAAAAAACAATTAAACAAGCCTTAAAGCTAAATCTCTTTTTAATCACTAGCCTTAATAGCCTTTATCTTCTTATAACTTTATTATTTCTTAAAGTTTTTAATAATTAAAAAAGCTATAATATTAATAGCTAATACTTATTAATTATATTTAATTAGCTAGCCTTTCCACTTAACTTTATAATAAAGTTTACTATTATATATTTATTTTCCTATTATATCTTTAACTTTTTATTTATTTTCTTTATTATTTAAAGCTAGCATAAATAAAGCATTTAAAAAATTAGCTTTTTAAGCTTTTAGCAATTAAATAAAAAATATATTATAAAGCCTGCTATATTACTTTAAAAATATAAAATAATATACTTATAATTTTATAAAACTTAAAATCTTAAATAGTTTAATAAACTTAAGTAATAGTTTATAATATTTAAACTTAAGATTTTTAGTAAATAATACAACTATATCGCCTACTTTATAAGTTATTAGCTTATGCTTATTATTATAATATATTATATACTTTTTAGTTATAATTTACTATTATTTTATTAATTTATTTTAAAAGGTTTATAGTTTATATAATTAATTTTATACTACTAATACCTTTTTTTAAATAAACTTGTTTTTAATAAATAATTAAAATTTAGGTATATAATTATATAAGGCTTTAAAAAGTAATTTATTTATAATGTTATTAATAACTAAATTAAAAGCAAAAAAAGCTTGTAGTAATAATTAAAGCTAATTTATTTAGTTATTATTAATAAAATATTTAAGGTAGCTTTTAATAACTTAATTTATTTATTTTATTTAGCTATTAGTTTATAAGTAAAAAACAACTAAATGTTTTTTTTTAATTTTAAAGTAATAATATAAGTTGGACTAAAATTTACTTATAAAAACAATACCTTAATTAAATATAATACCTATAAAAGCTTTATATTAACATTTAATTTCTTTATAAAATAAAATAACTAGCTTAATTACTATTATTATAATATTAATAAAAAAAAAGTATATAAGCTTAGTAAATTAATTTATAATAATAAAGATAATATTTATAAGTTAGCTATAGTAAAAAATATTAGGTAAGCTAATAATAAAATCTATAAATAATTTTTTTATTAAAGAAAAAGGAATAAATAAAGCATTTAATTATTTATATTTTTAGTAGTATTTTACTTTAAATTTAAAACAAATAAAATATATTAATATATAGTTATTAATATATACTTTTATATTTTTCTAATAAAATTTACGCTAAAATAATTTAAAGGTTTATTTTTAACTAAAATATCTTACTAAAAAGTTATTATAATATAATTTAATAAGTTAAAAATAAATTAATTTTTTAAAAAAAATATAAGCTTTACTTTAATACTATAATAAAAAACTTTTAATTAACTATTAAAGTTTTATAAAAGTTTTTTTTTCGATTTGTTTATAAAACTATTAATATTTAAAATCTTTTTTTTAAATTTAAAAAATTATATTTTAAAGGCTTTAATTAATATTTAAGTTTTTAAAGTTTTTATTATAAATAGCTATTTGCGCTTATATATATATAATTGCTTATATAAAAATAGTTTATTTATAAAGCGTTTTTATAGCATATAGTCTTTTAATAAAAACTTTTAAAATTTTATCTTTTATTTTAGTTTTAGCTACTTTAATTTTTTTTTTAAAGTAAGAAAAAAATTAGCATTTTATAGCGTTTTAGCTATATAATTAAAGCGACATAAAAAAAGATTAGCTTTATTTCGCTTGCTTTTTTTATATTTAATAATAAAATTAAAAAAAGCTAAATATAAACACTATTAAGCTTGCTTTTTATTTAGCTTTTATATTTTTATAAAAGCTTATAAATTAGCATAATTAATTAAAACCTTAATAAATAACTTATATTTTTAAAAATAATGCTACTAATACTTAAAACATTTAATAATAGGTAACATTTTTTAATTAAAGATATTATACCTTATTTTTATATTATTAAATATATAAAAGTAAAATAAAATAAACTATTATTACTTTTAGTTATTTTTTTAAAAAAGGTTTTTTACTAGCGCTGCTTTAAAAAAATTAGTTTTTATTAATATTTACTTTTTAAGGTTAAAATATATAAAAAAAATAACTTTTTTAAATAACTTCTTAAGCTTTTTAAAAGCTTTAACTATAAAAATATTTAATAAAATTCGACTTTTTTTTATTTTAGTTGCTTTTTTTTTTAAATATTTTATTAGTAGTATAATAACCTAAAAATATTTTTTAATAAAGTAGCAATAAAAGTTATAAAACTTTAAAAACTATTATAATTTATAATAAAAACTAAAAATAAGCTAGTTTTAAATAGTATTAATATAGCTAAAGTTTATTTTAATTTTATTGCTAAATATAATATATTTTAGAAATTTAAGCTTTTTTTAATAAAATTAACACTTAAAAGCCTTTATATATAACTTAGCTTTTTAAAGTCTTTTAATAATATTTTAAATATATTTTTTATAAGATTTTTTATTTACTAAAAATATAAGTATGTTATTAAAATAAGCTAAACAAAATATATTTAAAATATTATTAAATGCTTTTTATATATAATTTTAAAAAGTTGCAAAAGAATTAAATAAACTTATAGCTATAATTAAAAACTTATAGTAATTATAATATATATAAAATGCTATTTTTTATTTATCTCCTTTTTAAATATATATATAATAATATATATATTTTAAGGTTAATTTTAGTAAATATTTTCGCATAAAAAAATTTATTTAATATTTTAAAAATTAAAAGAAATATAAAGCGATTTTTAATTATAACTTTATTAAGTTTTTTAAAGTTAACATATAATTATAACCCTTTATTTTTTTTAAAAATAAATAAAATAAAAGCACCTTTTAAACAAATTAATTTTTTAATTTTATTATTTTTTAATATTTTATTAAGCTATATTTAAAGTGCTTTTAACTTATTTTAAGCTAAAAAGTATATAAAGTAATATGGTATAATAGTACTATTTTAAAGATTTATAATAAGATTTTCTTTTTTAAAGTAAAAAAGTATACTAGCTTTATTATAACTAAAAAACTTTACTAAATCTTAAAGCTTAATTAAAACTTTTTTAAGTTTTTATTAAGCTTAAAGTATTTTAGCTATAACTTTTTCTAACTATAAAGTTTTAAGTAATTTAATAAAAACTTAATAAAACTTTTAATTTTTATAAAACTTAATAAACTTAAAAGTTATTATTAGCTTAAAATCTTAAGCTTATAGCTTATAAAACCATTAATAAAAAGCTATATTTAATATAATACCCTAGTTTTTTATAATAATATTAAATAAAAATAAAAGACTTTTTTTTAGTTAATTATCTTTATTAATTATAATATAAAAGCAATAAAATTTCTAAGTAACATTATAATTATCAATTAATTTATAAAGAACTTAATAAGCGCTATAAATAAAAAAAGTGCTATTTATAATATATTATAAAGCATAAAAATAAAAAAAAGCCTTTTTTAACTTATAATATAAAGCAAAAATATAGTTAATATAATTATATTTAGCATTAATGTTTAAATTAGCATATATTATTAAAAAAAAGTTTTTTAATTTTATAATATAAATTTTGCAAAAAGTATAAAAACATCTTATAAAAAATATAAAAGGCTATTAGCTTAAGTTTAAATATTAAATACAAATAAAATAGTAAAAACAATTAAACTTAAACTTCTTTTTTTTCTTTAAAACTAAGTTTAATTTTTATTTTTTTAACTATTATTATTATTAATATAACCTTTTAAAAAAAAATAACAAAGTATATTATTAAATTTATTATAATAATTAAAATTTTAATACATATTTAATTTATTTATAAGTTTAGTGTTTTAAATCTTTTATTTTTAGTTTTTAATAAATAAAAAGCAATTATAACTTATATAGCCTATTTTAGTATAATTAAAGCACTTAATATTTTTTATAACACTAATAAAGTTTTACTTTAGGTTATTTTCTTTAAAAGTTAGTTGCGCTTATTTTTTAATATTGGTTTAAAAAGATATTTTATTAAAAAAAGTATTTTTAAAAACTATGCTTTAATAATAACTATTATTACTATTAATAAAGCGGCTATTATTATTGCTGCCATTATAATTATAATTATAGCTATTATTGCTATTATTATTATTATTACAACTATTTTAGTATTTATTTAAATTAATATATTTACATCTTTAATAATAATAATCTTTTTTATTAAGGTATTTAGTACGTTTAAGTTGCTAATATAATTTAATATTAATTTAAAAGTTAGTTTTTAATATATTAAATTAGGTATTTTAAGCTGCTATTTTAGCAGCAGTAATTTTAATAAAGTTTATTATTTTTTATTTTTATATAGCTATATTAATTATATTATTTTTAATTTAAAGTAAAAGGTTGTAATAGCTTAAGATTTTATGCTAAAAGGTAGCAAATAGCTTTTAGTAATAAAGCATACCTCTTTTAGGTTTAAATTACCGGCTTTCTTAGTTTTTAATTTAAACTAAGTAATAGTTAAAAGTTTTAAAGTCTTAATTAAGTAGTTAATAAGCAACCTTTAATTTATTACTAATAATAGCTTTTAAAAATATTAACTAATAAATAAAAGATTTTGTTTATTTAGCAAAAAAGTTTTAATTAGTTTTATATTGCTTTTTTTTTACATTTTTATAGCTAATAAAAGTACTATGGTATTAGTTTTTATAAAGTTAATCTATTTTATTAACTATATATAAAATATATTAAAATAGTCGCTAAAACTTATATTTAAAGCTATAAAACATAAATTTTAACTCTTTAATTTATTTAACCTATTTATTATAAATAAAATCCATTTAAAATAAAAAGTAATTAAACTTAAATAGCTTACTAAAATCTTTATTACTTTATAATTATAATTTAAACTTATATTAATATTAATATTAATACTTTTTTAATTAGTATTTATATTAATCTTATAAAAATCGTTTATTATTATTTAATAAATATAAGCTAAAGTTTAAAAAGTTAAAAAGGTTGCTTATTTTTAAATGCTAATAATTTAGTTGTTTAAAAGAAAAAAAAGTTAAAAAAAAGGTTATAAGTTAAAAAGATTTAAGGTTTTTAATATACTTATCACTTTTAAGTTAAAAAAGTTCTCGTTTTTTCTTTTTCTTTATTATTATAGTAGTAGTTTTAATATAAATAAAATATAATTTAAAAGTAGACTATTTTTATTTTTTAAGTTTAAATTTTAACTATTAATTTTTTATACTTAATAAAATAAGCTATTGTTATAATAATTAAATATTAATACTTTTAAGTTACATTATATTAATATTATAAGGTTTATTAAAATTATCTTAATTTTTTTAATAATTTAAAGAGATATCATTAAGGTTTTAAGGCTTTTTTAGGTTTAAAAGGCTTATAAAGCAAGTTACTAGTTTTTTTAGTGTTATTATTATTTATTATAAGTAACCGCGTTATTATAAGTAACCGCGTTATTATAAAAGCTTTAAAATTATTATAAAGTGAAAAGTTTTTAAAGTTAGGTATAATATATAGTATTTTAATAAAAAGTCTTATATAAAACTAAAGCTTAAAAAAAGGAAAAAACATATATAAAGTAAGTTTAAATATAAAAAGGTGTTATATAATGGTATAAATCGATTTTCTATATTTTAATTCCTAATAAAAAGTTTATAAAAATTTTTATTTAATATAAAAAATATTATTATATTAATTAAAAAAAATTTATAAAATTTAAGCTTTTAAAAAATCTTTATTAGTTTATTATTTAAAAGTATAATAAATATAAATTTATTATTTTAATAAAATTTTAGTTTACTATTAAAGTAATATTAAGGTTTTTTTAAAAACTTAACTTTATTAGCTTTACTTATTAATATATTATATTATAATTTTATAATATATAAGCGTTTTATATTAAATATAACTTTTTAATAACTTTTATATATTATAACTTTAAAAAAAATGATATTAAAGCTTGCTTTAAACTTTAAAGTTAAATTAAATAATTTAATAGTTTTTATAAAAATTTTTTTTTAGCTAGCGTTTTTAATTATAGCGCTAAAAAAAATATAGTTTATTAAAGATTTAAAAAATATAAAATAAAAAGCAAAAATTACTTTAGTATAAAAGTAATTAATTTTTTTAAGCTTATTTATATTTTTATTTTTATTTTTTTAATATTTATTTTATTTATGCTTTTTTTAATAAAATTAATAAGTTTATAAACTTTATAGTTTTTATAAAAATTAGTTATAAATTTATTAATAATATTTAAAAATATTTAATTTAAAAATATTTTAGTTAATAAAGCTTTAAATTTTTTATTAATAGTTTAAAAAAGGTTATTTTTTAATTTATTTAAGTTTTTTAAAAAAATACTTTTTTTATTAAATATAATATTTTTAATAATAATAATTTTATTAATTTTAAATAACTAAATTTTATAAGTAGTAAAAAATTAGTAGCTAATTAAATAGTTAATTTAAGCTTTAAAATTAAGTTTTTTTTATTTTTTTTGCTTTTTTTAAGTAGTAAATATTATAGCATAAGCTTTATATTTATATATTTTTAAATAAAACAAAATAAATATCTTGTTTTTTTTAACAATATTATTTTATAATTAAAAATAAAAGTAGAATTTTTTATATAAAGTTTTTTAATTAAAAATATATTTAAGTATTTTATTATATAAATAAATAGCTACTTTAACTATTTTTATTTATAAATAAATAAGTAGTTTATATTTATTTTTTATTAATTTTACCTTTTATTTAATTACTTTTTTTATTTTTTTAGCTTTTTTATTTAAGTTTTAAATATTAAATAGTAATACTTTAAATATTATTTTTTTAGTGTTTTAAAAATATTATATAAGTTTTAATGTTTTATTAAAGTTTAATATTTTTTTATTATTATATTTTATAATTAATACCTTTATTTTATAATAATTTTATAAGTATTTAATTAAATAATTAACTTAGTAAAAAACAAACTAATATATTTTATAAAATAATATAAAGAAAAAAAAAAGTTTGAAATATTAATAACTTTTTAGGCTTTGCTTTTTATATTAAATAATTTAGATATATTGCTTTTTAAAAGGTAAAAGTACTTAAAAACGCGGTTATATTAAACTTAAAGATATGGTGTAAAGTATAATAAATTTAATAGTATTAAATAATAGCGTAAAAAGGTTAAAGTAGTTTTTATATTATTTAATTATAGGCTTTAGCACTAAAAAGTTGCTTTAATAACAAAATAATAGTAAAGTAAATAAAAAAGCAAAGCGAAAAAAAAATAAAATAAAAAAATAAGTATAATTTTTAATAGTTTTTATTAGTTAAAAGAAATTTTTAAATATAAATATATTAGTAAAAAATATATTAAAGGCTTAATAGAAAACTTTTGTGTTAAAACGTAAAAAAAAAAAAAAAAAAGCCTAAAATAACTTAGTTATTAAATAAAATATTAATAAATTATATATAATAATATATAAACTAAAAAAAAGTAGTATATTTATTGCTAACTAAATTTAAGCGACTATAATATTAGTTATAAGCTGCTTAATAATTAGCTTTTTAGCGCCTTTAAATTATATAATACTTTTTATTTAATATAACTATAAAGTTTTAATATAAGCCAAACTTAATATAGCTTTTATAGTATATATAGCTAAAAAAACAATAAAAGTAATAAATATAGTAATTAAAACAGTAGAAATAATTGTAGTAAAAAAATTACTAAGCGAAAATATAATAATTATATTTAAAAAAAAAGCAATATAATATAAATAAGCTAACTTATAAATAAAATAAGTATTTAATAAAAATATAACAAAAACTAAAAAGAATTATATAGTAATTATAAAAGGTATTAATATAAAAATATTTTAAAGTATATATATAAACTTAATAAATCTTTTTTAAAATATTTATAAATAAAATAAAGCTAATATAAATAAAATATATTTAATTTTATTAGCTAATTTAAAAAGTTATTATATTAACTTATTAATATATTATATTAATATAAAAACTATAAAAGTTTTATATTAAAAAAAAGCTATATAAAAAATAATAATATATAATTATAAGCTATTTTTAAAAAATATAAAAGTTATATAATATTTTAAGTGTTATAAGTTTAAATATATAAAAAAGCTTTATAAAAATAAAAGCAAATGCTTTTTATATAGTAATATAATATATAAAAACAAAAAAAAAAAGTATTTAATTTAAAAAAAATTTAAATTAAAAGCAATAAAATATATAAATTATAAAAGAAATTATCTAGCTTTTTTAAAAAAGTATAAAGTTTTTTAAAGTTAAATAGTAGTAATATAAAAAATATATTAATATTAATTAATATAATTTTATATTTAAAGTAAATATAAACTAATAAATTAAAACTAAAGTAATTAGTAAAAAGTTTAACTTTAAAAGCAATTAATATTTAGCTTACTTATAAAAAAACTAAGATTATATTAATTAATAATATTAAAAATAATTTAGTTAGCAATATTAAAGCTTAACTATTTTAAAGTAATAAATATAACTTTAATAGCTTTAAAAGCTAAAATATAAGCTTTTTTTTGTAAAAAAGCTAATATACTTAAATTAAATTTAAAAAGGCTTTTTTTTTTTTTTGCTTTAAAAGTGCAATTAAATTTAAATAATAAAAAAAACACTTTTATTTTAAGCTAATAAAACTTAATGCTTTATTTTAAAATATTGCAAAATTAAAAATATATATAGCAATAGCTTTTAAATTATTAAAGAAATATAATATAATAATATTATAAAAGCTATTATTATAAAAAAAAATAAAATAAAACTTTTTTAATTATATTATTTTAAATTAAGCCGATATAATATAATATATATTAGTTTTAAATATATAGTATTATATATTAATAAATAAATTGTAAATAATTTATAAGTAAAAAAAGCTGGCTATAATTAAGTAAAAGCAACTTTTTTTTTAGTAAATAAAAAAAAACTAGCTATTATATAATTAGTATATATAAAGCTAAATTTAAGTAAAAATAAAGTAAGCTTAATAATTAAGCTTAAAAAAAAAGCAAATTAAAAGTAAAATATAATAATAAAAAATATAAATATATACTTATTATTATAAAATAAAGAAAAAAAAACTTTAATATACTACAAAAAAATCTTAAGCTTAGTAAAAGCTTAGAAATTAATACTTTAAACGTTATATAATAGTATTATAAAGAAAAAAAAGCAAAAAACTACTAAAAAATAAGAAAAAAACAATATAATTAACTTAATATAAGCTAATAAAAAAGTTTTAATAAAAATATTTAAAAGCTTAAAATAAATAAAATTTAATTATATTTTTTAAAGCTTTTAAATTTATAATAAAAAAAACCTAATATTAAGCTTTTAGTTATTTAAAGGTTAAAGCTAAAAAATATTAAATAAAGCGCTAATAATAATTAAAATATTTAGGTTATAAATATTAAAAGGTTTTAATATAATAATAAATATAAATAAATATATTAAATATTTAATAATAAAACTAATTAAAATAATAAATATAATAGCTTTAAAAAAAAAGGCTATAATAAAAAAAGCAGCTTTATAATAGTTATAAAAAATTTAAAAAGCTATAAAAAAAGCTAAAAAAAAAAAAAAAGTGCTATAAAATAATATTTTAATATTAAAAAAAAAAAGCAACTAAAATAAAAGTAAAATAAAAGTAAATTATTTGCAAAAAATAGTAAAAATAATAGTAATAAAGTGTAATAAAAGCTTTAAAAGATAATTTAAAACTTTAAACTTTAAAAAAATAAATATGCTTTAAAAGCTAGGCTTTTTTAATAAAAAAAAGTTTTTTAAACTTTAAAAAAAAAAAAAAGTAAGTAATTATTTATATAAAAAATTAACTTATTAAATTTAAAAAAGCAAAAAAAGCTTATAAAATATTTGTTTAAAATATAAAAAAAGGTTAAAATAAAAAAGATTAAAAAAATCTTAAAAAAAGTTAAACCTTAAAAAGTGTTAAAAAATAACTTTTTATTAATAAGATTTTTAAAGGTATATAAGTAAAAAGTTATAAAAGTAATAATAATATTAGCTTAATAAAGTTTTATATATAAATATTATTTAAAATAGCTTTGAAATATAATTATAATAGTTTTAGCAAAACTAAAAAAAACTTTAAAAAAGTTTAAAAAGCTTAGTAGCTATAAGCTAATCTTATTATTTAATATAATAAGCAAAATAATTAAAAAAATAATAAATATATATATTTTAGTTATAATAAAAAGGTTTATATTACTATTAAAAAAACAAATAAAAAATAAATTATAAAAATTTATAAAATTAATAATTAAAGCTATAATAAAAATAATTTATAATAACTAAAAGTATAATTTAATATTAATATTATTATAGCTAGATATTTTAAAAGCTTTTAATATAATAAATTATATAAAGCTGCTAAAAGTGCTATAAAAAAAAGGCTTTTTTTAATAAATTTAAAACTAGCTTTAAAGCTACTTTATAAAATAAATAGCAATATTATTATTTAATAGTAAAAGTATAACAAAAAAAGTTTTAATTATAAGTATATTATAAGAATTTTTATTATTATTAGTATTATTTTTACTATATATAGCTACTTTATATAAAAATTAATAAAAAAAAAGCTAATTATAATAAAGTTTATAAATAATATAAACTTTATAATAATAAAGCTAAATATAAAAAAAAATTATAAGTATTTAATATAAATATATATAAAGTATAAAAGCTAAGTATTATAATATAAAATAAACTTTAACTTAATAAAAAATAAACTAATATATTTTATAAAATAATATAAAGCTAATTTTACTTTAATTTAATTAAAAAATATATAAATTAAATTAAAAAAAAGTATATATTTTTTAAAAGTATAATTAAACTATAAACTAAAATAATATTATTATTTAAAAAAACTTTAATAAAGATTTAAACGCTAAAATTTTATTTTAATAAAATTAATTGCTATTATATAAAAATATAATATACTTAAAATAAAAAAAATTTATATAAAAATAATTTAAAGTATAATTATATATAGTTTATTTATATAATATAAGCTTAATAAAAACTAAATAAAAAAAATAGCAAAAAATTTAACTAAAAAATAATTTAAATATTTTAAAGTAATTAAAAAAGTATATAAAATAATTTTAATTTACTTTTTAAAGTTAAAATTAAGCTGCTTTTTTTTTTATACCTATTTAAATACTAAGTTATATAATTTTAAAAGTAAGTTAGTAATTTTAAGCAAAAAAAAACTATTTAAAAAAAGGTTAAATATTTAGTTTTAAAAAAAAACATAATTTAAAATAAAAGTAAAAAGTAAATAAAATAAAAGTAAATAAGGTTATTATTAAAAAAAACTTAATAAAATATATAATAAATAATTAAAAATAATATAAAAAAAAAAGTAAATAAAAAAATAATAAGGCTAAAATATAATAAAAAAGGTTTTAAAAAAATATTAGCTTAAAAAATAAAATAAAGCTAATAATAAAATAAAAAAAAGCTAAAATTTAATAATATTAGCTTTAATAATAAAAAAATTACTAAAAAAAATTAAAAAAACTTACTTAATAAATATAGTAAACTTTTATTATAAACTTTAAAAATATAAAGCTTTAGCTTTATTATAAATTTATATAAAAATATTAAAGCTAATAGCTTTTTTTTTTTAAAAAAAGGTATTAAATATAGCTACGCTTTTTTATAACTATATAAAAAACAAAAAAATAGCACTATATAAATTTTTATATTGCTTAAAATTTAAAAAAAAAAAAACTAACCTAGTTATTTAGCTTTATAACTTTTTTATTATTAGCTTAAATTATAATTAAATTATAAACAGCTTAAAAATAGCTTATAAAATAATATGCTAATTTTTAACTTAAAGTTTATTATTTATATATAAAATAGTTTAAATACTAATAAAAAGCAAAAAATATAATAAAAGCAAAAAAAAAATTTTAAAAATAATATAATAACAAACTATAGCTAATAGCATACTAATAACAACTAATAAAACAAAAGATATAAAGCCTAAAAGCTACACTTTTTTACTTTTTTTTTTTTTTAACCAAAAACTATTAAAGCGTAATAAAGCTTTTAATTAAAAATTTAAAGCAAAACTATAAACACTTTAAAAGCGTTTTAATTAAAAAGTAAAAGGTTTTTGCTTAAATTTCTTAGTTTTACTTTTAATTATTAAAAACAAGCGTATTAAATACTTAATATATTTAAATTAAGATTTAAATAATATTATATAAGCATAATAAAATATAACTAATAATAATTAAATAATTAAAAGCTATAATAATTAAAAAAGCTTTTTAATTTATAAAATAATAGTTAAAAATAAATTTTAAGTAGTAATTTATAACTAATATTATATATTATTTGTTTTTATTATTTTTATAAAGGTTTTTATAGTTATAAAAATTAATAGCTAATTTTATACCTATTTATATAAGCTTTTTTTTTAGCAATTAATTAATTTAATAAGTTATTTTTAATATTATATATATTTTATATTAAATAGTTTTTATTTTATTATTTTTATTAAAAGCTTAATAAATTTTTACTTTTTAAAATAAAAATACTAAATATTATAATGCTTTTAGTTTTAAGTATTTTATTTATAAGTGCTATTTAAAAAAGTTACCTTTTAATAATAGCTTTTTTATATAAAAGTTTAATTTATTTTATTTAATATAAAATAATAATTTATTAAAAGATATAAATAAGTATTTTATTATAAATTAATTATGTTTATTTTATAAATAATATAAAGTTAAGCTGTTTTTTTTTTTAAAGTAATTAATAAGTAGTTTATTATTTTACTAATATTTTAATTAATTAAGCACTTAAAAAAATATAAGGTTTATAGCTATAATTAAGTAGTATATTATATTATATAACTTATATACTTTTAGTTTTTTAAAGCTTTAAATTTTAATGTTTATTTTTTTAAATCTTTTAATTAATATAATCCGACTTAGCTACTTAGCTTTACGGCCTTTTTATTACTAGCTTAAACTATAATTGGATTATAAGCAGCCTAAAGGTAGCTTATAAAGCAGTGCGCTAATTTTTAGCCTAAAACTTACTACTTATATATAAGGTAGCTTAAACACTAGCAAAAAGCAAAAAAGTGCAATAAAAGCAAAAAAAATAGGTTTTAAAAACGATATAATAGCAAACTATAGCTAATAGCATGCTAATAATAACTAATAAAATAAAAAGACGTAAAGCCTAAAAAGCTGCACCCTTTTTTACTTTTTTTTCTTTTTTTTTTTTCTTTTTCTTTATTTTTTTTTAACTATAAAACTGCTAAGGTGTAATAAGGCTCTTAGTTAAAGATCTATAGCGAAACTATAAACGCTTTAAAGGCGTTTTAATTAAAAAGCAAAGGGTTTTTACCTAGGTTTTCTAGTTTTACTTTTAATTATTAAAAAGCAAGCGTATTAAATGCTTAATATATTTAAATCAAAGTTTAAATAATATTATATAAGTATAATGGAATATAACTAATAATAATAATAATAATTAATATAATATTATTTTTTATATATATTATATTATTTAAATTAAAAAGTTAAAAGTTTAAAAACTTGCTAATTTTATTAAAAATATATAATATAATTTTTAAATTAAAAATAATTAAATTTTTTAATTAGTAAATAATTAAGCTTATTAGCTTGTTTTTTATTATAAAAGTAGTTTATGTTATTTCTTTCTATAATTAATTATTATAATTTAGTTTTTTTTTTTTAGGTTTTTTAATTTAAAGCTATTTAATTTTTTTTGCTAGTTTAACATCTTTTTTTATTTGTTTTTAAGTAAGGCTTTAAATTGTTTTATTAAAAGTAAAATCTTTAAAAGCTAGTTTTAAAAACATATACTAATATTTTTTTAATAAATATATTTATAAGTAAAGCTTATAGTTTATAATTAATTTTATAATATTAGTTTAATGTTTTTTAGCAGCACTTTTTTAACTGCTTTTTTGTTTTTTTTTATATATATATTTTCTTTTAAAAGATCTTTTATTTTTATTAGTTAGTAATAATTTTAATTTATTTATTTTTATTAAGTTTTTTATTTAATTAGTTTTTTTAAATATATAAAATAATTTTTTATATATATTTTCTTTTAATACTTTTAACTTTATAAGATAAAAGGTATATGCTTGCTTTTTTTTTAAATTTATTATAATTTTAAAGTAATTTAATATACTTTTTTTTATTTTTTATTTTTAAATTTAATAAAAAAATATTGTTTAATTTAAATAAACACTTTTTAATGCTTTTTTTAAATTAGTTATAATATTATAAGGTTTTATTAAATTTATTACTTTATATTTAATTGCTATAACAAGCTTTTTTTTTTATTTTATTGCTTAAAATCTTAAATTTTTAAGTAGTTATTTTATAATATTATTTATAAAATTCTTATAATTAAGTTTAACTTAATACTTAAGTATTTTTTTAAAGTATAAGTTAATAGTACTAAGTTTTTTATATTATATATTTAAAATATTTATTATTTTAAGTATAATGTTTTTATAGTTTTTTAAAACTGTTTTTAATATTTAGTTTTTAACTTAGTTTATTATTTTAATTAAGTTTTAAAATTTTTATATTTAAATATTATAATTATTTAAGTTAATATTAAATATAAATTATTTTATTAAAGTTATTTTAAATATTATTTATAAAGCTTTTAATAAATTAATTAAGTTATTATTTAATATTGTTAATAATTAAGTTAATTAACTTAAAATATTTATAACTTTTAAATAATTATTAATCTTTAGTATAATAAGTTATTAAAGCTAAAAAATTTATTTATTCTTTTTTAAAGTAATATACACTTATATATTTAAGCTAACTACTTTACTTTAAAACTTTTTATTTTAAGATTTAAAATCTATTAGCTTTATTAAAAATATTTCTTATTATTAATTAATTAATTTTAATATAATAATCGCTTAATTAAGCTATAGCTTTTTTTAATTTAATAGGTATAATATATAATAAAACTTTTAATTATTAAATATAAGCAATATTATATAAGTTGGTTTAAATTAATGTATTTATATATATTGTTATTATATGTTATATATAATTATAACCGCGTATTTAATGTAAAACATAAATATAATTAACCTAATAAAGTGTTTAAAGGTACACCCCTTTATTACTAGTGATTTAACTTAATGTGGTATTATCCTTATATTTAACAAATAGGGCTTTTTAAAAGGCCTTTATACGTAAGCTAATTAAGCTAAAAGCGAATACCAATAACGCTATTAGGAATTAAACCCAACTCACTATTTAGCCCAAACGGTACATACCTCTAAGTTATAATAGTGAGTTAGGTTCGATTCTTAACGGCGCTATTAGTATTCACTTTTAGCTTATTTACGGTAGGTAAGCTACTAAATCGAATAAAGTTGTTAGTTAATTAGCCTAGTATACATAAGCTAATTAAAGGCTATAAATTTAAATTTCCACTAATTAAATAAATGCAAACAATATTAACGTTAAAATATATAGCCTATTTACATATGCCACCCTTTTACCACTATAAAAAAACAAGTACTACTTATATACTTAAGTACTTATTATTATAATTATTTAACTAACTACCTTAATAACAACTATATAAGTAAAATAATAATATTATACTTATTTATATTATTATAATAAATATATTATTATAATTATTATATTTATTTAATAATATTATAAGTAGTATATATTAAAGTTATAAATATATTATTAATATATAATTAAATTTATTTTATAGTTGTAGTTATAACATTAACCTATAGTATTTTAAAGTGTAAAACTTTTAGTTAAATATAGTTAAAAGGTAGTATATATAGTGTTTTTAAGTGGCATATATATTAAATATAAAGGATAATACCATATTAAGTTAAATCACTAGCGATAAAAAGGTATACCTTTAAAAACTTTATTAAGTTAGTTATATTTAAGTTTTATACTAAATATACGGTTATAATTATATATAATATATAATAACAATATATATAAATATATTAATTAAACTACTTTATATAACATTACTTATATTTAATAATTAAAAGTTTTATTATATATTATATCTATTAAATTAAAAAAGTTATAGTTTAATTAAGCGATTATTATATTAAAATTAATTAATTAATAATAAGAAATATTTTTAATAAAGCTAATAAACTTTAAATTTTAAAATAAAAAGTTTTAAAGTAAAGTAGTTAGCTTAAATATATAGGTGTATATTATTTTAAAAAAAGATAAATAAATTTTTTAGCTTTAATAACCTATTATATTAAAAATTAATAATTATTTAAAAGCTATAAATATTTTAAGTTAATTAACTTAATTATTAATAATATTAAATAACAACTTAATTAATTTATTAAAAGCTTTATAAATAATATTTAAAATAACTTTAATAAAATAATTTACTTTTAGTATTAACTTAAATAATTATAATGCTTAAATATAAAAATTTTAAAATTTAACTAAAATAATAAACTAAATTAAAGATTAAATATTAAAAACAATTTTAAAAAACTATAAAAATATTATACTTAAACTAATAAATACTTTAAATATATAATATAAAAAACTTAATATTATTAGCTTATACTTTAAAAAAACACTTAAGTATTAAGTTAAACTTAATTATAAGAATTTTATAAATAATATTATAAAATAACTACTTAAAAATCTAAGATTTTAAGCAATAAAATAAAAAAAAAAGCTTGCTATAATAATTAAATATAAAGCAATAAATTTAATAAAACCTTATAATATTATAACTAATTTAAAAAAAGCACTAAAAAATATTTTTTTATTAAATTTAAAAGTAAAAAATAAAAAAAAGTATACTAAATTACTTTAAAATTATAGCAAATTTAAAAAAAAAAACAAGTATATACTTTTTATTTTATAAAGTTAAAAGTATTAAGAAAAAAATATATAAAAGATTATTTTATATATTTAAAAAAACTAATTAAGTATAAAACTTAATAAAAGTAAATAAATTAAAATTATTACTATTAGCGTATGCTTATATAAGCTATTAAGGCTTTATAGCATAATACGTAAGGACTACGTTGCTTAATTATATAAAAGTATAATAAAGGGGCTTATATTGCGTATTATAAGGCGCGCATATAAATAAATATATAAAATTAACTAAATAAAATTCTTTTTTTATTTTTTTACTTTATTATTATTAATAGTTAAAACAATTAATATATTTGTTATATTAGCACCTAAATTTACTTAGTTTTATATAATAGCTAATGTTTTATATAATTAAATAGCAATTATAAAATTAATTAACTAATTTAAATACTTTTATTTCTTTATTATATAAATAGTTTAATTATATATATTAAAGGTGGTTTTATATACTAGTATAAAATGCTAATATTTAAAAGGGCACCTACGCTATAGTGGAAATAGGCTTACTAATAGTGCTAAAAGTAAAAGATTTATAGTAGATAATATTTACTATAAGTAAAGTAATATAAAGAAAAAGGTAAAAGTGTATTGCTTGCTTAACTAGAATTTTATTTGTTGAATATAATAAAAAGCGCTATATATATAAACTATTTTTAGCGCTTAAACCACTTAAAACCCTTAGCTTTATAATAAATTACAATAAATTATAATAAAGTTAACCTTAGCTATATAAAACCCTTTTATAAAAAATAAACCTTTATATAAAAAATAACTTTTATAATAAGTTAGTTATAAGGTGTTACTTTAAATTAATTACCTTAGTAGGTTTTTTTTTTACTTAGCGTGGTATTAGTTAGCTAAAAAGGTCCTTAGCTTTATATTAACTTTGCTAAAAGTTTTTAGTTTTATATATATATTATTTATAATTATTATAAGCTACTTATAGGTGGCTTATATAAGTGTGGCATATATGCCACTTATAATAACTACTAGCCTTGCTAGCAAAGCTATAGCTAAAAGGCTACACCTTTTTTATAAGCACTTATAATTGCTAATATATTTTAATACGCCCTTTTAACTAAAGTGCTAGCTAATAAGCCTAATATCTATTAAAAATTAATTTATTTAGCAAGTATTAAAGCCTTAGTTAACTTATTAGCTACTATTTTAATAATAAAAATATAGTATATATTTATTAATTAAGCTTTATAAATATTTTTAATAAAGTAAAATTTTATAAAGGTATATTTAATATATTAATAGTATTTAAAGTTTTTAATAATTATTATAATTTTTATATTATTATTATATATTACTATAAGCTTTAAAATTAATAATTAAATTTTATTATAAAAGCCTTTTAATTACTAAGCTTTTTTTATAGCTTTTATAAATGCTATATATTTAGCTTTTAATATTAAAAAAGTTATTATATTAGCTTTTTTAGCTTTTTAGCTTATAATAACCTTAGCTACTATAATAATATATTTTTAAATAAATTTAATAGTTTTAAAATATTTAATATAATTATTATTACTAAAAACTATAAGTAAATAACTAAAGGTTTTACGAAAAGGTATAAAGCCTTTTAAATTTCTAAATATTAAAACTAATTTCATAATGCCTTTTAAGTATTTAAATAGCTTTATACTTATTATAAAATATAGTTTATAAAAGTATTATATATAAATAACTAGCTATTAGCAAATAAATGCTATATTAAGCCTAATAATTTATATTAAATAATTTATAATCTTTATAAGCATTAAATAATAGTAAGCTTTAATAAATACTAATAAAAATTTATACTTTTTTAACTTTATTATTTTAAGCTATAATAAAATTTTAATAAATTTAATATCTTTTAATTTTAGCTTTTTTAAAGCTTATTTAATATATTAAAACTATTATAAATATAACTTATAGCTAAGCTTATTATATTTAATTTTAATATTTAAAAATTAAGCTATAAAGCTTTAGTTTTTAATATTATATATAATATTAATTTTAGGTTTTAAGCTTTAAATATAATAAATATTTAAGTTAATTAATAAATAATTATTAATATAAGTTATTATAAAAGTACTTAAAATTACTTTATAGTATATAAAAATATTACCAATTAAAAGCTTAAAATTTAAGCTTTTTAATAGCTAAAATAACTTTTTTTATTATTATTTAAAAGCTTGCTTTAAGCTATATAAAGCTTATAGCAGCTAAAAAACCTACTATAATTTAAGTTTATATTTATATTAAATTACTAATTTTAAAATTTTAAAGTTTTTTAAAATAATCTTTAAGCCTTTTAAAAGTTTAATATAAAAAGTTTTAATAAGATTACTATTAAAAAAAGCCTTTATAAAATTAATTTACTTAATTTTTTAGTTTTTAATAACTATTAAAATTAGTAAAATTTACTAAATAAATAAAATAGCAATAATTATAAAGGTTTTTATAAAATTAGTGCTAAAAGCTTATTTATAATCTTTAATAATAAATTTAGCCTTATATTTAATAATTAATTTTTATTAGTTTAACTTATGTTTTAGCATTTAGTAGCTATTTATAAAGCGTTTTTTAAGGTTTTTAATAAATAAAAAATAAAAAGCTTTAAATTTTAATAGCTATTAAAATTTAAATCTAACTACTTATAACTATAAGAAACCTTTAAGTATTTTTAACGCTTATTTTAATATATTAAGCTTTTTTAAAGCAGCTATAATAATATAAACAATGTTTTAAACTATTAAATTTATAAAAAGTTTAATAAAGTTTAAATCTATTAAATTACATTTTAAATTATTATTTATTACTTTATATTTTGCTTTAAATTTTAATAAAATAAAAAATAATTTTATTAAAATAACTAAATTTAATAAAAAAACAAAAAGTATAAATATTATTACCTTTTTTAAATTTAGTGCTTTAATAAATATAGCGTTTTTTAAATCTTTTATAATAAGTGGTATATATAACTAAAAATTATTATTAAAAATAAATTTGCTAAAAGGTAAATAGGTTTTAAGTAGGTTTATATTAGGTAGGTTTTTTAGTAAAAAAGTTTTATTATTAAAAAAGGCTTTATTTGTTAAAATTAATATTTTTAATAGCTTTAACGTTATAAACTAAGTAATTAAATAATATTTAAGTATATAAACTAAGTAAGTTTTAATATTAATTACTACTAAAATCTTATTATATTTAATATATTTAATAAATTTATAAACTTTAACTTATAACTTATAAAATATAATTAATAAATACTTAAAGCTTATAACTTTATAGCAAGTAAAAAAAAATATATAAAGTATTAAATTAAGTTTTAGCTTATTATATAATAGCTAATAAAAAGTTAGATTTTTATTAATAACTTTTATATAATTAATTAAGTTTATTATAAGCGCTATAATATAATATTAAAAATATAATAGTAGCTTAAAAGCTTATAAAGTAATTTATAAGCAATTAAAAATTACTTTAATAAATTATTTTGTTAAGCTATTTTATTTATATATATAAAAGCTAAAAGTGCTAAAATTAATGCTTTTAGCTTATAATTAATTATTAATAAAGCTATTATTTACTTTAATACTTAAATTAAAATAAAAATAAGCTAGATAATAATTATAATAGTTTTTTAAACTTTTAAATACTTTTTTTATAATAGTATAAATAATAATTACTAATTTATTTTTTAGTAGTTAAATTTAATAGTAATATATTTTTTATTTTATTAAAATTAAGATATAAAAGGTTTAAAAGTATAATATAAGCTTTATAATAAATAAATTACTTATTATAATACTTAAAATAATAAGTAAATTATTAACTTTAATAAAGGTTAAGCGTTTAATAGCTTTATTTATAACGTATTTTTTATAAAAAAAGTCTTTTTTACTAATAAAATTAAAGCTTAAAAGCTTTATAGTAATTTTAACAGTTTTTTTTAGTAATAAAAGCTTTATATGCTTTAGCTTATAATGCTAAAGTATAATTAATTTTAAAAGCTTAAAAGGTTTAGGTGTTTTTAAAGGTATGCTATTTTTTAAGTTGCTACTTTATAAAAGGTTGCTTTTAATTATATTAAAAATCTTTAAATCTATTGTTTTTTTAATTATAAAAAATAAACCACTTGTTATATTAAAAGTTTTAAGCGTTATAATACCTTATAATATTTATAATTTAAAAAATAAATTGCTTTTTAAGTAATTGCTTTATATTATATTATTATAGGTAGCAAGTAAGTATTATAATAAATATTAAAACTTATTTTTAAAAGTAAAATAAACCTTAAATTTATAAACTTTAGCATTATTAAAGCGTTACCCTTATTATTAATTAGCTTAAGTTCTTTAAAAGACTTTTTTAACTAATAATATAACGCTTTAAAAATAATATTAATATTAAATTCTAGTATATATAGCATATTTTTAGCTTAAAAATATTATATTTAGTGTTAAAATAATAAAGTTTTAATTAAATAATGTTTTTATTATATAGTTTTAGTAGTTTATTAGCTATTATTATAAAAAAAATATTTTTTATAAATTTAATATAAGTATTAAATTAGTAAAGGCTATTAAAAATATATATTATATTATTTATATTATATAACTAAAAAATTTTATAGCGTTTGTTAAAAGGTTTTAAGTTTATTAATTATATTAAATTAATTTATTAATTAAAAGTTTTTAAAGTAAACAATATTATGTTTATTAAAAGCATAAAAGAAATAGCGTTATAATTTATTAAAAAAGATATATTAGTAGTATTTTTAGTAGATTTTTTAATAAGTTTAATTAAAAATTTAAGTAGTTTACTAATTTTTTTATTACTTTTATTTTAAAAAGGTTTAAAAAGGTGTTTAAAAAGTTTATTTATTTAGTTAATAATATTATTAAAAGGTTTTAAATAAAAATTTATTAATTTAGCATTATTTTATTAATTTTATAAGGTATTTGCTATTAAAAACTTTATTATAATTATAAAAAGTAATTTTATTATAGTTATAATAGGTATAAATATTAATTAAAAAGTTTAAATAATTTATTATATTTAATTTATTTATATTATATAAAAGTTTTTTAAAGCTTTTAAATAATTATTATATTAATTAATTTAATTAATTATAACACCTTTTTTTACTAAATAAGTAGTAATATTGTTAAATTTAGCGTTAAAAGTGCTAAAATTAATGTTTTAAAAGAACTTTAAGGTATAAAAGGCTTTATAAACAAGATTTTTAATATTATTATTATTAGGTTTATAAAAGGTTAAAAATATTTAAAATATTTTTATAAAATTATAAATATAAGCTATATTAGCTTATATTATAAAGCTTAAGCTGTTTTATAATAGTAATAAAATAATAGCTTAATTAAAATTATTAAAAGCTTATAATATAATAAGGTTTTTTATAAACGTTAAAATTTTTATAGCTTTAAAAATTATAATAAATGCTTAGGTTTATTAATTAAAGTTTTTAAAGCCTTTTAAATATTAAGGTTTAAAAAAGTTGTTAATTTTTTTAGCGATTTTTTTACTTAATTGCCTTTATATTATAAAAAAAATAGTAAAAGTTGTTATAAGCTTTTTAATAAAGGTTATAAAAAGGTTTTTAAAAGGTATAAACTAGTTGCTAACATTATAATAGGTTTTTAAGCGTTAAATATTAGTAGTAATAACGTAAATAATAATATTAAATTAATTATTTTAAGCTTATAATTATTATTATAAGCTAGTTTAAAAGCTTTATAAGCTTTATATACCTTTAATAAGCTTTTATATTTAATTTAATATAAAAAAGTTATTTTTATTATTAAAAGTATTAGGTATATTTAAAAAAGTAGCTATTATAGTAATTTATAATACTAAAAGCATTATAAATAACAATATAAAAAATAGTATAAAAAAAAAGATTATTATAATAAAAAATAAATACGTTATATTATAAAAATAAATAGTAATAATAATTAGTTTTAATAAAATATTATATTAAATTTATAACTTATTAAAAGTAGTTTTATATACTAGTATAAAATATTAATATTTAAAAAAATACTTAGGCTATAATAAAAATAGGCTTACTAATAGTATTAAAAGCAAAAAATTTATAGTAAATAATATTTACTATAAATAAAGTAATATAAAAAAAAAAGTAAAAATATATTGCTTATTTAATTAAAATTTTATTTATTAAATATAATAGAAAACATTATATATATAAACTATTTTTAGCGCTTAAACTATTTAAAACTTTTAGCTTTATAATAAATTATAATAAATTATAGTAAAATTAACCTTAGCTATATAAAACCTTTTTGTAAAAAATAAACCTTTATATAAAAAATAACCTTTATAATAAGTTAGTTATAAAGCGTTACCTTAGATTAATTACTTTAGTAGGTCCCCCTTTTACTTAGCGTAGTGCTAGTTAGCCAAAGGGGTCCCTAGCCTTATATCAACCTTGCTAAAGGTCTTTAGCCTTATATATATGTTACCTATAGCCATTATAAGCCACCTATAGGTGGCTTATATAGGTGTGGCATATACGCCACCTATAATAACTGCTAGCCTTACTAGCAAAGCTGTAGCTAAAAGGCTACACCCCCTTTATAAGCACTTGTAATTACTAGTGTATTTTAACAATATAAAAGCGTATAATATATTTACTAAAAAGCTTACAAAGTAAGTATATATTAGCAAATAAAAACTTATATAATATAATAAATAAATAAAATAAAATAATTAAAATACTTTTTAAAAAAACTATTTAATTAAATTACTTACTTAATAAAATATTTTAAAATTAAATTAATGCTTAGCTTAAACTAAAATTTAAATAAAAATATATTAATGTATTTAAATATAGTATTAAAAAAAATATAATAAAAAAACCTAAGTTAATTTTAATATATATAATAATATAAAATTTAAATATAAAGCTTAAATATAATATTTAAAAAATAATTATAATTATAAAATATATTTACTATGTAATAAAATATATAAGTAAGTAAAAAAAATAAAAAAAATAGCTTTAATTAAACTATTATTATTTATTTTAGCTTAATTAAAACTAGTTTTATAAAGCAAATAAAAAACCTTAGTAATATTAGCTTTTAAAATTATTAATAATTAAAATAATATTAAAACTACTTTTTAAACTAGTTTTAAGCTAAGTTAATAAGCTTTTTTTACTTTTAATAATATTAATATAATATATAAATTATTTAATGTTTTAAATAAAAATAATAAAGTTATTAACTAAATAAAAAAAAAAAAGCATATAAAAAAAAATACTTTTTTTAATTTAAAGCTTTTATTTTTATTATTTAATTTAAATTTAAATAAAAAAAATAAGCGTATATAATATTATTATTATTATTAGTTATATTTTATTATGCTTATATAATACTATTTAAACTTTGATTTAAATATATTAAGTATTTAATACGCTTGCTTTTTAATAATTAAAAGTAAAACCAAAAAACTTAAGCGAAAACCTTTTACTTTTTAATTAGAATATTTTTAAAGCGTTTATAGTTTTGCTATAAATTTTTAACTAAAGGCCTTATTATGCTTTAGCAGTTTTTTGGTTAAAAAAAAATAAAAAAAAAATAAAAAAATAAAAAAATAAAAAATAAAAAAAAATGCAGCTTTTTAAACTTTATATTTTTTTGTTTTATTAGTTGTTATTAGTATGCTATTAGTTATAGTTTGCTATTATATTATTTTTAAAACTTATTTTTTTTATTTTTATTATATTTTTTTGCTTTTTATTAGTATTTAAGCTATTTTATATATAAATAATAAGCTTTAAGCTAAAAATTAATATATTATTTTATAAGCTATTTTTAAGTTGTTTATAATTTAATTATAATTTAAGCTAATAATAAAAAAGTTATAAAGTTAAATAATTAAGTTAGTTTTTTTTTTTTTAAATTTTAAGCAATATAAAAATTTATATAGCGCTATTTTTTTGCTTTTTATATAGTTATAAAAAAGTATAACTATATTTAATACTTTTTTTTAAAAAAAAAAAGCTTTTAACTTTAATATTTTTATATAAATTTATAATAAAGCTAAAGCTTTATATTTTTAAAGTTTATAATAAAAGTTTGCTATATTTATTAAGTAAATTTTTTTAGTTTTTTTTAATAGTTTTTTTATTATTAAAGTTAATATTATTAAGCTTTAACTTTTTTTTATTTTATTATTAGCTTTATTTTATTTTTTAAGCTAATATTTTTTTAAAGCTTTTTTTATTATATTTTAGCTTTACTATTTTTTTACTTACTTTTTTTTTTTTATATTACTTTTAACTATTTATTATATATTTTATTAGGTTTTTTTTAATAGTAACTTTATTTGCTTTTATTTTACTTGCTTTTTACTTTTATTTTTAATTATATTTTTTTTTAAAACTAAATATTTAACTTTTTTTTAAATAGTTTTTTTTTTGCTTAAAATTACTAACTTACTTTTAAAATCATATAATTTAATATTTAAGTAAATATAAAAAAAAAAACAGCTTAGTTTTAATTTTAAAAAATAAATTAAAATTACTTTATATGCTTTTTTAACTATTTTAAAGTATTTTAACTATTTTTTAATTAGGTTTTTTATTATTTTTTTTATTTAGTTTTTATTAAGCTTATATTATATAAACAAACTATATATAATTATGCTTTAAATTATTTTTATATAGATTTTTTTTGCTTTAAATGCGTTATATCTTTATATAATAACAACTAATTTTATTAAAGCAAAATTTTAGCATTTAAGTTTTTATTAAAGTTTTTTTAAATAATAACATTACTTTAGTTTACGGTTTAGCTATACTTTTAAAAAGCATATATTTTTTTTTGGTTTAATTTATATATTTTTTAGCTAAATCGAGGTAAAATTAGCCTTATGCCGTTTTATAAAGTGTATTAGTTCGCTTTTTACTAAGTTAAAGTTGCGTATATAATATAAAATTAAACAACTTAAATAAAAAAAAAATAGTTAATAAGTAATATTAAAAAACTTATAAATAATAATAAACTTAAAAAAATTAAGTAGTATTATTTTTACTTTAAAATTAATAAAAAAAACTATTTAAAAAAGGTAAAAAATTAGCTTATATATAAGCGTAATTTTTATTTAGCTTTTATTATTATTAAATATATTAAAAAAAAAGAATTACTATATTTAAAAAGATTAAACTAATATTAATAATAATTAGCATATATAAAACAGCTTTTTTTAACTTTATTAAAAAGGTTAAAATAAATATTAAAATATTTTAAATTTTTAAAACTATTTATAAATTAAGTAAAACGATTAATTAAAAAAATTTATAAAATGATTTAATTATATAAATTTATAATAAAAAAGATTTAATTATTTTTATATTTAAATAAGCAAGTTTAATATATTAATATTAAGTATTTAATAAAAACTTAAGCTTAAATTAATAAATTTTATTATTTTTTTAAATAGTTAAAGAAAAAGTTATAAAATAGTATAATATAATTATAAAAGTAATAAAGTATTAAAAAATCTTATTATAAAACCTTATTAATAAGTTTTATAGTAATTTAAAAGATTAAGTTAGCAAAAAGTCTTTTAATAAAAATAATTAATTTTATGCTATTAATAAGCTTAATTAAAAAAAGTTAGGTTTTAATAATTAATATTATAATAAAAGCAAGTTAAAAAGTAATAACAATAAAAAAAAAACCAATAAATATAAAGGTTTAAAATGTTATAACTATAATAAATTTAAATATATTATTAAAAATTATAAATAGCTTTTAAAAAAAAAATAAATTAATTAATATATAAATAATTAAGGTTATGTTATTAATTTATAAAGCTTTTTTTAGCTTATAATTTACTTACTTATTTTATTATAATAAATAATAATTATATAAAACATTTTATTACTATTTATAATAATAAGATTATAAAAGGTAATAGGTTAAGTGTAGCCTTATTAAAGAGTTTAATAACTATTAATAATTTTACTTTTTATTTTATTAATAAGTTTACTTTTAAGTTTATTAATATAAGTAGTTATACTATTATAATAAATATGCCTTAAGCAATATTTATATAAACTAATATTAAAACAAAAAATATTATTTTATATAATATAAACTTAAATATAAAGATTAAAAATAATGCTAAATTATTTATTAATAAAACACTTATTTACTTTAATAAAAAATTTAACTTATTAATTGTTTATATTAATAATAACACTATAAAAATTAATGCTATTAAAACTTTAAAATAAAAATATTATACTTTAATAAAATAATATTGTAAAATATTAGTCAAGCATATATTATTAATCATTTTATTTCCTTTAAATATTATATTAAGCAAACGATTTTATTATACTAAAAAATACTTAAATAAGTATACCTTTAAAGGCTTAAATAATATTGTAATTATAAGTATAAATGTATTAAAATAAAGATTTTTTTTTTAAAAGTATAAAAAAAAAACCTAAATTACCTAATAATTTCTAATAGAAAATCGGGCGAAATATAACAAATAAAATGCTTAATATTATAAAACTTATAAAAAAATCGCTATAAAATAATTAAATATATATAACTAATAAACTTAAAAATAAGCTTATTTTATAGCATTAAAAGCTATATTATTTTAGTATAAAGTATTTTATTTAAATAATTAAAAAAGCAATAAATATTAATTTAAACCTAAAAAAAATTAAATATTTTTTTTATATAGCTTATAATTAAGCTAAGTTTTAAAAGATTATTTTACGCAAACTTATTAAATAAGTAAAATACTTTAGTAAAGTTATTTAAGTAAATTTAAAGTTAATTTCATTTATATTAATTAAAGGTTATAAATATTATTTTTTAATTATAAATAATAATAGTTATTATTAAATATATAAATTATATAAAATAAAAAATAAAGCTATAAAAGCTATTATTATTTATATTATTAAAATTAATTATACTTTATAAAACTAAATTTTTTAACTAAGTTAGTATATATTAAAAAAAATAAAGTTTTTTTATATAAATAGCAGCTAAAAGTTTAATATAAAAGCACTTAAAAAATATTATGTAAATAAAGCTATTTAATTAATTACTTTATTTTTTATAAATTAATATTAAAATAAAGTTATAAAGTACTTTATTTAATTTATTTAAAGTAAAGCAAAAGTTTGTTTTATTTAAGCTTACTTTTTTATATGTTTTTAGCTTTAAAAAATAAAACTAATAGTATATACTTTTAATTAAACTTATTAGTTATTATTAAAAGATTTTACCTTTTATAAACAATATATAAATAGTTTTTATTTAAATAAAAATTATTTGCTTATTTTAAAGCATTTAAAGATTTTAAGCTTATAATATATTATATATATTAATGTAAGTAAGTATATAGTAGTAAAAAAATTAAATGCATATAGCGTTAATGCGCTATTTTTTAAATATAAAAGATATAATAATTATATTATATAATTAATAAATAAAGGTTATATTTTATAAATACTTTATGTTATATTTTATAAGCACTTTAATAACTTTATTAATACCTTTAATTTATATAATATTATAAAATTTTTACTTTTTAAAATATAGTAGCAGTTATATAAATATTATAAGTTTATTAAAAATTATATTAAAATTAAAAATAAAAACAATAATATTATTAAAAAAAATGCAATTAAAAAAAATATACCTAAAAAACTTAAGCATAAACGCTTTAAAAAAAAGGTGCCTACTTTAAAAAATATAAACATTATATATGTTTATAATGCCTTTAATAAACACTTTAAAGTTATTTATACTTTAAAGATATTATTTTATTAAAAAAAGTATAATAAGTTAAATAAAAACAGTAATAAATTTAAAAGTTATTAAAATTATTAAGTTAATAAAGTTTATATAATAATAATAAAGTTAAATAATTAAATTAGTTAATAAAAAAAGTTTAATATATATATTAAATTTAATTTATTAAATTTATATAAATTATTATATTTAAATTATTTATAGCATTTACTTAATATATTTAAAGTAAATATATTAGTATTAAATTATTTTATAATTAAGTAAACGCTTAATAATAATAATTATAAAAAATAGCTTAAAGCTATTTTAAAAAAAATATAAATTAATTTAAACAAAAAAATATTTAAATTTTTATTATAAGTAAAAACATTTAAATAAAGTTATTTAGTTAATATAAAATAAGTATTATATAAAAAATATTTATTTCTAAAAAAACTAAATAAGTTTAAGGCTTATATATATATAAAAGAATTTACTTAATAAAAGGAAATAAACTACAAAAAAATATTAGCTTTAATAGCAAAGGCTACCTTTTAAAAAATATTTATAATATTAGCTGCAAAAAAAAAGTGGCATATTTTATAATTAGACTTTATTGCTACTTTTTTAAACAAAAAGCTACGCTAGTATATTTTTATAAAACAATTTAAAATATTAATAAAGTACTTTAAAACGTTTATTAAAAAAAAAAAAAAATTTAAATAAATAGCAAATAAAACTATTAAATTTATAAAGTTTTTATATAAATTAAAGCAATCAACTTATAAATAGTAAAAAGTGGTTAAGTTAATAATATTTATTATTAAATTTAAATTATTATTAGGTAATAATATAATATATTATAATAAAAAATATAATAAAGTTATTACTTTATATATTAATAACTTTTTATTTTATAAAATAAATATAAATTATTTAACTAAGGTTAATAATATGCTATATTTATATATAATAGCTAGAAAATTAAAAAAAGCTAATTAGTTTATTAAAGTTAAAATTATTTAAAACGCTTATAAAAATAATATTAGCTTAAATTAATTACAATATGTTTAAAAAGCACTTAAGTTGTTTAAAATATTTAACTTTTAAAAAAGTGTTATATTAATAAATAGTAAAAAAACAAAGGTTATTTTAAGAAAAAAAAGCATATTAGCAAATAAAGATAAAATTTTTAAATTTCTTTTTTTTTAAGCAAGTTAGCTTATTTAACATAAATTACCAAACTAAATATTAGTTTTATAGTATTAATATAAGTATATTATATAAGTAATTTATTAAAGACTTATTTTAATAAAGTTAAGTAATTGGCAAAATATTTAAAAAATTAACTAAATATATATTTATAGTATAAAAAGTTAAATCTTAGTTATTTATATAAAATTTATAAAAAATTAAGACTATTTGCTATATTAAATATTATATATACGTTTAATTTTAATAATAAAAAGTTAATAATAAGATATATTATTTTTATAAGTAGTAACTTAATATTATAATATTTAAAGTTATAAAGTATTATTATAAAGCATTTAATTAAAAGTAAATATATTATAATAAGTAAAGCTGTAAAAAACTTAGCATAAATATAAAGCTTTTTTATAAAACTTAATTATATGCTAAAAAAACTTATCACTTTTTTAAGTAATAATATTAGTACTTTTATATAGTTAAAAACTTTAGCAATAAACAAGCAAAAAAAACATATATATATATTATACTATTATATTAATTAAAAGGGAATTATAAGTTATATTAATTTAATATATATTTAATTAAAAAACAACTTAGCTAATAGTTTAATTAAACTCTTTAATAAAGTAAAACATAAGCAATTTATAAAGCTTATATATTTAAAGAAAAAAACCGCAAAAAAATTACTATATAACTAAGCCACTTTATGCCTATAATTTTAAGTAGTTAGCTACTAAAGTAAGTTTATTACTAAAAAGTAATAAGAACTTATACTTTAATAATTTTAAAAAACTAAAACCTAACCTTTAAAATTAACTTATAAATACTATTTATTTATAGTTATTTTAAATTAACTATTTATTATAAAATTATATAAAAATAAAAAGTATAAAGTTTAAAGTTTAATAATTTAAGGTTTAATGCTAGTTTAGTTTAATTTAAATAGATATTAAGTGCTTATGCTAAAATAGTAAACTTTAGTATATAATTAAACTATTAGAACAATATATTGCTAGTTAATCGCACGTGTTTAGCTAAGGGGTGAAGGTGACCGCGCGTTACCTTTAGCCACTTACTTAGCCACCCCTAGCCACCCAAGGGGCTAGGGCTACGCTAGTAGGGACCCTTTATACGAGGGTATATCTCACACTTTTTACCTCTTTAATTCCTTTACTTTTTCTTTTTTTTTGTTTATAAACAATTAAATATAATAAATAAAACACTTTGTTAGCTTTAAATAAACTTATACGTATATATATAGCTATATTAATACTAATTAATGTTTATAATAGTTATTATATTTTATTATATAATAGTTAAGCGAATATAAATTAGTAAAAATAATAACAAAAGTCGATAAAATGCTTTCTTTTTAGTAACTTAAAGCAAAAAATACTTACTTTTATTTTGTTTTTTAAGATTTTTATTATATAAATGTATTTTTTTTAGCAACCTAAGGCAAAAAACATTTATACGATATAAAAGAAAAAAAAATCTATTTTTTTTTATATAATTAATTACTATATAAAAAAAAGAGATAGCGAGCTATTTTATACCTTTTAACCTTTTTTACTATACGATAACTAAGTAAAGACCTTTTTTTAATTAGTAAAAGCACTTATAATATAAACTAAGTTTTTATATTAAAAGACCTTTATTTTTAAAATTAACAAAAAAAAACAAAAAATTGCTTTTTTTTTTTATATAAATAATTATTAAATAAAAAAAAAAGCAATAACAAAGCTATTTCACACTAAATTATATTACTATATAATAACTAAACGGCATATATACTTTTAATTACATTACTATATAAAAGCTAAATAGCATATATACTTTAACCTTTTTTACTATATAATAACTAAGTAAAAACCCCTTTTATCTTAACTTTCTTTGCTATATAACAACTAAGCAAAAACCTCTCTCCTCCTTTTTCTTTATAGCAATAAAATATAACTATACCATTAAAAAAGCAGCGGAAATATTTAACCTAAATATTTTATTTATATAAATATATATAAATAATAAAACATATAACGTTAAAAAGCTAGATTTTAATAGCGTAATTTTAAACAACTTTAATATATATATAGCGTATTAAACTTATAAGTTAAAAAAAAGGTAAAACATTAATATAATTTAAACAATATACGTAAATATATATATAAACTAAATTAAGTCGCATTTTTTAAAAATATATTATATATTATATTAAAAATTACTTTACCGCCTTGCGCATAAAAGCATATATTTATCCGAAAAATTAACATAATTATATAACTTTATATAAATTTAACAATAAAAGGTTATATTTAAACCCCTTTATAAAGTAAAGTTTTAAGGGCTAAAATCTTTTATATGCTTTATACTTATAGATTTTTTTACTAAACTTATTATAAAAGCATTTTTAACTACTTATATAGCTTTATTAGCTATATAAGCACTTTTTTTAACTGTTTATATAACATTACCTACTATATAAGCACCATTTTTTACTACTTATATAGCTTTTTTAGCTATATAAACATTACTATTTTTTATTACTTATATAGTTTTTTTTTTATTTGCTATATAAATATTACCTTTTTTTTTTTCTACTTTAATATTTATATAAATAAACTTAGTTTTATTAAATAAAACCTAGTTAAACCTTAAACTATTAAAACCTACATCTTTATATAAAGCTAAGTTAAGCTTTATATAACTAATAACTATATTTATTATACTTTTAATACTTTAAAGTTAAGCTTTAAAGCTTTAAAAGACTTTTAAAGCCTTTATATAACTAGGCTTTAGCTTAAAGTCGCATAGTAAAAAAAAAAAGTATTTAAAAAAGTAAAAGTAAAAACAACAAAAAAAATGTTAAAAGTTATATTACGTATAACTAAGTATTACCTAGTTATACGAAATATTAAAAGTTATATTATATATAACTAGGTATTATTTAAACGTATAGCTAAAACAAAGCTAATATAAATATAAGCCGTATAACTAAAAGCTTTATAATTAAAAACTATATAGCTAAAAATTATATAAATAAAGAAAAAGTTAAATTAAATATATATAATTTGCTATATAAAGGTGTAATTATCTTTGCTTATATGCATATAATTAACTTAGTAAAAAAAAAAGTATCTAGTGTTAAAATAATATATTGCTAGTTAATTGCACGCGTTTAGCTAAAGGGTGAAGGTGACCGCGCGTTACCTTTAGCCACTTACTTAGCCACCCCTAGCCACCCAAGGGGCTAGGGCTACGCTAGTAGGGACCCTTTATACGAGGGTATATCTCACACTTTTTACCCCTTTAATTCCCTTACTTTTTTTTTTTTTTCGTTTATAAGCAATTAGACATAGTAAATAAAACACTTTGTTAGCCTCAAACAAACCCGTACGTATATATATAGCCATACTAACATAAACCTATATACTTTATTTTTAAAAAAAAAAGTTAAATGTTTTAATATATATTATAAATTATAATATATAAAATAAAATCTTAACTTAAAGCAAAAAAAATATAAAAAGATTATTACTAAAAGGGTATATATATTAATGTTATTAAAAACATAATATTTAGCGCAATAATTAAAAGCGCAACTTATATACTAAAATAAGGCAATTTAATTTATAAATTAATTATTTTTTAAAGTTTTTTTATATTTTATTTAAACTGCTTAAAAGGCTAAAAAAGGTGTTAACGTATGCTTATATAAGCCATTAAGGCTTTATAACACAATATATAAAAACTATGTTATTTAATTATATAAAAGTATAATAAAGAGGCCTATATCGTATATTATAAAGCGCGCATATAAATATATATATAAAATTAGCTAAATAAAATTTACTTTTTATTCCTTTACTTTATTATTATTAATAGTTAAAACAATTAATATACTTGTTATATTAGCACTTAAATTCACTTAGTTTCGTAATTACTAACTAATAAAAATAAAAAGATTTTTAAAAAAAAATATATATAAAAAAACAAAACAAAAAAGCAATTAAAAAAATATTACTAAGTAATATTAAATTAATATTATAAAATTAATTATAAACTATAAGCTTTACTTATAAATATATTTATTAAAAAAATATTAGTATATGTTTTTAAAACTAGTTTTTAAAGATTTTATTTTTAATAAAATAATTTAAAGTTTTATTTAAAAGCAAATAAAAAAAGATGTTAAATTAATAAAAAAGATTAAATAACTTTAAATTAAAAAACTTAAACAAAAAAAACTAAGTTATAATAATTAATTATAAAAAAAAATAGCATAAATTACTTTTATAATAAAAAATAAGCTAATAAGCTTAATTATTTACTAATTAAAAATTTTAGCTATTTTTAATTTAAAAATTAAATATTATATTTTTATATAATAATAGCAAAAAAACTTAAAAAAGAAAAAGTTTAAAACATTAATAACTTTTTAGGCTTTGCTTTTTATATTAAATAATTTAAATATACTACTTTTTAAAGGGTAAAAGCACTTAAAAACGCAGTTATATTAGATTTAAAAACATGGCACAAGGTGTAATAAACCTAATAATGCTAAACGGTAGCGCGAAAAAGTTAAAGCAATCTTTACACTACCTAATTGCAAGCTTTAGCACTAAAAAGTCGCTTTAATAGCAAAATAATAGCAAAGCAAACAAAAAAACAAAGTAAAAAAAAATAAAATAAAAAAATAAATATAATTTTTAATAGTTTTTATTAGTTAAAAAAAATTTCTAAATATAAAAGCACTAATAAAAAATATGCTAAAAACTTAGTAAAAAACCTTTATATTAAAATATAAAAAAAAAAAAAAAAAAGCTTAAAATAATTTAACTGCTAAATAAAATATTAACAAACTATATATAATAATATATAAACTAAAAAAAAGTAATATACTTATTATTAATTAAACTTAAGTAATTATAATATTAGCTATAAGCTACTTAATAATTGGCTTTTTAACGCCTTTAAATCGCATAATACTTTTTGTTTAATATAACTATAAAGTTTTAATATAAATTAAACCAAACTTAGTTTTTATAGTATATATAGCTAAAAAAATAATAAAAGTAATAAATATAGCAATTAAAACAATAAAAATAATTATAGCAAAAAAACTACTAAGTAAAAATATTATAATTATATTTAAAAAAAAAGCAATATAATATAAATAAGCCAACTTATAAATAAAATAAGTATTTAATAAAAATATAATAAAAACTAAAAAAAACTATATAATAATTATAAAAAATATTAATATAAAAATACTTTAAAGTATATATATAAACTTAGTAAATCTTTTTTAAAATATTTATAAATAAAATAAAGCTAACATAAATAAAATATATTTAATGTTATTAGCTAACTTAAAAAGCTATTATATTAGCTTATTAATATATTATACTAATATAAAAACTATAAAAATTTTATATTAAAAAAAAGCTATATAAAAAGTAATAATATATAACTATAAGCTATTTTAAAAAAATATAAAAGTTATATAATATTTTAAATATTATAAGTTTAAATATATAAAAAGATTTTGCAAAAATAAAAGCACATACTTTTTATATAGCAATATAATATATAAAAGCAAAATAAAAAAATATTTAACCTAAAAAAATTTAAATTAAAAGTAATAAAGTATATAAATTATAAAAAAAGCTACTTAGCTTTTTTAAAAAAGTGTAAAAATTTTTAAAGGTAAATTATAATAATATAAAAAATATATTAATATTAGCTAATATAATTTTATATTTAAAATAAATATAAATTAATAAATTAAAACTAAAGTAATTAATAAAAAGTTTAATTTTAAAAATAATTAATATTTAGCTTAATTATAAAAAAATTAAAACTATACTAATTAATAGCACTAAAAATAACTTAATTAGTAATATTAAAGGTTAATTACTTTAAAGTAATAACTATAATTTTAATAGCTTTAAAAGCTAAAATATAAGCTTTTTTTTTAAAAAAAGCTAATATATTTAAACTAAATTTAAAAAAGCCTTTTTTTTATTTTATTTTAAAAGCGCAACTAAATTTAAATAATAAAAAAAACACTTTTATTTTAAGCTAATAAAACTTAATACTTTATTTTAAAATATTATAAAATTAAAAATATATATAATAATAGCTTTTAAATTATTAAAAAAATATAATATAATAGCATTATAAAAACTATTATTATAAAAAAAAAAGAAAGTAAAGCTTTTTTAGCTATATTACTTAAAATTAAACTAATATAATATAATATATATTAGTTTTAAATATATAGCACTATATATTAATAAATAAATTATAAGTAATTTATAAATAAAAAAAGCTAGATATAATTAAATAAAAATAACTTTTTTTTTAGCAAATAAAAAAAAACTAGCTATTATATAATTAATATATATAAAGCTAAATTTAAGTAAAAATAAAATAAGCTTAATAATTAAGCTTAAAAAAAAGCAAATTAAAAGCAAAATATAGTTATAAAAAATATAAATATATATTTACTATTATAAAATAAAATAAAAAAAACTTTAATATATTATAAAAAAATCTTAAGCTTAATAAAAGTTTAAAAATTAATTTTTTAAACGCTATATAATAGTATTATAAAAAAAAAAAGTAAAAAACTACTAAAAAAATAAAAAATAAAAAATATAATTAATTTAATATAAGCTAATAAAAAACATTTAATAAAAATATTTAAAAGCTTAAAATAAATAGGATTTAATTATATTTTTTAAAGCTTTTAAATTTATAACAAAAAAACTTAATATTAAGCTTTTAATTATTTAAAAGCTAAAGCTAAAAAATATTAAATAAAGTATTAATAATAATTAAAGTATTTAAGTTATAAATATTAAAAAATTTTAATATAATAGCAAATATAAATAAATATATTAAATATTTAATAATAAAACTAATTAAAATAATAAATATAATAGCTTTAAAAAAAAAGGCTATAATAAAAAAAACAGCTTTATAATAGTTTTAAAAAGTTTAAAAAGCTATAAAAAAAGCTAAAAAGGAAAAAAAAAAGTCCTATAAAATTATATTTTAATATTAAACAAAAAAAGCAGCTAAAGTAAAAATAAAATAAAAGCAAATTATTTATAAAAGATAATAAAAGTAATAGCAATAAAGTATAATAAAAGCTTTAAAAAATAATTTTAAATGTTAAACTTTAAAAAAGTAAGTATGCTTTAAAAGCTAAGCCTTTTTAATAAAAAAAAGTTTATTAAACTTAAAAAAAAAAAAAAAGTAGGTAATTACTTATATAAAAAAAATAAAAGTACTAGCAACTAGATTTTTTTTTAATTTAAAAATTAATTTATTAAATTTAAAAAAGTAAAAAAAGTTTATAAAATAGCTATTTAACATATAAAAAACAATTAAAATAAAAAAAATTAAAAAAATCTTAAAAAAAGCTAAACTTTAAAAAGTATTAAAAAATAACCTTTTATTAATAAAATTTTTAAAAGCATATAAGCAAAAAGTTATAAAAGTAATAATAATATTAGCTTAATAAAGTTTTATATATAAATACTACTTAAAATAATTTTAAAATATAATTATAATAGTTTTAATAAAACTAAAAAAAACTTTAAAAAAGCTTAAAAAAGTTAGTAGTTATAAGCTAATTTTACTATTTAATATAATAAGCAAAATAATTAAAAAAATAATAAGCATATATATTTTAACTATAATAAAAAGGTTTATGCTATTATTAAAAAAGCAAATAGGAAATAAATTATAAAAATTTATAAAATTAGCAATTAAAGCTATAATAAAAACAATTTATAGTAATTAAAAGCATAATTTAATATTAATATTATTATAATTAAATATTTTAAAAGCTTTTTTTAATAGATTTAAAACTAGCTTTAAAGCTACTTTATAAACTAAATAGCAATATTATTATTTAATAATAAAAGCGCAATAAAAAAGATTTTAATTACTAGTATATTATAAAATTTTTTATTATTACTAATATTATTTTTATTATATATAGCTATTTTATATAAAAAATTAATAAAAAAAAAGCTAGTTATAATAAAGTTTATAAATAATATAAATTTTATAATAATAAAGCTAAATATAAAAAAAAACTATAAATATTTAGCATAAATATATATTAAGTATAAAAGTTAAATAATATAATATAAAATAAATTTTCATTTAATAAAAAGCAAACTAATATATTTTATAAAACAATATAAAGCTAATTTTATTTTAATTTAGCTAAAAAACATATAAATTAATTTAAAAAAAAGTATATATTTTTTAAAGGTGTAGCTAAATTATAAACTAAAATAATATTACTATTTAAAAAAACTTTAATAAACATTTAAGCAATAAAATTTTATTTTAATAAAATTAGCTATTATTATATAAAGGTATAATATATTTAAAGCAAAAGAAATTTATATAAAAATAATTTAAAATATAATTACTTATAATTTATTTATATAGTATAAGCTTAATAAAAGCTTAATAAAAAAAATTATAAAAAACTTAGCTAAAAAACAATTAAAATACTTAAAAGTAATTAAAAAAATATATAAAATAATTTTAATTTATTTATTAAAGGTAAAATGAAATTGCTTTTTTTTTTATATTTACTTAAATATTAAATTATATAATTTTAAAAGTAAGTTAGTAATTTTAAGCAAAAAAAAAACTATTTAAAAAAAGGTTAAATATTTAGTTTTAAAAATAAATATAATTAAAAATAAAAGCAAAAAATAAGTAAAATAAAAGTAAATAAAGTTATTACTAAAAAAAACTTAATAAAATATATAATAATTAGTTAAAAATGGCGTAAAAAAAAAAAAGTAAGTAAAAAAGTAATAAAGCTAAAATATAATAAAAAAAGCTTTAAAAAAATATTAGCTTAAAAAATAAAATAAAATAAATAATAAAGTAAAAAAAAGCTAAAGCTTAATAATATTAGCGTTAGCAGCAAAAAAACTATTAAAAAAAACTAAAAAAACTTACTTAATAAATATAATAAACTTTTATTATAAATTTTAAAAATATAAAGCTTTAATATTATTATAAATTTATATAAAAACTTTAAAGCTAAAAGCTTTTTTTTCTTTAAAAAAAGTGCTAAATATAGCTATATTTTTTTATAACTATATAAAAAACAAAAAAATAATATTATATAAATTTTTATATTACTTAAAATTTAAAAAAAAAAAACTAATTTAATTATTTAGCTTTATAGCTTTTTTATTACTAGCTTAAATTATAATTAAATTATAAGCAGCTTAAAAATAGCTTATAAAGTAATATACTAGTTTTTAACTTAAAGTTTATTACTTATATATAAAATAGCTTAAATATTAATAAAAAGCAAAAAAGTATAATAAAAACAAAAAAAATAAGTTTTAAAAATAATATAGTAGTAAATTATAATAAATAGTATACTAATAATAACTAGCAAAATAAAAAAATATAAAGCTTAAAAAGCTGCACTTTTTTTTATTTTTTATTTTTTTATTTTTTAATTAAAAAACTACTAAAGTATAATAAAGCTTTTAATTAAAAATTTATAACAAAACTATAAACGCTTTAAAAGCATTTTAACTAAAAAGCAAAAGGTTTTTACTTAAGTTTTTTAGTTTTATTTTTAATTATTAAAAAGCAAGCGTACTAAATGCTTAATATATTTAAATTAAAGTTTAAATAATATTATATAAGTATAACGAAATATAACTAATAATAATTTAAAAATTATATTATATATTTTTAATAAAATTAGCAAGTTTTTAAACTTTTAACTTTTTAATTTAAACGATATAATATATATAAAAAATAATATTATATTAATTAAAAGATTTAAAGAAATAAATATTAAAGTTTAAAGCTTTAAGAGATTAAAAATATATAGGTTATATAATATAATATATTGTTTAATTATAGCTATAAACTTTATATTTTTTTAAGTGCTTAATTAATTAAAATATTAGTAAAATTATAAATTACTTACTAATTATTTTTTAAAAAAAATAGCTTAACTTTATATTATTTATAAAATAAATATAATTAATTTATAATAAAATACTTATTTATATTTTTTAATAAATTATTATTTTATATTAAATAAAACAAATTAAATTTTTATATAAAAAAGCTATTATTAAAAGGTAACTTTTTTAAGTAGCATTTATAAATAAAATACTTAAAATTAAAAGTATTATAATATTTAGTGTTTTTATTTTAAAAGATAAAGATTTACTAAGCTTTTAATAAAAGCAATAAAATAAAAACTACTTAATATAAAGCATACGTAATATTAAAAATTATTTATTAAATTAATTAATTATTAAAAAAAAAGCTTATATAAATCGGTATAAAATTAGTTATTAATTTTTATAACTATAAAAACTTTTAAAAAATTAATAAAAATAAGTAGTATATAATACTAGCTATAAATTACTACTTAAGATTTATTTTTAATTATTATTTTATAAATTAAAAAGCTTTTTTAATTATTATAACTTTTAATTATTTAATTAAATACTTATAAAATTATTATAAAATAAAAGTATTAATTATAAAATATAACAACAAAATAATATTAAACTTTAATAAAATGTTAAAACTTATATAATATTTTTAAAACACTAAAGAAATAATGTTTAAAGTATTACTACTTAATATTTAAAACTTAAATAAAAAAGCTAAAAAAATAAAAAAAATAATTAAGCAAAAAATAAAATCAATAAAAAACAAATGTAAACTACTTATTTATTTATAAATAAAAATAATTAAAGCAGCTGTTTATTTATATAATAAAGTACTTAAGTATATTTTTAATTAAAAAATTTTATATAAAAAGTTTTATTTTTACTTTTAATTATAAAACGGCATTATTAAAAAAAACAAGATATTTATTTTGTGTTATTTAAAAGTATATAAATATAAGGCTTAACATGTTTTACCACTATGTGATAAATACCACTATATAATAAAACTTTTTAACTTTTTAACCTTTTATTTTTAAAACTTTAATTTTTTTACATATAATAATAAATAATATATTAAAAAAAACTAAATTATAAACTACTGCTTGCGCTTTTAAACGAGATCTTTTTTTTAGTATTTATAAGCTTGCAAAAATATATTACGTTTTTAATAAGACTTTTTGCTGCTAAATTATTAATATTGCGCTTAACTATAAAAGCAAAAATATATTAAATAAATTTATTAAAACTAAAAAATAATTAATGGTTTTTTTTATTATTAACTTAAATTTATAAGCGTTTTTTTTTTAAGTTTATTATATTTAAAATATAGCTAACTAATTATTAGCAAAATAAAAAAGCAGCTTTATTAGCATTAATTAAATTATATGCTTTATAAATTATATATTAGCTTTTAAAACATATTTAAACTATTAAATTAATTATAGCTAAATTTTTTATAAAGATTTTACTAAATATAATATATATTATAAACACATAAAAAAAACTATTAAACATAAAAGTATTATAAAAAAAAATATATATAATTTTAATAAAATAAGGTTTATAATAAATATAATTATAACTAATATAGTTATAATAAATATAAAAAAGCAAAATAAACGTAAATAAGCTTAATAAAATAATTAAAATTAGTTTATAACTATTTATATAATTAATTTTTAAGGTTAAATAGTGCTACTTTTTATTATTTTAAAAAAAAAAACCTATTTTGCTTTTTAGTATTATAATAGCTTTTTACTACCTAATTAACAAATTATAGTTTTAAATAATAACTAAATTAATAATAAACTTAATTTAAAATAAATTAAATATTTTAATATATATATTTACTTATATTTAATAAATATAAAATACTTTTTTATTTTTAATAGTTATAAAAGCTATTATTTAAAAATATTTAAAAATTATTGCTAAAAAAACAATATTTTTATTAAAATAATACCTATATACTTTTTTTATAAGTTTTAACTTTTAAATATTTTATATTTTAATTTATTAAAAAAGGTATATACTATTAAAATTAATAATATTATATAAATTAATATAACTTATATTTTAAAAAAAAACTTTTTATTTATATTTTTTAAAGCTTATATTTAAATAATAACGCTTAAAAATATTATATTTAAATTTAAAGCTATTAGCTTTATTTTATTTAATTTAAATATTATTATTTTAAAGTTTAAAAGTAAGCTAATTATTTTTATATTATTATTACTTTTTAAATTATTTTTTATTATTATATTTTTAATAACGCTTACTAATATTAAAAAAGCTATTATATAAAAAATTTATTTAAAAAATTATATTTAAAAATATTAAAATAGCTTTTTAATTAAAATTTTTAGTGTTATAATTTTTTTATTTAAAACTATATACTTATTAATATATAAATAAACTTTAATTTTAAATAAAATTATTAAGCTTAAAAAAGTTAACTATATATTTAATAAATACTATAAAATAAAAAAATAACCAATTATAAGCTAAAAAAATATTTATTTTAATTAAAGAAATAAATTTTTAGGTTTTTAAAAAAAGTAGTGGTTTAATAGATTAAAAAAATAGTAAAAATAGTGGTTATTAAGTGAAAGTAGCTAAGCGTGCGCGCTGTTATAGTATATACGGCAATATTGGTTATAATATATAAATATATATAATAAAGGTAAAAATATTTAATAAAAAAGATTTTAATTAATTTAAATTAATTTAGTTATATTATAGTTGTTTTTTTAATATATAATAAAAATAAGTTTTAAAAGTTTTATTATATAGTGGTATTTATTACATAGTGGTAAAATATATTAATCTTTATAAAAATTAGTTATAAACTTATTAATAATATTTAAAAATATTTGGTTTAAAAATATTTTAGTTAATAAAGCTTTAAATTTTTTATAAATAGTTTAAAAAAAGTTGTTTTTTAATTTATTTAAATTTTTTAAAAAAGTACTTTTTTTATTAAATATAATATCTTTAATAATAATAACTTTATTAGTTTTAAATAACTAAATTTTATAAATAGTAAAAAATTAATAATTAATTAGGTAGTTAATTTAAGCTTTAAAATCAAGCTTTTTTTATTTTTTTTGCTTTTTTTAAATTGTAAATATTATAATATAACATGTTTTACCACCATATAATAAATACCACTATATAATAAAACTTTTAAAACTTATTTTTATTATATATTAAAAAAATAACTATAGTATAACTAAATTAATTTAAATTAATTAAAATCCTTTTTATTAAATGTTTTTACTTTTATTATATATATTTGCGCATTATAACTAGTGTTGCCGTATATGCTATACTAACGCGTACGCTTAGCTGCTTTTACTTAATAACTACTACTTTTATTATTTTTTTGATTTATTAAACTACTACCTTTTTTAAAGACTTAAAAATTTATTTTTTTAATTAAAGTAAGTATTTTTTTAGCTTATAATTGCTTATTTTTTATTTTATAGCGTTTATTAAATATATAATTAACTTTTTTAAGCTTAGTAATTTTATTTAAAATTAAAGTTTATTTATATATTAATAAATATATAGTTTTAAATAAAAAAGCTATAGCATTAAAAGTTTTAGTTAAAAAGTTATTTTAATGTTTTTAAATATAATTTTTTAAGTAAATTATTGATATAATAGCTTTTTTAATATTAATAAATATTATTAAAAATATAATAATAAAAAGTAATTTAAAAAGTAATAATAATATAAAAGTAATTAGCTTACTTTTAAGCTTTAAAATAATAATATTTAGGTTAAATGAAATAAAGCTAATAGTTTTAAACTTAAATATAATATTTTTAAGTGTTATTATTTAAATATAAGCTTTAACAAACATAAGTTAAAAGTTTTTTTTTAAAATATAAGTTATATTAATTTATATAATATTGCTAATTTTAATATTATATGCTTTTTTTAATAAACTAAAATATAAAATATTTAAAAGTTAAAGCTTATAAAAAAAGTACGCAGGTATTATTTTAGTAAAAATATTATTTTTTTAGCAATAATTTTTAAATATTTTTAAATAATAGTTTTTATAACTATTAAAAATAAAAAAGTATTTTATAGTTATTAAATATAAACAAATATATATATTAAAATACTTAATTTATTTTAAACTAAGTTTATTATTAACTTAGCTATTATTTAAAAGTATAATTTATTAATTAAGTAATAAAAAGCTATTATAATATTAAAAAGCAAAATAAGTTTTTTTTTTTAAAATAATAAAAGGCAGCACTATTTAACTTTAAAAATTAATTATATAAATAGCTATAAACTAATTTTAATTACTTTATTAAGCTTATTTAAGCTTATCTTGCTTTTTTATATTTATTATAACTATATTAATTATAATTATATTTATTATAAACCTTATTTTATTAAAATTATATATATTTTTTTTTATAATATTTTTATACTTAATAGTTTTTTTTATACATTTATAATATATATTATATTTAGTAGAATTTTTATAAAAAACTTAGCTATAATTAATTTAATAGTTTAAAGATATTTTAAAAGCTAATATATAATTTATAAAGCGCGTAATTTAATTAATGCTAATAAAGCTGCTTTTTTGCTTTACTAATAATTAGTTAGCTATATTTTAAATATAATAAACTTAAAAAAAAAACGCTTATAAATTTAAATTAATAAAAAAAAAAACAATTAATTGCTTTTTAGTTTTAATAAATTTGTTTAATATATTTTTGCTTTTATGTTTAAGCGTAACACCGGTAATTTAAAAGCAAAAGGTTTTATTAAAAATATAGTATATTTTTATAAGCTTATAAATATTAAAAGAAAGGTTTTGTTTAAAAGCGCAAGTAGTAGTTTATAGTTTGGTTTTTTTTAATGTATTGTTTATTATTATAAGTAAAAAAATTAAAGTTTTAAAAATAAAAGGTTAAAAAGTTAAAAAGTCTTGTTATATAATGGTATTTGTTATATAGTGGTAAAACATGTTATAAAGTTTATAAACTTATTAATTTAACTAAAAAAAATATAAATAAAGTAAATATTAAAAAAAATAAAAATAAAAATATAAATAAGCTTAAAAAAATTAATTATTTTTATATTAAAGTAATTTTTGCTTTTTATTTTATATTTTTTAAATTTTTAATAAACTATGCTTTTTTTAGCGCTATAATTAAAAACGCTAGCTATAATTTTTTTTTATAAAAACTATTAAATTATTTAATTTAACTTTAAAGTTTAAAACAAGCTTTAATATAACTTTTTTTAAAGTTATAACATATAAAAGTTATTAAAAAATTATATTTAATATAAAATACTTATATATTATAAAATTATAATATAATATATTAGTAAATAAAGCTAATAAAGCTAAGTTTTTAAAAAGATTTTAATACTACTTTAGTAGTAAATTAAAATCTTATTAAAATAATAAACTTATATTTATTATACTTTTAAATAATAAATTAACAAGGATTTTTTAAAAGCTTAAATTTTATAAATTCTTTTTAATTAATATAATAGTATTTTTTACAGTAAATAAAAATCTTTATAAACTTTTTTATAATTTTTATTTTTTTTAAATTAATATATTAATTACACTTATTTTTTTAAAAGTAAGCTTAAAATAACTACTTTATAAAAAAGAAAAATCTATTACTAAAATCTACTTTTATTTTTTAAGTAATATAAAAATTTACAAGCTTATTTTATAAAAGATTACTTTAAACAAAGTAAAAAATCTTATTTATAAAGTTATAAAAAAATAAATATTTAATAAAAAGTTAATATATATATTATTTAAAAAAAACTAACTTTTAATTATATATAAGTATATATTTATAAGTTTAATAAATATAATTATTATTAAAAAAATAAAGCTAGGTTTATAATATAAAAAAACTAATAATTTATAAATAAAAAAGAAAATATTTATATTTTTATATTTATAAAGTAATTATTTAAAATATTTATAGTTATTACTATTAAATTTAACTTTAAATTTAAATAATATAATATAATTAACATTTTTATTAATATAATATTTAATAAAAAAATATGTATAAAAATATTACTTAACTACTATAAACTTTTAATAGTTTTTAAATTATTTTTAGCTTTATATAATTTTTAAAAATTATTTTTATTATAATAAAAAAAATTAACTAAAACTTTTAAAAATATAAAATATTAACCTATTTTTTATAAACTTTATTATTATTTTAAATAAAAAGTATTAATTTTTATATATATTAATAATATAATTTTTGCTTATTAAAAAGTAAATTATAAGGTTTTATAAAAGTTTTAGTAATATTAATAGTAAAAAGTAGGATATATTAAAACAAGTGACTAAAATTTTAATGTGGTTAAAATTCTAGTTATATAGCTAAGCTAAGCTAAGTAAAGTAAGCTAAGTTAGGTTAACTAGGCTATAAAAGGTAGGTGGCATTATGTTACGACTAAAAAGTTTTATTAGGTTAAGTATAATATAGTCTTAATAATTATTAAATATAAGCGATGTTATATAAAGTGGTTTAATTAATATATTTATATATGTTGTTATTATATGTTATATATAATCATAACCGTATATCTAGTGTAAAACCTAAATATAACTAACTTAATAAGGTGTTTAAAGGTATACCCTTTTATTGCTAGTGATTTAACCTAATATAATATTATTTTTTATATTTAATATACCCCTTTAAAAATTACCTCTTAAAAAAAGATTTTTATACTTAACCTTTAATTATTTATTAATTTAATTCTTTTTTAATTAAAAAGTTTTTTAATAAATTTTAATTATTATTATATATTTTCTAAAGTTTTTTTTGTTTTTAAAACTTTTTAATATTAACAAAACTTAGTTATATTAAAAAGGTTTTTTATTTTTTTTTTAAAAGTGCTTTAATTAAATTATTTATAATTATATTATTTATAAAAATATATTTTACTTATAAAATCTAATTTAAAACTTTTTAATATAACTAATAATTATAAATATTAATATAATAAAGCTTAATTTAAAAGATAATAATATTTTTAATTATTAAACTAATAGTTTATTAGTTATTATATTAAATTTAAATTTATTTATTATTTAATATAATATTTAGTTTTTTAATTAATTAATTAATAAATATAGCTTTTTTAATAGCTTATATAAAAATAAATAACTTAGCTTTTATAATTAATATAGTAATAATATTTTGCTTATTAGCTTTTTATTTAATAATTTTATTAAATAATATTATTATATAAGCTTAAAAGCTTTTTTAATTAATAATATTATTAGTAAACAAAAAATCGCTAGCTATAATAAACTTATTTTTATTTTTAAACTATAAAATATAATATTAAGTTTAAAGTAAGTATTTAAAAAGTTAATTAGTTATATAATAATATTTTAGTTTTAAATTAAAGTTAAATTTTAAAAGTTTAAATATATTAAAAGCTATATTTAAATAAGTAATAATAATAATATATATAATTAATTCTATTTTTTTTTAATAGCTATAAATCTTTTATTTTATTATTATTTTATTATAAAGTTTTAATTTTTTAGTTTTTATAAAAGTATATACTAAAGTAAATAATTTAAAACCGTATAACTTAATAATTTTTTTAATATATAAAGATTATAATAACTAAATTAATCTTTTTTTGCAATCTTAAATAACTTTAATATTAAAAAACTATTATAAGTCTTTTTTTTTAATTATTTAATAGTAGTATTTAAGCTTATAAATAGCTTTTTAAGCAATAATTATATTTATTTTTTAATAAATAAAAACTATATTATTAATATATATAAAAATTAATACTTGTTATTTAAAATAGTAATAAAGTTTATAAAAAACAAATTAATATTTTATATTTTTAAAAGTTTTAATTAATTTTTTTTGCTATAGTAAAAATAATTTTTAAAAATTATATAAAGCTAAAAATAATTTAAAAACTATTAAAAGTTTATAATAACTAAGTAGTATTTTTATATATATTTTTTTATTAAATATTATATTAATAAAAGCATTAATTATATTATATTATTTAAGTTTAAAGTTAAACTTAGTAATAATAATTATAAATATTTTAAATAATTATTTTATAAATATAAAAGTATAAATATTTTTTTTTTATTTATAAGTTATTAATCTTTTTATATTATAAGCTTAGCTTTATTTTTTTAATAATAACTATATTTATTAAACTTATAAATATATATTTATATATAATTAAAAGTTAGTTTTTTTTAAATAATATATATATTAACTTTTTATTAAATATTTATTTTTTTATAATTTTATAAGTAAGATTTTTTAGCTTATTTAAAGTAGTTTTTTATAAAATAAGCTTGTAAACTTTTATATTACTTAAAAATAAATGTAAATATTAGTAATAAATTTTTTTTTTTTTATAAAATAACTATTTTAAGCTTACTTTTACAAAAATAAATATAATTAATATATTAACTTAAAAAAAATAAAAATTATAAAAAAGTTTATAAAAATTTTTATTTAGCGTAAAAAATATTATTATATTAATTAAAAAAAATTTATAAAATTTAAACTTTTAAAAAATCCTTATTGGTTTATTACTTAAAAATATAATAAATATAAGTTTATTATTTTAATAAAATTTTAGTTTGCTATTAAAATAGCATTAAAGTTTTTTAAAAAACTTAGTTTTATTAACTTTATTTATTAATATATTATATTATAACTTTATAATATATAAATATTTTATATTAAATATAGCTTTTTAATAACTTTTATATATTATAACTTTAAAAAAAGTTATATTAAAGCTTGCTTTAAATTTTAAAGTTAAATTAAGTAATTTAATAGTTTTTATAAGATTTTTTTTTTAGCTAATGTTTTTAATTATAGTGCTAAAAAAAACATAGTTTATTAAAGATTTAAAAGGTATAAAATAAAAAATAAAAATTGCTTTAATATAAAAGTAATTAACTTTTTTTAAGCTTATTTATATTTTTATTTTTATTTTTTTTAATATTTATTTTATTTATATTTTTTTTAGCAAAATTAATAAGTTTATAAACTTTATAATTTTTATAAAAATTAGTTATAAATTTATTAATAATATTTAAAAATATTTAGTTTAAAAATATTTTAGTTAATAAAGCTTTAAATTTTTTATTAATAGTTTAAAAAAAGTTATTTTTTAGTTTATTTAAGTTTTTTAAAAAAGTACTTTTTTTATTAAATATAATATTTTTAGTAATAATAACTTTATTAGTTTTAAATAATTAAATTTTATAAGTAATATAAAATTAGTAGTTAATTAAATAACTAATTTAAGCTTTAAAATTAAGCTTTCTTTGTTTTTTTTGCTTTTTTTAAGCAATAAATATTATAATATAAGCTTTATATTTATATACTTTTAAATAAAACAAAATAAATATTTTATTTCTTTTAATAATACTATTTTATAATTAAAAATAAAAGTAAAACTTTTTATATAAAGTTTTTTAATTAAAAATATATTTAAATATTTTATTATATAAATAAATAGCTGCTTTAATTATTTTTATTTATAAGTAAATAAGTAGTTTATATTTGTTTTTTATTAATTTTACTTTTTACTTAATTATTTCTTTTATTTTTTTAGCTTTTTTATTTAAATTTTAAATATTAAATAATAATACTTTAAATATTATTTTTTTAGTGTTTTAAAAATATTATGCAAGTTTTAACGTTTTATTAAAATTTAATGTTATTTTATTATTATATTTTATAATTAATACTTTTATTTTATAATAATTTTATAAGTATTTAATTAAGTAATTAAAAGCTATAATAATTAAAAAAGCTTTTTAATTTATAAAGTAATAGTTAAAAGTAAATTTTAAATAATAATTTATAGCTAGTATTATATACTACTTGTTTTTATTATTTTTTTAAAAGTTTTTATAGTTATAAAAATTAATAGCTAGTTTTATACTTATTTATATAAGCTTTTTTTTTAGCGATTAATTAATTTAACAAATAATCTTTAATATTATATATACTTTATATTAAGTAGTTTTTATTTTATTGCTTTTATTAAAAGCTTAATAAATTTTTACTTTTTAAAATAAAAACACTAAATATTATAATGCTTTTAGTTTTAAGTATTTTATTTATAGGTGCTACTTAAAAAAGTCACCTTTTAATAATAGCTTTTTTATATAAAAGTTTAATTTGTTTTATTTAATATAAAATAATAATTTATTAAAAAATATAAGTAAATATTTTATTATAAATTAATTATGTTTATTTTATAAATAGTATAAAATTAACCTATTTTTTTTTAAAGTAATTAATAAATAATTTGTTATTTTACTAACATTTTAGTTAATTAAACACTTAAAAAAATATAAAGTTTATAGCTATAATTAAATAATATACTATATTATATAACTTATATACCTTTAATTCTTTAAGGTTTTAAACTTTAATATTTATTTTTTTAAATCTTTTAATTAATATAATGCCATCTTTTATATATATTATATTATTTAAATTAAAAAGTTAAAAGTTTAAAAACTTACTAATTTTATTAAAAATTGTTGGATTAATATATTACCAGTTCATCGTACGCGTTTAGCTAAAGGGTGAAGGTGACCGCGCGTCACCTTCAGCCACCTACCTAGCCACCCTTAGCCACCCAAGGGGCTAAGGCTACGCTAGTAGGGACCTTTTATACAAAGGTATATCTTACACTTTTTACCCCTTTAATTCCCTCACACTTTCCTTTTTTTTATAAGCAATTAAACATAGTGAATAAAACACTTTATTAGCCTTAAATAAACCCGTATATATATATATAACCATATTAACATTAATTAGTATTAATAGCAATTATTATACTTTATTATATAATAGCTAAATAAACATAAATTAGCAAAAATATAATAATAAAAGTCGATAAAGTGCTTTTTTTTTAGTAACCTAAAGCAAAAAACACTTACTTTTATTTTGTTTTTTAAAATTTTTATTATATAAATATACTCCTTTTAACAACCTAAAGCAAAAAACATTTACATAATATAAAAAAAAAAAAGATTTATTTCTTTTTATATAATTAATCACTATATAAAAAAAAAAGATAGCAAGCTATTTTACACCTTTTAACCTTTTTTACCGTATAATAACTAGGTAAAGACCCTTTTTCTATTAGCAAAAGCACCTACGGTATAAACTAGGTTTTTATATTAAAAGATCTTTATCTTTAAAATTAACAAAGAAAAACAAAAGATTGCTTTTTTTATATAAGTGATTACTATATAAGAAAGAGTTTAATAGCAAAGCTATCTTTACCCCCCGACTATATCGCCATATAAAAAGCCAAACGGCATATACACCCTTTAACCCTTTTTGCCGCACGACAACCAGGTAAAGACCCCCAACCACATCGCCATACAAAAGCCAAACGGCATATACACCTTTTAACCCTCTCTACCATATAACAACTAGGTAGAGACCCCTTTATACCCTCCCCCCTTTCGCAAACAATAGCATATAATTACACTATTAAAAAGGCAGTAAAAATGCTTAACCTAAATATTTAGTTTGTATAAATATATATAAATATTAAGGCATATAATATTAAAAAGCTAGATCTTAATCGCGTGACTTTAAACAACCTTAATATATATATAGCGTATTAAACTTATAAGTTAAAAAAAAGCTAAAACGTTAATATAATTTAAGCAATATATATAAATATATATATAAGCTAAATTAAGTTGTATTTTTTAAAAATATATTATATATTACGTTAGAAATTACTTTACTACTTTACGTATAAAAGTATATACTTATATAAAAAATCGATATAGTTATATAACCTTATATAAATTTAGCAATAAAAGGTTGCATTTAAACCCCTTTATAAGGTGAAGCCTTAAAGGTTAAAGCCTTTTGTATGCTATATATTAATAAACCTCTTTGCTTTTATTGCAAAGGCACCTTTTACTGCTTATATAGCTTCACTTGTTATACAAGCATCCCTTTTAACTGCTTATATAGCATCACCTGCTATATAAGCACCATTTTCTACTGCTTATACGGCCTTTTTAGCTATATAAGCATTATCACTTTTTATTGCCTATACAGCTTTTTTTTTACTTATTATATAAATATTATATCTTTTTTTTTTTACTTTAATATTTATATAAATAAACCTAGTCCTATTAAACTAATTAAACCTTAAACTATTAAAGCTTATATCTTTAGTAATAGTTTTATACAAAACTAAGCTAAGCTTTAAACGCAAAGTTAAATCAGGCCTTATATAACCTATAACTATACTTATTACGGCTTTAAAATCTTACTTTAAAAGCTTTTATATAATTAAGTTTTAGCTTAAAGTTACACAGTAAAAAAAAAAAATATTTAAAGAAATAAAAGTAAAAATAGCAAAAAAGATATTAAAAGTTATACTACATTATATACAACTAAGTGTCACCTAGTTATATAAAATATTAAAAATTATATTGCGTACAACTAAATATCACTTAATCGTATAGCAAATAAAATAAGGCTAATATAAACAAAGGCCGTATAATTAAAAGCCTTATAGCTAAAAACCATATAGCTAAAAATTATATAAATAAAAAAAAGCAAGTTAAATTAAATGTATATAATTTACCGTATAAAGGTTTTTTTTAGTCTTTTTGCTTGCGTACGTATAATTAACTTGGTAAAAAAAAAAGTATTTAGTGTTAAATCAATATATTGCTAGTTAATTATACGCGTTTAGCTAAAAGGTGAAAATAACCGCGCGTTACTTTTAGCCACCTACTTAGCCACCCCTAGCCACCTAAAGGGCTAGGGCTACGCTAGTAAAGACCTTTTATACGAGGGTATATCTCACACTTCTCACCCTTTTAATTCCCTTACACTTTTTTTCCTTTCGTAAGCAATTAAACATAGTAAATAAAACACTTTATTAGCCTTAAACAAACCTATACGTATATACGTAGCTATACCAACAAAAATATATAATATAGTTTTTAAATTAAAAATAGCTAAATTTTTTAATTAGTAAATAATTAAATTTATTAGCTTATTTTTTATTATAAAAGTAATTTATGCTATTTTTTTTTATAATTAATTATTATAACTTAGTTTTTTTTTTTTAAGTTTTTTAATTTAAAGTTATTTAATTTTTTTTACTAGTTTAGCATTTTTTTTTATTTGCTTTTAAATAAGTTTTTAAATTATTTTATTAAAAGTAAACTTTTTAAAAGCTAGTTTTAAAAATATATACTAATATTTTTTTAGTAAATATATTTATAAACAAAGCTTATAATTTATAATTAATCTTATAATATTAATTTAATATTATTTAGTAGCACTTTTTTAATGGCTTTTTTATTTTATTTTTATATATATTTTTTTTTAAAAAATCTTTTATTTTTATTAGTTAGTAGTAATTTTAATTTATTTACTTTTATTAAGTTTTTTACTTAATTAGTTTTTTTAAATATATAAAATAATTTTTATATATTTTTCTTTTAATACTTTTAACTTTATAAAATAAAAAATATATACTTGCTTTTTTTTTTAAATTTATTATAATTTTAAAGTAATTTAATGTACTTTTTTTTATTTTTTGCTTTTAAATCTAATAAAAAAACATTATTTAATTTAAGTAACCATTTTTTAGTATTTTTTTTAAATTAGTTATAATATTATAAAGTTTTATTAAATTTATTACTTTGTGCTTAATTATTATAACAAGCTTTTTTTTTTATTTTATTGCTTAAAATCTTAAATTTTTAAATAGTTATTTTATAATATTATTTATAAAATTTTTATAATTAAATTTAACTTAATACTTAAATATTTTTTTAAAATATAAGCTAATAGTACTAAGTTTTTTATACTATATATTTAAAGTGTTTATTAATGTAAATATAATATTTTTATAGTTTTTTAAAACTATTTTTAATATTTAGTTTTTAATTTAATTTATTATTTTAATTAAGTTTTAAAATTTTTGCATTTAAATATTATAATTATTTAAATTAGTATTATAAATAAATTGTTTTATTAAAATTATTTTAAATACTATTTATAAAGCTTTTAATAAATTAATTAAGTTATTATTTAATATTATTAATAATTAAGTTAATTAACTTAAAATATTTATAGCTTTTAAATAATTATTAATTTTTAATATAATAAATTATTAAAGCTAAAGAATTCGTTTATTTTCTTTTAAAATAATATATACCTATATATTCAAACTAACTACTTTGCTTTAAAACCTTTTGTTTTATAATTTAAAGTTTATTAGCTTTACTAAAAATATTTCTTATTATTAATTAGTTAATTTTAATATAATAATTACTTAATTAAGCTATAGCTTTTTTAATTTAATAAATATAATATATAATAAAACTTTTAATTATTAAATATAAATAATATTATATAAAGTAATTTAATTAATATATTTATATATATTATTATTATATGTTATATATAATTATAACCGCATATTTAATATAAAGCCTAAATATAACTAACTTAATAAGGTGTTTAAAGGTACACCCTTTTATCGCTAGTGATTTAACCTAATATAGTATTATCCCTTATATTTAATAATAATAGGTCTTATATAAAACTAAAGCTTGTAAAAGGGAAAAATCCGCTATAAAGTAGGTTTAAATAAGATGCTAGTTATAAGTCGTAAATAAAGGGTAGTGGTGGGGTAATGTAGTGTAGTTTTTAACACGTTACCACCTTTTGCTAACTTTATTAAAATGCTAAGCAACTAATAAAAACTTATTGCCTTTAATAGTATACTTAATTTATTTAATTTTAACACGCGTAATAAACTAGCTAACAAATTAGCGGATTAATTAACTACTTAACTACTTAACTAATTAATTAACTAATTAGCTTACGCGCGCGGTAGCTTTTTTATTTATATAAAAACTATAGTAGTTATAGCAACGTTTTAAAGTTAAACGCCTTTATTTAATCCTTTTGTTTTAAACTAGTTAAATTAACTAAACTAGTTACGTTAATTATATTAGTTATATTAATTATATTAATTAAACTAGTTAAACTAATTAAACTAATTAAATTAATTAGTTAACTAGTTATATTTATATTATAACTAATAAGTTTATTATATTATATTAATTGTTATTTAGTTTATATATATAGGTGTTTTTATTAACTAAGTAAATTATATAGTATATATTTAATAGTATAATATCTTGTTTTTTTAATTCGGTAAAGCTTATTGCGCGTTTTTAAGCTTAAATTTTATTGTAATATAATATGTTTATTTCGTTTTAGTTTGCATTTAACATAGTAGCTTAGTTGTCGAATTCTACTATATTGGTTTAGTTGTAAAAGCTACTTACGCGTGGTTGCAGCAGCGTAAATTGGTTTAATTAGCAATAAACTGCTAGTAAAAGCGTTATATCTTTTGGTTTGGTTTAAAGGTGGTATTTAGCTTAAAATTAATAAGGCTATTATTAAATATAAGCGATGTTATATAAGGTGGTTTAATTAATGTATTAATATATGTTGTTATTATATGTTATATGTAATTATAACCGCCTATTTAATGTAAAACCTAAATATAACTAACCTAAAAAGGTGTTTAAAGGTACACCTTTTTATTGCTAGTAATTTAACCCAATATAATATTATCTTTTATATTTAACATACCTTTTTAAAAATCACCTTTTAAAAAAAGATTTTTATATTTAACCTTTAGTTATTTATTAATTTGATTTTTTTTTAATTAAAAAGTTTTTTAATAAATCTTAATTATTATTGTATATTTTTTAAGGTTTTTATTGTTTTTAAAACTTTTTAATATTAATAAAGCTTAGTTATATTAAAAAGGTTTTTTATTTTTTTTTTAAAAGTGCTTTAATTAAATTATTTGCGATTATATTATTTATAAAAATATATTTTATTTATAAAATTTAATTTAAAACTTTTTAATATAATTAGTAATTATAAATATTAATATAACAAAACTTAATTTAAAAAATAGCGGTATTTTTAGTTATTAAATTAATAGTTTGCTAGTTATTATATTAAATTTAAATTTATTTGTTATTTAATATAATACTTAGTTTTTTAATTAATTAATTAATAAATATAGCTTTTTTAATAGCTTATATAAAAATAAATAGCTTAGTTTTTATAGTTAATATAATAATAATATTTTATTTATTAGCTTTTTATTTAATAACTTTATTAAATAATATTATTATATAAGCTTAAAAGCTTTTTTAATTAATAATATTATTAATAAACAAAAAGTTGCTAATTATAATAAATTTATTTTTGTTTTTAAATTGCAAAATATAATATTAAGTTTAAAATAAGTATTTAAAAAGTTAATTAGCTATATTATAATATTTTAGTTTTAAATTAAAGTTAAATTTTAAAAGTTTAAATATATTAAAAGCTATATTTAAATAAGTAATAATAGTAATATATATAATTAATTTTTTTTTTTTTTGGTAGTTATAAATTTTTTATTTTGTTATTATTTTGCTATAAAGTTTTAATTTTTTAGTTTTTATAAAAGTATATGTTAAAGTAAGTAATTTAAAACTTTATAACTTAATGATCTTTTTAATATATAAAAATTATAATAATTAAATTAATTTTTTTTTATAATTTTAGATAACTTTAATATTAAAAAACTATTATAAGTTTTTTTTTTTAGTTATTTAGTAATAATGTTTAAGCTTATAAATAACTTTTTAAATAATAATTATATTTATTTTTTAATAAATAAAAATTATATTATTAATATATATAAAGATTAATATTTTTTGCTTAAAATAGTAATAAGGTTTATAAAAAATAAGTTAATATTTTATATTTTTAAAAGTTTTAATTAATTTTTTTTATTATAGCAAAGGTAATTTTTAAAAATTATATAAAGCTTAAAGTAGTTTAAAAATTATTAAAGGTTTATAATAGCTAGGTAGTATTTTTATATATATTTTTTTATTAAGTATTATATTAATAAAAGCGTTAATTATATTATATTGTTTAAGTTTAAAGTTAAATTTAGTAGCAATAGTTATAAATGTTTTAAATAATTATTTTATAAGTATAAAAGCATAAGTAATTTTTTTTTTGTTTATAAGTTGCTAGTTTTTTTATATTATAAGCCTAGCTTTATTTTTTTAATAATAATTATACTTATTAAATTTATAAATATATACTTATATATAATTAAAAGTTAGTTTTTTTTAAATAATATATATATTAATTTTTTATTAAGTGTTTATTTTTTTATAACTTTATAAATAAAATTTTTTAGCTTGTTTAAAGTAATTTTTTATAAAATAAGCTTTTAATTTTTATGTTATTTAAAAGGTAAAAGTAAATTTTAGCGATAAATTTTTTTTTTTTATAAAGTAATTATTTTAAGCTTATTTTTAAAAAAATAAGCATAATTAATATATTAATTTAAAAGAAATAAAAATTGTAAAAAAGTTTATAAAGATTTTTATTTAGTATAAAAAATATTATTATATTAATTAAAAAAAATTTATAAAATTTAAGCTTTTAAAAAATCTTTATTAGTTTATTATTTAAAAATATAATAAATATAAGTTTATTATTTTAGTAAAATTTTAGTTTGCTATTAAAATAACTTTAAGGTTTTTTTAAAAACTTAGCTTTATTAGTTTTATTTATTAATATATTATATTATAACTTTATAATATATAAGCGTTTTATATTAAATATAGCTTTTTAATAATTTTTATATATTATAACTTTAAAAAAAGTTATATTAAAGCTTGCTTTAAATTTTAAAGTTAAATTAAATAATTTAATAGTTTTTATAAGATTTTTTTTTTAGCTAATGTTTTTAATTATAGTGCTAAAAAAAACATAGTTTATTAAAGATTTAAAAGGTATAAAATAAAAAGTAAAAATTATTTTAATATAAAAGTAATTAACTTTTTTTAAGCTTATTTATATTTTTATCTTTATTTTTTTTAATATTTATTTTATTTATATTTTTTTTAGCAAAATTAATAAGTTTATAAACTTTATAATTTTTATAAAAATTAGTTATAAATTTATTAATAATATTTAAAAATATTTAGTTTAAAAATATTTTAGTTAATAAAGCTTTAAATTTTTTATTAATAGTTTAAAAAAAGTTATTTTTTAGTTTATTTAAGTTTTTTAAAAAAGTATTTTTTTTATTAAATATAGTATTTTTAATAATAATAACTTTATTAGTTTTAAGTAGCTAAATTTTATAAGTAATAAAAAATTAATAGCTAACTAAGTAGCTAATTTAAGCTTTAAAATTAAGTTTTTTTTATTTTTTTTGCTTTTTTTAAGTAGTAAATATTATAGCATATACTTTATATTTATATACTTTTAAATAAAACAAAATAAATATTTTGTTTTTTTTAATAATATTATCTTATAATTAAAAGTAAAAGTAAAACTTTTTATATAAAGTTTTTTAGTTAAAAATATATTTAAGTACTTTATTATATAAATAAATAACTACTTTAATTATTTTTACTTATAAGTAAGTAAGTAGTTTATATTTATTTTTTATTAATTTTGCTTTTTATTTAATTATTTTTTTTATTTTTTTAGCTTTTTTATTTAGGTCTTAAGTATTAAATAATAATATTTTAAATATTATTTCTTTAGTATTTTAAAAATATTATATAAGTTTTAACGTTTTATTAAAGTTTAATATTATTTTATTATTATATTTTATAATTAATACCTTTATTTTATAATAATTTTATAAGTGTTTAATTAAATAATTAAAAGTTATAATAATTAAAAAGGCTTTTTAATTTATAAAGTAATAATTAAAAGTAAATTTTAAATAATAATTTATAGCTAGTATTATATACTACTTATTTTTATTATTTTTTTAAAAGTTTTTATAGTTATAAAAGTTAATAGCTAGTTTTATACCTACTTATATAAGCTTTTTTTTTAGTAATTAATTAATTTAATAAATAATTTTTAATATTATATATACTTTATATTAAATGGTTTTTATTTTATTGCTTTTATTAAAAACTTGGTAAATTCTTACTTTTTAAAATTAAAATACTAAATATTATAATGTTTTTAGTTTTAAGTATTTTATTTATAAGTGTTACTTAAAAAGGTCACCTTTTAATAATAGCTTTTTTATATAAAAGTTTAATTTGTTTTATTTAATATAAAACAATAATTTATTAAAAAATATAAATAAATATTTTATTATAAATTAATTATATTTATTTTATAAACAGTATAAAGTTAAGTTATCTTTTTTTTTAAGGTAATTAGTAAGTAATTTATTATTTTATTAGCATTTTAATTAATTAAGCACTTAAAAAAATATAAGGTTTGTGGTTATAATTAAGTAGTATGCTATATTATATAACTTATATACCTTTAGTTCCTTAAAGCCTTAAACTTTAATATTTACTTTTTTAAATCTTTTAATTAATATAATGCCATCTTTTATATATATTATATTATTTAAATTAAAAGGTTAAAAGTTTAAAAACTTGCTAATTTTATTAAAAATATATAATATAATTCTTAAATTAAAAATAGCTAAATTTTTTAATTAATAAGTAATTAAGCTTGTTAGCTTATTCTTTATTATAAAAATAGTTTATATTATTTTTCTTTATAATTAATTATTATAATTTAGTTTTTTTTTTTTAGGTTTTTTAATTTAAAGTTATTTAATTTTTTTTACTAGTTTAACATCTTTTTTTATTTACTTTTAAACAAAGCTTTAAACTATTTTATTAAAAGTAAAATCTTTAAAAGCTATTTTTAAAAATATATACTAGTATTTTTTTAGTAAATATATTTATAAACAAAGCTTATAGTTTATAGTTAATCTTATAATATTAATTTAATATTTTTTAAAAATACTTTTTTAATTACTTTTTTTTTTTTTTTTTTGTATATATTTTCTTTTAAAAATCCTTTATTTTTATTAGTTAGTAATAATTTTAATTTATTTACCTTTATTAAGTCTTCTACTTAATTAATTTTTTTAAATATATAAAATAATTTTTTATATATATATTTTTTTTAGTACTTTTAGCTTTATAAAATAAAAAGTATACGCTTACTTTTTTTTTTAAATTTATTATAATTTTAAAGTAATTTAGTATACTTTTTTTTATTTTTTGCTTTTAAATCTAATAAAAAAACATTATTTTATTTAAATAAGCACTTTTTAATACTTTTTTTAAATTAGTTATAATATTATAAAGTTTTATTAAATTTATTGCTTTATATTTAATTACTATTATAAGCTTTTTTTTTTATTTTATTGCTTAAAATCTTAGATCTTTAAGTAATTATTTTATAATATTATTTATAAAGTTTTTATAATTAAGTCTAGCTTAATGCTTAAATATTTTTTTAAAGTATAAGCTAATAGTACTAAGTTTTTTATACTATATATTTAAAATATTTATTAGTTTAAGTATAATATTTTTATAATTTTTTAAAACTATTTTTAATATTTAATTTTTAACTTAGTTTATTATTTTAATTAAGTTTTAAAAATTTTATATTTAAATATTATAATTATTTAAGTTAGTATTAAAAGCAAATTATTTTATTAAAGTTATTTTAAATATTATTTATAAAGCTTTTAATAAATTAATCAAGTTATTATTTAATATTGTTAATAATTAAATTAATTAATTTAAAGTATTTATAGCTTTTAAATAATTACTAATTTTTAATATAATAAGTTATTAAAGCTAAAAAATTTGTTTATCTTTTTTTAAAGTAATATATACTTATATATTTAAGCTAACTATTTTGCTTTAAAACTTTTTGTTTTAAAATTTAAAGTTTATTAACTTTGCTAAAAATATTTCTTATTATTAATTAATTAATTTCAATATAATAATCGCTTAATTAAGCTATAGCTTTTTTAATTTAATAAATATAATATATAATAAAACTTTTAATTATTAAATATAAGCGATATTATATAAAGTAGTTTAATTAATATATTAATATATATTGTTATTATATGTTATATATAATTATAACCGCGTATTTAATATAAAACCTAAATATAACTAACTTAAAAGGGTGTTTAAAGGTACACCCCTTTATTGCTAGTGATTTAACCTAATATAGTATTATCCCTTATATTTAATAGCTACTCACGCGTAGTTGCAACAGCGTAAGGTTTACTCGCGCGTACTCGCGGCAGCATAAAATTCGAAATAATTAACTTAACTACGCGTAATCGCTGCAGTTAATAAATTAGTTTGGTTTGGTTTGGTTTAATTCCAACCAAATATTCTCGCGGAAGCACTATTTATAAAGTTTTGCAAAAGTTTTAATAATATTAGTAGTAAAAAATAAGATATATTAAAATAAGTGACTAAAATTCTGGTATAGCTATAATTCTAGTCATATAGCTAGGCTAGGCTAGGTGGGGTAGGCTAGGCTAGGTGAGGTAAGCTAAACTAGGTTAATTAAGCTATAAAAGGTGGGTGGCATTGCCACCCCTTGCTAACTTTATCACAAATATAATTATTGCTTAAAAAGCTATTTATAAGCTTAAATATTATTACTAAATAATTAAAAAAAAAAAACTTATAATAGTTTTTTAGTATTAAAGTTATTTAAAATTATAAAAAAAATTTAATTTAATTGTTATAATTTTTATATATTAAAAAAATTATTAAGTTATAAAGTTTTAAATTATTTACTTTAGTATATATTTTTATAAAAATTATAAAATTAAAACTTTATAATAAAATAACAATAAAATAAAAGATTTATAATTATTGCTATTATTACTTATTTAAATATAGCTTTTAATATATTTAGATTTTTAAAATTTAATTTTAATTTAAAACTAAAATATTATAATATAACTAATTAACTTTTTAAGTATTTATTTTAAACTTAATATTATACTTTATAATTTAAAAATAAAAATAAGTTTATTATAGCTAATAACTTTTTATTTACTAATAATACTATTAATTAAAAAAGCTTTTAAGTTTATATAATAATGTTATTTAATAAAATTATTAAATAAAAAGCTAATAAATAAAATAGTATTATTATATTAATTATAAAAGCTAAGTTATTTACTTTTATATAAGCTATTAAAAAAGTTATATTTATTAGTTAATTAATTAAAAAACTAAGTGTTATATTAAATAATAAATAAATTTAAATTTAATATAATAATTAATAAACTATTAGTTTAATAATTAAAAATATTGCTGTTTTTTAAACTAAGCTTTATTATATTAATATTTATAATTATTAATTACGTTAAAAAGTTTTAAATTAAACTTTATAAATAAAATATATTTTTATAAATAATATAATTATAAATAGTTTAATTAAAGCACTTTTAAAAAAAAATAAAAGACTTTTTTTAATATAATTAAGCTTTATTAATATTAAGGAGTTTTAAAAACAAAAGAAACCTTAAAAAATATATAATAATAATTAGGATTTATTAAAAGATTTTTTAATTAAAAAAAATTAAATTAATAAATAATTAATAGTTAAAAATAAGAATTTTTTTTTAAGGGGTGATTTTTAAAAAGGTGTGTTAACTATAAGGGATAATACTATATTAGGTTAAATTACCAGCAATAAAAAAGTGTACCTTTAAATACTTTATTAGGTTAGTTATATCTAGGTTTTATACTAAATACGCGGTTATGATTATATATAACATATAATAACAATATACATGAATACATTAATTAAACCACCTTATATAACATCGCTTATATCTAACAATATGTAAATGGGCTAAAAATATGCTTTTGCAAGTACGACTTAGAACATGCTGTTAGTGACTCGTTTAATACAATACTAAATGATTTAAAACATAATGTTCCCTTGTTGTCTGCCTCGAAATTCACTATTACTTTAGACCAATGGAAGATCCCTCGCAGCACGAATACAGTTATAGTTAACTTCAATGACTTTGACTTTATCGATGTAAGGATACCGATTCAGTTATTAGATATAAAGGTTTACTGATATTACACAGGTGGATGTCTTTAAAAGGCCTATATATGGTATGAATTTAAAAGCTACATATGTAATTGCCGGCGGCCTCGGCGGGCTTGGTTGAGCTATGGCAAGTTGGCTGGTCAGTCGTGGAGCTCGTTACTTGATATTGCTCTTAAGATCTGGACCCAAGATACCTGAAGCGAGGATTCTTTTGACCCAACTTAGAGAGAGCGGCGTCCTGGTGAATGCTCCACGCTGTGATGTCGCCAATCCTACAGCCTTCCAGGATATCTTAGTAAAATGTATGGACACTATCCCCCTAGTCAAAGGCTGTGTGTAAGCTTTAGTAGTCCTAACGGTCATAATATGCTTTTCAGCCCAGTTTCGAATGAAGGCTTACTTTTTACTCCAGGAACTCATATATCAGAAGATGAAATTCAATGACTGGAAAACGGCCATAAGCCCGAAAGTCAACGCAACCTGGAATCTATACACAGAGCTCCCCAAAAGATCTTGATTTCTTTATCATGGTGTCATCTATGATGGGAATACTTGGAAGCAGCTCATTGGCCGCATACAAAGCTGGCAACACGTACCAAGACGCCCTCGCAAGATACTTGGTTTCACAAGGACGGCGCGCTATCAGTCTCGACTTAGGGGCTGTTATCGAGGGTGGTCATTTAGTTGAGCACACGTACCATATAGGGCGAATGGAACGTACCAAGAAGTTTGAGCTCACATATGTTAAAGAGTTGTGCTCACTGCTTGATATTTACTGCGACCCAGATACTCCTCTTGCTATGGATTATACACTATGTCAAGCTATTGTTGGAATCCGAGCCCCGGCACATTGGAAACATCTTGAAGAGGTTCCCACTATCATGGAACAACCTTTCTGGGGCCACTTGCATCATGTTCCTTTCCTACCTAGTTCGGATGGGCACGAGGAGAAGATTGAAAACAGCCCCATTACACGAAACAACAAGACATTGAACATGATCAAAGAACTGGCGAGTGTGGCGTCGATCTCGGAATACGCCGAAATCATAACTGAAGCACTTGCTAATCGTGTTTCAATCTTACTGGGAACTCCAGAAGAGAAAATTGATAGGCAGAAGCCTATGCATTCATATGGGCTAGACTCCTTGTCGGCACTTGACCTACGGAACTGGATAGGCCAAATGTTGGACGTTGATATGCCTGTGTTCGAGATATTAGGAGGGACCACATTCTCCGGCGCAGGACTGTCTATCGCGCAAAAACGCCAAGTTTCATATTGAGATAGAATCAGATTTATGTATAGATCGAAATAGCGTTCACGGGCGGTAGTAATCATGCCTGGGTGTCTTGCTTCAGGTCATGAGGCCAGAGAAATATTGGCGTTCTAACATTGGAGACTCGCACGGTGGCGGCAGCCTCAATATCTCACGTGTTTACGGCGCAGGAAGCAAATCTGATACTTAGAACTCAATAGATATAGGAAGCTCAAATATTTAACCTAATCAGGATTGTGAATAAATAAAAGTTGCAGTAAGGTTTACACATACTCTGCTGGTCTGCTTGTTCTAGGAGAGGTTTAAAAAGGAAAAAGGGATAAGCCTTATGCCTTTGTTTTAAATAGCGTGCGTAAATATATAAAAATATGTTAAATTAGTGTTAAATATAAAGATATTATTAAATTAAACAATATAAATAAATTTAAATAAAGGGTTATAATTATAATAAAAATATTAAACTATTAAAAACCTTAATATTAAACTTAATTATTAATAAGTTATATAAACATAAAATAAATATAATTATATAAAATTAATATATATATAATTAGCTTAAATTTAATAGTAGTAGGTTTAATTATAAATAAGTAAAGGTTAATAAATAATAGTTTAAATAAAAAATCTTTTTTTTATTTAAGTGTTAAAAACTATATTACATTACCTTTTATTACCTTTTATTTAAAACTTATAACTAATATCCCTTTTAAACCTACTTTATAGTAGATTTTTACCTTTTTTAAGCTTTAGTTTTATATAAAACTTATTATTAAAACTATATATTATATTTAACTTAATAAAACTTTTTATTTATAACATTAAGTTAATAAAAAACCAGCAAAAAAAAAGTGCTACATAAATAGTCCTTTGTTTTACTTAGTTGTAAACTCCTTCACTAAAAACAAGGGCATATATAAATACACTAATATAATACCCTATTGTTTATTTCTAGCAACATCACCTTCTCACCAGTATATGCGACCCGACATTATGGTACTTGGCATAAAATTCCCTGCTTTATATGTGAAATATTTCACAAACCCTGAGAAGAAATTGTTTCTTGTTCGCAACCACAAAACGCAGATGCGGCTGATCTTTTCTAGTTTTGTGCCAGCTGACTGTCGGTAATCTATGCATCATTATCAGGGAAAGGGCCGCACGGCTTTAACGATCAACATCGCGGACAAATGATGGTGGTAACGGGTAAGCTGAAGATTACTGAGCCTGCCTAACTTATGCTGATCTACATGTTTCTCAGGACCGGTGCTCTGTAGCAGCCAACATTACCCTTGAGACCAAATTACAGTTCTAAGACATCTCCGCGTACGTAAAATTCATCACCTTACATACTAAGTCATCATTCTGATAGGGCTGAAGCAAAGAAGGTGCTACGTACGGAGTCTGACAGTGACGAATCAGAAAAACAGTACCTTCTCGACTACCATAGTCTTGTACGCAAGGGCAAGACCAACTACATTTCGACGACGGCCTTTCATGACGTGACTGGCGAACACCCTACGCAGCCGACTGACTTCTTCAAGATGTACGACGAAGAATTCAAGCCAAAATCAAAGCCAACAAAGCAACAGACACCAGCAAAGAGAAAGCGAGGAAACTAAGGCTGTGGAGTAGATGTAATTATTACCATTACAATCAAGTCCCACGGTCTAAGGTATCCAGGTATTTGAGAAGATGATTGTGTTAGCAACGTTGCAACGTTCATTACTTAATCTACCTTCATACCTGTTAATAGGCACCTACCTATGTGCTAGCTGAGATATGTACCTAGGAAGTTGAGGCCTATAATAAGCACTGATCTCGACAAAACTTATCGCTTTGAACTTTGCACTTTATACGTCGCAAATTGGGCCGGCCGCTGTACAAACTAGGCCTTACTTGTAAAATGACACAAATTCAGTATCTAGCTCTCATATACAACAAACCCTAATTTCATACACTGATTTGGATCGACTTGACTGACTGGCTTTAGCAGTTTAGATTTAGGAGCTAGGTATATTTCTTTCTGTTAACATAGTGGTGTCCCTCACTATAATTACGGCCAGCTTCGCGAAGACTTCCAGTTGCGGTAGTGCTTATAGCTCACTATCGGGGCCCCTCATCGCTAACTGCGACGTATGCATACTCTCCTTTACAATGGCAACGGATAAGTGTACGCTACTTTAAACCGCCTGCTCCGGCAACCAGCCCATCCAAATGCGGACTTTGGCCAGCGTAAAGGCAGTCCAAAATGCCAGAGCACTCTTGATAGAAATATAAAATGGCTGTTGGAAGTACTCGCCGAACCACACGCTCCGCCTCCAATGTAGATGCGTAGCTGTGGTGACTTGGTATTCCCACTCCTCCGGTGTGACTATTCCTTTGACTAGCTTCTCAGTGAGGAGGACATGAGATGCCGCTTGGTTCGTAGAAAAAGCAATATGTGGACGTAGCAATGTAGACGCATCGCCAACCGTCAGTATTTTACCTCCAGCGAACGCAGCACGGGGAGAGCAGAAGTCGGTGATGAGGTGCAAGAATGGTGAATCGATCCTTTGAATCATCTCAAGGTATGCAGGCGCGAAAATCGTTTTAGCATAATCTCTTTGCTTCTTCCAGACTGTGGGATCGACCTTTCCAGGTGGGAGACTGATGTGGTGCAGTTTTCCTTCTATATCGATCATGATTTCGGCAAGGGATGCGTCTGGGACATTGGTATACCAGCAGAAGTTCAGGGTGCGCTCGCCCGGCTCAATTGAACCGCTCTTCCCTGGTATATTATAGCTATGATTGCATCAATGAATGTAATAGACTTGAACGTGGTCTGGGAACTTACACAATAACATGGCCTCCTGTACCCGGTAATATCGAATATGTGATGTTCTCCCGAAATATAGCCCGTGTTGCTTCACTCACAACCCCTTCGGGCACGACGCCGCGCCACGCCACATAGCCCGCGTACTTTCTGTCTGCCTCACCGGGCTCGCACAGGCTCTTACGAATCGTTGAATTAGGTCCGTCAGCACCGATTACCAAGTCCGCACGTGTTTCCACCTCCTTGCCACCAGCTAGAAGATCATTGTAGCGAACGAGCACCTGCCCGGTCTCGAGTTGCTCCACACCCACGACTTGTTTACCTACTTCATAAGTCGCGCGTGACTTGGCTGTCTCCGTGTCTTCGCCCCTTAGAGAAGTCAGACCTGGCGGGAACGGAACGTATTCGCTGGCTAACATATCAAAGTTGGCGCGAAGTCGAAAATACAGTGCATCCCACGAAGACATAATTCGATTAACTCGCAAAAGGGGGTTAACTTTGCCCTCTATGTTTAATGATTGCAGCTGCACGGATAAGATGCCCAACGGTATCTCGCTGACATTATCGAAACGCTTTAAAAACCGAAGTACATCAGGGCCTAGACATAACCCTGCCATGTGAGATACTGGCGTACTGGTGGTTGATTTCTCGAGGATGCGGACGGTGCTGCCAAGACGATGAAGCATCACGCCGTGCATGAGCCCGGAAAGTGAGCCACCAACCTATTTCAATCATTCAGCAATGAGATTCATGGGGACTAGACATAAGGTGCATCTTACAATGATCACATTTTGAGATGGTGGTAGGTCTTGGTTTGACTGATGTTCTGTCATGTTTAACGAAGCTGGTCAATCGTGACCAATAGGACTACTAATTAACAATGCTACGGAGAAGGGGGGCCCTCGGGGGATGGATAGGTTGGAGAAGCGTATTGAGACTGCAGCGACGGGTGCCTAGCCCTTGTTATAAGCGCAGTTTTTATCTCCCATTTTGCTTCTTCCTTAGGCTCATAGCATCCCATGTGCAACTAACACAGTGCTTGCGGTGAGTAACCTCAGCCTGCATGATGGGGCAGAGTCGTTTTATTTGGTGGGTTGCATCTCGGGCTTCTGACGGTAAGCTCAACAGCGGCACAGCGGCACAGCTAGGTAAGGCTGCGTTGCTACGTCCTTAGGACAACGCATCAATGTGGCACGCAAAGTCCCGGCTACCCTGGTCTCATCGACAATCCAGTGGGTATAACAGAAACGCCCATCCCTCGTGATTTCTCTTTCTCTGAGTGTTGGTCAGTGCGAAGAAATCATGAGTCGCTTTCCCCCAATCCCAGAATACCAACTCAGCGACGCTCAAAAGAGTGCTCACAATGGCATTGACAGTCTTTTCTCCCGCTTTCCAAGTTATCTTATTCATGAGAACGCTGACGGCTTGATGTTTGGGCCATATTCGTCGCTATTGTGTGTCATTTCACATGGAGGACTTATGAACTACGCTGACGGCGACTCATAGGTACACAGAGGATATTTCTGACTCGTGGCTTGCCCTCGCATCTAACGTCATGCGCCAGCAACGTTTCACATTCAGAGAAAAAGAACTTGCTATCATCGCAGTCCTTTCCGAATACGACGTACCTTATGTTCTCTATGCTCACTCTGAGATCGCCATTCATGCTGGCTTCACGAAGGAGCAGACTCAACAGGCCTTTCACGGTCAATTACCAACCGGCCTCGAGGTTAGGGAATCAGCTGTGTATAATCTTGCATTGAAACTTGCAAAGCTTCGCAGTCCAATGGATGATGAGGATTTTCAGCAAGCGAGGTCAATTCTGGGAAAAGATGGTGTTGCGGGTATCGCACATATCGTGAGTGGTTATATCTACGTTGCTATGTTGTCTAACATAAGTGGTGCTGGTGCTCCAGAGCCAACAGAGGGGATGTTTCAAGCTACGAAAAATCCAAACTTGACACGCCATTAATGGCTTATTCATAGACTTTTCTTTGTATCAAGTTAATTCTACCGTCGCAATAACTGGGATATATACATCAAAACAATGCCAATATTAATTGTAAAGATGATTCCTATATCCCTCTTCAACATGCTCATTTGGTAGCAGCGCTTGACTCACTCGCAATGAACTTGCCGAGTGCAGTGATGGGCATATCTCCTAGTATGTCAAATACTGTCACCTCAACGGCAAATTCTTTCATAATCCAATTGCGCAGGTACACTGCGCTTAAAGAATCAGCCCCAGCCTTATAAAGAGGCTCGTCCATGTTGATATTTGCCCTTGGGGTCATTACCAGACTGCTAATCTGCCCCGCCAGTGCATCTGAGACGATCTCGGTCTTTTCTGCAAGTGAGGCTGCTTGGCTAAGCGAGTGACCAACTTCAGAACTTCGGTTCATATTAATTGACGGGTCTTCGTTCCTTTCGGTTCGGGCTAATACCTGATTCCACAAGGGATGAGAAAATGCTAAAGGTAAGCTAGTGCTTAGCCTGTCATGTAAGGAAAGATCGGTGATGCCCGATATGACCTGAGCTGGAATACAGTCGAGTTGGAGACCAGAATCGCAGAAGTACTCGAGGATTCCCAGAAGCTCTTTCTCGGAAAGCACCTTGTAGACTCCCTCCGCAACAAGCCTCTCCAGTAGACCCTCAGTCTGGGTTACCATCCCACCTGTGGCCAAAATACCGAGGTCTAATGACACTGCTTTTTCTCCTATTGATTGACGATACCGTGCCAGGGCATCTTGAAACGTACAGCCTGCAGCGTAGTTAATCTGGGTCGCTTGTCCGATAATGCCGCTAATTGAAGAAGCTAGAATGAAAAAGTCCATTCCTTTCGGAAGGACGTCGTGTAAATTCCAAGAGCCGCGGGTTTTAGGGTCGACTGCGACGTTCCAGTCCTGAAGATTCATTTTGCTGTACATAATGTCCTGAAGTCGCGTCAGCTCATGTTATCGTCTTGCCTTCTATTTGTAAATCTACCTTAAGAGCCCCTGCAGCTTGAATACACCCTTTAATTGGCGATGCACCCTCCAGCTGCTGGAGCGTAGATTGAAGCGAAGATCGATCAGTGATATCACACAACGGTGTATGGATAATGGCCCCTTTCTCTTCTAAATGGCGAACAGTCGCTCGGGCTATCTCGGTCTGTGGACCAGAGCGTGAGAGGAGAATGAGGTTCCGAGCACCTCGGCTCACCATCCATGTCGCAATGCATCGCCCAAGATCGCCCAAGCCACCAGATATGACATAGCTGGCGCCCTGATCAAATAACGCTTTTTCTTGCTTGGACTGTTCATAGATCTATAAAAGTTAGATTTTATCTTTCCGGAGCATAAATAAGCTGAATCTAATTACCTGTATCTGACTATTCTCGTCATACTTAATAGCCAGCCGTTCTTCGACTCCGACACCAAAAGAGACAGTGACGATATTGATCGAGGAAAGACCAATAGCCTTAACGGCACCAAAATAAGGTCTAGCAGAGTCCTCAAAGTCCGGGTGCACCATTTCCAATTTCTCCAGGCGGTGTTTCAGGAGCTCTAGCACATCCACAATTCTGAATGTAATTGTGGTTGGTAACTCAGAGTGATTAATTGGAATAGTATCACCTTCGATACAGGTCCTAACGCTGAATATTTGGCCAAATTTTTCAGTGCATTCAGCCAGCGCAGGTATGTTAGTGTCAAGGAAATCCAGGACAACAGTGGCTTTTGTAAAGAGGCATGGCTGAACTGATCCCCGCGAGCAGCCATCATTCAGCCTACCTCCTAGGATGTTCTTGTCGATCCTGTCTAAGGCTGTAATCACGCATAGCTTAGGAGTGTGCCTCTTCAATATTCCTAGCGTGACTCTGCCCAGCCTGGTATCGCCGCCACGTACAAGTACAATATCATCTTGCTGAACTCTAGCTTCTCTCACTAGGTAATTAGCAATGAGATAGTCTTGCGGAAGGATAGAAGCTTCTTCGAAAGACATGGATTCGGGTATTTTTGCGACATGATTCTGATGGGCTCGGCCCGTTGAGCGGAGCATAGCATTACCATATGCGCATACGCGGTCTCCGATGACAAATTTGCATTGTGTGCCAACTTTGGTGATAATCCCAGCACATGCTCGTCCCACATTCAGCTTAGAATGTTTGCCGGACATAGCTTGGAAGTCGACTTCGTTTAGACCAACAGCTTGGATTTCAATTTCTAGTTCATCAGAACCGAGCGATCTATGCGCGGAGGAGTCTCGGATGATGCGTGCTGTACTGAGAGGCTTCAAGTTTTGCAACTCGATTCTGAAAGGTCTCGCGTTTTGAACACTTTGTGTTATTTGTCTCTGGCCAGACAATATGTCTGACATTGCCTCCCTGAGCTCTGTGTTCTCATAGACCCGCCTTAGCATTAACAGTCCTTGTCGCACAGTGTAGTCCTCAGGCTGGTCCATTCCTTTCAGGCGGAGGAGGCGCTTCAAAGAATACATTATAAACTGACACTCATCTCTCTTTGATGTTGAGCCGTGTTCCAATACCAGAGTAGCAAGTTTGGAGCTGATATTCTCTGTACGGAAGGTCCTCGCAAAGCCATCGATCATCCCAATGCTTGGGTCCGAGAACATGCCATCAAGCTTAGAAACCCAAAGGATCCTAGGAACAGATAAAAGTAATTGTTTGAGTGATTCGAATTTATCTCCAGTCAGCCGTGGGAGGATATAGTCTTTGAGATCAAGAAGCATGACAACAGCCCCTACACGAGGAATGGTAGTGCAGTAGGACGGCAAATCCATACGGAACATACGATACCCTTCGGCATTTGACCCTGAAATTAGCTTTTCCGCTACTTCTAATTGCTCGCTTGAGTTAGAATTAACAATGACACACACATCAATAGGCGATGACTCGTTTTCCTTGATCTCTGCTGCTGTGGCACAAATGATGCTCATCAGATGGGAATCGTCGTCAGCGAAGTCGCGAATGATGATTTCCGCACCAGAGAATCCGTTCCGGCGTAGTGTAGTATCCCATTCCTCTTCGCTTAGGAGGGGACTCAGTTTACCATCATTGCCTGTTGTTGGCCACCACCCGGGCAATAAGCCAAACACAAACCCAACCTCAATCGTTTCTGGACGGACATACTCGTGGAGAAGTATCCTCCCTCCAGGCTTTAGCAGTCTTCGTAAACCCGAAAGCGTGCGATCAAGGTCTTTCATGACATGCAGAACATTGGACGCTGCGATAACATCAAATGAACGCTCGTCGAATCCCTGTTGTAAAGGGTCTTGTTCCGCGTTGAAAGTGGTGAATTTAATTTTGGGGGCATGCTTCGAGAATCGGCTCTGGGCTCGTTCAAAGAAGGCAGGGGAGACATCAGTGTAGTAATAGCTACGAAACCTTCCTTCAATGCTGTTGCTGATGGAAGAAAGCGCTGCGAGGATATGCTGAGTGAAGGATCCAGTTCCAGCACCCACCTCGAGGAAATCCATATTAGGATACTTGAAAGTAAGGTCATGGAGGTAAGTTTGGATCTTTATATGATATGCGGAATGGTTAAGCATTTGCTCGTAGAACGTCTCAAGGGAATTGTCCGCGAATATGAGTTGCACCATGTCCAAATCTCCCCTCAGAATGCCTTTTGCATTATCGGCGACTCTTAAGAAGAATTGTCCCAGAAAGCCTTGATTCTCTAAGCGCACCCTGAGTGATATAGCATTGCTGACACAAGAATCCCTAGTTGGTCTCTGCAGGTGCCAGTCCATCCAGTCTACGTACCTCTTCAGATACGGTTTGGTGGGATTGATACCACTTTCTGTGAGACTGTCACGGAGCTCTCGGACAATAAACAGGAGGTATCGTCTCAAGTCGCGAAGGAAGTCGCCCAGTCCGCCCGGGTCCGTGCCACAGATAGATTCCAGTCGCTTCACAGCCTTGGTTGCTGACATAGCGTCCAAATCCACATGTTCCTGGATGCCACCCCAAAATTGATAGTGCTTCGAGGCTGTTTCGACCTCTTCAATTGATGAGATAACTGTAGTTTGAAGCCCATCTAGAACAAGTCCGATTTTCTTTGCATCATCAGTCAGTGCAAACCCAGAGTATAGCTTCGTGAATGTAGAATCATGCTCTAGTTTTGCAGATGCCTGCAGAAGCCCATTCGAATGCTGCAATCCATCAACCGAAATCCAGAGTCGCTTGACGCGAGATATAGCCTGGGTCGGAATGGGCTTGCTCCCTTTGCTCAGGGTAATCAAAGCTAGGTGAAAAAACGAGTCTAGGGGCCCGGGGTGCATGATGTAGAAGCTATCTTGCGAGTTGCTTGAAAGTCTGCTATGAGCTAGCCGTGCTATGACTGTACGGGTATCATCATGCTGGAGTGTTTCTATCCCCTGGAAAGATTTTCCGTACCCGAAACCATTCTGGACGAAATTACTGTATATAGTTGATGAACTCAGAGTTTGGTTACAGGACTCGCTTCTGACTTTAAGTGATCGCTGATAGTACTGAGATCGTTGCTCAATTTCTTCTGTCAACGAATTAGAAAAATTATGCACTTCAACTGTCCCATGGCAATTCCTGGCCCAGCGGTTACCGGTAACCGAATAAATAGAGAAGGTCCAGGTCAGGTTTTGAGAGTTGATATTAGAAGTCCGCTTCAGAGGCCTCAGCTGTAGTCTCGTCTCTAAATTTGTAGGATCAGTCGGGATCGTAATGGCAGACTCGAACTGGACATCGTGAAACGAAAAACCAACAATATTCTGTCGTCCGCTGAGCTGTGAAACACCTTTCATAGCCATGGTAATCATGGCAGATGCGGGATAGACCACCTTCCCGCTTAGTTTATGGTCAAGGAGCCACGGCATCTCGGATATCTGTAAACAATATCGCCATTGTGGCTCAAGAGGATTCCATTCTCGGCTTGGTGATCCCAAGAGTTCTTCATGGCCATGTAATCTCAGACGGTAATTAGTAACCAGGGGGCTTTCCCACCAATACCGAACGGAGTGGTCGAACGGATATTCTGGGGCTTTGGACATGGTAGTCCGCGAGTAGCGTAAGTGTTTGTCGGGATCATTGACATGGCGTAAGTCAATGCGAACTCCGCTACAATGCAATTGTCCGACTAATTGAAGTAGGCTGACTGAAGCAGACTGGTTACGATATAAAGCCGATAAATACTTGATATCATCCGTTCGAGGTATATCCTTCAATATTTGCTCTATAGGGAGCTGTAGCGCTGCGTGGGGGCCAATCTCGATAAGAGTATCAACTACGATTGCTTCGCGGTGGCTGCCGTCAAGTTTCTTGCGGAGAGACTTGTTAGAATCTTGGCAGAGTCTCCCAACTGCCCGTGAAAAGAGAACTGGAGAAGTTAAATTCTTGGTCCAGTAGCTCCCTTCACATGCTCTTTCTCTAGTCAGGATAGAGCCTGTGACAGAAGAGACCATTTTGATGTCCGCTGTTGGTGGAGGAGACTCGAGGATCCCGAAGCCTCTTAAGCAATCAGAAACTATCACTTCCATCTGTGGAGAGTGATATGCAACAGGGACACGTAATCGACGGGCGAATATGCCCTCGCCCATAAGGATCTGATTTAAGTCATCGATCTCAGATTCCGCCCCTGAGATAGTTGTATTGCAAGGGCTGTTGATACAACTGACTACTAATGTGTTCGGCCACTTTATAGACTTGGAGTTTCCGCGATTAAAATACATCGCTGCTTGCTCCGAAGATAGTGCAGTAACAAGCATCGCTCCCCTAGTTGGTGTTTTCTCGGGAATTGTAGCAGTCAACACGCCACGATAATACGCAACACGTAAGGCCGACTCTCGCGTAAGAAACTCTGCACAATACCTGCCAAATACTCAGTAAGTGTTAGAAGATACCTGAGGGCTAATCTTACGCTGCAGCAATCTCCCCCATAGAATGGCCAACCACTGCGACAGGGCTTATACCAAATGCTGTTAAGAGATCGACCAATGCCATCTGTACAACCGCAGTTAAACACTGGGCGACATCTGCACGATGAATGAGGGACTCTTTTTCGTCCTTCAACAGCTCATCTAATGCCAGAGAGTTAGTAATAGTTTGCGGTTTTTACATGAGAAAACCCACGAGAAAGTGACCAGGAACAACCCAGGCCAGTAAGACTCAACTGCGAGATCCGAATACTTTCTGCAAACTCTGGATACATGAACAGCTCACGGCCCATGGCGTACCACTGCGCGCCTTGACCCGTGAACACAAATGCTAATCGAGGTATATATCTCGACACATCTTTTGAGAATGAAGTGAGTTGCTCTAGATTTTTTAGATCCGGGGCTTCTGAAACTACTGCAAATGCTTTTGATGGCAGTGTACTTCGACGCGAATCCAATGTGTAAGCAATGTCGGAGATTGCTTGAGTCACTGTGGAATCGCCAATTTTACCACAGAAATTTGCCCAGGTAGAAACCATAGCTTGCGTAGCGGACCTCGTGGAAGCTGACCAAACGAGGAGTTTCGGAAACACTGCGGTGGTTATTGACAGATGACAAGATCCTTTATCAAAGACTTGTGGCATAGTCGTTTTGATACTTGACTCCATGCCTTTTCTCCTCAAATAACTAGCCACATCATCAATTATGATATGTGAATTTGTCCCACCATAGCCGAAAGAGTTCACAGATGCCCTTCGAATCTCACATGATGGCCAAGGTATGCACTCCAATGGCAAACAAATGATATTGCCATACGATGCGATCTTTCGATTAATGGATTCGAAATTAGTGTTCGGCGGTATCAAACCAGACTCCACCGCGAGGGTTGCTTTAATCAAGCCAGCGATACCACTGGCACCCTCTAGATGACCAATGTTTGTTTTCACGGAGCCGACAAAAAGAGGGTCAGCGGAAGTTCGGTGACTTCTGAAGCATTCAGCAATTGCCCCAATCTCTATTGGATCTCCAATCGCGGTTCCAGTTCCATGTGCCTCAAAGAATCTCGTATGGCTCATGCCCAAGCCCGCTCTCATGTACGTTTCTCTGATGAGCTGAGCTTGGGCTTGCAAATCCGGCTGGGTGATTCCGGTCGTTCGGCCGTCCTGATTTGTACCACAAGACCGTATGATGGCTCTTATTGTATCATTGCCGCGGAGTGCGTCGGAGAGCCGTTTTAGTATAAGTACACCGACTCCCTCTCCCCTAGAATAGCCATTTGCACGATTATCAAATGCAAAGCATCGACCATCCGGGGATAACATCTGCATATTACTCAAAATCATGCTGTAGTCTGGGTCTAAGAGCATGTTACAACCGGCCACAACACCAATGTTTGTGGTGCCATTGTGCAACAGCTGGCACGAGAGATCGACGGCCATGGCACTACTCGAGCAGGCCGAATCTAGATTGACGGAGGGGCCACGGAGATCATAAAACCAGCTGATGCGGTTGGCAAGCATGGACTGTGTTGCTCCCACTGCTGCGTAAGGAGGCAGACGATCAGAATCTTTCAAGATCTGTTGCAGATAATCGTTTGTAAAACACCCAGTGTGAACGGATGTACGAGAACCTTTGATATCTTCAATTCGTATTCCGGAATTTTCAAAAGCTTTGTACGTCGTCTCAAGTAGAATCCTTTGCATTGGATCCATAGCAGCGGCTTCCGTTGGAGTGAGAGAGAAGAAGCCGGCATCAAACGTTCCTAAGTCTTCCCTGATGAAATGCGCACCTCTTGTGCGTAGAGCATTGTGCTTTGTAGGATGATAGAATGAGTTTATGTTCAAACGTTCAGGGGGAAATTCTGTCATTGCGCTCCGCTTGTCCAGTAGCATAGCCCAAAAGCCTTCCTCTGAAGAGGCATCTTGCGGAAATTTGAGGGCAAACCCGCATATTGCGATTGGCTCTTGTTCAACGACGGATTCTTTCATGATAGCAGACCGTATGCTGATAAATAGTCTGGGGGTGGCGTTCCATGCGCATGAAGTATCAAACGAACAGTAAAGAAACGAGGTGTAAAAATGGCCGGTTTGTATGTAATATAGCTAGATATAAATGTACTTCTCCTCAAATGATAGACCGTTGTGACAAGATCCCATATTGTAGCCTTACATACAAAGGCTTGCCATTAGTGTCGTATACCGTGAGCATGTAATCATAACCATCCTTTCCGCATAGCAAAGATTCGTTGTTCCTCTCCTATCGCCCTCTACCATTCTACCTGGGACAATAGTCATGTGGAAGGAATGTCTATCTACTTTACCAGGCGGGTACCATTTAGTATCCTGTTTCAGTGCTATGTAGCGCGGGCTGGGAAAGGTTCTATTAGCTGTCTAACGAGCTTCCCTCAGCCTATCATTAAGATAGATCTACAACATGAGCCAACATGCATCGGATAGCATTCACGGACTCCACAAAGCCTTCTTTGTCTCTTGGCCCAGGTACCTCATGGCCACCGGAATGAACATGTATGTACCTAATTTCGGGGCGACACAAGTTTGCCAAGGATTCGCCTTGGCCCGGTTCGATGTTGTCGTTGGCTCCCCAAATGTGGACTGTTGGTACGTCTATGACCACATCTCTGCTAACAGGGGCCGCATCTTGAATCTCACTGGAGGGTCGCACCCCTGCATCAACAAAGGGTAGTCTACCTGATAAAAAAACCGCACATCGAATGTTACACTTGCGATTTCGCTCATTGTTGCTTATTATAGCTGCAGACAGAGAGGAACCTTGGGAGAAGGCTATGACTCCGTCGAAGGGCCCGTCTGTCTCAATATATTTCTCCAGGTCCGTAACCGCTGCTGTGAAAGACTCTGCACAGTACGGCTTGTAGTACGCAAAATAGGTCTCGTCAGGCGCTGCAAGGCTCTCGACTCCTGGTATCTAAATTAGACACGGGTACAATAAATTGCAGGGCGGCTATCGCCCGTACCATGAGCCTTGGGATATGATACGACTCCTTCCACAAAGTCGTATGTGTGATCTCCACCGAGATCGTAGCGGAGCGCTGCTACGCTCTTCTCAGCGTGGGATTACAGGGCTTCAGATTTGCAGTCATACCAGTTTGAAGTTCAAAAATCTGCGTTAGGACTGTGAGTATTGCAGAAAGCGGTAATGATCCTCCGCGATGTAGGACTCACCCGGTTGTTGGTGCCTGCGCCATGGAGGCAGAGAAAATGCATAGTGTCAGATTTGGTCCTGGATGGCGTACTCATTTGCCGTGAAAGTGCCGTGATGGCTGATGTGTTGGCGTAGCACATTGCTAGAGCTTTATACTTTTTCTGATACACCCCAGGCCGAACTCACAGCCTCCCTGCCTGACGCTCGCGTAGTTTATGCGCACGGAAACATATAATACCCGCAAGTAGGTTCAGTGTACAGTACTACGTGAGGGTGAGAGAACATAGAGCAAGATGCCTGGTGAACATATGATCACTTAACTTAACATATATTCGATCTCGTGATACTCATCATTTTCAGTCCATGAAAAAGTGAAACCATTGTACCTACTACAATATAGAGGCCTCCGGCGCCACGGAAGTCTTCTTGACTGACACCCACAGTACACACTTCCCTACATATACACAGTATACTACGTCCTACTTAGTGAGCCATACTTCGTAAAACATGTGCGTACTCTACTGTAATGCAATATGCAACATGCAATATGCGATCCTCCAACAGCGCTTAATGTTACGCAAATCCAACGTCGGGCTCGCGACAACAGTTAGCTTTCGGTAACCCGACGCACGTTGCTTTGGGGGATCCGGCAGGTGCAGCTGATGTGTTTGTTACGGCACAACAATATAGCTAGAATCATATGATTTGATTACCCAAAGTAGGTGCTTCGAAATGTCTCACCTCTATAGTAGTTGACTACCAAAACTCAGTGGATAGCTGCAGGAGTTCAGGAACTAAGAAAAGGAAGGAAATCTCAAGCTTTAATGAGAGTATCATACTGTAACGTTATGACCGATATGGATTTCCTCTTGGTTACGTCTGCTTCAAAATCTACTCACAGCGCATGCCGACTACCTAGGTAAGTAGGTATGACGAGGCTAAACCGTTGTAATGTAGATACCTACTGTAGATGCAATTGAACCGCCAGGTCGGATATGTCCCAAATATCGTGTTGTAAAGGGGGGTTGCGGGTCCCCTACCCCCTACCGAGAAAATACCCTTGTATGGCAGGACCTGCAGAGCCTCGGGCGAGTACCGTGTATGATAGGCGTCTCTTACGTGGGGAGAGCAGTGCGGTAAGCGGCAAGTGAGCTCAGATGGACTCTGACAAGGTATGGTGCGCCATGCATGATCCCGCCGCCCACCTAAGTACGGTACTTACAGGTAGGCTGGACTGGGCAAGTCTATATAACGACTTATATTGGATACCTAACAGCGCCAATGGGATTCGCTCTCTATTATATAGCTCAACTGTATGTACAGATAGGTAGTATCTGCAGCGTGACAAGTAGATACTAACATTCCCTGCGACCCTCCCTTCACCCTTCTGTAAGCGACGAAAAGCGAAAATCAAGGGGCAACCAAGAGTAGATCTTCCCGCGAAAAGGTGTATTACCATACTACACACAGGTGATGCACTGAATCTCTGACCCCGACTTTCTTGCCAGCAGTAGGTTTGAGTCGGATGAAGTCACATTGAGCTATCTGTAGTTTCAGGCGAAAATTGAGTAATTAGGAACACATTTTTACAGTCAATAGCTAAGAGCAATTTGCACGGGTCAGCTGTTTTATGTTATAGGAGAGGAATATCAATCTTGAAAATGAGAATGTGGACTACATACAACCCAGTGATTTGATTCCAATAACCATTACTCGATGACCTCTCTATAGAACCTAAAGCTTTCAGACAGCACGTCTATCAGTGCTCATTTAGTTAGCGTGGCCCGAAGCTTGTCCCTTTTCATGAAAACGGATAGAATCAATGAGAGCGCACTGGCTGTGATGACTAGAATGAAAGTCTTGTCAATGCTCTCTACGATAGCCTCTAACACACGTCGTCGCTGTTCTGGGTTCAAGCTGTCCAAAAATTGCCCCCCGACGCCAGAAATTGCCTGCTGAACGACCTGCCTCGGCTCATCAGGAAGGATAGTGGCTATCTTATTAGTCGACTCATTCAGAAAGATGCTATTGGAAATCAGCAATGCCAACGTGATGCCTCCAACCTGTCCAATGCCCATGAAAGCTACAGCTTGTGACATTTGATGAGGCAGCGCTTTCATTTGGGCTACTGCGAATCCGGCTTGGGAGAACAAGCCCACACCAAAGGCTGTTAGGATAGAATACCCATAGACAGAAGCTTCACTTGTGTCGACATCAATGGTGTATAGTAGTGCGCTACCTGCCAGTGCTAGGGCGGAACCGACAAAGTACCATGGCATATAGTAACCAATCTGGGCCATAAAACTACCATTTAACAGTACAGCAAAGACCAGCGGCAGTACGAACGGAAGAAGCTGAACTCCGCTGCGGAGAGCTGACTCGTCTTTGGCGAACTGGAAGTAAAGCGGGATGAAGTATATCGGTATTGTAACGGTGACTTGTGCACTAGCCACTTGGGCAAAGAGGATATCCATTTCCCAAGACTTGATAAGTGAGGTAGGAAAGAGGCGATTCTCCGGCCTGACTAAAAGGGAGAAGCGTTGCTGCAAGATGAACGCGAGCCAAAGAACTCCGGTGACCACGAAAAGGCCAATGGTACGACCGCTGTTCCATGCGTAGACGCTGCCACCAAATGCAATCACAATCACCAGGGTAGTGATGGCCCCTGCACTAAGAACTGCCCCAGCGAAGTCCAAGCTCTTTGCCCTCGATGCAAAGCTGAAGCTCGGTCTAGGATCGGTTTTGGGTAGGAGAAAGAGGTATACGGGTGTGGCAAGTCCTCCGATGACAAGATTGATATAGAACGACCATCTCCATGTGGCTGAACTATCAGCAAATGCTCCGCCAATGATAGGACCTAGTCTAGTTTCAAGTCAGCACTGTTGCATGTATCGTGGGGTTTTCATAGAAATGGGTATTTTGCGTACATTGTACCGATGCCCCATGTCAATCCAACAAAGCCGAGGTACATTGGCCTCTCTTGTTCGTTAGTTAACGCAGATACCATGTTAAGGGTTCCTAGGTATATGCCCATTCCCCCGATGCCGCAGATAGCCCGCCCTCCTATAAGTGCATCGAGGGAAGGGGCAGCGCCACAGACAGCTGAGCCGGCCTCAAATATAACCAAGCTCGAGATGAAGAGTGATTTACCCTCAAAATAAGAGAATAGTTGTCCCCTAAGTTTCGTTTAGATATGAGGAGCGATTTAGACGTAGTGCATCTTTGGGTCACATACCAGAACAGGTTGGTGGCGACAGCGCCCAAAGCAAATGCCACGGAAATCCAAGGTAGCTTCTCTATTCCACCAAAGTCATAGATGATATTTTCCTGGACATTGGCAACTATGGTGTTGTCAAGCGCGAAGAGGAATAAAGCTGACAGTAAGGAGAAGACGACGAAGAACCAGGACAGAGGTTTAAGCTTTCGAGGCGAGGCTACGGAGTACGAGCCGTTCGCTACCGTTTCTATATTTGCACGTAGATCTCCGTGCTGGGACTCTATGTCGTTGCCCTGAGGGTTCTTGACCTCGGAAGAGTCGAATTCCCCAGTGGCAGACATGATATTGTTGATCTTGATACTTTCACTGAGTAAAAAGGAAAGATCTTAGGGATATAGACATAATACAGTGTTACTGAAGGACTAGTGCGATGCTCATCGACCGATTCATAGAGGGAAATGGTGAGGAAAGGAGAGGGAAAAAAAAGGAGTGACCCGGGAAGCGAGGCTCTTGTCCTTTTTCTCCAATTCCGTCTTTCAAATGAAATGACATAAATACGCCGGGAAGAGCCCATGATATGTAACCTTGAACGATTTTCTTCCAGTTTATTACATAGTGAGTATGCATTGTAACGGTACGTACCATTGGCCCAGATGGCCATATTGACGGCCTGTCATCATGCACAATAGACTGGAGCTCGATCAATCAGACATCATAATTTCGAAGCAGGCTATAAATACGTTAGTGGGAAAGCTCCGAAGGAATACCGCCTCCTGTGCCTAACAGCATCCACAGATGTAACGGTACCGCCCATGGTTTCATTTCTACTATGGCGGGTTTTATTATGTCGCTTGCTTATTATTTGACGAGAGTTCTCACTCACGGACTCGTTCTTTCTTCAATCGATCTCTGTCATTTCACTTCCATTGCCCCATCAATCTCGCAATACCTACCTGTCGTGATTGTCTCAGTCCTAGTTTTGTAGCCCAAGATGTCGGGCCAGACAGGTGGCGGAGTCAACCTAAATGAGAGCCAACAGTCGGGCTTGCGGACACTGTTAATTACTATGTTAGTTTTACCGACAATTGTGGTCATTATTCGAACCTGGGCTCGATTTCTTTTGCCTGTCTCCCCTACATCGCAGATTACCTCTAGGTTTTGGTGGGATGATTGGACGGTTTTTGCAGCTGCGGTATGTTCTCCCTCAATCGAACTCAACAGTCAACACACTGCTGATTGTGGCTAGGCCCTAAATATCATCGTGTTGGGGATGGGCCTAAAACTGATTGATCTTGGGTTGGGGCTCCATGTCCAGGCAGTCCCACCACAGAACCTTGTGCCCTTCCTGAAACTGCTCTGGGTTATCTACTTCTTTTTCGACACAGGAACTGCCGTTTCCAAGTCGTCAGCTCTCTTTTTCTATGCTCGCATCTTTGGCGTAACCGGTTCCCGGTTCAAGTATGTCTTGTGGGTAGTTCACGCCATGAACGTTGCATGGTTAATCGCCATTCTACTTGCAGTCACATTCATGTGCAGTCCCATTGAGAAAGCGTGGATAACATCACTTCCGGGGCAGTGTTCCAATACTGGTATCCTATGGTTAGGGAGTGGTGCCGCTAGTCTGGCCATAGACGTTATCATCCTCCTTATGCCGTTGCCTATGCTTTGGCGCCTACGAATGACGACCTTACGTAAACTCCAGGTCACTGGAGTCTTCGTGTGCGGTTATCTGTGAGTATATATTCCCTTTATCTCGTTCAGTTTCATTCGTTGAGTTCCGACCGGTGTCTTTAGCTGATAGGCTAACGCTGTTACATAGAGTTGTCGTGGTATCAATTGGCCGCCTCATTACAATTCTTCGCGCAGGCGATGAGGTTGAGCAGGATCCCACATGTCAGTACTCTCTCCTACTTTCAAGCAACGTAATCCCTAACAATACATAGATAAGGTCGCGATTCCAATTCTCTGGCTAGGATCTGAGATCGCGATATCCATTATCAGCGTCAGTCTCCCAAGCATCTTCTTCCTAGCTCAGAGAGTGCGTCGTGAAGGTTTCTGGAGCCTTCTCAGCTCCCGCCATCACTCGGAATCCAAGCGTGGTATCAATCAGCCCCATTTTCGCAGTGAAGATAGTCATGAATTAGTGTCTCAATCGTCCAAGTCGTTTGGTAGCTCCGCAGGTGACCACTCCAGGACTGTGTTATTCCCGACGGGTATTCAAACAACCGCGCAATTTGGAGGTGGCGGAGATAGCATGGAAAACCCTGGGATTCACGTTCGCCGTGACGTGATGGTGGTATAGAGTGGGTGACATGAGGATGTACTGTAAGCACAAGGTATCCAACGACGGAATACACCACCGTCAGACCAGAGTGTTAAAATGATTTACATAATGGTAGCCAACCTCTAATGAATATTGAGGGCAATTGCGATTCATTCGTTTGCTGTTATCTCTGAAGGGATAAGATCTAATACTGCTTCACAGCACCTACTCCAAGCGCAGCGTCCTCCAATAAGTAGCCATACTGTATCAGATGCAGCTCTAATTTCAATTAAACGGTGCTTGCACAGACACTTCTCCATCGTATTGCTCTTCCTGCACTGCCTATATACTGTACTTAGTATATACCTAGATACTTGATTAAGCACACATACATTTCAAGGTTTGGTGGCTAGTACCGTACTTCGGCACATGTAAACGTCGAGAAAGATGATGAAACAACACAACCGCCCGCATAAGCCGCCACAAACAAAGCAATGCTCTTAGAGGCCCTTTATCGTCGTACAATTACAACCCTGTCGCAACATAGCTCCGCGGTTGGGTAAAGCGTAACCGGCAGAACCAGGGGCCAACCCCGGAATCCGTCACATTTACACGTACACGTCTGGGTCTGGGGTTGCATTACAATATGCAGGTGCTCCTTCAGTCACAAACAGAGCCTCATGAGAGCCTCACGAAAAGTCGGTCTTGGCAAGAACGCTGATTTTTGCCACACGCATGGGATATTGTATGCGATGTAACCCCCTCCGGAAGCCCAAGTCCTGCCCTCGAGACATATTGTAGGCAGGCTGTAGGCATCAGTCCACGACCCACGAATAACGATGCCAGCGGACGTCGGCTTTCTTGCTCCCGGGTACACACAGTGCTCAATCAAACTACATAGGTGTGTTATGCGACCCCTCTTGTGCCTCATAGTTCCGCCCCCAAAATATGCGATCGGCATCATCCTGTAATATTTCATGCGACACGTACATTGGCGTTGTACTTCGGATTGCATATGTACCTTCACTACAACAGTTACAGTCAGCAATGCCTAATGCTACCCAGTGCCGTCTGCCGCCTTGATTCATGAGTCCTACGTACGTACGTAAAATAATGCTAGCTTGTACGCGCTTGTACGTGCGGGTGAGGGGTTGGCGGTGATGTAGTACAGATCAACAATAGTGACCAAGCGTGTACCGGTACCTAGTGATTTCAGTGACGCTTTCTTTGGCCACCACATCCCAACCCCTCTTTGTTATCATACCCACATTCAACGGTTCTAGTTCTAGCAAGTCTATCCCCTACATCGTCAAGTCATCTGAACAGTCTCTGTGCAGTCTCTGTGAGCACGCCTTCCACGATGATTACCAGTACTCAGCTCGATGGTGTAGCCCTTGTCGTAGGGGTAAGTGGTGGTTTCTTCGGCGCGCCCCATGGTATAGCTAACCGATAACCTTCCATACAGTCTGGAAGAGGTATTGGCAGAGAAGCTGCCTTCTCCCTTGCGGAGGCGGGTGCAGCAGTTGTAGTGTTCGCCGACATGAACGAAACCACGGCAAAGGAGTCTTCGGAAGAAAGCAAGAAGTATGCAAGCAACAAAGATTACAAAACTACAACATTCGTGATGAACGTCCAGGACGGTGAGTCAGTGCAGGCTATGGTCGACTTCGTTGTAAAGGAGTTTAGCCGCCTCGACTATGCCGTCAATGCCGCTGGGGTAAGTGATGGTTTGGTCCAGTCCCAGCAAGGTCAACCTAGCCAGACTAACAGTCGTACCGTCAGGTTGATAATGGTGTTCATGCGCCCATCGCCGAAACCGATATTGACAACTTCGACCGTATTATGAATATCAATGCCCGCGGCAACCTTCTCTGTGTCCGTGCCCAGGTCGCAGCAATGCGAAAGCAAACACCCAAGACTTGGAGTAGCAGGAACGGCACACGCGACATCGGTCGTGGAGTCATCATCAACCTTGCGTCGGCCAACTCCTTTGTTGGCCTTCCTGGCAAGGGCTCCTACACAATTTCGAAGCATGCCTTTATGGCAATCACGAAGATGGCAGGTATGTGTGAGACCCAACCCCGTTTAACGTAGAGTCCTATGAATATGGGTGGTAACATGGACTGGTCAGGAATCGACCACGCCGCTGATGGTATTCGCGTCAACGCCATATGCCCAACCTGGGTCCGTACACCGCTGCTAGATGTTGAGCTGGAGAAGAATCCAGAAGTCCAGGAGATGATCTCCGCTATTGTCCCTATCAAGCGGGCGGCGGAATGCGAAGAGGTTTCCGATACTATTGCGTTCTTGTGCAGCCCGGCTGCCAGCTATATTAATGGTGCAAGTCTGCTTGTTGACGCTGCTGTCACTACGACTGTGCGCCTGTTCTGAGAATAGGAAGCTATGAAGTAGTATACATACTATCACTCATGAGGCACATTCAGGGGTGATCCTTTCGATTATACCTTCTGATTAGTTGTCTACAATAAAGGTGTGGTGGCGCAGATGTAGATACCTCAAAGAGAGACGGTCCATAGCTCCCAAGCATTGACTTCAACTTCTAATTGACTTCAACCTCTAAATAGCACCGTATGAGTATAGCATACACCTCCGTTGCCTTTCAATCTTCAGACATGTTATGTTGTGGTTGACTTCATAGAGTCTTCAGAGTCTCATTTGAGAGGAGTGAACTCAAAGTTGTTTTTGTTGCTAGAGACAACCTTGTCCTCGATATTGATTTAGTAAGCTCAAGCGTTGCCATGAGAGAGCTATCGTAATTGTTCAACTCGGAGCTACGTTACTGATCATGACTAGAATAGCTTTCGAAGAAAACATTAGAGATCATCTAGGCTCCCTGCGAATACAGGCTCAGAGATGGGTAGAAAGAAGAAGCAAGAGAAAAGTATAACTCAAGTGAGCGATTAATACAGCGTGACTATACCCTTGGTATTGATTTGCCGTTATTATATCGAGGAGGGAGTCTCACGTCTGCTACCATGCCTCATAATAGGGTTTCAAGGCCCGGCCCATTGCCAAGGACCTAAGGGCCCAAGTGAACCCATGGGTACCTAACACATAAACTATAAATATAGTTTAGCTAGCTAGCTATTTAAATTAACTATTTTATTAAAATAAAAGTTCCTAACGTTGAAAAGATTTCAAGCGTTAAAACTCGTTTTAATGTTTAAAATTAACTATTAATTTAAACGTTTAAATAAATAAATCGTTTAGTGGACTTAGTATGGTTTGCTACACCGTAACCAAGCTAGAAAGCCCCTTATCTAATTATCTAGGATTAATTCCACTATACTAACCAGAAAGGTACCGAAACAACGTCACCTTCACCCTGACCCTAACCTTCTACCTCTAGATACCTCTAGATACCTCTACCGTGTTTTTCTTCACACGTTATCGCCTAAATTACCACATCGATACAATTACCAGAAGACCTGTGTCATGAGGGTCGCTGAGGTTGCTCGCCTGCTCTCGAGCACGTCGATAGTTCTTGGATTAGAGCTTCAGACGCCGCTCGACTCGGCAGTGTCTGCTCCCTCGCCCGAGTCCAACGCCCCGTCCTATCGCAGCGACCTGGTCTCGCTACATAAGTCTCTTGTAGAGATATCCTCGGTCACGTATTCCGAAAATGCAGTGGGGAACTTCCTCGTCGACTACCTCACGGCGCGGGACTTCGTATCCGAGCTCCAGTTCCTCCCGTCCCCCAACACATCCGATAGCGACGGCGGCGACGGCAAGCCCCGTTTCAATGTCCTCGCCTGGCCGGGGCCGAACCGCCGTCCATCCCCCAAGGTCGTCGTCACGAGCCACATCGACACCGTGCCCCCGCATATCCCCTATTCGCGCGACGACAACGACGAGCCCAACAGCGAAACCATCATTGCGGGTCGCGGTAGCGTCGATGCCAAGGCTAGCGTGGCCGCCCAGATCACCGCCATCTTCGAGCTCCTGCGCGCGAAGAGCATCAACCCCGAAGATGTGCTGCTGCTATTCGTCGTTGGCGAGGAGCGCTCCGGAGATGGCATGCAGTACTTCTCCGATAGCCTGGCATCTCTAGACCCGCCGTCCAACCTGAAGGCTGCCATCTTTGGGGAGCCGACCGAGGGCAAGCTCGCCTGCGGACACAAGGGCATCATCGGCTGCACCATCACGGCCTACGGCAAGGCCGGACACTCTGCATATCCGTGGCTCGGCAAGAGTGCCACTGAAATATTGATGCGAGGTCTCGTCAAGGTTCTCGACACGGACCTGGGCAGCAGCGATCGATTTGGGAATACCACCGTTAACGTCGGCCTAATCGAAGGTGGCGTGGCGCTCAACGTCATCCCCGCGGTCGCCGTTGCAAAGATCGCCGTGCGCGTGGCCATTGGGCCCGAGTCGGATGGAGGCAAGATAGTAGCAGACAGGCTCGAGGAAGTGCTGAAGAGTGTGGACGACGAGGCGTTCGGGCTGTCCTGGACCAACGGCTATGGCGTCGTCGAGTGCGCATGTGACGTCCCAGGTAAAATGGCCTGCCCACCCTTCTAACCCATTCCGTTCTGAACTCGTTTCTAACCGCGTACACAGGTTTTGAGACAACCACGACCAATTACGGCACCGATGTGGCCAATCTCAAGGGGAACCATACTCGCTACCTGTATGGGCCGGGCAGCATCCTTGTTGCACACGGCGCAAGCGAGGCCATCAAGCTGAAGGATCTGGAGGCCGGTGTAGAGGGTTTTAAGAAGATCATCCTGCACGCCCTGAGAGAGGAGGCAGGGGAGCTTTGATGATGATGATGATGATGATGATGATGATGGCGATGACAACAGGACGGTCTAAATGTTGAACATGGACGCACTTGTTCTAATTACTAAGTTATGTGTGCATACGAACGATACCCTCGAATCATGACCTGGATAGATTTGCGAGGCATATAGACGATACTTGCAGTCTGGTTTCATGACGCGTAGAAGCAAAAGAAGAAGAAACTACATAAGATACCGTGTCCCGACTTTCAGTGTTCCATCTGGTAGTAGTTCGGCTCACTGTCCAACGACGGCCGCCCATCGCTCCGGCATGATCCCCCGAAAGTCGAAGCTGCCACTCTCACCCTTGACGACGACGCCCTGTTCCGTGACGACGGCATCGATGAGGTCGGCGGGCGTGACGTCGAAGGCCGGGTTCCACACGGCGATCTCCTGATGCGCCGTCGCGACCCTCACGGTGCGGGAGACGTCGATCTTTCCGTCGGCGCCCACGACGGCGCCGCTGATCTGCGTCAGCTCCTCGGGCTTGCGCTCCTCGATCTTGATGTCGGCGCCCGTGGTGGTCTGCAGGTCGATGCTCGTGGTGGGGGCGGCGACGATGAACTTGATGCCGTGGTACCTGGCGAGCACGGCGAGGGCGTAGGTGCCGACTTTGTTGGCGGTGTCGCCGTTGCGCACGACGCGGTCAGCGCCCACGATGACGGCGGCAATGTGACTCCCCACCTTTTTGGTGGCGAACAGCGCACCGGCCATCGAGTCTGTGATCAGCGTCGCCGGGATGCGCTCGTACACGAGCTCGAAGGCTGTCAGTCGACTGCCCTGGTTGTACGGCCGTGTCTCGGTGCAGAAGGCGTGATGCAGATTCCCCGCGGAGTGCAGAGAGCGGATGATGCCGAGCGCAGTGCCGTGGCCCGACGTGGCCAGCGAGCCGGTGTTGCAGTGCGTGAGCACCGAGACCTTGCCCTCGGGTGACTTGACCGGGGCGTTGGCGAGCAGCCAGCGGCTCCCGTGCTCGCCAATCCGGAGATTCGTCTCCGTATCTTTGCGGAAGATTTCCTCGGCGGCGGCGATATAGGCGTCGACAATGGCTGATTGGGCGGCGGCGTCCCCTAGCGCGGCGATATCAACAGCCCGCACGACGGCCTTGAGATGTGTGATGGCGTTAGTCAGGTCTACGGCGGTCGGCCGTGACTGTTTCAAGTAATCCAGGCGAGAGTCGATGTACGATATCGCCTCTGTTGGTATTGACGCTTCTACGACGCAACGCAACGTCTCAGTAAGAAGTGGCTATTGCTAGCGATTAAAGGGGGTTTGGGAATCCTTACTGCAGCCCCCGTGATATAACTCGACACCATGAGCGAGCGCGGCCACGATGGCGATGGCTGGGGCACCTGTAGATATGAAGATGAATATTTAGCTAGCTGAGGGGAGAGAGGGGGTTCATATCGTACCTCTCACTCGCATCGTCTTGATGCAGTCGAATGCCTTCTCACTCGTCGAGATGGTGTCATAGTGGTGTTCGTGGGGGAGCCGGAGCTGGTCCAAGACCTCCAGCTTGCCCCTCGTGTACCGGATGGCCTGAAGACCCGACATGGCGAATAGCCTCTACTGCCCAAAAGGTACTTAAGGTAGCTAATTACTTAGTCGCTTCGTGAAGAGGATAATGATGACCTAGGTTGGGCAGGGATGGGGACAGGAATATAATGATTGTTAGTGTATAATCTTAATCGCTATTTTATTTTATTTTCCCTTGAAATGTAAGAAGATGGGATGGGTAGTAGCAAGGTCTAGTGTTCTCCTCATTGGCTTTAAGTACCTAAGGTAAGTAAGGATTTACAATAGGTACTTATCCTAATATATAGATCTCGATGGCGAAATAAACTCTGCGGCTCTTCAACCCGGGCCTAATCCCCTGGGCCTATGCGGCCCCGCCATCGGGACACACGCGCACGACATTGGAGATCTCAAGACCCTCTCCTCGGGCAAATGCTTGGGGCTAAAACCTTGAAGCTGGGTTTTACCACCCCGAATCGGAATAGTACCTTTTATACTTGAGCCACGCCGCTTTAAGCCTGATCCGGCCTGAGTAAAACCTACTTTACACAACTTAAATACTATTAAGTAGGTAGGTAAACTTGCATAATTACTTGCTATAAATACACTACTATAAGAACTTAATAAAACATAAACAGTTTAACTTATTTAAAATAGATTTAGTAATGTAGGTATATTAAGCTGGCATAAGCCTTAGTTTGGCTTAACATGCCCCGTCTTAGTGGCTAGCTATGTTATATATACTTATAGCTGTTTTTCTTAATTTTTATCACAGGGTGAGAGTTTTAAGGCCAGGTATAATACGTAAGGTCTTATATAAGTGGTCTTAATAGTAGTAAGAATAAGTCTCTATATAAAACTAAAGCTTAAATAAGGGAAGATTCTCCTGTGATCTTAGTACAAAAAAAGGGTGCAAAAACAATGCTGATTAACTCAACCCCCTTTTAACTTCATAGGTATAAACTCAATCTTTTCTGTGGACTTTCACGCTCACCTCTTGTTGGAATTTTTCTTCTCTTTATCCCTATCATCACACCCACCTTTCCCCGAAACTAACACCCTTTCATCAAGAACATTTACTTGACACAGTCTAGATAACATGTCTACCACAAACAGCGAGTCTCAAAAACTGTCTTGAATTGTTCAATGGCCTTTCAATATCTCTAGCGAGACTTCGGTCCCATAAGCCCGTATCTAGGCGTTGACAAGATGTAATGTATAATACAAACCCATAGCAAGATTAGGCTATATATAACCAACATTACGCCACGTCACAAACAAGAGAGTCCCTATCGGAGTCTATCATGTATTTATTACGCAGAGAGCTAGCAGATATCTTTTACAAGCAGACGACCATTGGACTAAGGGCAACATATAACTTCAAGTTTGGATGGTGGGATAATGGGTGTTCACCGTCGATAACCCAGTTCAAACAGCTCCATGCACTAGAAATGTCTCCTGAAGATACTACTAACTATGACTTGGCCGAATACTTGAATAAACAAGTCGTCGTATATTTCCATAAAAACGACAACCAAGTAGGTGATCTACACCCGGCCTCAATAGCATCTGAAATCAGGACCATCGGTCGCTACATCTTTCGTAAGTGGTATCACTTGCACCACGGACGTCCGCCTTTCTAGCGCCATCGCCTTTTTGCAGAAGCCATCAGTTTTCCTAAAGCGTCGCCACGAGCCGCGAGGGATATCCCACAGGTCATATCCTTCCACCGGAGTCTCTGTCGTCACGGGTCGGGCCGCCTCGACGACCTCATCGAGTTCCAGATACAGCTCCTAGCCCTGACCTAGTCAAGGCCCAAAAACCTGGAAGCAGCACGGTTTCGATCTGGGCCACCTCTTTCGCGGTATCTTCGTCGCCGTGGACGGCCAATCTCGATACAACAATGATATCATCCCTCCCCTTTCCCGATGACCAAACGAGGCCAAGCAACAATTCCGTCACAGAAGAAGAGCCCATAATATTTCTCATGTTTCAGTCCTCCTCATCAAGATCGGTGATGATGCTCACCTGAGCTCACCCGTCGATTTCCCGACGTTGCGTGAATTAGGCGAGGCTCTCGAGTTGAACAGGGCAGACATCGAAGAATATGAAGAATAATCTGAGGGCGTGATCCGCGTTAACCTACATAGTGCGCTCCGCTTCCTCTTCGACCTACTCGGTCAGGAAGAGGATGCCTTTGTTTATCTGTGCGCGGAGAGGGAGGAGTTGGAAGATGAGAGGGATAGGGAATGTGAGCGGTGGATTGACCGAGTTCTTCATCATGCGCGAGAGGTTGGGATCGATACTAATAGATTTACTTGGCAGATGATTCGGAGAGCCCGGGCGCGGATGAACGGGGAGGGGTTCGATATGGAAGCCTAGTTTGATCATTACTGGGAGTATCTTGATTCTTGGGAGTGATGGGGTACACGAACAATATTTTAAATCCTATGTTGGCTGCTTATGAATTCGCCAAGACACCCACTAACGCACCCCCTTTGCTCCTGTTGATTCTGGTGATTTGGTGTTGCTGTTATATATTGTTAATCTAATGGAACCTTACTACTTAATACATATCTCATTTCTCACTGACATTCTCTTGGTGTTACTAAACGACAAATTATATATAGAAATATAAACTGGTTGCAACCAAGAGGTTGTTGAATTAGGTACTACCTAGGGTACTAGGTAAGGGATAAGTAATATGAGCTTAAAGCCTTTAGGCGTGGTTTTAACCTCTTTATAACCCGGTTTAAAGATTGCTCGTATTTGCATAACTAGTAACTTTTACATAAAATATAGCTTAGTTACTTCAAGATTCTCAGTTGACAGGTAAGGATTGACTGAGCAAAAGCAGCAAGTACGCTAAACCTAATTTGATGATAGCGTGGCGAGTAGTAAAACCTACAGTAACTTAGCCCACGAAGCTACTACCTACCTACAGCAGGTACCTACCTACCTACCCAGGCAGTCCTAGGTACATGTAGGCAGTATAGCTACGTACCTATAGTGGGCTATAGTAGATCCACCCACCAATAATAGCTAAGAGGTTCGGTACAAGTAATGTTCGGTCTCAATATTGTAGATGTAGCTAAGCTACCACTCTACGGAAAGTGATAGCAGTTTGAGCCGACTCTACTATCTTTCATTTCTGTAGCTCAAGTACATAACCTGACTATCTAGCTATCATACCAACAACAACAACGCCTGACTAGATATTAGGCATGTGCTGAACTTTACGCCAGCTCGCCATAAAGTAAATCATGATTGATTCCGTCAGCTGTTCGCCATGGAACAGCCACAGCCGTTTTCAACGTCCAAAGTCACAGGTATTGCGAGGACCCCTGATGACCCCCCTTTCAATATAAAACGAGTAATCATTCTTACGAGTCTTCATAGTCGAATATTTCGACCCTCACGATGTCTTCAAGCTCTTAGCCCCTGGCCTGGTGCCGCGACTCCCCCTGCGCAACCTCCATTGGCAATCGCATGCTGGCCCCTTGCGCTCCATCGAGACCCTTCACGTCGAGCTGGTTCCCACCGGTGTCGGCCATCCTCTCGCGTCTCCCATCTCCTCCCCGCCTCCTTCGTCGCAGCAGCAGCAGCAGCGGTCTGAGAACGATGTTTTCCAGAACCAGAACCACGTCAGGGCCACCCAGTCCAATGAGGCCGTCGACCAGTCGACAAACCGAAACAGTACCCCCGCGAGACGTCACCAGATCCCCGGTTTGAGGCAAACCCCCTATCTCAAGGTCTTGCTGGTCCGTTGCGACGACAATGATTCCTACAAGAGTCACGTCAGGCAGGAGATCCGCGACTGGATCAAGGCGAATACCCCGCCATCGACATCGAAGAAGAGCAACGCCGCCGAGAACCACGATGCCTTCGAGTGGCTCATCGTGCACGTCATCATCCCAAATACCGTTGCCGCCACCCAGCCTCGTAAATCAGATGCCGGTTCCGGGTCCGACAAGTCATCGGCTGCCTCGAGATGGCGTCCGGGATCGAGCACTCTCCTGGAGAAGTTGAGGTCCGATTTCAACAGCTCTGGCAAAGTGCCATGGACCGCGTCTCGCAGATTCGGATCGGAGTGAATGATGTTCCCTACGATATCCTCCCACGAGTCGTGCCTGCTGTGCCCAGCGGATATACCGAGACCGAGCAAGAGACCGAGAACGCCTGGACCGACCTCATAGCCAAGTTTCGCGGCTTGATCCTGTCTAGCTTTGATTTGCGTGTGACCCAATACGAGGACGATATCAAGGAGAAGGATGCTCAGAGGAGTCTGCCCGGCTGGAACTTTTGCACCTTTTTCATTCTTAAAGAGGGGCTTGCACGGGGCTTTGAAAGTGTTGGCTTGGTCGAGGATGCTCTTGTAGGGTATGACGAACTAAGCGTTGGGTTGGATATGGTCATTAAAGACCAAAGCTTGGGTACGTCTGGGTCGGCCCCAAATGCCCTGCTAGCACATACCGAAGATCTGAAGAAGCTTGTACTCAAGGCCAAGGCGGCAATGGTAGAGATGAGCTATGACGTGGATGAAGTCGCGGATTCAGAGCCATCGCAGTCGGCCGGTACACAATCAAGGGACTCGTATGACGATATACCCATTAGCGCCAACAAGAAACCTTACCGTGACCTCATTGTCGCCAACAATGTGTCTATATTCGACTTCCGCTGCTACATATTCGCGAGACAGATAGCACTCCTCCTCCGACTCGGGAATGCTTGGTCAACGAGGGAAGAGCTGCTCGCCAAATTGAAAGAGCAGCAAGAGTCAGTTCTGCACGGTGTAGCACCTAGAGCGCCACCGCCGAAGCACCAAGAGAATGAGCAAGAAGAATTGCCGATGCTTGCTGAAATATGTCGAAGGGCCCTCGACTTTATCCCCTCGGTTTCCCAAGTCATGCGCAACGATCTACTTAATGCCTTGTCAGATACACCCGAGGCTGCCGAAGAGGATAACGTAGGACCAGTCGATCCGCTTACTAGTGAGATAGTCGATAATCTAGTTGTATCGTTCGCCTTTTCCACAGCCCAGCAAATATTAGCCCAGACCTCGACCAAGTCACTACCTATACCGTCTTCTTCCCTCGGACCGCCAAGCGGACTAGAACCCAAAGCCGCGATACCCGAGCCGAAAACAATGATGCACCCGGCTAGAAGCTCATCGTTGTATATAAGGACTGGAGGGTCTGACGTGCCACGTCCGCTGCCGAGTCCGAATATTTTCCCAGGCGGGCGATCGCAGAGCATATCAGATCATGCGGGTGCGTCTTCGTCATTCTTGAAGATTGGACTGGAAGAACTCGCGGCTAGGAGAGCGGAGCTATATACCTTGTCCAGGAACATCTTGGAAGAGTCTGGTAAAAAGCGTGGATGGAGCAATGGCTGGGCCAATACTCCAGTTGTCAACCAGTCTACGGTGGTCAACATGGTAGATATTGACCTCGGAGATGAAGAGCTCACTCCCGCACCACAGGTTGCCGAACCGATCGTCTCAATGTCCGGCGTAGATAACAGGCTATTAAAGACTGCGCTAGATAATAGCGATGATTTCTACCGCCTATACGAGATTCTTACCGACAAGGCTCTTCGCCATTACACGGTTGCAAACCATACTCATTCCATCCAAAGCACTATGGCCGACCTCGCCGTACTCAAGTACCATCTCAAAGACCATGGCTCTGCTGCCTCTTATTTTTGGAGGACTACCCCTTTCTTTGGCGAGAGCGGATGGAGTCTCCTAGAGCTTTCAATGTTGATCATGTACTCTAAATGTCTCAAACAGCTCCAACGTAAAGAGGAGTACGTCAAGGTACTACTAAAGCTATTATCTAAGGCGGCGGCCGCCGAGAAGGATCGACGTCAGGTAAAGCCATCTCTCAACGCTGAGGCGCACGACTATCCCGAAAGTGAAGAAATAAAGGGGCTCCTGGACGACTTGCTCCTTGAGACGAAATCCATCCTGAACGAGATGCGAATCCCACTGTCAAACTTTCTTTTCTCTATTGAGATAGATGGCACACCGCAGTATGATGAGGGTCGGGACAGCCTGGCGCTTCGACTCAATCTCGACAGCCTGTTGGTGGATGATTTGACTATCGATGCAGCTAGTGTGCGCATTGCAAATACATCCTCCAGGCCTGTAAAAGAGCTGTGGCTCGAGCAAGAGGGGCCGATAACCATTCGACCAGGCAAGAGTAAGCTTAATCTGACAAGTAATGTACGTTGAGATATATAATTCGTTGCGAAGTAGTTACTACTAACCTTATGACACAGGCTTTGATACCGGGCTCATATGAGGTTGATAAAATCAACTTACGAGCTGGTAAATTGTGCCTGCATTTTGAGCGAGAGACCAGTTATGCTGTGGACCGGACGAGCACTTTACTTAAATCGCCACAAGTTTTCATTTACCACCGGGCCGATACTCTCGACGTTCGCCTCCACACATCGAAGTATATACAGCTAGATCGCAACAATAGCGTCGACATTGAACTGGACACGGGGTGGAATACTCTGAAGAAGGCCGAAATTCGAGTGAAAGCAGCCACGGGAGGCTTGCGCCTACTTAGTAGTGAGGCAAAATGTCTGGATTCCTCCTTCGATTTCTCTCGGCCACCGGAAGGCGGTGTGTTCTGTGTCAATTCGATTCCCGCCAGGACGAAAATGAAAATACGGCTCCCATATTCCTTGGAGCAGGACACCCCCAGTATTTCTCTTCGCATAGAAGTGTCGTATGAGACTGAGCACGGGAGCTACTTCTTCTCCAAGACCCCCGCGGTCCATACTAGCCTAGCCCTTGGTGTCAACGTTCAAGACGTCTTCAAGCACAATGCCCTTTTCTGTCGCTTCACCGTGTCAACAGCAAGCTCCAGCCCTCTACGCCTGTTGAATAGTGAGTTGTTAGGGTCTGATATGTTCGAATCTACTTTTGGTGTTCCGCCCAGCAATCATATCATGATTTTCCCTCGACAACCGGCGAGCCTGTTGTATAAGATCAAACGGAAGTCCGGTGTAAAAAACGGCCCGAAAATACGCAAGACGATGTATCTCAAGCTGCAGTACAGCGTTCTTCGCGATGAAATCGAGGCATTGATTGAAGGTTCTCTTGTCGAAGCACTCCAAGGCACCGCCCTGTACCCCTTTTCTCGCTTACTTTTATCGTCGGTGTTACCACTAGTGCGAAGTAATCTCACTGGAATTGAGCTCGAGCGCGCTGCGCTCCAAGGTTATATTCAAACGTCCTTCCTCGCTCTTGTCGAAAGTCCAAGGATATTCCATGGCCTCGGCAAAGACGGTGCAGGCGTAGACCTAGGCAAATCCCTAGCGTTATTCCTCCGAACCTGGCAAACGGAGAATCCAACGCTCGCATTCCCAAACCCGAAAGTAGCAGAGCCGTCATCAATCATAATCCCCGTCGACATCCCTTCCGTAACCATAGTTCACACAGCAGATATTCAACTCCAGCCCACGCCAGCGACAGCGACGTTAGCGTCTCCTGCTCCCCCAATCGTGTGCACCCACCAGCTTCTCCCCGCAACACTACATCTAAAATGGACACGAATGTGGGACACATTCACGCCACCCTCCTCGCAAGCAGACCTAGAATTCAGTTATGAGCTCTCTGCGCCGACAGACACGTGGCTCCTGGGCGGGCGGCGTAAAGGCCACTTCGTGATACCCGCGCCAGACGGCGACGACGAGAGCCAGCGCAGCAGCTCGGTGGATACCGAGGCCGAAATCCCCGTCTTGCTGATCCCGCTGCGTGAGGGCTGGCTGCCGTATCCAAGCGTGGAGATCCGCGAGGTACGGTCGGACTCTACATCTATTTCTAGCGTACCTGGAAACGTAATGGGTAATGCGGCTGGGGAGGGACCTCAAACGCAGCATGAGACGGACATGAGGAATATCGGGGAGACGGTGCGCGTCCTCGCAGATAATAGTCGTGTTACGCTTAGCCTAGATGCTAGTGGTGCTGGGGGTGGTCCACTCGTGCTTGATGCACAGAAGGGCAATGTTGTAGGGCGGATATTGGTTGCTTGATAAGAAGGCTCTAGCTGCTTCGTAAATTAATGAAATCTAATAGTCGATATGCCCTTGTTTTTCCACGCAACAAGTCTATGGTGCTGAAGGTAAACTGTGTCAAGTAGTCACTTTCTGTACTGTACATGACAAGAAGTACGAAGGGACACTAGCACCCTGTTCATGTATATAATGAGCTCTTCGCAGCTTACTCGCGATGTAGTCAAACTGAATGTAACGCTTATATACCTATCATTTCAGTATATGGCTCAAGTGAAACATTGGGTTTGAGGTTATACTTAAAGGATTAATTTGGCTATAGGTTTCCTGCGCAAGGTATAGATATGGCAAAAAACTGTTAAAATTACAAAGGCTAGTAAAAACCTGTGGTTAAGTACTCTGTCTTACATATATCTACTACAGGGAGGCGAAAAGATGAAGCCTTGTATGAAGTCCTATACTCACAGGGCTGTGCTCAAGATATTCACGACTTAGTTTCAAGGATGTGTGAGTTCCGTACGAGTTCTTCGAGCGTCTTGAATCCTAGTGGATGAGTACACGCGTATGATCTAGCTTACCAAGTAGATGGGTACAGGTGGTTAACCGATTCGCTAAGTAGCTTATTAATACAAAATTTCCAGGCATTAACGAATACATCCTCCACCGTCCGATCCGGCTGAGAAACCGTGCGGCTAATGCTCATTGGCCACCCCGTCCAAGTTAGCAGGATAAACGAAGCTAATGGCATCACACGTCGATCGCTTGCCATAGCCTCCTGATGAGGAAAGTAAATGAACCAACAGGACTGGACATGATCTTCTAATATCGTGATAGAATCTCTTACTTCTACGAGAGGTCAATGGCCAACTTGGAGCAAACATTGGTGGAATACGGGAACGAACCCAAGTCAATCGGCGATACCAAAACGCTGACTGCCAGTACGGAAAGAACCAATATCCAAGACGCCGTGGTGCAAAGTAGTTGTGGCAAGGCTAAGGCGTGATGAGAATATGATGGCAGATGTTGGCTCAAGTCAGAATAAGGCGGAGAGCGCCTCCTTTAAAGCCCCGTCTCCTTGATATACAAATCGAAAGTCTAGAAACATACATCGCCGACCTTGTCTTAGAAGTGTGTCTATAAACTACACTTAACTTGGTCGTAGTAAATAAAAGGAATTTGGTCTTTCTCATAGAGATCAGTGAAGGAAATAGATAATCGTGCCCGGAGCCAGGGCCACCTACCGTAAGGAGTAATCCGGGGAGGAGGCGGGGATGTTTGAATGTTGCTAATGACTTTGCACTAGGTTTTGCACGGCTTGAAGTAGGCGTTATTCATGTCAAAGATAGTACATGATATTCCCGTTGGTTATATAGAAGTCTAAGTCCCTTCGGCTATTCTAAGGGGTGTAAGACTTGTATATATAGATAGATTAGTCATCTAGCATGTAGATCGTAAGTCTCCCAGCCTCCTGGCTTCAACAGTTCAAGCGTTGTCGCTGTAACTCTATTAAACAGAAGCTTAAACTAAATTGGGCTTTGTCGCTCTAGAATGCTTCAATCCTCTTAGATATTTGACATCAAGTAAGCCTAAGTTCATATAACCACCTAAGCCTACCTGAACTAGCAGGCTTTATGCCACCTAGTTTGAAAGTAGCACCACTCATCTCATTTTCAGTATGCTATCTAGACTAGGTTAGCATTATATACACCACATTGTGATCAGCGATGAAGATACGAGCCGACCTAAACCAATTACTGTACTAAGTATAGTTAAATGCCAAACCGCCTGTTGGTGTTGCTGTGTTACACTTATTGAGACTAGCGTCTGCGATTCTCGGTCTGTAATACCAATTTATCTCAGAAATTCTCGGACTCCAAGGCTCAGCTATTCAGCTATTCAGCCCTTGCCTCAGTACGAGACATTGGAGGAATGAGGAAGCATTAGCCAAATTCGGGGTAGTTGCTGACCAGACATATATACGTAGCAATTCCACCTTAGTTCCTTCGAAGGGTCAAGACCTTTGGCATCTTAGAAGATTATTCTTAATTCGAGTCTATTCTCACAAGCCCTACATCTAGCCTTGTTATAACAACCATGTGAGGGGGTCCAAAACACATGACCTTTCACAGCTCGACTTTGTAGAGCTGGTCGATGACGTTATGAAACTCGTCACTGCGAACAGCGCGATCGTGTCCCGCGGCTTTATAAAGACCATCGTAGCTGCTTCAAAGACACTTCGTCAGGATTGAGAGGTTATCCCGACAAATTACAGAAGAGCCTCTTATACTAAATAGGCCTTGGATTAATTCTTTAAGATCCCAAAATACAATTTAAGACTTATGTGATTTAAACATAAGAGTTAAATAATTACCTTATTACCTGTAATACTATAATTTTATAAAAAGTATTAACTTATTAAGAAATTTATAACAGCAAATCCCACACTTAGCATTAGCCAACATAAAATCAAAAAAAGTCTGCTCCATAAAGTCTGCCCAACAATAATAGCAAAAAGAGTACCAAGGGATAAGTAAAAGAGAGGAATAATGAAAATCCAAAAAGCCGCATTAAAGAATCCAGCAATAAAAAACGCTAGTGTGCTTGCCACCCACCCACACAAGCATATAAACCATATCTGCTCCTTAGCAAACCACTGTCGAAATGTCTCTATTTGAACTGGTGCATTAAATGACATAGAGCCACCGTCTAGTAGCGTGGTTATCGTAGTTTTCAATCGTTGATCCGTTGTTGTGGACACTTTGAAATTACTGTCTGTTAGTTGTTCGTCAATACTCCCGACAAGAATTCCCAAGGCTTGGTAGCCTTTGGGGGCCTTGGTGTCTTTCGCAAGCGGATGCCGCGTGTGGCGTGAGAGCAACAAGGCAAGACAGCCAATGGCCCAAAGAGCGACAAATATAACCAGCAAGAATGTCTGGAGGAATGAAACACCCCACTGATACCTCTACCAACATAACTATGTCAGGTTGTTCTTCTCATACTACTGGGATTTAGACTGGACTCACGTCTTTAACCGGTACACAGATGCCTCGCTGCTCAATGTCATCCTTTAGGTATGTCTCATTGGAGTATTCCCAAGACAAGCCTATGCTATAATCTTGGTGATTGAAATTGGATATTGGTACCAGATTGTTATCATATGTGCGAATAAACCCTTCATTAAGTGGAACGTAGCCGGTTGCACTGCCAACTAATGTTGGCAAGGCCAAAGAAAAAAGCATGCTGTAAATTAGAAAAGTACTAGCCACCTTTGACGCAAGAGCTTTAAACTTGATAAAGTCGCGAAGTAAGCTCGTCGTAGAGGAAATGGATGGTCCGCTGTCAACGAACAAGACGCGATACGTGGCGAATGTGATGGGCTGAATAGTCATAGACATCGCCACATAGTCAGCGAACACTTTCCACGTCATGAAAGACAAAGTCGCTTGTCCGCCGCGCCCTACTATCTGTGAAGCAAACATTAGGTCCTCTGACATGACCCTACCAACAAACCAAGCGGTGTAGAAAAAAGTAGGCTAGGGTCTTACTAGGTCCCAGGTGGTATCAACAACCTTTGCTTGCGTGAATGTGAGGTTCTCGGTAGCAATATTGACCTGGAAAAAATCCGAGATCGCCCAATAATTTCTTTGGAACCCAAGCTGGAAGGATCCGCCAACACTACAATAGTTGACATAGTTATCATTTAATCTAGCGATGACAATCTCGACTGTGGCAAGAAATAGTGCAGATAGGAGCCATAGTCTGAGACTAACAGGGCTCTCTTGAATGTCTGCTTTTGCTTGGTGATAAAATTGAAAATAGCGCTTGGCGACAAGCAGAGTCGCTGTCTTGGAATGAGATGAGTTTGTGTCCTCTTCCTCTTCCTCCAGGTGATGTTCCATGCTCAACGAGTCTAGAGATAATGTCGACATGTTTATTCGCCCTTGATTTGTGAACATTGTGGGGATGGCTTTGCGTGAACGGTATAGGTGTAGAGAGACGAAGAGGACAGAGAATATTAGGAGGGCACCATATGAGGTTTTGGGCAATTATATGAAGATGACTGCATATTTAAGGCTATTAATATCTACGATCAGTATTGTCTGCTCCGCCATAGATGAGGCTGGCTGACAGACATGCGGGGTAGTTTTTTTTGTTGGCTAACAAGTGACGTAACTATGGTGTACGAATTGTACAGCCACATATAATGCCGATAGTGCCAAGTCGGCTAGCGTGGCGTACGCTTGGTGTATTGGTGTGTAGAGTGAAGGTTATATATATAATATCATTACTATTGTCTTTGCTCAGTCGTCAATTGAGTAAATGCATCGCCTGTCTTTCTCTTTGTTATACCTTATGAATAGAATCGCAGTAACCTTTTCGAGCCATTCGGTCGAGCGCTAGCTGCTAGGCATCTGTGGATTCGGCATACATGTTATACTGTACGGAATGGGATTATAGACACGCACGTTGGTTTTCCAATGCTATTAATAGTATGTTCCTTTGTGTTATATTCTATGTAGTTCCTTTGTTTAGATCGTCTCCTAATAGGTTCCCATAATTATTAATTAATTATTAATAATATTAAATAATTATGTAAATATTATTATATAATAAGTAAAAGCGTAACTAACTTTAAAAAAAACATATATAATATATTTAATAAAAAAAGTAATTTAATATTAATTAATTTAAGTATTTTTAAAAATTTAATTAATAATAAAGTTAATAAATAAATGGTTTATTATAACGTTTAACATTATAATTAAAAAAATATACGATATATTAAATATATTGATTTATAAACTTATTAAGGTTAATTTAAAACATATAAGCTATTATTTGTTTAAGTGTAAAGGTTAATAGCAAGGCTGTAATTTCCTTAATATGCTCACTCGCAAGGAAGTATGCATACCAGGACTTGAATTTTACATTGAGAAAAGCGCAACACATGCAATCGTAAGAGAAAGATTAGGGGAAAGCATCGAGAGCTTTGTTGAGCCCACGCGGTGTTTTAGCCGAAGGCTTTTCTTCCGTAAGGCAAAGACGGAGTGCTTCCACGATCGCACTAACACTGTTGTCTGGATTTTGGACGAATAAACTACAAGTCTGATCTCCATCCGCCATAGTTGTCCTTGCAGCGAGGTAGAATTGCGCAAAGAGCACAGGGAGGGCAGACTGTTGCGCAAATTTAGCGAAGGGGTTGAGATAACTAGGAGACAATCAATTCGACTCCTTGGCTAGTGTGGCAATGTGTCTTGACAAATCGCCAGCTGCAAGAGTTGGTCACACCTGCTAAGTTAGATTGCATGCATGGTGCAACACACTGCTGGGGACTTGGCGCCAACCACAGGATACCTTTTACAGTTTAAGAAAGTCCTAGCTGGAACATTGGGGTTGCAGGAGGTGTAGCGGACTGAACATAGATGCCGCAAATGCTAAACCATGTGTTACTTCTCTTGGACCATAATGAGTTACTGTCCGAAAAAGGAAATCCAATCCGTTACAAGGTAGATTATTAGCCGTCATGGATGAGTTGTTCGGTCAGTACAACCATTTCTTGTCTGACTACATGATTATCCCAGTCATATTCAGACGGGATCTGTGCTCCTTCTGTTTCGGCCATGGCCTTTTCCATATTATCCATGCCAGATGTGCCGATCAGAATATGTAATCACGCCCTTATAAATTATAATAAGCTCTTTAGTGTTAAACATCACGAATCTATGCAACGCGAGCTTTTCCTTGTTAAATGAGAGCACGTCGCCTTAGAAAAATCGGTACCCATGGGAGAGCTTTCAGAATTCTAAGTCTGGATCTTCGTCTTGGCGTTGCATCTCACCAGGACTATTGCATGTTCTTGATTCAGGAACTGCAGAATATGACCACTCTGACCCTACCACCTGCCGACAATGCGCAAACCCGACATCCTTGTTGCCCAGCGCGCAGACTACCCTTGTGCTCTTGCGCAAAACTGTCTGGCTGGATAGCTGATAGAGAGATGCATTGTGTCAAATATAAGGGATAATACCATATTGGGTTAGATCACCAGCGATAAGGGGGTGTACCCTTAAACACCCTTTTAAGTTAGTCATATCTAAGTTTTATACCAAATATGCAGTTATAATTACATATAATATATAATAATAATATAAATAAATATAATGTGTTTCACCACTATGTAATAAATACCACTATATAATAAGACTTTTAAAACTTATTTTTATTATATATTAAAAAAATAACTATAATACAACTAAATTAATTTAAATTAATTAAAATCTTTTTTATTAAATGTTTTTACTTTTATTATATATATTTATATATTATAACTAATATTGCTATATATGCTATAATAGCGCGTACGCTTAGTTGCTTTTACTTAATAACCATTACTTTTATTATTTTTTTAATTTATTAAACCACCACCTTTTTTAAAAACCTAAAGATTTATTTCTTTAATTAAAATAAATACTTTTTTAGCTTATAATTGCTTATTTTTTATTTTATAGCGTTTACTAAATATATAGTTAGCTTTTTTAAGTTTAATAATTTTATTTAAAATTAAAATTTACTTATATATTAATAAATATATAGCTTTAAATAAAAAAGCTATAATATTAAAAATTTTAATTAAAAAGCTATTTTAATATTTTTAAATATAATTTTTTAAGTAAATTATTTATATAATAGCTTTTTTAATATTAATAAGCGTTATTAAAAATATAATAATAAAAAGTAATTTAAAAGGTAGTAATAATATAAAAATAATAGCATTTAAATTAAATAAAATAAAGTTAATAGCTTTAAACTTAAATATAATATTTTTAAGCGTTATTATTTAAATATAAGCTTTAAAAAACATAAATAAAAAGTTTTCTTTTAAAATATAAGTTATATTAGTTTATATAATATCGCTGATTTTAATATTATATGCTTTTTTTAATAAGTTAAAATATAAAACATTTAAAAATTAAAGCTTATAAAAAAAGTGCGCAGGTATTATTTTAATAAAAATATTGTTTTTTTAGTAATAATTCTTAAATATTTTTAAATAGTAGCTTTTATAATTATTAAAAATAAAAAAGTGTTTTATATTTATTAAATATAAGCAAATATATATATTAAAATATTTAATTTATTTTAAACTAAATTTATTATTAATTTAATTATTATTTAACATTATAATTTATTAATTAAGTAATAAAAAGCTATTATAATATTAAAAAGCAAAGTAGGTTTTTTTTTCTAAAATAATAAAAAGTAATACTATTTAACCTTAAAAATTAATTATATAAATAGCTATAAATTAATTTTAATTGCTTTGCTAAGCTTACTTAAGCTTATTTTATTTTTTTATATTTGTTATAACTATATTAGTTATAATTATGCTTATTATAAACCTTATTTTATTAAAATTATATATATTTTTTTTTATAATACTTTTATACTTAATAATTTCTTTTATATATTTATAATATATATTATATTTAGTAAAATCTTTATAAAAAACTTAGCTATAATTAATTTAATAGTTTAAACGTGTTTTAAAAGCTAATATATAGTTTATAAAGCGTATAATTTAATTAATATTAATAAAGCTACTTTTTTACTTTACTAATAATTAATTAGCTATATTTTAAATATAATAAACTTAAAAAAAAAACGCTTGTAAATTTAAATTAATAATAAAAAAAACAATTAATTGCTTTTTAGTTTTAATAAGTTTATTTAATTTACTTTTACGCTTAAGTATAACATTAGTAATTTAGCAGTAAAAAGTTTTATTAAAGATATAATATATTTTTATAAGCTTATAAATATTAAAAAAAAGATCTTGTTTAAAAGCGCAAGTAATAGTTTATAGTCTAGTTTTTTTTAATGCGTTATTTATTTTTATAGGTAAAGAAATTAAAGTTTTAAAAATAAAAGGTTAGAAAGTTTTAAAAGTCTTGTTATATAGTGATATTTATTACATAGTGATAAAACATGTTATTAATTAAACCACTTTATATAATATTGCTTATATTTAATAATTAAAAATCTTATTATATATTATACTTATTAAATTAAAAAGGTTATAACTTAATTAAGTAATTATTATATTAAAATTAATTAATTAATAACAAGAAATATTTTTAGCGAAGTTAATAAACTTTAAATTTTAAAACAAAAAATTTTAAAGTAAAATAGTTAGCTTAAATATATAAATATATATTATTTTAAAAGAAAATAAATAAATTCTTTACCTTTAATAATTTATTATATTAAAAATTAATAATTATTTAAAAGCTATAAATATTTTAAATTAATTAACTTAATTATTAATAATATTAAATAATAACTTAATTAATTTATTAAAAGCTTTATAAATAATATTTAAAATAACTTTAATAAAATAATTTGCTTTTAATATTAACTTAAATAACTATAACTAATACTTAAATATAAAAATTTTAAAAAATAATTAAAATAATAAACTAAATTATAAACTAAATATTAAAAATAGGTTTAAAAAATTATAAAAATATTATACTTAAATTAATAAATATTTTAAATATATAATATAAAAAACTTAATATTATTAGCTTATATTTTAAAAAAATACTTAAATATTAACTTAAACTTAATTATTTAAATTTTATAAATAATATTATAAAATAACTACTTAAAAATTTAAAGTTTTAAATAAAAAAAAAAAAAAAAAGCTTGTTATAATAATTAAATATAAAGTAATAAATGTAATAAAACCTAGTAATATTATAACTAACTTAAAAAAAATATTAAAAAATATTTATTTAAATTAAATAATATTTTTATATTAAATTTAAAAGCAAAAAATAAAAAAAAGTATATTAAATTATTTTAAAGTTATAATAAATTTAAAAAAAAAAGTAAATATATACTTTTTATTTTATAAAGCTAAAAATATTAAAAAAAAAACATATAAAAAATTCTTTTATATATTTAAAAAAACTAATTAAATAAAAGTGTTAGTATAGCTATATACGTACGTATAGGTTTATTTAAGGCTAACAAAGTGTTTTATTCACTATGTTTAATTGCTTATTAAAAGGAAGGAAAAAGTGAGGGAATTAAAAAGGTGAGAAGTGTGAGATATACCCTCGTATAAAGGGTCTTTTACTAGCGTAGCCCTAGCCCTTGCGGCTAAAGGTGGTTAAGTAAGTGGCTAAAGGTAACGCGCGGTTACTTTTACCTTTTAGTTAAACGCGTATAATTAACTAGTAATATATTAATTTAACACTAAATACTTTTTTTTTTACTAAGTTAATTATATATATATAAGTAAAAATAATTAAACTTTTATATAATAAATTATATATATTTAGTTTAACTTATTCCTTTTTATTTATATAATTTTTAGCTATATAGTTTTTAGCTATAAGGCTTTTAGTTATATAGCTTTTGTTTATATTAGCTTTGTTTTAAATATATGTTTAGGTTATATTTAGTTGTACGCAATATAACTTTTAATATTTTTTTTGCTATTTTTATTTCTTTAAATACTTTTTTTTTTTACTATATAACTTTAAGCTAAAGCTTAATTATATAAAAGCTTTTAAAGTAAAATTTTAAAAGTGTAATAGGTACGGTTATAAGTTATATAAAGCTTAATTTAGCTTTATGTTTAAAGTTTAGCTTAATTTTATACGAAATTATATTGTTAAAAATATAAGCTTTAATGGTTTAAAGTTTAATTAATTTAATAAAACCGGGTTTATTTATATAAATATTAAAGTAAAAAAAAAAAGGTGTAACGTTTATATAGCAAGTGAAAAAAAAGCTATATAAGTAGTAAAAAGTGATAATGTTTATATAGCCGAAAAGGCTATATAAGTAGTAAAAAATAGTGCTTATATAGCAGGTGATGCTATATAAGCAGTTAAAAAGGATGCTTATATAGCGGGTAAAGCTATACAGGTAATAAGAGATACTTTTATAATAAAAGCAAAGGGGTTTATTAATATATAGCATATAAAAGGCTTTAGCTTTTAGGGCTTTATTTTATAAAAAGGTTTAAGTATAACCTTTTATTACTAGATTTATATAAGGTTATATAACTATGTTAATTTTTTATATAAGTATATACTTTTGCGTATAAAGTAGTAAAGTAATTTTTAATGTAATATATAATATGTTTTTAAAAAATGCGACTTAATTTAGCTTATATATATATTTATATATATTACTTAAATTATATTAATATTTTAGCTTTTTTTTAACTTATAAGTTTAATACGCTATATATATATTAAAATTGTTTAAAGTTACGCAATTAAGATTTAACCTCTTAACATCGTATGCCTTAATATTTATATACGTTTATATAAACTAAACATTTAGGTTAAGTATTTCTGCTGCCTTTTTAATGGTGTAGTTGTATGCTATTGTTGCAAAGGGGGGGGGGGGTGTAAAGGGGTCTTTACCTGGTTGTTGTACGGCAGAGAGGGTCAAAGGTGTATATTGGCTATCGTATAATAAAGCACAATAAGAATCTTAGGGAACAAAACAAAGGTGAGTGTCTCTTGCCATAGGTTGCTAGGGGGAGGGCACTCTGTTAACCTCTGTCATCATCCTTGCCAATTTGTGTTCGCTTGGCTATTGTATAATAAAGCACAATAACTGCCGTAAACACTAATTAGTGTTGGTATGGCTACGTACGTATGTACAGGTTTGTTTAAGGCTAATAAAGTGTTCTATTTACTATGTCTAATTGCCTTATCTACAAAAGGAAAAAAAGTGTGAGGGAATTAAAGGGGTGGAAAGTGTAAGATATACCCTCGTATAAAAGGTCTCTTACTAGCGTAGCCTTAGCCTTTACAGCTAGGGGTAGCTAAGTAAGTGGCTAAAGGTAACACGCGGTCACCTTTACCTTTTAGTTAAACGCATATAATTAACTAGCAATATATTAATTTAATACTAAATATTTTTTTTTTTTGCTAAGTTAATTATATATATATAAGTAAAGATAATTAAACCTTTATATAATAAACTATATATATTTAATTTAACTTGCTTTTTTTGCTTATATAATTTTTAGTTATATGGTTTTTAACTACAAGGCTTTTAATTATATAGCTTTTGTTTATATTAGCCTCGTTTTAAACATACGTTTAAGTTATACCTAACTATATATAATATAACTTTTAATATTTTTTTCGCTGTTTTTATTCCTTTAAATACTTTTTTTTTTTGCTATATAACTTTAAATTAAAGCTTAGTTATATAAAGGCTTTTAAAATAAAATTTTAAAAGTATAATAAGTATAGTTATAAATTATATAAGGCCTAATTTAGCTTTACGTTTAAAGCTTGGCTTAATTTTATACGAGATTATTGCTAAAGATATAAGCTTTAATAGTTTAAAGTTTAACCGGTTTAATAAAACCGGGTTTATTTATATAAATATTAAAGTAGAAAAAGAAAAATATAACGTTTATATAGCAAGTGAAAAAAGGACTATATAAGCAGTAAAAAATAGTAATGTTTATATAATAAGTGATGTTATATAAGTAATTAAAAGGGATGCTTATATAGTAAGTAAAAAGGAAGCCGTATAAGTAATAAAAGGTAATGCTTATATAGCAAGCAAAAAGGGAGCTATATAAGCAATAAAAGGTGCCTTTATAATAAAAGCAAAAGGGTTTATTAGCATATAGCGTATAAAAAGCTTTAGCTTTTAAAGCTTCACTTTATAAAAGGGTTTAAATATAACCTTTTATTACTAAATTTATATAAGGTTATATAACTATGTTAATTTTTTATATAGGTATATACTTTTGCGCGCAAGGTAATAAAGTAACTTTTAATGTAATATATAATATGTTTTTAAAAAATATAACTTAGTTTAACTTATATATATATTTATATATATTACTTAAATTATATTAATATTTTAGCTTTTTTTTAACTTATAAGTTTAATATATTATATATATATTAAAGTTGTTTAAAGTTATATAATTAAAATCTAGCTTTTTAATGTTATATGCTTTAATATTTATATATGTTTATATAAACTAAACATTTAGGTTAAGTATTTCTGCTACTTTTTTAATGGTGTAGTTATATGCTATTGTTTGCAAAAGGGGGGGGGTTAAAAGGTCTCTGCTTGGTTATTGTACGGTAGAGAGGGTTGGGGTAAAAGGGGTCTCTGCCTGGCTGTTGTGCGGTAGAGAGGGTTAAAGGGTGTATATGCCGTTTGGCTTTCGTATGGCAATATGGTTAGGGGGGGGGGTGCGAGATAGCTTCGTTATTACTTTTTTTTTTGTATGGTAATTACTTATACGAAAAAGAAAGCAATTTTTTATTTCTTTTTGTTAATTTTAAAGATAAAGGTTTTTTAATATAAAAACCTAGTTTATATTATAAGTGCTTTTACTAATAAAAAAAAAGGGTTTTTACCTAGTTGTTATATGGTAAAAAAGGTTAAAAAAAGGCGTATATTGCTGTTTAACTTTTGTATAGTAATATAGTTAAAAGTATAAAAAGCTTGCTATTTTTTTCTTTTATACGGTGATTAATTATATAAAAAAGAAATAGATTTTTTTTTTTTTTATATTATGTAAATGTTTTTTGCTTTAGGTTGCTAAAAGGAGTACATTTATATAATAAAAATCTTAAAGAACAAAATAAAAGTAAGTGTTTTTTGCTTTAGGTTGCTAAAAAAAAGGCACTTTATTAACCTTTGTTATTATCCTTGCTAATTTATGTTCGCTTAGCTATTATATAAGTATAATAACTGCTATAAACACTAATTAGTATTAGTATAGCTATATATATACGTATAAGTTTATTTAAAGCTAATAAAGTGTTTTATTCACTATATCTAATTGCTTTATTTATAAAAAGAAGAAAAGTATAAGGAAATTAAAGGGGTAAAAAGTGTAAGATATACCTTTGTATAAAAGGTCCCTTACTAGCGTAGCCTTAGCCCTTACGGCTAAAGGTGGCTAAGTAAGTGGCTAAAGGTAACGCGCGGTCACCTTTACCCCTTAGCTAAACGCATACAATTAACTAGCAATATATTAATCTAATAAAAAGATTTAATAAAAGTAAATAAATTAAAACTATTATTAATTAATAAAAATAAAAGATTTTTTTAAAAAAAATATATATAAAAAAAAATAAAAAAATAATTAAAAAAGTACTACTAAGTAATATTAAACTAATATTATAAAATTAATTATAAATTATAAGTTTTATTTATAAATATATTTATTAAAAAAATATTAATATATATTTTTAAAACTAGCTTTTAAAAACTTTACTGTTAATAAAATAATTTAAAGTTTTATTTAAAAGCAAATAAAAAAAAATATTAAACTAGTAAAAAAAATCAAATAGCTTTAAATTAAAAAACCTAAAAAAAAAAAACTAAATTATAATAATTAATTATAAAAAAAAATAATATAAATTACTTTTATAATAAAAAATAAGCTAATAAGCTTAATTATTTATTAATTAAAAAATTTAGCTATTTTTTATTAAAAATAGTCGCTTATATATATAAATAACAATAGTTATATTTAACCGGTATATTAAATTTAAACATAATAGCTAGCGTTGTTTATTAGCCTAGCGGTATAAGTGCTAATCACACCTCTTTATTTTTTAAAACACACGCAACGCTAAAACTACCGGTTCGAGCCCTAAACTCACCGGAGTTAATTAGCCGCGCCTTTAAATAAAAGCCCTTATATATATTGTAAGAGCGTATATAGCGTAAAAAGAGTGTTAAAAACAGTCGCTTATATACGCAGGTAATAACGGTTATGTTTAACCGGTGCATTAAATTTAAACATATTTAATTTAAAAATTATATTATATATTTTTAATAAAATTAACAAGTTTTTAAACGTTTAACTTTTTAATTTAAATAATATAATATATATAAAAAATAGTATTATATTAATGTGTTTTACCATTATATAATAAATACCACTAGATAACAAAACTTTTTAACTTTTTAACCTTTTATTTTTAAAACTTTAATTTTTTCACTTATAATAATAAATAACACGTTAAAAAAAACCAAACTATAAACTATTGCTTACGCCTTTAAATAAAACCTTTCTTTTAATATTTATAAGCTTATAAAAATATACTACGTTTTTAATAAAACCTTTTGTTATTAAATCGCTAGTGTTACGCTTAAGCATAAAAACAAAAATATATTAAACAAACTTATTAAAACTAAAAAGCAATTAATTGTTTTTTTTATTATTAACTTAAATTTATAAGCGTTTTTTTTTTAAGTTTATTATATTTAAAATATAACTAACTAATTATTAGCAAAGCAAAAAAACAGCTTTATTAACATTAATTAAATTATATACTTTATAAATTATATATTAGCTTTTAAAATATATTTAAACCGTTAAATTAATTATAGCTAAGTTTTTTATAAAAGTCCTACTAAATATAACATATATTATAAATATATAAAAAAAACTATTAAGTATAAAAATATTATAAAAGAAAATATATATAATTTTAATAAAATAAAGTTTATAATAAGTATAATTATAATTAATATAGTTATATTAAGTATAAAAAAGCAAAATAAGCTTAAATAAGCTTAGTAAAGCAATTAAAATTAATTTATAGCTATTTATATAATTAATCTTTAAGGTTAAATAGTGCTACTTTTTATTATTTAAAAAAAAAAAACCTATTTTATCTCTTAGTATTATAACAGCTTTTTACTACCTAATTAATAAATTATAATTTTAAATAATAATTAGGTTAATAATAAAGTTAGTTTAAAATAAATTAAATACTTTAATATATATATTTATTTATATTTAACAAATATAAAATACTTTTTTATTTTTAATAATTATAAAAGTTATTATTTAAAAATATTTAAAAATTATTACTAAAAAAACAATATTTTTACTAAAATAATACCTACATACTTTTTTATAAGCTTTAACCTTTAAATATTTTATATTTTAACTTATTAAAAAAAACATATAGTATTAAAATCAGTAATATTATATAAACTAATATAACTTATATTTTAAAAAAAGATTTTTTACTTGCGTTTTTTAAAGCTTATATTTAAACAATAACACTTAAAAATATTATATTTAAGTTTAAAGCCATTAGCTTTATTTTATTTAACTTAAATACTATTATTTTAAAGCTTAAAAATAAGCTAATTACTTTTATATTATTATTACCTTTTAAACTACTTTTTATTATTATATTTTTAATAATATTTACTAATATTAAAAAAGCTATTATATAAACAATTTATTTAAAAAATTATATTTAAAAATATTAAAATAACTTTTTAACTAAAGTTTTTAATACTATAGCCTTTTTATTTAAAGCTATATACTTATTAATATATAAGCAAACTTTAATTTTAAATAAAATTATTAAGCTTAAAAAAGCTAACTATATATTTAATAAACACTATAAAATAAAAAATAAGCAATTATAAGCTAAAAAAGTACTTATTTTAACTAAAGAAATAAATTTTTAAGTCTTTAAAAAAAGTAGTGGTTTAATAAATCAAAAAAATAGTAAAAGTAGTAGTTATTAAGTAAAAGCAGTTAAGCGTGCGCGCTATTATAGCATATATAGCAATACTAATTATAATACGTAAACATATATAATAAAAGTAAAAATATCTAATAAAAAAGATTTTAATTAATTTGAATTAATTTAGTTATATTATAGTTATTTTTTTAATATATAATAAAAATAAGTTTTAAAAGTCTTGTTATATAGTGGTATTTATTACATGGTGGTAAAACATGTTAATTAAAAGATTTAAAGAAATAAATATTAAAGTTTAAAACTTTAAAAACCTAAAAATATAACATGTTTTACCACTATATAATAAATACCACCATATAATAATACTTTTTAACTTTTTAACCTTTTATTTTTAAAACTTTAATTTTTTTACTTATAAAAATAAACAACGCATTAAAAAAAACTAAATTATAAACTATTGCTTGCGCTTTTAAACAAAACCTTTTTATTAATATTTATAAGCTTATAAAAAGATACTATGTTTTTAATAAGACTTTTTGCTACTAAATCGCTAATATTATACTTAAGTATAAAAATAAAAATATATGAAATAAATTTATTAAAACTAAAAAGCAATTAATTTTTTTTTTATTATTAATTTAAATTTATAAGCGTTTTTTTTTTAAGTTTATTATATTTAAAATATAGCTAACTAATTATTAATAAAGTAAAAAAGTAGCTTTATTAATATTAATTAAATTATATGCTTTATAAACTATATATTATTTTTTAAAATATATTTAAACTATTAAATTAATTATAACTAAATTCTTTATAAAGATTTTACTAAATATAATATATATTATAAATATATAAAAAAAACTATTAAGCGTAAAAATATTATAAAAAAATATATATATAATTTTAATAAAATAAAGTTTATAATAAGTATAATTATAATTAATATAATTATAATAAATATAAAAAAGCAAAATAAACTTAAATAAGCTTAATAAAATAATTAAAATTAATTTATAGCTATTTATATAATTAATTTTTAAAGTTAAATAATATTACTTTTTATTATTTTTAAAAAAAAAACTTATTTTGTTTTTTAATATTATAATAGCTTTTTATTACTTAATTAATAAATTATAATCTTAAATAACAACTAAATTAATAATAAACTTAATTTAAAATAAATTAAATACTTTAATATATATATTTGCTTATATTTAATAAATATAAAATACTTTTTTATTTTTAATAATTATAAAAGCTATTATTTAAAAATATTTAAAAATTATTATTAAAAAAATAATATTTTTATTAAAATAATACCTATATATTTTTTTTATACGTTTTAATTTTTAAATGTTTTATATTTTAGCTTATTAAAAAAAGTATATAATATTAAAATAAATAATATTATATTAACTAATATAATTTATATTTTAAAAAAAAACTTTTTACTTATGTTTTTTAAAGCTTATATTTAAACAATAATATTTAAAAATATTATATTTAAGTTTAAAACTACTAGCTTTATTTTATTTCATTTAAATATTATTATTTTAAACTTTAAAAATAAGCTTATTACTTTTATATTATTATTACTTTTTAAACTATTTTTTATTATTATATTTTTAATAATATTTACTAATATTAAAAAAGCTATTATATAAATAATTTACTTAAAAAACTATATTTAAAAATATTAAAATAATATTTTAACTAAAATTTTTAGTACTATAACTTTTTTATTTAAAGCTATATATTTATTAATATATAAATAAATTTTAATTTTAAATAAAATTATTAAGCTTAAAAAAACTAACTATATATTTAATAAACGCTATAAAATAAAAAATAAACCATTATAAGCTAAAAAAATACATATTTTAACTAAAAAACTAAATCTTTAAGTTTTTTAAAAAAGTAATAATTTAATAAATTAAAAAAATAATAAAAGTAATAATTATTAGGTAAAAGTGATTAAGTGTGCGCGCTATTATAATATATATAACAACACTAATTATAATATATAAATATATATAATAAAAATAAAAACATTTAATAAAAAAGATGTTAATTAATTTAAATTAATTTAGTTATATTATAGTTGTTTTTTTAATATATAATAAAAATAAGTTTTAAAAGTTTTATTATATAATAATATTTATTATATAGTGGTAAAACACGTTATAAGTTATATAAAATAATATATTATTTAATTATAGCTATAAACTTTATATTTTTTTAAGTGTTTAACTAATTAAAATACTAATAAAATAATAAACTACTTATTAATTACTTTAAAAAAAAACAATTTAATTTTATATTGTTTATTGTTAAAATCTTAGTGTTAGCTATATTTAATGGTTTTAGCGTGCGATAGTTAGTGTTGTATAAAATATTTATTTATCCCTATGTTTCTTTATCTCTATTATTTTTATACGCTAATTAAGATTTTTACTTTAGGTAAAAATTTTGTTATATATAAGGGATTTATTTTCTTTTTTTTTATATAAATAAATATAGTATATAATTAACTATATTTTATTTTATTATATAACGTATAATTATATATAGCCTATTTAATATTAATTAGTGGTTATAAAAGTATTATAAATTAGTAAGAGTAAAAATAAAAGACAATTAAAAAGACTTTAAATTTTAGCTATACAAATATTTTTTTTTTAGCAACTTAAAGCAAGAGATATTTACTTTTATATTAATTTTTAAAATTTTTATTATATAAATATTTTTTTTTTAGCAACTTAAAGCAAAAGATATTTATACAATATAAAAAAAAAAGATTTAAATTTTTTTACATAAGTATTTTCTTTTTAATAACTTAAGGTAAGAAATATATATATAAAAAAATAAAGATAATAAGCAACTTTATTAAAACATTAGATTATATTGTTATATAATAGCTAGGTACTATTTTAATAAAATAGCTATAAGATTAATAGCCTTTTTAATAAATATATTGTTTAAATATTTTAATTTAAACGACATTTTATATAAATAAATTATATAAAATATTAAAATACTTAAAGATTTTATATAAAAAATAATTTTAAAAAAGAAATAAAGTTAAAATATTAACTTAATATATAAACTAAACGCTAATAAGTTAAATACTTATTTATTTAGCTAAATATATAAATATATATATTTAAAAGTAATAAAATAAAACTTTTAGCAAGTATATAAAAAGGATTTTAAAAATTAAACTAGTGCTTAATTTTTTATATGTTGTTATATACTAATGTTAAAAATGTTAGAAATTTTAAAAGTAAAAGAGATTTTATTAAATATTAAAAATTGTTTGTTAGTAGTATTAAAAATATTTAAAATTATATAAAAAGATATTATATATTATAAACCTTTATATTTAATAAAATTGTTGATATTTTAAGCAAAATTATTAAAAGCTATTATATAACTTTTATTTTAAGCTTTTAAATAACTTTTAAAAAGTATAATATTAAATATTATATTTACTTTTTTTTTAACTTACTTAAAAACTATATAATTTAAAAAACCTTTTATATAATAAAGTATTAAAGAAAATACTTTTATATAGCTATATAAAAAAATTATAATATTTATTACTTTAGCTATTACTAGCTATTGTTTAAACTTTTAGTTAGTTTATAAATATATTATTACTTATTACTTTTTTTAAACTTTTTAGCTAAAAAAATATATATATATAATATTAGATCTAGTTATAATTAATATAATTATAAACTTATTTTTTATAAAATATATATAAAACAAAAAGATTTTGCTAAATAAATATATATTTTTTTAAAAGACTTAAAAATAAAAGAGAAACTATTTTAAAAAGCTATATAATTTATTATATAATAAAGCAAGGCTATTTATTAATGCCTGCTAAAAATTAAGAATTATAAAAAACTAATATTATATTATATTTTTATTTATATTATAAAGTCGTGCGAAAAACTATTATACTTATTATATTAATATAAAAAGCACTTAAAATAAGATTTACTATATGTTAAATATATACTTTAATACTAATATAAATTATAGCTATTATTAAGCTAACTAGATTATAATTATATATATATAAATAAAATAAAAAAATTTAAAATTAATACTATATAATACATTAAAGCTTATAATTAATAAGCTAGCAAAAATATAATATATATTAAGTACTAGTTATTAAAGTAAGATTTAGCTTAGTATAATAGTTATATAAGTATATTAAAAAGTATTAAAATTTAATATAGTATTTATACTTTAAAAGTTGTTATATAAAAGCTTTTTTACTAACTTATAAGTATATTTTTAAGTTTTAATAAATATTACTTTTAAATATTTTATATAAAAGAAAAATAAGACTTATTTATAAATAAAAAATATAGTTAAAATAATTATATAAAAAACTTTAAGCTTAAGTTTTATTTAAACTATTTAAAATAAAATAGCTTATATTAAAATTGCTTTTAATTATATAAATAAGCTAGTTAAGCTAGCTAAAAGTTTTATATAAAAAAAAAGTGCTTTATATGTTAAAAAAAAAGATATTAGTTAATAAACTATACTTTTTAAAAAAAAGCTTGCGTATAAAACTAATATTTTAGCTTATATAAAACATTATATTTTATATAGCTTATAAACAAAGAATTTTCTTTATATTTAATAAAGTATAAAAGCTATTTTAAATTAAATAATAATAAAAATAACGCTAATAAAAAATATAATATATAAGTAATATAATTTTTAATAAATAATATGTTTATATATTATATAATTAGTAAAAATATTTAAAATAATAAACATTATATAATTAGCAAAAAAATAAGAAATTATAAAATAATTATTTTAAGTAACTAATTCTTTTTAAATAATTAGTATTATATAAAGTACTAAAAAAAAGTTTAAAATATAAAAGCTTTTATATATTTTATAGTAAAAAAAGCGTAATTAGTTATATATTTATAACTTTACTTATATATAAAGGTAAACTAGATTTTTAGTAGCACTTATATTAAATTTAAAAGCAATAAAATTATTATTTTAATTGGTATTATATAAATTAAAAGCTTTTTTAGTATAATTATATATTATATATTAAATATATTAACTTTTTTTTTTTTTTTGTTAGTAAATATAAATTATATAAAAGCTTTTTATAATAACATATAAAATAAAATCGTATAAATAAATAAAAAAAAAATACTAGTTATATATAAATAAGGTTATTTATTTTTTAATACCTTATTATATAAAACTAGGATTTATTTTATAAAAGTAAAGCTATATTATTTATATTATTATTTTAATTATTTTTATATAAAAAGGCTATATAATATACTTAGTTATATAAAATATAATACTAGCTATTTAACTTTAAAAAAAATTTAAAAATTTTGCTATTATTATTAAATATATAACTAAGTATTTAAATGCTTTAAGTTTATAATTAAAAATAATTACAATTTTAATTATAAAGTAATTATTAATATTATAATATTTTTTTAAGCGGTAACCTTTTTAAGTTTTATATTTATATAATATATTTAAAAAGCTTTATATAAGTGCTAAATTAATATATACTAAAGACTTTTTAATTACGTTATATATAACTTAAGAACTAATTTTTTGTTTAAAAAATTTTAAAACTAAGCAAAGATTATAAGCATTTAGTATTATATAATACCTATAAAGGTATATTAAATAGTAAGCAAAATTAAACATATATATAAGCCATTACGCTATATATATAATATATTTAAAGCTAAGCTTAAAAGTTATATAAAATAAAAGTTAATTTTATAAATAATAATTAAAGCTTTAAATAATATTATAAAATTAAATAGCTTAGTATTAATATTTTTTGTTTTTAAAGCTTATTTTAAGGTAAACTTAAACTTTTTTTTTTTGCTAGATATTATATAATAAGTTAAAGTAATTAAAAAGGTTATAAAGATATTACGTAAAAAAAAAGCTAAGGTTAATATTAATTAAGCAGCTAATAAATATAAGAGGCTTAATTTATATAATATATTATTATTACTATTATAAAGCAAAGTCTTTATATAATAAAAAAAACAAAGTTAAAATAAACTATATAAAATCTAATTAATTAAAAAGTTAAATATAGTAATTAAATTAATAAATAGCTTTATATAATTTAAAGCTATATAAGTAAAGCTATACTATTATATAATATAAAATATTATATTAAAAAATATAAACAAAGTATTAAATAAAACCTAAGTACTTTTATTATTAGCTATATAAAAAAAAAAAAAACGCTTTTATAAAGCTGTTAACTTTTATATACTTTATATACAGCATATATTTTTAACTAAAAAAAAGAAGTAAAATTACGTTTTAGCAATTAAGTTGCGTAAAAATAATATAATTAATACCTTTAACGCTTTATTTAAAAAAGTAAACGTTATTAAAATTAATAAACTTATTATATAAAGTATATTTAAATTTATAATATATAACTTAAAATAATATAATAATATTTATATATTTAAGTTTAAGCTTATATAAAAAGTAAAAAGTAAAACAACTTAATTATATAAGAAATTAAAACTAGTTATATAAAGTTATAATAACTAAAAAAAAGAAATAGTTTTTATATAGTTATTTATAATATAATAAATAAGCTAAAAGTTAATTTTAGTATTAGGTTTTTTTTTTATATAAGATTATAACGTTAAAAGTAAACTTTAAAATATTACTTAAGTATATATATAATTAAAAGATAAGTTATTGCAAGTAATTATTACATAACTACTAAAAAAACTAAAAAATAAATACCTTATAAAAATAATTTTAAAAATTATATAACTACTATATAAAGTCTTAAAATTAAAGCTATATTAGTTTAAAACTTATTATAAATATTATTATAACTAGCTAGAAATAACTATTTTAATATATAACTTATATTTTTTTATATTAATTAATTTATTAAATAATTTTAAGATTATTAGTTTATAAACAAACAATACTTTTAATTTTATTACTTTAAGCTTTTTTATATAAAAAGAAATAAAGTTATAAAAAGTAAAGCTTTATATAAAGCTTAAAAAAACCTTATAAATAAATTATTTTATAAAATTTAATAAAGGCTAAATTATTTTGTTAACTAATAAAAATATTACTTTAACTTAAAAAAACTAAGTAAATTAATTAGCTAAAATTAACTACTATATAAAAGATTTTATATAATAATATATTTTTTAATGTATAAAAAGCGTATATATTAATAGTATTTGCTAACTAAAGGCAGCATATAACCTAGCAGCTGCTACTTAAACTATAAAACTTATTAAAGCTAATATGCAAGCTTTAAACAAAAGGATTAAGTGGTAAATAAATAACTATAACTACGGCTTAAAATTTATACCTTTAAATCTAGGTTATATAAAACTATTTATTTTTATAAATAAATCTTTTGCAAATAATATAAATATAAGTTTATAGCTTAAATTTATAATTATATTAGCTATTAAATATTATATAAAGCTAAATAAATTTAAAATTAAAAGCAATATTATATACTAAAATTTAAACAAATATAAAAGGGTTACTAAAAGTATATTAGCTAGTAAGTTATATAGCATAGTTAATGAAGTAAATAGCGCTATTACTTTATATACGATAATTTTAAAGATTATAACTACGCTAGAAATTATATTAATTTTAGTAGTATTATATATAAACTTAAAATCATTATATAACTACTTAGTAAAGCTAGGGACTATATAAGAAAAATGCCTTATAATTAATATTATGGTATTACGAGAATTATAAAAAAGAAAAGAGATTTTTAATATATAATAAATAGATGGTAAAAATAACCTTGCTAACGCTTTTATAAAGAGAGCACTTAATTAAGCACTTAAAGATTTTATATTTATAAACAAGTTGGTTATATAAGTAAAGGCATTTATAAAAAGGAGTTAAAAATAACTATATGCTATTAGATTATATTTATAAAAAGAAAAAATATGAGAGGAAAGTAGCGTACTAAAAACAACCGCATAAGAGTTTATATTCACTTAAAACAACCAAAAACTAAAAGCAACGCGCAAACCGTTAGCACACGCATTAGCCGCAATAGCCCCACAACTTTGCACTAAGAGAGCCCAAAAATAGCTTTTCTAGCACACAAGCTTAGCTTAAGCGTCGGCGAGGTTGTTACTAAACAACACCTTAAAAATAATATTAACAGAAAAGGCGGCAACAATAATGCCTTCTTTTGCTATCGCATAATAAAAACTAAAATTAGCTAAAAGATATATATAAAACCATTTGCATAAAAAATAAAAATATACATATATTTATATAAAGCAACTATATAAAAGCTTAGCAAGCTAAAGTCTTTATAAAAAGGCAGTATATTTTAGTTGCACTATTATTAAGCGTGCAAATAAAATTACTAAACTAAGCAATATTATTAAGCGGTAAAGGTGTAAAGCGCAAGTAAATAAGTGTAGCAAAAGCAGCAGCAAATATATTAGTATTGCTATTGCTACTAATAATTTATTTAAACTACTATTAATATAACTTTAATAAAAGTTTAAAAACTTTATATATAGTATATATATATATATATATATATATATGTGTGTATATATAAGTATAAAAAAAAAAAAAAAGAAATAAGTACTTAAAAGAGTTTATTTCTTTATATATTTAAACCTGCTTTTATATTAATATTTTTTTTATACGGTTAACTTAAACTATATATAATTATATTTTTTATATAATTAACTAACTTATTAATAACTACTTAATATAAGTAAAGCTATAGCTAATAACTAATTAACTAATTATATAAAGTAAATATATAAGCGAAATATTAATTATAGCTTTAAGGTGGTTTTTAATTACGCGCGATTAGCTTAATTGTTTTACTATGTTATAATTAGTTATAAAACCACTTTTTTAGTTACGTATAGCATTAAATAACGCAGTATAAATTATGCTTTAATTAATTAATACTTTTAATTTTATATAAAAGCAAAAGCAAAAAGTTAAAAAGCGCGTATAGTTATTTTATTTATCTTTTAGTTTTTTTTTATATTACACGGGTAAAAAACTGCAGCCAAAAAGAAAATAGCTAGTATTAAAATCTTAGTATTAGTTGCATTTAATGGTTTTAGCGTGCGATAGCTAGTGTTACACGAAACACTTATTTACCTTTATGTTTTTTTATCTTTGTTATTTTTGTACGCTAGTTAAAATCTTTACCTTAGGTAAAGATTTTACTACGTATAAAGGATTTACTTTCTCTCTTTTTATATAGATAAATATAGCATATAATTAATTATATTTTATTTTACTATATAATATATAATCGTATATAACTTATTTAACATTTATAAAATAAATATAATTAATTTATAATATAATATTTATTTATATTTTTTAATAAATTATTGTTTTATATTAAACAAAATAAATTAAACTTTTATATAAAAAAGCTATTATTAAAAAATAACCTTTTTAAATAGCACTTATAAATAAAACACTTAAAACTAAAAATATTATAATATTTAATGTTTTTATTTTAAAAAGTAAAAATTTACTAAGTTGTTAATAAAAACAACAAAATAAAAACCATTTAATATAAAATATATATAATATTATAAATTATTTATTAAATTAATTAATTACTAAAAAAAAAGCTTATATAAATAAATATAACATTAATTATTAATTTTTATAACTATAAAAACCTTTAAAAATATAATAAAAATAAGTAGTATATAATATTAGTTATAAACTATTATTTAAAATTTATTTTTAATTATTACTTTATAAATTAAAAAGCTTTTTTAATTATTATAGCTTTTAATTACTTAATTAAATACTTATAAAATTATTATAAAATAAAAGGATTAATTATAAAATATAAAAATAAAATAATATTAAACTTTAATAAAATATTAAAACTTATATAATATTTTTAAAATATTAAAAAAATAATGTTTAAAGTATTACTACTTAATATTTAAAACCTAAATAAAAAAGCTATAAAAATAAAAAAGATAATTAAATAAAAAGTAAAATTAATAAAAAACAAATATAAACTATTTACTTATTTATAAATAAAAATAATTAAAATAATTATTTACTTATATAATAAAATATTTAAGTATATTTTTAATTAAAAAACTTTATATAAAAAGTTTTACTTTTATTTTTAATTATAAAATAATATTATTAAAAAAAATAAAATATTTATTTTGTTTTATTTAAAAGTATATAAATATAAAGCTTATGCTATAATATTTACTACTTAAAAAAAGCAAAAAAAACAAAAAAAGCTTAATTTTAAAGCTTAAATTAGCTATTTAATTAACTATTAGTTTTTTATTACTTATAAAATTTAGCTACTTAAAACTACTAAAGTTATTATTATTAAAAATATTATATTTAATAAAAAAAATACTTTTTTAAAAAATTTAAATAAATTAAAAAACAACTTTTTTTATATTACTAATAAAAAATTTAAAGTTTTATTAACTAAAATATTTTTAAACTAAATATTTTTAAATATTATTAATAAGTTTATAATTAATTTTTATAAAAATTATAAAGTTTATAAACTTATTAATTTTATTAAAAAAAATATAAATAAAATAAATATTAAAAAAAGTAAAAATAAAAATATAAATAAGCTTAAAAAAATTAATTACTTTTATACTAAAGTAATTTTTGTTTTTTATTTTATACCTATTAAATTTTTAGTAAACTATATTTTTTTTAGCGCTATAATTAAAAACGCTAGCTAAAAAAAAATGTTATTATTAAAATACACTAGCAATTATAAGTGCTTATAAAAGGGGTGTAGCCCTCTAGCTGCAACCCTGCTAGCAAGGCTAGCAGTTATTATAGGTGGCGTACATGCTACACTTATATAAGCCACCTATAGGTGGCTTATAGTGGCTATAAGTGACGTATATATAGGGCTAAAGACCTTTAGGGACCCCTTAAGGACCCTTAGCAAGGTTGATATAGGGCTAGGGACCCCCTTGGCCTACTAGTACTACGCTAAGTAAAAGGGGGACCTACTAAGGTAATTAGTTTAAAGTAACGCCTTATAACTAACCTATTTTAAGGGTTATTTTTTATATAAAGGTTTACTTTTTATAAAGGGGTTTTATATAACCGAGGTTAACTTTATTATAATTTATTGTAATTTATTATAAAGCCAAAGGTTTTAAGTAGTTTAAGCGCTAAAAATAGTTTATATATATAGCGTTTCTTGCTATATTTAACAAATAAAATTCTAGTTAAGCAAGTAATATACTACTACTTTCTTTTTTATATTACCTTATTTATAGTAAATATTATCCACTATAAATTCCATGCTTTTAGTACTATTAATAAGCCTATTTTTATTATAACCTAAGTGCTTTTTTAAATATTAGCATTTTATGCTAGTATATAAAACCACTTTTAATAGTTATAAAAACTATTAAATTATTTAATTTAATTTTAAAGTTTAAAATAAGCTTTAATATAACTTTTTTTAAAATTATAACATATAAAAGTTATTAAAAAACTATATTTAATATAAAATACTTATATTATAAAGTTATAACATAATATATTAATAAGTAAAATTAATAAAGTTAAATCTTTAAAAAAACCTTAATGTTATTTTAATAATAAACTAAAATTTTATTAAAATAATAAACTTATATTTATTATATTTTTAAATAATAAACTAATAAAAATTTTTTAAACGTTTAAATCTTATAAATTTCTTTTAATTAATATAATAATATTTTTTACATTAAGTAAAAATTTTTATAAATTTTTTTATAATTTTTATTTTTTTTAAGTTAAAATATTAATTATATTTATTTTTTTAAAAATAAGCTTAAAATAGTTATTTTATAAAAAAAAGAAAATTTATTATTAAAATCTACTTTTATTTTTTAAATAGCATAAAAATTTATAAACTTATTTTATAAAAAACTATTTTAAATAAGCTAAAACATTTTATTTATAAAGTGATAAAAAAATAAATATTTAATAAAAAGTTAATATATATATTATTTAAAAAAAGTTAACTTTTAATTATATATAAGTATATATTTATAAGTTTAATAAGTATAATTATTATTTAAAAAGTAAAATTAAGCTTATAATATAAAAAAACTAATAACTTATAAATAAATAAAAAATACTTATACTTTTATACTTATAAAATAATTATTTAAAATATTTATAGCTATTATTATTAAATTTAACTTTAAACTTAAATAATATAATATAATTAATATTTTTATTAATATTATTATTATTATTAATTATATTTTATTATACTTATATAATATTATTTAAACCTTAATTTAAATATATTAAGCATTTAATACGCTTATTTTTTAATAAATAAAAGTAAAACCAAAAAACCTAAGTAAAAACCTTATACTTTTTAGTTAAAATGCTTTTAAAGCGTTTATAGTTTCGCTATAAATCTTTAATTAAAAGCCTTATTACGCTTTAATAGTTTTTTAGTTAAAAAAAAAAAAAAAAAAAAATGCAGCTTTTTAAGCTTTATATTTTTTTATTTTACTAGTTGCTATTAATATATTATTTGCTATAGTTTATTATTATATTGTTTTTAAAACTGATTTTTTTTGCTTTTATTATACCTTGTTACTTTTTACTAGTATTTAAGCCACTTTATATATAAATAATAAGCTTTAAGCTAAAAATTAATATATTACTTTATAAATTATTTTAAAGCTGTTAATAATTTAATTATAATTTAAACTTATAATAAAAAAGCTATAAAGCTAAGTAGTTAAATTAGGTTTTTTTTCTTTTAAATTTTAGGTAATATAAAAATTTATATAACGCTATTTTTTTATTTTTTACGTAGTTATAAAAAAATATAATTATATTTAGCACCTTTTTTTTAAAAAAAAAAACTTTTAGCTTTAAAATTTTTATATAAATTTATAATAATATTAAAGCTTTATATTTTTAAAGTTTATAATAAAAGTTTATTATATTTATTATATAAATCTTTTTAATTTTTTTTAATAGTTTTTTTATTATTAAAGCTAAAATTACTAAGTTTTAGCTTTTTTTTACTTTATTATTTATTTTGTTTTATTTTTTAAGCTAATATTTTTTTAAAACTTTTTTAATTATATTTTAGCTTTATTATTTCTTTACTTACTTTTTTTTTACGCTACTTTTAATTAATTATTATATATTTTACTAAGTTTTTTTAGTAATAATTTTATTTACTTTTATTTTATTTATTTTTTGCTTTTATTTTTAATTATATTTTTTTTAAAACTAAATATTTAACTTTTTTTTAAATAGTTTTTTTTTTGCTTAAAATTACTAACTTATTTTTAAAATCATATAACCTAATATTTAAATAAATATAAAAAAAAAAGCAACTTAGTTTTAATTTTAATAAATAAATTAAAATTGTTTTATATGTTTTTTTAACTACTTTTAAAGATTTTAATTATTTTTTAGCTAAATCTTTTATAAATTTTTTTATTAACCTTTTATTAAGCTTATATTATATAAATAAATTATAAATAATTATGCTTTAAATTATTTTTATATAAATTTCTTTTGCTTTAAATATATTATATTTTTATATAATAATAACTAATTTTATTAAAGTAAAATTTTAACGCTTAAATCTTTATTAAAGTTTTTTTAAGTAATAATATTACTTTATTTTATAATTTAATTATATTTTTAAAAACCATATATTTTTTAGCTAAATTAAAGCAAAATTAGCTTTATATTATTTTATAAAATATATTAATTTATTTTTTATTAAATTAAAGTTTATTTTATATTATAGTATTTAACTTTTATATTTTATATATATTTATACTAAATATTTATAATTTTTCTTTATATTTAATTTTATTATTATAAAGTTTATATTATTTATAAACTTTATTATAATTAGCTTTTTTTTTATTAATTTTTTATATAAAATAGCTATATATAATAAAAATAATACTAATAATAATAAAAATCTTTATAATATATTTATAATTAAAACTTTTTTTATTATATTTTTATTATTAAATAATAATATTATTATTTATTTTATAAAATAACTTTAAAGCTAGTTTTAAATTTGTTGAAATACACTGGCAACTACAGGTGCTTATAGGGGGGGTGTAACCCCCTAGCTACAGCCCTGCCAGCAAGGCTAGCAGTCATTACAGGTGGCGTACATGCCACACCTATATAAGCCACCTACAGGTGGCTTATAGTGGCTACAGGTGACATATATACAGGGCTAAAAACCCCTAGGGACCCCCTAAGGACCCCTAGCAAGGTTGATACAGGGCTAGGGACCCCCCTAGGCCTACTAGCACCACGCTAAGTAAAGGGGGGACCCACTAAGGTAATCAGTCTAAGGTAACGCCCCACAACTAACCTATTGTAGAAATTATCCCCTATATAAGGGTTCATCCCCTATAAAAGGGTCCTATATAGCCGAGGTTAACTCCACTATAATCCACTATAAAGCCGAAGGTTTTAAGTAGTCCAAGCGCTAAAAATAATCTATATATACAGCACTTTCCGCTATATTCAACAGATAAAATTCTAGTCAAGCAAGCAATACACTCCTACCTTCTCCCCTATATTACCTCACTTATAGTAAATATTATCCACTATAAATTCCTTGCTTCTAGCACTATTAGTAAGCCCACTTCTACTATAGCCTAAGTACCCCTTTAAATATTAACATTTTATACTAATATACAAAACCACTTTTAATAAGTTATAAACCCAGCATAACGTTCTGCCAGAACCAGCTATCACTACTGTTTACCTCTATAATATAAGGCGTTCATCCCTTATTACAGCGATCCCTTCCCCTTATACCACTCTTCATATTGTTATTTATAATGCTTTTAGCACTATAAATCACTATAATAGCTACCCTTCTAAACACACCTAATACCTCTAATAATAAAAATAACTCCCTTACATCAAACTAAATATAAAAGCTTATTAAAAGCATATAAAGCCTACAAAGCTTTCAAACCAGCCTACAACAACAACTACAGGCCCAGAATAACCAGTTCAACACCGCTATTCGCGCTATTACCACTAATATTCAACGCTTAAAAACCTGTTACAACGCTAGCAACCACCCTACACCCCTTAAAAACACCTTTACAGCCTCTACTAAAAAGCTTATAGCAACCTTTACTGCCTCTTCTATAATACAAAGGCAATTAGGTAAAAAAATCGCTAAAAAAATTAACAACTTCCTTAAATTTTAGCGCTTAAAAAGCCTTAAAAACTTCAATCAATAAACCTAAGCACTTACTATAGTCTTTAAGGCTATAAAAATTCCAACGTTTATAAAAAACCCCACTATATTACAAGCCTTTAACAACCCTAATCAAGCTATTGTTTTACTGCTATTATAAAACAGCTTAAGCCCTATAGCACAAGCTAATATAGCCTATATTTACAACCTTATAAAAACGTTTTAAACGCTTTTAACCTTTTATAAACCCAACAACAACAGCACTAAAGATTTTCTCTATAAGGCCTTTCACACCTTAAAGTTCTCTTAAAGCACTAATCTTAGCACTTTTAACGCTAAATTTAGCAATATCACTACCTATTTAGCAAAAAAAAGTGCTATAGTTAACTAAATCAATCAGTGTAATAACTACCTAAAGGCCCTAAAAGACTCCTATATAGCGTAAGTAAATCAAATGCAGCAAACTATTTAAACCTTTTAATCAGCACTTACACCTACTACAACTACAGCAAGGTTGCCCCTATAATTACAGTAGAATTCTTGATAGCAAATACCTTATAAAATCAACAAAACAATGCCAAATCGACAAATCCTCACCTAAAACCCCCTAATAACACTATTAACCAAGTAAATAAACCCCCTAAACACCCCCCTAAACCCTTTCGAGATAAAAGTAGTAAAAAAATCAGTAAACCACCTAGGTCTCCAACCAAACCCACTAAAAAGTCTACTAAAAACACCGCCAACACATCCTTTTTAGTAAACTACAGCGCTACCCCTTTTACACCTTCAGTAAACATAATATTATTTACTCTAAAAACCTCTAATCAACAGGTTAATTCAGCGCAATTAGTAGACTCAAAACCCCCTAGCACACGCTATAGAATTCTCTAGCTATACAATACAAGCAATACAGTACATATCTCCAACAGCCTTCACTAGTTTAACACCTATGTCAAATTTACAAAAAACGTTTCCCTTGTAATAACAGCTGGTAAACCACTAAAACCACACAATAAAAACACTATTCAGCTAAAACCTCACTGTTTTAGCAACAAATACAGCACTCTTAAGCTAAAAAACATGCTATATATACCAAAATTCAATGTTAACATCATTTCCAAAGCGTTACACTACTAGTCAAAAAGGTCCCTTAAAGGACTTAGGCTAATTAATAGCAAAGGCAGCGCCCTAACAACACTAAAGTTTATAAATTTAAGCTTCTATCTTACCCTAGAAAGCAATTCTCAACACCTACCACAACACCTACCTACTACCTATAGCAACATAATACAAGGCAGTCACCTAAAAGGCAACTCATCCCCTAAATTACAAGTATTACAAAGCACTACAACGCCTAAAACTTCCAATATAACAAGTAGTTTATCCCCTATAATCAAAAAAACAATAAATTTAAAAATCCCTAACATAGTTAAAAGCAACCTCCTACAAGGTAACAACCCAAAAAGTAGCACACCCTTAGAAGCACCTAAACCCTCTAAGCTTCTAAAATCAGCTATACTTTAGCACTGCAAACTAAAGCATATAAAGCTTTCACTGCTAAAAAAAACCGCTAAAATCACTACAAAGCTCCCAAGCTTTAATTCCATTAGTAAAAAAAACTTTTTCTACAAAAAGTACACTATAAACAAAGCTACTAAACGCTTAACCTTCACTAAAGTTAACAATCCACCTATCGCTTTAAGTATTATAGTAGGTAATTTATTCACTATAAAGCCTATACCACACTCTCAAACCCCCTACATTTTAATTCTAGTAAAACAAAAAACACATTACCACTAAATTTAACTGCTAAAAAATAAATCAACAACCACTATTCACACTACTATAAAAAAAGTATTTAAAGGTCTAAAAAACCGCTACAACCGCTATCTAGCTCACTTTCACTTCAATTTAAGCACTAAAATAAATAACAGCCTTATTAATAACTAGTTACAAGCTAAAAGCATCAATTTTAGCACCTCTAGCCCCTATACACATAAACAAAACAGCCTAGCAAAACAATCTATTAAAATAATTCTCAATCGCCTACAAACTACCCTACAAGCCTCCAAGCTACCACTATACCTTTAGTGCTACATTATAGCGCTTATAATAGACTTAATTAACCGTACAAAGGTTACCAACAAAGATTTAACCCCCTATCAACTGCTATATAATAAGCTAAAACCCAATTTAGCACCTCACATACCCTCTCTTACCTACTATAAAGTTATAAGCTCTAAGTGCCTATTAATTATACCCCACAAGTCATAAGTTAAAGCCTATAAACTTGCCAAACACACTAAATATAGCAGGATTTTAGCAGTAATTAGCACTAAAACCTACCTAGTTTATATACCTAAACATCACCTAATCACTTAATCTACAACGCTAAGGCTGCTGAAAACGCTAATTCCAGCAAACAAAGCCCCTATTAACAGCAAAACTCCTCTACCAAAGGACCTACCCGGCATAAACCCACCTAAGACCCACCTACCCCTTAGCAAATCTACCCCTAATGATAACTTTTAGTTACATACACCACCTATTATAAAGGACTTAGAGGGCACTACACCCACTAAAGCACTAGATTTAAAGGGGGTAATAACGCTTACACCTTTTGTTTTTCCACTAAATCCAGCTATTTCAGTAAAACTGCCCCCTATTCCACCAAAATCTAAGGCAAAATACAAGATAATAAATAACAATTTAAAAAGCGATCTAATAAATTTAAACCCTATTGAACCTTCTATAAATTTAGTGGTTCAAGACATTGTTTATGCTACTACAGCTGCCTTAAAAAAGCCTAACACGCTAAAACAAGCATTAAAAACGCCTAAAAGTCCCCTATGGTTACAAGCAGTCAGGTCTAAATTTCAACAGCTATTAAAATTTAAAGCCTTTTGTTTTCTACCTGCTAAAAACCTTAAAAAACGCCCTATAAGTAGCCGCTAAGTACTAAAACACAAGCTAAACCAACAGAGATCAATCGCTAAATATAAAGCTAGATTTATTATTAAGGGCTTTAAATAGGCCCTTAGCACTAATTTTACAAAAACCTTTACAGCCACTACTATCCCACCTACCTAGCAAATTCTACTAGCTTTAGCAGCTATTAAAAACTAGGAAATCAAGCAAATCAATTTTATAAAGGCCTTTCTCAACGGTGACCTCACTAAAACCCTCTATATCAAACCCCTAAAAGGCCTAAGGATTATTTTAAAAAACCCTAAAATTCTAGAATTAGCGGTTCAACATGGCTACAAACCTAGATTACAGCAGGTTCTCCAGTTGCTACAAGCCTTATATAGCCTAAAGCAGGCCCCTAAACAATAGCAAAAAAAGCTATTTTAGCTACTAAAAAGCCTAAATTTTAGGCCTCTAGTTAGTAATGCCTCTATATACTACAAAGCAACTTCAAGCACCTTTATAATAACCTACGTTAATAACTGCTTGCTAATTAGCCCAAATATCCACTATATCCAAGGCCTAAAAACCAAAATCAACGCTATATACAGCATCAAAAACCAAAGCCCTATAGCCTGGTTTTTAAGTGCTAAAATCAAGCGTAATAGGCCTAGCTATAGGCTATATTTACAGCAGCCTTAGTACATCAAACAAGCCTTAAAAAAGCTAAAATTAAAAGATATCAAACCTACTAAAATTTCGCTACAGCCTAGAATTACAAAGCTAAAAAAGTACAAGTCCCTACTAGCACCTACTAAAGCTCACTATTATTTAATGCTTATAAGAACTACAAACTACCTAATGTAAATCACTAGGCCTGATATAGCGTTTGCCTGCCAATGGCTAGCTACCCACATACAACACCCCTATAAACTACACCTTACAGCAAATATAAAGCTATTTAAGTACCTAAAAGGCACTATAAAATTAACCTTAGTATTTAGGAATTCAAAAAGCTTTATACCCCCTAGCAAAACCCTTAGCCACCTACCTACAGTCTTTAGTAATAATAACTACGCTAAGTGCCCTAAGACCGCTAAATCCACCTAAAAATATACTATTACAGTAACTAAGGCCGCTATAAGTTAAAAAGCTAAAAAAGCTAGCACAATAACCCTTTTAACACTAAAAGCTAAATATATAGCACTTACAAAAGCTATAAAAAAAGCTCAGTAATTAAAAGGCCTCTATAACAAAATCCAGCTACCAATTTCAAAGCCTATAGTAGTATACAGCAATAATACAAAAGCTATAGCAACCGCTAAAGACCTTAAACACTACCAACGCACTAAATACACCTTTATAAAATTCCAGTTTACCAAAAATGCTTATAAAGCTCAGTTAGTAAATATACGCTATATTCCTACTACTAAAATAGTAGCTAATAAGCTAACTAAAGCCTTAACACCCGCTAAACAAACTAATTTCCAGCAAATATTAGGCCTATTAGCTAGCACCCTAGTTAAAAAAGCGTATTGAAATATACTAGCAACTACAGGTGCTTATAAAGGGGGTATAGCCCCCTAGCTGCAGCCCTGCCAGCAAGGCTAGCAGTCATTACAAATAGCATACATACCACACCTATATAAACCACCTACAAGTGGCTTATAGTAGCTACAAGTAACATATATACAAGGCTAAAGACCCCTAAGAACCCCCTAAAGACCCCTAGCAAAATTAATACAAAGCTAAGGACCCCCCTAGGCCTACTAACACCACGCTAAATAAAAAAGAAACCCATTAAGGTAATCAGTCTAAAGTAACGCCCCACAACTAACCTATTATAAAGGTTATCCCCTGTATAAGGGTTCATCCCCTATAAAAAGGTCCTATATAGCCAAAGTTAACTCCACTATAATCCACTATAAAGCCGAAGGTTTTAAGTAGTCCAAGCGCTAAAAATAGTCTATATATACAGCGCTTTCCGCTATATTCAACAAATAAAATTCTAGTCAAGCAAGCAATACACTCCTACCTTCTCCCCTATATTACCTCACTTATAGTAAATATTATCCACTATAAATTCCTTGCTTCCAGCACTATTAGTGAGCCCACTTCCACTATAACCTAAGTGCCCCTTTAAATATTAGCATTTTATGCTAGTATACAAAACCACCTTTAATAAAATTATTAGGTTTAAAAGGACACTGTTTTATAAATAGTGTTAGAAATAAATACCGTCTTTAAAAGATAATATTATTATTATTATATGTTAATAACATTATATACAATAAATAAAATAGCTTAAAGTTAAAGTCCTACTAGCTTAAAAGGACTTTTTTTTTTCATTTAATTAACTATTTTCTTAACTTTAATATAAGCCTTATATTTAGTAGCTAACAATAGCACTAGTTTTTTTAATACTTAATTAAATAGCTTAAACGGCAATTTAATTACTATAGGAATTTTCTGCTTTAAATAACAACTAAGTTAAAACTATTTTTTTTTTAATTATATTATTTACTTCGATTACTTTTTTGGTTTTACTAAACTTTTAACGATTTTTAATAATATATTTATTTTTTTGACTTTTTAACTTATTTTTTTATTGTTTTTAACTTATTTTTTTTCTTTTTAGCTATAATTACTATTTACTTTTTTTTTAATGTTATTAACGGTATTAAATAAACTTTTAAAAGATGTTATTTACTTTTAATTTATATTAAAATTATATGCTTATTATATATTATTATATAATACTTAAAATTTAACTTTTAAAGGTAGTTAATATTTTTATTATATTAAACTAGTATACTTATTAATAAAGAATAATAAGACTTTTTATTTTATTTTTTTATTTTTTTATTTTTTATATATATTATACTTATAGATAATTTTTTACTTTTTAACTTTTATTTTTATTGTTTTATAACAACGTTTTTAAAAAAGAATTTTTATTTTTTATAAGTTTAAAAGCTAAATAAAGATTTTATTATAATTATATTATATTTTTAATTTATACTTATTATAATACTACAACTTTTAAACTTTAATTTATTTAAATTTAAATAAATAAAACATTTAGTAAATATAATATCTTTTAATTACTTAATAACATAAATCTTTAATCCTTATAAAGCTAATAAAGCTATTATTAAAGTTTATAACTAGATTTAAACTAATGATTTATTTGTAATAAATTTAATTAAAGTATAGCATTTTAATTTAGTTGATATATAGTATTTTAACTTGCTACTTTATATAAAAAAAGTTATAATTTTAACCTTATTTTTTATAGTAAGTTCTTTTTTATAAGATATTTTACTTAAACTAAGTATTTTTATTATATTTAGCTTTTTATTATTTATGCTAACTATTATTAAACCTATTTATTTTAATTTTTTTATTATAGTTGATTTTATTTTTTTTAATAATAATATATAATAATAAGCTATAAAAATTACTTTAGTAATTAAAGCTGTAATAAATAAAGACTTTATTAAAGTAATAATAAAAAATATTTTTGTTATAAATAAAATTATGTTTTAATTTTTAGCTGCAAAAAGAAATATTATTACATTATATTAAAAGATTTAATTTGTTAAATATTTTAACTTTAATTTACTATTTTTATATAGCGTTGGAAAATATGTTACTAGTAATGGCAATATATATTAAAAAAGTGTTTATTTGTTTACTACGGCTATTAAATAGTATGTATAAGATTTTAGTAAGCAAATTGTTATTTAAAATAATTTTTTTTAATTGCTATAAAATAAAGCTTAAATTTAATATGTTAAAGTTTTTAATAATGTTATTAAGGTTGTTATAAAAATTAGTTTTAATTTTACGTTATATAAAGTTAATAAAAAGTATTAATAAAATTTAGTTAATGTTTTTAAGGTAGCATTAAAAAACTTATACTTTAAAAATAAGATTTTTGCTAATATTTTTATTTAAATATAAGCAATAAAGATTATTTAAAATTATTAAAATTATAGTTTTATTATAAATATTTAGTTTATAGGTTATATTTAAAACTAATTATATTTAAACTTATAAAAAATCTATATAAAGCTAAATAATATTATAAAGCTAGATATTTTTTTAATTTAAATTAAAAGTAAGTAAAAAGTATATTAAGCAAAATTTTTATAGTATAATTATAAATTAAAAAGTGACTTTTTTTTATTATATCTTTTTTTTAATATAGTGCTATTAATAATTTAAATAACTTTAAATTTTTAATAAAAGCTGCTAGCAAATAGTGTTAAGCTTAAAGATGGCGTTAATATTATTGCTTAAGGTAATATAGCTTATAAATGATATAATGCTTATAAAAGGTATAGTTATAAGCATTATAGCGGATTTAATAATAATTATAGCAGTTATAATTAAAGAGAACAAAACTTTTAAAAATATAAAAATATAGTTATAGCAGCTATAAAAGCTATTTTAATTACTAACTTTAAGGCTTAAAAAGTAATAACTTTTTTAAAAGTTATAGATTTACTTGCAATTAAAAAAACAAATATAATTATAATATTTAAAAAAAATGCTTTTATTATATATAGTAGCTATAGCATTAAACTTTTTAGCAGTGGATTTAATTTTAATAGGTTTAAAGAAAATACTTTAAAATTAAAAACAAAGTTTTTTTGCTTATTAATAATACTAACTTTTAGTTTAAAAAAGGTTAGCTTGTGGTATAAAGTTATATTATAGTAGAAAAAGTTAAAAAAAAAAAAGATAATGAATTTTTTGTTAAATATTTAAATAAAAATAATAATATTATTAACTTTTATTTTACTTTTTATTTATATATAATATTTAATATAGTTAATAATAAATTAATAACTTTATAATATTATTATTATAATATATAGTTTAAAAATAAGATTATTTTTTTAATATATAAAATTTTTATAAAGTGTTTTAAGCTTAAAAATTTTAAACTTAATATAAATTTATTTAGTATTGATTTATAGTTGTGTAATAAGGTAAAAAAAGCGTTTATTGCTAACAATATTTATAATGTAATATTAGCAAAATTACTTTATTTATTAGGTTTTTAAAATAACGGCCTTATTTTTTTTATTTACTTATATATTAATATATTTGTTAAAAATAGTTTATATTTAATAATAGTTTATTTTAATATTAGTTGTTTTATTATAATAGCTAATAGGAATTAAGTTTAAATATTTGCTTTAAATGCTTTTATATTAAATATTTAGTATATAATAATTAAAAGAGTTAGCGGGATAATTATAATAATTAAATAAGCGATATTGTTTTTTATTTTAATAGGTATAGTTAATAGCATTAATAAAAAAGCAATTTATAAAGTTACTACTTAGTTAATTAATAGGTTAAAGCTTAATATATTATTAGGAATAAATTCTTTATATTAATATATAATTAAAATTAATTATATAAGCTGGCTTATTATATTAGGCTTTTGTAATAATATTGCTATTTTTATAAATATATTTTAAAAAAGAGGCCTTATTTGCTAGCGCGTTATAGCGGCGTTAATAATAATTTTTTTTTTTTTTATTATAACTATTATTTTAGTAATATATGCTAATTTATTTTTTATTGACTTTAATAGCTTATTATGCGACTATTTATTTAAACCACTTTATAATAGCGTATTTTTAGCTATTATTTTGTTTATAAATAATAAAACTATATTTTTTATTAACTATATTAATAAGCTTATATAAATTTAATGAAAAACTAAAATAAGAATTATATAAGATTATAATAATAAAGGTTATTTTTTTATTACTTAAAAAAAGGTTAACTTAGCGGCTATAACTGCTATAATTAATGTTAGTAATATTGTTATAACTTTAAATGGTATAGCTAATAGCTTTTAAATGTTTTAAAAGTTTAATGTTATTAATAAGGCTTTTATAGTATTTATATTAAAAATAGTAATAAATAACAACGTTTAAAAGGTATTAAGAAAAAACAAATAATAATTTAAAAAGAGAACGCTTTTGCTAAGAGTATAATAACTTAAAGACTTTTTTTTTATTTTAATTAAAAATAGTGTGTATATTTATATAATAAATTCTATTTATATAAAGCGTTTTAAATAACTTTTTAAAAAATATAAAACCTAAAGGACTAAAGGTATTATTTTTATAAAAGAAAACAATATAATATAAATTAACTTTATAAAAAGCTAGTAGTATTAAATAGCGCTAATTATATATTTATATAATTTAGGCTTAAAAGATTAAAAACTAGTTAATATTTAGTTTTAAAGCCTTTATAATAAAAAGAAATTTTATTATATAAATTACTTAATATTATTTAATTGCTTAGTTTTTATTATATAATAAATAGTAGATAATATTTATAAAAAACAAGTGGTTATTAATTTATGATTTTTTAATAACATTGTTGTTTTTATTGTTTATTTATTGTTTACTTAAAAATTTAGTATTAAAAAACTTAAAAGATATTTATTTTTTATTATATTAAATTATGTAAAGTTTTTTTATTAATTATTTATATAGTTAACATATTATAATTAAATAATAATTATATTTTTATAAAGCTTTAAAGTTTTTTATATTGCTTTTATAAAATTTAAAAATAATTTTACGTTTATATAAAAGTTTATAAATAAAAAGCTAGCTTTATATATTAAATATATTAAAGCTTATATTAATAATATTATTATTTATTTAAAAATAATATTAAATTATTTTTTTTATATTAAAGTAATTTTAGATATATTTAATAATAGTGCTATTAGTTTAAACCTATTAAAATTATTTGTTAAATATTTTTATATAAAACTTTTAGGTTTTTTTATAAATAAATTTAAAGTTATAATAATAAACGATTATATTAAGGCTATTGTTAATATTTAGCAACTTATAAACCTAAGTATATTTAAAAAGTATATTAAAATGGTTATTTTTTTATAAAAGTTTATATTATAGTATTAATAAAACCTTTTATTACTTTATAAAAAAAAGAATTAATTATTTGCTTAAAAGCGATAAAATAAAGCGATTTTATTTATAATTATAGTAAAAAAATAATAAATAAAGAAAGTTATTTTTAAATTTATTACTAAAAGAAAAAAAAGCTTTTAATTACTATAAAAGTAACTTATATTTATAAGCTATTTTATTTACTAAGATTATATTAAAATAACTTTTATAAAGCTTAATATATTAAAAAAAAAAGGTTATAACGTAATAGTTTTTTATTTTAATAATAAATAAAATAAATATAATTTTACAATTGATTTTATTTATTTAATTATATATTTAAGCAAGACTTTAGCTAAAATAAAAATAAGATATATAGCAACTAAATTAAAAGTTGCTGGTTTAATGTAAACCTATTAAAATTTAAAAGTATAGCTTTAGTTATATATTATTTTAGTTATAATATTTATTAATTATAAAGTTATATAAAAAATTATATATTTTATTAACTTATAGTTAATTAATATTATTAAATTAAATATAAAATTTATAACTTTATTTATATACTTGTTATAATTTTATTTAAATATAAAATATATTTTAAATAAAGTTAACTTAGTTTTTAATATTTTATTATATTTTTTTATACTTTTAAATTATTAAAAATAAATAACTTTTAAAGATAATAAATAAGGTATATTAAAAAATATTAGCAAAGACTTTAGGTACTTTATTACTTTAAAAATAATTATTAATAATAGTTAGCGTTGTAAAATCTTAAACGGTTATAAAGATGATTTTAAGTTTGCGAAACTTTACGCTAAGTTAAGTTAACAAAAAGATATTATTAAAAAATCTAAAAAAAGATTTTAAAATAATTTTAATATTATTATATTAAGATTATTTATGCTTTTTTTTTATAAGCTAAACAAAAACAAACTTTTTTATTTAATATATATTAATAGTAGCTAATGTTTATATATATTAGTATTATATTATGCTAATTTTTTTAAAATTACTTATAATATAAAGTATTATTTTAGCTTATAAAAAATAGCGCATAAATTTAATAGTTTTATAATATATAACTTATTTAAATGGATTTAAGCTTATATATAATATTATTTAAAATATATTAATAATATAACTAATTATTAAAAGCGATTAAAAAAATTAAAACCTATTTGCAAATTTTTTTTTTTTTTTATATATTGGTTATAAACTTTATTATTAAACTATTTAAAGCGTTGTTTATAAGTATATTTTAATAAGTAAAAGGTTTTAATTATTATAATGCTTTTTTTATTATTATATATAAATTTAGTAAAAAAACGCTTTTTATATTAAGTTATATTAAATATATTATTAAATAATAAGCTATAAGCGTTACTTTAATGCTTTTATTATATAATTAAAAAATGCTTATAAAAATTATATTTAATTATAATTTAAAATTTATGTTTAAATTTTAGTAGGCTTTTTAGCAATAAATAGGAATAATTTTAGCTATTTTTATTAGTTATTATTTATAAACTAATTAATTAAGTAAATAATATAACTAAGATATAAAAATTATAATATATTATTATATAACGTGTTAAATAAATATAACTTAGGTTGTTATTTTATTATTATTATAATATAAGTTTAATATCGCAAAGTTATTTATAATTGGATTTTCTTTAAATAAAGTAGTTTTTAGATTTAAATTATAAAGTATATTGTTAATTTTAAAGGTTTCTTTTAAGGCTTTTAATTTTTAACTTTAAAGGAAGCTTTATTAAAAAGATATAAAAATAGCAATTAATTTTATTGCGATTAATATAAAGATTTAATATAATATATAATATAACCTAATATAATTCTAAATTTATAATTAGGTTTATTTCTAATTATATAAAAAATATAATTTTTTTAGTTAATTATATTAAAAGTGTTTTACTTAAAGGATAAAGTTATTTATTATTATATAAAAAATAAGAGAATTAGCTTATAAACTTAATTTTTTAAAATATTAGTGTATTTATTGCGTTATATTAATAGCTTAGTTATTTTTTGCTTTATAAGGAATTAATTTATTTTTATAATGGAAATTATTTTTAAGATATATTATTATATAAAGAGATAATAATGATTTAATATTATATAAAATAATAGTTTTATTAAAACGTAAAATTATATATATTAATTAAAAGCTATTTTTAAAATATTTGGTTATATAATAAAAATATAATAATAAATATAACAAATAGTATTTTTAAAGCTTATTTATAAAAAATATAATAAAGCTGGTTATAAAATTTAATATATAACATCTTTTTATTATAAACAAATTAAAGGTGAAAAAAGTTTATAGTATATTTATAAAAAAGACTTAAAGTATAAATGCTGCGTTAAATAACTAAAAGATTATAAATGTTATTTTTTATATATATATTAAGATTTTTTTGCTAGCTAGATTACTTAGTACATAAGGAACGGTTTTTTTAGATATTATAAATAATATTAGCGCTTTGTTTTTTTTAATAACTATTATAAATGTATATATATAATAACAATTAATTTTTTTTTTATGTTTATTTTTTTTTTGTGTAAGTTGTTACTTTGCTTTTAACTATTTTTTTTATATTTTTTTTTTTTTTTGCACTAATATATATATTTTAATTTTTTATAACTTTTAATAATAACAATAATATTATTATTTTTTTTTTTTTTTATACTTATTTATAGCAATAATATTACTTTTTTTTATAATATTATTATAATAAAAATAAGTAATATAAACCTTATTTACAATAATATTATTTTATAAATAAATTTTTGCTTGTTTAATAAGTTAATTAATAAATTATAACAACTTTATATTTTAAAGTTAATTTTTAACTATAAAGGTAATATTAAAATGATTTAAGACGAGAAAAAGATAATTATTATTAATATAAGTAAAGCTAGTGTTAAAGATATTTATAAAGCTATATATGCTGCTTATAAAATTTAAAAGAAATTTAGCGTTAAAACTAAAGATAAAGTATATAAAACTAATTAATTTAGTGGTTTTATAAACGCTATTATTATTAAAGGCGCGGTAATTACTAGCGTATATATAAAGTATATTTTTAATAAATACTTAATTAAACTTAGCTTTAATATTATTAAGGTAATTATAACGTTTATAATAATATAGCTTTATTATTAGTTATTTAAAACGTTTTTATATATTTATATATATAAATTGCTTAAGGATATTGTTATAGTAAAAAAGAAAAGCAGATTTTAATGCTATAAAAAAATTAATTGCTTACTAACTCAAAAGAAAATTAAGGCCTTTAAATTATATGGTAGCGCTAAGTATAGTTTTGGTATGCTTTTAAATAAAATTAAATATTATTTAATTAAAATAAGTTTTGTTTTTTTAGCTATTTTAAATAGCGTTAGTAAAACGCTTAAGTATTAGCAAAGTTATTATAATAAACGAGTTTATATTTAAAATGAAATTTTTTTTATTTTTTTGTTTGAAAATAATAATAATAACAATATTTTTTTTTACTAAAATAATTACTTTTAGTAGTAAGATAACGAGAATAAAAGCAAGTTTATAAAGACTTTTAGTAGTTATATAGTTAAAACCAATATTAATGTTTTTATTTTAATTATATAAAGATTTATAGTTATTTAAAGCACTTGTTCTTTTAGCAAAGACATTTTATTATATTTTTTACCTATTAAACTTGCTAAAGATATTATAAAGTATTTTAATAATAACTTTTATAAGTAGTAGGTTAACGCTAGTTAACTTGTTTTTATTATATTTTATAAACTAATAAATTATGTTTTTAATAGCATAAATATAAAAGTTAAAGCTTTTACTAGTATTAAATAAATAAATAACGAACTTGATTTATAATTATTAAATAACCTGGTTACACTTTTATTTATTGTTTTAAATGTAATTACAAACAAAGTAAAAAAGCTATTTAAAGAGGTTAGCTATATGCAATAAATAATAAAGGCAATTAATGGCAAAATTAAAAACGTAGTATAAAAAAGCCTTATAACTATAACTATTAACATTGTTTTTAATGCTAATATTATTACTTTTATTAAAAAAACATGTTAAAACTTAAATTAATTTTGTTGCAAATTAATATTTAATAATAAATAAGCTTATATTATAGCTTGCTTAAATTTATATAAATAAGCTGCTTTAATACTAGGGATATTTAATAATAATAAAAAAGAGTTTTTTTTTTATATAACGATTTAGTAAAAAGATTATATATTATACTTTGATTTAAGATCGCTTGCTATTAAGAAAGATAGCTAAAAAGATGTAGGTAAAAACAATAAGGACGTTGTTTTCTTTTGTGGTAAAGGTAAATATTAGGTTTAAAAGGATACTATTTTATAAATAATGTTAAAAATAAACACTGTTTTTAAAGGATAACATTATTATTATTATATATTAATAATATTATATATAGTAAATAAAATAGCTTAAAGTTAAAGTTTTAATAACTTAAAAGGACTTTTTCTCCTTTATTTAATTAACTACTTTTTTAACTTTAATATAAACCTTATATAAATTTACTAAAAAAAGCTTTTTTTTATAATACTTTTAATAGCTTTATATAATTTATTATATTAAAAACTATTAAAATATTTAGCTATAATAATATTAATATTAAATTATATTTTTAGCTATTATAAATTACTTTTATTATAGCTTTAATTACTAATTTTATTAATTTTAATAATTTATTTTTTATTTACTTTTTTAATAATAATATAAACCTTTTTATTATAGCTAAAATATATATACTTATTACTTTTTTAATTATTTTGTTTATTATACTAAATAATAAAATTAGCTTATAGCTACTAGTTTTTTTAAGCTTTTTTAAAGTTTTTTTTAATTTTATTAAAATTATTATAATTATATTTTAAAATTATTTTAAATAATATTTATATATAAAACTTTATTAAGCTAATATTATTATTATTTTTATAACTTTTTTTTTATATACCTTTAAAAATTTTATTAATAAAAGGTTATTTTTTAGCGCTTTTTAAAGTTTAACTTTTTTTAAAAAACTTTTAATTTTTTTTGTTTTATTTGTTTTTTATATTGTACATAAATATTTTATAACCTTTTTTTACTTGTTTAAATCTAATAAATTAATTTTTTAAAAAAAAAAATCTAGCTGTTAATACTTTTGTTTTTTTTATATAAGTAATTACTTAGTTCTTTTTTTTTTTAAGTTTAAAAAACTCTTTTTTATTAAAAAAGCCTAGCTTTTAAAGCGCATTTATTTTTTTAAAGTTTAAAGTTTAAAGTTATTTTTTAAAGCTTTTATTATACTTTATTATTACTACTTTAATTATCTTTTATAAATAATTTGCCTTTATTTTGCTTTTACTTTAATCGCTTTTTTTTTAATATTAAAATAGAAATTTATAATACTTTTTTTTTTTTTTTTTAATTTTTTTTATAGCTTTTTAAACTTTTTAAAACTATTATAAAGCTGCTTTTTTTATTATAGCTTTTTTTTTTAAAGCCACTATATTTATTATTTTAATTAATTTTATTATTAAATATTTAATATATTTATTTATATTTATTATTATATTAAAACCTTTTAATACTTATAATTTAAACGCTTTAATTATTATTAATATTTTATTTAATATTTTTTAGCTTTAGCTTTTAAGCAACTAAAAGCTTAATATTAAGTTTTTTTTATTATAAATTTTAAAGCTTTAAAAAGTATAATTAAATCTTATTTATTTTAAGCTTTTAAATATTTTTACTAAAAGTTTTTTATTAGTTTATATTAAATTAATTATATTATTATTATTATTTTTTTAATAGTTCTTTACTTTTTTTTTTTTATAATGCTATTATATAACGTTTAAAATATTAGTTTTTAAGCTTTTATTAAGCTTAAGATTTTTTTATACTATATTAAAGTTTTTTTTATTTTATTTTATAATAATAAGTATATATTTATATTTTTTATAATTATATTTTGCTTTTAATTTGCTTTTTTCTTTAGCTTAATTATTAAGCGTACTTTATTTTTATTTAAATTTAGCTTTATATATACTAATTATATTATAACTAGTTTTTTTTTATTTATTAAATAAAAAGTTATTTTTATTTAATTATATTTAACTTTTTTTACTTATATATTACTTATAATTTATTTATTAATATATAATACTATATATTTAAAACTAATATATATTATATTATATTAGCTTAATTTTAAATAATATAATTAAAAAAGCTTTATTTCTTTTTTTTTTATAATAATAGTTTTTATAATATTATTATATTATTTTTTTTAATAATTTAAAAGCTATTATTATATATATTTTTAATTTTATAATATTTTAAAATAAAGCGTTAAGTTTTATTAGCTTAAAATAAAAGTATTTTTTTTATTATTTAGATTTAGTTATTTTTTTTAAAAAAAAAAAAAAAAAAAAAAAAGGCTTTTTTAAATTTAGTTTAAATATATTAGCTTTTTTAAAAAAAATATTTATATTTTAGCTTTTAAAGCTATTAAGGTTATATTTATTGCTTTAAAACAATTAAGCTTTAATATTACTAATTAAGTTATTTTTAATATTACTAATTATTATAATTTTAGTTTTTTTATAAGCAAGCTAAATATTAATTACTTTAAAAGTTAAACTTTTTATTAATTACTTTAATTTTAATTTATTAATTTATATTTACTTTAAATATAAAACTATATTAACTTATATTAATATACTTTTTATATTATTATAATTTAACTTTAAAAAACCTTATATTTTTTTAAAAAAGCTAAGTAATTTTTTTTATAATTTATATATTTTATTACTTTTAATTTAAATTTCTTTTAAATTATATACTTTATATTATACTATAATATTAATAATTTTATAGCTAAATAACTAAAATTTAATTAAAATAATAAAGTTATTTTATTTTAACTAAAAAAAATACTACTATATTAAAGTAATATAAAAATTAGTAAATATAGCTAGCTTAAAATTTAGTTAAGCTTAATAAAGCTTATTTATTATTTACTTTTTGCTTTTATTACTATTGTTTGCTTTTAATTTGCTTTTATTTTTGCAAACGCTTATATAATAAAGTATAAGCATAATAAAATAATAAAAGCAACTAATTAAAGCTTGCTAAAGTATAGCATGCTACTTTTAAATTTAAATTAATTAATTATTTATTATAATATTTTGCTAATTTTATTTTTAAAATCTAAAAGAGTATAGCGCAAATACTATTTACGTAATAATAATACCGTATAGTAAACTATAAAAAAAAAGGTTTTAATTTAAAGGCGTAGCTTAGCTACGCACTAGTATTTCTACGGTTTCCCCCCCTTTATAAACAAAAATGTTATATTATTAGCGTACTAAATGCTAAATATATATAGCACTATATAATATTAAATAGCATAAAAGGAATATAACTAATAATAATAAATTAGGTAATAAAATTAAATATATTTTATTTATATTAGCTTTATTTTATTTATAAATATTTTTATATTAATACTTTTTATAATTATTATATAGTTTTTTTAATTTTTATTATATTTTTATTAAATACTTATTTTATTTATAAGTTAGCTTATTTATATTATATTGCTTTTTTTTTTAAATATAACTATTATATTTTTATTTAATAGCTTTTTTATTATAATTACTTTTATTATTTTAATTATTATATTTATTACTTTTATTATTTTTTTAGTTATATATATTATAAAAGCTAAATTTAATTTAGTTTATATTAAAACTTTATAATTATATTAAATAAAAAGTATTATATAATTTAAAGGCATTAAAAAGCTAATTATTAAATAGCTTATAATTAATATTATAGTTGTTTAAGTTTAATTAATAATAAATACATTGCTTTTTTTTAATTTATATATTATTATATATAATTTGTTAATATTTTAATTAATAGCTAGGTTATTTTAAGCTTTTTTTTTTCTTTTTTACGCTTTAATATAAAAGTTTTTTATTTAGCCTTTAATATATTTTTTACTAATACTTTTATATTTAAAAATTTCTTTTAACTAATAAAAACTATTAAAAATTATATTTATTTTTTTATTTTATTTTTTTTTGTTTTGTTTTTTTATTTACTTTACTATTATTTTATTATTAAAGCAACCTTTTAATATTAAAGCTTATAATTACGTGGTGTAAAAACTGCTGTAACTTTTTTACGCTACCGTTTAACACTATTAAGTTTGCTACACCTTGCGCTATATCTTTAAGTTTAATATAACCGCGTTTTTAGGTGCTTTTACCCTTTAAAAAGCAATATATCTAAATTATTTAATATAAAAAACAAAGCCTAAAAAGTTATTAATGTTTTTTTAATTTAAAATATAAAATATTATTAAATAAAGTAAATGTTAAATAGGTTATATACGATTGTACGTTATATAATAAGATAAAATATAGTTAATTGTGTGCTATATTTATTTATATAAAAGGAGAGAAAGTAAATCTCTTGTACGCAGCAAAATCTTCACCTAAGGTGAAGATCTTAACTAGCGTACAAAGATAACAGAGATAAGAAAACATGGGGGTAAACAAGTGTTTTATGCAAAACTAGCTATCGCACGCTAAGACGATTAAATACAGCTAACACCAGGATTTTAACAATAAAAACTATTTTTATTAATATAATACTTAATAAAAAAATATATATAAAAATACTACTTAGCTATTATAAACTTTTAATAGTTTTTAAATTACTTTAAGTTTTATATAGTCTTTAAAAATTATTTTTATTATAGCAAAAGAAATTAACTAAAACTTTTAAAAATATAAAATATTAACTTATTTTTTATAAATTTTATTATTATTTTAAATAAAAAATACGTTAAAAAGCAGGCGTATTAAATGCTTAATGTATTTAAATCAAGGTTTAAATAATATTATATAAGCATAACGGAATATAACTAATAATAATAATAAATAAAAAATACTAATTTTTATATATATTAATAATATAGTTTTTACTTATTAAAAAATAAATATAATTATTACTTAAAAAGTTATTTATAAATTTAAACGCTATTATTAAATAACTAAAAAAAAAAACTTATAATAATTTTTTAGTATTAAAGTTATTTAAAATCGTAAAAAAAAATTAATTTAATTATTATAATTTTTATATATTAAAAAATTTATTAAGTTATAAAGTTTTAAGTTATTTACTTTAATATATACTTTTATAAAAATTAAAAAACTAAAACTTTATAATAAAATAATAATAAAATAAAAGATTTATAGCTATTAAAAAAACAAAAAATTAATTATATATATTAATATGTTTCACTACTATGTAATAAATACCACTATATAATAAGACTTTTTAACTTTTTAACCTTTTATTTTTACAACTTTAATTTCTTTACCTATAAAAATAAACAATATATTAAAAAAAACCAAACTATAAACTACTACTTGCGCTTTTAAACAAAACGTTTTTTATAGTATTTATAAGCTTATAAAAATATACTATATTTTTAATAAAACCTTTTGCGGTTAAATCGCTAATGTTACGCTTAAATATAAAAGCAAAAATATATTAAACAAATTTATTAAAACTAAAAAGCAATTAATTGTTTTTTTTATTATTAACTTAAATTTGCAAGCGTTTTTTTTATAAGTTTATTATATTTAAAATATAGCTAACTAACTATTAATAAAGTAAAAAAGCAGCTTTATTAATATTAATTAAATTATACGCTTTATAAACTATATATTAGCTTTTAAAACATATTTAAACTATTAAATTAATTATAGCTAAGTTTTTTACAAAAATCTTATTAAATATAACATATATTATAAATATATAAAAAAAACTATTAAATACAAAAATATTATAAAAAAATATATATATAATTTTAATAAAATAAAGTTTATAATAAATATAATTATAACTAATATAATTATAATAAGTATAAAAAAGCAAAATAAACTTAAATAAGCTTAATAAAGCAATTAAAATTAATTTATAGCTATTTATATAATTAACTTTTAAGGTTAAATAGTACTGCTTTTTATTATCTTAAAAAAAAAAACCTATTTTACTTTTTAATATTATAATAGCTTTTTATTACTTAATTAATAAATTATAGTTTTAAATAATAACTAAGTTAATAATAAACTTAGTTTAAAATAAGTTAAATATTTTAATATATATATTTACTTATATTTAATAAGTATAAAATACCTTTTTATTTTTAATAGTTATAAAAGCTATTATTTAAAAATATTTAAAAATTATTACTAAAAAAACAATATTTTTACTAAAATAATACCTATATATTCTTTTTATAAGCTTTAACCTTTAAATATTTTATATTTTAGCTTATTAAAAAAAATATATAGTATTAAAATCAACAATATTATATAAACAAATATAACTTATATTTTAAAAAAAAACTTTTTACTTATATTTTTTAAAGCTTATATTTAAATAATAATATTTAAAAATATTATATTTAAGTTTAAAACCACTAGTTTTATTTTATTTAACTTAAATACTATTATTTTAAAGCTTAAAAATAAGTTAATTACCTTTATATTATTACTACCTTTTAAACTATTTTTTATTATTATATTTTTAATAATACTTATTAATATTAAAAAAGCTATTATATAAATAATTTACTTTAAAAATTATATTTAAAAATATTAAAATAGCTTTTTAACTAAAACTTTTAATATTATAACCTTTTTATTTAAAGCTATATATTTATTAATATATAAACAAACTTTAATTTTAAATAAAATTATTAAGCTTAAAAAAGCTAACTATATATTTAATAAACGCTATAAAATAAAAAATAAACAATTATAAGCTAAAAAAATACTTATTTTAACTAAAAAAATAAATTTTTAGATTTTTTAAAAAAGTAATATTTTAATAAATCAAAAAAATAGTAAAAGTAGTGGTTATTAAGTAAAAGCAGCTAAGCGTGCGCGCTATTATAATATATATAGCAATATTAATTATAATATGCAAATATATACAATAAAAATAAAAATATTTAATAAAAAAAATTTTAATTAATTTAAATTGATTTAGTTATCTTATAGTTATTTTTTTAATATATAATAAAAATAAGTTTTAAAAGCTTTATTATATAGTGGTATTTATTACATGGTGGTGAAACACGTTATTATTATTACTTATTTAAATATAGCTTTTAATATATTTAAACTTTTAAAATTTAATTTTAATTTAAAATTAAAGTATTATAATATAATTAATTAACTTTTTAAATATTTACTTTAAACCTAATATTATACTTTATAATTTAAAAACAAAAATAAGTTTATTATAATTACCGACTTTTTATTTATTAATAATATTATTAATTAAAAAAGCTTTTAAGCTTATATAATAATATTATTTAATAAAATTATTAAATAAAAAGCTAATAAATAAAATATTATTATTATATTAATTATAAAAGTTAAATTATTTGCTTTTATATAAGCTATTAAAAAAGCTATATTTATTAGTTAATTAATTAAAAAACTAAGTATTATATTAAATAATAAATAAATTTAAATTTAATATAATAATTAATAAATTATTAGTTTAATAACTAAAAATATTATTATCTTTTAAATTAAGCTTTATTATATTAATATTTATAATTATTAATTACATTAAAAAGTTTTAAATTAAATTTTATAAATAAAATATATCTTTATAAATAATATAATTATAAATAGTTTAATTACAGCACTTTTAAAAAAAAAAAAAAATTTTAATATAATTAAGCTTTATTTATATTAAAAAGTTTTAAAAATAAAAAAAACCTTAAAAAATATATAATAATAATTAAGATTTATTAAAAAACTTTTTAATTAAAAAAAATTAAATTAATAAATAATTAATAATTAAAAATAAAAATTCTTTTTAAAAAATAATTCTTAAAAAAGTAATATTATATTAAGTTAAATTACTAGTAATAAAAGGGTGTACCTTTAAATACCTTTTTAAGTTAATTATATCTAGGTTTTACACTAAATACGCGGTTATAATTACATATAATATATAATAACTATTAAAAGTGGTTTTATATACTAGTATAAAATGCTAATATTTAAAGGGGCACCTAGGCTATAGTGGAAGTGGGCTCACTAATAGTACTAAAAGCAAAAGATTTATAGTAGATAATATCCACTATAAGTAAAGTAATATAAAAAAGAAAGTAAAAGTATATTACTTACTTAATTAGAATTTTATTTGTTAAATATAGCAAAAAGCGCTATATATATAAATTATTTCTAGCGCTTAAACTACTTAAAACCTTTAGCTTTATAATAGATTATAATAAATTATAATAAAGTTAACCTTGGTTATATAAGACTTTTTTACAAAAAATAAACCTTTATATAAAAAATAACCTTTATAATAAGTTAGTTATAAGGTGTTACCTTAAACTAATTACTTTAGTAAGTTCTTTTTTTACTTAGCGTGGTATTAGTAGGCCTAAAAAGGTCTTTAGCTTTATATTAACTTTGTTAAAAGTTTTTAAAAGGTTTTTAAAAGTTTTTAACTTTATATATATATTATTTATAGCTATTATAAGCTACTTATAAATAGTTTATATGAGTATAATATATATATTACTTATAATAATTGCTAGCCTTGCTAATAAAGCTATAGCTAAAAAGCTATATTTTTTTTATAAGCACTTATAGTTGCTAATATATTTTAATATGTTTTTTTAACTAAAGTACTAGCTAATAAGCTTAATATTTATTAAAAATTAGTTTATTTAATAAGTATTAAAGCTTTAGTTAATTTATTAGTTATTATTTTAGTAGTAAAAATATAGTATATATTTATTAATTAAGCTTTATAAGTATTTTTAGTAAACTAAAATTTTATAAAAGTATATTTAGTACGTTAGTAGTGTTTAAAGTCTTTAATAATTACTATAGCTTTTATATTATTACTATATATTATTATAAGCTTTAAAATTAATAGCTAGATTTTATTATAAAGGCCTTTTAATTATTAAGCTTTTTTTATAGCTTTTATAAGTGCTATATATTTAGTTTTTAATATTAAAAAGGTTATTATATTAGCTTTTTTAGCTTTTTAGCTTATAATAACTTTAATTACTATAATAATATATTTTTAAGTAAATTTAGTAGTTTTAAAGCACTTAGCGTAGTTATTATTATTAAAAACTATAAGTAAGTAGCTAAAAGTTTTGCTAAAAAGTATAAAGCCTTTTAAATTTTTAAATATTAAAGCTAATTTTATAATACCTTTTAAGTATTTAAATAGCTTTATATTTGCTATAAGGTATAGTTTATAAAAGTGTTATATATAAATAGCTAGCTATTAATAAATAAATATTATATTAAGCTTAATAATTTATATTAAGTAGTTTATAATTTTTATAAGCACTAAATAATAATAAGCTTTAATAAGTGCTAATAAAAACTTATATTTTTTTAGCTTTATAATTTCAAGCTATAGCAAAATTTTAATAAGTTTAATATTTTTTAATTTTAGCTTTTTTAAAGCTTATTTAATATATTAAAGCTATTATAAATATAGTTTATAGCTAAGCTTATTATACTTAATTTTAGTACTTAAAAACTAAGTTATAAGGCTTTAGTTTTTAATATTATATATAGTATTAATTTTAATTTTTAAGCTTTAAATATAATAAATATTTAAGTTAATTAATAAGTAGTTATTAATATAAGTTATTATAAAAGTACTTAAAGTTATTTTATAGTATATAAAGGCATTATTAACTAAAAGCTTAAAATTTAAGCTTTTTAGTAGCTAAAATAGCTTTTTTTACTACTATTTAAAAGCTTGCTTTAAGCTATATAAAGCTTATAGTAGCTAGAAAACTTGTTATAATTTAAGCTTATACTTATATTAAATTACTAATTTTAAAATTTTAAAGTTTTTTAAAATAATTTTTAAGCTTTTTAAAAGTTTAATATAAAAGGTTTTAATAAGGTTATTATTAAAAAAAGCCTTTATAAAATTAATTTATTTAATTTTTTAGTTTTTAATAGCTATTAAAGTTAATAAAATTTATTAAGTAAATAAAATAATAATAGCTATAAAAGTCTTTATAAAATTAGTGCTAAAGGCTTATTTAAAGCTTTTAATAATAAATTTAGCTTTATATTTAATAATTAATTTTTATTGGTTTAACTTGCGTTTTAATATTTAGTAGCTATTTATAAAGCGTTTTTTAAGGTTTTTAGCAAGTAAAAAATAAAAAGCTTTAAATTTTAATAGCTATTAAAATTTAAACTTAATTACTTATAATTATAAAAGATTTTTAAGTGTTTTTAATGCTTGTTTTAATATATTAAGCTTTTTTAAAGTAGCTATAATAATATAAATAATATTTTAAACTATTAAATTTATAAAAGGTTTAATAAAGTTTAAATTTATTAAATCGCTTTTTAAATTATTATTTATTACTTTATATTTTATTTTAGATTTTAATAAAATAAAAAGTAGTTTTATTAAAATAGCTAAATTTAATAAAAAAACAAAAAATGTAAATGTTATTACTTTTTTTAAATTTAGTGCTTTAATAAATATAGTGCTTTTTAAGTTTTTTATAATAAGTAGTATATATAACTAAAAGTTATTATTAAAAGTAGATTTATTAAAAAGTAAATAGGTTTTAAGTAGGTTTATACTAAGTAGATTTTTTAGTAAAGGAGTTTTATTGTTAATAAAAGTTTTATTTGTTAAAATTAGCGTTTTTAGTAGCTTTAGCGTTATAAACTAAGTAATTAAGTAATGTTTAAGTATATAAACTAAGTAGGTTTTAATATTAATTATTACTAAAATCTTATTATATTTAATACGTTTAATAAGCTTATAAGCTTTAATTTATAATTTATAAAGTATAATTAATAAATACTTAAAGCTTATAACTTTATAATAAGTAAAAAAAGGCATATAAAATGTTAAATTAGGTTTTAGCTTATTATATAGCAGCTAATAAAGGGTTAAATTTTTATTAGTAATTTTTATATAGTTAATTAAGTTTATTATAAGCGTTATAATATAGCACTAAAAGTATAGTGGTAGCTTAAAGGCTTATAAAATAGTTTGTAGGTAATTAAAAATTACTTTAATAAATTGTTTTATTAAGTTGTTTTATTTATATATATAAAGGCTAAAAGTGTTAAAACTAATGCTTTTAGCTTATAATTAGTTATTAATAAGGTTATTATTTACTTTAGTGCTTAAATTAAAGTAAAAGTAAGCTAAATAGTAGTTATAGCAGTTTTTTAAACCTTTAAATACTTTTTTTATAATAGTGTAAATAATAGTTGCTAATTTATTTTTTAATAGTTAAATTTAGTAGTAATATATTTTTTATTTTATTAAAATTAAAATATAAAGGGTTTAAAAGTGCGGTATAAGCTTTATAGTAAATAAATTACTTATTATAACACTTAAAGCGATAAGTGGATTATTAACTTTAGTAAAGGTTAAGTGTTTAATAGCTTTGTTTATAGCGCACTTTTTATAAAAAAAGTTCTTTTTATTAATAAAATTAAAGCTTAAGAGCTTTATAGTGATTTTAGCGGTTTTTTTTAGCAATAAAAGCTTTATATGCTTTAGCTTATAGTATTAAAATATAGCTAATTTTAAAAGCTTAAAGGGTTTAAGTGCTTTTAAAAGTGTATTACTTTTTAAGTTGCTATTTTATAAAAAGTTGCTTTTAATTACGTTAAAGATTTTTAAATTTATTATTTTTTTAATTATAAAAAATAAACTATTTATTATATTAAAAGTTTTAAGCATTATAATGCCTTATAACACTTATAATTTAAAAAATAAGTTGTTTTTTAAGTGATTGCTTTATATTATATTGCTATAAATAGTAGGTAGGTGTTGTAATAAATATTAAGAATTATTTTTTAAAGTAAAATAAAAGCTTAAATTTATAAACTTTAGTATTATTAAAGCGCTGCTTTTATTATTAATTAGCTTAAGTTTTTTAAAGGACCTTTTTAATTAGTAGTATAACGCTTTAAAAATAATATTAATATTAAATTTTAGTATATATAGCATGTTTTTTAGCTTAAAAGTGCTATATTTGTTATTAAAACAATAAGGTTTTAGCTAAATAGTACTTTTACTATGTGGTTTTAATGGTTTATTAGCTGTTATTATAAGGGAAATATTTTTTATAAATTTAATATAAGTGTTAAATTAGTAAAGGCTGTTAAAAATATATATTATATTACTTATATTATATAGCTAAAAAATTTTATAGCGTGTGTTAAAAGGTTTTAAGTTTATTAATTGCGCTAAATTAACTTATTAATTAAAGGTTTTTAAGGTAAATAATATTATATTTATTAAAGGCATAAAAGAAATAGTGTTATAGTTTATTAAAAAAAATATGTTAGCGGTATTTTTAGTAAACTTTTTAGTAGGTTTAATTAAAGACCTAAGTAGTTTATTAATTTTTTTACTATTTCTATTTTAAAAAGGTTTAAAAAAATGTTTAAAAGGTTTATTTACTTAGTTAATAGTGTTATTAAAAGGTTTTAGGTGAGAATTTATTAATTTAGCACTATTTTATTAATTTTATAAGGTATTTACTATTAAAAACTTTATTATAATTATAAAAAGCAACTTTATTATAATTATAATAAATATAAATGCTAATTAAAAGGTTTAAATAATTTATTATATTTAATTTACTTATATTATATAAAAGTTTTTTAAGGCTTTTAAGTAATTATTATATTAATTAATTTAATTAATTATAATATTTTTTTTTGTTAAATAAATAGTAATATTATTAAATTTAATATTAAAAGTGCTAAAATTAATGCTTTAAAAGAACTTTAAGGTATAAAAGGCCTTATAAAAAAGATTTTTAATATTGTTGTTATTAGGTTTATAAAAAGTTAAAAGCGTTTAAAACGCCTTTATAAAGTTGTAAATATAAGCTATATTAGCTTATATTATAAAGCTTAAGCTGTTTTATAATAGCAATAAAATAACGGCTTAATTAAAGTTATTAAAGGCTTATAATATAATAAGGTCTTTTATAAATATTAAAATCTTTATAGCTTTAAAAACTATAATAAGTATTTAAGTTTATTAATTAAAGTTTTTAAAGCTTTTTAAGCGCTAAAGTTTAAAGAAATTATTAATTTTTTTAGCGATTTTTCTACCTAACTACTTTTATATTATAAAAAAAGCAGTAAAAGTTGCTATAAACTTTTTAATAAAAGTTATAAAGGTGTTTTTAAAAAGTATAAAGTAGTTACTAATATTATAATAGGTTTTTAAACGTTAAATATTAGTAATAATAGCGCAAATAGTAGTATTAAACTAGTTATTTTAAGCTTATAGTTATTATTATAAGCTAGTTTAAAAACTTTATAAGCTTTATATGCTTTTAATAAGCTTTTATATTTAATTTAATATAAAAAAGTTATTTTTATTATTAAAAGTATTAAATGCGTTTAAAAAAGTAGTTATTATAATAATTTATAATGCTAAAAGCACTATAAATAACAATATAAAAAGTGGTATAAAAAAAAAAATTACTATAATAAAAAATAAACGCTTTATATTATAAAAGTAAACAATAATAATAACTAGTTTTAATAAAACATTATACTAAGCTTATAATTTATTAAAAGTGGTTTTATATACTAGTATAAAATATTAATATTTAAAAAAGTACTTAGGCTATAATAAAAATAAGCTTATTAATAGTGCTAAAAGCAAGAAATTTATAATAAATAATATTTATTATAAATAAGGTAATATAAAAGAGAAAGTAAAAGTGTATTGCTTGCTTAACTAAAATTTTATTTGTTAAATATAGCAAAAAGCGCTATATATATAAACTATTTTTTAGCGTTTAAACTACTTAAAACCTTTAGCTTTATAATAAATTATAATAAATTATAATAAAGTTAACCTTAGCTATATAAAACCTTTTTATAAAAAATAAACCTTTATATAAAGGATAACCTTTATAATAAGTTAGTTATAGGGCGTTACCTTAGACTAATTACCTTAGTGGGTCCCCCTTTTACTTAGCGTGGTGCTAGTAGGCCCAGGGGGGTCCCTAGCCCTGTATCAACCTTGCTAGGGGTCCCTAGGGGGTCCCTAGGGGTCCCTAGCCCTGTATATACGTCACCTGTAGCCATTATAAGCCACCTGTAGGTGGCTTATACAGGTGTGGCATGTACGCCACCTGTAATGACTGCTAGCCTTGCTGGCAGGGCTGCAGCTAGGGGGCTACACCCCCCCTATAAGCACCTGCAGTTGCCAGTGTATTTCAACAATAACAACATAGATGAATATATCAATTGAACCACCCTATATGACATCGCTTATATCTGACACATCGCCTAGACCTTGGTCAGCCTCCCGTCCGCGCGGCCGAAGTCGTTGTGCTTTATTTCTCCGAGGAATGTTGCCACCGACCTGTCCTATGCAGTCCATCACCGTGGCTTCGCTTCCTTATCAGCGCCCGCTGGAGTACAATCGGTAGATCGCCTGGCAAAGATGAACGAGATGGCCTTCGGACTTATGCACCCCTTGCGAGGCTTTGGCCAGCAGCCCACCATGCATATTAAAATAACGCCTATCCCATCAATCTCTCTATCAATCACATACTCTCGGAACGTTTAGAGGATATCACCTTGTTGATATAATACCCAAGACCTATAACTGCACCTCTTAACTAGACAAAACATGGCGACACTCCTTTGCCCTCCTCCTACCCTCCCTGCCCTTGACAGTGCTTTAGACGTCCAAAGTTTCCAAGAGAGCCGCGAGTTGTAAGCCTTTCTTGTTGCTAAGAGGCATTTCAATAGATACACCAAAGATTCGACACAGATACAACACTCTGCCTGATGACAGCGATCAACCACCGGTCGATGAGAAGCACATCCAGAACCTCGCCGCCCTCTTCGTCAAACACAACGCCCAGGATGTTCTCGGTGCCCACCTAATCCATAGGCACTTCACTATCCCTGAGGATATAGTTCTTTTGGGCACTAACTTTGAGGGACCCAAAGGTCGCTGGGCTAAGATTACGCAGATCAAGGACATTGACCGCGACGCCGTCCACGGGCACATTTACGCCTTCCGTAAGCACGGGCTTTGTGCCTACGAGTACCAGGACGGACCGCTCCCGGACCTCTCTATCGTCAACAACGGCTTTCTGCGTGACTTTATTGACTATCTCGTCGCAAATGATCTTACCCCGCTCATCGGCCTTCAAGTCCTGAGCGATTGCGGGGAGCAGTCAATGGGTGAGCTCATCCTTATTGACGGCACTGTCATGCTGCAAGCAGCAGACATCAAGAACTGCGAGCCCTTTAGGGTGACGGGCTAACCAGTATTCCCAAATCAATTCGACTTGAATTAGTTAAAAGGTCGTGCTGTCATTAGCTTAAATCACTAGCGCCAACCTATTACTTAGGTTAAATTGATTTAAAATTAAATATTTTAATTAATTTAACCTAAAACATAAGTAAATTAATTAGAAAATAAAATTTTAAGCAAAAAACTAAGTGTTGCGATTTTAATTTATATATTAGTTTTTTATATAATATTTATTAAAGGTGGTTTTATATACTAGCATAAAATGCTAATATCCAAAGGGGCACCTAGGCTACAGTGGAAGTGGGCTCACTAATAGTGCTGGAAGCAAGGAATTTATAGTGGATAATATCCACTATAAGTGAGGTAATATAGGGGAGAAGGTGAGAGTGTATTGCTTGCTTGACTAGAATTTTATTTGTTGAATACAGCGGAAAGCGCTGTATATATAGACCATTTCCAGCGCTTAGACCACCTAAAACCCTCGGCTTTACAGTGGATTACAGTGGATTACAGTGGAGTTAACCTCGGCTATACAGGACCCCTTTACAGGGGATAAACCCTTATATAGGGGATGACCCCTACAATAGGTTAGTTGTGGGGCGTTACCCTAGACTAATTACCCTAGTGGGTCCCCCCTTTACTTAGCGTGGTGCTAGTAGGCCCAGGGGGGTCCCTAGCCCTGTATCAACCTTGCTAGGGGTCCCTAGGGGGTCCCTAGGGGTCCCTAGCCCTGTATATACGTCACCTGTAGCCACTATAAGCCACCTGTAGGTGGCTTATACAGGTGTGGCATGTACGCCACCTGTAATAACTGCTAGCCTTGCTGGCAAGGCTGCAGCTAGGGGGTTACACCCCCCCTATAAGCACCTGCAGTTGCTAGTGTATTTCAACAATATTGTTATTAAGTATATATTTTATAAATTAAAGTTAAATTAAGGTTAAGTTAAAATTAAAATTAAGTTGGAGTTAAGTTAAGGTTAAAGTTAGCAATTAAATATATATATTAATTAAATTTAAACGTAAGTAAATTAATTAGAAAATAAAATTTTAAGCAAAAAATTAAGTGTTATAATTTTAATTTATATATTGATTTTTTATACAATGTTATTATTAAGTATATATTTTAAAAGTTAAAATTAAGTTAAAGTTAAGTTAAAATTAAATTAAAGTTAAGTTAAAGTTAAGTTAAGATTAAGGTTAATAATTAAATATATATATTAATTAAATTTAAATATTAGTAAATTAATTAAAAAATAAAATTTTAAGCAAAAAACTAAATATAGCAATTTTAATTTATATATTAGTTTTTTATGCGATATTATTATTAAGCATATATTTTAAAATATAAATAAATTAATTAAAAAATAAAATTTTAAATAAAAAATTAAGCGTTATAATTTTAATTTATATATTAGTTTTTTATGCGATATTATTATTAAATATATATTTTATAAGTTAAAATTAAGTTAAAGTTAAATTAAAGTTAAGTTAAAATTAAAGTTAAATTAAAGTTAAGGTTAAATTAAGGTTAAAGTTAATAATTAAATATATTAATTAATTTAATTTAAAATATAAGTAAATTAATTAGAAAATAAAATTTTAAGCAAAAAATAAAATATAGCGATTTTAATTTATATATTTGTTTTTTATAAAACGTTATTATTAAGTATATATTTTAAAACATAAATAAATTAATTAAATAATAAAATTTTAAATAAAAAATTAAATATAGCGATTTTAATTTATATATTAGTTTTTTATACGCTATTATTATTAAGCATATATTTTATAAGTTAAAATTAAATTAAAGTTAAGTTAAAATTAAATTAAAATTAAGTTAAAATTAAGTTAAAATTAAGTTAAAGTTAAAATTAATAATTAAATATATATATTAATTAAATTTAAATATAAGTAAATTAATTAAAAAATAATATTTTAAGTAAAAAATTAGGTATAGCAATTTTAATTTATATATTGGTTTTTTATACGACGTTATTATTAAGCGTATATTTTAAAATATAAATAAATTAATTAGAAAATAAAATTTTAAGTAAAAAACTAGGTGTTATAATTTTAATTTATATATTAGTTTTTTATATAACATTATTATTAAGTATATATTTTATAAGTTAAAGTTAAATTAAAGTTAAATTAGTTAATTAGCAAAAGTTTTAAATAAGGTAAGGTTATTATAAGCATATATAATTAATAAAAAAAAAATTTTAATTTATTTTAAAATAATTATTATATATTTATTATTATATATTTATTATATTTTATATTAAATTATAATATAAATATATTAAAATATATTTATATTATAGCGTTTATATTAAGTAGTTATATATAAACAATATAAAATAGTTGTTTTATTAAGTGTTATAACTACTTATTTATATAAATAATATAAGTATTTAAATATAGTAATATATAAAGTTATTATATAAATATTTAATAAATTAGTATTAAATAACATATTATATAAAACTACTAAAAAAATTTAATACTTAGCTTTAATATTAGCGCTATACTTATTATTAAAAATATTTAACAATAAAAAAAAATGTATATTTAAAACATAGTTAAAAAAGTTATATAGTTATATTAATTAAATAGTGTAAAGTATATAAAAGTATTTATATAATACTTATAAATAAAATAACTTATAATTTTATAGCTAAAAGCTTAATATATATTATATAAAAAAGTTAGGTGATATATAGGTTAATAAAATTTAATGCTAATATATAAAACAAATTAGCGCGTTATAAAGGTTATTTAAAATAGCATTTAATGCGGTATAAAACAACTATAATATATAAAAAGGTAGCAAAAAAGTTGTTTTTTAAGCGGTAATAACATAAAGTATTACTAATATAACATAATTACAAAATATAGCCTAAAAAAAAAAAAAAGCTATTAAAAGCTAAATTAAGTTATTATTTAATATATAAGTTAAGCGTATATAGTAAGCTAGCTATTTATAAAAGTTTAATTAAATATAGTTAATTATAAGGTTATAAATACTTAAAAAAAACGATAACAAAGTAAAAAAAAAACAAAAAAAAAAAAAAGCAAAAACAAAATATAGTTAACATATATATTATTAATAATAAAACATATAATTTAGCGTATATAGTATATATATTAACTAAAGGTTGTTAAATTAACTATATTAAATATTATAAAACAGCAAAAAATTAATATAAATTTAAATAAAAAGCTATTTTATACTAAATAATAAAGCAAAACTATTTAAAAATATATTAAACGTGTTAAAGCTATTATTATATATATATAGCAAACTTATAAGTTAATATTATAAAGCTAAAATAAAGCTAAAAATAATAAAACTAAAGTAAAAAATAAACACTTAATATATATATTAATAAAAACATAGTTATTAGTATTATAAATTATTTAACATAAAGTAAGGTAGGTTATAATAAGCGTAGTAAGCTATAAAAATAAAAGCGACGATTATAAAAGCAATAAAAATAAAGACAACGATTATAAAAGTAGTAAAAATAAAATTAATAATTAAAGTAATATACGTAGTATAAACAGCATAAATAAATAAGTTTAACATTTAAAATAAATAATATTAGCGTTTTATATATTATTATTAAATTATAAATTAAAAAATAATAATTTTTATAATATAATATATAATAAGTTAGTAGTAATAAATTATTAGGCTAATAGTAAATAATTAAGCTTATTTAAATTTACGCTTTAATTATTAGTTATTATAATAATAGCAAAAATAATAGTAATATATAAAATAAAAGTAAACCGAAATTAAGATGTAAAAAAGGTATAAAAAGCAAAGTTAATAAAAAAAGCAGCTAAAAAAGCAATAATATAATATTTTAAAAAAGTAAAAGCAATAATAATTTAGTTTATAATATTAATAAATATAAGTTATAAAAGGTTAATATTAATAAATATAATTTTATAGTTATATATATATAGCTAAAAAATTTATAATATAATTAATATATTAAGCGTAATTAATTAATATAAAAATATATTATTATATAAGTAGTAATAGTTTTATATAAGTTAATTATAATTAATAATTTATAATATAGTTAAAAAAGCATTAATATAATTATATTAAAAGGTGTTATTAATAAATAACATAATAATATTACTAATAATTAATTAAAGGTTATTAGTTAATAACGTAGCTAAAGTTAAAGCTAAATAAAGTTTTATAATAAACTAGCGCACTAAAAAGGTGTTAAATAAAAGCGTAAATAAGTTAATATAAATAATAAATTAAGTGGTTTAAAAAATAGCGTTAAAAAAACGGTTTGTTATATAAGCGGCTAAATAATAAATAATATAATAAAAAGCAAAAGTAATAGCAGCGTATAAAAAAAGGTTATAAGCGTTTTAAAAAATGTTATTAGTGTTAATATATATAATAAACAAATAGCTAGCGCGCAAAATAAAAGTAGTAATAATGTAATATTAAAATAAAAGCGGCTTAAATAAAGCGTATAAAGTATTAATTAAAAAAAGGTTAGTAGTAATAATAACATAATATTATAAAAGGTTAAATATAATAAAGAAATAAAAAATAATTTATTAATATTTATTAAAAAAAGTAAAAATATTAGTAGTATATTATATATAATTAGCGTTATTATTTTGGTAAATATTAGTTATATTATATATAAATAAATAAAAAAGCGCAAAAATAAGGTATTTATAGTTATTAATAAAATAAAAAATGTAGTTATTTTTAGTTATAATTAAAAAAAGGTTAATAAAAAAGTAAAAGCGAGATAAAAAAAAAAGTTAATAAAGCGGTGTATAAAGTATAAAGTAGTAAACATAGGTGTTAATAATTATTAATATGTTTAGCTAAAGGTTAAAAGGTAAAAAGAAAACATAAGCAAATAAAATAAATTAGTAAACAATAAAGCAATAAAAAACGCAAGTAATAATAAACGCAATATAAAAAATAATGTTATAATATATAAAAATAAAAATAAAAGTATTAATATAATATTATATATTTAAAATAATATTTTATAAATATATAAGTAGCTATTAAATAAAAACGCAAGTAATAAAAAAAGCTAATATAATAATAAATAATAAAAATAATTAATTAAAGTAAAATAAAATAAGGTTAAATATAGCGGCTTATAAGTAAACAAAATATAATTTATAAATTAAAAACAAGATTTATAAGTAAAATATATAAAAGTTATAATTTAATACGCTTAAAAATTATAAGTTGTTTTAATAAGTTAATAAAATATAGTATAAGTTTTTAATAATATTATTAATAATAAAATAAGTGATAAAAAGGTTAAAAACATATTATTAAAAGCAATAATAATATTAGCTTAAGCGATATAAAAGATATAATAGTAAATAATATAGTAAATAAATATATAAGTGTAATTAAAAGTAATATTAAAAATAAAGGTATAGTTTTAAAAGGTGTAATAAGTGGTGTTAAAAGTAATTATAAAGCAAAAAAGCTTAGTAGTAATAATAATAAAAATAAATAAAAAAAAAAGCATAATGTTTATATTGTTAATATAATATTTAAGTGATAAAAAAATAATAGTAGTAATTATATTGTTGTTATTATTATAAGTAAATATATAGTAATAATATATAAAAGCAAGAATTAATTATATAAAATAAAGCGTAAAGTAATTGTATAAAAAAACGTAAATAATGTTAATAATATTAAAAATAGCAGTAAAAGCTAGTTTTATAAATTTTATTAATTAAGCGTAAATAATAAAATAATTAAACCGGTTTATAATAAATAAGTATTATATAATATTAAATAGTAACAAGTTATTAAAAATATAATAAAAGATAATATTATAATTATAAAAGTTAATTTAAACGTAAATATAAATAATATATTTAATGGTAATATTATAGCTAGTAAATAAAACGGCGTTTTAATAGTTAATAAAAATATAAATAAGTAAAAGGCGGTAGTTTTAAGGATTAATAATGTAAATAAATATATAATATACGGTATAATAGTATATAATAAAAAAAAAGATGAAAAAAATGGTGTTATAAAGGTTAATAGCGGAAAAAAAAAAATAAATAAAATAAAATAAGTAAATAGTAATATATTATAATAATTAAATAAAAGTAAAATAATATATAAAAATATTAAAAAAAATTAAGTTTTATATAAATATTAAAAATATAAATATAAAAAAAAGGATTATATAATTATTAATATAAAAAAATGGGTAAATATTTATAATAATAAATATATTAAAGTTAAAAGTAAATATATTATAAATTTAAGTGGTGATTTATATAAATATAATATAGCGGTTATAAAATTATATATAAAAAAGCAAGTAAATTAAATAAAATAAGTTTTAAAGCAAAGCGATAATTATTTATAAGGTATAAAAAAAGGTAAAAAAAAAGGTAAAAAAAAAAAAAAAAAAAAATGGATAAAAAAGGTGCTAAAAAAATGGTTAATTAAGTAAATTAAAGGAGTAAATAAAAAAATAAATAAAAAAATAAATAAAAAAATAAATAAAAAAATAAATAAAAAAATAAATAAAAAAATAAATAAAAAAATAAATAAAAAAATAAATAAAAAAACAAATAAAAAAAAAAAGTTTATAATAAAAAAAGTAAAAGTATAAAAAGTAAAAAAAGCAATATAAAAGTTTATAAGTATAAAAAAATGTGTTTAAATAATAATAAATTAAAAAATAAATAAAAAAGTTAATTATAAAACATATAAAAAAAGTAAAAAAAAGTATTATTAATGTAAAAAAATATAAAATATAAAAAAGGTTATATTAATAAGCTAAAAATAAGTTATAAACATAGTAAAAAAAAATATAATAAAAAAAAAAGCGGTAAAAAATAATATAGTAAAAAAAAAAGTAATGTTATAAAAAAAAATAAAAATAAATTAAGTAATAAAAAGTTAGTAATTATAAGTAAAATAAAAGTAATTATTATAAAGCGTAATATAGTAGCAAAAAATAGCGTTTATTAAAAAGGTTTAAATTTAAAGTAAAAAATATATATAATATTAAATAAAAAAATAAAAATAAAATATAATTATTAGTTATATTTTATAAGATTATAAAAAGGTTAAAGTAAAAAAAATATAAAAAAATGTTTAAGCGTTTTAAAAAATAATTAAAATAATTAAGTAATAAATGTTTTTAAAATATTATATATATAAATTATTATAATTAATATATAAATATTAAATAATTTAAAAAAGTAGTAAAAAGTATAAAAAAAAGCTAAAAAAACATTATTAGTTTTTATATATAATAATAAAAAAATTCGTTATATAATAATTAGTAAATAAAAAAATAAAAATAAAAAAAAAGTTAAAAAAGTTAATAAAAAAAAAAAGGTTATTATAAAAAAAAAAAAAATATAAAGTTATATTATTAATAAAATAATATATATAAAAATAATAATAAAGTAAAATAAAAAGTAATAATTTATATTAAAGGTTTTATATAATTAATTTAATAAAATAAAATTATTTTATTATATAATAAGTAAAAGCGCGTTATAACGCGCGCACTAACTATAAATCCAACCCCGTAGCGTGTTATAACGCACGCACTAACTATAAATTTAACCCTATAATGCGTTGCAATATATCGCGGTATCTACTTTGCATACAAACCCAAAATCGCACCCCTTAGCAAGCCACCAAATCTATGCCTTATTCTACCACACGTAAGCCTTATTCTTTTGCATACAAGCCTTATTTCTCTACATACATGTTATACCACCCCCATAAAAGCGTGTTAGCAAGCCACCCCTAAATATAGCAATCTATAAAAGCATGTTAGCAAGCCTTGCTAGCGTGTTAGCAAGCCTTAAGCAACAATAAACGCAGTTAATCTAATTAATATATAGTGCTATAAACGCAACTAATACAGGCGGCCAACAGCTAACACAGCTAACATAGCCAACATAACTAATATAGCTAACATAAGTTAACGCCATTACTACTACTAACACTATTAATATTATTAAATTAGTTAATATAGCTAATATAGTTAATATAATTAATATAATATTATTAATTTAGCTAAAATAGCTAATATAATTAATATAATTAATATAATTAATATAGCTAATATAGCTAATATAACTAATATAAGTAATATAATTAACATAAATAATATAACTAATATAAATAATATAACTAATATAAATAATATAACTAATATAAATAATATAGCTTATATAGCAATAAGGTATAATAGTTATATAAAAAATAAAAGTATATAAATATTTTAAGTACTTTAATTTTAATAGCTAAAATATTAATAATATATTTAAAGTAGTAATAAAAAAAAATATAACTATATTTATTATAAGCTTTTGCTATTACTTTAGCTACTTTATTTATTTTTACATACTTTTTTTAAAAATTATTTTAAAATTAAATAAAGTTTTAATTAAATTTAAATTTTTTTTAAACAATATAAAAAGTATATAATTAAGCTAAAAAACTAAATTTATTAATATATTAATTACTAAAGCTTTTAAATTATAAAATTAATATAATAATTAAAACTTTAATATTATAATATAATAATATTTATATAAATAAATTAAAACTAAAAATTATAATAATATTAAAAAGCGTTTTATTAAAAAGTTTATAATTTATATTATATTTATAACTTAATAATAATTTTATATAATAAATATAACTTATTTATATTATTAAAAAAAAATTTAAGGTTTTTTTAAATGTTATAATTATTATTAAAACCTTTTATATTACTAATAAAAGCTTTATAAGCACTTTATAATATATTTTAAATTTATATTATATTTTAACTTTTTAATATTATTTATAATTTAGTATTTTAATATAACTTTAATAATTACTTAAATTTTAAATATAATAAATTATAAAAGTTTACTAAAGTAATAAATAAATATAGTTATAATAATTAAATATTTAAGTTTAATATTTTATAAAAGTTTTTTTTAAAAATAAAAATTATAGCTGTTTATTTTACTTTAATATTTTTTTAATAAGCTAATAAAAATAATTTAAAATTTTTAAAGTAAAAAATATATTAATTTTTATTATTATTATAATTAACTTTAATTTATTTATTAAATAATATTAAAAATATATGCGTAATTAAATTATAAAATATATTTTTATATTTATTAAAGCCTTATTTTTTTAAAAAATTATATAGTTTGTTTATAATTTATAAGCATAAAACTATTTTTATTTATTAAGTTTTAAATAATTTTTATTATAAAGCTATAAAAAGCCGTAGCTTTTAAATATTTTATAATTATTTAGTATATTATTAATTATAAGCAAAAAAAGTAATACTTTAAAATTATATTAAAAGTTAATAAAACTATATTATTATAATTACTATAGTTTTTAAGCTAATAAAAACTAATATTTAAGTAATAAAAAGCTATTTTATAATAATTTTTTTAATAATAAGTTTTAACTAATTTTAGTTAGCGTTTTTATTATATTAGTTTATAATTATAAATTATAAAATAAAATTTTTATATTTATTAATATCTTTTTTATTATAAAAGCAAAAAATTGCTTTTATATAATAATATTTAATTTGTTATAATAGCAATTATTTATATAAAGTTTAATACTTATAATATTAATTTAATTATAATTTTTAAAAAAATTAATAATAAAAGTTAAACTATTAAAATATTATTTAACAACAGTTAAAAAATGCAATAAATTACTTACTTTTTAAAAGTTTTTATAAAATAATATATAAGTAAAAAAAAATTATTAATGTTAAAAAAAGCTTTTTAAAATAAAAACAATTAAAAGCAAATTTTTATAGCTAGCAACTTAAATTAGCTTTTATAATAAAAAGAGAAAAATAATTATTTTATATTTTAAAAGCTTAAAGTTTTTAATTTTAATTAATTAAAAAAAAAAAAAAAGTATTATTTTAATTATTATTATTATTTTAAGTATTATTACCTTTAATTACTTATTATTAAACAAGTAAAAATAAAAATTATTTACTTATAAGTAAAGCTTAGTATAAAAATCGGTAGATTTTTATAAGATTAATTTTTATAAAAACTTAATATAAATTAATTTAAATAATAATATATATATTATATTATAGCTTAAGGTTTTAATATTAACTTTTATTTATTTTATTACTTTAAATATAATATATAATTATTAATATATATTAATACTTTATAAATTACTTAATTAACTAATATAACTACTTATAAAATAATAAGCGCTATAATATATAATATTATTTTATTTAAATAAAAAACATTTAAATATATAAAAGATTTTAATTTAAATAAACAAAAAAAAAGTCTTATTTAACTTTATATAAAATATTATTTTTATTTAGCAAAGTTTTAATTAATAACAATATAAAATTATTTTAAATTAATATTATATTATTTTATTAATTATATAATATAAAATATTATTTTTATATAAAAATAATATATAATAAAAAATATATAATTATAATTTAAACTAAATAATAAAACTTAATAATAAAAACACCTAGTAAAAACTTTATATTTATATAACGTTTAATATTATAAAAAAATTTACTTTATAACACCTTATATATAAAAATTAGCTTATAATTATAATAACTTATTAGGTAACTTAATTAAAAGATAATATTTATTAGTATTAAAAAGCAATAAATATAAAAATTAAATAAAAATAAAAACTAATTTTTACTAGTGTAAAAAACTTTAAAAGCTTAAATCATATAAAGTATTTATGCTTAATTTTTATAAAGTCGTAAAGTAAATAAATAGTTACTATTTATTTTTAAATAATATAAGTAAAAGTTTGCTATAAGAAATTCTTTTAAAATATATAAGTTAAAATATTTTAAATTTTAACTTAATAATATTAAACTTTTAAAGCTTTAGTTTTAATTTAAATATAAGTAAAATATCTTTTAATAAAGTTTAATAAGGTTAAAAAATTAATAAATAATATTATTATTATAAAGTAATATTACTAAAGTAATATTAATATTAATATAAAAAATAAAATATTATTATAATATTAATAATAATATTTATTAAACTATTATAATATTAGTAAATATTATTTACTACGGTAATATTACTATTATTATTATTATAATATTTTTTTTTTTTATTTTTTTTATTTTGCTTTATAAATTATATTTTTTTACGTTATAATTAAATAAGTTTAAAGTTTAAAGCTAATTACTTTTAAGCTTTACTACTATAAAGCTTTTAAGTTATAACGCTTTTATTACTAAATATTATGTTATAAGCGCTAAAGCTTTTATAATAACTAGCTATATTTATAATATTACGTTATAAATAAGCGCGCTTTATTAAGTTATAAGCATTTTTGGTAAAGGAAGCAGCTTATTAAATAAGACTACTATAATTATGTTAGCTTTAATAAGTATTGCAACTAGCATAAGTGTTTTTAGTAATATTACTAATGTAATTATATTGATTTTAGTAGCTTTTGCTGCTTGTCCTACTAGTGTTTTTATAGGTGCTATAAGCGCCGCTAGCCTTTTAGCTGCTGCTGCTTTATTGTAAACAGCTATATAACTATATAACAAACGCTTACTTTAGGTTAAGGATAATAAAGAGAGCAGCTAATGTTAACTGTTATAATAAACTAAGAAATGCTTTAAGGAAGATTAAGCTATTTATAGGGATAAAAGTGTTATTTTTTAGGTTTTGTTCTTAAAGAAATTTTAAATATAATATAAGTAATAAGGTTAAGCTATTTTCTTAATAATAAGCAGTTAGTTAAGCTAACCTATTATAAGAAATAAATAGAAGTTTTTAATTAATAAAAAGCATTAGTAAATAATAGTGTTATAATATTACTTTAAAATTTAAATCTTATAATTTAATTGTAATAAAGCTTTGCTTTAAAATATTAAATTATGTTTTAATAACTTATTTTTTTTCTAAGGTTTAATTTTTATATTAAAGTCCTTTTTTTCTTTATTTTATAATATATTTATATTTAAAATTTTTTATTTTAATACTAAAAGTTATTACTTTTTATTGGTATTTTTGCGTTAGCAAAATAGTTTTAATATTATTAAGTGTTTAATATTACGTACTTAAGACCTTATTTTACTATATATATTAAAACTTCTTTATTTTAAATTAATAAGCGCAAAAAAAAAAATAATGATTTATATAATTATACACTATTATATAATAGTATAAATATCTATACTTAAAAAAAGTAGCGTTTTATTTTTACTTGTTTTAATATTATATGCTACTAAATAGCTAATTTTATTAAATATAGCTTTTAAGTTAAAGCTTTTAATTATAAAACACAAAAGATATTTTTTAAAATCTCTTATTACACTAAGCTTTTTTATTTAACTATTTTATTTTCTTTTTATAAGGCTAAATTTTTGCTTAATCTTAATATCGTATTATTTTAAAGCTAGTATAACTAATATAGCTTTATTAACTTTTAGCGTTATTTTAGCTATATATAAAACAAGTATTACTATTTATAAACTTGTTTATAACTACAAAAAAGCTTGCACTAATTTTACCACTATTATATAACAACTATTTAAATTAAAATTTATTTTTAATTTAATTAAAAAAAGCTATAGTAGCTTATTAAATAATTTATTAAAAGCGCTATAAGCTTAGCTTAAAATAATATTAGCAAGCTATAAAAAGCTTTTTAAAAATATTAAAAAGGTTATTTTAGCTTTTAGTAAAAAAGCTAAAGTATTATAATAGATTTTACTTAATAAAAAAAAGGTAAAAATAATAAGCGCCTTTTTTAAAGCCTTTAAATATAGTTTTAACTTTGCACTTAAAATTATTAACTTATTTATTACTTTTTTTTTTTACTACGTTTTTCTTTAAAATTAATAATGCTTTAAATTTATAGCTAAAAATATTAAAAATAATATAAACATAATTTAACAAAATATAATAAAAATAAAGCAAAATATTAAAAAAATACTTAAAAAGATCTAAAAGCTTTAAATTTAGTTACTTAACAACTAACTATTAAATAAAAAGTAAATTAAATTAAAGATTTAGCTAAATAGCTTAACCTAATATATAAAAATAGTAATTAATAGCAAAGTAATTTTATTTGTGCAATTAAATATATTTTCCCTTTTAATATAACTAATACCAAATAGCATAAACCTTGCTATATACCCTAGCTATAAAAAAGAAAGTTTTATTATTAGCCATTTAATCTCTTTTTTTATATAAAATATTATAAAATATAGCAACAGCAAAAGTTCTCTTTTTTAGTTTATTATTAAACTTTTATATATTAGCAAAATAAAATATATAAATAGCAATATAAAACATTAAATTTATATAATATTATATAATAATAATATTATAAAAGTTTAGTTAATAAAAACAAAGCAACTTTTAAAAAAACTAAAATTAAGCTTTTAATTTTCAAATAATATAATTTAAGTTATAATATATTTAGCTAAACCAAATATCCTTATAATATACAATTATAAAAAGGTATTAAAACCTAAAAACTTAAATATTAAAGCTTAAAACTAAGTTAAAAATCAAAAAATTTATATTATTATTAATATAAAATTTACTTTTAAATTAAAATATTTATTTATGCCTACTTCTTTTATTACTTATATATATATTAATACAAACAACTTAATAGTTATTAATTTTAATATGCCATTAAAAAAGCCTGCTATAAAACTAAAGGTCTTGCTATTTAATCTTATAATCTTAATACAACAAAACATAAGTTTTAATTAAAAAAGCTTTTTTAAATACAACTTTATAATATATAATAAAATTGCCATTATATAGCAATAAGTAAAGCAATAAAGGTTACTATATAGTTTTATAAAGTACGATTATTTTTTTAAAGTCGCGCGCTTATCTTTAATAGCATTAAAAAAAAGTTAAAAAAAGCTTTTAATTAAAAAAAGATATAACTTAAATATTATAAGCTATACTTATATAATTTCAAAGTTTTAACTACTTAACTCAGCTTAATTACTTAATATAAAAGTAGTTTTTAAAAATCAAACTATATTTTTTATTGCTACTTATAAGTTATAAAGGTTAGCAAACACAAATAAAATAATATATGTTATAAACCTTAAAACAAACAAAAAGCAATTTATTTATTATTATTTAATAGATTAATAATATTATTGCTTTATAAATTTATATATTAGTTTTAAAAAAGGCGATAAAAAGTATTATATAGTTAGCTTAATAAACAAAAACAAGCTTGCTAATTTAAACGTTATAAAAATAATAATATATAAAACTTTTAAAGAAATTATTTTTATATAGCAAAAACATTTTAAAATTAAATTTTAAAAGATTTAAAAACTACAAGCATAAAAAAAAAGTCGCAAAAAAAGTCGCAAAAAAGGTCGTAAAAAAATAAAGTCTTTATATATATATTATTAAAATAGTATATATGTTAAATAGCGCCGGTTTTTTTTTTTTTTTTTTAGTATAATAAAAAAAAATAGTTTTTAATATCTTTAATTAATTTACTAATTATATATACACTAATATATATAATTATATAACTAATATTATTTAATTAAATAATAAAGCAAGTATTTTATAAATACTAGATAATTACTTTATTAAAAATTTTAGTTATAAATCTAAGTATTTTAAGTATTTATTTAAGATTAAATTAGCTTATTTTTAAATACTTATATTTACACTTTTAAAAGCAATAAGCTAGTTATATTTTTATTAACTTTATAATATTGTTTAAAGATCTTAAGTAGCTAGTAAAAAGTATATAAAATTATTTATAAAAACAGTAAAAAAATCGCATCTAATAACTATAAAGTTGCAAACTTTATTAGCACTATATATTTCCTTTTAATAATTAACTATTAACTAACTATAAAGCTTAAATTGCTTAATTAAATAATCAAAATAAAAAAGCAAATAATTATTCTTTATATTAAGCAAATATAATAAATTATAAATATAATTTTATTTTATAGCATATAATACTATAATATAAACAAATAGTAGCAATAAAGCACTTTTTAAAAAAAATACTTTTATTTTTGCAACTTTTTCCCTAATAATTATAATAAGTAAAAAAGCAAAAAAAAAAACTAAAGCTTATTTTTTTATAATTTTTACGCAATATATATCCCTTATATTATTTTGCTAGCCTTTTAGCCGCTTTATTAACCCTAGCAGCTTAAGCTGCGCTTATAAAAACTATATATATACGCATTATAGCTAGGTATAACAAAACATATTTTTTTGCAAGCATTATAACATATTATAGCTTAATAAGTAACAAGTACAACTAAAGCTACTTAATATACTTACTAAGTAGCTATAACAAATCAGCAATATATCTTATTATCCTTAGCTTTTACAGCTTAAATAATTTTAGCTTATTTTTTAAAGTAAATATAAAAATAAGCAAAAGCCAGTTTAATACAAATATATATATACTACTTATATATTTATAAATATAAATATTTAAATTTAAATAAAATAAAATAAAACAATATAAAAAAATAAAACTAACAAGCTTATAAAAGATTATAATATATTTAAACAGTGTTAAAATAAGTTGCCACGCTTAAAATAAAAAAAAAAAAATAAAAAAAAAGCGCATTAAAGTTAACTTTTTTAATAAAGTGCTTAAGCTAGCACAAACTACTTATAGGTTTCCATTAATAAAAACCTATAGTTTATTATAAACCTTTTAACTAAGCTTTAAAATAAGTACTATATTAATAACTTATATATCTACGCAACTAAATAAGTAAACACGCTTATAAACCGCTTATTTATCCTTTTTTATACCTTAAAAGCATAATACACACCCGCTATATTATTTATTAATATTAACAATTAAAGTTTTATAAAAACAAATTATTATACTATATAATCTAATATAACTAACTATAAAAACAATATTTCTAACAATAACAGCTTTATTAATATTATTATATATAATACTATAAGCAATAAGTTTGCTGCCTTTACGCCTATATTAAGTTTATATTATATAAATAATATAAACATAACAAATAAATATAGCTTTTTTTATAACTTGCTCTTTATACTTAAAATTTATAATAGTATTAATAAAAGTATTTTATACGCTAGCAACAAAAATAAAAATAAAATCAAGCCTATTATTTTAATATAGCTAAAGTAGTAAGCAAAATAAAACATATATACTTTATTAACAGTTAAAAATATATTTAATAAAAATATATATTATACTATATAAATATATACTAATAGCGCTAAAAGTATATTATAACATTAAAAAATCAATAATATAAATAAGTAATTTATTTATTTTTTTATTAAATACTTTTGCAAAGATTTCGCGTATTAATAAAATTAATTAATTAATAATAATAAAATATTATTAAGTATTAACTAAAATTAACTTTTTTTAAATCTTTGTTTTTAAAAAATTAATATATATTTAAACTTTTTAAATTATTATAAATTTTTTTGATTAGTATATAAAGCTTTAAAAAGCACACTTAATTAAAAGTATAATAATAAAATATAATAATATTTTTAGCAAAAATTTTAAACTATATTAAAATATATAATATTAATAAAAAATAAATTTATTAGCTAAAAACTAGCTTTAAATACTTAATATAAACATTTTTATCTTTATTAAAGTAGTTATTACTTTAACTTTTTTTTACTTATGCTTAAGTATTTAATTTTATTTAAACTAAAAAATGCTATATAATATTAAAAAAAAAACAAGTATTTTATAAAGCTTACGTATTATTACTTCTTATTAAATTATAAAGTTAATATTATATCTTTTAGCTAATATAATTTGCGCTATAAAAAAATAATATATTTATAAAAACAAAGAATTTACTAATTATATAATTAATATATATATATATATCTATGAGAATTTATCGCAATTCATGCTCACCTTACAATGATAATAATATATATAAATAAAATACATTAGAGGGCGTTTGTGGCGCTATCTTAACTGCTACCCATAAGGCCATAGCGGGAGGGAAAACCCCTGCGTTTGCCGATTAGCTATCGCACAAGTTATGGTGAGACATTATGCACTCTAAAGCGGCGCTTTGAGTAGGCTGTGATTAGACAGGATGGGGCTTGGCGCAAGGATAAGGGGTCTTTTCTCTTTATTATGCCAGCGCTTGTTTGGTTCGTCGATGCGAAAATGTACTAAACAGCTATTGCCCTCGTAATAGAGTGTCGGTGACTTAGAGCGTCGTTGATATCGCGGTCAATGTTTGTCGGAGATAGTTTGGCTGTTAAAGTATACCGACTATTTTGGTGTAAAGGCGTATTATTGCTAGGTAGTAGTCTAGGTGTAATATTGATGCTAGGTAAAGGGGTCAAATATTAGAGAATATATTATAATAGCAGCAGAACAAAAAAAAAAAAAAAAAAACATAGCCACAGTTGGGTATAATAGTTCCGGGATTGATTGTGTTTAATACCTACCAAATACCCTGGCTGTAGGTACATTAGTTGTCAGATAAGTCTATATGTTGCAAGTAGGTACCTGGTAGGTAGGTACCGACTGCTTTGTGACCCCACGTTACAGCCACCACACAACCCACAGCACAGCTCATTTATCTCAGGTGCGCATCATTGCCACGACAATGCACAATATTACTACTGCTACCTTTAACATGCATTATTAGTACCTCTGCAACTATAGCTACCGCAGCTCAACATCAGGCAGCAAAATAAATTATTAAATACCTACACTTAATAATTAGTACCTAGGTACCTTAACTTATATAAAATTCCTAAGGTGTTATATATATTAAATATAAGCGATATTATATAAAATAATTTAATTAATATATTTATATATGTTATTATTATATATTATATATAATTATAACTATATATTTAATATAAAACTTAAATATAATTAACTTAATAAAGTGTTTAAAAGTACACCTTTTTATTGCTAGTAATTTAACTTAATATAATATTATTTTTATATTTAATACACCTTTTTAAACATTACCTTTTAAAAAAAAATTTTTACATTTAATTATTAATTATTTATTAATTTAATTCTCTTTTAATTAAAAAGTTTTATAATAAATTTTAATTATTATCGCATATTTTTTAAGGTTTTTATTATTTTTAAAACTCTTTAATATTAATAAAGCTTAATTATATTAAAAAGGTTTTTTATTTTTTTTTTAAAAATATTTTAATTAAACTATTTATAATTATATTATTTATAAAAATATATTTTATTTATAAAATTTAATTTAAAACTTTTTAATATAACTAACTAATAATTATAAATATTAATATAATAAAACTTAATTTAAAAAATAATAATATTTTTAATTATTAAACTAATAATTTATTAATTATTATATTAAATTTAAATTTATTTATTATTTAATATAACACTTAATTTTTTAATTAACTAATTATTAAACATAGCTTTTTTAATAACTTATATAAAAATAAATAGTTTAGCTTTTATAATTAATATAATAATAATATTTTATTTATTAGCTTTTTATTTAATAACTTTATTAAATAACATTATTATATAAACTTAAAAGCTTTTTTAATTAATAATATTATTAGCAAATAAAAAGTTATTAGCTATAATAAACTTATTTTTATTTTTAAACTATAAAACATAATATTAAATTTAAAATAAATACTTAAAAAGTTAATTAATTATATTATAATACTTTAATTTTAAATTAAAATTAAATCTTAAAAGTTTAAATATATTAAAAGCTATATTTAAATAAATAATAATAATAATATATATAATTAATTTTTTTTTTTTTTAATAGCTATAAATTTTTTAATTTATTATTATTTTGCTATAAGGTTTTAATTTTTTAGTTTTTATAAAAGTAAATGCTAAAATAAATAACTTAAAACTTTATAACTTAACAATTTTTTTAATATATAAAAATTATAACAATTAAATTAATTTCTTTTTATAATTTTAAATAACTTTAACTTTAAAAAACTATTATAAGTTTTTTTTTTTAATTATTTAATAATAATATTTAAACTTATAAATAACTTTTTAAATAATAATTATATTTGCTTTTTAATAAATAAAAATTATATTATTAATATATATAAAAATTAATACTTTTTATTTAAAATAGTAATAAAGTTTATAAAAAACAAGTTAATATTTTATATTTTTAAAAGTTTTAATTAGTTTTTTTTATTATAATAAAAATAATTTTTAAAAACTATATAAAGCTTAAAATAATTTAAAAACTATTAAAAGTTTATAATAGCTAAATAATATTTTTATATATATTTTTTTATTAAGTATTATATTAATAAAAGCGTTAATTATATTATATTATTTAAATTTAAAATTAAATTTAATAATAATAACTATAAATATTTTAAATAATTACTTTATAAATATAAAAGCATAAATATTTTTTTTTTTATTTATAAGTTGCTAATTTTTTTATATTATAAGCTTAACTTTATTTTTTTAATAATAATTATATTTATTAAACTTATAAACATATATTTATATATAATTAAAAATTAGTTTTTTTTAAGTAATATATATATTAACTTTTTATTAAATATTTATTTTTTTATAACTTTATAAGTTAAATTTTTTAATATATTTAAAGTAATTTTTTATAAAATAAACTTATAAATTTTTATGCTACTTAAAAAATAAAAATAAATTTAAGTAATAAATTATCTTTTTTTTATAAAATAGCTATTTTAAGCTTATTTTTAAAAAAATAAATATAATTAATATATTAACTTAAAAAAAATAATAATTATAAAAAAGTTTATAAAAGTTTTTATTTAGCGTAAAAAACATTATTATATTAACTAAAAAAAATTTATAAAATTTAAACCTTTAAAAAATTTTTATTAGTTTATTATTTAAAAGTATAATAAATATAAGTTTATTATTTTAATAAAATTTTAGTTTATTATTAAAGTAATATTAAAGTTTTTTTAAAAATTTAGCTTTATTAACTTTGCTTATTAATATATTATATTATAACTTTATAATATATAAACATTTTATATTAAATATAACTTTTTAATAACTTTTATATATTATAACTTTTATATATTATAACTTTAAAAAAAGTTGTATTAAAGTTTGCTTTAAACTTTAAAGTTAAATTAAATAATTTAATAATTTTTATAAAATTTCTTTTTTAATTAGCGTTTTTAATTATAACGTTAAAAAAAACATAATTTATTAAAGATTTAAAAAATATAAAATAAAAAGCAAAAATTACTTTAATATAAAAGTAATTAATTTTTTTAAGCTTATTTATATTTTTATTTTTACTTTTTTTAATATTTATTTTATTTATATTTTTTTTAATAAAATTAATAAGTTTATAAACTTTATAGTTTTTATAAAAATTAATTATAAACTTATTAATAATATTTAAAAATATTTAATTTAAAGATATTTTAATTAATAAAGCTTTAAATTTTTTATTAATAATTTAAAAAAAGTTGTTTTTTAATTTATTTAAGTTTTTTAAAGAAGTACTTTTTTTATTAAATATAACGTTTTTAATAATAATAACTTTATTAGTTTTAAGTAGTTAAATTTTATAAGTAATAAAAAATTAATAGCTAATTAAATAATTAATTTAAGCTAACTAATATTCTTAAATTAATTTAACTCGAATTAATTAAAAGGTCGTATTATTATTAACTTAAATTATTAGCGCTAACTTACCACTTAAGTTAAATTAATTTAAAATTAAACATTTTAATTAATTTAATTTAAAATATAAGTAAATTAATTAGAAAATAAAATTTTAAGCAAAAAACTAGGTGTTATAATTTTAATTTATATATTAGTTTTTTATACAATGTTGTTATTAAACGTATATTTTATAAGTTAAAGTTAAATTAAAGTTAAATTAAAGTTAAAGTTAAATTAAAATTAAGTTAGGATTAAAGTTAACAATTAAATATATATATTAATTAAACCTAAATATAAATAAATTAATTAAAAAATAAAATTTTAAGCAAAAAACTAAATATTACGATTTTAATTTATATATTGATTTTTTATGCAATATTATTATTAAGCATATATTTTAAAAGTTAAAATTAAATTAAAATTAAATTAAAATTAAGTTAAAATTAAATTAAAATTAAATTAAAATTAAAGTTAATAATTAAATATATATATTAATTAAACTTAAATATTAGTAAATTAATTAGAAAATAAAATTTTAAGCAAAAAACTAAGTATAGCGATTTTAATTTATATATTAATTTTTTATACGATGTTATTATTAAGCGTATATTTTAAAACATAAATAAATTAATTAGAAAATAAAATTTTAAGTAAAAAACTAGGTATTATAATTTTAATTTATATATTAGTTTTTTATGCAATATTATTATTAAGCATATATTTTATAAGTTAAAATTAAGTTAAAATTAAATTAAAGTTAAATTAAAATTAAAGTTAAATTAAAATTAAAATTAAATTAAAATTAAGGTTAATAATTAAACATATTAATTAATTTAACTTAAAACATAAGTAAATTAATTAGAAAATAAAATTTTAAGCAAAAAATAAAATATAATAATTTTAATTTATATATTTGTTTTTTATAAAACGTTATTATTAAGTATATATTTTAAAACATAAGTAAACTAATTAAATAATAAAATTTTAAATAAAAAACTAAGTATAACGATTTTAATTTATATACTAGTTTTTTATACGCTATTATTATTAAGCGTATATTTTATAAATTAAAATTAAGTTAAAATTAAATTAAAATTAAATTAAAGTTAAGTTAAAATTAAATTAAAATTAAGTTAAAATTAAAGTTAATAATTAAATATATATATTAATTAAACCTAAATATAAATAAATTAATTAAAAAATAAAATTTTAAATAAAAAACTAAGTATAATAATTTTAATTTATATATTAGTTTTTTATATAATGTTATTATTAAGTATATATTTTAAAACATAAGTAAATTAATTAAAAAATAAAATTTTAAATAAAAAACTAAATGTTATAATTTTAATTTATATATTGGTTTTTTATGCAATATTATTATTAAGCATATATTTTATAAGTTAAAGTTAAATTAAAATTAAGTTAATTAATTAGCAAAAGTTTTAAATAAAGTAAAGTTATTATAAGCATATATAGTTAATAAAAAAAAAATTTTAACTTATTTTAAAATAATTATTATATATTTATTATTATATATTTATTATATTTTATATTAAATAATAATATAAATATATTAAAATATATTTATATTATAGCGTTTATATTAAGTAGCTATATATAAGCAATATAAAATAATTATTTTATTAGGTATTATAACTACTTATTTATATAAATAGCATAAGTATTTAAATATAGCAATATATAAGGTTATTATATAAATATTTAATAAATTAGTATTAAACAGCGTATTATATAAAACTACTAGAAAAATTTAATACTTAGCTTTAATATTAGCGTTATATTTATTATTAAAAACGTTTAATAATAAAAAAAAATATATATTTAAAATATAGCTAAAAAAGCTATATAGTTATATTAATTAAATAGTATAAAGTATATAAAAGTATTTATATAACGCTTATAAATAAAACAACTTGTAATTTTATAGCTAAAAGCTTAGTATATGTTATATAAAAAGGTTAAGCAATATATAAGTTAATAAAATTTAATGCTAGCATATAAAACAAACTAGTATATTATAAAGGTTATTTAAAATAGTACTTAATATAGCATAAAGTAATTATAATATATAAAAAAGTAATAAAAAAGCTATTTTTTAAGCGGCAATAATATAAAATATTACTAATGTAATATAATTACAAAATATAACCTAAAAAAAAAAAAAAGCTATTAAAAGCTAAGCTAAGTTATTATTTAATATATAAATTAAGCATATATAATAAGCTAGCTATTTATAAAGGTTTAATTAAATATAATTAATTATAAAGTTATAAGTGCTTAAAAAAGATAATAATAAAGTAAAAAAAAATAAAGCAAAGGAAAAAAAAGTAATAAAAAATAAAATATAATTAATATATATATTATTAACAATAAAACATATAATTTAGCGCATATAGTATATATATTAGCTAAAAGTTATTAAATTAGCTATATTAAATATTATAAAACGGTAGAAAATTAGTATAAATTTAAATAAAAAGCTATTTTATATTAAGTAATAAAGTAAAATTATTTAAAAATATACTAAGTATATTAAGGCTATTATTATATATATATAATAAATTTATAAGTTAATATTATAAAGCTAAAATAAAGCTAAAAATAATAAAATTAAAGTAAAAAATAAGCGCTTAATATATATATTAATAAAAGTATAATTATTAATATTATAAGTTATTTAATATAAAGTAAAGCAAGTTATAGTAAGTATAACAAGCTATAAAAATAAAAGCGATAATTATAAAAATAGCGGAGATAAAGGTAGTAATTATAAAGGTAGCAAAAATAAAACTAATAGCTAAAGCAGCGTATATAGCGTAAATAGTATAAATAAATAGGTTTAGTATTTAAAATAAATAATGTTAGCGTTTTATATATTATTATTAAATTATAAACTAAAAAACAATAATTTTTATAACATAATATATAATAAGTTAACAATAATAAGTTATTAAGCTAATAATAAATAATTAAGTTTATTTAAATTTATGTTTTAATTATTAGCTATTATAATAATAATAAAAATAATAGTAATATATAAAGCAAAAATAAATTAAAATTAAGATATAAAAAAGGCGCAAAAGGTAAGGTTAATAAAAAAAGCAGCTAAAAAAGCAATAGCATAATATTTTAAAAAAATAAAAGCAATAATAATTTAGTTTATAATGTTAATAAATATAAGCTATAAAAGGCTAACGTTAATAAATATAATTTTACGGTTATATATATATAGCTAAAAAATTTATAATATAACTAATATATTAAATATAATTACTTAGTATAAAAATATATTATTATATAAGTAATAATAGTTTTATATAAGCTAATTATAATTAATAATTTATAATATAATTAAAAAAGCATTAATATAATTATATTAAAAGGTATTATTAATAAATAATATAATAATATTATTAGTAATTAATTAAAGGTTATTAATTAATAATATAGCTAAAGCTAAAGCTAAATAAAGTTTTATAATAAATTAGCGCAATAAAAAAGCATTAAATAAAAACATAAATAAGTTAATATAAATAATAAATTAAATAGTTTAAAAAATAGCATTAAAAAAGTAATTTATTATATAAGCGGTTAAATAATAAACAGCGTAATAAAAAGCAAAAGTGGTAGCAATATATAAAAAAAGGTTATAAGCGTTTTAAAAGGTGTTATTAATATTAATATATATAATAAACAAGTAGTTAGCGCGTAAAATAAAAGTGGTAATAATATAATATTAAAATAAAGGTGGCTTAAGTAAAATATATAAAATATTAATTAAAAAAAGGTTAGTAGTAATAATAATATAATATTATAAAAGGTTAAATATAATAAAAAAGTAAAAGGTAATTTATTAGTATTTATTAAAAGAGGTAAAGGTATTAATAGTATATTATATATAATTAATATTGTTGTTTTAGTAAACGTTGGTTATATTATATATAAATAAAAAAAAAAGCATAAAAACAAGGTATTTATAGTTATTAACGAGATAAAAGGTGTGGTTGTTTTTAGTTATAGTTAAAAAGAGGTTAATAAAAAAGTAAAAATAAAATAAAAAAAAAAGTTAATAAGGTAGTATATAAGGTATAAGGTGGCAAATATAAGTGTTAGCGATTGCTAATATATTTAGCTAAAGGTTAAAAGGCGAGAAAAAGGTGTAAGCGGATAAAATAAATTAGTAGATAATAAAGCAATAAAAAACGTAAGTAATAATAAATATAATATAAAAGGCAATATTATAATATATAAAGGTAAAGATAAAGGTGTTAATATAGCGTTATATATTTAAAGTAATATTTTATAAGTATATAAGTAGTTATTAAGTAAAAATATAAGCGGTAAAAAAAGCTAATATAATAATAAATAATAAAAATAGCTAGCTAAAATAAAATAAAACAAAGTTAAATATAATAGCTTATAAATAAATAAAATATAGTTTATAAATTAGGGATAAGATTTATAAGCGAAATATATAAAAGTTATAGTTTAATACGCTTAAAGATTATAAGTTGTTTTAATAAGTTAATAAGGTGTAGCATAGGTTTTTAATAATGTTGTTAGCAATAAAATAGGTGATAAAAAAGGTTAAAAATATATTGTTAAAAATAATAATAGCGTTAGCTTAAGCGGTATAAAAAATATAGTGGCAAATAATATAGTAAGTAAATATATAAGCGTAATTAAAAGCAATATTAAAAATAAAGGCGTAGTTTTAAAAGGTGTAATAAACGGCATTAAAAGCGATTATAAAGTAGGAAAGCTTAGTGGTAGTAGTAATAAAAATAAATAAAAAGAAAAATATAATATTTATATTATTAATATAATGTTTAAGCGATAAAAAGATAATAGTAATAATTATATTATTGTTATTATTATAAGTAAATATATAGTAATAATATATAAAAGTAAAAATTAATTACGTAAAATAAAGCGTAAAGTGGTTATATAAAAAAGCGCAAATAATGTTAATAACGCTAAAAACAATAATAAAAGCTAATTTTGCAAATTTTATTAACTAAGCGTAAGCAATAAAACAATTAAATTAATTTATAATAAATAAATATTATATAATATTAAATAGTAGTAAGCTATTAAAGGTATAATAAAAAACAATATTATAATTATAAAAGTTAATTTAAATATAAATATAAATAATATATTTAATAGTGATATTATAGCTAGTAAATAAAGTAGTGTTTTAATAGTTAATAAAGATATAAGCAGGTAAAAAGCGGTGGTTTTAAAGATTAATAATGTAAATAAATATATAGTATATAATATAATAGTATATAATAAAAGAAAAAATAAAAAAAGTAGTGTTATAAAGGTTAATAGCGAAAAAGAAAAAGTAAGTAAAATAAAATAAGTAAATAATAGTATATTATAATAACTAAATAAAGGTAAAGTAGTATATAAAAATGTTAAAAAAGATTAAGTTTTATATAGGTATTAAAAATATAAATATAAAAAAAAAGATTATATAATTATTAGTGTAAAAAAATAAGTAAATATTTATAATAATAAATATATTAAGGTTAAAAGTAAATATATTATAAATTTAAGTGGTAATTTATATAAGTATAATATAATAATTATAAAATTATACGTAAAAAAGCAGGTAAGTTAAACGAGATAAGTTTTAAAGTAAAGCGGTAATTATTTACGAGATATAAAAAAGGGTAAAAAAAAGGGTAAAAAAAAAAGAATAAAAAAAGTGGATAAAAAAAGTGCTAAAAAAACGGTTAATTAAATAAATTAAAAAAGCAAATAAAAAAATAAATAAAAAAATAAATAAAAAAACAAATAAAAAAACGGATAAAAAAATAAATAAAAGGATAAATAAAAGGATAAATAAAGAGATAAATAAAAAAATAAAAAAAAAAAAAAAGTTTATAATAAAAGAAATAAAAGTGTAAAAAGTAAAAAAAGCGATATAAAAGTTTATAAATATAAAAAAGTGTATTTAAGTAGTAATAAACTAAAAAATAAATAAAAAAGTTAATTATAAAGCGTGTAAAAAAAATAAAAAAAGGTGTTATTAATATAAAAGGATATAAGGTGTAAAAAAGGTTATATTAATAAATTAAAAGTAGGTTGTAAACATAATGAAAAAAAATATAATAAAAAAAAAAGCGGTAAAAAGTAATATAGTAAAAAAAAAAGTAATATTATAAGAAAAAATAAAAATAAATTAAGTAATAAAAAGTTAGCGGTTATAAATAAAGCGAAAATAGTTATTATAAAGCGTGATATAATAATAAAAAATAGTGTTTATTAAAAAAGTTTAAGTTTAAAGTAAAAAATATATATAATGTTAAATAAAAAAAAAAGATAAAATATAGTTGCTAATTATATTTTATAAGATTATAAAAAAGCTAAGGTAAAAAAAACATAAAAAAATGTTTAAATGTTTTAAAAAATAATTAAAACGGTTAAATAGTAAGCGTTTTTAAGGTGTTATATATATAAGTTATTATAATTAATATATAAACATTAAATAATTTAAAAAAGTAATAAAAAATATAAAAAAAAAGCTAAAAAAACATTATTAGTTTTTATATATAATAATAAAAAAATTAATTATATAATAGTTAGTAAATAAAAAGGTAAAGGTAAAAAAAAAGTTAAAAAGGTTAATAAAAAAAAAAAAGTTGTTATAAAAAAAAAAAAAATATAAAGTTAACTAATATTTTTAAATTAATTTAACTTAAATTAATTAAAAAATTATATTATTATTAGCTAACTAGTATTTTTAAATTAATTCGACTTGAATTAATTAAAAGGTTGTGTTATTATTGGCTTAAATCATTAGCGCTAACTTATTACTTAAGTTAAATTGATTTAAAATTAAATATCTTAATTAATTTAACTTAAAACATAAGTAAATTAATTAGAAAATAAAATTTTAAGCAAGAAACTAAGTGTTATAATTTTAATTTATATATTAGTTTTTTATATAACGTTATTATTAAGCGTATATTTTATAAGTTAAAGTTAAGTTAAAATTAAATTAAAGTTAAGGTTAAGTTAGGATTAAGTTAAAGTTAAAATTAGTAATTAAATATATATATTAATTAAACCTAAACATAAGTAAATTAATTAAAAAATGAAATTTTAAGCAAAAAACTAGGTATTATAATTTTAATTTATATATTAATTTTTTATGCGATATTATTATTAAGTGTGTATTTTAAAAGTTAAGGTTAAGTTAAGGTTAAGTTAAGGTTAAGTTGAGGTTAAATTAAGGTTAAGTTAAAATTAAAGTTAGCAATTAAATATATATATTAATTAAACCTAAATGTTAATAAATTAATTGGAAAATAAAATTTTAAGCAAAAAACTAGGTATAATAATTTCAATTTATATATTAGTTTTTTATGCGATATTATTATTAAGCGTGTATTTTAAAACATAAGTAAATTAATTAAAAAATAAAATTTTAAGTAAAAAACCAAGCGTTATAATTTTAATTTATATATTGGTTTTTTATATAACGTTGTTATTAAGTATATATTTTATAAGTTAAAGTTAAGTTAAAATTAAGTTAAAGTTAAGTTAAAGTTAAAGTTAAGTTAAGGTTAAAGTTAAATTAAAGTTAAGGTTAGCAATTAAATATATTAATTAATTTAACTTAAAATATAAGTAAATTAATTAGAAAATAAAATTTTAAGCAAGAAATAAAGTATAGTAATTTTAATTTATATATTTGTTTTTTATAAAACGTTATTATTAAGCGTATATTTTAAAACATAAGTAAATTAATTAAATAATAAAATTTTAAATAAAAAACTAAGTATAGTAATTTTAATTTATATACCGGTTTTTTATACGCTATTATTATTAAATATATATTTTATAAGTTAAGATTAAGTTAAAATTAAGTTAAGGTTAAGTTAAGGTTAAGTTGAGGTTAAGTTAAAATTAAATTAAGGTTAAAGTTAATAATTAAATATATATATTAATTAAACCTAAATATAAGTAAATTAATTAGAAAATAAAATTTTAAGTAAAAAACTAGGTATAGTGATTTTAATTTATATATTGGTTTTTTATATAATATTATTATTAAGCGTATATTTTAAAACATAAGTAAATTAATTAAAAAATAAAATTTTAAGTAAAAAACTAAGTGTTATAATTTTAATTTATATATTGGTTTTTTATACAATATTATTATTAAGCGTATATTTTATAAGTTAAAGTTAAGTTAAAGTTAAATTAGTTAATTAGTAAAGGTTTTAAATAAAATAAGGTTATTATAAGTATATATAATTAATAAAAAAAAAATTTTCATTTATTTTAAAATAATTATTATATATTTATTATTATATATTTATTATATTTTACACTAAATTATAATATAAGTATATTAAAATATATTTATATTATAGTATTTATATTAAGTAGTTATATATAAGCAATATAAAATAATTGTTTTATTAGGTATTATAACCGCTTATTTATATAAATAGTATAAGTATTTAAACGTAGTAATATATAAAGTTATTATATAAATATTTAGCAAGTTAGTATTAAACGGCATATTATATAAAACTACTAAAGAAATTTAATACCTAGCTTTAATATTAATACCACACTTATTATTAAAAATATTTAATAATAAAAAAAAATATATATTTAAAATATAGCTAAAAAAGCTATATAGTTATATTAACTAAATGGTATAAAGTATATAAAAGCATTTATATAACGCTTATAAATAAAACAACTTATAATTTTATAGCTAAAAGCCTAATATATATTATATAAAAAAATTAAGCAATATATAAGTTAATAAAATTTAATGCTAGTATATAAAACAAACTAGCGCGTTATAAAAGTTATTTAAAATATTACTTAATATAATGTAAAGCAACCGTAATATATAAAAAAGTAGTAAAAAAGCCGTTTTTTAAGCAGTAATAGCATAAAATATTACTAATATAATATAATTGTAAAATATAGCCTAAAAAAAAAAAAAAGCTATTAAAAACTAAATTAAGTTATTATTTAATATATAAGTTAAATATATATAATAAGCTAGCTATTTATAAAGGTTTAATTAAATATAATTAATTATAAAGTTATAAATACTTAAAAAAAATAATAATAAAGTAAAAAAAAACAAAGTAAAAAAAAAAAAAGCAATAAAAAATAAAACATAGTTAGCATATATATTATTAGCAATAAAACATATAATTTAGCATATATAATATATATATTAGTTAAAAGTTATTAAATTAGCTATATTAAATATTATAAAACAGCAAAAAACTAGTATAAATTTAAATAAAAAACTATTTTATACTAAGTAGTAAAATAAAACTATTTAAAAATACATTAAGTATATTAAAGCTATTATTATATATATATAATAAACTTATAAGTTAACGCTATAAAGCTAAAATAAAGCTAAAAATAATAAAACTAAAGTAAAAAACAAACGCTTAATATACATGTTAATAAAAGCATAATTATTAGTATTATAAGTTGTTTAATATAAAGCAAAGCAAGTTATAATAAGCGTAGTAAGCTATAAAAATAAAAGCAACAATTATAAAAGTAGTAAAAACAAAGGTAACAACTATAAAAACAGTAAAAATAAAACTAATAGCTAAAGTAGCATATATAATATAAACAATATAAATAAATAGGTTTAATATTTAAAACAAATAATATTAGCATTTTATATATTATTATTAAATTATAAACTAAAAAACAATAATTTTTATAGCATAATATATAGCAAGTTAATAATAATAAATTATTAAGCTAGTAGTAAATAATTAAGCTTATTTAAATTTACGCTTTAGTTATTAGCTATTATAATAATAGCAAAAATAATAGTAATATATAAAGCAAAAGTAAATTAAAACTAAAATATAAAAAAAGCGTAAAAAGTAAGGTTAATAAAAAAAGCGGCTAAAAAAGCGGTGGTATAACATTTTAAAAAGGTAAAAGCAATAATAACTTAGTTTATAACGTTAATAAGCATAAGTTATAAAAGGCTAACGCTAATAAATATAATTTTATAGTTATATATATATAGCTAAAAAATTTATAATATAATTAACACACTAAGCGTAATTAATTAGCATAAAAATATATTGTTATATAAGTAGTAATAATTTTATATAAGTTAATTATAATTAATAATTTATAGTATAATTAAAAAAGCATTAATATAATTGCGTTAAAAAGTGTTATTAATAAACAATATAATAACATTATTAGTAATTAATTAAAAGTTATTAGTTAATAATATAATTAAAGCTAAAGTTAAATAAAATTTTATAATAAACTAGCGTAATAAAAAAGTATTAAGCAAAAATATAAATAAGTTAATATAAATAATAAACTAAGTGGTTTAAAAGATAGCATTAAAAAAGCAATTTATTATATAAGCAACTAAATAATAAACAGCGTAATAAAAAATAAAAGCGGTAATAACGTATAAAAAAAAGTTGTAAGCGTTTTAAAAAATATTATTAATATTAGTATATATAATAAGTAAGTAGCTAGCGCGTAAAATAAAAGTAGTAATAACGTGGTACTAAAATAAAGGCAGCTTAAATAAAGCGCGCAAAATATTAATTAAAAAAAGGTTAGTAATAATAATAATATAATATTATAAAAAGTTAAATATAATAAAAAAGCAAAAGGTAATTTATTAATATTTATTAAAAAAAGTAAAAATATTAATAATATATTATATATAATTAATGTTATTATTTTAATAAATATTAGTTATATTATATATAAATAAAAAAAAAAGCATAAAAACAAAGTATTTATAATTGCTAATAAAATAAAAAATATAATTATTTTTAATTATAGCTAAAAAAAAGTTAATAAAAAAGCAAAAATAAAATAAAAAAAAAAGTTAATAAAATAGTATATAAAGTATAAAGTAGCAAATATAAGTGTTAGTAATTGCTAGCATATTTAGCTAAAAGTTAAAAGGTAAAAAAAAAGCATAAGTAAATAAAACAGGTTAATAAACAATAAAGCAATAAAAAATATAAGTAGTAATAAATATAATATAAAAAGTAATATTATAGCATATAAAAGTAAAAATAAAAGTGTTAGTATAATATTATATATTTAAAGTAATATTTTATAAGTATATAAGTAGCTATTAAATAAAAATATAAGTAGTAAAAAAAGCTAATATAGTAATAAATAATAAAAACAATTAATTAAAGCAAAATAAAGTAAAGTTAAATATAACGGCTTATAAGTAAATAAAATATAATTTATAAATTAAAAATAAGATTTATAAGTAAAGCATATAAAAGTTATAATTTAGCACGCTTAAAAACTATAAGTTATTTTAATAAGTTAATAAAGCGTAACATAAGTTTTTAATAATACTATTAGTAATAAAATAAGTAATAAAAAAAGTTAAAAATATATTATTAAAAGTAATAATAATATTAGCTTAAGTAATATAAAAAACGTAGTAGTAAATAATATAACAGGTAAATATATAGGTATAATTAAAAGCGATGTTAAAAATAAAGGCGTAGTTTTAAAAGGTGTAATAAGCGGTGTTAAAAGCGATTATAAAGTAAAAAAGCTTAGTAGTAGTGGTAATAAAAATAGGTGAAAAAAAAAGTATAATGTTTATATTATTAATATAATGTTTAGGTGATAAAAAAACAATAGTAGTAATTATATTATTGTTATTATTATAAGTGGATATATAATAATAATATACGAGAGCAAAAATTAATTACGTAAAATAAAGCGTAAAGTAGTTATATAAAAAAGCGCGGGTGGTGTTAATAACGTTAAAAATAACGGTGGGGGTTAATTTTACGAATTTTATTAACTAAGTGTAAGCGATAAAATAATTAAACTAGTTTATAATAAATAAGTGTTATATAATATTAAATAGTAGCAAGCTATTAAAAATATAGTAAAAAATAATATTATAATTATAAAAGTTAATTTAGGCGTAAATATAAATAGTATATTTAATAGCGATATTATAACTAATAAATAAGGTGGCGTTTTAATAATTAATAAAAATATAAGCAAGTAAAAAGTAGTAGTTTTAAAGATTAATAATATAAATAAATGTGTGGTATATAATATAATGGTATATAATAAAAGGGGAAATAAAAAAGGCGGTGTTATAAAGGTTAATAGTAAAAAAAAAAAAGTAGGTAAAATAAAACGGGTAAATAGTGGTATATTATAATAGCTAAGCAAAAGTAAAGTAATATATAAAAATATTAAAGGGAATTAGGTTTTATATAAGCATTAAAAATACGGATATAAAAAAGGGAATTATGTAATTATTAATGTAAAAAAGTAAGTAAATATTTATAATAATAAATATATTAAGGTTAAAAATAAACGCGTTATAAATTTAAGTAATAATTTATATAAATATAATATAGCGGTTATAAAATTATATATAAAAAAGTAGGTAAGCTAAATAAAACGGGTTTTAAAATAAAGCGGTGATTATTTATAAAGTATAAAAAAAGGTAAAAAAAAAGGTAAAAAAAAAGGGATAAAAAAAGTGAATAAAAAAAGTGCTAACTAGTATTTTTAAATTAATTCAACTTAAATTAGTTAAAAGGTTGTGCTATTATTAGCTTAAATCACTAGCGCTAACCTACCACTTAGGTTAAATTGATTTAAAATTAAACATTTTAATTAATTTAACTTAAAACATAAGTAAATCAATTAGAAAATAAAATTTTAAGCAAAAAACTAGGTGTTATAATTCCAATTTATATATTAGTTTTTTATGCGATATTATTATTAAGTGTGTATCTTATAAGTTAGGGTTAAGTTAAAGTTAAGTTAAAGTTAAGGTTAAATTAAGGTTAAGTTAGAGTTAAAATTAATAATTAAATATATATATTAATTAAACCTAAATATAAATAAATTAATTAAAAAATAAAATTTTAAGTAAGAAACTAAGTATTATGATTTTAATTTATATATTGATTTTTTATATAACGTTATTATTAAGCGTATATTTTAAAAGTTAAGGTTAAATTAAAGTTAAATTAAGGTTAAGTTGAAGTTAAGTTAAGGTTAAGTTAGGGTTAAAGTTAACAATTAAATATATGTATTAATTAAACTTAAATGTTAGTAAATTAATTGGAAAATGAAATTTTAAGCAAGAAACTAGGTGCGGTGATTCTAATTTATATATTAGTTTTTTATGCAATGTTGTTATTAAGCGTGCATTTTAAAACATAAGTAAATTAATTGGAAAATGAAATTTTAAGTAAAAAACTAGGCGTTGCGATTTTAATTCATATATTAGTTTTTTATATAACGTTATTATTAAGCATACATTTTATAAGTTAAAATTAAATTAAGGTTAAGTTAAAGTTAAGTTAAAGTTAAAGTTAAGTTAAGGTTAAGGTTAAGTTAGAGTTAAAGTTAGCAATTAAATATATTAATTAATTTAACTTAAAATATAAGTAAATTAATTAGAAAATAAAATTTTAAGCAAGAAATAAGGTATAGCGATTCTAATTTATGTATTTGTTTTTTATAAGATGTTGTTGTTAAGCGTGTATCTTAAAACGTAAGTAAACTAATTAGACAATAAAATTTTAAGTAAGAAACTAAGTGCGGCAATTCCAATTTATGTACTAGTTTTTTATATGCTATTATTATTAAGTATACATCTTATAAGTTAAAGTTAAATTAAAGTTAAGTTAAAGTTAAATTAGGGTTAAATTAAAGTTAAGTTAAGGTTAAATTAAAGTTAAAGTTAATAATTAAATATATATATTAATTAAACCTAAATATAAGTAAATTAATTAAAAAATAAAATTTTAAATAAGAAACTAGGTATAGCGATTTTAATTTATATATTGGTTTTTTATGCAACGTTATTATTAAGCGTATATTTTAAAACATAAATAAATTAATTAGAAAATGAAATTTTAAGCAAAAAACCAAGTGTTATAATTTTAATTTATATATTAGTTTTTTATATAATATTATTATTAAGCGTATATCTTATAAGTTAAAGTTAAGTTAAAGTTAAGTTAGTTAATTAGCAAAGGTTTTAAATAAGGTAAAGTTATTATAAGCATATATAATTAATAAAAAAAAAATTCCAACCTATTTTAAAATAATTATTATATATTTATTACCATATATTTATTATATTTTACACCAAATTACAATATAAACATATTAAAGTATATTTATATTATAGCGTTTATATTAAATAGCTATATATAAGCAATATAAAATAATTGTTTTATTAAGTACTATAACCGCTTATTTATATAAATAGCATAGGTATTTAAATATAGCAACATATAAAGTTATTATATAAATATCTAGCAAGTTAGTATTAAACAATATATTATATAAAACTGCCAAAAAAATTTAATACCTAACCCTAATATTAACGCCACACTTATTATTAAAAACATTTAATAATAAAAAAAAATATATATTTAAAACGTAGCTAAAAAGGCTATATAGTTATATTAACCAAATAGTATAAAGTATATAAAAGCATTTATATAATGCTTATAAATAAAACAACCTGCAATTTTATAGCTAAAAGCCCGGTATATATTATATAAAAAGGTTAAATAATATATAAGTTAATAAGATTTAATGCTAGCATATAAAACAAACTAGCGCGTTATAAAAGTTATTTAAAGTAGTACCTAATATAGCGTAAAACAACCGCAATATACAAAAAAATAGCAAAAAAACTGTTTTTCAAGCGGCAATAGCATAAAGTATTACCAATATAATATAGTTGTAAAACGCAGCCTAAAAAAAAAAAAAGGCCATTAAAAGCCAAGCTAAGTTATCATCTAATATATAAGTTAAACGCACGCAATAGGCTAGCCATTTATAAAAGTTTAACTAAATATAATTAATTATAAAATTATAAATGCCTAAAGAAAACGACAACAAAGTAAGAGAAAATAAAGCAAAGGAAAAAAAAGCAATAAAAAATAAAACATAGTTAGTATATATATTATTAGCAATAAAACATATAATTTAGTGCGTATAGCATATATACTAGCTAAAAGTTGTTAGATTAGCTATATTAAATATTGTAAAACAACGGGAAACTAGTGTAAATTTAAACAAAAAGCTATTTTATACCAAGTAGCAAAGTAAAACTATTTAAAAATATATTAAGTATATTAAAGCTATTATTATATATATATAATAAACTTATAAGTTAGCGCTATAAAGTTAAAATAAAGCTAAAAACAGTAAAACTAAAGTAAAAAACAGGTGCTTAGCGTATACGTTAATAAAAGCATAGTTGTTAGTATTATAAGTTATTTAATGTAAAGTAAAGCAAGTTATAGCAAGCGTAGCAAGCTGTAAAAATAAAAGCAATAATTATAAAAGTAGCGGAAATAAAAGCGGTAACTATAAAAGCAATAAAAATAAAACTAATAGCTAAAGCAGCATATATAGCGTAAATAGCGTAAATAAGCAGGTTTAATATTTAAAATAAATAGTATTAGTATTTTATATATTGTTATTAAACTATAAACTAAAAAACAACAATTTTTACAGCGTAATATATAATAGGTTAGCGGTAATAAGTTGTTAAGCCAGCGGTAAATAATTAAGCTTATTTAAATTCACGCCTTAGTTATTAGCTATTATAACGATAGCAAAGATAATAGTAATATATAAAGCAAAAGTAAACCGAAACCAAAACGTAAAAAAGGCATAAAAAGCAAGGTTAATAAAAGAAGCAGCTAAAAAAGCAGTAGCATAGTATTTTAAAAAAATAAAAGTAATAGTAACCTAGTTTATAACATTAATAAACATAAGCCATAAAAAGCTAACGCTAATAAATACGATTTTATAGTTATATATATATAGCTAAAAAATTTATAACATAATTAACGCGTTAAACGTAATTAATTAGCATAAAAACATATTATTATATAAATAACAATAGTTTTATATAAGCTAGTTATAATTAATAATTTATAATATAATTAAAAAAGTGTTAATATAGTTGCGCTAAAAGGTATTATTAATAAATAATATAATAATATTACTAGTAATTAATTAAAAGTTATTAGTTAATAATATAGTTAAAGCTAAAACAAAATAAAATTTTATAATAAATTAGCGTAATAAAAAAGCATTAAGTAAAGGCATAAATAAATCAACATAAATAATAAACCAAGTAGTTTAAAAAACAGCATTAAAAAAGCAGTTTATTATATAGGCAGTTAAATAATAAATAGCGCAATAAAAAACAAAAGCGGTAGCAATATATAAAAAAAAGTTATAAGTATTTTAAAAAGTATTATTAGTATTAATATACATAATAAGCAAGCAGCTAACGTATAAAATAAAAGTAGTAACAATATAATACCAAAATAAAAGTAGTTTAAATAAAGCGTGCAAAATATTAATTAAAAAAAAGTTAATGGTAATAATAACATAGTACCACAAAAGGTTAAACACAATAAAAAAGCAAAAAATAATCCACTAATATTTACTAAAAGAAATAAAGGCATTAATAATATATTACATATAGTTAGCATTGTTATTTTAATAAACATTAGTTATATTATATACAAATAAAAAAAAAAGCGTAAAAACAAAGTATTTATAGTTACTAGCAAAATAAAAAGTATAGTTGTTTTTAGTTATAACCAAAAAAAAGTTAATAAAAAAGCAAAAATAAAACAAAAAAAAAAGTTAACAAAGCGGTATATAAGGCATAAGGTAGCAAACATAAGTGTTAGCAATCGCTAGCATATTTAGCTAAAGGTTAAAAAGCAAAAAAAAAGCGTAAGCAAATAAAATAAATTAATAAACAATAAAGTAATAAAAAACGCAAATAATAACAACTATAATATAAAAAGTAATATTACGGCATATAAAGGTAAAAATAAAAATATTAGCATAATATCACATATTTAAAGTAATATTTCGCAAATATATAAGTAGCCACTAAATAAAAACACAAGTAGTAAAAAAAGCCGATATAACAATAAACAATAAAAATAGCTAGCTAAAGTAAAATAAAGCAAAGTTAAACATAGTAGCCTATAAGCAAATAAAATATAGTTTATAAATTAAAGATAAAATTTATAAGCAAAGCATATAAAAGTTATAATTTAGCACGCTTAAAAACCATAAGTTATTTTAATAGGTTAGCAAAGCGTAACATAAGTTTTTAATAATGTTGTTAGCAATAAAACAAGTAATAAAAAAGGTTAAAAACACGTTGTTAAAAATAATAATAGTGTTAACTTAAATAGTGTAAAAAACGTAATAGTAAATAATATAGCAAATAAATATATAAGCGCAATTAAAAGCAATATTAAAAATAAAAGCGTAATTTTAAAAGGTATAATAAATAGCGTTAAAAGCAATTATAAAGTAAAAAAGCTTAATAGTAATAATAATAAAAACAAGCGAAAAAAAAAGCATAATGTTTATATTGCTAGCATAATATTTAAGTAATAAAAAAACAATAGTAATAATTATACCGTTGTTATTATTATAAGTAAATATATAGTAATAATATATAAAAATAAAAATTAATTACATAAAATAAAGCGTAAGGTAGTTATATAAAAAGGCGTAAATAATATTAGTAACGCTAAAAACAACAATAAAAGCCAATTTTATAAATTTTATTAATTAAGCGCAAGCAATAAAACAATTAAACTAGTTTATAATAAACAAATATTATATAATATTAAATAGTAGTAAGCTATTAAAAACATAGCAAAAAATAATATTATAGTTATAAAAGTTAATTTAAACGTAAACATAAATAATATATTTAATAATAACATTATAGCTAGCAAATAAAACAGCGTTTTAATAGTTAATAAAAATATAAGCAAGCAAAAAATAATAATTTTAAAAACTAATAATATAAACAAATATATAATATATAATATAGCAGTATATAATAAAGAAAAAAACAAAAAAAGCAATATTATAAAAGTTAATAGCAAAAAAAAAAAAGTAAATAAAATAAAATAAATAAATAGTAATATATTATAATAACTAAATAAAAATAAAGTAGTATATAAAAACATTAAAAAAAATTAAGTTTTATATAAGCATTAAAAATATAAATATAAAAAAAGATTATATATTAATATAAAAAGTAAGCAAATATTTATAATAATAAATATATTAAAGTTAAGTAAATACTATAAATTTAAGTAATAATTTATATAAATATAATATAGCAATTATAAAATTATATATAAAAAAACAAGCAAACCAAGCAAAATAAGTATTAAAGCAAAGTAGTAATCATTTATAAAGTATAAAAAAAAGTAAAAAAAAAAGTAAAAAAAAAAAAAAAAAAAAAAAAAAAAAAAAAAAAAAAAAAAAAAAAAAAAATAAAAAAACAAATAAAAAAAAAATAAAAAAACAAATAAAAAAACAAATAAAAAAACAAATAAAAAAACAAATAAAAAAACAAATAAAAAAACAAATAAAAAAACAAATAAAAAAATAAATAAAAGGAAAAAGTTTATAGTAAAAAAAGCGAAAGCGTAAAAAGTAAAAAAAATAATATAAAAGTTTATAAGTATAAAAAAGTGTATTTAGGTAATAATAAACCGGGAAATAAATAGAAAAGTTAATTATAAAGCGTGTAAAAAAAATAAAAAAAAGTATTACTAATATAAAAAGATATAAAGTATAAAAAAGGTTATATTAGTAAATCGAAAGCAAGTTATAAACGTAATAAAAAAAAATACGGTAAAAAAAAAAGCAGTAAAAAGTAATATAGTAAAAAAAAAAGCAGTATTATAAAAAAAAATAAAAATAAATTAAGTAATAAAAAGTTAGTAGTTATAAATAAAGTAAAAATAGTTATTATAAAGCGTAGCGTAATAATAAAAAATAATGTTTATTAAAAAGGTTTAAGTTTAAAGCAAAAAGTATATATAGTATTAAGCGAGAAAAAAGGGATAAAATATAGTTATTAGTTATATTTTATAAAATTATAAAAAAACCAAGGTAAAAAAAACATAAAAGGATATTTAAGCGTTTTAAAAAATAATTAAAATAGTTAAATAGTAAGCGTTTTTAAAATATTATATATATAAGTTGTTATAATTAGTATATAAATATTAAACGATTTAAAAAAGTAGTAAAAGGTATAAAAAAAAGCTAAAAAAATATTATTAGTTTTTATATATAATAATGGAAAAATTAGTTATATAGTGGTTAGTAAACAAAAAGGTAAAGGTAAAAAAAAGGTTAAAAAGGTTAATAAAAAAAAAAAGGTTGCCGTAAAAAAAAAAGGGATATAAAGCTAACCAGTATTCCTAAATTAATTTAACTTGAATTAGTTGAAGGGTTATGCTATTATTGGCTTAAATCACTAGCGCTAACTTACTACTTGGGTTGAATTGATTTAAAATTGAACATTTTAATCAATTTAACCTAAAACATAAGTAAATCAATTAGAAAATGAAATTTTAAGCAGGAAACTAGGTGTTATAATTCTAATTTATGTATTAGTTTTTTATGTAATATTGTTATTAAGTGTGCATCTTATAAGTTAGGGTTAAGTTAGGGTTAAGTTAAGGTTAGGGTTAAGTTGGGGTTAAGTTGGGGTTAGGGTTAGCAATTAAATATATGTATTAATTAAACCTAAACATAAGTAAATTAATTGGAAAATGAAATTTTAAGCAAGAAACTAAGTATTATAATTTTAATTTATATATTAATTTTTCATATGACGTTATTATTAAGCGTATATTTTAAAAATTAAAGTTAAGTTAAGGTTAAGTTAAAGTTAAGTTGGAGTTAAGTTAGGGTTAAGTTAGGGTTAAGGTTAACAATTAAATATATGTATTAATTGAACCTAAATGTTAGTAAATTAATTAGAAAATAAAATTTTAAGCAAAAAACCAGGTGTAGCGATTTTAATTTATGTATTGGTTTTTTATGTAATATTGTTATTAAGCGTGTATTTTAAAACGTGAGTAAATTAATTAAAAAATGAAATTTTAAGTAGAAAACTAAGCGTTATAATTTTAATTTATATATTGGTTTTTTATACAATGTTGTTATTAAGTATATATCTTATAAGTTAAAGTTAAGTTAGGGTTAAGTTGGGGTTAAGTTAAGGTTAAGGTTAAGTTAAGGTTAAGGTTAAGTTAGGGTTAGAGTTAGCAATTAAATATATTAATTAATTTAACCTAAAATATAAGTAAATTAATTAAAAAATAAAATTTTAAGTAAAAAACAAGGTATAGTAATTTTAATTTATATATTTGTTTTTTATAAAACGTTATTGTTAAGCATATATTTTAAAACATAAGTAAATTAATTAAATAATAAAATTTTAAGTAAAAAACTAGGTGTAGCAATTTTAATTTATGTACCGGTTTTTCATGCGCTATTATTATTAAGCGTGCATTTTATAAGTTAAGATTAAGTTAAAGTTAAGTTAAGGTTAAGTTAAGGTTAAATTAAAGTTAAGTTAAAGTTAAGTTAAAGTTAAGGTTAACAATTAAATATATATATTAATTAAACTTAAATATAAGTAAATTAATTAGAAAATGAAATTTTAAGTAGGAAACTAGGTGCGGTAATTTTAATTTATATATTAGTTTTTTATACGACGTTATTATTAAGCGTACATTTTAAAACGTAAATAAATTAATTAGAAAATAGAATTTTAAGCAAAAAACCAAGTGTTACGATTTTAATTTATATATTGGTTTTTTATACAACATTGTTATTAAGCGTGTATTTTATAAGTTAAGGTTAAATTAAAGTTAAGTTGGTTAATTAGCAAAGGTTTTAAATAAAGTAAAGTTATTATAAGCATATATAGTTAATAAAAAAAAAATTCCAACTTATTTTAAAATAATTATTATATATTTATTATTATATATTTATTATATTTTATACTAAATCATAATATAAGTATATTAAGGTGTGTTTATATTATAGCGTTTATATTAAGTAGCTATATATAAGCAATATAAAATAGTTGTTTTATTAGGTGTTATAACTGCTTATTTATATAGATAGCATAGGTATTTAGATATAGCAACACGTAAGGTTATTATATAAATATTTAATAAGTTGGTATTAAACGGCGTATTATATAAAACTGCTAGAAAAATCTAATATTTAGCCTTGATGTTGGCGCTATACCTATTATTAAAAACATTTAACAATAGAAAAAAATACATATTTAAAATGTAGCTAGAGAGGCTATATAGTTATGTTAACTAAATGGTGTAAGGTATATAGAAGTATTTATGTAACGTTTATAGATGAGACAACTTGTAATCCTATAGCTAGAAGCCTAGTATATATTGTGTAAAAAGGTTAAGCGATATATAGGTTAATAGGATTTAATATTAGCATATAAAACAAACTAGCGTGTTATAAAGGTTATTTAAAGTAGCACTTAATATAGCATAAAGCAACTGCGATATATAGGAAGGTAGTAAGAAGGCTGTTTTTTAAGCGGCGATAGCATAAAGTATTGCTAATGCAATATAGTTATAAAATGCAGCCTAAAAAAAAAAGAGAGCTATTAAAAGCCAAGCTAAGTTATTATTTAATATATAGGTTAAACATACGCAGTAAGCCAGCTATTTACAAAGGTTTAACTAAATATAGTTAATTATAAGGTTGTAAGTGCTTAAAGAAAATAATAATAAAGTAAAAAAGAATAAAGTAAAAAAAGAAAAAGTAATAAAAGATAAAATATAGTTAGTATATATATTATTAGCAATAAAATATATAATTTAGTGCATATAGTATGTATGCCGGCTGGAGGTTGTTGGATTAATTGTGTTAAATATTATAAAACGGCGGAAAACTAGTATAAATTTAAACAAAAAGCTATTTTATGCTAAGCAGTAAAGCAAAACTATTTAAAAATATACTAGGTATATTAAAGCTATTATTGTATATATATAGCGGACCTATAAGTTAGCGCTATAAAGCTAAAACAAAGCTAAGGATAATAAAACTAAGGTAAAGAATAGGCGCTTGGTGTATATATTAACAAAAGTATAATTATTAACATTATAGGTTATTTAACATAAAGCAAAGCAAGTTATAGCAAGCATAGTAGGCTATAAAGATAAAGGCGACAATTATAAAAGTAGTAGAGATAAAGGTAGCAATTATAAAGGCAGTAGGAATAAAACTAATAGCTAAGGTAGTGTGTATAGTGTAAATAGCGTAAATAAATAGGTTTGGCATTTAAAACAAGCGGTGTTAGCGTTTTATATATTGTTATTAAACTATAAACTAAAAGATAATAATTTTTATAGCGTAATATATAGTAGGTTAATAGTAATAAGTTGTTAGGCTAGCAGTAAATGGTTAAGCTTGTTTAAATTTATGTTTTAATTATTAGCTATTATAACAACAGTAAAAATAATAGTGGTATATAAAGCAAAAGTAAACTAAAACTAAAACGTAAAAGAGGCGCAAAAAGCGGGGTTAATAAAGGAAGCGGCTAAAAAGGTGGTAGCATAGTATTTTAAGAGGGTAAAAGCAATAGTGACCTAGTTTATAACGTTAATAAGCATGGGCTATAAAGGGCTAACGCTAATAAATGTGATTTTATGGTTATATATATACGGCTAAAAGATTTACAACATAACTAACACATTAAGCGTAATCAATTAGCATAAAAACACGTTATTATATAGGTAACAATAGTTTTACATAAGCTGGTTGCAATTAATAATCTATAGCATAATTAAAAAAGCGTTGGTATAATTGCGCTAAAAGGTGTTATTAATAAATAACGCGATAGCGTTGCTAGTAATTAATTAAAAGTTGTTGGTTAATAATATAGCTAAAGCTAAAGTAAAATAAAGTTTTATAACAAACTAGCGTAATAAAAAAGCGTTAAGCAAAAACGTAAATAAGTTAACATAAATAATAAACCAGGTGGTTTAAAAGATGGCGTTAAAGAAGCGGTTTATTACGTAGGCGGCCAAACAATAAATAGCATAGTAAAAAGCAGGGGTAGCAGCAATATATAAAAAGAGGTTACAGGCGTTCCAAAAGGTGTTGTTGGTGTTAGTGTATATAATAGGCGGGCAGCTAGCGCACAAGATAAAGGTAGTGATAGCGCGGTACTAAAATAGGGGCAGCCTAAATAAAGCACATAAAGTATTAATTAAAAAAAAGTTAGTAGTAATAATAACGCAGTACTATAAAAGGTTAAATATAATAAAAAAGCAAAAAGTAATCTACTAATATTTGCTAAAAAAAATAAAGGCATTAATAATATATTACATATAGTTAGCGTTATTGTTTTAATAAACATTAGTTATATTATATACAAATAGAAAAAGGAGCGTAGAAATAAAGTATTTATAGTTGCTAGCAAAACAAGAGGTATGGTTATTTTTAGTTATAGCTAAAAAAAAGTTAATAAGAAAGCAAAAACAAAATAGGAAAAAAAGTTAACAAGGTAATGCGTAAAGCATAAGGTAGCGGACATAGGTGTTAGCGATTGCTAATATGTTTAGCTAAGGGTTAAAGGGCGAAAAAAAGGCGCAAGCAAATAAAACAGGTTAGTAAACAATAAAGCAATAAAGGACGTAAGCAATAACAAATGTAATATAAAAGGTAACGTTGTAGCATATAAAGGTAAAGATAAAAGTGTTAATATAGCGTCACGCGTTTAAAGCAATATTTTATAAGTATATAGGTAGCTACTAGGTAAAAACGCAAGCAGTAAAAAAAGTTGATATAGTAATAAACAACAAAAATAGCTAGCTAAAGCGGGATAAAGCGGGGTTAAATATAGCGGCCTATAAGTAAATAGGATATAGTTTATAAATTAAAGATAAGATTTATAAGCAAAATATATAAAAGTTGTAGTTTAGCACACTTAAAAACTATAGGTTGTTTTAATAGGTTAATAAGGTATAGCATAAGTTTTTAATAATGCTATTAGCAATAAAATAAGTAATAAAAGAGGTTGAAAACGTGTTGTTAAAAGTAATAATAGTGTTAGCTTAAGCGGTGTAAAAGATGTAGTAGTAAATAATGCGGTAAGTAAACATGTAAGCGCAATTAAAAGCAATGTTAAAAAAAGAGGCGTAGTTTTAAAGGGTGTAATAAGCGGCGTTAAAAGCAATTATAAAGCAAGAAAGCCTAGTAGTAATAGTAATAAAGATAAGCGGAAAAAAAAGCATGATATTTATATTGCTGGCATAATATTTAGGCGATAAAAGGATAACAGTAGTAATTATATTGTTATTATTATTATAAGTAAACATATAGTAATAGTATATAAAAGCAGGGATTGATTACGTAGAATAAAGCGTAAAATGGCCGCATAAAAAGGCGTAAGTGGTGTTAGTAACGCTAAAGACAGTAGTAAGGGCCAGTTTCGCAAATTTTATCAACTAAGCGCAAGCAATAAAATAGTTAGACTAATTTATAATAAATAAGTGTTATATAATATTAAATAGTAGCAGGCTATTAAAGGTATAGTAGAAAATAATGTTGTAGTTATAGGAGTTAATTTAAGCGTAAACGTAGATAGTATATTTAATAGTAACGTTATAGCTGGTGGATAAGGTGGCGTTTTAGTAGTTAGTAGGGATGTAGGCAGGCAAGAGGCGGTAGTTTTAAGGACTAACAACGTAAACAAACGTGTGGTATATGGTATAGCAGTATATAATAAAAAGAGAGATAAAAAAGGCGGTGTTATAAAGGTTAATAGCAAAAAAAAAAGAGTAGGTGGAACAAAATAGGCAAATAGTGGTATATTGCGATAGCTAAGCGAAAGTAAAGCAGTACGTAAAAATGTTAGGGGAGATTAGGTTTTATGCGGGCATTAGGGATATAGATATAAAGAGGGGGATTATGTAGTTATTAGTGTAAAAGGGTAGGCAGGTATTTATAACAACGAATATATTAAGGTTAAAGGTAAACGCGCTATAAATCTAGGTGGTAATTTACGTAGGTATAGTGTAGTAGTTATAAGATTATGCGCAAAAAAGCGGGCAAGCTAAGCGAAACAGGTTTTAAAACAAAGTAGTGATTATTTATAAGGTATAAAAAAGGGTAGAAAAAAAGGTAGGGAAAAAGGGACAAAAAAGGTAAACAAAAAAAATGCTAAAAAAATAGTCGATTAAGTAAATTAAAAAAGCAAATAAAAGGACGAATAAAGGGATAAATAAAAGGATAAATAAAAAGATAAATAAAGAGATAAATAAAGGGATAAATAAAGAGATAAATAAAAAAATAAATAAAAAAAGAAAGTTTATAGCAAAAGAAACGGAAGCGTAAAGAGTGAAAAAGGCGATATAGGAGTTTATAAATATAAAAAGGTATATTTAGGTGGTAATAAACCAGGAGATAAATAAAAAAGTTAATTGTAAGGCGTGCGAAAAAAGTAAAAAAAGGTATTATTAATGTAAAAAGATATAAGGTGTAAAAGGGGTTATATTAGCAAGCTAAAGGCAGGTTATAAACGTGGTAGAAAGAAATGTAATAAAAAAAAAAGCAGTAAAGGTAATATAGTAAAGAAGGAGGCGGTGTTGCAAGAAAAAATAGAAATAAATCAGGTAATAAAAAGTTAAGTAGTTAAGAAAGCAAAAGTAATTGTTGTAAAGCGCGGCGCGGCAAAAGATAGCGTTTATTAAAAGGTTTAAGTTTGAAGCAAAAGGTATATATAGTGTTAAATAAAGGGGAAAGGATAAAACGTAGTTGCTAGTTATATTTTATAAGATTATAAAAAAGCCGAAGCGAAAGAAATACGAGAGGATGTTTAAATGTTTTAAGAAATAATTAAAACGGTTAGATAGCAAGCGTTTTTAAGGTGTTATATATATAGGTTGTTACAATTAGTATATAAACGTTAAGCAATTTAAAAAAGTAGTAAAAAGTATAAAGAAAAGCTAAAAGTTGTATATTGGGATTAGTTATATAAGTTAGCGGGTAAAAAAAGTTGGTTATAAGGGAAAAAAAGGGTAAAAAGAAGAGAAAATAAGGTATATAAAAACAATAATAAGGTAGATAAAGAGTAATAATTTATATTAAAAGTTTTATATAATTAATTTAATAAAATAAAATCATTTCCTAAAATTGTTAAAAATAGAAAAAAACAAGATAAAAAAAAAGCAAAAAAAAAGAACGATATTATAACCAAAGTATAAAATAACAAGCAAACAAAATAATATATAATAAAAGGATTTTATTATAATGTATAATATTTTCAAAAAATATTTATTTATAATTATAAAAAAAGAAAATCAAGGTTTTATATATATATTTATATAAAAAAGGAAATATATTATTATATAATAAAAAACAAAAGAAAATAAAGGATTATTTTATTATATATATAAACAAAAAAGAAAAAAGGTGGAAAAAAAAGGTAAAAAAGGTAAAAGATAAAAAAATAAAAAATAAAAAAATAAAAAATAAGAAAATAAAAAAGGTAATAAAAATATATAAGTTTAAATATATATAAAGTAAAATAAAGGTTAAAGGTGGGATAAAGTAAGAGGTAAATATTAAAATAATAGTTAATGTTATATAGTTAAGGTAAAAATAAAGGTAAAATATATATAATATAATAAAAGTTAAAAGTATAAATAAAGGTTTAAGTTAAAGTGTTATATAAGGTTAAGGTTATATATAAATAAAATAGGAATATATAAAGGGATAAAATATAAATTAAATATAATATAATATAAAAATATAACGGTATAAAAATATAGAAATAATGAAAAATAAAAAATAAAAAAAGGTTATAAATTATAAAATAAGTGTAGTAATAAGAGAGGAAATTAATAAAAACAAAGAGAAATATAAGGTAAAATATAAAAGTAGTAAAAAGAAAAAAAGAATTAAATTAAGGAAATTAAAAATATATAGTATTAATAATTATATTAAAGTTTATTATAATATAAGTTGTAAAAGGTAAATAAATATATATAAAACAAAATAAAGTGAAATAAATAAAGAAAATTATAAAAAATATAAAAAATTAAAGTTAAAGAAAAATAAATATAAAGAAGTAAATAAAAATAGGTAGAAAATATAAAGTAAAATTAAAGTGGAATATAAAATAAAGGTTAAAAAAAAAAAATAATAAAAATAATTTAAAAAATAAAAAAAAAAAGTGTGTAAAAGTAACGATTATAAATAAAAAGATATATATATTATAAAATTTAATAATAAAGGGAGAAAAAAAGAAATAAAAAATAATTAATTAAAAAAAAAAGAAAAAAACAAAAGTAAAAAGAAATAAAAATAAAGTAAAATAAAACAAAAATAATAATAATAATAATAATAAAATAAATATAAAATATAAAATATAAAATATAAAAATAAAAGTTAAAATTAAATATTAAGTTTTAATAAGGTTTAAAAGTATAAATTAAAATTAAAGTTAAAAGTGTAAATAAAGGTTAAAGTTAAATATATAAATTAAGGTTAAGGTTAAATATATAAATTAAAGTTAGGGTTAAAAGTATAAATAAAAGTTAGGGTTAAATATATAAATAAAGGTTAGGGTTAAAAGTATAAATAAAGGTTAGGGTTAAAAGTGTAAATTAAGGTAAAGGTTAAAGTAAAGGAAAGTTAGCGGTTAGGGGTTATTAGGGTTAGGGTTAGGGTTAGGGTTAGGGTTAGGGTTAGGGTTATTAGGGTTAGGGTTAGGGTTAGGGTTAGGGTTAGGGGTTAGGGTTAGGGTTGGGGGGTTAGGGTTAGGGTTAGGTTAGGGGTTAGGGTTAGGGTTAGGGTTAGGGTTAGGGGTTAGGTTAGGGTTAGGGTTAGGTTAGGGTTAGGTTAGGTTAGGGTTAGGTTAGGTTAGTTAGGGTTAGGGTTAGGTTAGGGTTAGGGTTAGG